>CM060403.1:111416197-112885415 GCA_030545235.1 Helianthus tuberosus | reverse complement strand
AGTGCTGCTATGACTTAAATGTTTTGTTTTAAGTTTGGGTCATCCGATGGTACTTGGATAGTTATAAACATATAAATGCTAATTATAATATTTTTGAACCGTAGGTTTTTATATTATATTTAAGGACTACTATTAATATATAACCTTTTTATATGTATATTATTTTTGAGTACCTTGTCACGAAGCGCGGGTACTTCTATATGAATATACAACTTCTATATGATTTTTTTTTTCATTTTAAGGTTTAAGGTTTGAGTTATGTTTCCTCCTCATATTGTCGACTCCGCAGCAACGCGCGGGTTCCCCACTAGTATATTAAAAAGGAAAAGTGACGTACAAGATGGTAATTTTACCACGCGTATCAATTTTAAAGCAACATGTACAAGTTGATTAAAGCCATGAAATTTGGGATTTCCACTGAAGTTTAAGACGCCACGGGGGTAATGTTGGTATTTCACCACATACGCTTCTCTTCCACATTATTGCAGGTGATTGAATGCTGAAACTAAGTTGCCCCTCATTTAACAAGATTCAATGAATTCTTCAGTTTCTTAATCATGGAGCAATATCATAATGAAATTGAAGTCGGTTGAGTTGCATCACCTCTTCCGAATTCCCCTTCTGCAACCACAAAAGGTTCTCTAAAGTCACCGTTCACCCTTTCACTAACCCTAGATCCTTTTCGTTTCAAATCAAAGATAGGGTAAGGTTTTTGGTGCAGGCTTGGGGATAGCGTCGCCACTGCATAATCATCCGCCTCCAACTTCAAATAGGAAATCGACTATCATTAGGTCAGGTTAACAACAAATGCTATCACAGATTCAATTTCTTTATTCTGCAGTTACTTGGATACGAACAGGTGAAACAGTAGTGGTTATGATTGATTTTGTGTTTCTCTAGGGTTTTTAGTTTTCATCATATATAGACTTTTTGTTTTGAGTTCGATTAGGTCTGATCTTTCATAACCATCCCAGTCGTAAATCTATCTTTCCTTGATTTAATTTGAACTTCAGTGGATCTGCATAAACCAGGTTTGAATTTGTGGAACTTCACTTTTTGCAACGCTTTTGTTTCACCATTACGATTTTCTATAATTGAATTTCTCTTTTTTTGCTTGGTGGTTGTTCGTAGATGAGATTGAAGTTGAAGAGGACTAGAGGGAAGAGCCTGGTGGCAAAGAAGTGGGTCCTGTAGATTGTGATGATGGCGAAGAAGTTGGTCTGTAGATCGTTATTTATGTAATGTTAATCTTAATTATCTGATCCGTAGTTATATATTATGAAACCTACTCATAATATCGATTCAAAAGGCGTTTGGGATAAATATCTCGATTCTTTTATGATGTTGAGCCTGAATTTGTTGATTCAAATTTCCAAATGTTTATGTGCAGCCGCATGGATGATCCATTCATAATTTTCCAATAAATAACAGATCCATTCATAATCTTCCATGGTATATACAGTTTTACATATTAATTCGGTATTTTCCATGTTTCAGTTGTTAAGATTAATGGAAGATTTGATTTTATAGGTGGAGGGCATATTTTGTATAAATGCGGAAAACAGCAAAGAGGAACAGGTGCGAACCCAGCTGAACCGAGTCGCGGTACCTGAAAACATCGAGGATCTGTAAATGCTGGCAAGTCTGCTTAGCAAAGAGGAATAGGCGGAGGGCATATTTTGTAAGTAATTGGGGGGTGGTATTTTAAACCTGTTTAGCCGCTTGCTAATACTTATTGCACAGAAGTGATTAGTTTTGTTGATCCAAATTTTAATTACCTCCTCAGGATCTGTAAATGTGGGAAACTCTGCTTAGCTGGCCAAAAAAGAAGACATTAATGGATTACTTGTGGTGGTGCTTCATTAAAGGTATTACTATCTTATCTTCTTCTTTTTTAGTTCGTGGCCTAACGGTTCATGTTTATTGTATGAACTATGAACACATTATAGTAAAATAATAGCTTCTAAAACAGTGGGAATATGCTAGGAAGGATGTGACTTCTCATCCTGCTTACTCTTAATTTGACCATTTCTTAATAATATTTAACGCATTCCCTATTAAAATTACAAAACATTTAATAATAGTACTAATGTTAATCTAAACCTTTGAGTTAAAACAATCTAAGAAATTACCTGCATGCTTCATCTGGCCCGAGCCAGGTACTGAGTTTGAGGTCATGGGTCCAAATCTCGCTGTGAACTATGGAGTTGATTATTGATACAGTTGCCGCTCTAAAAAATAGACGTGGTTAGGTGGGTGGGTGGCTGAATTGATCTTGTATAATGATTTTGACCCATTAGAGATAAACCCATAACCTAATTTGACCTTGGTTTTAAAAGTAAGAGGCGCACAAAAGCGACGAGGTCTAAAACCAAGGCGCAAAGCGCAAAAGCGTCGGGCTTTTCGTACCCGAGGCGCAAAGTGATTATATATTTTTTATATATATTCCATAGGTATTTAGCATCCCTTATTTAAACAGTTTGATGCATGAAGCGTACGCCTAAGACCAGTAAAACCCTCAAATATTGCATCTTTTAGGAGTTTTTTGTAAAAAGCGTGCTAAGGCTTGCACCTTGATGTGCGTCGTGCCTAGGTGGCAGCGCGCCTCAGGTGTGATTTTTAAAACCCAGAAACTGACCCATTCAATCATATTCTCTGCAGGCTGAAAGTCGCTCTGACTTCGACGAAGTCTATTAACGATTGGAGCTCGCAAGAAAATCAGTTTCCTGTTCTTAGAGATGTAAGTTTACTATAAGACCCATCATTGTTTAATCGAGTACACATTAAGCACAATTAATTGATCTTAAGTTAACGCGTAATAATAATATTACTACTGGAAAGATTTTTCGGGCAACTTATTATTCAAACTTTATAAAATGGATAAAAAGTTTTTATCGATCAACTTGACCCAACCCGATTTGACCAAAACACAACTTGTATGACATGTCCACCTGGTTCAGGTTGTTCCTCACATCACAGATACCATTCAAGATTGGATTGAACGAGTAGCAGCTATACATTAAATGAATGTTTTTTTCTTATTAAATAGTTATACTTTTGAGGGTTTTTTTTTCTCTTAACTTTTTTGGTGCAGCGATGTGTGTGTATTCCGGTTTATTCATGAGGTTTGCGTGGATGGTGCAGCCTCGTAACTATCTACTTCTAGCATGTCATGCCTCAAATGAAACAGTTCAATTGTATCAGCTTTCACGTTTTGCAAGGCATCAAGGGTAAGCTGCTTTTGATGTAAAAATGCCTTTCAATTCTCTTCTTGTTATATTTATTACTTTTTTTAATGTTTTTGTTTACTGGTGTGAGAAAAAAAGCCATAATGAATTTAGTATTCCCATTAAATTACTTATGCATTTTTTATTTCTGTTTTACCAAAGGTATTTACTTATGCATTTTTGTGTTCTCTTGTTGACTGGTGGGCTGAAGACTTGATTGTTCGTAGAATTGATATCTTCGAAAGGGTTCTTGTTGCACTGGTTTCAAAGGGATTTAAACAGTTTGCACTTGCTCCAGTTCTAACGCTTTATGCCCAAAAACGTCTTCGAGGTCTGGTAAGATCCCTTTCTCACATGCAAAATGGATGAGTCGGGTTGGGTAACAGGTTGAAATGGGCTTGGGTTGGGCCACTTTTTACACTGGTCAAAATGGGTCGGGCTAGGTTGGATTGACCTGCAAAAGGCCCAAACTAAAAACTTATAACTTTTTTTTTAAATTAACTTTATAATAACTAATTTTCATATTAAAACAGTTTAAAATATTGTAAGCTTTTGGATTCGCTTATGTCGCCTTTGACCCGTTTGGACCTGATCAGCACTTACGCTAAAGTCAACAAAGTGAAACCGAAACAAGATTGTGGTGTACCGTGACGGTGTTAGTGACGATCAGTTTGAGATGGTTCTGAATACAGAAATGGATGATATGAAGAAAGCCATTTACACCAAACACTACCGTCCGTTTGTTACATTCGTTGTGGCTCAGAAACCTCACACGACTCGCTTGTTTCTGAACAACGAGAACGAGATCGGGAACGTGCCTCCGGGAACAGTCGTGGACATGAACATTTAACTAGAGGAGAAAAGATCTCATTGTAGTCTATGCCTGACTTTTGAGTGAATCCCTTGGCAACCAACATGTCTAAGGCTGTCCTTTTTTTTAATCAAAAACCCAAAACCCGACTCGAATTCAAAGCCACCCAAACCCCACCAACCCGAACCTTATATGAGTAGGTTATTACCAAAAAGGGGTCCATTCGACATATATTTTTCAAACTTTGCTCCATATGAACTTTTACATCATGTTTTAAGTGGTGCATTTGTTTAATTGACAAATCTATTGTTTTTTATAACTTTTATTTTCTTAAATTAGGGTATTATAGATGGTAAGTACCGGTGGTAAGTTGGTGTAAGGATCAAATACAAATGAGTCTTAACATACAAAACGGCCTTAACACAAGAAGTGAGGGGAATTTTTTATTTTTTATTTTTTTCTGTCTCCTTAAATATGATGTTTAATTGCAAAATGTACAAAAAAAAATCCTGTATTTACTATAGTAGAGTAATTATGTAATTCTTTTTGAACGGTGACTTTCTTTTTGAGTGATCCAATGTCACACCGACTAAACGGCGGCACTAGTCAATATCTGCCCAGACTACGTTGTCTTAACCTAGCCTGCGCTAGGTAATATTCTAGAGTAATATTGTGTAATGTAATTACTCCACTAGTATAAAAACACAATTATTTATTTTTTTAGATGCTAAGAGAAAAATACGTGCTTGACAAGACAAGAAAAAAATTCTCTCTTTCACTTCTCATGCTAAGCCAAATTTATATGTTAAGACTCATTTGTACTGGAACCTAACCCATATATATATATATAGGAGAAGAATCCATTAGGAACCACCTTTTATTGCAAGAACCAATGTGAACACAACATAAAATACATAAAAAAACACAATTTTTGTACATTGGTTTTTTTGGTGTGTTCACATTGGTTTCTCATGATTCTCACAATAAAGGTGGTTCTCAAATGAACCTTACCGTATGTATGTATGTATGTATGTATGTATGTATGTATGTAGGTTCATTTGAGAAGAATCTTCTTCAAAGAAGAAAAATAAATTAATCTAGACCATATATTTTTATGATCAATGATTGAGAATTAAGATATCATTTTTGTCCACTTTTAATTAATGCTTTAATTACTAAGGGTAATATAGACAATTTGATGTAGAATACTAATAAATATTTTAAAGAGTTATCCAAGTCTCATTAATGCCACCATAATTTTCTCTTTCACCACCATTAATGTGTTGGATCCTACATTAATTTTATTAGAAATGACAAAATAATTTAAAAGTGTTGTGTCCTACACATATTTTATTATGAGTCGCAAAATAATTTAAAATTTTGGAGTCCTACACATTTTGTACCCTACACCAAAACATTGTTTTAATAGTGTAGGAAACGTTGAATATGTAAGATCATGTGCATGAATGTTTTTATTGTGTAAGGTGCACAACTATTTTATAAGATAGACTCATTAAATGATTAGAGTTCATTAATTTGAATAGCAAAAATAAATAATAGTCTCATTAAATAATTTGTTCAAATTACATTTGTATCCTTTATTCTTTTTATTCATAGTTTCTAATTTCTTCTCATTTGAACTCTCCACTATGTATGTATGTATGTATGTATGTATGTATGTATGTTTCTCCAAGAGGAGTTTCGCCAGAAAGGTTTTTCGTCGGGTAAGTCTTTCGCCGATATGGGCTTCGGCCCAACCTGTTTCACGGCCCAACTGTTAAGAATGTATTTGTTTAACCCTTGTTACTGCAAAAACGATAACGCAAAACCCTAAACACTCTCATCCTCTCCCACCACTCGACGGCATCTCTATCCCCTTCGAAGATCCCCTTCGTGTGATACCACCTCTCTCGTTTAGACGACACACTAAACATATTCGGTTAGTATGATCCACCTTTTGTTGATTCACATTCCTCGATAGTCATGATCGTATGTTGATGGTTAGTGTGCTAGATTGTATGTTGTTAATGATTGATGAATACACCAGGGTTGTTAATGGATGGTTATGTTATCTGATAGTATATGGTCACCTTATGATTTAGGGCACTTATTTGATATTGTGATGCTATTGGCTTGATGATGTTATACGTATTCTGATGCTCGTAATTTTTGGTCTGTGTTGATGATCACATATATTAACAATTAACGATTCTGATCCCACATGGTTATTGTATGATTAGTGCTAGGAGATTCGATGATTGTATTGTGGCTTTACTAGCATTACCTTGTGACGGCATATAGGGTTATATGAACAAGATATTAGGGTTCGTATGAATATGAATAGTAATCGATTAGATTATGATGATTGATCTGATTGGAAAACTGCAAAACGTGTTAGAAACTACAACTGTCTGTTTGGGGATTGTGACGAAAAACAAGACTCACCATGATCTGGTCCTTGACAAAACATGGGGTGTTTCGTCACCCATATTCTCAACGAAACATGGGGTGTTTCGTGGCCCCTCATCTCGACGAAACATGGGGTGTTTCGTCATGCAAGTCAATGAGCTGAACAGTAGGTAATCTATGTTGGTTTGACCTGTATGAGAAACAAACTCACCTGTTATACTTTGTGACATTCGCATGAGATGTGAACTTGTGAAAGGTAATGTGTATTAGTTGCATGCTATACTGTGATCAGGTGAGTAAACTGTGAACTTGATTGATTGTAAAAGCTGATATTATTGGTAACCATTGTTGGGAACATGAAATGTGTTTTAAACGTGTATGAAATCTGAATGCTTGCTATGTGATATGTGTTAACGGTATTTCGTGTGACTTGTTGCAAACGTGAATTGGATATCTGTTTACGAAAACTGACTATTCTTGGTAACCACGGTAGGGTATGGTTAACCAACTTGGTACGGGTAATGTGATGTAACATACCGAGCAATCTAAGGTGAGTTCACTACTCTTTTTCCAAGCACGCGTCCCGGTGAGGGACATATGGTAAACGTTCCGGGGAGGAATGTCGGGTAATGGGTTTGACTGGAATGTTAAACCTGGGTTGTTGGTTAATACACGTTTATCTATCACTCAAGTCCCTCCTACCGATTGTTGCTTGTAGGGCAATGGGGTATTAGTTAACAGCGCTATTTAGGTTTGGTACCCTCACACAGCACCGAGGAGGTCGGGAGTTGTAACACCTCGCAAAATCATGTCCAATATAGTATCGACATGTGTCATGGACTTTAAACGATTAACAGATTGATTACGAGGGACTACAGTTGTCAAACGAAGAAAGTATATGTGTAAGAGGATCCAAAGTGTTAACATATGAGAATTTTTCCTTTCAACAACCCTACACGACGTTTATACCCTTAAACGAATAAATCATGAATCGTATGAAACCGTTTGTGGAAGAAAGTGAAAGTTTACAAGACGCGAGGGTTAAATGTGTCAACATGTTTAATTTATACCTCTGAGTGACCTTTTAACAAACCCGAAGCTTTGTAACGATTAATTATACTCCCAAGAATAAGTGATAAAAATTTCACAAGGTTTCGATATAGTATGAGGAAGATACGTTAACTTTCGTAATTAAGAGGTTAAAAGCGTCAACAAGGCAAAACTTATGTTTTCGGTTATCATTTAACGAAACCGGACCTAACGGTGTTTGGTTATATCTCATGGATCACAAGAACAAAAGTTAAATGGGTTAAATATGCTTAAAATGAAAGAAATTACGCTTTAGAAGGTTCAGGGGGTGAAAATGTCATTATTTGAAACTTGCTGATGTGGTTAGCCACATGCTGGCGTCGCACCACCATCACCTTCTGCCGTCGCGCGACGCGACGTCCTGACCTGGGCAGATTCTCCGCACAGCTGCGAGTACAGCCAGTTCCGCCGCCTTAAAAGCCTGGTTTTCGAATTCAGGAGCTGAACCAGTGGTTTTTCATGCATAGGGGACACTTGGACTCATTTGGGATCAATCCTAGACTTGTGTGGAGCAATCTTATGAGTTTTCTTTGGCTATATAAGGGTCTTGTTTGCTAGTTCTTGAGCACACTTGCAAAATTTATTCATAACTCTTATTCTGGAGCTCTCTGGACCTCAAGCAAGATTCCATTAGCTTCTAAATCGTGCTAAGTACTTCAGTAAGCATCCTTAACTTCTCTAATTCTAGTTTCATTAGCTTAATGACCAAAAGTTAAAGCCATCGTAATTAAGCTTGGACATAGTGATTAATCACTAATAGTCCGGTCATTTTTCAAATTGAAAGTAGCTATGAGTTGGTAATTATGTGGGTAATAAACCCTTAAAAGGGCACCCTCTGATTTCCACTCTAACTAGGTCAATTGTCGGGTCAAACTTCATTATAAAAAGTCAACATAAAGCTATTTTGCAATTAAACTTGTAATTAACAATGCAGAAGCTATGAAACCTGTTTTATCACTTGTATAACTTGGTAATTAATGTAAGAACATGTCCAAGCATGTTCAACCCGACAATTTTGAGTTTAGGCTCGGTTCGGAACCGAAAGTCACAAAAGTAGACTTTTTCTTTGACTTTCAGTTCTGACCCGATTTAGATTGTTTTAGAAATGCCTTAAGCTTCCATTGGGTCCATGTTCCATATTAGTATAACTCTCTGAGATTATACAACTTGGATCCTAATTTATCCGATTCATTTGCATGTTTCCGTTATATGCCTAAATGTTGACCATTATGCCCTTTTGACCTTAAAACGAGATTTTTAAAATATGAGAGGACAAAAACCTTTATTACTGATTTATAAACTTGTCCTAAAAATTTGTCATTAGTTTGAGGTCTAGATTAGGAGTTATGCTCAATATCGTAATTAAGAAGCTTTTTATTAATTAAACGGCATAATTAGCATAAAGCCTATCTAAACCCAAATTTTGACACCAAACTTTTTACCCACTGATGTAACACAATATTTTGGGATTTTTGAAGATTTTTAATTATTTTTAAACTGATCATATCATAGGGTTCTAGCTTTGATTCGGTAATTGTCGGTTATACCCTTTTCTTGAATAAAATGAGTTTTACATAACATATTGATACCAAATATTTGGCTACAGATTTTATATGATAAATAAAATATTTTAAGCCTTCTGGAATGATAAAAATATCAGCTTTTCTTATAAAACCCAAAAATCGCCTAAAAGCGACTTTTTACGCGTTTTAAACGCATTGTATGAGTTAAAACTATTTTATGCATATATGACTTAATACCTACTTATGTTTTTAGCAAATTTTTATACTTTAACAGTAAGTAAAAGTTTTAAACTCTAATTTCCAAAAATTGACCTTTAAAGCTTATGTGAAATTACCAAAATGCCCATACGGTGCATAAATTGGTTATAAATGATAAATTTAACATATAGGCAATACCCTACTGATATGACCTGAAAAAATAACTATTTTTACTGATTCTATCAGACATGAACCTCAGATTACTATTTAATCTCTTTTATAACCTTTAAAATGACCAAAATACCCCTACGGGGCTTAAATTGAGTTTAAATTCGTTTTGGGCATAATGGAAGGTATCCTACTGATATCACAACATATTTAAGGCATATTAACAATGGAAACCTGTTCATGACTCATTTGGTTACCCGTTATGCATTTTTCGCGTTCGGTACGGTTTATGTGACTTGTTTGCATAAATTGACCGAAACGGGTCAAACCTTATCATTTTGATCTCAAAATTCAGAATGTGTTTAGTTTACCCATATTATACAAGTCTTCAAACATGTCGGGTCTAAACCACATTCTAATCCGGTCTTCGCTTAATCATGCGTCATGAACCGTATACCTTTCTTTAAAACTAACCGGTCTACCTTTCTTTATACGCCCTAGTACTTCTCCTTGGGGCGCTCCCGTTTTATTTGTCAAAAAGAAAGATGGGTCATTCCGAATGTGTATTGACTATCATGAGCTCTACAAGCTTACTGTCAAGAACCGATACCCTCTTCCGCGCATCGATGACCTCTTCGATCAATTGCAAGGCGCAACCTGTTTCTCAAAGATCGATCTTCGTTCTGGGTATCATCAACTTTGAGTCCTCGAAGAAGATATACCTAAAACCGCCTTTCGTACGCGTTATGATCATTACGAGTTCGTGGTCATGCCCTCTGGTTTGACCAACGCACCTGCTGTTTTCATGGATTTAATGAACCGTGTGTGCAAAGCGTACCTGGACCGTTTCGTGATCGTCTTCATCGACGATATTATTATCTATTCCAAGACTCAAGGAGAGCATGAGTGACACTTGCGTCTTATCCTTGAACTTCTTCGAACAGAACGTCTATACGCCAAATTCTCCAAGTGCGAATTTTGGCTAAAAGTGGTTCAATTCCTTGGTTATACTGTCAACGGACTTGGTATTCACGTTGACCCCGCTAAAATTGAAGCTGTGAAGAACTGGATTGCACCTAAATCTCCGTCCGAAGTTCGTTCGTTTCTTGGTCTTGCTGGTTGTTATTGTCGTTTTATCTCCAACTTTTTGAAAATCGCCATCCCTTTGACCTCCTTAACTCAAAAAGAGAAACCTTTTGTTTGGGGTCCCGAACAAGAGGAGTTTTTTCAAACACTCAAGGATATGCTTTGTAATGCTCCTATCCTCACACTACCTGATGGTAACGACGACTTCGTTGTGTATTGCGATGCTTCAAACCTTGGCCTTGGTTGTGTCCTTATGCAACGCGACAAGGTTATCGCTTACACGTCGAGGCAACTCAAAATACATGAGAGAAACTATACTACTCACGACCTTGAACTTGCTGCAGTTGTTTTTACATTAAAGATTTGGTGACACTACCTTTATGGTACTAAGTGTGTGGTCTTCACCGATCATAAGAGCCTTCAACATATCTTCGACTAAAAGGAACTAAACATGCGTCAACGTCGTTGGGTGGAATTATTAAACGACTACGACTGCGAAATCAAATACCATCCAGGTAAAGTGAATGTAGTAGCCGACGCCCTTAGTCGTAAAACTCATGTGAAGGGTATTCGTTGTCACCAACTCGTTAACGATCTTCAATGCCGCATACGTGAAGCTCAATACGCCTCCATTAACGAAGGTAGCCTCTCTGTTGAGGTACGAGGCGCTAAGGAACATGAACTCGTGTCTAAATCTGATGGTATTCTATACTATCTCAATCGTATCTGGATCCCTAATCGTGAAAACCTTCGAGACTTTCTGATGAACGAGGCACACAAATCAAAGTATTCAGTTCACCCTGGTGCTGATAAGATGTACCACGATATGCATACATCCTACTGGTGGCCTGGGATGAAAAGGGATATCGCCTCCTACGTTGCAAAATGTCTTACATGTTCGAAGGTTAAAGCTGAACATCAACGTCCCTCTGGCTTACACGAACAACCAGTAATTCCTATCTGGAAGTGGGAGAGCATTGCCATGGACTTTATCACTAAACTTCCTCGTACTTCTTCTGGTCATGACAGTATTTGGGTGATTGTGGATCGATTGACCAAATCAGCTCATTTTCTCCCCATTCGTGAAGATTTCAAAGTCGAGAAATTGGCTAGAATCTACACTGATGAGATCATTTGTCGTCATGGTACCCCCATTGACATCATTTCCGATCGGGATGCTCGTTTTACGTCTCGTCTTTGGCAAACTTTTCAATCTGCTATGGGTACTGCTCTTAACCTTAGCACCACTTTTCATCCTCAGACAGACGGTCAAACCGAGCGTACAATCCAAACTTTAGAGGATATGCTTCGTTCTTGCGTAATAGATTTTGGTGGCAACTGGGATTCACACTTGCCGTTGATCGAATTCTCGTACAATAACAGCTATCATGCGAGTATTCAAATGGCACCTTTCGAAGCATTGTATGGTCGCAAGTGCCGTTCGCCTATTAGTTGGCATGAGATTGGTGAATCTCAATTCACTGGTCCCGAGCTTATACAAGAAGCGACAGACAAGATTTTACAGGTGCGAGACAACTTACTGATGGGTGTTCGGGGAATACTCGATAGCATCGTGTACAAGCATCTAACATTCTACACGGTTCGCTAGGAATTCAGATGGGTGTTCGGGGAATACTCGATAGCATCGAGATTCGAAAGGATTCAGACAGAGGTGAAAAGGTCACATTCGAGTAGGATACGATCACTGTTATGACTCCTATAAATTTATTACGTTTCACACTGATCAAATAACAGAGCGGAACCCCTTCTTCACTTGTTAAGCCTCACTGGGACTCACATGCACCCCACATTATTATTATGTGTGCACCCAAAATAATATTGTGATTTGCATGTTCATCTCAGCTCCTCCTAACTCATGTCGAATGGTTCCTCAAAATCGAGTAGCAACAAAGAGCATCACAAAACGTGAGTCACGAATGTTTAGGGAAATACCACCCTATCAGTCATATAACACGTGCAAGTAATACGTAAATTCATACTGTTGTGTTAAACGTGCAATCACATGTAATATCATATGTAAGTGTTCACTAGTTATGCAGTACAATGAGTACACGAGAGACAAACCTTGCAATCTGGAGCTGAGTGTCATGGTCGTATTCTTTGTTGTCAAAACTGTTCGGTTATAGTCTGGTTTTATAAAAACGTTTTAAAACCAAGTTCACTATAACCAGTAGCTCTGATACCAAACTGTCACAACCCCCAAAATACCACCTAGGGAATGTCCCTGTTAGGCGTGTGACGTCCCAACAATGAGCCACTAATTACATTGAACCCATACATGTTGCAAAATAAAGTTCTCGATTATTAATAAAAATACCATCATCCAGTTTAAGTGAAAACCAAAGTATTCAGCGGAAGCAAAATTAAACCGTTTCAAAACCAAAGTATTGTAACAAGAAATCAAAAACATAATCCATCCAGTCGACCCATGTCCACTCCAGCTACTCCAGACCGCAAGTACCAATGCAATACAGCTAACGACCTACAAGCATGCAAACAAGTGTGTCAGACGACGCTGGTGAGTTCAAAGTTTTGTTACCGAGTTTAGTTACCAGTCACATGTGTAAAACAGTTTAATAAGATGGTTTGTTGATTTGATGTTTCGTTGTTTTGATGTTGTTATTACTCGATTACCGAATAGCTACAAGATATGTGATTGCCCAACCCCAATGTCTCTATCAAAACATTGGTCATGCTTTAAGGAAATTAGTTCACGACCGTCCTCCCCGGTACGGTGTGAGGGTGCCAAACCTAATAGCGCTATCAACTAATAACCTCGTTGCCTCCTCGGCAACTGTCGGTAGATGTAAGGGGTCTTACGAGATAGATACTGAGTACAATAACAAACATCCCAATAAACACGCGTTCCTCCCCGGAACGTTACCCGATATCCCTCCCCGGGATGCATGCTTGAGAAAAGCAGTGAACTCACATTGGTTTGCTCGGTAAGGTTAATTACTTGTTCACACTATTCTTGTTCACACTCAGTTAATCGAAGCCTATGGTGTTCACGTACACATAATCAGTTTGCTTTCACAACGTACAAGTTTACATTTGTATTCGTAGCATGCATTCAAGTAACAGTTTCCGCATAACACACAGCAGTTACATGACTCTAACAAGTTCACAGATCATATGTATGTTCCGCAATATTGCTTAACAGTTAAGGGTGCTAGATGTAAAAGCCTACTTATGTCACTTGTTCATAACTAAACATCGTTAATAGTGAACGCCATTAACAGTAATATCATATCAGTAGGCATCATCAACAGTAGGTATTATTAACACTAGATATCATTGTTTAATTAATATGATCATAGTCATCCAACACAAAACTCAACTTAGTTCACACTTAGCTTATTTTATTAACATATTCATAACCATCCATCAATAGAGTCAACCTAGTACTGTGCTCGTTCACCCTCATTATTATCATTCTTAGTCCTTGTGCACTAAAATTATAACATTTATATTATTCAAGAAGTTGAGCCGCCACCTTCACCAATTTCGATTACACACACAAAACATCATCTCAACATTTATTACACACAAAGCATCATCTCAATATTTATTACCCATGCAATGCTTACTGACAACTTATTAAAATAACTATATTTTTTGATCACACCTCACACGGGCCTCCATTCTAATTCCAAGTTAACAACTCTATATGATTTACCAACACCATTGGATCTCATATGGGTCATGTGCCTTCAATTATATTGGACCGAATAAACTACTGATATAACAATTTCCTAGAATTTCACATGATTACCAACATTCTTTTATCAATAATCATCAAGACCATTACATTCATGTTAATAAATCGTACAAATCATCATGACTAGAGCTATATACATTAACATGACACATTAAATCAGACATCATATCCTCATAATCACCAATTGCAAAACATAACATGACTATATATATATATATATATATATATATATATATATATATGTCGAATAAAAGATTCCACACATGAACAATACCACACAAACATGAAGATCAACAAGTATGAATCACTAACCAGAAACTTGACTGCTCAAGGTGATATTTCGAAAGGGGGGTTGGGCTCTACCATTGCCGTGTACGAATTAGAAGAGTCTAGGGTTTGGGATATGATTGTGTTAATCATTATACGTAAATCATGTGTGTATATAAGCTAAGCCAAAGGCCGGCCCCTAATTCAATAACCACTTGGGCTCTACCAAGCCCAATCGTACTTCCAGAGTGTGAAATGTGTCCGGTTTGGGCTTTGGTTAATGTTCGACTCAAGTAATGCAACCTAAGGTAATCTGTGTCTATGGGCCGATTATGGTAGTAATAAACGTGACCCACCTATAACTAGATGTATGTTAAGACGCGTCCCAACATGTTCGGCCCAAACACAAGAAGTACGAAGAACAAGTTAGAATACTAGCACAACGCGTTCAAACACAAATAAGAGGGATGAATAACGAGAAACTAGGATCACGGGATTAAACATTACTGACCTCGGAAGTTCGGGTTGTCACATCATCCCCAACTTGAAAGAAATTTCGTCCCGAAATTTGATAAGTAAGCCTAAAGAGTGAAGCGATAGAAACTCCAATTAAACTATTTGTAATACTACACAAATAACAATCAAGCATTACACCACCGCACTAAGCATCCAGATAACTGCACCACGTAAAAAAGGATTGCGAAATCAGTTGTGTGCCACATCATCCCCAACTTGAAAGGGAATTTCGTCCCGAAATTCACCAATGATATTCAAAGTTGTTTCCATCGTTTGAACAATCGGGGATAACAGAGCTTCACCTTATCTTTGCGTTCTCACGGTAACTTCGGTCCACGTCTTGAGTTCCAATGAACTCTCACGATTGAAATTCGACTGTGTTAACAGTGGGTTCCTCACAAGGGTGTCACGAGTGTTGCGTCGAACAGACGCTCCTTTAGGTTCGAGACATAATTGACATCGTGTACATTACCAAATTCGTCAGGTAACTCGAGTTCGCTAGCCATATCATCAATCCGTTCCAGAATCCAAATGTCCTAGTGTACCGCAAACTAAGTTGGCCATATTTTCCATAGTGTACCGCACCCTCCCAGGGTGAGACTTCCGCTACGTTCGTCTTCAGCGAACTCCCAGTGTTCCCTAAGCTTATCAGCTTCCCTGATGGTCACATGTTGCCGCCAAACGATTTCTGATCTGGACAAACTTCCCATGAGGTTCGAGTACAAACTCTGAATCGGTGATTAGGTTGTCACCCACCTTAGTCTAACAAGGAGGTTGGCATTGTTATCCATGAAATTCCTCAAACAGAGCGTGTATGCATACTAAAACAGCAACGGCTGCAATAGAGCTTATCCAAAGATAAGTGTCCTTCCCAATTGTTTACTATAGTCAATCACGCGCATGCTCGCAACATGTCTTCGCGTGTCAGGATGGTCCATTACTCTGCCCAGTTGCCCTACAGTGATAAGTAATGCTCATGTCCAGGTGTGAGCCAAGGGTGTTGCGTATTGCCGGTCATAAATCAGGTATAGCTCGAAATCAAAAGGTAACAGAAGCTGGCACCTCGTGCCTAAAAGTTGCCTCTTTCAGAGGAACATTCACAGATGTGTAGTCTCGTCAGTTTCCTTAATTGAAAGAAAATGTGCTGATAACGTGAGACAATCAACGATCCCCCCAAGGTGAGACTGTTTCCGTTTTGAGTTGTAAGTAGACTAGTGCCAGATTCTACGGCAATCTGTTCTCATTTCCATATGGGTGTTTCTGGTTGCTGATATTGTACCTTGACTTTCCGACCAGTCAAACATCATTCCCATGCATAGCTAGGTGGGCCTTCATGCTCGATTACCAATACAAGGCTTATAAATCCTAATGTCTCGCATCAAAACCCAGACGACTAGAATATCAAGGTCGAGGTGCTTTGCGTAATACAAATTTCCTACAGTTACTGAATAATGAGATCCACATTCGTTCCATGAGATAGCGAATATCGTCAGGCCTGCCAAGGTTGCTTCTCCATGCCCCGCATGGGTTCAACTTGAAAATTTTCTCCCTTCAGCTCTCCAGCTTGAATAGAGCGGGTCTGATCAGGTAAGCTAGAGTCGATAGTGAGCTACAAAGCTCATACACGTTCAAGTTCCACTGTCGTAATCCTCCCATATGTTCCATCCAACGATGTCATTTACTGATTTAGCTCTTTCGAAACCAGGGTACACGGGAGGCCCTTGTGATCGGTCTAAGTAACGCATTCGGTACCGTCCAAGTAATGCCTCCAAGTAAATCTAAAAACCATGGTTTCCACCACTGGTTGTGTGTCGTGCAATTCCTCTTTGGAACTCCGGTACGTAAGTCATCACTCTCTCGCGTTGCGTCGACCACTGGGACTCTGATTTGAACCATAATGATATACCACCGAATCACCCGCACCCTCGGGTAGGGACGACGCGTCAGCGCATTGCAAAGTCGGGATTTGAAAGCTGAAAAGACGTCCTCCTGTCCTGTCTTTCACGAACACAGCACCCGGCTGTGGTAAAGAGATTTAAGCTGCACGACTTCCGAAAATCCTGCGATTATCTGCGATAGCATCAAGCGAGACCAAGAAATTGCTGTATCCTCGAACGAGTCTTAGCGAGATCCACGTGCATTCCCACTTCGTTGATTATATGACCCAAAAAGGTTACCTCTCGTATTCAGATGTTACATTTATTAAGACTTCGTGCGGTGTGGCTCCTCCCTCAGGAGCTCTCAAATAAGATACAAAGTTGTCCATGATGCTCTTTTCTCCTGGAAAGGATTCAAAATGTCACCCCATAGCATGGTCGGTTCACGTGGTCTATAAAGCTGTTGGTGTGCTAATTACCCCAATGGTCATGGAATACAAAGTCGTATGGTCGAATTGCGTCTGATAAGCCACTTTAAGAACATTCTCCCCTTGGACTTGCATCTGCTAATAGTTTGCTCGTATATCAATCCTTGAATGAAAGTTCGTCCCTTGCAACTAGTCAACAGGTTGTCAATACATGGTCGAGGCAAACGGTTCCCAATTGTCGCCTTGACGAGTTCTTGATAATCAGTACACACACCAAAAAAACTTATCTTCACGGATATAACTGGGTTTTCCCAAAGTGAAAACTAGGTCCGACAAAGCTCCTGTCCAATAGTTCTCGTAGTTGCTTATATAGTTCTTGCAACCCTCCTGGTGCAAGACGGTAAGAGTATGAGTATTCGGATCTGCCTCTGGAATGAGATCAACTAAGATTCTGTCTAACAGTTGTGGTAGTAAACCTGAAAGTTCCTCGAATAGCACACTGAGATGAGTCATAAACAATTGGTGGATCCTCGATCCTATTTTCCTTAGCCTTAATATCAGAAACGGTTGCTAACATAGCGGGGTCATTCTTCCGTAGACACTTTTGGGCCCTCATAGCCAAAATGGTGCTAGCCCTTGCACCAGTCTAACGCTTTAGAACAAGTAACAATTCACCACGCAAAATTTTCTCCCCACTGGGTACATTCGCGCGAGTTCTGGATAACCAGTCCACACTAACTACTGCATTGTAGCCATCAAGGATAGTAGAAAGAAGATCGGTGTCGAATACCTGTCCCACAAGGTCGAGTTTGCAACATATGCGGTTTCATCTGACTTGCCATCAACCGATTCCACAGCAGGTTCGGTTTCAAGAAGCATCAGGGTTAAGCAAAGCAGTGACGAAGCGATTAGTTACTAAGAACGTGTAGGCCACCATGTTGCTATAATCCTGGCGTCGCCCACGCCAATCCTAAATGTCCTTCGCGAGTACCATATCCAGTGTTGTTGCTACTGCTACTAGAATTCCTGAAACTATCATTGCTCCTTGGGTTGTTGGCGTCTTGCCTTAACTTCGGCCATTCCCTGTTGAAGCCACCATCATTTCCATACCGAAAGTCATGATTTGCGAGTACCTTGCTGTCATTGTGACTGTTGCTTCTAATGTTGTTGCTCGAATGGAGTCCTGTGATCTTTCACCAGCAATGTCCATCTCTTCACACTCCGTGTCACGTTCCAAGGCGCTACTCATTGTGCTGGCAGTTACACATTCCACATCATGGTCAATTGTCATCGTTTATGTCCCGATTGATTCGTAAAAGTCAGCTCCCATAAGTTGTTGACTAGGGTTTAGGATTCATTTGGAGTCAAATCGTTGATGTTCGTTGTCAGTAACTAGAGTCGTTCAAATGCTGAAGTCGGTAAAGTACTACATTTGCCCTCTTGTCCATCGTTCTTCCAACTTGATTAAATACTACATGGTTTGCTGCGAGAGTGTTGCAGAAGTGATCGCACCTCTGGATCTAATGAGCCATATCTTTGAGTTCCACAATACGATGAGAAGTGAGAAAGGTTAATCATTGACGTTGCAACACCCAACTCAGGGACGTTTGTACCAGCATCTAACATTCTACATGGTTCGCTAGGCATTCAGATGGGTGTTCCGGGAATACTCGATAGCATCGAGATTCGAAAGGATTCAGACAGAGGTGAAAAGGTCACATTCGAGTTGGAGACGATCACTGTTATGACTCCTATAAATTTATTACGTTTCACACTGATCAAATAACAGACCGGAACCCCTTCTTCACTTGTTAAGCCTCCCTGGGACTCACATGCACCCCACATTATTATTATGTGTGCACCCACAATAATATTGTGATTTGCATGTTCATCTCAGCTCCTCCTAACTCATGTCGAACGGTTCCTCAAACTCGAGTAGCAACAAAGAGCATCACAAAACGTGAGTCACGAATGTTTAGGGAAATACCACCCTATCAGTCATATAACACGTGCAAGTAATACGTAAATTCATACTGTTGTGTTAAACGTGCAATCACATGTAATATCATATGTAAGTGTTCATTAGTTACGCAGTACAATGAGTACACGAGAGACAAACCTTGCAATCTGGAGCTGAGTGTCATGGTCGTATTCTTTGTTGTCAAAACTGTTCGGTTATAGTCTGGTTTTATAAAAACGTTTTAAAACCAAGTTCATTATAACCAGTGGCTCTGATACCAAACTGTCACAACCCCCAAAATACCACCTAGGGAATGTCCCTGTTAGGCGTGTGACGTCCCAACAATGAGCCACTAATTACATTGAACCCATACATGTTGCAAAATAAAGTTCTCGATTATTAATAAAAATACCATCATCCAGTTTAAAATAAAACCAAAGTATTCAACGGAAGCAAAATTAAACCGTTTCAAAACCAAAGTATTGTAACAAGAAATCAAAAACATAATCCATCCAGTCGACCCATGTCCACTCCAGCTACTCCAGACCGCAAGTACCAATGCAATACGGCTAACGACCTACAAGCATGCAAACAAGTGTGTCAGACGACGCTGGTGAGTTCAAAGTTTTGTTACCGAGTTTAGTTACCAGTCACATGTGTAAAACAGTTTAATAAGATGATTTGTTGATTTGATGTTTCGTTGTTTTGATGTTGTTATTACTCGATTACCGAATAGCTACAAGATATGTGATTGCCCAACCCCAATGTCTCTATCAAAACATTGGTCATGCTTTAAGGAAATTAGTTCACGACCGTCCTCCCCGGTACGGTGTGAGGGTGCCAAACCTAATAGCGCTATCAACTAATAACCTCGTTGCCTCCTCGGCAACTGTCGGTAAATGTAAGGGGTCTTACGAGATAGATACTGAGTACAATAACAAACATCCCAATAAACACGCGTTCCTCCCCGGAACGTTACCCGATATCCCTCCCCGGGATGCATGCTTGAGAAAAGCAGTGAACTCACCTTGGTTTGCTCGGTAAGGTTAATTACTTGTTCACACTATTCTTGTTCACACTCAGTTAATCGAAGCCTATGGTGTTCACGTACACATAATCAGTTTGCTTTCACAACGTACAAGTTTACATTTGTATTCGTAGCATGCATTCAAGTAACAGTTTCCGCATAACACACATCAGTTACATGACTCTAACAAGTTCACAGATCATATGTATGTTCCGCAATATTCCTTAACAGTTAAGGGTGCTAGATGTAAAAGCCTACTTATGTCACTTGTTCATAACTAAACATCGTTAATAGTGAACGCCATTAACAGTAATATCATATCAGTAGGCATCATCAACAGTAGGTATTATTAACACTAGATATCATTGTTTAATTAATATGATCATAGTCATCCAACACAAAAGTCAACTTAGTTCACACTTAGCATATTTTATTAACATATTCATAACCATCCATCAATAGAGTCAACCTAGTACTGTGCTCGTTCACCCTCATTATTATCATTCTTAGTCCTTGTGCACTAAAATTATAACATTCATATTATTCAAGAAGTTGAGCCGCCACCTTCACCAATTTCGATTACACACACAAAACATCATCTCAACATTTATTACACACAAAGCATCATCTCAATATTTATTACCCATGCAATGCTTACTGACAACTTATTAAAATAACTATATTGTTTGATCACACCTCACATGGGCCTCCATTCTAATTCCAAGTTAACAACTCTATATGATTACCAACACCATTGGATCTCATATGGGTCATGTGCCTTCAATTATATTGGACCGAATAAACTACTGATATAACAATTTCCTAGAATTTCACATGATTACCAACATTCTTTTATCAATAATCATTAAGACCATTACATTCATGTTAATAAATCGTACAAATCATCATGACTAGAGCTATATACATTAACATGACACATTAAATCAGACATCATATCCTCATAATCACCAATTGCAAAACATAACATGACTACATATATATATATATATATATATATATATATATATATATATATATATGTCGAATATAAGATTCCACACATGAACAATACCACACAAACATGAAGATCAACAAGTACGAATCACTAACCAGAAACTTGACTGCTCAAGGTGATATTTCGAAAGGGGGGTTGGGCTCTACTATTGCCGTGTACGAATTAGAAGAGTCTAGGGTTTGGGATATGATTGTGTTAATCATTATACGTAAATCATGTGTGTATATAAGCTAAGCCAAAGGCCGGCCCCTAATTCAATAACCACTTGGGCTCTACCAAGCCCAATCGTACTTCCAGAGTGTGAAATGTGTCCGGTTTGGGCTTTGGTTAATGTTCGGCTCAAGTAATGCAACCTAAGGTAATCTGTGTATATGGGCCGATTATGGTAGTAATAAACGTGACCCACCTATAACTAGATGTATGTTAAGACGCGGCCCAACATGTTCGGCCCAAACACAAGAAGTACGAAGAACAAGTTAGAATACTAGCACAACGCGTTCAAACACAAATAAGAGGGATGAATAACGAGAAACTAGAATCACGGGATTAAACATTACTGACCTCGGAAGTTCGGGTTGTCACACAAATAATCTGGAGCCATCGGCGGTATGCGTGTGATTAACAACATCGAATCATTGAAACGTTTTAAACTGGAAACTGGTAACTAAACACGTTAACAAAACTTTGAACTTACCAGCGTCGTCTGACACACTTGTCTGCATGCTTGCACGTCTGTAGGTTTATATCATAGAACTTGCTATCTGGAAGGCTGGAGTGGTCATGGGTCGAGATGCATGGAATCGCAACACAAGCCTAATGGTTTTTGAACACGTGGTTTATGAAACGCTTAACAAGTGATTTATGCTTCCGTTGTATACAATGAATTATGTTTAACGTCTTGTAATACTTTATGTTATTGAATGAAAGTTTTATTTAAAATATTGTTATTAGTTCAATGTGATTGGTGGCTAGATCCTGGTACGTCACACGTCCCGCGGGGTTTCCGCATGTGGTATTTTGGGGGTGTGACAATGAATGTATGTATGTATGTATGTATGTATATGGGGTTGGTTGACGTATAATTTGTGTTAATGTACGTTGCGTACAAGATTGACTTACAACATGCGAACTTCATTTTTTACATGCGATTTTTAGGAATATTTGATTTTAATAATCCCAACTATTCGCAGTTGGCCGCCAACAGTCCCAACTTCAAAAATAACCATTGGGAGTCCCAACTATTAACATATTGGCCACTAATGGACCCTGACTAACAGGACCCTAACACCGTTAGTCTTTGGTCGCCGGAAAACTTTTTTTTGGCCAGAAAAAGGTTTCTAAAGGTCCGATCTAAGGTTACAAAAATATTTGGGACGAAAATGTTAAGTTTTCCACCCAAAAAGTTGAGTTTTCCGGCCAAAAAGAAGTTTTCCGGCGAAAAAGGAGTTTTCTGGCGACTTCAATAATTGGGCCTTTTACTAGATAAAGGTTTCTAAAGGTCTGTAATAAGGTTACAAAGAGGTTTATGACGAAAATGTTGAGTTTTCCAGCGAAAAATAAGTTTTTCGGCGACCGGAGACTAACGACGTTAGGGTTCTGTTAGTCAGCGTCCATTGGAGGCCAATATGTTAATAGTTAGGACTGCCAGTGGTTATTTTTTGAAGTTAGGATTGTTGGCGGTCAACGACGAATAGTTGAGATTATTAAAATCCAATATTCCTTTTTTATAATATGTTATTTTTCTCATTGGGGAATTGGCCTGTAATAATCCCAACCACACGTCATTAGCCATTGGCAGTCCCACCTTTGAATATTTCTCATGCCAGTCCCACCTTTCACTTATTTTTACTCCACCAGTGAATATTAAAAGGTGAGACTGACAATTGCCAATGACGTCTAGTTGGGATTATTAAAGGCCAATTCCCCATTTTCATTTATACAATATGCTATTTTTTCAGTTACAACATCCGATTTTTTTGTTTTTGTTTTTTCAACATGTGATTTTTTATATTTTACAACATGCAACTTTTTAGTTATAAAGTTTATTATGTGAGAATTTCAAATCTCATACGCTCATACGATAAGGCATATTGTACATTAAACTTTCTATCATCTATGTATATCTTCCTAATATAATAAAGCAAGTGAGAAAATCCTATGTGTCATCACCACAAACACCCTCCCTTATCTTTCTCCTACTTGTCAATTTTTCCCCTATTCTAATCCTATGTGTCATTTTCTGTTTTTTTTGTTTTTTTTTTATTTAAAAACCTAATTAACAAAGTCAAAGATGAGAACAGGCTTGCTGGCTTGCGGACAAAAAGTCTGAATTTTGACCAGCTCTATAACTCATGACGTGAGTTTGCAATTGAAACCAAATTCATTTCAAATTTCAAATTATCTTTCTCTTTCATCATTCTCCTTCCTGGATCTCTGTTCTTTTCACAATTCACACACCTTGAAATTGGATGATGATTGCCAATTTCAGGAAGATGAATCTCACCATCGCACTTCGCGTTCATAATCTCTCACCCCATCACCAGAAGCTTTTCTTTTCTCTCTGATTTTTTTTCCGATCCATCACCAAAACCCTTTCTCTCTCTAAAATTTTGTTTCGATCTCATCTGTTTCTATCTTCAGTGTCGATTATTGTTGGTAGTAGTGATGGTGGTTTATGCTCTCTGGTCCTCGGTGTTAGCAATGACGGCTAGGGTTTTCAAGCGAGATGTCAACGACGTTTGTTCCAGTTAGGGTTTCGACAATCGGCAACTTGTGGGGTTCTCAGATGACAGAGATGGTGGTTGGAGCTATAGCCGTGATTCCTATCAGCTAGGGTTTCTGGCAAAGAAGGTAAGGACCAACATATCACTCTTCTGATTCCTATTTCATTTCCTCGATGTTATTTGTATACATATTGTTTGTTTCATATTATTCGATCGATCGCCGTTGTATTTGTGCATCTGAAACCCTAACTGAGGTTTTGACTTTGTTGTGATTCAGGAAACACAACTGCGATTGCTCATAAATGTTGAATTCAAATTCTTGAAGTTGCTTTGTTAAATTGGAGTTTTGTTTTTTTGTTTTTTGGACTTGCATAGTTGATAAATCTAAGTCTACATTAAAAAAGTCACATGGATTAATATATGAAACTGGGTGATTTTTGTGAAGAAAGCTAGCTATTATTAAACATAGGGATGAGCTCGGTACTAACCAGTACCGAACCGATACCGTTAACGAAAATACCGGTTCCAAAATCCACAAAATGGGTACCGGTACCGAAAATACACGGTACGGTTCGGTACCATGCCAAACCGTATGGGAAATTCGGTAGATGAAACGAGAGTCGTTGGTAATGTTTGCCAAACATGAATGGTTATCCACTTATAAGAAATCATATAAAAAAATTTCTTTTGTAAATATAATTTTTTTAACACAACCCATAACCCGTGAAGCTCACGGGTATATAACCTAGTATATATATATATATATATATAGGGAGAGGATCATGAGAAAACTAGATATAAATGAGAAAACTAGAAAACTAACTAAAAACACCTAAAAAGGAGGGGGGAGACTTTTAATGAAGGAGGGGGGGGGGGGGGGGGACTTTTAATGAAGGAGGGGTAAAATTGAAAAAAAAATATATATAACTTTTCAAACATTCCCATTTCTCCATACGTTATCATTTTAAAACAAAAATGACACCATAAGATCACAAATTTTTGTATCTTTCATTCAAGTATATTCGAGCATATTTTTTATGACATAAAAAAATATTTATGGTGTCGTCTTGTTTTCAATACTATTATTATAGTAGTGCACATGTGCAATATAACATGTAATACAATTGCATTAGATGCTTAAAATTAGCTTTTAGGGTTGGTTTTTTTTTGAGGTTTAGGATTAGGATTAGGTTTTTGGGTGTGTGTGTGGGGGGGGGGGGGGGGGTTTAGGTTTTTGGGGGGTGGGGGTGGGGGGGTTTAGGTTTTTTTCGGGTTTATGTTTAGGGTTTAGTTTTAGGTTTTCGGGTGTGGAGGGGGAGGGGGGTTTAGGTTTTTGGGGGGTGGAGGGTTTAGGATTAGGTTTTTGGGTGTGGGGGGGGGGGGGGGGGAGTTTAGGTTTTTGGGGGGTGGGGGTGGGGGGTTTAGGTTTTTTTCGGGTTTATGTTTAGGGTTTAGTTTTAGGTTTTCGGGAGGGTGGGGGTGGGGGGTTTAGGTTTTTGGGGGTGGGGGGGGGGGGGGGTTTAGCTTTTTGGGGGGTGTCGGTGGGGGGGGGGGGGGGTTAAGTGGTTTAAGCTTTATGTATCAGTGCACATGTGCAGTACAACAATTTTTTTTTTTTTTGAAATTTTTTTTCCATACATAAAAAGTTGCGATTTTTATATAAAAAATTGTAAAAAAAAAATTTGGTATGTTTTTAGGTTTTTTTGGTTTTCTCATTTAAACTAGTTTTATCATGATCCATCCCCTATATATATATATATATATATATATATATATATATAGGAAGGTTAACGTACATTACGGCTTAACGTACATCACGTACGACAGGTAATTACGCATGTTAATTTTAAAATCACACACGTTATAACTCAAAAATCACGCATATTGAAAACATTAATCACGCATGTTATAGAACAAATCACTCATGTTGTCGTACATGAAGTACATTAAGCCGTAATGTACGATATACTTTTTCTATATATATATATATATATATATATATATATATATATATATATATATATATATAGGGTAGGGATCCTAAGAGAAGTACACCCTATTTGAGAAACTTGAGAAGCAATCTGGACCACACATTTTCCCTAAGCAAAAAATGCAAAAAAAAGGTGAAAAAAATGCAATTTTTTTTTAAAAATCGCTGCTTTTTTCTTTAAGGATTAAAAAAAAATTAAATTTTTTTTTTGGATTTATACACATGTGTATATTGTTAATCTTTTAACTATACATATATGTATATTGTCAATTATACATATATGTATATACATGTTTAAAATTGAAAAAATGTGTATATTGTTAATCTTAAACCATAAACACTAAAGCTAAACCCTAAACTCTAAACCCTAAAGCTAAACCCTAATTCTAAACCCCAAAGCTAAACCCTAATGCTAAACCTAAAAGCTAAAACTAAACACTAAAGCTAAACCCTAATACAAACCCTAAAGATAAAGCTAAACCCAAAAGTTAAAGCTAAACCCAAAAGCTAAACCCTAATGCTAAACCCAAAAGCTAAACCCTAATGCAAAACCCTAAATACTATTGCTAAACCCTAATACTAAACCCTAATGTTAAACCCTAAAGCTAAACCCTAAACCCTAAACCCTAAACCATAAAGCTAAACCCTAAACCCTAATGCTAAACCCTAAATACTAATGCTAAACCCTAAATAACACTTATTTTTCAATTTTAAACATGTATATACATATATGTATAGTTAAAAGATTAACAATATACACATGTGTATAAATAAAAAAAAAATTTAAAAAAAAAAGTAATTCTTAAAGAAAAAGCTGCGATTTTTCCAAAAAAAAAAAATAAATAAATAATTTGCATTTTTTTCACCTTTTTTTTGCATCAAATCCTGGCCATTGATCTACAAACATGTATGGCCAAGATTAGTTCACTCAGTTCGCAAGCTACACTAGTGTTCACTCTTGAACCTAATCCTATATATATGTAGGGTGGGTAACTATTGTGTTTCTTCTAAAAGGTGTAAGAAGCAATTATGAGCATTAGATTAGTGTAATTGATTGATGATGATGAAGAAATAAATAATGGTTCCATTTGAATGCCACTCTAGTCATTATTAATCCTTCCAAGTTTGGCATGTTCAACCGTTTCCCAGTTCCCATCCTAGTTGAATTTGTTGTTTTTTTTTTCAAAGAATGAGGCCCAAAGTTGCACATACATCAATATTTGGTTGAGATTAATCGTTGAGAAATTCGGTACCATACCGAAAAACCAGTTTGGTACTATGCTCATCCTTAACTCTGGTACATTCGAAATTACTAATTTTGACCCGTTTCATTGATGTTTGGGAAGTTTTTCACAGTTTTGACAACTCTAATGCAATCACTTTCATTGACGTTTGGAAAGTTTTTCACACTTTTGACAATTCTAATGCAATCACTGGTACATGGAAATTGCTAATTTTGGTCCTTTAAATGTATTACAAGTTGCTTTATTTTGACCGGCTTTACTTATGTCTGCTAATTTTGATCCGTTTCATCTAAGGTTTAGGAAGCTTTTGTATTGAACAAAGTGGACTGCGAAAATGAACAAAATAGCCCTGTACATGCCACATTTAACTGGGTTGGTAAACAAAGTTAATTTATTTGACCAAAATGGCAAAAATTTGAAAGGGTAAATTACTTTTTGAGTCCCTGTGTTTTATGGGTTTTAACCACTTGAGTCCAAAAGCAAAAAGTTTAACGACCTGAGTCCCCATAAGCATTTTCTTTAACCATTTGAGTCCAAATTTCTAACACAGTTAGAATTCTTTTGTTAAATTTTGTTAAAAGACCAAATTACCCCTGTAATTAAAAACTAATTTATCACAAACACACATCACATATTTGTCATCTCCCTTACTCTCTCTCTCTCTCTCTCTCTCTCTAAATCTACATCTCTCTCTCACATCTTCAACTGGTTATCTCCTCCTCCTCCTCCTTTTAATCCCCAAACAGATCTGAGCTCCGTCAGTGGACCCTGTTTAATCTCCTCCTCCTTTTGGCCTCTTATGATTGCAAAGGGGGACAACCTGGACTGGAAACAAAATCAAGAATGGAGAAATCTTATATATATTTTTGGATTGGATGAAAACTTTGAAAAGAAAAGCTAGGATGTTTTGGCCGACCTTGGTAACCATCAACTGCCACTGGTTTGGTAAGCCGGCCCTAAACTTTCAACTACAAATGTTTAACAATATTGGTAAGCTGGCCCTAAACCCCTCCTCCTTTTTGCAAAATAAATAAACAACACTGTCTGTCTCTCTCTTTGGTGCGGTGTGACTGTGGCCACCGGAGCTCCGAACCGGGCAGAAGCAGTGGCGGCGGGCACCCCTTTGGCCATCACCGTCGCACCACCACCACACCATCATCACCTACTTCTCCCCATCTCAATGGTGGTTCTTGATTCTTGAACATTCTTGAAGATGAAAAGATGACTTTATCAGTCAAGATCCAAAACCCATTTGACCATGCAATTCAATTTGAGGAAAAACCATTTTCTTTACATTCTTTTTCTTGCTACCCCAATCATTAGCCACAAAAAGTTTGCATCTTTTTCAATGGATCTTTGAAACCCAGTTGCTGATTTACTTTGAAGATCATACCCAGATGAGATGGGTCAAATGGGTGTAGACCGCTGTGTTTTGTTTCTTATACTTTTATGGTTTCAATGTGCAATAAGTGGTGATAAAGGAGCATATATTACCAATTTAGGGGCCATGTTAATTGCCAAAGTTGAATGAACTGAAAGCTGTGGTGCGGTGTGGTGGTGGAGGTGGTGGCGTGGTGTAGTGAAGTGGTAAGGCCATGTGTAGTCATAACCCCCCTTTGTGGGCCTTATTTGCCACGTGTGCGGGTGGGCGTTACGGGGCGTTATGCATTTAAGTTCGTAGTCATAAAGCCCCCCCCGCCTAATCATTACTCAATTATTTAAAATAAAAACATTACAGTAAAAAAAAAATGCAGGGGCCAAAGTGTAAAATGCAGGGACCAAAGTGTAAAACTTTAAAACAAAAATAGGCTTCTTCAGGTCTTCTTCTCCGGCCTTCTTCTCCGGCTGAAATTCCGGCTTGTTCTCGGTCTTCAGGTCCGATTTGCAGGGACCAAAGTGTAAAATGCAGGGACCAAACATGTATAAACCAAAAACTTTAAACAATCATAACGCCGTTATGCATATCGCGCCACCCCCAAATTTTCGATTGATAGCGCCGGGTGTTTTGGTGTTGTGGGGGTTATGCCGGCGCCATGCAAGGGCATACCGCCCCACTACGCATTACCTAATGGTGATTACTACGGAGGTGGGTGTTGATGGTGAGAGAGAGAGAGAGAGAGAGTTGAAAGAGAAATTGCAGATTCATTTTGTGTATAAGTACATATAAATATAAAAAGGTGAAATAATATCTTGTGCATAGAGAGTTGTACTTTATGTGTAATTGGCTAAAATGCCCTCGTAGTTAACAGACTTGGTGGATGGTGTTAGAAATTTGGACTCAAATGGTTAAAGAAAATGCTTATAGGGACTCAGGTCGTTAAACTTTTTGCTTTTGGACTCAAGTGGTTAAAACCCATAAAACACAGGGACTCAAAAAGTAATTTACCCATCTTGTAAAGTACATTGTATCCTAGGAAAAAAAATTGAATTTGGATGAAAATGACAATTTGAGTGAAACGAAAGGGACTAAAAAGGAACTTAACTCTCTAGTTTATTTGGCTATAATCGTGGTGGTAGAAGCTCTTGACTCTTAGAGAAAAGAGTAGGATTCAAATTCTGGTATAAGGTGTAATTTAGTATTTATTTATATAGTTTAGAAGTACTAACAATGCTTCACCATAATTTTTGGAAATAATGGATTTTAGTAATCCAAACTATTAGCCGTTGGCCGGCAACGATCCCAACTTCAAAAATAACTAGTGGCGGTCCCATCTTTTCACATGTTGTAAACTAATGAACTTTTACTAACAGAAGCTTAATTTCTTTTTGTCCTCTTATCCTTTTCGGTTTAGTAAAAGTCCATTGGTTTACAATATATGAAAAAGTGAGACCACCACTGGTTATTTTTTAAGTTGGAACTGTTACCGGCCAACAGCTAATAGTTAAGATTATTAAAATCCATTATTCATAATTTTTTTTTGCCATAGCCCATAATCAATAATATCGCAATAATATCCAGTTAAGATATACAGCTATATGTATATATTGCCTTTCAAAAAGGTTCTTTTGCTTAGTATTAAAATTTGTTAAAATACATGCCTATAAACTTTAAAGGTCTTTATATTTTCTGATAAATTAAGATTTAAAGATGTTTTAAGTAGAAAGATATAAACTATCGTTTAAACTAAACTTTCGATATTGTTTAATTAGTGATGATGGACGTGCTAATCAAACAAAGTCACTTATATAATTAATTATTTTGGATATGAATCGAACAATATGTAAATTTTTTATTAAACAAAGATCTACTTGAAATCGAATCATATTAAAATATTTGTACCCCAAAGTACATAATATTGCAGTTTCATGCACCTAATTATGCACACCACCTTAGGCTTATCATTTCCACAAACCAAAACGTATTTTTAATAGAACAATAATACAAAGATTTTGAGTTCAAATGTAGTATAGATTTGTATTTGTAATGGGTAGGTATATAATCACTTGAAACCTTAGGCTTGACGGTTTCAATAAGAGAAAATTAGAATGATATATAGTAATAACCAGAGTTGTTTAGTCTTGACGATTTGGATAAAAGAAAATTAGAATAATAGTAACTAGGGTGTCACACCCGCGCTTTGCGGCGGGGCGACCCGATTTTTGATCCGATACAAAAGTATGTCGACACACGTCTTACATCAAGTGGGAAACTCGATTAGAAAAGTATTTACAAAGTAAAAAGGTTGTCAGTGTGAATGCTAATCAACTTAGGTTTGTAGCGACACGTAAATAAAAATAAAGACGTAAAAGTTGATTAAAAAGTATTTAGAAAGTTAGGAGGTTATAAGAGTCAATGCTGAAAATTAAAGGTTATAAGTAAAAAACAAAACCACAAAAAAGAAAGAAAAAAACTTGTGCAAGGGTTAAAAGCGTAAAGTTTAAACGTTGACGAAAACTGTAAACTACAAAAGAACTTGGTATTTAAGAAACAACAAACAAAGCATAAGGGCCGAAAACGTACATTACAAGAGATGGGAAAAAATACGTAAAAAAACAAAACCAAGAAAAATTAGTGTAAGGGGTAAAAACGTAAAGTTAAAAAGTTGATGAAAACTGTAAATTGCAAAAGAAATTGGTATTTAAGAAACAACACACAAAGCATAAGGGCCGAAAACGTAAATTAAGAAAAAGAAAAAAAAAGAAAAGACAAATGTTGGTAGGAAAACACACAAAAAAAAAAAAAGGAAAAAAATTATAAAAAAAGGCCCCCCATCGACATAGCCTTTTTATAGTTATACTAATAAGTAGGGATGTCTTCGAGAATCCTGAAAAAGTTTTGGGCTCTGGGAAGTATAAAAAACGGACTCCTATAACCAATGTTGTAGAAGGCTCTAGGCGCTAGTCGGACGGTGAGGTACCGCCTAGGGATTAATCGGGATCATGGTTGTAGAAATCGCTAGTCGCTAGTCGGTCGGTGAGGTGAGGACTAGCGATTAATCGGGATTAACCGGGGATTAATCGGATATAATCGGGATTAATTGTAATTAATCGAAAATTAATCGAGATTAATCGGGGATTAATCGGTGTCTAGTCGGGATTTTTACAACCATGATCGGGATTAATAGAGATAAATCAGAATGGACTTTTATGTATAATTTTACAAATTATACGTATTAATAGGAACTGGTCATGAATAGTCTTTTCAAGATATTATATTATAATATTATAGTTTTTTAAGTTTTCATTATTTTATTACTTTAATTTATTATTTTATTGTTTCCTTATTTTATTATTTTAAGTTTTCTCATATAACTAAGATAATATCTTAGCAATATTGATGCCCTGCCGATCTCGACTGTATAACATCGGTATCGGTATCCTTATTATCAGAACCGTTACTGATATTCGTATTTATGGTTTTTGACCGATGTAAAATACATATTGATATTATTTTGGTCATATCATGACTTTATCTTTTAGGTTTTATCGTTCGCTTGATATACCGAGTGACGATACCGTATCGATGTCGTAATGAATCGAACCCATACCGAATGATACCCGCCGCAACGTGCGGGGAATTTAACTAGTTTATATAAATATAGAGTTAATTTTATACATTTTATATATAAATATACAACTTTGGGAACCATATGTAAATTAGTGAAAGATAGAGGATGTTAAATGTCAAAAAACCCAAACATAATAAAACCTAAACTCTTTCCCACGTTCATCTTACGTCGCTCTTTCCCGCTCTTCATCGCTCATCAGATAGAGAAACAAAACACAAACCCTAATCCCCAAATTCGCTTCATCTAAACAATTATTTGTTCAATGGGGTTCGATTTTGAACGATGGATACAGATGCAGGTCCGATAAATGTAATACCCCGAAAACGGGTTGGATAGTCAAACCATGTTAATATTAATGAACGGGTAAAACACCGTTAGTGGTAAAAATTAATCTGGTAAATATTAGGATTTAAATAAATGAACCTAATATTAGATAAAAGAGAATAAAAGCTTTTAAAGAAACAAAGTTCATAAGAGGTCCGAGTTAACGAGACTTAAAATAAAACGGGTTATAACTCCTGAAACCCACTAAGTAACTAGGAATATCAACCTAGTTAGTAAGTGTTTTAAAATAATAAGAAAACTTGGTTAAAACACCCTTTATAAAACTTGAATAAGTGGAGGAACCAAAGTTGACAAAAAAAAACTAAAATGGTTTTTAATTTATTAAAGAGTAAACTTCCATTTTGGTCCCTGTGGTTTGGGCAGTTTTGACATTTTAGTCCAAATCTCAAACTTTTTAAATATGGGTCCCTGTGGTTTAACTTTTGTTGCCATTTTAGTCCAAAATCCAAAACCCTCTATTTTGACTGTTGAAACCTGATTGTTTTGTCTTTTTGTGCAGGGGCATTTTGGTCATTTTGATTTACTCTTCTAATAAATTAAAACAAAATTAATTATATATTATATATTATATATATAACTCTCTTTCTCTCACTAAAACACAGATCATTGTCTCTCTCTCTCTACACAGATTAACCACCATCCACACTCCTTTCTTCCCCTCTAGTTCCGGCCGCCGGATTTCCTCTTCGTGCCATTCTACACACACATCTATATTCAGAGGTGATGAGGATGATGCCGATGATGAAGACGGTGAAACACAGAAGATCTGCAGCCGGTGAAAGGTAGGCGGTGTCGGTGTGGCGGTCATCTGCAGACCATCATCTAAAACACCCCCCCTTTCTCTCTCTAAAACCTAAATCCCAAGCTTTTACCCTCTGTTTCTCTCTCTAAACTCGTTCTAGGGTTTGTGAAAGGTAGGCGGTGATGAGGATGATGCCGGTGATGAGGATGATGTCGATGATGAAGACGGAGAACGAGCCACGTTTTGATGAAACGGGGGTCTGCAGATGTTGATTGTTGACCATGTTAGGGTTTGGGTTTGTTTGAAGAAGATGATGGTCTGCAGATGTTGTTTGTTGTCCAGGTCCAATACTCGTTTAGCGTTTGCGATTGCGGAAATGATTAGGCTCAATAAGGATGTGTTCGTAGGTCAGGTTTTGATGAAACGGGGGTCTGCAGATTGAAATTGGGTTTAGGTTAGGGTTTTGATGAAACGGGGGTCTGCAGATTGAAATAGGGTTTGTTTGATGAAACGGGGGTCTGCAGATGAAACGTTGGGGAAGATGAAATGGGGGTCTGCAGATGTTGATTGTTGTCCAGGTTAGGGTTTGGGTTTGTTTGAAGAAGATGATGGTTTGTCTGCAGATGTTGATTGTTGTCCTGTTGCTTTAATATGATATAATAAAATTAAAATGACCAAAATGCCCCTGCACAAAAAGACAAAACAATCAGGTTTCAACAGTCAAAATAGGGGTTTTTTTGATTTTGGACTAAAATGGAAACAAAAGTGAAACCACAGGGACCCAGTTTTAAAAAATTTAAGATTTGGACTAAAATGGCAAAACTGCCCAAAGCACAGGGACCAAAATGGCAGTTTACTCTTTACTAAAAACAAAACAAAACACCACAACACACACTATGGGGGGGGGGGGGGTTAGGTTTTTGAGTGGGGGTGGGGGGTTTAGGTTTTTGGGTGGTGGGGTGGGGTGGGGTGGGTGTTTAGGTTTTGGGTGGTGTAACGCCCCAAAACTCGAATTATTAAAATTGTTAGTAAGACCCCATGTCTAATAAAATAGAATGTAATAACTAGGTTATTATACCTAGTCAAATGTTTAGCAAAACAAGCAAATGTATAAACTTGAGGGACCAAAGATGGACAAGGGGAAAGCTATGTTTTAAATTAATAAAAACACACACAAACACACACATCTCGTGTGTGTTCTGGAACAATCAGAAGGGGCTCCATAGGAGCCAAGCCCTATTTCTTCAAAAGCTTCAAATCAAGGGATGATTCAAGGCTCAAATTCGCAAATAAACATGGGATAATGATCACCATCACAAGGGGATCGTAAGGAATCATGTCGAGACGGAATCAAGCACGGAAGGCTAACGGGTCAAGAAGTGGTGAGGAAACAAGTATAAACATGGACGCATGAGGTAAGTGATTTTCGTAATCACTTCTTAGTTGATTATGTAAAGTTATGTGCAATTTGATTAAGTATGATAATCGAGGTCAAATAGGAATGAATTGTATGATATCGATGAAGTATTAAACGGATCTTAGCTTTGATCCGAGCAAGGTATGTGTGATTAAGGATTGTAGCTAAGTAGTAGGATTGGTTACTTATGCAAGGAAGTCCTTTGTTGTTAAGGATAGAGTGAAGTTGTCAAAAACGCCCTTGATAGGTATTTCGGGCAAACGACCTTAAAAGTCGTTTGGTAACGAGCTATTCGATTAGAGTAATGTCTTTGTCAAGTATGGAAGCGAAGTATAGGGTTTTGTATGTCATAGCCCATTTAATGCGCAAACACCCATAACGGGTCAAAAATAAGCTTTTAAGCGAAAATGGGTTAAGAGGATGCAAGGCATCCGAGAATTTAATCTTTTATGATAGGCGTCAATGAAATTATTAAGTTCATATGAGATTGAGGTCAAATAAACAGATTATGTTGATAAATGCACGAACGGGTCAAATAATTAGAAAATGATAATAGGTCGAATGCATATAAGTTATGAATTTCCTTAATCCGGAGGTGGGATTTTAAGTTTATATGATAGAATGTGAATTTACAAGCATGTAGGAAGAAACGGGAGGTTAAACGGGTAAACGGTTCAAAAGTTACGCGCGTTTTAGTGCGTACGAACGACGAAACGGAACTGCAGAAAACTGCAAAAACTAGAGGGCGTCGCCGACGGGCAAGGGGGCCGTCGCCTACGGGCTCCAGAAAGTTAATTTTTTTTGCTGACGGGTTATTTACCTGTCTACGGGGTTTTTGGCTACGGGAAGAACCACGGGTCGTCGCCGACGGGCCCTAGGGCCGTCGCCGACGCCCTCCCCAAGTCCAAAAACATGAAATTTGTTATTTAAGTTGATTTATGTATCGTAGGCTTCGGTTTGTTATCCGTGGACTACGGCGGGCTTCCTAAACATGATTTTGATCGATCCTTAGATGTTTATGGGCTATAAATCAAAGTCTAAGTCCCATGTAATTAACGTATGAGTATGTAAGAAGTATGTAAGATCTTGTACGTGTATGTAGATGTGTATGTATGTATGTATAAAGATATGTACGAGTGTATGCATGTATGTAAAGATGTAGGAAAGGTATGTACGTAGGTAGATGTGTATGTATGTATGTATAAAGATATGTATGAGTGTATACATGTATGTAAAGATGTAGGAAAGGTGTGTACGTATGTAGATGTGTATGTATGTATGTAAGTACGTATGTATGCATGGATTAGACACGTTGAGTGTTAACGTTATTAATGGTGTACATTGAGAATGAAAAGTAATGCAGGTACGTTATTGAAGCCTCACCAGGAAATGGATACGCAGATGAAATGCTTAAAGTTTGAAAAGTGACGAAATGTGAAGTGTACGTGATTTAATCTTGTTTATATAATGTGTGCTAATGTTATGAATGTATGTGGTGAGTGCAGGTTGTACGGATCACGGGCGATTAGCACAAGGAATAGAGATCGAAGACCGAGTCACAAGATAGATTGTACGGGAATAATCGAGTATGTATTTTAGTAAACGGGAGTCATGCTTTGTTTTGTAAAAGAGATATTTTTTTTAAAATAACCTTCAAGTAAGTCAAGACGTTTGTAATGAAAGAAATTTTATGGCATGAATTTCCCTGCGACTTTTGTCAAATACGTGTTAGGGTCTTACAGGTGGTGGTGTAGTGGGTTTAGGTTTTAGGTTATTGTACACTTGTCACTCTATAAATCATTCTTACACTTCTTACAATTAGGGGGTAGGGGTGGTTATCACTCACCACTCATTTATCACTCACAACATCCAATCAATTTCCGTCATGTCATCAACCATTATTCCATCACCCACAACCTTTTTTATTGGAAATGCCCATTACTCACATCACCCAATAATAAACCCTCACACCTCTCTCACATGTTCCATTTATCACGGCGTCATTTTTTTCACGGGAATAAAGATTCACGCATGAACTTTAGGGTGTGGCGGTGGTATTTTGCCAACTTCCACGCGTGGAAGAATTTCATCACGCACAAAATGGCTTCCACCCCGGGTCCCCTTAGGGTTCTTTGTAGAATAACTTAACCCATATACTAATATAATAAATAATTGGAACATTTAAACCTTATAAAGAAGCAACATGTTTATATATATATGTATTGTAATCTTAGCTTTGGAGGTTTTTCAAAGAAAAAATAGTTATGTATATGGTTGTTATAACCTTGGCTTTGGGGGTTTTTAAAAAATAAAATGGTTTTTTTACTTTTCACCCAAAAGTATTTCATATATTACTTTTAACCCAAAAATATTTGTTTTTTTACTTTTAACCCAAAACTTTTTATCTTTTCCAATCTACCCTTACAATTTTTTTTTACTTTCAACTTTGATCCTTTATAGTTTTCATTTTCCGCAAATTTTTCGCTTTATGCTTCGTTCTAAATTTTGTGACTTAACACATCGCAACGTGCGTCTTTGGTTTAACGTTTTTACGTTTCGTTCTAAATTTTGCGAGTTAACACGACGCAACATGTGTGTGGGTGAACGTTTTTACATCATCTATTTTCCTGTTTGACAGGTTCAACATAACGTGCGTGTCCTAAATCAACTTAGTTATAAGTAAAGAATCCCCGCCGCATTGCGGCGGGTCGTAATTCTTGTTGTATTTAAATTTCACCTTTCTATCCCATCTATGATAAATTGTATTAGACAACTAATAATGGATAGAAATCGTATAGTTGGAATTGATTCTTGTTACAATTAGCTTTTTTTTAAAGAAAGTTACGATATCCTCCAATAAAAAAAATTTAAGATAGAAATCTGGTGTGCAGAAAGCACTATCACTATTCATAACTTTTTGTTGATTGCAATAAACAAAACACATTATAATCAGGCATCAATAATTCATGTTTCTAATTGCAATTTTTAAATTTAACTGGACAAATTAGTATTACTGATATTTGTATACTTTTACATATTCACTTCAAATGTTCGTATCATGCACATTCAGTAGTTGGTAATTATGTTTAGAAGAGATGACCTTGTTTTAATCATACTCCTAAACATATACTCTAAACCACCATCGATTCTATCTATTTGAGCTTCCATTACATCCCATAAATATGCATCATTCCGCCAAGACGAAAATCGATCATCTTTGATGCATTGACCGTGTAACACAACATCCAAACTTTGGATATCTCTTGTATGTTGATCATGATGTTCTTCACATGCCACTCTTGTCCTTTGAATCAACTTTGATACCACCAAAGACCACCTACTTGCCTTAGGTGTTTGTGAATTCGGCATGACAAAATGCATCAATAGAGACTCGAAGACGGAAGCAGTCACCTCCATTATCATTTTGGTCACAACCTCATGGTGCGGGTGGTGGTGGTGGTGGCGACGATCTTCTGACTTTGCTACCGTGGATCGCTTTAAACTTGCTATCAATCTCTTCACATCTTTCTTAATCATTTTTCTAAAACATTTGTATCGTGCAATGCTGATTTCAATGCTTGAATCACCCTTTCTCCTTCTTAAAGCACATTGAAGGTCTCTTGCATGCTCTTTGTAACGCGACATGATATCTCTCATGATGTCACAAACATCCAAGAACCCAACCAATCCGTCCCTTAGCTCTTCAACCCATTTCTCGTCGTCATGCGTCGAACATAACACGTTTATAAACTCATGCAAGCATTCATACAATCTAGACAATTTCAATAAACCATCATAAAGGGTTTCTATAGACGGCTTACATGATGATGATGAAGACATTACACATGTTTTGATGTCGTTAAGCTCTTTCTTGATATTATCAGTGGATGAATGTGATGTGGTAGGGAGACTAATGGATCGAACTCCATAGGTAGTATTATTTGATGTGTAAGAACAGGCCATAGATAACCAAGATGATCAACTATGAAATTGTGAGCTGGATATTGTTGATGATATGGTAGGAGGTTATAGCTCTAATGTTCCCTATTTATGGGAGCTGTGTGTCATTATTGCCTTCTAAGATTGTGGCCTTTTTTTAAGCCATCAATGCTCATATTATTGGCATGAATGGTTATGGTAGAAAGCATCATTAAAGCATGCATTTACAATATTGGTCCTGGTATTTGTGAACTATTTCAAATATCATCCCCCATCTTTAGATTTAAGCATAACTGGGCAGCATTATTATTGCTCAAAGTAGCATAACAATTGTTTAACTCTCAATCATAATTCATAACAACCCCAAATTGAGTTACAGTTTAACTCAAAGCACAGTCTACTAGTTAGTCATTTATACTTTTTACCAGATTATGTGTTCAAATTAACACCACTGTATTTTTTTCATATAATTTTTTTTACAAGGTGTCTAATCCTCTTAAACCATGATGTATATACTTTTTATAAGTATATTTTTGATGAATAAAAACTTTATAATTTTATATAGATGTTTTGTTATTTCTAAAATGTAATCTAATTAGTTTTATGTATTCTGATACTAATTGTGATTATATATAGTAAAACTCAAAAATCAATTAACCATAAAAACAAGAGAAAATTACCAATCTAGCAAAGAAAAAAGTCAAATTACCAATCTAGCATGCTCATACGTCTTTGGAAGGCCACTCACAGATCCCAAGTCTTCTAATGCGTCTGCCAGGCCAAGTATTGCGTCCGCCAATCCCCAATTGACACGTGGAAAGACTCATCACATCAAACACATGAAAGACTCATCCCATGCGTCCGCGGACTCATCCCATGCGTCCGCGGACCCACAAATCACATCACATCACATCACACACATGAAAGACTCATCCCATGCGTCCGCGGACTCATCCATGCGTCCGCGGACCCACAAGCCATGCGTCCCGCAGACTCATCCCATGCGTCCGCAGACTCATCCCCGCCACTTGTCTTTTTTTTTTATTGGGTTTCTCCCCAAGGACTCATCCCATGCTTGAAAGACTCATCCCATACATGAGTGGCCTTCCAAAGACGCATGAGCATGCTAGATTGGTAATTTGACTTTTTTCTTTGCTAGATTGGTAGTTTTCTCTAAAAACAAATACGTTGCGTGTGTAATTATAATAAAAGCAATAACATGACTTGTAGAATTTTAAAGTTATTATATACTTTTAGCATACACAATGTATTTCTTGTTCATAAAATGAACATTATTGAAATTTTAGTAACATGAGCCAGCAAAAAAGTATCATCTCGTACATCCGAATATCAAAACATTAATGTGCCACTGGTACAATTGTTTATGGGTATGTCCTTGTTAACATATTCTTCTATTTTAGAAAATAGACTCTATTTTATTAGAGTAAAATAACTATAAACGCAAAAATATTAGATATCTTGAAAAAAAAAAAAAACTATTGTACATATGTATATAGCCTTAGCTGGAAGAAATAAATAGTATGTTATTTTCAATGTAAATAAACGTAAAACATTACATCTTAACGTTATAAGAAGAAAAAAAAAGGAAATATGTTTAAAAGTAATTATTATATGTGGAAGTGTAAAATACAATTTTCTTTAACGTGCAATGGTATGATATGAAATTACGCATGTTATAAAACTCAAAACCCTAATCACGCATGAACAAAAAATCATAATCATGCATGAAGAAAAACCATAATCACGCATGTTATGATTTTTGTGCATGCGTGATTATGTTTTTGATCATGCGTGATTAATGTTTTGATTTTGAGTTTTAAAACATACGTAATTTCATATCGTACCATCGCACGTTAATGAATATTGTACGTTAACCTTCCCCTTATTATATTAAAATAAGTAGTAACTTTGAGGAGGTGACTCTTATGCATGTTTGGAGAGCATGTACTTGAGTTAGGGGCTGTTTGTTTACCTCTTAATGAGTCTCTTAATGGTTCAGATCTCTTACTGGTTCAACACTTAATGGTTCAGACTGTTTGTTTCACGAGCAGATGCCTGAATGGTTTAGACATTTGCCTCTGAATGGTTAAGATTTATATAGAGTCTGAATAGTTAAGACCTCTAATCTGAATTGGTCAGACATTTGCCTCTGAACGGTTAAGAATTATACAGGCTCTTAATGGTCAGACATCTGAATAGTTAAGACCTCTAATCTGAATTGGTTTTTGAGTTTTAAAACATACTTAATGGTTCAGACCTCTTACTAGTTCAGCACTTAACCATTCAGATGTTGCCAAATAGCCCCTTAGTTTTGAATGAATCTTATATCGTAGCATAGATAAGAATAAGCAAGTTATAACAATGTAGTCTGAAATTTGTTGATACACTAAAGAAAAACTAGCAATAGTGGCGACCTCTTTAGCGACGACTTCCGAAAAGTCGCCGCTAAAAGTCCTATCCGTGTCCTCTCCTTTTCATCAATCCCTAGCCGGTTGATCATTAAGCAATCTAAGGGTTGGTGTTTTATTAGAGCATGTAAGGTTATCAAAACCATTGACGGGCAGGAGATTCACCCATTCCCTCCCAAATCACACCAACCCCAAACCCTAAATTGACGCCACCACCTCGCCGGACCACCTCCCTAGCGCCGCCGAACCACCTTCTCAGCACTGCCGGACCACCAGGTACTTTTCCTCTTCCTCTTTAGTGTTGAATCTATATTTTTGAACCATGTTTCAGAGCATTAGGCTTGGGTGTCAGCAGGGCGGCTCAAGGTTAAAGCTGCTAAAGCCCTAGCTTTGGGCCTCCTTTCTTCCAGGCCTCCATTTTGCGATTTCCTGTAGTGATAACATAGGAGAAACAATTTGCTCTCTCATTTGGTTTAATTTCAACAAGCTAGTTGATGGTTTAGAAAAGTTAAGGGAATTATTAGACACTAATGAAGAAATATGGACCAATAATGTAAATTAATAAGAAAAAGGTATTAGCTGGCTTTTCTCATGAGCTGATCAATTATGGACACAAGTATACCTTTCAAATTGATGAATTTGGAAAATGCAATTATCAATGTATGCTGTACATAATATGAGATGAAGCAATGGTGTTTTTAATATTCGTCCCAGGAATTTTGCCACGTGTGCATAAGGCCCAAACTTGTTGGATGCAATGCAAGTATGGATTAATATTAGCCGTTGAGTCATAATTAATCTACATTATTTGAATTCAACTATCTTTATCTTTTAAGATTTAACGATGATTTTTGTTTTCTAGAAAAAGTTAAAATATGGCTATAAATTAAACATTGAAGATTGTTTAGTCATAATTTACTTCTTCTGAGCCACATAAGTGGCAGACCAGTTTATTTTGGATACGAATCCTATTTAATATTTTTTATTAAACAAAGATATACTTGAAATCGAATTAGATTAAAAGATTCGTACTTTAAGGTACATAATTGCAGTTCATGTACCTAATAATGCACTGCCACCTTGTGCTTATCGTTTCAAAACCCAAAAGAGATCATGAGTAAATAAAAATAGTAATAAAGTAAAGATTTGAGTTCAACTGTTCAAGATGGCAAGAATTTTTCATAACTAAATCATATTCTAAATCATATGATCGAAGTGAGTGGGTTGGATGACTAAATCTTCTATTTTTGCAAACGAAAATTCCAATATAGAATTATACAAAAAAGCCAATGATCTCTAGATCAAGTGGTGGAGGGCTTGCATCTCTCTTGAGAGATGCAGGTTCGACTCCCACTTGGTGCAGAGTGAGGCACTGGTGGGCAATGATAGGAGACACAGGGAAACCTGGGTTGGATCCTTGAGTCAAACGGGTTTTACCGGTAATTTCACTGTCGTGCCTACGGGCGGGCGGGTTACCGGGTTTTCCCCGGAATTGGTGGTGGACTCGGATTACTCTCGGAGTACTCTGTTTGTCCAGTGGGTGCCCCGAGAGTGCTCGGGATTGAATTTGTTGGCCGTTAAAAAAAAAAGAATTATATAAAAAAACTTTTGTAAGAACTTGAAGGCATCAAGTTTTGTGGGGCTTTAGACAATTACCTAGTTTCTTCAAAACAATATGGCCGGCCTTGATAGCAACACCATGATGACTAAAGAAGTTGGTGACTAAAGTGGGACTTTTCTACTATCACCATGATACTCTCAGTTCTATGGTCTATGAAATCAAGGATTCCCAAAACAAATGAATCGGACTAGTGCCCAGTATACTTTTTAAACTCTATCCTAGTGGCACTATCCCAAACCTAAGGCCAAACACAAACCAAGCACATTCCGGACCGGTACGAACTCTGATACGATCAAGGAGTCACGTTTCCATATTTAGTGTTTTTCTTATTTTTGTGTGGTTTGCATGTTCCAAGGACCATAATGGCCTTTACAATAATTGTTGGGTGTCTTTTGTAAGTTTGAACATTGTTGATGTTTTGGTTATTTAACCTAATGCCGATCGGTTCTGGGGATCATCCAGAAAATCGATTTTCCTTTATCTCTCTAGTTTCTTGTTCTTAACCCTATCAAGGGTATCAGAGCCGTTCCGATCTCCGATCGGGATTACTCTTGTTATCATGACGAACACGCGTAACCAAGATGTTGACAACACCCTCAAGAATCATGACAAGGCAATTACTGAGATCCAGGCAACGCTATCGGCTCTAGCGAAACAACAAGAAGAAATCCTGAAGGCGGTCAAAGATAAACCGGGTCAGAACAGCGGCGGTGGGGCTAGCTCGGGTTCATCGTTTTCTCCCGACAGTGCTGACTCGCGGAGTAATCGGCTCCTAAGGATCGGGAAGGTCGACTTTCCCAAGTTTTCGGGTGAGGATGTGGAAGGATGGATCTACCGTTGCGAACACTTTTTCGCGATGGACGAGACTCCGGACGAGGTGAAACTTAGATGCGCGGTTGTCCACCTGGAAGGAGCCGCGCTCCAATGGCACAGGGCTTACCTGCGCATACGTAATGCTACCGTAGCCGAAATCCCTTGGGAAGAATACGTGAGGTCTATTTCAACCCGTTTCTCTAACGATATGTTTGAAAATCCCTTAGAAGAGTTGGCCTCCCTCAACCAAACCGGTACTCTTCTCGAGCTTAACACCGCATTCGATTGCTTGTTGAACAAGGTAAACCTTACTGAGTCCCAAGCTATTAGTCTCTATCTCAAGGCCCTTAGACCGGATATTCGGGGGCCGGTTAAGATGTTTAAACCGCGCACATTACATGAGGCTTACGGGTTGGCTAAGACTCAAGCACTGAACAATGAGAATTTGGAAGAAAAGTTTGATAGGGGAAAGGGGGCTGTGGGGAACACGAAGAGCAGCCCAAATGCAAAAATTACACCACCCACCAATGTTACCAAATTGCCAATCCTACCCTTACCCAATCAAACACCTGCTGCCTCTACTAAGCCCACGGGGGGTGCACGGCGCCTCACGAGTAAAGAGTTGGAACAGAAACGAGCAAAAGGGGAGTGTTTTTGGTGCACGGAAAAATTCGTACCGGGTCATAAATGTACGCGGAATAGGAATCAAGTGTACATTATTGAGGTGGGGGATGAGGATGAACCGGCGGTGGACGAACCGGTTCCTGAAGACGAAGAGGAGGAACACCAGATTTCGATTCATGCGCTAACAGGTATTCCTTCATATTCGACCATGCGGGTTCAAGGCACAAGGGGTACACGCCAACTTCACATCCTTATTGACTCGGGGTCGACCCATAACTTCCTTGACAGCAGAGTAGCGAAAAAGTTGCAATGTGAGGTTAAGGATATTACACCGATTAAGGTGGGGGTGGCGGACGGAGAGCGACTGACTTGTACCCAAGTATGTACCAACTTTCATTGGACCATGCAAGGCAACTGGTACTCAACAGAGGTTCTACTATTGGCGCTAGAAAACTATGACATGATCTTAGGGGTACAGTGGCTTCTTCCCTTACAAGATATTCTTTGGAATTTCCAAAGGATGACTATGAGGTTTGAGGTTGATGGAAAACAATACGAGTTGAAAGGGTTGCAAAATAATAAGATGTCGGTTTTTTCGGTAGAGAAGATGGGAGAGTTGCTGCAAAAACAAGCTAAAGGGGTGAGTTTACAATTATTTAGCTTACAACTGACTGACAGTGAAGATGGGAAGACCTACCGCTCCAAGGTTGTATGTGACCCAAAACAAACACACGAAAACCCCGCATGGCAGGCATTAACCCGAGCATTTTCCGAGGTGTTTCAAATGCCAAAAGGGTAACTCCCTACTCGACCGTTTGACCACCGTATCACCCTTAAGGAAGGAACGGAGGCCATTAGTCAACGCCCTTACCGGTACCCGGCGGTTCAAAAAGATGTTATAGAAAAAACGACACGAGAACTGTTGGATTCGGGGGTCATTCGAAATAGTAGGAGCTCGTTTGCAGCCCCAGTGGTGTTAGTAAAGAAAAAAGACGGGCAATGGCGGATGTGCATGGATTACCGCCGACTGAATGACGCCACCCTAAAAGATAAGTTCCCGATTCCCCTAATTGAAGAATTATTAGATGAATTGGGTGGCGCCTCTTTTTTTTCGAAACTGGACTTACGCTCCGGTTATCATCAGGTTCGCATGGCACCCGAAGATGTCCATAAGACTGCATTCCGGACCCACGAGGGTCATTACGAGTTTCTCGTCATGCCTTTCGGCCTTACGAACGCACCGGCTACGTTTCAAGCCCTTATGAACCAGGTATTTTGGCCTATGTTGCGGAAAGGAGTTTTGGTATTTTTTGACGACATACTCGTGTATAGTAAGAGTGAAGATGAGCACATCCAACAGTTGCGGGGATTTCTGGGCCTGGCTGGGTATTACCGGCGTTTTATTCGCTCATTCGGAATGATCGCCAAACCTCTCACAGATCTGCTAAAAAAAGACGCTTTTCGTTGGAGTGAGGAGGCTCAGGTCGCGTTCGAGCGGCTCAAGGAAGCCCTAACATCAGCCCCGGTTTTATCATTACCCGACCCTATGAAGCAATTTGTAATCGAGACGGATGCATCAGCGGGTGGGTTAGGAGCGGTCTTGATGCAAGAACGCCACCCGATCTCGTTCTTAAGTAGAGCCTTATCACCAAGGCAAAATGCGTTATCGGTATACGAGAAGGAATTACTTGCTATCATGATGGCGGTGAAACAATGGCACTACTACCTTATTACCGGGCCGTTTATCATTCGCACTGACCAGAGAAGCCTCAAACACCTTTTAACCCAAAAGGTGACGACACCGTTGCAACACAAATGGCTCGCAAAACTTATGGGTTATGACTTTTGCCGTGTCGAAAACGTGGCGGCTGATGCCTTATCCCGTGTCGAAGGGGCCACGTTATTTACCACTGCCATTTCACAAGTAGAGCCTTTACTTTTGCAAAGAATTATTGAAAGTCAAGATAAGGATATTGAGGTCCAAAATGTGGTACAGAAACTTAAAAACGGAGCAGTGTTGCCAAGGTTTAAGTGGAATGGGAAGTGGTTAACCAAGGGAACTCGTATGGTAGTGGGGGGTGTCGCAAGTTTGCGGGAAGAAATTGTCAGAATTTGTCATGAATCGCCGATGGGGGGTCACTCGGGATTCAAGGCAACGATGGAACGGGTGAAGGGGTTGTTCTTTTGGAGGGGTATCTCGAAGATGGTGCGTTGGGTGGTTCGTGGTTGTGACGTGTGCATGCGGGCTAAACATGAAAATATAGCCGCACCCGGGCTATTACAACCTCTACCGATACCCGACACAATTTTTACTGATATTTCGACGGACTTTATAGGTGGGCTGCCGAAGGTGAAAGGTAAGGATACAATTTTTGTGGTGGTTGACCGTCTCACAAAGTACGGACACATCATGGTTTTGGGGCATCCATTTTCGGCTAAGGAAGTAGCTCAAGTATTCCTTGATAACATCTATAAGCTTCATGGGTGTCCTAATTCGATTATCTCAGATCGAGATCCCATATTTTTGAGTTCTTTCTGGACTGAGTTCCTAAAGCTTCAGGGTGTGTCTTCTAAGTTGTCTACGGCTTACCACCCGTAGACGGATGGTCAAACAGAGGTGGTTAATAGGTGTCTAGAGGGCTATTTGAGGTGTATGGTGATGGAGAGACCGCACACGTGGGTAAAATGGGTGGCCTTAGCGGAGTGGTGGTATAACACGACATTCCACTCGTCCTTGGGAAAGACCCCGTTCGAAGCCCTTTACGGGTATCGCCCCCCGTTACACATTCCATACATTCCCAAGGACGCGGGTGATAAAGAGGTGGACGAGATGATGCAAGATCAGGAGGAAGCTTTGAAGGTCTTAAAACAATCGTTAGTCAAGGCTCAGAATCGTATGAAGCAACAGGCCGATAAACACCGAACTGAAAGAGTTTTTGAAACGGGCACCTGGGTTTACCTTAAGCTGCAACCGTACATGCAGAAGTCGTTAAGGGTTCATAAGCACTCGAAGCTCACTCCTAAGTATTTCGGTCCCTTTTTGATGGTGGAAAAGGTGGGCAACGTCGCGTATAGGTTGGACTTGCCGGGAGAGGCCCAAATTCATCCTGTCTTCCATGTTTCGTTGCTTAAGGAAGCGCGTGGGCCACCGTCTAAAATCATCCCTCTTCCAACAGAAGCTCGGTTCACTCTTCTGCCATACGCCGTCTTGGATCGTAAACTTGTTAAGCGTGGAAACCGGGCTGCTATGAAGGTGTTGGTGCAATGGAAGGGGCAGTTGACACAAGATGCAACGTGGGAATATTTGGACGAGTTGAAGCTGCGTTTTCCAGATTTTTTGGAGCTCACTTCTTGAGGACAAAAAGTGGTTAAGGATGGAGTATTGATACGATCAAGGAGTCACGTTTCCATATTTAGTGTTTTTCTTATTTTTGTGTGGTTTGCATGTTCCAAGGACCATAATGGCCTTTACAATAATTGTTGGGTGTGTTTTGTAAGTTTGAACATTGTTGATGTTTTGGTTATTTAACCTAATGCCGATCGGTTCTGGGGATCATCCAGAAAATCGATTTTCCTTTATCTCTCTAGTTTCTTGTTCTTAACCCTATCAAACTCACTTCTAACATATCCATTGGCACAAAATCAAAACTCTCAAACATTCCAATCGGTGTTCATGGTTCGGTTTAAAACCGTGAAACCATTCAAACCAGTCATCGATATAGTTTTTTGGTCGTTTTTTCTTCTATTTTTTGTCGGCCGGTTTTAGAAATTTCAAACCAAAAGGAACGTTTTGGTTTACTGTTTATACCGAAAATCGGTCGTGTAAAATCAGATCTGACTGTTAGATTAGGTGTCACTCCCTGAAAACTAGGCGCGACTAAATGTTGGATTTACACAAAAGTAGCCTTTCTATTTAAACATAGCGAAAGCTAAATGTTTCAAAAAACGTAATTACACTTGAACCTAATTCAAGGTTAGGTACATCAAAGTTTATTTAAGCCAAATTGTTCCTTGCCAAATAGCTCTGTGATGCTATCTAACTCATAACTCATTGCCCTTGTATCCAAGAGTATAAATTATCTGAAATACATGCTCTAATGCTGGTGAGTTTCAATGGTTTTCATTTTCAAATATGATTATTGAAGAAACACTGAACTAATCTGGTGATTAGTTTGGGCTTATGTTTCGTCAATAAGGTTAATCTCTTTGATCTTCTTTAAGTTGTGGTCTTGATCTTCATGCAAAACACTAAAACACCCCGTTAAGCTCGTTAAGAGGATGGGAATAGGGGGATTCTCCTCTTAACCACTCTCCAGCGTGAGAATAAGTATGCGTTTTGAGGAAATAAGTGTGTGATTAGTAGTGACAGAGCAGAGAGCAGAGAACAGGATCCCTAAACTTGTAGGTGAAGGCACCTATTTATAGCCGGAGTAGTAAAGAAGGAGATGGGCTGATGGGCCTTGAGTCGACAATAAGGAATATCCTTCTTGTCCCCTCTGCTACAACCGTTAGTACTTATGAGAGAGGATGGAGTTGGCGCACGCTGAATGGATCCACGTGTCCTGACCATTGTCCTTGTTGTCTCTCTACCATCAGCGGCTGAGTGGAGATCATGGAGTAGGTGTCGTCGCACGCTGATTGGTGCCACGTATGCGTCCTTGTGTACCTTGTTGTCTCCTGTACGATTGGTAATCATGGAGCACGATAGGATACAGTCTGTTGGACGCTGATTACCCCATTTCTCTGCCACTCGTACCTTTGTACTGTCCAAGGATGACCTGCACTTCTGTCCTCCGCGCGGCCTATGGGGTAAACCCATGTAGCCAGCGCGAGGTCCAGGAAGTGAGGGTTTTCATCCGGGATGCTAAGTGTAGAATCTGAGCTTATCTTTGTTTTGTCCTCGCGCGTGACCTAGGTTTTACCTAATTAGTCGGCGCGGGGTCAAGAAAGTTGCCAGATTGGTGTAGTAGGGGTATGGCCCTGCGCTCGACCTGATTGGTCAGCGCGGATTTTTGGGACCATACCCCTTCAAATATAAACAATTTCGTCAACATATGAAAACATGCTATTAGGAGTCCCAATTCCAAATAAGTTACAACTTTTAGAATGGTTTACCATGTGTCCTTGACATCCTGCTTGAAACAATTTTTTTTTAAATCCCTTTCAAATTCGAAAGTGACATATATTAGGCATGTTTTTTCAATCTAATTGTATATCAACCTAGTTGTATTGTTAAATTAAAATATAGAAACTTGTAATTCGTGTTGCAACATATTGAGACGTGTTATAAAAGTTGTTACAAGTTGTTATGTATTGTTAGGTTATAAGTGTACAAGTCTGAAAGTTCAAGTGCTTATTGTATCTGTTGAGGGGTATATTGAGTATTGCTGGATCTTGAAGGGTTGAAGTGAAAGATTATCTTCACCAGAGTATAAAAGGAGACTACTGAGTTCATTTGTCTTTTACCATTCTCTAGAAATTTCTATTGTCTCTCTCATCTTGTACGATTAGGGTTTGTATCCTTTTGGTTTAGATCGCTTGTGATCTTGTTGATCTCTTGTGAGATCGTATAGTTGTAGGCAGTATAGATCAACTGATTGTCATCAGTTGATCATTCTTCTTTGTATTATTTACAGATCTCACTTATTGTGAGATCTAGGGTTCTGGGGGTGTTTTTCTGGATTGGGTAATCAATAAAGTTTTGTCACTTGTTTTGTCATTATATCTTTGTTATGTGTCGATTGTTATACCATTTTACATGGTATCGGAGCTATATTGTCTCTTGATTTCTGGTGTTTTGGGTTTCTGTTCTTCTCTTCTTGAAGAACAGTTTAGATCTTGGTCTTGGGAAGTGTGTCAGTGCAGATCTGGTACAGTGAAACCCTAGGTAGGGTTTGGAGGCTTTGATTGGAAGATCTCTTATCTTCTGGTGTTATTACATCCTGTGTGTATTTGGCTTTCTGATATGCTGTTTGTAACCCTAGAAGGTTACAGATTCAGATCCGCTTGGAAGGAGTTAAATGCTGCTGTGAGATATTTTCCTCTCTCTATTTTATTTTTTGTTTGTTCATTACATTGTGAGTCCTAGGTATTATTGTTGTCGGGCTAGTCGGACCGACACTTGATCAAGTCTATGTGCTAGTTGTTGCATCTCTTTGTGTTGTATCTCTGATGTTTGTTTGATTGTTTCTTTTGGTTAATATTGTTTCTTGTGTCTGTAACTGTGTAAAGGCTTGTCCAGGAACATATAGAGTGACAATCCTGGAATTTAGTCCCTGACATAGTCTTGCATATATGGTTTCTATTGATAGTTGATCTGTTCTGTTGTGTAGCTATATTTGTTGGTTTTGTTATTTGTGTTTCATATATGTTGTGTGTTATAATCATAGGTGATACTGGTAGTACTTCACATACCCTTATCAGCAAACTTGATATAGGTGATCCTTTATACTTACACCCTAGTGATTCAAGTGCTTTGACTATTGTGAGTATTAAACTAAAAGGAACAACCAACAGACCCAAAGCAATGTTAAACCAAGAGTGTAAGAAGGAGCTTGAGTCCACCTAGGTGAAGTGCCAAAAAATGGGTAGAATCATGCAAAGCTTTTGAAATTATGTTAAACCAACAGACCCAAAGCAATGTTAAGTTTGGTGTGGGTTATAATCACACACAAGGACCCAATAATTATTCTTCAAAAAATCATGATCAAGATGAAGTTTAGATTACTGATGTAGACCAGCCACAAAAAATTCATGATCAACATACTTCTAAATGGTCAAGTGAAACATGTGTTGATAAGAATTTCAAACCAATGACTTTTGTGACTTCTGAAGGGAAAATAACAGCAAGTGCTAACCTTCTAGCAGTTCCATCTAAAACTACTAACTCCAACCAAAACACTAAAGTCAAATCTAAGTCTGGTTAAAAAAAAAGGGAAACACAAAAGGCACAAAGTTCTGTAATATATGTGAAAAAAACCAATCATAACATAGAAGAGTGTCACATGGTCATTGCTTATGAAAACAACAAAAGGGTAAATCTAGAAAACTTTCAATAAAGACCATTTTTCTATCGTTGTAGTGATTCTAGCTATTGTGAATGAATTGTATCCTTTAAAGTAAATAATACAGCTAAAAATGCAATGTTCAAGCACCTGAAATATAGAAAAACATCTAGTACAAGCAAGTGGCCAAAACAGAAAAGAAAAAGACAAACTTCTGATCTTTATCAGTACAAACATGGGAGGTCTGATCAAGGTGCTGAATTAAAAGCACTGGCAGAGAATCAAAAAGAGTTGATAAAGTTGATACAAAGATGATAATGAGTCAAAGTAGGGTCAAAGTGACCGATCAATCACAGATGGAAGCAGGTCTGCAAATCACCAGGCCTGGACTTCAAAAACTTTCGTCTGAAAGGTCAATTTCAATTAAAAAAAGAAATAAATGTTCTGAACATTTAAGACTAAACTACTAGGTCATTCTAGAAGTTTTACCAACAATACACTGCCACCACCGTCCCATTACCGCCACCCCCGAACGCCCACCACCACCGTCTCACCCCCATTGTCGAGAACCCTCCACCACCGTCTGTGACAACTCGAATTTCCGACATTCTCTATTCGCATTAAATGCACGTTGACTTTGACTGTTTGGTTGTTGACCTGTTTGATTTCGTAACTGTACACTTTGTGATAGGATGAAACGTATTATGTTTGCATGGTTATGTGTTTGTTTGTGGCATGCGAACCTAACTGATTAAATCATTTCGGATCTAAAAGACCATTAAGGACCCGACGAATCATATGTGATTCGCCATACAACCTCCCGACGAAACAGGTCCTTGATTCGTCAAACTCATCTCTACGAAACAGGCTGTTTCGCCGGCCCATGATTCGCCAAAGCCCATTACGGGCCCAGAACGTTATTCCGAGTATTTTTACGTAAAACAACATCACTTTTACACTTTCTATCAAAACAACCGAAACCCTAGAGCTCTCTCACTGTGACGGCAAACTAGAACCCACCGGAAACTCTTGAGCGATCAAACCATCATCTCGGTTAGTAAATTTATGTGTCTTGATTGATCGTTCATCCGTGTACGTGTCTATGTGTCATGTGATTCTGCTTTGATGTTGTATATTTGAAATCGATACATGTTAAATATTAGGGTCTTGTTATGATGATGATGATATAGATTTCGTTATGAATGTTGCAGTCGGATATAGATAGTTTCATGTGAAACTAGATACGATTGAATACTTGGTTCTGGATGGTGTTAATCTGAATCTGGTTAGTATCTTGTTAGGGTTCGGTGATATGATGTTGTATGTTAATCGATATGTTGTATACGTAAGCTAGGGTTCATGCTAGACGTTAAAGAAATCCGATGATTATGCTATGATGATGTTACGATGATTCTGTGTTGAATGATTACTGCATGATTGATAATATTGATGTCGGCTGTTAGTGATGATTAGGGTTTCTGCATGTAACTGTACTGACGTAACTGAACTGTCCGACGAAACCGAACTCTCGGCGAAACAGAATGTGTTTAGCCAAGGGTAGTCGACGAATCAGAAGTTCTGTTTCGCCAAGGGACACCTCGACGAAACATATGTGTTTCGCCAATATTGTGTTTCGCCAAATGTGTGTTTCGCCGAATATGTAATCTGCACAGTAACTCGGGTTAATTCTGTTAAGTGTTAACTGGAATATTTAACTGCTGTTAAGTGTAACCATCTGGTATATGATTGTGATTACGTGCTACATGTTTATACATGCATAACTTGAACACAAACTGATTTCACATACGTGCATACTTTAGGACGTGATTGATTACTTGCGAACATATACTTAGCATACCGAGCAAATCCAAGGTGAGTTCACACAAGCCAAGGCATGGGGTTCCCGGGTGGGAATGGGGATTTGATGATTTACTGTACATACATAGATGCTAGAACCTACTGCTAGACTAGTAACACTTATTGAACGATCTTCGCACACCTGCCAAGGATTGGCCGCGATATTATGACTGACTTCGAACACCTGCCATATGATGGCCGCGAACTAAATTTACAAATCTTCGCACACCTGCCTGGAGAGGCCGCGATACAAATAAACCTAGTCTAGAACACTTGGGAAAAACATTCCCCAATATCTTCGCACACCTGCCGGGAAGGCCGCGATGGGAACTAATACGATACATTGTAACGAACGAATAAACTACTACTCACGCTATACTATTACTGAACTATTAACTGTGAACTCGCTCAACTAGTTGTTGACTCTCTCTTACATGCCTTGCAGGACCTTAGGTACTTATGGAGCTTGCACAGGGAGGAGCAGGTCGTTGTGGGACATGGATCGATGATGCCATGTTATCTATCTAAACACTTGAATTTACTATTTACATTGGGTTTACATACTTATGCTTCCGCTACACACTTGTTGATGTTTGGTTTTAAAAACACCTTTCGTATTGATGAATGATTTTTGGTATTTACTTATATGTTCAATATGATTGGTGGCTTGATCCTGGTCAGTCACGCCTCCAAGCGGTGATACTCCGCGTGTGGATTTTGGGGGTGTGACAGATTGGTATCAGAGCCATTGGTTATAGAGAACTTGGTTTTAATAAAGGGAAAACGATTTTGTTAAAACCAGACTATAACCAGAACAGTGCTCTCAACGATCCACAACGACGCTTCGCTCCACGTGCAAGGCTCAACACCATAGGTATTACTATTCATGTTACATTACCTACATGCTAGAACTACATAGAACTTTGCTCGTGGTATGCCTAGAGTACAGAACCCACTATATGCTATTACTTGAGAACACTTGTGTGCTTACTCTCTTCTGTCATCGCACTATTCGCGAACCTATCTCACTTACGTTATCTTTACTATGAAGATCATGTCTGCACGTATCAACATGACCCAGGACCAGTTGACGGCCCTCATTAACGAACGAGTTACTGCGGCAGTTGCAGCCGCACAAGCAGGAGGTATACCCTGCAGTTACAACTCACACTAGGATCCTTAGATCCTACATTCCTAAATCAACTCTCGTGTTTAAACTTGTCCTAATTCTTATACACAACAGGTCAAGCACCTGTTTGCACTTTCAAGACTTTCATGGACTGTCGTCCAACCACTTTCAGCGGCACTGAAGGAGCCGTAGGTCTCCTGCACTGGTTTGAAAAGATAGAGTCTGTGTTTGAGATGTGTGAATGCCCTGAGGCACGCAGGGTGAAATATGCTACCGGTACCCTCGAGGGTTTAGCCCTCACATGGTGGAAAGCCCAGGTCCAAATACTGGGGTTGGTTGCTGCTAACGCCACCCCATGGAACAATTTCAAAGAGATGATCAAGGAAGAATACTGCAGTCGAGATGATATTCATAAGCTGGAAGTCGAGTTTTTCAACCTCAAGATGACGGGGTCTGAGATTGAAGCGTATACCAAAAGATCGAATGAGCTTGCGTTATTGTGTCCTACTCTGGTGGACAAACGTATCGAACTATATCTTAAGGGTCTGGTGCCAGAGATCCAAAGTCATGTGACTTCAGCAAATCATGCCACTTACCAGCAGGTCGTTCAGTTGGCACACCGTCTCACTGATCAGGCGGTGGAGCAAAACAGGTTGCCTAAACGCATCAGCGCTACTGCTACCGCTACCACTTCGGTTACTCCTGCTACTCCCAACGACAATAAAAATGGGAGGGGGATTCTAGCAAAGGTTCAGCTACTGTTCAGTCTCAAGCTCAGCAACGCAAGACAAATGACTACCAGAGTCCGAATCAGCAATCATCAGGTAGTCAAGGGCAGAGTGGCTATCGGGGAATTCACCCATGGTGTAGAAGGTGCAACAAACACCACAGCGGAAGATGTCGCAGGGAACAGTGTCAAAGATGTTTTAAGACGGGTCACGAGGCTAAAGATTGCAGGAGTTCTCGACCTGCGAATCAGAACCAGCAGCAACAACCACCTGCTCCACGAAACCAGCCTCAGCAGCAGCAGCATGGAAACAGGGGATGCTACCAGTGTGGGGCTGAAGGTCATTACAAGCGGGATTGCCCTCAGTTAAACCAGAACCAGAACAATAACAACAACAACAATCAGGGCAACGGGAACAACAACAACGGTGGGAACAACAACAACAATGGTGCTAGAGGCCGTATGTTTGTGATCGGGCAGGGTGATGCAAGGAATGATCCCAACGTAGTTATGGGTAAGTTCCTTCTAGACGACTTTTATGTTACTGTACTATTTGATTCTGGTGCGGATACAAGTTACATGTCTTTAAAAGCTAGTGAAATGTTAAAACGTGCACCAACTCTCCTAAACACCAAGCATGTCGTAGAGTTAGCTAACGGTAAAAGTTTAGAAGCCACACACATAGTTAAAGGGTGTAATCTTATCCTCGCTGGTCAGACTTTCTCCATCGATCTCATTCCTATAACCCTGGGTAGCTTTGACGTCGTCATTGGCATGGATTGGTTATCTCAACAACAAGCGGAGATCTTATGCAAAGAAAAGGTTATTCGCATTCCTCGTTCTGGAAAAGAACCTCTCGAAGTTCAAGGCGACAAGAGTGGTGTCGTGAGTGGTATTATCTCCTTTTTGAAGGCTCAGAAGTGTTTGCGCAAGGGGCACACTGCTATATTGGCACTCGTTACAGATACCTCGAAGAAAGGGAAAAAGATTGAAGATATTCCTGTAGTACGTGACTTCCCTCAAGTGTTCCCTGAGGAATTACCTGGGTTACCGCCTCATCGTCAAGTCGAATTCCAGATCGAGCTCGCTCCAGGAGCAGCGCCCATAGCTCGAGCACCTTATCGTCTAGCTCCAACTGAATTAGAAGAACTGTCAAAGCAGCTACAAGAACTCTTGGAAAAGGGTTTTATACGTCCTAGCTCTTCGCCCTGGGGAGCTCCAGTGTTATTCGTGAAGAAGAAAGACGGTACGTTCAGGATGTGTATAGACTACCGCGAACTCAACAAGGTGACGATCAAGAATCGTTATCCTCTTCCGCGCATAGATGATTTATTCGACCAGCTGCAAGGGTCGAGCTACTACTCCAAAATAGACTTAAGGTCAGGATATCACCAGCTGAGAGTCCGGGATGAGGACGTCTCTAAAACAGCATTTAGAACTCGCTACGGCCACTACGAGTTTATGGTCATGCCATTCGGGCTAACGAACGCGCCTGCCGTATTCATGGATCTTATGAACAGGGTGTGCAAACCCTATCTCGACAAGTTCGTCATTGTTTTCATCGACGACATCCTGATTTATTCGAAGAGTCAGGAGGAACACGAGCAGCACTTACGACTTATACTGGAACTTCTACGAACAGAACAGCTATACGCTAAGTTTTCCAAATGTGACTTCTGGCTTCGTGAAGTCCACTTCTTAGGCCACGTGGTAAACAAGGATGGGATCCATGTCGATCCATCCAAGGTAGATTCGATCAAGAATTGGCCTGCGCCTCGTACACCAACTGAAATACGCCAATTCTTGGGTTTGGCGGGTTACTACAGAAGGTTCATCAAAGACTTCTCAAAGATTGCTCAGCCGCTTACACTACTGACACAGAAAGGTGTTGTTTACCGTTGGAGTAATGCACAGGAAACAACATTCCAACACTTAAAGGATAGACTCTGTAGCGCACCTATCCTCTCATTGCCTGAAGGCACGGAAGATTTCGTAGTCTACTGCGACGCATCTATCCAAGGTCTTGGATGTGTATTGATGCAAAGGGATAAAGTCATTGCTTATGCTTCACGCCAACTTAAGATTCACGAACGGAATTACACAACACACGATTTAGAGCTGGGAGCGGTTGTTTTTGCACTTAAGATATGGCGACACTACCTGTACGGCACCAAATGTGCTATCTACACTGACCATAGAAGCCTTGAACATATCTTCAAACAGAAAGAGCTGAATATGCGACAGCGACGATGGGTTGAACTGTTAAATGACTACGAATGCTCAATCAGGTATCACCCAGGCAAAGCCAACGTTGTGGCTGATGCCCTCAGTCGAAAAGACACTGCGCCTAAGCGCGTACGAGCTCTACAACTCACTATACAGTCTCGTCTTCCTTCCCAGATACGAGATGCTCAGGTAGAAGCATTGAAACCAGAAAATGTCAGGGCTGAAGCCCTACGTGGCTCAGGACAACGTTTAGAACAGAAGGAAGATGGTGCTTACTACGTTACAGGACGTATTTGGGTTCCACTTTATGGCAACTTACGTGAGCTAGTGATGGATGAAGCTCATAAGTCTCGCTACTCGGTACATCCAGGTGCGGATAAAATGTACCACGACATCAAAACTACATATTGGTGGCCTAGCATGAAGGCCCACATAGCCACATACGTTAGTAAATGCTTGACTTGTGCGAGAGTCAAGGCAGAATATCAGAAACCGTCAGGACCACTCCAACAACCTGAGATACCACAATGGAAATGGGAGCAAATTTCCATGGATTTTGTTACTGGCTTACCTAGATCTCAGCGCGGAAATGATACTATTTGGGTGATCGTGGATCGACTCACAAAGTCTGCTCACTTCTTGGCTATCAAAGAAACAGACAAGTTCTCTACCTTAGCAGACATCTACTTAAAAGAAGTGGTCTCAAGGCACGGGGTGCCCACCTCCATCATCTCTGATCGTGACGCACGTTTTACTTCAGAATTGTGGCAAGCAATGCATAAATCTTTTGGCTCTCGTTTAGACATGAGCACGGCGTATCATCCTCAGACCGATGGGCAGTCTGAGCGCACTATTCAAACTCTAGAAGACATGCTTCGGGCGTGCGTAATTGATTTTGGCAATGGTTGGGAGAAACATCTGCCACTGGTGGAATTTTCATACAATAACAGCTACCACACCAGCATTAAAGCTGCACCATTCGAGGCATTGTACGGGCGTAAGTGCCGGTCACCTCTCTGTTGGGCAGAGGTGGGGGAAAGTCAAATCACAGGTCCAGAAATGGTAGTTGATACTACTGAAAAGATTGCACAAATACGACAACGCATGGCGGCAACTCGTGACCGTCAGAAAGTATACGCTGATAAAGACAGGAAACTACTCGAATTCCAGGTTGGGGATCGAGCGCTACTTAAAGTTTCACCCTGGAAGGGTGTGGTTCGTTTTGGCAAACGCGGCAAACTAAATCCACGATATGTTGGACCTTTCGAGGTTATTGAGAAAATAGGCAAAGTGGCTTACAGATTGAACTTACCACCTAAACTCAGTGCAGTTCACAACGTCTTTCACGTGTCGAATCTGAAGAAGTGTACGTCAGATGAGACCCACATAGTTCCCTTAAAGGAACTCACTATCGACGAGCGGTTGCACTTCGTCGAGGAACCTGTTGAAATCACGGACCGGGATGTTAAGGTCCTCAAGAACACGAGAATCCCTCTTGTACGAGTTCGTTGGAACTCCCGCCGCGGCCCAGAGTTCACCTGGGAGCGTGAAGATCAAATGGAACTCAAATATCCCCAGTTATTCGGAAACCAAGCAACTACTACTGAGGCTGAAGCTACCAATACAGAATTTCGGGACGAAATTCCAATTCAACGGGGGGATAATGTGACACCCCAAGAAAACCAGTAATCTTCGAAAACCTGCTCGGGGAGCCGCGATACGATACAGGTAAACAACGTCACACTACTAGCTTCCTCAGTAACTGCATACTAAATTTCGGGACGAAATTTCTTTCAAGTTGGGGATAATGTGACAACTCGAATTTCCGACATTCTCTATTCGCATTTAATGCACGTTGACTTTGACTGTTTGGTTGTTGACCTGTTTGATTTCGTAACTGTACACTTTGTGATAGGATGAAACGTATTATGTTTGCATGGTTATGTGTTTGTTTGTGGCATGCGAACCTAACTGATTAAATCATTTCGGATCTAAAAGACCATTAAGGACCCGACGAATCATATGTGATTCGCCATACAACCTCCCGACGAAACAGGTCCTTGATTCGTCAAACTCATCTCGACGAAACAGGCTGTTTCGCCGGCCCATGATTCGCCAAAGCCCATTACGGGCCCAGAACGTTATTCCGAGTATTTTTACGTAAAACAACATCACTTTTACACTTTCTATCAAAACAACCGAAACCCTAGAGCTCTCTCACTGTGACGGCAAACTAGAACCCACCGGAAACTCTTGAGCGATCAAACCATCATCTCGGTTAGTAAATTTATGTGTCTTGATTGATCGTTCATCCGTGTACGTGTCTATGTGTCATGTGATTCTGCTTTGATGTTGTATATTTGAAATCGATACATGTTAAATATTAGGGTCTTGTTATGATGATGATGATATAGATTTCGTTATGAATGTTGCAGTCGGATATAGATAGTTTCATGTGAAACTAGATACGATTGAATACTTGGTTCTGGATGGTGTTAATCTGAATCTGGTTAGTATCTTGTTAGGGTTCGGTGATATGATGTTGTATGTTAATCGATATGTTGTATACGTAAGCTAGGGTTCATGCTAGACGTTAAAGAAATCCGATGATTATGCTATGATGATGTTACGATGATTCTGTGTTGAATGATTACTGCATGATTGATAATATTGATGTCGGCTGTTAGTGATGATTAGGGTTTCTGCATGTAACTGTACTGACGTAACTGAACTGTCCGACGAAACCGAACTCTCGGCGAAACAGAATGTGTTTAGCCAAGGGTAGTCGACGAATCAGAAGTTCTGTTTCGCCAAGGGACACCTCGACGAAACATATGTGTTTCGCCAAATGTGTGTTTCGCCGAATATGTAATCTGCACAGTAACTCGGGTTAATTCTGTTAAGTGTTAACTGGAATATTTAACTGCTGTTAAGTGTAACCATCTGGTATATGATTGTGATTACGTGCTACATGTTTATACATGCATAACTTGAACACAAACTGATTTCACATACGTGCATACTTTAGGACGTGATTGATTACTTGCGAACATATACTTAGCATACCGAGCAAATCCAAGGTGAGTTCACACAAGCCAAGGCATGGGGTTCCCGGGTGGGAATGGGGATTTGATGATTTACTGTACATACATAGATGCTAGAACCTACTGCTAGACTAGTAACACTTATTGAACGATCTTCGCACACCTGCCAAGGATTGGCCGCGATATTATGACTGACTTCGAACACCTGCCATATGATGGCCGCGAACTAAATTTACAAATCTTCGCACACCTGCCTGGAGAGGCCGCGATACAAATAAACCTAGTCTAGAACACTTGGGAAAAACATTCCCCAATATCTTCGCACACCTGCCGGGAAGGCCGCGATGGGAACTAATACGATACATTGTAACGAACGAATAAACTACTACTCACGCTATACTATTACTGAACTATTAACTGTGAACTCGCTCAACTAGTTGTTGACTCTCTCTTACATGCCTTGCAGGACCTTAGGTACTTATGGAGCTTGCACAGGGAGGAGCAGGTCGTTGTGGGACATGGATCGATGATGCCATGTTATCTATCTAAACACTTGAATTTACTATTTACATTGGGTTTACATACTTATGCTTCCGCTACACACTTGTTGATGTTTGGTTTTAAAAACACCTTTCGTATTGATGAATGATTTTTGGTATTTACTTATATGTTCAATATGATTGGTGGCTTGATCCTGGTCAGTCACGCCTCCAAGCGGTGATACTCCGCGTGTGGATTTTGGGGGTGTGACACCGTCTCACCTCCACCACTGCCGCCGCCCCACTGCTACCATCAGTTGCATTATGTATATCCTCCCTAAACCCCCCACTATTTTAGACCCACTAAACACTCTCCAAATCCCCACCGGACCCCATTTTCGCTGAAAAACTAGCGACCAACATCAGATCTAAAATCAGAGGTGGGTGGAGATTGGTTCCAAATCATACGGCAGCATTAGGGTTCTAGATCGACGGTCGCATTAGGATTCTAGATCGACGACGACTTTAGGTCCAAATCAGAGGTGGGGCGAAGTAGGTATGGTGGTGTGGTGGTGGTGCGACGGTGACGATGGTGGTGGTATGGTTGGGAGAGAGATAAGGAAGAAAGAGAGAGAGATGAGGAAGAGAGAGAGAGATATATATCAGTGTTTGATTGTGTGTTTTCTCTTTATATATAATAGTAATATAATACAAGGGCATTTTAGTCTTTTAATGAAAAACTAACAGAAAATTTAAACGGAGTTAGTAATTTGGACTCAAATGGTTAAGAAAAGTGGTTGTAGGGACTTAGGGCGTTAAACATTTTGATTTTGGACTTAAGTGGTTAAAACCCCTAAAACACAGGGACTCAAAAAGTAATTTTCCCTAAATTGTTTATTTTCTATCAATGCAATCGGCTCTTTATGTCACAACCCCCGACGAGTTATTTCGAAAATATTGCAGCGGAAATTTTCATCAGGAACGTGAGTTAGGAAAAATATCAGAGTTTAGATACACCGGATTTTATTTATTAAACAGATGGGAATAAAACCCATGTTTTACAAAGGTAGCTTTAATATGGGATAAACCCTAATACATAAAACAATGTTTCTTAGTTTAATTTAATTGACAAAATAAGCCTCTTCTTTAAGCCTTTCGGTGCCGTATCACAACTCTTATTCTGATCTACTGTAATCACCTGAAACACGTTTAAAAACATTTTATCAGCAGGAAATACTGGTGAGTTCATTCAGTTGTACAAAAACACATGGTTATAATTACAGTATTAAGAGTTTTTACATTTGTTTAAATCTTTCAATTACTCAAATCAGTATTGTCACTGGGCAAATCCCTGTACTTGTGGTCATATTACTATTGGCTAACTCGTCGTCTAATAGTAACACTAGACTAGTAATGTATACAAAACCCCACATATCGACAGCAATTTTAGAATACAAAGACTTAATCACTGTAAATACAACTAGGAAAACATTTAGGGTTTTGAAAGCAATTTGATAAAAAGAGATTAACTCAACTTGTAGGCCTATAGTTCTTGATTTAACAGGCCTCCTGATTTTAAGTCTTTAGATAGTTAAGCATCTACTTTGATAGTTCTGAATCTTTTGGTAATTAAGCATCTATCTTGATTGTAAGTTTATAGTTCGGAGCTTTGTGATAGTTAAACATTTAGTTTAATAGAGTGGAATAAGTATTAGTGTAATACCAGTTTAACCTAATGATGGTCACGAGATCAGAACCATAATGTAAGTCAACAAAGTATAGTCTAATTCAGACAGCACTTTGGCATTTGTTAGAGGGTTTCCAGATCGATTGGACAGAATATCGTATCGGTGATTATTTGTTAGAACACCAATGTATTGAGAGAAGAAGAGAATGAATGGGCAAGGAAAAATGAATCCTAAGCTTCCTATTTATATGTAAGAAATATGTCTTACCACATATAGATCTTCCCCAGGTGTTATCTACCCATATGCACCCTCCTCAGTTGTTATCTACCTATATACATCTTCCCTAGATAAAAATTTCCTTATATATTACTTCCTTATATATACATTCCTTATATATTACATTCCTTAGATATTACCTACCCCATACACACCTATTTAGATGTTATCTACCTCATGTATATCTATTTAGATATTAAGTTACTAAACTAACTTAACCGTTTTGTTGTTAAACTTAGTTGTTTAACTAATTAATTTACTTTAAATGTTTAATTAAGTGACTTACTTAGCTGATTAATTAATTAACTTACTTAGCCGAATAATTAACTTACTTAGCTTACTTAGCTGTTAAGTTTACTTAACCACTAAGCTTCCTTAACCGCTAGGTTTTCTTAACCACTAATTTTTCTGGTTTAGCAGTCCACTGGTTATGAATTCTAATTTCTAGATACAGTGGAACTCTGATGGAGAGTGTAAAAACCGAGTGTTAAAGTGTGTTACATTGAGTCTTTAAGTGTGTGTTCAGTAATTATATGGCGTGAATGTGATAACTACGCATATTTGTGGTTTTACAGGTTAATTGGCTTAATTCGGTAAAGTTGGAGTGTTTGGTGATGAAGCGGAACTACCAATGATAATATCGAGACACACTGTATTATTCGGGAGCCGTTACGAGTCAAAATGTAGCTTGAATGTGCAAAGAACGCAAAATAATGAAGTCGAGGGGCCATGTGGTAAATATGTGAAAGCTGAATTGTGAAGATATGTGAGTTGGTAAAAACTGTCGTAGGCTACGCATGGAATAAAAAGAAATCAAACAGAAACAGCGAACCGTAGCTTGCGGTTTAAAATCGTAAGTTACGATGCATGAATTCGGTGCACATGTATTGTTTTTGGAAAAGCAATTTAAAGGGTTTTAAAAATAAACCTAAGATACATCACATGCATATATATTATTGGCGGTGATTTTGGGAGGACTTTTGGTGGGGGCCAGCCGACTAAAAAGACACTTGTGACGGCAAGGATACATCACCTTGGATTTGGATTGGGCCGAATAGGAGACACATCAACTCATCATCATCTTTGGCGGTTGTAGACAAGGAACACAATGGAGCCAAAACACGTGAACAAGCATGGGGACTTGACTGGTGGCGGCATATCTTGGACTTATGCTGACAACTCATCATCAATATCACATGACATTAATTCTTGGGGTAAATTGTAATTGGAGCCGACATAAGGGCTTGAAGGGATTTGATTTTTTATCACATCAATTGAAATTACAACACACGCATATACTGAAGTGGGCCGGCATCTTCGAGCCATAGTGGGCCGCACAGGGGATACGAATGAGAGCAGCCCATACATAGACTTGAAAGAGACATCATCATACAATCACCATATATCAGACACATATCGACGGCAGCGAAGGAGAAAAAAAGGAGGCAGCCGCATGGTTCGAGCTTGTGAAGATCATCCCACCCTAATGAGCGGCTAGTCCTTTTAGTGGTTTCCTCCGGATGGAGGGTTTTTGTAAGTTAGACAATTTTATGTGTTTGTGACAATCGTTTAACTTGGTGATCTAAGCATTCGATGCTTTTCACCCTTGTTTTGATTTCTTGATTGTAAACAGTTACGTTTATTTAAACCTTAATTTCTAAGCATTCAGTTCCCGAGAGTTCTAGTAATTGGGATATATTTGACATGGGGTTAGGGTTTGTAAATTGTAATTGATAATCATTCGATAACCTCCCGTTATGTATTGACCGGAGTACTTAGTCGTTGTGTTAGTGCAGTATGTCTATTGCCTCCGTCATCTCAAGACCGTAGCTGAATTAGTTTAAAACATAGCCTTATATTGTAATATTTAGGAAAATGGCAAGGTGGCATTTCTGTAATAATGAGGAATCTCATTAAAGCCCCTTGGCCTATAAATAGAAGATTAGAGGCTTAGATTTAGAACTTTTGAAACTTTTGCCATTTCACACTTTGGAGAGATCTAGTTCTAGAGAGAGAAACTAGAGAGAGAATCTAGAGAGAGAAAGGCAAAAAGTGATTCAAGTGATTGTACAATTTCATATCTTGAATAGAATCACGTTTATATTACGTCATGTGTGTTTAGGTCGCGTTCGTGTACGGATTCCGCACGTTTCACGTTCGTTTCGCAATCGTTTCGGAGTCAAAACCGGTCCTACAAGTGGTATCAGAGCAGGAGCTCGATTGCACTGATCCAACACACATTTCCGATCGTGATTTCATCAGATTCAGATCCGATTTCATCTAGTTCTTCATATTTTTCATATTTCTTATAGTTTTTACTGTTTTTCATCGAATTGAACAGGTTTTCATGGTCTGTTTCAGCTGATTTTTGGATATGTTGTGCGCATAGACCTGATCTAAAACCCTACCAAGTTTCAGATCGAAATTCCTAGTCGTTTAGGAGAAATCGAGATTTTTTTTCGTTCGAATTTGCGTCAAAGTTGCAGGTCTGTTCGTATGAACATTTCTGGTCCGCTCCAACGTACATAGCTGGTTCGCTTTTACGACAAGTCTGGTTCGCTCATTCGACATTTCTGGTCCGCTCATTTGACAATAGCTGGTCCGCTCATTCGACATTTCTGGTCCGCTCATGTGACAAGTCTGGTCCGCTCATACTGATAATATCTGGTCCGCTCATTGAGACAAAAGTTGAGGTCCGCTCATATGGTTCATTAATAGTGGGTTCGCTTTTGTGTCATCATCTTCATGTGGTGTGTTGAGATTATCGAACAGTTCAGTAATAATAGCTTATCAGTCATCACGTGATTACCTTGGAATATGGATTACTGATTTATGTGCAGATTGCATGTGTGTCTCGGGTCTACAAATCTAATATTTGTTGTCGAGAATTAAATGATGACAACTTAGTGGGTTCATTGGTCAAAATCATTGGTCCAATTAGATTGATTTGTGGCTGCCATAGTTTGTTAGGTATTATCGAAGGTTGCATGTGATAACATCGAGGTCCTCAGTTGGCCCATGTGTTTTTGTTTGACGGTTTAGTGGAATTATTACTTGGTATATTCAAGGGTCAAAAGAAATAGTGTTGGTCAGAATTCACGTGATCATATAAATTGTATTAACCGAATGAAGTAAACAACGGATATTGGTGGCCCAATCATATCGATTTGGAAGTATTGATCAGCCCAATCACCTAATTGAAGTGGATAGTTATTTTGACCTAAAGTCCAAGTGTGTGTCAGCCCATATATTCGGCCCAATTATCATTTGTTTGAAAGCCCATTCATTAAGTGATCTCATCTCAACAACATTGGAACGAATCCGCGAATCTTCGACACGAGTGATTCGAGATGGCTAAATTGTTTGATGAACAGGAAAACGAGAGTCTTAAAGAATTAAATGATTGGACTTTTGGATCTTGGTTTGATCAGAGAGATAAGAAGGATATTTGGAATAAAAGATTCGAAAATTTTTTCTGTATGAAAAATGAATCTTTGGAAAAGTTGGATAGACGTTTTGATGAATTGATTGATAAGATAGATAGAGATGAGATAAAATTTTCAACTGCTGAAAAAATTTCAAAATTTGCTGATGCATTACCTCAAGAATGGGATGAATTTTTGAGTGAACTAAAAAGGAATGCAAATTTCTCAAAGTTTTCATTTAGAGAATTCATCAATAAGCTTAGATCACATATGGTTGATAAAGAAAAAAGAAAAGAAGAGTTGATGTATGACATGAAGAAGGATTTAGAAAAGATAAATTTGGAAGTGATCATCGAAATGAGCAAAAGATTCTCTGTGTGTCTTGCAGCAAAAAATGTTATGAAATACGATATTAAGAGGGGTTGTTATATTGATGAAAATATGAATCCTCTTGATTTTGTTAAAATTTTTTGTGCAGGAACATACAGGATGGAAACAAAGAAAGAAGCCGATGTTGAAAAGACGAATGAAAAATGCTCAAAATGTGATAAACTTGGAGCAGACAATGCCAAATTCTTGAGTGATGCGGAGAATTTGACATTGGAAAACAAAGCTTTGAAAGATGGGAAGAAAACTGATGATGAACAGATTCTGGAGTTGAGCTTGAACTGTGAAAAATTGAGATCTGAAAATGACAAACTTTTGAAGAATGTTGAGAGTTTGTCATCAGAAAATAAAAATTTTAAACAATTAGAAAATGATTTCAAAAGTCAGATAAAGATTTTAGAAGATGAGAGAGATATTTTTGGTAAAAATAATCTCGAAAAACAATGTGCGATAAATTCTCATCTTGATAAAATCATTCGACTTGAGCATGAAGCCGAAGGTAATAGAAAGAAAATTTCTGATTTAGAAAACAAGTTGAAAAGTTTTGTGACTTCTGCATCATATGTGTGTCCAAAACCAATCAACGTTGTTCCAATAAGTGACAATGTTACAAATTTTGACAAAGTCAAAATTGAAAATTGTGATGAAATATCTGATGATGAAAAAGAAAAGAAAAGAAAAATATTTTTAGATTTACAAGAAAAATTTCAAAATACTGTTTTGCAATCTACTGAAACAGGTGAATGTTCTAAACAAAAACCTGTTAAGAAGAGTGTAGAACAGAAACAAAAAGTTAAAAATTTGAAAAATTCTAAAATTGAAAATAAAAGCTCATCAGATAAATCATCCAATCATTATCAAAAATCACAAAAATTTAAAAATGAAAACTCACAAAATGTTGGTAATAAGTGGTGCAGGTTTGACCACAGTGCTCAAAAGACAAATCCAGCATTGAAAAGGAGAAATGATTATTACCAAGCCAAACAATGTTATGATTTGAAGGTTTGGACTGACAAAAGTGGATGGTATGATAACAGAGTGTGCTACACCTGTGGTGTTAGAGGACACATTGCTGTTAACTGCCAGAATTGGAATTATGAGACAAGAAGATGCTATAACTGCCAGATCAAAGGACATATTGCCAGAGATTGCCCAAGGAGATCGATGGGAAGATCGAGGGTTGAATCTCATAGAATGATAAAGAAACCAGTCACTGTCAAGCCCAAAGAACAGAAAGTGGAAGATAAGAAAGTAAAGCTTTCACAGGGGCAGAGAGACAGATTGAGGAAGAAGAGGAAGAAGGCGAGAGAGTATTTAGAGAAGATTTTGTCTTCGGGTTCACCGGTTGGTTCGAATAAGAGTCCTGATGAATCGATTCACTCGACTGCAAAGCCAAGCAAATCGAATTCTTCAGATACAAATCTGAGGACAAACAAGAAGAAAAAGAAAGTTATTGGCGATGAATCTGGCTCATCCAAGTCAGACAAGCCAAGTTCGGGCAATGAATCTGATTCCACAAAATCAGATGAGCCACAAGTTGAGGAAAAAAAGGAAGAGACAGTTCCGTTAATGAATGATGAGAATTTTCCACCATTACGAGCCGCAAACCTAAAATCAAAAGGTGTTGATGCTGGAAAAATGTTTAATAGCAATGTTAAACATATTTTTAGCAAGATGGTTGATGGTAAGGAAAAAGGAGTGAAAGAGTTTTATGAAGAAAAAAGAAAAGCTCAAAACACACCCAAGACTGGTCAGGCTTGGGTACATAAATCTGTTGGTTGAATTTCTGACTTGCCGGAGCTTCCAGGTTGGTAAGTGTGAAGCAGGTATCGGCATCATTCTTGAGAAATTCACAGGATGGTAACTGTGATATTTCGTCTTACCAAGTGGTTAATCAAGGACATTAAGTTGTACTTGATTTTCTACAAGTGATTGTGGTGTTTGATCTTATATTGTTAAAATCTGTACAAAAAGGTTTTAAAGAGAACAAGGTGATGTGATAATCCCGAATCCACAAGTGATGGATAAACAAACTAATTTTTCCGGAAAAACCATTCTGATTAAAACAAACTTAAGTGTTTTGAAATCATTATGGGAAAATAGTTTGTTGTAAGGGAGTGTTTTAATTGAGTATGCCGAAACCCTCACGGCTGAACAAACATGATTACTTTCATCAGATTGAAAAACGGTTTTCAAACTGTAAAAATCAATGTGTTGTAAATCATGGGGGTACGTTATTTTTTCTGCTTAAAGTGTTATATTTTCTGCAAAACAGAGCATGAGATGTAGAAAATGGATGGCGAGACAAAGCTATCAGTGTTGGTTGTCAAATTTTCTTTATATGATTTTGCATTTTAGGGGGAGATATATTGTTGTTGGAAAATCCAAAAAACATTTGAAAATTTGAAAAAGCCAAAAACATGATAAAATTCAAAAATTTGAGTTTTGTGTAAAAAGAGGAAATGATAGTACATCAGTAGACAGTTACAGTACGCTAAAGAAATGGAAAGTTTAAATGTGTTAAACAATCTCACCGTGGATGTGTCGGTAGGTTTTTATACACTTAGTAAACTTTTTCGGGATATAAACTTAAATTCAAACTTGCTTATTTCGTGGGGAACACTACTTGGATATATAGGTAACCCCTGAAATCTCGTTTGAAAGGTCTCATAATCTGATATACTAGGTCTTTATACTCAATGATGTCTGGGGTATTTTTCCGGGACTTCTGCTGAACGGTAGTTCTGACCTAGTCCTTGAATAATACTTTCTGCAAATGCTTGAAACATAGCATTAAACCCTCAGCATGCCGATGAAACAATAAAATTGATAGTCGCTGCTGTTGTAAGCAAAAAGATCCTCTAAAGGGGACATACCGTAAAGTCGAAGCTGATATCTCTCTGCGTATACGGAAGTATCGACCTGAGATCCCTCGGCCCTCGCATACCTAATTTATATACAGATATCATTGTAGTATTCTCACCTGTAAGACTGATTATTGGGATTCTGGATACGGGAGTATATTCAAGAGGTGGGACACATGAATGAGCTAAGTTCATAAGACATCTAATTCGTATCCTGAATCCGTTTAAGTTTGTATGAAAATTTAAGTGGATCAGTATATCGACAATCTAAGTGAATTGTTTAATACTTACTGTGTAACTAAGCTCAACGGTACTTGTGACTTGTTGGAAACTGATATGATCCTCTGACGCATACTCAAACAAAAATATTGTATGTAAATATGTTTGTACATATTTCTTTACTGCTTTATGTTTTCAGAAAATACAAAAAGATTTTTAATTCTGCTTTATTTTCGACAACCGATGTCTGAGTGCTGAGTTTCAAAATCTAAGTAAGCTGATTGTGTTTCTGAAAAATAAAACAAGTTCATTAAATTGAAACTTGAATTAAAATCAAAAATCAAAACAGTTTGTGATATCTCCAAGGTCATTAAGTTGGACTTGGATGATTAACTGTGAGGGAGTTGGATTCTTTAACATTGCTAAATCAATGAAGTTTGTTGATAGGGGAAGTGGATTAGAGAATTTGATTGGAATTGCCAGGTTACGATTCCTGGATAGTTTAAAATGTTGTTACTTATGAATGTATGAGTGATTGCAGGAAAAAGTCCAGACTACGATCCCGGAAGCTGAGTCTAAGGGGGAGTCTGAAGACGAGCTCAAAGCAAGGGGGAGCTTGTAATCGAAAAGCAAGGTGTCGATCCCAAAGCACGGAAGCTTGACGAAAGGGGGAGCCTGATGAAGAAAAGAGGAAAAGCTGAAACTGAAGACAGATCCACCGGGATTCTGTTTAAGAAGATTCAAAGAGAGAGAGAGAAAAAGAAGACGCTACGAGTTTGACTCAATGATCGAGATTGACTACAGCAATATCCAAGGGGGAGTCTGTTAGTGCAGTATGTCTATTGCCTCCGTCATCTCAAGACCGTAGCTGAATTAGTTTAAAACATAGCCTTATATTGTAATATTTAGGAAAATGGCAAGGTGGCATTTCTGTAAAAATGAGGAATCTCATTAAAGCCCCTTGGCCTATAAATAGAAGATTAGAGGCTTAGATTTAGAACTTTTGAAACTTTTGCCATTTCACACTTTGGAGAGATCTAGTTCTAGAGAGAGAAACTAGAGAGAGAATCTAGAGAGAGAAAGGCAAAAAGTGATTCAAGTGATTGTACAATTTCATATCTTGAATAGAATCACGTTTATATTACGTCATGTGTGTTTAGGTCGCGTTCGTGTACGGATTCCGCACGTTTCACGTTCGTTTCGCAATCGTTTCGGAGTCAAAACCGGTCCTACACGTTGGTTATCACAATTGATGAATTAAGTTAAACACTTATGTCTATGTGAGTGTTTCGGTTAAACACATAATTGAATCTAGCTGCAAAACCTGAAATCTGGAGGAACCATTGTTCTCTCTCTTGATTTAAACCTCACTTTTTAGTTCGTAATTTTTAGATAATTAATCAAATCCAACAACTGAGTTTTATTTTTCTTAATAGTAGTTAATCAAAACTGAGCATTACACACTTTCCACAATCCTCCTCTGGTTCGATATCCGACTTATCCTATCTACTGGTTTAGTTGGTTTTTGCATGTCACTAACGACAGACATCAAAATGGCGCCGTTGCCGGGGAGGCGTGCGCAAAGTGTTTAGTGTTAAGTTTTAGGTAAAAAAAAAAAAAAAAAAACCTAAAAAAATTTTTGTTTGTATTTTGTTATTTTATTTGTTCGTGATTTACATGGGTAGTTGAGCTGTGTTTGTGCCGGATGACAGATCTTACAATATTCTGCGGCTCTTCTAGATGCATTTTGTGTGGGGAACCACTTCACCCGTGTATCGGTTGCCGCGAGGCCCGATTTAAACGGGAAAGAGCGAAATTGAAAGAACCACCGATGCCTTGCTATGGTAATCCTTCCCCTCCACCATATTTCTATGATTCTGATACAAAAGTGGAGGATGGTTATTACTCTGACGGATGGGATCGGGACGAGGATGCTTATTATGAACCAAGGACGGATGGACGATGTTTCTGTTGCGGTCATAATCATACTTCTGTTTATGAAGATGTGTGCGCGGTGTATTTGGAAAATCCAGAGTATTGGAATACAAAAATGATGGAGGCGTACATCTCAACACCGTATCAGGGATACCGACAGTATCATCCCGAGGAATATTCTGAGCCCGAGGGTGTTTATGTTTATGAGACCGAGGAGGAAAAAGAGCTTGCTGTATTGGAAGTAACTTTGTCCAAACTCGAGCAATATTTAGCAACACCCAACCTGTCCGATGAAGACCGAATCAGCTGCTTAGTTTCTAAGTGTCAAAAGTTAAAAATGAAGATAGAAATTGAAGAGCGTCTCTCACCATTACCTGTTGATATTAGAGATTATTCTCACATGGAGGAGGAGGTTGTGGAGGATAATACCACACCAATGAGTCCTTTATCTGATGAAGAGTCACTGGTGGATCAGATGGTGTGTGAAGATGATGAGGCAGAGCAGACTGATGAGATGAGTGTGTGTACCGAACCTCTTCCCATATCAACCATTCCAATTAACAAGTGTGGGGAAGAGGGTTCGAGGAAGAAGATGAAAAGGGTGAAGCTACAAGACATCGGTGTATATCTCGTGAAGTGGATCAGCGAAACCCGCATGTGCTTTCTAAACATGCCAATTATATTGACGAATTTATGGAGATGGCATGTAAATTTTCGTGCATTTGTTGGAAATGTTTTGGGTAAGTGTGCACTAAGACCACCGTAGCGGAAATCAGGTACGGTCTGGCTGAAGACCTTTAAACTTAGCGCTCTCGGGAGGCAGCCCGAGGATGTAGAGTATTGTATTGTGTTTGTTCTTTTGTTTTGTTTTGTTTTGGTGTTGGTTCTGTTTTGGCAGGTTACTACGTTTAATTCCCGCGGATGCAATAATTCAAGTGTGGGGATGTTTGGCAACATCCCAGATGAGATGTCAGAGAATCCAAAAGGAGTTTGCGCCCCTGTCTGATCACAACAGCTGCACCGCTACAGACACTTGCTGATTTACTGATCAGGTCACTGTGTCTCTCTATCCTTTATTTTATTTGTTTTTGTGTATTTGGTGGTGTGAACTTCTTGTGTTGGGAGTGGTTTCTTTGTGTTGATTCGTCTAGGTATTAGCCGTTCATGGTTTGTAGGTGGTATTTCTCGAGTTTAGATTATAAATTGCACCATACATTGGGGACAATGTATCCCAAGTGTGGGGATGCGGTAACTCGAGAAAAGGGTTGGTAAGGTGCTGATCTTGAAATGCTTGAATAGGTTGAATTTGCGGAAAATTGAAAAATTTTAATTTTTTTTGTCTCAAGGTATGCTTGAATTCATGAAAGCCGACATTTTCAATCGCTAAAGGGTTCCTACTGATATAAAAGCTAACTTAGATCCCTAGTCATGGTTGTCCCTTTAAGTTTCATGAGAGTATTTCTGACATGTTTTTAGAAAATAGTTGAGAAGAGATGCCTAACTAGGGGTAACATGCTTTAGGAATTACACATGCTATATGTCGGTAACCCTTATTCCTTTCGTTCTGTGAGATATTTGAGCCTACTTAATGATAGTTGAATTACAATAACTGTTCAATTATTGAGTGTAGGCCATATGTTGCTTTGTGTTAGAACTTGTGTGGTTTGATACGTGCCGAGACTGCGCTTTAGCGTTTACACGTAAATGATAAAGGCATTAGGATTCCTTCATTGTGTTATTTGTTGATTGTTTATCCACCCACCTTAGTTAACCATGTTGAGCCTTATACCTTTCATTTGTTACACCTTTGTTGACCTGTTTGATTACCAACCATGAATGACAATTATGTGTTAGATATTTGTTGAAAAAAAAAGAGAAAAAAAAAAGAAAACGAAATGAAAAAAAAAAAGAGAAAAGAAAGAAAAAAAATATTATTATGTTTGTGTTATATAAATGGGTCAAAAATAACCCATGTGTTAGTGTTATTGTGAATAAGTTGTCATGGTTTGGTATATTCATTTGTGTTCGCCATATAAACATTAAAAGCCAAAAATACTTCCTTACCTTTACCCTTAACCCAAAACCCAAAAGTCCTTTTGATATGTGTTACGTTATTTGATACAGTGGAGGTGTGATTGCTATACAAGCTTATGATTGCAAAGTAGCATATTTGGTTTTGAGCGAAATATACACTAGCACATTACACGGTAGTCTTGATTAAACCGAGAGGAGTGATTATTGTGAGGGGCGTGTGGCATGTGTGTAGTATCATAAGCATGTTAGTTTTAGTTAGGCAAGTCTTGAATTGTTTTAAATGTGTATCACTTATTTGTCAGATTGTCAATCTCGATTGTGTCAGTCTATGGGACGGGTATGACTTGGGACCTTAAATTGTTAATTCGGTAAGGGATTCAATGGTGTTCTGTTAATAAGGTGAGTAATGTGTATGATGGTTGATTGAGGACAATCAAGGTTAAGTGTGGGGATGTGATGGAGAGTGTAAAAACCGAGTGTTAAAGTGTGTTACATTGAGTCTTTAAGTGTGTGTTCAGTAATTATATGGCGTGAATGTGATAACTACGCATATTTGTGGTTTTACAGGTTAATTGGCTTAATTCGGTAAAGTTGGAGTGTTTGGTGATGAAGCGGAACTACCAATGATAATATCGAGACACACTATATTATTCGGGAGCCGTTACGAGTCAAAATGTAGCTTGAATGTGCAAAGAACGCAAAATAATGAAGTCGAGGGGCCATGTGGTAAATATGTGAAAGCTGAATTGTGAAGATATGTGAGTTGGTAAAAACTGTCGTAGGCTACGCATGGAATAAAAAGAAATCAAACAGAAACAGCGAACCGTAGCTTGCGGTTTAAAATCGTAAGTTACGATGCATGAATTCGGTGCACATGTATTGTTTTTGGAAAAGCAATTTAAAGGGTTTTAAAAATAAACCTAAGATACATCACATGCACATATATTATTGGCGGTGATTTTGGGAGGACTTTTGGTGGGGGCCAGCCGACTAAAAAGACACTTGTGACGGCAAGGATACATCACCTTGGATTTGGATTGGGCCGAATAGGAGACACATCAACTCATCATCATCTTTGGCGGCTGTAGACAAGGAACACAATGGAGCCAAAACACGTGAACAAGCATGGGGACTTGACTGGTGGCGGCATATCTTGGACTTATGCTGACAACTCATCATCAATATCACATGACATTAATTCTTGGGGTAAATTGTAATTGGAGCCGACATAAGGGCTTGAGGGGATTTGATTTTTTATCACATCAATTGAAATTACAACACACGCATATACTGAAGTGGGCCGGCATCTTCGAGCCATAGTGGGCCGCACAGGGGATACGAATGAGAGCAGCCCATACATAGACTTGAAAGAGACATCATCATACAATCACCATATATCAGACACATATCGACGGCAGCGAAGGAGAAAAAAAGGAGGCAGCCGCATGGTTCGAGCTTGTGAAGATCATCCCACCCTAATGAGCGGCTAGTCCTTTTAGTGGTTTCCTCCGGATGGAGGGTTTTTGTAAGTTAGACAATTTTATGTGTTTGTGACAATCGTTTAACTTGGTGATCTAAGCATTCGATGCTTTTCACCCTTGTTTTGATTTCTTGATTGTAAACAGTTACGTTTATTTAAACCTTAATTTCTAAGCATTCAGTTCCCGAGAGTTCTAGTAATTGGGATATATTTGACATGGGGTTAGGGTTTGTAAATTGTAATTGATAATCATTCGATAACCTCCCGTTATGTATTGACCGGAGTACTTAGTCGTTGGTTATCATAATTGATGAATTAAGTTAAACACTTATGTCTATGTGAGTGTTTCGGTTAAACACATAATTGAATCTAGCTGCAAAACCTGAAATCTGGAGGAACCATTGTTCTCTCTCTTGATTTAAACCTCACTTTTTAGTTCGTAATTTTTAGATAATTAATCAAATCCAACAACTGAGTTTTATTTTTCTTAATAGTAGTTAATCAAAACTGAGCATTACACACTTTCCACAATCCTCCTCTGGTTCGATATCCGACTTATCCTATCTACTGGTTTAGTTGGTTTTTGCATGTCATTAACGACAGACATCAAACTCGTACTATTGTATTAACTCAATTCAACTTTAATGATAATCACGAGTTCAAAACCCACAACGTAATGACAAAGTATAGCCTTATTCAGGCAGCACTTAAACATCCGTTGGAGTGGTTTCAATCGATCAGACAGGGTACTGTACCAGTGATTCAAGTTTGTACTCTGATTACGGGCAGAGTTTTAGCACTCGGGTATAATGGCAGCGATTCAGAGAGAAAGACATGAAGTTTGAGCGGTTTGGAATGTCTGATTCTCGCCCCTTTTATAACCGACTTTTGATCTCGTCGCGTCGCACGACTGTGATCTTATTTCTCCTTCGTGTAGTGCAAAGAGGTTATGTAACGCCTCGCTTTTCGTAGCTTTCCGTTTTTAGAAAGTTTGACTTATAATTCTATTTTCAGAAACTTGTTTCCTTTGTAATCGTATTTCATTTCAAGCCATTGTAAATTCGAAACTTTGATCGTAATGAAATGAATCTTATATACATCGTTTATACATGTTTATACATTAATACGTGCATTCATTTGATACATGATTCGTAATTCGCATAAACATAAGTTTAACTTATAAACAATGATCGTGTATTCGTAATTCGTAAACGTTACATACTTACAAGACACTTGATTATCGAATACGAGACTTATAATTATTTGATACTTCATTATACATTTCATATACTTGTTTAAATCCTTGAAACACTTCTTTTATTTTTACAACATGTTACATACTTGTTTAAGCAATGATTTCATGTTTTTATACCTCATTAGGCCTTGTTTTATGTTAAATAAACATTAGCAAATCATAAATACTTAACATATAACATAAATACACAACATATAATGTCAAAAAAAAGTTATAGGCTGCCTATGGGCCGACCGCAGCTTTGGGTTGCTTTTGGTGGCCTTGTTTCAATGATTAACCCCTCCTAATCACCTTCAAAGCCTAGCCCACTTAAACCCTAATCCTTTCCCTATAAATACCCACTTATTACTCTTGCAACACTCAAACACTCCCAAATCTCACATAAACGCAGCTGAGTTTTCAGCAGTTTACATTAGAAAGTAGCAGCCCTTCTAAGTGAGTTTCAACTCACTTATCCTTCCATTTCTTCCTTATTCTTTCTTCTAAAACAATTGGATATCTAGGAAGGTTTTCATAAGTTTGCTTAGGCAAACTAAGGTGAAACCTCACCATTTTGAGGCTCCAAAGTTGTCGCAACCCCCGACCCCTATCTCCTGGGAACGGGCGGCCGCAAGCTCAGATTCAGTGGTATCAATGGTTTTGTCATTTTGGCAGCGGAATTTAAATCAGGATCGTATTTAGGAAATATTTTATCAGAGTAAAATACTATATTTTTATAATTATAAACACATGGGTAAAACCCAAGTTTCTATTACAAACATGTTTATATGGATAAACCCTATTTTATTTAAATAAAACATCTTCTTTATTTATGTAACTTTTGTAGCCACATTTTCCAAGCTTTCAGTGCTGTCCAGCTGGCTTCTATTTGGCTTTGACATTTTGTTACCAGAAACGCGTTTAAAAACATTTTGTCAGTGGGAAATACTGGTGAGTGAATCCCAGTTTAATCAAAACAGGTTTTATCCTTGTACAATATTGAGGGCGATCTCGCAATTATATTTGTTTCCAATTCTTACTTTAATTACCACCCACGGTACTGTCAACCCGACTTGTGGTCATGTTCCTACTCACAGTGTAGTAACAAATTTTGTATACAAAACCCCAACACACCGACGATAATTGTAGAATTACAAATACTCAATCACTGTTAATTATTATGTAAAATAATTGAGGTTTTGTAAAAACAGTTTGCAAAAAGGTTTACACAAAAAGGAGATTACTCACATTGCTACTTTAGGTATTTTTCCTGTGATTTCCTGTTTATAATCTATAAATTTAAACAATGCGCATGTGTTAGTATAATAACCCAATTTACATTAGTTATACCCTCCCCGAGATAGAACTCCAACGACTACATCGGGCAGAACCACGACAGCCGTTACGGAGCACTAGATCAATCGGGCAGCGTATCTAATACGTAACCGGGGGTTAAAATACTTACAACGAGGCAGAGCTTCGCTTATTAGGGGGGTATAATGCCCGGGTATAATTGTTACACTATAGAAATTGAGAGATAATTTTTGATTTTGAACGACTGAAATGAACTGCCGATCGTTCCAATTTATAGGGCTGGAAATCGAGTTTGTCGCACCCCGCGTAAGCCGAAGACTAAGTCTCCGTGGCCCGCGAAAGACCTAGGGTAGGCCCTAGCTTGGTCGACTCAGCTTACTAGCCCCAACACGTTGTTGACACGTGGCAGCTTAGGGGGTCGCTCTGATCTTGAGCTGTCGCGGCCCGTGACTAGGCTGGCTAAAGGCTTCGCGCCCCACGAGCCACCTTAATTTCTTGTTTTTTTTTATAAAATTAAAGTATTTAGGGTCCAATATTCGTATACGGGTTATATTTTAGGACGTATAGGAACGTTCTAAATAATTTTGGAGTGTCGAAAATATTTTAGGAGGGTTGTTATATCCTCCCCACCTTGTTTTAGAACTCGTCATCGAGGTCTACTGGAACAGGTGTGCGTATTTCCTTTGCATCTCTGTTTCAAGCTCCCATGTATATTCTGGTCCTCTCTTGGAATCCCATTTCACTTTGACTAGAACTAATCTCTTGTGTTTGAGATTCTTGACTTTCCTGTCTTCAATTTGTAGTGGCTTCTCTACGAACTTAAGTTTTTCATTTACCTCTATGTCCTTAAGAGGTACCACTAATGATTTATCGGCTAAGCACTTTTTGAGATTACATACATGAAATACATCATGTATTTTTGCCATTTCCTCTGGCAGTTGTAGCTGGTAAGCTACAGGTCCTATTCTTTTAATAATCTCAAAAGGTTCAACATACCTGGGGCTTAGCTTTCCCCTTTTGATGAATCTTACCACTCCTTTCCAAGGAGAAACTTTTAACAACACCTTATCTCCTACTTGAAACTGTAATGGCTTTCGCCTGTTATCAGCATAACTCTTTTGTCGATCGCGTGCTGCTTTCAGTCGTTCCTTGACTTGAATAATCTTGTTTGTAGTTTCTTGTACGATTTCAGGTCCAGACAATTGTTTTTCTCCAATCTCTGCCCAACAGACTGGAGTTCGGCACTTTCGTCCATAAAGTGCTTCGAAAGGTGCAGCATTAATACTGGTATGTTAGTTGTTATTATAAGAAAATTCTATTAATGGTAGATGATCGTCCCAATTTCCTCCAAAATCAATTACACAAGCTCTAAGCATATCTTCCATCGTCTGAATTGTCCTCTCGCTTTGTCCGTCCGTTTGAGGATGATAAGCGGTGCTTAGATTTAACTTGGTTCCCATTGCCTTTTGGAAACTTGTCCAAAAAAGAGAAGTAAAACGGCTATCTCTATCAGAAACAATTGATAAATGAATTCCATGTAATGAAACTATTTCATTTACATATAATTTGGCTAACTGTTCCATACCGAATGTTTCCTTCATTGGTAGGAAATGAGCAGACTTGGTTAATCATTCTACAATTACCCTGATTGTATCATTACCTTTTCGTGTCTTGGGTAATTTGGTAACAAAGTCCATTGTTATCAATTCCCATTTCCATACAGGCATTTCCAATGGCTGTAATAATCCTGAGGGTTTCTGATGCTCAGCTTTAACCTGTGAACATGTTAGACACTTGGCAACATAAGCTGCTATATCCTTTTTCATTCCTATCCACCAAAAATTCTTTCTTAAATCTTGATACATCTTATCACTTCCAGGATGTATCGTATATTTAGACTTATGGGCTTCGTCTAATATTTGGTGGCGCATGTTTCCTAGTTTGGGTATCCACATCCTTTTCTTATGGAATCTCCAAATTCCATCTGTTCCTTGTTCTAATTCCTTAATCATACCTTTCAACTTTTCAGTATCGTCCTTGATTATCGATTCTTATACGGCTCTAATTTGCTCATTTAAATCTATCTGTAGATTTAATTTAAGAGAACGTACTTTCCTTGTTTTTTCATGATACTTTCGACTTAAAGCATCAGCTACTACATTAGCCTTTCCTGCATGATATTGGATATTGCAATCATAATCACTAAGAAATTCCATCCAGCGTCTTTGTCTCATATTCAGCTCTTTTTGCCCAAAAATGTACCTTAAACTCCGATGATCAGTGAAGACAACAAATTTATTTCCATATAAATAGTGTCTCCAAATCTTAAGGGCAAAAATTATGGCTCCTAATTCTAAATCATGGGTTGAATAATTTTCTTCAAGATTCTTAAGTTGTCTAGATGCATAGGCTATAACCTTTTGACGTTGCATCAATACACATCCATAACCTAACTTAGAAGCGTCACAATAGACTTCAAAGTCTTTAGTTCCTTCTGGTAACGCTAGTATGGGTGCGTTGGTTAATCTTTGCTTAAGAATTCTAAAGGCTTCCTCTTGTTTTGGTCCCCATTCAAACTTAATGGACTTACAGGTTAACTTGGTTAAGGGAATGGCTATTCTGGAAAAATCTTGGATAAACCTTCTATAGTAACCGGCTAATCCAAGAAAACTTCTGACTTCTGTTGGCGACTCAGGGACTTTCCATTTAGTAATCACCTCAATCTTTATGGAATCCACATGAATCCCTTCATGATTAACTAAATGTCCAAGAAATTGCACTTCTTCTAACCAAAATTCGCATTTCGAAAATTTAGTGTAAAACGTTTCTTTTCTCAGCAAATTTAAAAGTGTATGCAGATGCGCTGCATGTTCCTCTTTACTCTTAGAGTAAATTAGAATATCATCTATAAAGACAATTATGAATTTATCCAAATATGGCTTACATATTCGGTTCATCATGTCCATAAATGCGGCTGGGGCATTGGTTAAACCAAATGGCATGACAGTAAATTCATAATGGCCATACCTTGTTCTGAAGGCGGTCTTAGGAATGTCCTCTTCCTGTAACTTTAGTTGATGATATCCTGAGTATAAATCGATCTTTGAAAAAAATCGAGCTCTTTGCAATTGATCAAACAGATCATCGATTCTAGGTAACGTGTACCGATTTTTAATCGTGACTTTGTTCAATTCGCGGTAATCAATGCACATACGTATTGACCCGTCATTCTTCTTAACAAACAGAATTGGTGCTCCCCATGGTGATGAACTTGGCTGTACGAATCCTTTTTCCAAAAGTTCGTCTAGCTGTTTCTTCAGTTCTTGCATTGCTGCTGGCGCCAAACGGTAAGGTGCTTTGGCAATTGGTGCAGTTCCTGGTAGCAGATGAATTCTGAATTCAACTTCCCTGTCTGGAGGTAGTCCTTTAAGTTCTTCTGGAAAAACATCCGAGAATTAAGATACTACGGGAATATCTTTCAATTCTTTTCCTTTAGTGTTAATGATTTTGGAAATCATATACACTAGTGATCCTTTTCTTGCACAACTTGCAGTTTTCGTCACAGAGATGAATTTCGCGGATCGAGACTGTTTATTTCCTTTGATTGTAATCTTTTCATCCTTTGGTGAACTTATTTGGATTTACTTTTGATCACATAGAATACTGGCTTTATTGGCTACTAACCAGTCCATTCCTAATACAATATCAAATCCAGCCAGATTCATTGGATAAAGATTAGCAATAAAATCTTGGTTTAAAATTTCTATTCTTGCTCCCTGCAAGATTTCAGAAATCTTAATGGTTTCTCCATTTGTTGTCTCTACTAGACACTCTTGTTGGAGTTTAGTTAATGGTTGATTGAGAATTTTGCAAAATGAAGTATTAATAAAACTTTGGTTCGCACCAGAGTCAAATAATACTTTAGCAAAAGTATCATTAACTAAAAACGTACCGACAATCACATCCGGAATCATCTTTGCTTCTTCGGCTGTCAGAACAAATGCCCTAACATTCTTAGCAGTCTTGTTGTTCATGGCTAGAGCTAGTTTCGGACAGTTCGGCTTGATATATCCTTTTTCTCCACAGTTGAAGCACACTCCATTACTGGGTTTCTTCCTACAGTCTTCCTCCTTATGTCCTGGTATCTTGCAGAAGTTGCAGTATGTAGAGCATCTTCTTGAATGCTTCTTCTTACAAGCCTTACAATAAGGTGTAGAAGTAGAACCTATATTCTTTCCACGGTTGGAATTTCCGTAGCGGAATTCCTTGGTAAGTTTCTAGACTAGGTTCTTTCTCTGGTTTTCTTCTTGTGTACATACCAATTCATCGGTCAAGGTATTTGCTAGTTCTACAGCTTCTTCTATGGTTGGTAATCTAGCTGCCTTGACTACATGTCTAATTTCACTGATTAATCCCCAGATGTAACGGGAGATTAATACTGGTTCTGGTGAAGCTAGGGTTGGCACTATTCTAGCATATTCGAAGAATATAGTAGTGTAACCCTTACAGTCTACTCCATTCATTCTAAAGTTTAAGAATTTATTGGCTATCTGTTCCTTTTCATTAGGAGGACAGAACTTTCTTTCAACCATATTCTTAAACTCAGTCCATTCCATATTATAGACTCTATCACTTCCTCTAGACTGGAGAATACTGTTCCACCATTCTAAAGCAGCATTCTTAAACAGATTGGAAGCAAACATGATTTTGTCTTCCTCTGCACACTTACTTATTTTTAAGACTGCTTCAGTCTTTTCTAACTAGCGTAGAGCTGCAATGGCTCCTTCATTGCCCGAGAATTCTATTGGTTTACAAGACCAGAATTCTTTGTAAGAACAACCATAAGACATGGTTCTTCTTCTTTTTGGAATTGGCAATTGAAGTAACGGTCCATTGTTCACGCTGTGACTGGGTTCAGTATGTGATCGCTTACTTCCATTATCACTTTTATTATTATTTTCTGCTTCCCTAACGTTTTGGATGATAGCTGGCATAGCATCTCTAATTCCTTGGGTTACTATGTATCGAATGGCACTGTTATTTATCTGATTATCATTATTCTGGTTTTCCCGATTTGCGTCGTTAGCCATTTGAATTTGCAGACAATTACCAAATATTAATATCGCAAATCAATATTAAATACAAACAATCTCACAACACAAACAGACTTGTCAAAATCGTCGTACATTGCGACCTTTACTCTACTTTATATATATGCGTCTAATACAAACCACAACTGGAAATTAAAATACAATACTAGTATGCATCAGTAGTTATTAGATTGTCTATCTTAGTGGATATATTTTTTTTCAAGTCACACACATATATATATATATAATTATATTATTACTATTATTATTATTATTATTATTATTATTATTATTACTATTACTGATAGGGGTTCATCCAATATTTCATGTTACGCTCGTCATATTTCCAGACGAGTCTCTTTCCTATTTGTCTTATTTTCTCACTTTCGTCCAACAACTCCTCTCCAAAGGTGCGAAGTTCTTACACATTCTCAGTGCTCATGGGTGGTGCGGGTGCTGGTATAGGGTCAGGTTACTGTGGCATCGGTTCCTCATGTGGGTATGGGTTCTCTAGGATTTCCCGTATGTATTGATCATTATCAAAATATGGGTCTAGAGGGTCAAGGTTTGGATAGGGTGCTACTGGGTTTTGTACGGGCTCTTCTAGTGGATAGCGTTGTTGGTAATCCCTATGGTCGTCAAACCATGGGTCATAGTCTGGGGGATGGGGTGCTGGGATTCTATGGATTTCGGTTGGGTCGAAGGCAGGCAGTGGAATCTGGTCAGCTGGGTCAATTTCTACTTCCATGGATTGTGTTGGGAACAACGGCAGTGGTTGTGGTGCTATGAGTTGTTCTAGGTTCGGGTCTGCTGCAGTGGTAGCTAAGATATGAAAGTTGGTTAGTCTCCTATTGAGTATATCTTGAGTTTGGGTGTTCATTTCCCAATTCGTGGCTGCTAAAGCTCGCTGTTGCTGTAACTTTCTCATTCTTTTTCTATGCTCGTGAGCTCCCCGACTGAACCATCCTCTCTTTTTGTTGGGGAATGGCTCCTCGGATTGCGCCTTGAATACGAAAATCCCTTCTTCGGTATCAGCTGAATACCCCGAGGGGGTAGGCTGGGAAGAAGTTCCTTCGTCTCTAGGGGAACTGGACAATTGACGGTAAGCGTCCGAAGGTCCTTGATCACTCATACTGTAAATTAACAAATTGTCAAATAACAAAACAATAATATACACGTATGCACATAATTGCATATATTATTTCTTAACAGACAATTTCATTGTCAGCAGAACACTTATGTGGCTGAAATCAGCGGCTTAAGCTCTGATACCACTCTCTGTTGCAACCCCCGGCCCCTGTCTCCTGGGAACAGGCGGCCGCGAGCTCAGATTCAGTGGTATAAGTGGTTTTGTCATTTTGGCAGCGGAATTTACATCAGGATCATAGTTAGGAAATATTTTATCAGAGTAAAATACCACATTTTTATAATAATAAACACATGGGTAAAACCCAAGTTTCTATTACAAACATGTTTATAGGGATAAACCCTACTTTATTTAAATAAAACATCTTCTTTATTTAGGTAACTTTTATAGCCACATTTTCTAAGCCTTCAGTGCTGTCCAGCTGGCTTCTATTTGGCTTTCACATTTTGTTACCAGAAACGCGTTTAAAAACATTTTGTCAGTGGGAAATACTGGTGAGTGAATCCCAGTTTAATCAAAACAGGTTTTATCCTTGTACAGTATTGAGGGCGATCTCGTAATTATATTTGTTTCCAATTCTTACTTTAAATACCACCCACGGTACTGTCAACCCGACTTGTGGTCATGTTACTACTCATAGTGTAGTAACAAATTTTGTATACAAAACCCCAACATACCGACGATAATTGTAGAATTACAAATACTCAATCACTGTTAATTATCATGTAAAATAATTGAGGTTTTGTAAAAACAGTTTGCAAAAAGGTTTACACAAAAGGAGATTACTCACATTGCTACTTTAGGTATTTTTCCTGTGATTTCGTGGTTATAATCTATAAATTTAAACAATGCGCATGTGTTAGTATAATAACCCAATTTACATTAGTTATACCCTCCCCGAGACAGAACTCCAACGACTACGTCGGGCAGAACCACGACATCCGTTACGGAGCACTAGATCAACCGGGCAGCGTATCGAATAAGTAAGCGGGGGTTAAAATACTTACAACGAGGCAGAGCTTCGCTAATTAGGGGGGTATAATGCCCGGGTATAATTGTTACACTATAGAAATTGAGAGAGAATTTTTGATTTTGAACGACTGAAATGAACTGCCGATCGTTCCAATTTATAGGGCTGGAAATCGAGTTTGTCGCGCCCCTCGTAAGCCGAAGACTAAGTCTTTGTGGCCCGCGAGAGACCTAGGGTAGGCCCTAGCTTGGTCGACTCAGCTTACTAGCCCCAACACGTTGTTGACACGTGGTAGCTCAGGGGGTCGTCCTGATCTTGAGCTGTCGCAGCCCGCGACTAGGCTGGCTAAGGGCTTCGCGCCCCGCGAGCCACCTTAATTTCTTGTTTTTATTTTATTTTTATAAAATTAAAGTATTTAGGGTCCAATATTCGTATACGGGGTATATTTTAGGACGTATAGGAACGTTCTAAATATTTTAGGAGTGTCGAAAATATTTTAGGAGGGTTGTTAAAAAAGTGCATACAAAATTCTGCTCATTTTTATCTTTTTATTTGTTCAAGTTTTGATAGAAAACTTGGTGGAATCTTGTTCCCACCAAGCTCACAACTTAGACTATGGTTGTGGGTTTGTGTTTAGGGGATTTCCATCAAATTTTTGGGTTCAAACACCCATTTAAATTCTGTTTATACTTGTTAAATTAAGCTTGAATTGGTTAGTTTCATTTCCTTAACATTCGTGACCCTCCGAATCATCACTTTGATGATTTGTGTAGTGGTGAGTCCTTATTAGTCAGAACCCTCCGAATCATCCTTGTGGTGATTTGTGTAGTGGTGAATCCTTGATGTTCATGACCCTCCGAATCATTCTTGTGATGGTTTGTGTAGTGGTGAATTTACAAGAGGTTAAACCTCCATACTTGACATACATCATAATATATGTTTCGACTTAGTTAGATGTTTTATTACTATATAACCTATATATAATTATATAAAAACATGGCCGAGTTTGTGGTGTTAATCAAACCATGATTAACCATCATACACCAAAGCTAACATATCAAAGATTCTAAGGTACTTGTTATAATTCCAATGGTCAATTTGGGACCTATGAAACCACTTGAAATGGTGTCATAAACAAGCACCCAGAACTTAGATATTACTTCATGTATACTTAATTTTGATACTTTAGATTCTAAATTCCGAATTCCATTCATCCTTAAATTCCTTGAACTTACATACCTTTGTTTACCCTTGTAGGGTGACTCGGTGTCCCATCTCCAAACCAACAACTCTTCACGGGTTAACAAGTCGAAGCTTGCAAAATCGTGAGTACACTTGACCCATTTCTTTTTAAACACCTTGGGTTGTAACATGTTAACGTACAAAATGCACAAACACACACCAACATACTTTATATTCTCAATCCGTTATACATGCTACTTGTTATACTTAGGTTCATGCTAGATTCATACTTTGCTACTTGTCATTAACTTAGCTAGCCCCAACTTCACATGTATAGCGCTATAGGAGTAGCACGCCGCCCGTCGAGGTCTTGTTAAGCTTTTATGTCACACCCTGACTTTTGTGGAAGCGTATGATGTGTGACTTGCTTAATATCATTGCATTCAATTATAACAAACAACTATATGATTAAAATACGATGTTCATCCATTCATAAATTTCAAAATAAAACAAACCCAAGTTGTTCAGTACCAACCTTCAAACTTCAAGTTTATCTTACAACCAACAAATGTATTAAGTTCCATAGTGGACTTTGAAAACAAAAGACATTAAAACCAAGGCTTTGATTCATGTATCTTATCAAGGATAGGATACACAATTCAAACTCTCCAAAAAGGATGACATCATTTCTTGTAAATACTTCTTGAAACCTTGTCAAACATTGCCAGATCCATCAGTTTCCTGAAATACATGTCGCTTGAAAACATCAACAAAAGTTGAGCGAGTTCATATGTTTTTGTATGTGTGCACGAATAACCTTGTAAACATTTGTAAGTATGTCTTTGTAAACCGGTATGTAAGCGTCTATGAATAGATCAATTAATGATACGCAAGGTCATTAATTTGTGTGCAATGGTGCAGGAAGGCTCAAACCTAGCGGATTTTGTACCGGTCCACCCGGCTGGAATGACATAGTCACAACATTCGGCCACTCCCGGCCCATGGGTGGGACTCGCAACACCCAGATAGATCTACCACTCATGCCCCTCGGTCCTTGGACAAGGATTAATGGTCTTAAGTGTGCGCCTACCCATTCACATGATCTAACAGTTCATTCCTTAGCTAACCATACCATTTGTAAACGTTTGAAATGATTGTAACATGTATTTCACCCCCGAAGTTATAAAACTGAAAACAGTTAAAAGAAAAGGGGGACATGAACTCACTAATTTGCGTTCTTCCATCTAGTAACTCAAGCTCTTTTCCACCGGTCGTTCAACTAGCTACACACGTACTATGTTTAATTAGACGGCTAGGTCGTGTAACGACTCTTAGTCTTAGGTGTTATGACTTATTTTGGAATTGGTATGCTTTGAGTTACGTGTTGGATAGGAGTGGCAAAATGGGTGGGTTGGGTATGTTTGAGTAATGGGTTATGATGGGTATGGGTTAGGATGGGTTTGGGTTAGGATGAGTTTATTAAGAAATGAGTTAGAATGAGTTTAGGTCAAGATGAGTTTTTGTCAAGATAGATTTGGGAATGATAAAAAATTCTAAAAAATCCAAAAAATAAAAAAAATCAAAAAATTGTAAAAAATAAAAAAATTCTAAAAAATCAAAAAAATAATAAAAAATCCAAAAATTTATAAAAAATCAAAAAAATCAATAAAATAATAAAAAATCAAGAAAATAAAAAAATAAAAAAAATCAATAAAATTCTAAAAAATAAAAAAATCCCAAAAATAAAAAATCCAAAAAATTCTAAAAAATCATAAAAATCAAAAAAAAAAATTATAAAAATCAAAAAATTATAAAAAAACCAAAAAATTATAAAAATTCAAAAATATCCAAAAAAAATTAAAAAATCAAAATAATTATAAAAAATCAAAAAAATCTAAAAAAAATTTAAAAAAATCAAATAAATTTAAAAAAAATCTAAAAATTAATAAAAAATCTAAAAAATACAAAAAAAATCAAACAAATTCAAAAACAAATAAAAAATCCAAAAAATTCTAAAAAATCCAAAAAATCATAAAATATTCTAAAAATCAAAAAATATTCTAGATTTTTTAGAAATAGTTAGATTTTTTAGAATTTTTTAGAATTTTGTTGGATTTTTTATTATTTTTTAGATTTTTTTATTTTTTAGAATTTTTTATTTTTTTCCTATTTTTTTATTTTTTAGAATTTTTATTATTTTTAGAAATTTTTTTTGATTTTTTAGAATTTATTTTATTTTTTATAAATTTTTTTTTATTTTATTATTTTTTGATTTTTTTTAGTTTTTTTAATATTTTAGAAATTTTAGATTTTTTATTATTTTTTTTAGAATTTTTTGGTTTTTTATTATTTTTTTGTTATTTTTTTGATTAATTATTATTTTTTTGATTAATTATTATTTTTTTGATTTTTTTAGAATTTTTTGTATTTTTTTAGAGTTAAATGCCATTTTAGTCCCTGTGGTTTGTGCCATTTTGCCAGTTTAGTCCAAAGGTTTCATTTTTAACCTGTGGGTCCAAAAAGGTTTCACAGTTGCCATTTTAGTCCACTTGGTTAACTTTATCCATTTTTTCTGTTAACGAGAAGGCCAATTCGGTCATTTTGTATGTAATTCTGTTAACTAAAAGGGCAATTCAGCCATATAAAATGACCGAATTGGCCTTCTCGTTAACAGAAAAAATGGATGAAGTTAACCCAGTGGACTAAAATGGCAACTGTGAAACCTTTTTGGACCCACAGGTTAAAAATGAAACCTTTGGACTAAACTGGCAAAATGACCCAAACCACAGGGACTAAAATGGCATTTAACTCATTTTTTTATATTTTTTGGATTTTTGATTTATTAGTATTTTTTTGATTTTTTAGAATTTTTTTGATTTTTTGGATTTTTCATAAATATTTTTGGATTTTTTAAGAAGTTTTTTGATTTTTTGGATTTTTTAGATTTTTTTTATTTTTATTATTATTTTTTAGAAATTTTTTTGATTTTTTAGAAAAATTTTATTATTTTTATTTTTTTCAAATTTTTATTATTTGTGAAGCCAACATCTACGAACACTCGAATAAGATGAAAGATCTGCCTATGATGCTATTTTTTGAGTAACCCATTTACCCTGCGTAATACCTATCCTTACCCATGAATTATTTTAAATATATATCATATAACTCATCCTCACTCATCCTTAGTTATTTCTTAACCCATTCTCCTTTTTAAAATGACCCAAAATAAGCTAAAAACCCAAATGGGTTTTATTTGCCAGGCCTAGTGTTGGATGTACAATATATTATTCCAAAGTATAATTATTGGTTAAAATAATAATATTTTAACTTAAATTATATTTAACAATTATTTGGAATATTGGTTAAGATAATATAATTTTTACTTATTTTGTTTTGTAATTCCTTCATGAATATTTCCCAAGTATAGGTATAATTATACTTGTGTATTTTTAGACTTGTGTATTTTGCCAAGTTTTGTTGGTGTATTCCGGTGTGTATTTTATATGTATGTGGATATGTATTCTCTTGTATTTATTAAGTATTTTATACTTAATTCTGTATTTAATTTTCCGGAATATTATTTTTAATCAACTAAAAATCACCAACTTATATTCTCAAAATATATATATTTTAAGAGAATTTTTATAGAAGAATATTTATAAGTCTTACTTGGCAAAAATAAATATACTTTCATATAATCCTAAAAAATGACATGTATTTTTAAGATTAACTTTAGAAAATATATAATTCCATTTTTCACCCAAAATAATATATTTTTAAGAGTAAACTTCCGTTTTGCTCCCTGTGGATTGGTCACTTTAACGGTTTTGCCCCAAATCTTTAAAAATAGCCATTTTACTCCCTGATGTTTTGGTTTTGTTGCCAGTTTGCTCCCTGCAGGGAGCAAAATGGAAAAACAAACAATTTGGATGGAGTTAGAGGCAGGGAGCAAACTGGCAAAAAAAACCAAAACATCAGGGAGTAAAATGGCTATTTTTAAAGGTTTGGAGCAAAACCATTAAAGTGGCCAAACCACAGGGAGCAAAACGGAAGTTTACTCTATTTTTAATTTGTTTAAGAAAATATATATTTTCTCCACTCAAAAATAATATATTTTCTATTTGACAAAATATGATATATTTTGTAATACTTGTAAAAATCATATTTTCCGTTTCTTTGGTATCCAAAATACCGTTTGTCATACTTGTCGAGTTATGAATTTATTTCTGGAATTTATATATATTTATAGTCCTTAGTCCTTGTTCGGTTTGTCCAATATTCGGGTCAGGGGTGAGCATGGTGCGGTTCGGTTATTACCTATAACCGAAACCATAACCGCGCATTGCGGTTATCAAAAAATCATAACCGTTCGGTTTCGGTTAATGCGGTTTCGGTTAATCGGTTATTGCGGTTAATGCGGTTTCGGTTCGGTTATAGGTCGGTTATTTTCATTGTTTCTAATGTTGGACTTTAAATGTGTGGGTCGAGCAAAATTAATGCGCAGACAATAAATATACGGTTAATCAATTATATTTCACTACCATATGCATACTAATTCCAAAACAAAAGTAACACGTGTAGTCACGTGTTATGTGGAAACATACATAAGAACACAAAGTGGTTTTTAAATTCGACACTTTTTAATCAAAACATAAAAAGTTGTAGTGCAATCTTCATCAAAGTTGGGTCATGGTTAAAAGTTAAAACATTCAAATACTTCACCAAAGATACATTGCGGTTATGAAAATAAGAATAACCATAACCGAACCGCAAAAATCGGTTATTAAAAATATAAATAACCAACCCTTCGGTTATTTCGGTTATCGGTTATTTCGGTTCGGTTTTTTCGATTATTTCGGTTACGGTTCGGTTAATTCGGTTGTATGCTCACCCCTAATTCGGGTATAATTTATATGTTTATTTTCTTGGGATTTTTGGTAATATTTTGTATTACGATTTTGATATTTTGGTGAGTTATATTATTTTCAAGTTCCTAAAAAAATATAACAAATTGTGACATCTAAATATATATTTTCCTAAATATATACTTAGTCATTTTTATTTATCAAAAATCTACCTCCAATATTTGTAATTTTTGTAATAAAAATTATGGCAAGTTTTTATATAAAAATGATGATCAAAATTTACTTGTAAACACTAGTTTAAAAATATTTCTTTAAGTGTTTAATTTCTACAAAAATTTTGCCATAGTTTTCCCTAAAAATGGAGGTTTCCATGCCCAAAGGCATATCATTTTCTTTTAAAAATCATCATCAATCATCAACAATTTAAATAAGACTTACCATGTGCTTCAAATATGCAATTTACACTATTACATGAACTTGAAAGTTTGAAAAAAATTGTAGTAATTTAACATGTTGTTTAGTAAGTTTAGTTACCCCTAAAAACATGGTTTATATTTTATAAAACTCATTCTTGTAAATTTTAGTTCTTTACAACTTACATGATGATTTTTCTAAAAATAATTATTCTTGCATTCTTCTTGTTACCAACACTCTTCTAACCTTGTTTTAACACTTAGAACATGATTAATTTCTTTAAAAACCTTGATCATGTTAAATCTTGTAAATAACTTTGGTTTCTTGAAAAGATTATTTCTGAAATTTTCATTTTCAAGACTTATAACTTGTAAACAAAATCATCATACTCTAAAACAATCTCATATTTAAGTTCATGTTTAACATGAAGGATGGTTATCACAAATTTCACAAGATTCATCCTCATACTTGCTAGATCATGTGTTTAATCATCATCTAGCAAGCTTCTTATGATGATCAACATCATAATCACAAGAAATCAACAAACAAGTTTCATACATACACTAAAACAACTTAGATTTTCATGTTATTAAGCTTTATGTTAGTGATCATCTTCATGTTTCTTTGAGATTCTTATGATTAACAAGTTACATAACCTTTTAACCACTAAAATTAGAAGTAAAATCAAGTTGTGAGGAGCTTACTACTAGGTCTATGGCTAGGGAAGAAACTAAGATGAAGATGATGATGAAGGAGGTGGGTAAAAGCTCTTGGTGATGGTCCTTCAAACTCCAAAGCCTCCAAGCTTCTTAACTATGTTCCTTGAACCCTTAGATCACCTTGGAATGTTTGAGAATGACTTGAAAATGGATGTGTATGGTGGAGGTGTGTGAGCCAAGAATGGGAGGAAAGAAAGGAAGGAGAAGTGTTGTTTGAATGATGAAATGAGAAAATGTGTTAAGTCTTTTAGGTTTTAAAACAAGTTCCTCCAACATTTCATAAACTAGTGGTTAATGTGTTTCTAAATTAATAAACAAATCAAAAAAAAAAAAAAACAAATGGAAGAAAATCAAGGTGGTGGCCCACCTTGTGACCGTCAACATTAGGGGGGGGGGGGGGGTGCTAGTTAGGTTTCAAATGTAAGTTAGGAAGTTAAGTTGAAATGTAATGGAGTTAGTTAGTGTTATATGTGTTTAGTATTTATAGGATGTGTTATGATATTCGATGACCATAACTAGTTTCGTAACACTAAAACAATGCTTCTAGTGAAAATTTGGTGTTTCGTGTAATGTCCGGTTGTTCGGTTGGTTACCGGTTCGTTAAGGTGCTAAATTACACAATTTAGTGTGCTTTATGTTCTCTTTTATGACAGTTTTGATTCCCGACACTTAGGAAGATATTCTGGACCATTAAACCAAAATTATGCATTATATTTTGTAGTTAAAATGCTGATTTTTGCTGAAATATGCAGAATTCTGCAGGTTTTGTGAGTTTTAGGCACTTTTCGGCACTTAAACTATCACTAGGAAGGCAGTTTTATGATCCATACTTTCCTACACACTATTCTAGTGTAACTCTTGGTTTTGGGGTCATTCTGTGTCTTAACACTATGTCTGTCTGAGTACTGAACTCCCGTCAGTACTTCTAGTTTATCTGATAACTGTGCTAACTTTGTTCTGTGCACTAAGTGAACTATATTGTGTTGCATGCAATAATGATAAGAAATCTTGCAACATGTAATGCACTTGTATGTACATGACATCAATCAGTAAATCATTCATGTCATTAATCCAAATCAGGCACAGTCATTAAGATACAAATTACTGTTTAACATTGTACGGATACATGGAAAATTGACAGTTGTCACATTCTCTCCCCTTTAAGAAAATTTAGTCCTGAAATTTAAGTTGCGTTATCGGTTGCGAGGGAGTTGGGAAACAAATGTGGGTATTTTGACTTCATTTGGTCTTCACGTTCCCAAGTAAACTCTGGGCCGTGACGCGAGTTCCAACGAACCTTGACGAGATTTATACGACTTCTCCGAGTCTTGTGGACTTTCCAGTCCGTAACCTCAACAGGTTCTTCGGTAAATTGGAGATTGTCGTTGACGTGGATCTCGTCTGCGGGAATAACAACTGTCTCTTGAGTCGGACTCTTCTTGAGATTTGACACATGAAACGTGTCATGGATACTGCTGAGTTCTTCTGGAAGTTTCAGTTTGTAGGCGACAGTTCCAATCCTCTCCAGGATCTCGAAGGGTCCGATGTACCGCGGGTTTAACTTTCCACGCTTACTAAAACGTACCACGCCTTTCCAAGGTGAGACTTTCAATAACACCATATCACCAACCTTGAATTCCAACGGTTTCCTTCGCTTGTTAGCATAGCTCTTTTGTCTGTCATGGGCTGACTTAATCCGGTCGCGTATTTGCGCAATCTTGTCTGTAGTCTCCTGAACTAATTCAGGACCAATAACCTGCGTATCTCTGGTCTCTGCCCAACACAGCGGGGATCGACATTTACGTCCATAGAGAGCTTCAAATGGGGCGGCCTGTATGCTGGTGTGATAACTATTATTGTAGGAAAACTCCACCAAGGGCATGTGAGTATCCCAACTTCCACCGAAGTCCATCACACAAGAACGCAGCATATACTCGATTTCAAGGAACCATTTGACATGAGTAAGAGGAGCTGAGATGAGCATGCAAATCACAATATTATTGTGGGTGCACACATAATAATAATGTGGGGTGCATGCGAGTCCCAGTGAGCCTTAGCAAGTGGAAAAGGGGTTCCGTTCCGTTATTTGACCGATGTGAAACATAACAAACCTATAGGGGTCATAGCAGTGATTGTCCCCTACTCGAACGTGAACTTTTCGTTCCTCTTTGGACCTTTTCGAATCTCGATGCTATCAAGTATTACCTAAACACCCATCTGAACACTTAGCGAACTGTGTAGAAGGTTAGGTGCTTATACGAACGTCCCTGAGTTGGATGTCGCAGCGTCAGATGATTGATCGATACCTTTCTTACTTCTCTTCGTTTGCTGGAACTCTTGTATTGACATCTTAGACCCAAAGTGTGATCACTTCTGCAATACCCTCGTAACAGACCGTGTATTACTCAAACAACTTGCAACATCGATGAACAGGAGGATGAGCGTAGTACTTTGCCGACCCTGATTACCGGCAACGAGCACCAGCAAATTGGCTTCAGTCGAATCCTTAACCCTTGTCAGCGACTCATGGGAGTCAACTCTTACGAATCAATCAGGACATAAGCAAGGGCAATTGACTATAATGTGGAATGTGTAACTGCCAGCACAGTGAGTAGCACTTTAGGACGTGGCTCAGAATGTGAAAAGATGGACCTGGATGGTGAAGAACCGTAGGGCTTCATTTCGAGCTACGACGTTGGGAGCAGCAGTCACAGCGACAACAAGGTATTCGTAACCCTAGCCTATAGTATGGAATTAAAGGTGCCTACATCATGGATTGGCCGTGGTTAAGTTAAGGGGACAACGACCAAAAGAACAACAACAGTACTTGAAATCCTTGTAATGAAAACAGCAACACTGGAAATGATGCTCATGGAAGGGCATTTAGGATTGGCGTGGGCGACGCCAGGATTGTAATAACAAGGTGGCATACACGTTCTTGGTAACGAATCACTTCGTCTCTGTTCTCTATAACCCTGATGCTTCTTGAAACCCAACCTGTTGTGGAATCGGCTGATGGCAGGACAATGGAAACCTCCTATGATCGTTGGGATGCAAAATCGACCTTGTGGAACAAGTGTTTGACATCGACCTTCCTTCTGTTGTTCTTGATAGATGTACCCTGTGAGGAGACGATTCTGCGTATTCCTCTCCTTCGTGGAGGATTGTTATCTGTTCTAACACGTCAGAGTGGCGCAACGGTTAGCGTCATTTCAGCAAGGAAAGCCAGGAGTGTCTACGGAGAGATTACCCCGCTATGTTAACAACTGTTATAGACGTAAGGTTAGGAAAAAGGGGATCGAGGATCCACCAGTTATTCGTGATTACCCTCAATGTGCTGCCCGAGGAACTTCCAGGATCATCTCTACAACGGTTAGGTAGGAACTCAGTTCGTGCCAGAGGCAGTTCTAACTACTCGTACTCTTTACCGTCTTGCACCAGGAGGGTTGCAGGAGCTGTTTAACCAATTACAAGAAGTGCTGGACAAGAGTTTTCGCTTTAAAGAGCCCTCGTTATACCCATGAAGAGAAGCCTTTTCGTATGTGTACTGATTATCGAGAACTCAACAAGGGGACATTCAAGAACCGTTTTCCTTGACCATGTATTGACAACCCGTCGACCAGTTGCGAGGAACAAGCTTCCATTCGAGGATTGGCTAGTGAACGAACTATCATCAGATGGAAGTCCAAGAGGAGAATGCGCTTAGAACAGCATGTCGAACGCAATGCAGCCATTTTCAACTTTGTACACCATGATCATTGAGTTGACCAACACACCAGCAGCTTCAGGGATCACATGAATCGACCGCATTTGTTGAAAACGTTCTGAATCCTGACCAGGAGAATGGAACACCATGGGTAACATTTGTATCTTATTTTAGAACTCCTGAGGGAGGAGCCACTCCACGCAAAGTCTTGTTAAATGTAATTTCTGGGTTCGAGAGGTACCTTTTGGATATATAATCAGCGAAGTGGGAATGCACGTGGATCTCGCTAAGATCCATCTTGGTTGGAAACTGATCGACACCAAAGAGTCCTTCGAGGATACAACAATTTCTTGGTCTCACTCGATACTATCGCAGATAAATCACAGGATTTTCGAAGGTCGCGCAGCTTAAATCTCTCTAGCACAGCAGGGTGCTGTGTTCGTGAAAGACAGAACAGGAGGACGTCTTTTCAGCTTTCGAATCCCAAGTCTACAATGCGTTGAGCATCGTTTTTACCCGAGGGTGTGGGTGATTCAGTGGTATATCCTTATGGTCTGAATCAGAGTCCCAGTTACACACCGACGCAACACGAGAGAGTGATGACTTAAGTGATGGAGTTACAAAGAAGAACTGCACAACACACAACCGGTGGTGAAAACCGTGGTCTTGGGATTTTAGATGGAGGCATTACTTGGACGGTACCATATGCGTTATTTAGACCGATCACAAGGGCCTCCCGTGTACCTTGGCTTCGACAGAGCTAAATCAGTTAATGGCATCACTACAGGGAGCTTTAAGATGATTACAACTATGAAACTTGAACGTGCACGAGCTTTGCAACTCACTATCGACTCTAACTTACCTGATCAAACTCGCTCTGTTCAAACTGGAGAACTGAAGGAAGAGGATTTTCAAGTTGAACCCATGCGGGGCATGGAGAAGCAACCTTTGATAGGTCGGACGATACTCGTTACCTCATGGAACGAATGTGGGTCTCATTATACGGCAACTGTAGGGAAGTCGTGTTGAGCAAAGCACACCGGCTTCGATATTCTAGTCGTCTGGATTTTGATGAGAGACATCAGGATTTATAAACCTTGTACTGGTAACTGGGCATGAAGGCCCACCTAGCTAGGTATGGGAATGATGTTTGACCTGTGGGAAAGTCAAGGCGAAATGTTAGCAATCAGAAACACCTATATGGAAAGCGAAAACAGACTGCCATGGATTTGGTCGCTAGTCTACTTACAACTCGAAATGGAAACGATATCACCTGGATAATCGTTGATTATCTCACGTAACCAGCACACTTTCTAGCCATCAAGGAAACAGATAAGTTTTCTACACTTGTAGTCATCTACCTGAAAGAGGTGGTTGCTAGGCACGGGGTGCCAACCTCCATTATCTCGGATCGCGACCCACGATTTGCATCTGATTTGTGGCAAGCGATGCACAAATCCTTTGGCTCACGTTTAGACATGAGCACAACACATCATCCACAGACGGATGGGCAGACTGAACGCACCATCCAAACTCTTGAATACATGCTTCGAGCATGTGTAATCGACTTTGGTAACTGCTGGGAGTGGCATCTACATTTAGTAGAGTTTTCGTATAACAACAGTTACCACACCAGCATCCAGGCTGCTCCGTTCGAGGCATTATACAGACGGAAGTGTCGATCACCTCTTTGTTGGGCAGAAGTTGGAAACAGCCAAATCACTGGCCCAGAACTCGTCGTAGACACAACAGAGAAGATTGCTCAGATACGGCAACGGATGGCGGCAACTCGTGACCGTCAGAAAAGCTACGCTGATAAGCGCAGGAAACCACTCGAGTTCCAGGTTGGGGATCGAGTACTACTTAAAGTCTCACCTTGGGAAGGTGTAGTTCGTTTTGGTATACGAGACAAACTTAACTCGCGATATGTTGGACCTTTCGATATCACAGAGAGAATTCGCAAGGTGGCCTACAAATTGAATCTACCCAAAGAACTCAGTGGAGTTCACAACGTATTCCATGTGTTGAATCTGAAGAAGTGCCTGTCAGATGAAACTCTCATATTTTCCTTTCAAGGAGCTCACCATCGACGATCAGTTGCGATTTGTCGAAGAACCAGTGGAAATCTTGGACCGCGAGGTCAAGATTCTCAAGCGCACCAGAATACCTCTTATTCGAGTTCGTTGGAACTCCCATCGTGGCCCAGAGTTTACCTGGGAACGAGAAACCCAAATGAAACTCAAGTATCCCCAGTTGTTCAAGAACAATGAAACCACTACTGAGGCTGAAACTAATGCGGAATTTTGGGACGAAATTCCAAACCAACGGGGGGATGATGTGACACCCCAGGAAACCACGCAACCTATCTAGCTTCCTCAGTAACTACGTGCTAAATTTCGGGACAAAATTTCTTTCAAGTTAGGGATGATGTGACAACCCAAGATTTTAAGGTCTTCCTTTACGCATTGCTGGTTTATAATTCTGTTTGCAACTTGTGCATAAGTAATATATGATTAAGGAATTAATAGGGTTGGTTAATAATCATCAATCACTCTTCATAAAAGGATGATATCTCATCCATCGTAATCATCATCACATGGCGGCCAACATAGGATTGTGGGAGGAATTTTGTTGGACTTCTAAGCACATGCAACCATAGTGGGTTGCACATGGGCCGATCATCAGTGGACCAAAATAAAGAAGTGCAGCCATTTTTTATAAATTAGATAATCATCACGTGAAGATTTGGAACCAAAGTCAAAAACATCATCATTCTCACATGGTTTAACATCAATTCATGTGTTTCGTCAGTAGGAAAGTTCATCGCCATGTGGGTTTCGTCGCTGGCCCGAATGTCGTTGAAGCCCATTAAGGGTCCGGCTTATAGATTAGTCCATATTTCCGTAGTATGTTCACTCCTCACAAACACTCAACGCGTTGTAAACCCTAGCGCCCCCTGGTACTCTCGGTGATCGGCGACAGGAGACCCCCCCCTCTTCGATGCATCGTTTCTTTTGATCGGCTTTTGGTTAGTGATTTCATATTTGTATTAATCCTCAACTATTTGATCTCGTTATGGATAAATGTGTTTAACAACATTGCGTGCATGAGCTTTATAAACGTGAACGTCTTGTGTTACGGAAACTTGATTAACAATAAATTGATCTTATTAAAGTTAATCGGATTAGTATAATTTGTTATCTTGAGTTGGTTTCTTGACACCCTTAGCCGAGGGTATACTCATTGATTGGTGTGATTATCAGTAAAAGAATAATCATGATTTAATGTTTGCAATAATAGGCACGGTTACGAGTATATGGATACCGAATATAACTAGAACTCTATGTGATGTTTGTGTAATTCGAATTGAATATTTCTTGCTGATAGTTAAGTAATAACTCTTTGAGATGTTGAATCACTAGATCTACGTTAAGCATGAGTTGATGTCATCTTGACCAATATACACGTGAATCAAATTATGAGTTTGTGGATAACAGTGTGGTATAGTTGGGCATATACGTATGGTAACATGTCTAGGCATAGTATGCTTGTAATTATGAATTAATAATCAATGATTTCGTATGATAGCATGGTTATAAATGTGATGTGATAATATGTTGATTGATCTTTATGAACTATGATGTTGTGTAATTGTGATCTGATCGTGTAGTATGGGTGATATATATTGCACAAGTTAATGCAAATCAATAAGTGTTAAAGGGTACCCACTTGACATGCTAGGAATTACATTGGCAAAGGTTGGTTGATTTAAAGATGGTTAGGGATTATTAAGTATGATGGGTGTGATGTGTTGTGTATGATTAAATAGTTAGTACAGAAATTGTATGGAATGAAATTCTGACATGACTAGCTGCTACACTATGCATGAGGATGAGTATATATTTCATGAATGCAACTTGTGTAAAGTATGACGAAATATGTGGTTTATGCGCATACAAGACTGATCGTTACCGATAACCATGTTAGGACATGTTTGATTAATTGGAAAACAAGTAACCAATCTTACCGAGCAAACCAAGGTGAGTTCACACTCTTTCTAAGGCATGGGAATTCCCGGTGGTTGGGAATGGGTTAAAGAACTAAAACGGAACCTGCATATCCTCCTTAGGTAGGATATGTACCAACATCCTCCATGGGTAGGATGTCAATATTAATCCTGCGTATTCTCCTTGGGTAGAATACGTACGTTCGTCTTCCTTGGGTATGACAACAACCTTAAACTTACTAGACAAAACTCTATCATGAAGTCCCTCATTTTTATATCGACTTAATCGTCGGGCAATTGCGAGCGGGTCATTAGTTGATAGTGCTATTAGGGTTGACAAGCCTCACACCGTGCCGGTAGGACGGGCGTGTACTAATGGATCTGGGCACTCAGTCAATGATGATAGACATTGACTTAGGGCACAACTTACTTTCGTCAGTTGTTGATATGGTAACGGTCGTGGTTCACATGGGGAAGCCCCCACTGATTATGGATATGGTTTGGGAAACAAAGATACTGGTTAACTCGTGGTTTACGAAACAACTTATGATTTTCAAAAACAAACTTTTAAAACTAAACAACCAACTGTGAACTCGCTCAACTTTGTTGTTGACTCGTTGTTACATGCCTTGCAGGCCTTTTGGTACTTATTGTTGGAACTTGCTGTCTGGGAGGCTGGAGTGGTCATGGGTCAAGATACATGGAATCGCAACACAAGACTAATGGTTTATAAACACTTAACGAATGAATTATGCTTCCGCTGTATAATGTGAATTGTTTGTAACGTTGTAACACTTAATGTCAATAAATGAAAGTTTTATTTAATTATATTATGCGAAGTTCAATGTGATTGGTGGCTTGGATCCTGGTACGTCACACGCCCCGCGATAATTCCGCATGTGGTATTTTGGGGGTGTGACAATACTTGATTTCGCAAGCATAATCATTCAACAGCTTAACCCATCTACGTTGTCTCATATTCAAGTCATTCTGATCAAAGATGTGCTGCAAGCTCTTGTGGTCTATGAACATCGTGCAGCGAGTCCCATATAAATAATGACGCCAAATCTTCAACGCAAAAATTACAGCTCCGAGCTCTAGGTCGTGCGTTATATAATTCTTCTCATGAACCTTCAACTGCCGTGACGCGTATGCGATGACTTTCCCTCGTTGCATCAGCACGCAACCGAGACCTTGGCGAGAAGCATCGCAATATACTACAAATCCATCGGTACCGTCTGGTAAAGACAGAATCGGTGCGTCACAGAGTTTATCCTTTAAAGTCTGAAAGCTGCTTCCTGTTTCTCGCCCGAATCAAACTTCTTATCCTTCTGGGTTAGGGACGTTAATGGTGGAGCAATGCTTGAAAAATTCTCGATGAACCGTCTGTAATAGCCTGCTAAACCCAGAAATTGTCGTATCTCAGTTGGCGTCTTTGGGGCTTCCTAATTCTTGATTGCTTCGATCTTGGCAGGGTCGACATGTATTCCATTTTCATTCACCACATGACCCCAAAATTGCACCTCGCGAATCCAAAATTCGCACTTCGACAGCTTGGCATATAGCTGTTCCTTCTTCAGAAGCTCCAAGATAGCTCGTGGATGCTGCTCATGCTCTGACTTGGTCTTCGAGTAAATAAGAATTTCGTCAATGAACACGATCACAAACTTGTCCAGATAAGGCTTCCAGACCCGATTCATGAAGTCCATGAATACAGCTGGTGCATTTGTCAAGCTAAACGGCATAACAAGGAACTCGCAGTGCCCATAGCGAGTCCTAAAGGCTGTCTTAGGGATACTTTCTTCCTGTATTCGCAACTGATGATACCCTGACCTCAAGTCGATCTTCGAGTAGTAGCTAGAGCCTTGCAGTTGATCGAACAAGTCATCAATCCTCGGCAAAGGATACCGATTCTTGATGGTTAATTTATTTAATTCTCTGTAGTCAATACACATGCGAAAACTACCATCCTTCTTCTTGACAAACAACACTGGAGCTCCCCAACGCGAGAAGCTCGGCCTTATAAATCCCTTTTCCAACAACTCCTGAAGCTGCGTAGATAACTCTTGCATTTCGGATGGCGCTAGTCGATATGGTGCCTTGGCTACAGGTGCGGCTCCTGGAACCAGGTCAATGTGGAATTCAACTTGTCTCTGCGGAGGTAATCCTAGAAAGTCTTCGGGGAAGACTTCAGGATAATCCCTCACCACTGGGATGTCTTCAACCTTAGGCTCCTCGGCTTTCTTATCCACTATATGAGCTAGGAAGGCAACACATCCTTTTCGGAGGCACTTCTATGTTTTCATACAATTGATGATTCGTAAGGGCGTATCGTGCTTCTCTCCATGAATCACGATTGTCTCCTCATTCGCCAACGGAATGCGAATGGTCTTCTCATGGCAAACTATTTTCTCACGGTTGTTAGACAACCAATCCATTCCAACAACGACATCAAAGCTTCCCAGGTCAACAGGTAAAAGATCGATAGAGAATTCACGCTCTCCAAGCTCCAAGGTACAATCCTTAATCACCTCATTCGCCTCTACTAACTTTCCATTAGCCAGTTCTATCGAATATGGAATGTCTAGCTTACTACAACTAAACCAAGTGCATTCTTAAAGTCTAGGGATACGAAGCTAAAATCGGCACCAGTATCAAACAGCACAGATGCATATCGTTGGTTAAGAGGGAACGTACCAGTAACCACATTTGGATCCCGGCGTGCTTCCCTGGCTCCAATGGTGAACACCCTTCCACGAGCTTGATTGTTTTAGGGCAATCCTTCTTGAAGTGCCCCAAGTCACCGCAGCTTAAACAGCCTTGGCCATGCTCGTTTCCATTACCGCCCTGGTTGTTGTTGTTGTTGTTGTTTCCTCCACGATTCCCATTCCCCGCTTGATTCCCGTTTCCACCCCGATTCTGATTACCATACTGATTTCCATTCCTGCCACGATTACCATTACCATTACCACCTTGTCCTCCATTCCCACGTCCTGCTCCATTCCAACACGTCTCCTTTGAGTGCCCAATTTTCCCACAAGTATCACATTTTCCATATCTACACCGACCAGTATGACGAAATTGGCAAACATCACACTTTGGTAGGGTACCCATATATCCTTTTCCCCTGGGTTCACTGTTTGGAGCGCCAGCCCGCGCCTCAGTTGGCTGGTTGGTATCCCTACGCTTGTTGGCGTTGTTGTTCACTCGGGTGCTCTTCTTAAAATTTGTGAACTTCCTTTTGTTATCACCTGAGGACTCTACATGAGTCTCCTTCTTTTTCTTCTCAGAGGTGGAAAACTTTCCTAAACGAACTGCCTCCTCAGTAAGCGCCACATTTAGATCAATAGCGTCAGCAATAGTCGGAGGCTTGGAAGCTGTAACCATACTTAAGGTCTGAGGTGCCAATCCCCATATAAAACGCTCAATCCTTTTGAATTCCTGCTCCACCAGGTAAGGAACAACCCTCGATAAATCATGGAATCGCTGAATATACTCGGCTACTTTCGGACCATCCATCTTTAGGTTCCAGAACTCTGTCTCTAGTTTCTGAATCTCAGCTCGAGAGCAGTACTTCTTGCGCATTAACTCCTTAGTTCATCCCATGTTAATGCGTATGCAGCAGTTTCACCCAGTGTTTGGACTTGGAGGTTCCACCGTGAAAGTGCTCCGTCCAGAAATATACGTAACCCTTTGCTCAGGAGCACACTTGCTCATCCTCAGCACAGAGTCGGTTTTCTCTACCCAGCGAACGACCGCTGTGTCTTAGGTGACTTAAAATTACCGGTTGGGGGGTTATTTCTAGAGGTACCACCGCTATGCTCTGAGCAGTTGGCCTCGTGCTGGGCAATAGCTTGTGATATGCATTCTTGGAGCTCTGCTTCAGTCCTTGGCAGCGTGTTGTTGTTATTGATATTTCGTCGGGGCGGCAGTGTTCTTCTAGTTAGAAGATCAGATAGGATAGGCCTTATTCATTATGTAATCGTCTAGGAGGTGTATGTATATATATATAGCATAAGCAATCATCACAACAAACAACCACATAATAACATAATCATCTCGTGGACATGTAAACCAACAATGTATTTAATGAGAACACGACTATTGAGCTTTTAATTAGTATTCCACCACAAGATACATTGTTTTTAAATTGTAGCATATCAAAAGAGACACGGGGTCACACTACCCTGGTCATACAAGTATGTCGTATACAAAAGTAACAATCAAAAAGTGGTCTTCATGTCTTCATAATTTCGGGCTCAATTGTGGCGTTCTCTTCAAAAGTAGGGTACCTGCAGAAAACCAAAAATCTAGGATGCTGACGGGGGTGGAGGAGGAGGGAAAAAGAGCAAACTGCGAATGTGAGCGAGCTCCTCCTCTAGCTCATGAACACGATGAACCAGATAGCTGATCTGCTGCTCAACTGTGAGGAAACGGGCATCAAAGCCCGGAATAGATGTGGGAGCGGCAGGTGGAGGTACAAAAGAAGCTGATGATGAGGGTGGGGGAACAGAAGTAGGATGAAATGGAAATGGTGATCGTCTGGCACCCTCACCAAACTCTAACTCGAGGACTCTTCGGCTCAGTATCTTGAACTGAAGCTGCAGGGATAAAAGTAACTCATCACGTGTGTAACCGGCGTGGTGCGAGGGGTGATACGGGTCAGAAATAGGCATGGTTTAAGGTGGGAACCATCGAAATGGCTCGTCAAGTGAAGCTGGTGTAAATGGTGTAAACTGTGGGATGGGTGGGAAGTCAACCGAGGTGAAAGGGTCGAAGCTCGGTGGCTGACCAGATGGGCCTTCCCCTGGACGGGGAGTTAGAATCTCCTGTAGAAAAACAATAGGGAGATCGGTACGATGCTCGTCTGAAACGGAGTGAGGGGGAACCACATCAACAGGTGGAGGCTGTGGAACAAGTGGATCAACGGGTGGAAGATCAAGTGGTGCTGAAACAGGCTCAGGAATGAGTGGTGCAACAAAAGGTAAGCCAAATGGAACTGGAAATGGGTCAGGAATATGATCTGGGACATGAGGGGGTGTGGGGGCTCGAATAGGAGATGATGGAGCGGCAGACATCGCATCATCGTCATCAGTAGCATAAAGGTGGAGTCCTGCAGCCTTCAGGGCTGATGAAGTTATAGACTCAAATGAGTCTGCAACAGAATGCAAGCTGGAATATGAAGAGATATCAATAACAGGCACAACAAGTGGAGGTACGTCCAATGCAACAATGTCATCCACCTCTTCGTCACCCTGCTCCCCTGCAGGGTGATCACCCACAAAATGATCAACATCGTCATCGAAGAGGTCGTCAAAAGGCTAGTCCTCTGGCGGAATGACAACGAGAGGAACAACATCGAGAATAAGGGCAACAATGTGCTCACCATCGGGGTGACCGATGATGAGATGATCATGAACAGGATTAGGGAGTGCAAAAACGTCATCGATAAGGATGTCAGCATCCGGGATATCATCCCCAAAATCCGGCAAAGCAAAATGCTGGAAGTCGTCCTCATCATCGGATATCATCTCAGGGTCGCTCTCTGTGTCTGATGTGAAGACCTCAGGCTCTGGTGCTACCTCATCGTCTGATACTGCCACCATGGGGTCCAGGTCCTCTGACAAACCACTCTCGGATGAAGACATAAGTACCTGTATCATAATAATCATGGCATATGCACATATGTTAACTACTATCACTCAGTGTATGTAAACAAAGACAGGCATCACTTTAACATGTATTCACGTCATTCCTACGTGAGACTTTTTTTAGGTTAACAAGTCTACCCAATGCAAACTAAACCACTAGCCAATGTCCTTGCTTGTGTTTCTTGTCTTTCCTTTGTAAGATGTATGTTCCACGGATCTTCGCGTTTTGTAAATGCAATGAAAAATATTTTGTAAAAATATTTTCGTGAGAGAGTCCTAATGATTGTAGTCTAAACTCGAGAAGGAATCCTAGTTCACTATAATCGAAGCTCTGATACCAAACTGTCACACCCTGACTTTTGCGGAAGCGTATGATGTGTGACTTGCTTAATATCATTGCATTCAATTATAACAAACAACTATATGATTAAAATACGATGTTCATCCATTCATAAATTTCAAAATAAAAACCCAAGTTATTCAGTACCAACCTTCAAACCTCAAGTTTATCTTACAACCAACAAATGTATTAAGTTCCATAGTGGACTTTGAAAACAAAAGACATTAAAACCAAGGCTTTGATTCATGTATCTTATCAAGGATAGGATACACAATTCAAACCCTTCCAAAAAGGATGACATCATTTCTTGTAAATACTTCTTGAAACCTTGTCAAACATTGCCAGATCCATCAGTTTCCTGAAATACATGTAGTTTGAAAACGTCAACAAAAGTTGAGCGAGTTCATGTGTTTTTGTATGTGTGCACGAATAACCTTGTAAACATTTGTAAGTATGTCTTTGTAAACCGGTATGTAAGTGTCTATGAACAGATCAATTAATGATTTGCAAGGTCATTAATATGTGTGCAATGGTGCAGGAAGGCTCAAACCTAGCGGATTTTGTACCGGTCCACCCGGCTGGAACGACATAGTCACCACATTCGGCCACTCCCGGCCCATGGGTGGGGCTCGCAACACCCAGATAGATCTACCACTCATGCCCCTCGGTCCTTGGTCAAGGATTAATGGTCTTAAGTGTGTGCCTACCCATTCACATGATCTAACAGTTCATTCCTTAGCTAACCACACCATTTGTAAACATTTAAAATGATTGTAACAGTTCATTCCTTAGCTAACCACACCATTTGTAAACATTTGTTCGTTTGTTTCAAAGACCGAACTCACTATTTTAAATGCCTAATTTTTGAAAACTTCATCCTTCTCAGCGTATATACTAATGGTTAGGACAACTTTAGTCCTTTCGGCCCCTATATTGATGTAACAATTCCTTTATTACTGGTAATCTTAGTAGAAACATTCTTGTTTAGTATGTCCTTTGATGTCATCATGCCCTACACCATGTTCATTTTTAATTTAGAAACATTGTTGCTAGTTACTGTACTAATAAATGTCATTATAACGTTCTATATTTTTTTTAAATGGCTAAACTTGCACACCATAGGAATTGAACCCCTAACCTCTCCTACGCTAAGCTCTATCTAAACTCACCAACACCACTGTTCTCTATTGGTTATTATAATGTTCTATATAGTCTTGTGTTCTTTAGTTAATATGTGTAACAAATTTTAGAAGTGTTAGGTTAAGGGTCTATATCACCCATCAAATGCTCCTTGGAAATCGTATAACATGCATAAATAATATTTAATTCGATATCATAACTGATAGAATGAATACTCCGTTGCCCCTTTCTCATTCATAATACCCGTATATAAAGTGTACAGAGAATCTCATATATTTGAGGAGATATTTACATAACAATTATAACAAATATGCATGATCTTGTTTCCTATAATACATTGTCTATTAGACCCCCGCAGTCGAAGCTAGAGGAGGGAGAATGCTGAGACTGGAGCGGAAATCATCAAATAAAACCTTAGGTAGCCCTTTCGTAAAGATGTCAGCCACTTGAAACCGCGTAGGAATGTGAAGAACCCGAACAGTGCCTCGCTGAACTAGATCGCAAACAAAATGAATGTCCAACTCGATGTGTTTTGTACGTTGATGTTGAACGGGATTCCTGGATAGGTAAATGGCACTGATGTTATCACAGTAGACAAGGCTGGCTGTGGTGACGGGTCGATGTAATTCCAATAGAAGGTTACGAAGCCAGCAAATTTCAGCAACTACATTAGCAACACCCCTGTATTCCGCTTCGGCACTGGATCGAGAAATGACGGATTGGCGTTTAGATGACCAAGAAATAATGTTCGGTCCTAAATAGACACTGTAACCAGAGGTGGACCATCGCGTATCCGGACAACCCGCCCAATCGGCGTCTGTATAAGCACGTAATGAAAGATCCGTAGAACTACCAATGGTGAGACCATGAGACGAGGTACCTTGAAGATATCGAATGATGCGTTTGCGAGCATCCCAATGGTCGAATTTCGGTGCATGAATATACATGCAAACTTGCTGCACAGCGTAACAAATATCGGGCCGCGTGAAAGTTAAATATTGAAGGGCTCCCGCAAGACTACGATATAACGCCGGATCATCAAAATCAGCGCCCGAGTTGGAGCCAAGCTTAGGCTTAGTATCGACTGGTGTTGCCGCTAATTTGCATGTAGACATGCCGGCCCAATCAATAATTTCTTTCGCGTAAACCTGCTGAGAAAGAAATATGGTGTCACCTTGTCGTTTAACATGAATACCCAAAAAATGACTAAGAGGCCCGAGATCTTTCATAGCAAATTCAGCCGAGAGACGAGACATAAGGTGCACACGAAGAGAGTCTGTCGATGTCGTTAGAATGATGTCATCGACGTAGATGAGTAAATAGGTTGTAGCACCATTGTGACGGTAAGTAAAAAGAGAGTTATCACATTTGCTTTGTTTGAAACCCAATAAGAGAACGAAGTCTGTAAATCGTTGGTACCACGCACGAGGGGCCTGTTTCAAACCGTAGAGCGACTTCTTTAGTAAACACACATGATCTGGATATTGTTGATGTCGAAACCCCATAGGTTGATACATATAGACCGTTTCGTTGAGGTTACCGTGTAGAAACGCATTGGTAACATCCAGTTGATGAATCGGCCACGATTGAGACAAGGCAAGTGATAGGACTGTGCGTATGGTAGTGGGCTTTACGACAGGGCTGAACGTATCACCACAGTCCACCCCAATTTGTTGATTGCTTCCATCACAAACAAGGCGTGCCTTGTAGCGTTCCAATGTACCATCCGACCGAAACTTGTGGCGAGAAAGCCACATACTACGTAAAACATTCATATGGGGTTGTCGTGGGACCAAAACCGACGTCTTATTTTTAATAAGAGCATCAAATTCGGTGGTCATGGCGTTATGCCACTCCTTGTTGGACAAGGTGTCTTTCGGGTTTTTAGGAATAGGGATGATAAGTGAGGAGTGAAGATTTAGGATGTGTTTTGGTTTAACTATGCCATCCATAGATCGAGTACGGATGGTTAGGACTGGGGGTGGGGGAGGGGGTGGCGGAGGTGAGTGGGATGTGGAAGTGGACGTGGTCTGTGATGTAGGAGTAGGGAATGAGTTAGAGGAATAGGCTGGATATGGAACTGTGAGACTGTACGTGTGGGCCGAGAGATGGGGAAGTGGTGTGTGGGCCGATATGAGGAGTAGATGTTGGGGTGTAGGGTGTTGAAAGTGGGCCTGAAGAGGAGATAGTGGTTGGGCTGGAGGGAGGCGATAAAGTGGGTGATGGGCCGAGAGGAGAAGTTGGGTGAGAGTGGGTGGTTGTGTCAACCCGGGGATGGGAATCGGGTGAGGGAGTAGGCGGAATCGGATGGGATCCAATATGATGTAAGTGTAGGGGATGGGGTGTGTCAGTAAGAAAGTCATAAGGTTGGAAGGAGGGTGTTGGATTATTAGCGAACGGGAAGATGGTTTCGTCGAAAATGACGTGACGAGTGATTAGAATTTGATGTGTTTTAAGGTCAAGACATTTGTACCCGCGATGGTTGGTAGGATAGCCAAGAAAGACACATGGCATAGACCGATATTGAAGTTTTTGAATATTTGTATGTGGGATGAGAGGGTAACATAGACAACCAAAAACGTGTAGATGTGAGTACGACGGGATACGTTGGTATAGTTTTTGTGTTCGTGAAATATTGTGAAGGAGTTTACTAGGTAAAATGTTTTGAAGGTAGGTGGCTACCTCCAAAGCATGGGGCCAATATATGTTTGGTAAAGAAGAATGGGCCAAAAGGGTGCGGATTATGTTGTTGGTAGACCGTAGTTTTCTTTCGGCCTTTCCGTTTTGAGATGAGGTGTAGGGACAAGAGAAGCGAAAATGCATGCCATTTGAGTTGTAAAATTGTTTAAACATGTGATTGTTATATTCCTTGCCGTTATCACATTGAAACTGTTTGATCTTATGTTCAAATTGAGTTTGAATCATGTTAGAGAAGGTGGTGAATATAGAGAAAACTTGAGATTTGTGTGTAAGAGGGTAAGTCCATAAAAAATTGGAAAAATCATCAAGAAAAAAATGTTATAACGGTGACCCCCCCCCCCCCCCGTGCACCAAGGATCGGGGAAGTCCAAAGATCGCTATGAATAATATCAAATGGAATATTCGTAATATTAGTAGAATCAATAAAAGGTAGTTTGATATGTTTACCAAAAACACATGATTGACAAACATGATTTTTCAATGTTCCATAATTAATAAGACTAGAATGTTTAAGAGAATTCAATAAAGACGATCCCGGATGACCGAGACGTTGATGCCATGTGTCTTGAGAGATAGCAGTGAGGGTGGTAGGAGAGGTGATCTTGGTGACTTGGGATGGATCAAAGGTGTAGAGATCTCCTGAGCTATTGCATCGTAGGATAGGAGTTCGAGTCTTGAGATCCTTCACCAAAAAACCATACGGGTCAAATTCAATAGATAATTTATTATCGGTAGTAAAACGGCGAACATAAAGTAAATTTTTTGATTAGGGAAGGTGCGTAAAGGACTTGGTTTAATTTAAAAGGTGGAAGGGGAGGGGGTAATGTAAGGTCGCCTTGTCCGTACACGGGAATGGTTTGACCATTTCCCACAATAATGTTTCGAATCATGCTATTATTAAAAGAAGACCAGAGTTTAGAGTTAGAAGTCATGTGACCTGTGGCACTCGTATCCATGGCCCAAGAGGGGTCATTAAGTGACATTGCATACAAGGCCTGGTTGATATCGGTGAGCGTGTGAGTGGCAGCAAAAGACTGAGCCGGGCGAGGGCCCAAAATTCCCGCAGCTGAATTAGTTGGTTTGGGCATCGTGGGGTATGGGCAGGGTGGTATGGAAGCCCAATTGTTCCATGGAGTCTGCTATGTCTGAGTATTATTTGGGCCGGCCCATGGTGGGAAAAATGGCCAGGGGTAAAAACCATTGTAACTGCCCATTCCAGGAGTTGTATTCGTACCATTGCTAGCAGAAAAGGAATCGCCGCTGCCACGGCCTCCGCTACCACGACTGCCGCCATGGCGACCTCCTCTTCCGCGGCCACGTCCGCGCCCTCTTCTGCGGCTCCGATCAGAATCGCCCCGCTGGTCCCTCTGTTCTGGCTTGTCTCTGTTGTCTCGATAGGGCGGCGGCTCGACGGTGGTGTTGAGAGCCGTACCAGCCGATTGAGCCGCGTGTCTGACTTGGTTGATTTTTCAAGATTCGGCCATACACAATCTTGACCGAGTATCATAGAAGTCTGGGAGAGGCTTCATCTGTTGAATAACAGAGGCTGTATTTTCATATTGATCATTCAGACCTGTAAGCAATTGCAAGACCAGTTGTTCATCGGTAATTGGGGACCCGAGGTTGGTCAGTTGATCGAATATGACCTTGAGGGCCTGACAGTATGCAGACATGTTCGGAAATTGATCGAGGTGAGTATCGGCAAATTTATTGTTCAGATCGATTGTGCGGGTGGCTTTGTTATCTTGAAAAATATTAGCTATAGTGCTGTAAATCCACTGTAATACGATAGAATCCAGCCGTTCCCAAGTTTCGGTCGGTGCCAGTTTGTTTTTCTCCAGTTCTTTGTCTTTGGCCGACGAAGAGGAGGTTTCAGCTGTCGGCTTGGGTTGCAGATGATCGAAGACGAGATGAGCTTTGCACTGGATTTTGAACATCTCGGACCACGTAGTGTAGTGGCCTGTTTCGATGTCAATAGTGATTGGTATAAGGTTTTTGATAGAGGTAACTGTGACGGCAGGATGTGGGGATGAAGAAGAAGACACGATGAAAGAGAAAGGGGTTATCGGCGCAGGGAGAAGGGTGGGAGAACAGGATCGGCTGCTAGGGTTGGGAGAGGTTTGATACCATGATAGAATGAATAATCTGTTGCCCCTTTCTCATTCATAATACCCGTATATAAAGTGTACAGAGAATCTCCTATATTGGAGGAGATATTTACATAACAATTATAACAAATATGCATGATCTTGTTTCCTATAATACATTGTCTATTAATAACCATTGATCATTTAAATTAAATAGAGTGACATTTTGGAATCTAGAAATTAGACTGAATTTGATCGACCACCTTCACGTCCACCTGAAAAGCCTTGGCCAAAAGATCATTCGGAATATCCGGGTTTGCTCCAAACACAGCATTTGGAGCAGTTATAAGATCTGGATTTTGGCTGCTTAGAGCAACAATGGCAACAGCATTTCCATGTCCAGCATTACTCTGAAAGTGAACGAGACCATCTGGGATAATAAAAACATCACCCTTCTAAAGCACTTTGCTGATTAGACGATTTTCGGGGTTGGATGTGACGAACCCAACTTGCATGCTTCCTTCAATGACTACCCCCATTTCAGCAGCACGAGGATGCGTGTGAGGTACATTAACACCCCCAGGAGCAATATCGAGACGGGCCATTGAGATACCAAGAGTGTTGAGACCAGGTAGTTGAGCTACGGTAACACGAGTCGATTGAGATCCATCCGGGTTTGAGGTGTTTCCCGCCAAATGCAGTCCTCTAAAGAGAAAATCATCTGCATTCACAAGCTTTGGATCTTTGCAAGAGAATCCGTTCACATGCACTGCGAAAGCAAAAAAGGAAAAAAAAAATCAGTTGGTAATCTTTAAGATGAAATGCAAAATGTTAAAAACAAAATGAAATATTACAGACCTGGGCCATTGAGGTCGGCAACACAAAAATCTTGAAGAGGGCTGTTGTCGGATGCCAAGGAAAAAGAAGAGGTTATGAGCATGATAACCCCAAGTGAAAGAAAATGAGAAGCCATATATACTTTTATTTTATATGGTTAATTTGCAATGAAATGTGTTGGTACACTAGTTTGCTTCTTAATTGCCTTTTATAGCATATCAACGGGAATAACTTTATTAGCCGGCCAAGTGGCCAACCATATATATATATTGCATTAAACATCAATGTGCCTGTAGCCGATCAGTGGAATTGTTCAAAGAAACTCAAAAGGTGATTTCCAAATAAGATGCTATGAAATATCACATCAGTATCGGGATGTGAAACATCTGGTTTAATTATGTATACTAGTTTTTTATATTGTGCATTGCGGCGAAATCGAGCAAATGATAATGTAAAACAAACTTGATTTGAAAATAAAATATGTTGTTTAGAAAGTCAAAACATTAGAACGATTTAGTTTATCATCGTACCGTTTTATTATACCAAATAAATACTTTATTTTGAGTATAACTTCGTTTTTAATAAAACTTATAACAGAATGTCAGGGAAAGAAATCAAGCACAAGTACGTACTTAAGTTTTTAGAAAAAAAAAATTATAAACGTAAGTTATTAAAGAAGTGTCAAATTAATCGATAAATTAATATATGTTCAAAAAAAGAAAAAAACGATTATTAAAAAAAGTAAGGAAATATATGTTTAAGAAAAGAAAAATATGTTATTAGAAGTAAATATAATAATAAACTATTATAATATATTAAATAATAAAAACTATATATTATTATAAAAATAAAGTTACTATTTATCAACACTCGTAAATAATATATAAATAAATAAATATATAAATATATATAATATATATAATAGTTCTAGTTGCCACCGACAAAACCATTGCTAATGTAATAATTCATAGACTGTATGATTGGATACAGGTTTCCTTATTTAAACATCTAATAATAATCGTAAAAACATAGATGTTTCCCAATGAAGTATACCTTTCAAAAAATACTAGATGTTTCTTAAGACCATGTGTAGTGGTTTAGCTTAATAATGCCCCCACCATAGGGCGTTTTGCGACACGTGGCAGTCCAGTCAGCATGGGGCATTATTGGTGGTTATTGCAAAAGTGTCGTAGTGAGAATAATGCCCAATAACCCCCCTTCCAATCCTTAAACAATTATTTTTTTTTTAATTAAAAACTTAAAATACTTCATTAAATTAAAAAAAAATACAATACTAGAAATAAAAAAAAAATCCGACTAAATTAAAAAAAATACACTAGTTTTCGTCTTCGTTTTCTTCACCCTCGCCAACTTCGTCTTCCTCGTCCTCCGTTTCTTCCTCACCCTCAGGTGGTACATACCGAACCGACCATGCGTGTTGTACCAAATCAACCATTAACGCGGAATGGTACGGTTCGTAACGCAACTCTCGCACATTATTCACTATTTCTTCCATTGACGCCTGTGGATGTTCCTCTTGAACGGCTTTTGGCACATAATTCTGGCATATCGCCTTTCCTTCGTCTACCAAAATCATGTTGTGCATGATTATACAAGCGTACATAGCATCTCTCATTTTTTGCTTGCTCCATGCACGACAAAGATTTTTCAAATATTGTCAGCGTTGTTTAAGAACCCCAAAGCATCTCTCAATGTCTTTTCATGAAGACTCCTGAACCTTTTTAAAGTATGCTCTTTTTCATCAATATGGTCACTAAACGTCTTCACGAAAATCGAATACCTAGGATAAATTCCGTCGCACAAATAATATCCATGAGGGTAGTAGTTTCCATTTACGTAAAACAACGCTTTTGGAGCTTTGCCAGAAATCCACTCCTCTAACAACGGAGATTGTTCAAAAACATTTATATCATTGCATGACCCGACCACGCCAAAGTAAGCGACCAAACCCAAAGGTCCTGTGAAGCAACCGCCTGAAGAATAACAGTGGGTCCTTTTTTGTCACCCCGTGTGTGTTGGCCTCGCCATGCGGTCGGGTAGTTATCCCAATGCCAATGCATGCAATCTATGCTCCCGATCATACAAGGCAAACCATGCTCCGCCGAATGTACCTCGTAGATCTTTTGAAGGTCGTCCCATGTGGGCGTTTTAAGATAACGCGCATCATACACATCAATAATACCTTTATAAAAAAACATACACAAACATAAGCTTCAAAAAAAAAAATTGTAAACATTATAGTAAAGTATAGGAATTGTACCGCGACAAAAATGCTCCAAGGTGTCTCGCGTTGTTTTCTCGCCCATTTTTAGATACTCGTCGTTGATGTCGGTTGTGTTTCCATAAGCAAGGATTCGTAACGCCGACGTACACTTTTGGATACCGGTAAATCCAAGTTCCCCTCTCGCATCCGCTTTTTGTTTAAAATAATCGTAGTTGGCTTCCAAGTCGTCGACGATGCGTAGAAACAACCGCTTACTCATTCGAAAACAACGCCTAAACATTTGGTTCGAAAATGTCGGCGCCTCATCAAAATAATCTTTCATCAAACGATCGTGTGCCGCGCGTCGGTCTCGTTCAATATAACCTCTTTTGTTTTTTTCTGGTTCGGGGCGACGACAATGCTTCACATATCTCACCGCTAGTTGACAAGCACTCGTAACCGCCTCTTGCTCGACCTCCTCATCGGTGGAATCATCGCTATCCGCAAAAAAACTCTTTGAAGTAAAAATTTACCATGGATGAAGAACTAGGGGAATCCATTAATTTTTATAAAATGGTAGTGTTTTTGAGAGAGTTTTGATTATATTTGAAAGAGTTTATATATATATATATATATAGGGGGCCGCTAGAATGAGAACCACCACGAGTTATGAGAACCGCGAGAACCAAGTGCCACGGAGGGGCGTTGACCACGATTTTTTTTACAACTAGATCCGTATATTTTAACAACATTCGTAAAAAAAAAAATTCAAACGGCGCGCCCGAGGGGGTAGTTTTTTACACCCAAAGTTTGGTGTTTTTATTATTTTTTTGTTTTTTCTTTTTTTTTTACAAACTTTGGGTGTAAAAAACTACCCCCTCGGGCGCGCCGTTTGAAATTTTTTTTTTACGAATGTTGTTAAAATATACGGATCTAGTTGTAAAAAAAAAAATCGTGGTCAACGCCCCTCCGTGGCACTTGGTTCTCGCGATTCTCATAACTCGTGTTGGTTCTCATTCTAGCGGCTCCCTATATATATATATATATATATATATATATATATATATATATATATATATATAAACTAGCCGTTGCTAGTTTTTGATTGGTTGGTCAAAGTTCTCGCGGCGTGCTTAAAACAACGCGGACCTAATTTTTTTCGAAAAAAACGCCCCTATGTAATGGGATTTGTGTAACGCCCTAACACGTTTTAACCAAATTTTGACGCAGCGGAAAATGCATACTAAAAATTTCTTTATAAGTTATTCTTTCTTTCACTTAAATACATTAATCCCTTTTCATAAATTAATTAAAAACTAACATACGTATATCGAATTAAGTGACCACAAACACACCCAAGTACGACCCATGTCTTGACTCGATCTTCAACCGCTTACACATCTTGAACACACATTCATAAACCTGTACAACCTGCAGTCACCACAACCAATTACTTCATTAGCAACCAGTGACATAATATATATACTTTAAAACGTGCATAATCAAGCATCAACATCTCTTATTCTCGTTCATATAAGTCCATTCGTCCATCCATTCGGACACTCTCGTACGACTTCCATACTTAACCTTCACTCTCCATTATTAGTATACCTGCACTTTCATTTCATTCTTAACAGAAAACAATTAGCATCATTATACTTTCCTATTCACTTTCGACTTCTTTTTCCGTAAACTTACCTATTTACTTCCATTGTTTAATACTTTCACATGTATCACCATAATGATCATACTACAATATATTTTACATCTAAAGTGTAAGTCCGGGATTTACTTACCTTACTCGTCTATATTTGTATTCGCTTACTTGAGTCTTCTTGTCCCGTTAGCCTTCCACGCTCCCATCCATCTTGACATAATTCCTATACTTTCATGTCATTACATTAACATCCTTATTAGCATACATGATTATTCATATGAACGATCATATCAAGTTCATATCTCACATATGTATTCCATTAGCCGATTCAAACAAGCATATAGCATACTCAACATTATCATAACACAACCTTCACATATTATTGTCATTTAGACATTTCATCAAACACGTGGCGTGCGTACTACTTCCTTGTAGGGCTGTAAACGAACCGAACGAACACGAACGAGGCCTTGTTCGTGTTCGTTCGTTAAGGAAATAAATGTGTTCACGAACGGTTCACGAACACTTACCGAACGAGATTTTATGTTCGTGTTCGTTCATTAAGGAAATGAGCGTGTTCACGAACGGTTCACGAACACAAGCGAACACAAATAAATTTGGCGAACGCGATGACGGATAAAGGTGGATGGCCCAGAGAGTAGCACTAGAACTTGAATCCCTTATTGTGGAACGGAGGTAGATCATATTCGTCGATGTAGATAATGAGAAAAGAAAGGAAAATTGTGCATAAACAAGGTGAAAGAGGGTTTCCTAGTTTAATTGTTAGGGTAATGATATAAATAAAAGTTTAGCAGTATAAAAGGTATAGATAAAATATATGAAAGTATAAAAATCTTTAATTAAAACACGAACATACGAACATAAACGAACGCAAATGAACGAATGTTCACGAGCACCTTACCGAACGTTCACGAACACAGTTGAACGAACGAGACCTTTGTTCATGTTCGTTCATTTAACTAATCGAACGGAATTTTTTGTTCATGTTCGTTCGTTTATTAAACGAACGAACATAAACGAACTTCCCGCCGAACGGTTCACGAACTGTTCGCTGAACGTTCGGTTCGTTTACAGCCCTACTTCCTAGGCACCATGTACAACTAGTTTATGCATAATCTTCCTAGTTCATTCATATTTCATCAAATCTTCTTACTAATCAACAAGTATCATTAGCACATAAACATCAAGCATAGCATCATCATATTTCTCCTAATTCATCTAACAAGAATTCATCATACCCACATAATACATCAATCTTTCCACAAGACTTGGACATAGATGGTGATTCTAGTCATCATCTTCACCATAACTAACGGGTTTCACCTCTAATCATCAAATTAACACTAACCATACGTAACCGATGTTCTATACGAGGGTTCTAACCCTTGTACATGATTAATTTCATATTAACTCACGGATTAGAACATAACCCACTTCACCAATGATCACCAATCTTAAATTTAAGACATACCTTATGATCCTCTCGTGATAGTGATCATTTATCCATGCTCGGTTATGATTTTAGACTTCATTCCACCCTTCAATTTGAAGATTTATCAAGAACTAGGGTTTGAACCCTTGTTCTTCTTCTTCTTCCTGATCGTCTCACACACACACGAAGTGTGTGTGTGTGTGGGGGGGGGGGGTTTCCTTTATTTAATAAATCATGTTTCCTTTTTAACGGTTTTGGTCCCTCAACTTCGTTTCAATTAATAAAGAGACTAACACTCATTATCTTGTTACTTATATATACATGTCACCACTCGGTAAATTATTCCTAGTCAACTTTTATTTACGGGTCACTTTTACCCCGAACGGTAATTTACCCGTTCCTTTATATTAACCGGGTTTAAATTATCAAACCCCATTTTTGGGGTGTTACAATTTGGGCATTTTTCGGCGTTATTTTTTAATTTAAAAAAAAAACGCCCCACTACGGGGGGTCTAAGGGTCAGTCGTAGCATTCAATTGAATTCAATCATCTCACCTTACAATATCATCTAGCTTATAGATTGATTTTGATTTGTTAAACCTTCTTAATTTTTTTAGAGTAAATTACAAGTTTTGTCCTTTATGTTTGCATCAAATTTCAGGCGCTGTCCTTTACCTTTAAAATTGTCAGGCGGTGTCCTTTATGTTTCAAAATCTTGCACGTTATGTCCTTTAAGGCAAACCCAGTTAATTTTTTCAGTTAAATAAAGGCATGTGCAGGGCACATGAGGGTAGAAATGTCATTTCATCTCATCAGGGACCATTGTGTTAAAGAATTTGTCTTCAAGGACTATTGTGAAACTACAAAAAAGATATTTACTCTAAATATAAAGGACTAATGTGCAAATCACTTAATATAAAGGACTAATGTGCAAAAATCATTTATATAAACTGAATCAGTATGTTGACCAAATATTCAGAAACAACAACCACCGTATGCCGCCACCACCATGTGCCACCACCACCACCATATGCCGCCACCACGTTGGGAGCAGGTTCATCGATTCGTGAGGATGGGAGCAGGTTCATCGATTCGTTTTAGATCTGTTATAATCCACCACCAATCATCACCTTCCTCCACCAACAACCACCGCCAGCCACCACCCTCCACCACTGTTATCAAACCTCCATCGCCATCACCACCTTCGCCTTCACATATGTGCCCGGAGAACCAACCACCACCTTCGCCTTCACATTTGCGGCCGGAGAACCAACAACCACCTCATCTCTCTAAACACCCCACCACCGCTCGGTTGAAGGCAGCGGCGTTGAGGGGGTGTCTTGGCGACCACCCTCTACTACTGCAACTATAAGGATCTGACTCGTCCGATCTCGAATCACACATCAATACAAGCAACCCTGTTCGATGATATGTGGGGAAAAGAAGAGAAACTATCAGATACCCCGTCACACCATCCAAGTAGCAGTACAATTTGAATGAGGAAACAGTTTTGGGGATGGATTCCAAAATCCAAAGTGAGTGTATCTTGGAAGAAAGACACTTGAAACCTCAGATGATAATTAAGACCCGTCTCTGTTCTCTACTTTCTCTTTTCTTCTCAGTTTTGTCCCTAAAAGAAATTAGGGGTTTTAAAGATGTGAGGGATGTGGATCGAATAAGGTAACAGCTCCAATGCTTGTGTAATTTATTTCGGTTGATTTGAGATGGTGTCTTGGGGTTTGTTTGTAATATTGATTTTCTTTTGTGTTCTAGACGGTTTTGTGTAATTTATTTTCGGTTGATTTGAGGGGGTGTCTTGGTGTTGATTTAGTGATTGTGATAGTAGTGGAGGTGGTGGTTTGGGGTGACGGGTGGGGGCAGTGATGGTGATGGGTGGTTGTTGGTGGCGGTGGAGGCCAGGATGATGAGAGAGATAGGTTAGAGAGATGTTAAGAAAGAGAGAGAGAGAGGTAGGTGACTGTAATACATATATATATATATATATATTATTAATTTTTAAACTTTAATTTTGTTTTATTTATTAATATTTTTAAATAAATGAGTAAAAAGACTAAAATACCCTTATGTCACTTGAGTTAACTGAAAAAATTAACTGGGTTTGCCTTAAAGGACATAACGTGCAAGATTTTGAAACATAAAGGACACCGCCTGACAATTTTAAAGGTAAAGGACAGCGCCTGAAATTTGATGCAAACATAAAGGACAAAACTTGTAATTTACTCATTTTTTTAATAGCAACGCTTGCTCTTACTCTGTTACAACGATTAATCCAACATATTCATCTTTGTGACCTCTGAGGCATATGCCTCTACCACCAATTAGTGGGCTAGCCTCGCGTTAGCCCGAAATTTTGATACTTCAACTTCGTTTTTTTTTCATTCTTTTGAAGGAATGGTCATGTGGTTGCCAATTGCCTTTAAGCCATATTTTTCTTCTTATTTTTTACTTTGCCAAGTGCCTTTAAGCCTATTAAACCAATGGTCATGTGGTTGCCATGTGTTGTTTCCATAATGATGATGGAAAAACTGTTGCAACTAATAATATTAATTTGCTATCGAATGATGACTTTAACTTTCAGAATAAGTTGTGTTTGAAAAGCTAAAAATCATACATTAGACATTTATAAATTATTTACAGTTTTTTAAATGTACAGATAATCATAAATGTACTAGGGTAGGGGATAAGGGCAACAGGTCAGAATAAGTTAGAGTTTGATTGGCCAAAATTTTTAATATCTTTACTTAAAGGTATAAGGTGGGGTTCGAATACAAAATTTATTTTTCCTACAAATTTATAAAACACTACAATTTCAGCCATAAAATACACCATAAATAACATAGTGAAGATCACTAAAACATAATATTCAAACCCTAACATTCCATAAAAACTTCAAACGCATCATCGTAGAACTATAAATGTAAAACACAATATGATAATCAACATAAAACACACTAATATTAGTCATTGGATAATCAAATCCTTATCATCCATAACACAACATAAAACACACAAATATAGCGTTTTAGTAATCTTTACTTTGTTATTTGTGGGTTTTGAGTATGTTTTATTGACATTATGATGTTTTATGACTTTTTACACTTTGTAGAAAAAATAAATTTTATAACCAATTCCCACCCTAAAGAAATAATTTATCTTTTATATTATAAATTTTTTTTTTCATTTGATATTTTATCTTTTGTTTAACCATGAATTTCACGGATCTCTAACCTAATTGACTACCATAGACATAAAATGAGCAGAGATATGGATATGGCAAAAGTATTAACTAGGCGGAATTTTCAAGAACTTTTCTATAGCTCCTAAATTTTGATAATACGATAACAAGTAAAAATTAGCGCAAAAACTTTTAGTTATACCCATAGTTAATTAATATATACATTTTTAAACGATTAACTTTCGAACTTCAGTAGTTTCTAGGGTAAGAAACCCTACATAAACAAGTTACTACAATAACATCAATAACTAACATTTACAAGTCCAATTAAACAATAAATAATTAACATAGCAAACTATGATGAGTGCTAAAGAAAGGGAATGAACTGTGTCTCATAGAACCATAATGTGTAAAAGGGAGTAACAAGCTATGCCTACCTTTATATATACAGAATAGGGGAGATGTAACCAACCAACTACCATAACTAACCAAACTCTTTGTAACAACTCAACTCCTATGCATACACAAATATATAATTTTTGCAACTTTGTAAAAGTCGGACCGGCCTTTGTAAAAGCAGGACCGGACCGGCCGGTCCGGCCGGTTTAATCGGAGACCGGTAACACCAGCGGTCCGGTTATACCCTTCAAACCGTTTGTGCAGTACCCGGCTGGCCGAACTGGTGGCCGGTGGTTCAACCAGAAAACCGGTGTAAAATGCGATCGGACCGGTTGACAAGATCTCTAAACGAGGTCTGAGTGACCTAAGCCTTGGAACAAAGAACACCATCAATCTAGATATAGATAATAGAAGCGAAACAAGGGAGGTTGAAGCCTTGAAAATGGAAAAAAAACGACTCTCCTTGTACCGTGTTGGTCTGCAAAATATGAAAACCTGAAGATTTGGAGGTGTGGCAAACTCATGAACAGAGATGCGACTGGAAGTTTCAGAGGAAAAGAAAGCATATTACAAAAAGTTGAAACCCTAAGACTATCCCCATTCACAACCCAACCCAACCCAACCCAACTTTAATTAAAAAAATAATTTCTCTATCTTCCACCTACACAACCCAACCCAACTTTTCACACTCATTAACAACCCAACCTAACCATTATTTTATTAAATAAATATGACTTAGGTTATAATTTATTCTATAAAATTTATCATAAATGATAAAAATGTTTATTTTTTTAACTTTAATATTTTAAATATAAAAAAGTAATTAAAAATTAAAAAATAAACCAATAGAATGTTCACAGGTGGCAAATAAGATAATGTTAGATAAAAAAACAATTAAAAAAATATATCATTTTTTTATAAAATTTATATCTGCATGTTCACAAAAAAAATAAACAAGACTATGATTTTAGATTTTTAAAAACAATTAACTTTTATAAGTTATTAGATATAATCTAATTATACTTATAAGTAATTATGTTAAAAGAAAAAAGAAAAATTAAATAAATATATTATCCATTCCTATGTGGACATGTGGCAAGAAAGCATTGAATGTGAATGTCACAACCTGGGTTGCTCCATCGACCAGGTTGGTGATTTTAATTCAATTTTCATTTTTATTTTAATTATTTTGCCAATCTAGGTTGAGGCAATGTTATTGATGGTAACAGTCTAAGAAGTGATTGAGCTTTTTTGTTGAAACCCTAAGAAGTACGTGAACTAAGTGATTAAGCTTTTTTGAAATAACTAAAACTATGAATTTGATGGGCTGATGGTTATTTAGAAGAATTGGATTTTTTTAAAGTCCTTTTAGATAAGTAAACGATGGCTCAAATGGCTACATTCAATTTTATGTTAGAAGAAAATAGAAGTATAAATTTTTATATAATTTAACTTCTAAACTAATTATATGTCATCCGGTTCTCAAATCTGGTTCGACCGGTTGGACCGGTTCGACCAGTGGACCGGTAAGAAGACCGATTCGACTTCCGGTCTAGTCATGAAAACATTGATATATACACTAACATGCCCCCAAAGCTTAACAGGATGCAGCAACCTGAAGCTTGGATTGCAAAGGGTCAAAACGGGGACAGGCGACCCTTTTTTCAAATGATATGTAAGCTGCAAAAGTAATATGCACATAATGAATGCAAAAGGTCTAAGCTAACTCCATGTCATGAACAAAGTGTAATTCAATCTCTAAGGACTTCGTATGCTGATAAAACACCGGAATGACTGCAAGATAAGTACCACCAATATTTTCGCAACAAATAGTAGGTGGAAATGACAAAACAATATGAAGCTCATGTAAAATGAATAAAATCCAACGTATCTCTACAGCCGTATGAGCTAAGGTGCGATACGCATCCTTAGTACTAGATTGAGCAATAATGTACAGTTTCTTGGAGCTCCAACCGATAAGGTTGGGCAAAAAAAAACACAATAACCGTTAGTAAATCGTCGATCATCAGGGCAACGGTTAAATCAGCATTAGAGTAAGCATGTATATCAACGTTTCTTATGTGATTTTAATTAGGTAAAATTTATAACTGACTAACTAGTTGTCACACCCCAACCGATGGTGGAATTATCGGGGCACGACACTAAGCGAACCAGATTGCTCAAGAGAATCCATAACAACTAAATTAGTGACAATATTTAACAAGTTCAATATCTCGTACCATTAAACAAATATTTCATCAAAAGTCATCACAGAGTTCAAATCTCTCAAACAAACCAATCCGACAACTTAGATTTTTATTGTGGGTTTTTAGACTTCCTATCCATTTGCAGCATACAGACCATCAATCTGTCACATACGTTAAAATAAAGTCAATACAATAATGTAAAGGTGAGTACACAAGTTTGCATAAGTATAGTAATAAAAGCGTTTACGCATAACCAATATGTAACACCTAGTGAGGTGAATCAAGTAAGCTATCGACAATGATACAAGCTAACCAACATGACTGAAAGTTGTGGTATGCGCGACACGTGTTCACCACTGTGAGCACAAGAAGTAAATAAACCTTAACAACCTTTGAATAAACAGGTGCGAAATCCAAACTATAGTACTATCGTTGCTAAGGGTGGAGGGCAAGTAATCATTGTGTAAACATAGCAAACAACCATTCATCGAATCACGTATATCATGCAAGAGCGGTTAGCGTTTTGAAAGAGTTTAAGCGTTGTGTGCGTTATGTTTTGATAGAGAACGTATGTAACACCCAAAAGTGCGTTAAGCAAAAAAGGTGTAACAACTCACAAAAACGCCCCACAATGCTTCGTAAGTGTAAAACCGAACCCCTATAACCTTATTTTTATAAAAATCAAATAAAAACTAATATTTTAGTCTGTCGCGGGCCGCAACCCATTAAGGGTAAGACTCTCGCGGGGCGCGAGAGCCTTGAGCTGATCCAGACACGTTGTGCAACACATGTCGTACACGTGTCAAACCTAGGGTATGACACGGAAGCCCTAGCCGTAGCTAGGTGCGCGCTCGCGGGCCGCGAAGGCCCTTGCCTTAGCGTGTCACCGGGCGCGAGGGACTTGCGAAACAACTATAAATTGAAACAAGCAGTGGCCTTTCAAACGTGCTCAAACATTTTCTTTCTGTCTCTTATAATTCTGATCAAAATAATATACCCGAGGTACCAACACTCTGCTACGATAACGGGGTAATAACTCGATCACTGCTACGGTATTATATCCGATCGATTAAAACCGATCCGATGGATGTTTAAGTGCCGCCTAAATTTTGGGCTATACTTTGTCATTCTTCGTGAGGGTTTCGATCTCGTGATTATCGTAAATGTTATATTAAGTTACTAACCTAGTCTCGTTTGCATTATATATTTAACTAGGTTTACCAGCTTAACCACTAGGCAAGCTTTGACCGTTTAAATCTGCAATGTGAGTCATTCTCTTTTTGCCAAATTGTTTTCAAACCCCTACTTGTTTTCAAAGTTATAATTACAGTGATTAAATCTTTGTAATCATCAATTACTGCCGGTATGTGGGGTTTTATATACACTACTTGATAAGCTTCACCATTGGACAACGGGTTAGCCAATGTGTGATACGACCATAGCCACATATCCGGTCGACTGACAAATACCGATTTGGGGTAATTGGTTGATATATAAACATTGTAATCGCTCTTAATACTGTATACTATAACAATGTGTCTTTTGTATAAATTGAATGCACTCGCCAGTATTTTTCACTGATAAAACCTTTTTAAAACATGTTTCAGGTGATTTACTGTGAAGAAGGAAAAGTGCCGCGTAGCACCCCAGCTTAAATAAAGTGGCTTAGTAAATAGCAATAAACATGTTTTCTGTAATCAAATGATTTCCCAGTGAAATTCCTTTAATGTAAAATATGGGGTTTGTCCCGAAATTTATAATAAAATAATTCGGTGTTTTTAAACTCTGATATTATTTTTCTAACAAACGGTCCTGTTGAAATTTCCGCTGCCAATTAAATACTGATACCACGGGTTTCTGTCTCGCTGCTTTTGAACCGGGCAAAACGGGTCGGGGTTCATGACAAAAAAAGGTGGTATCAGAGCCACTGGTTTAAGCAAATTAAGTATTTGAAAAATACTTAAATTAAATTCGTCAGAGAATGGGTATTTCTGTGAAATTTAATTGTAATAAATAAATATTTAATTTGGAATTTTGTGTTTCCTTATGTCTGACTAACAGTATGAATGAGTTATCGGAAGCTCTCCAAAACTTCTCGATACATTCCACTGACCTGGAAACTACTGAGAACCAGACCGGGTACCAAGCTGAGCCAGATGAACCTCTAGTGTTCCAAGCCCAAGAAAAACCCAAGCCAAAGAAAAGAAGGAGGCTTCTGGACTGGAAGAGGGGAAGGAAAAAGAAAACCGCAGCTCAAAAGGTTAAGAAAACAGACGAACCAAAGGGAAAAGAGATAGTGGGAGAAAGCTCCAGTCAGGCTCCGGCTTTACCACCCTGGGAAGAACTAGACAGGAAATTAGCTAACTGCGATCTTTTCGGGTCAGTTGATGAAAACCTTATGAATTTTCCCGCTCAAGCTGAACTTCCTATAAACCTGGAACCTGCCATCCCTGAACCCATTGTCAACCCACTACCCCTTCCTGATCCACTTGAGGAGTGGTGGACAAACGATTAGCATTTCCAGAATTTCATGAATAATCCAGACCTGTACTACCCACAGTTTGAACCTGCCCCCGACACTTTTCCACCTATGAACCCAGAAAATGTTGCGGAGCTACGCCACTACGGAGAAGATCTGGTGGACGCGGGAAAGAGAATTCGAGCAGTGGGTGAAAATCTCACCTGGAAGTACGATGAACAGGAATTCCACTTTTGAAGCCGGTTAACTATAGTAGGGGTGTTTTGTGTAATAGTAATATGTTAATATATATATATATATATATATATATAATAAAATATAATAATAATAATAATAATAATATAAATATCACCTAATAAATAAATAAAACATCTGTAAATATTTGGTTTGTACGAATGCAGGGTGAGGTTCGGCTAGAAAGTCCAAGTTTCCTAAAAAGTGTAAAAAGTCATAAAACACAATAATTTCAGGCATAAAACACACCTAAAACTCACAAATAATAGAATGAATATTACTAAAACACCATATTCTGACTCTAATAGTCCATAAAAACTTCAAACGCACCATCGTATAACTATGAATATAAAACACAAAATGCTAAACAACATAAAACACAATAATATTTGTCATTCCATAATCAGAGCCTTAACATCTAAAACACAACACAAAACCCACATACATGAAGTTTAGTAATCTTCATCATATTATTTGTGTGTTTTTGGTGTGTTTTATGGTTGACATTATGGTGTTTTATGACTTTTTACACTTTTTAGGAAATTTGGACTTTCTGGCCAACTCCTAGCCTATATATATATATATATATATATATATATATATATATATATATATATATATATATATATATATGTATGTATATAAATCTAAAGTCGCAATGATCGACGGTTTTGGCTATACGTGTTGACTCAGTTTGTGTTTGTAATTGCCATGTTTTACTTAATTGTTACCTGTTTTGTAATATTAATTGAGATATTATGTCTATAATCCAGATGGCAAACGCAGTTAACCACCCGGCAAACGAAGTTAATCAATCAGAATCAAATAATTAGGAAAACTTTCTAAATAGAGAAGATATAGAAAACATAGTTGCTCAAGGTATAGCCAATGCTATCCCAGCAATCGTCGCAGCCGTTAAAATTCCAGTCGAACCTTCTAAAGCCGATAATAGCAAACGCTCCGTGATGATAATTTCAGTTATAGCGTAAATGGAGGCAATCATAATATAATTCAAGCCCCATTACCTAAGAAGATGAAAGTTGCGACAACTGGTTGCACTTATAAGCAATTCCTAGCCTGTAAGCCAACCGAATTCACAGGCAATGAAGGAGCAACTGCAGCACTACAATGGCTAGAAAAGACAGAAGCTGTTATCAAGATAAGTAAGTGCGCAGATGAAGATAAGGTGATGTATGCTTCCAATCTATTCAAAGAAGAAGCATTAGAATGGTTGAATACAATGCTACAAGCTAAAGGAAGCAACATGGCTTATGCCATGAGTTGGGAGGAATTTAAGGAACTGATAGAAAGAAAGTTTTGTCCTTCCTATGAAAAGCAACAAATAGCGAATCAGCTCCTGAACCATAGAATGGTAGATGTTAAGTGTCGTGAGTACACATCAACATTCTTCAAGTATGCTAGAATAGTACCGACTCTAGCTTCGCCAGAACCTGTACTTATTTCTCGCTATATCTGGGGATTAATTAGCGAAATCCGTGATATAGTCAAGGCTGCTAGACCTCGGACTATCGACGATGGAGTCGAATTGGCCAATACCTTCACTGACGGATTGGTTCGTACGAGAGAGGAGACTAGGAAGAAGGAATTGGCTCAAAAGATTACCCAAGGTTTTCATTGGGGTAATAATAGTAATTACAAGAAAATGGGAGTCGGGCAGTCTTCCGCAACGCCATTTTGCAGAAACTGTAAAAGAAAGCATTTTGGAAAATGTAAGGAATATTGCAATTTCTGCAAAATACCGGGGCACCGAGAGGAGGAATGCAGGAAGAAATCCACGATCTGCTACAATTGTGGGGAGGCAATGCATTTTAAACCAATGATGTGTGCAACATGCAACATATAAATTACATCAATTGTGGCATAAAACTAACCCCTTTTTAGTACTAATGTTGGAAAAAGTGTGCTTTTGTATTCCTTTTGTATTTTCAGGATTAAATGAGCTCAAATTAACAAAAGAAGCAAAAAGGCAGCTAAATCTAACATAAATACAAGAAAAAGAACAAACGTGGCATGCCCAACCTCCCCGAAAGCATATTCCCAAGCAAAACAAGATAACAGAAGGCTGAACACGCCCCGTGCTCAGTGAACACGGGGGCGTGCCCAAAGTGTCAGCATAAAAGACAAAGCTGTAGAAGCTTCTATCGCCCACCACGGGGACGTGCTCAGCAGACACGGGGTCGTGGTCAACTATAAGATTCGCAGAATCCAGGAAAATCTTGATAGTACCGATATGCTTCTGCACACGGGGTCGTGCCCAGCGGACACGAGGCCGTGGTCAACTATTGCAGACAAGAGCAATTAATGAAGACAGAGAAGAAGGATGGACACGGGGCCGTGCCCACTGGACACGGGGCCATGCCCGAGCTACTGTTCAGGCTATAAATAGGGGTGCTTGGCTCATTTGCAAACCATCCCTTGACACACCACCTCTCTCACACTTCACCCACCACCCACCACCATCACAACACCATCATCCACCACCATCATTCATTGTTCATCATAGAGTGTGTGAGTCGTCTAGGGATCCAAGATTGATCGTAAGAGTTCTTGACAATCAAGGCCATGTTTGCCTAAGTCTCTTACATCACTTGGTGAAGACAAGTGTCTAGTGTAATACTTTTTATTTTTAATCTTTTCGCACTTTTTACTTGGTTATGTATTAATGACTTTAATAACTAGTTTCTTATGTTGAAGGTGATTCTTTCTTATCGTTTGTCCGTGGTGTCTTGGCATTATTTTACTGTCTATATAAAATAAAAGATTTTCACCATTCATATCTCCACGGTCTATATGGAGATATGTTGGCTACCTGGTCGGGGGTTAAGGGAACGGTTTGGTAAGAGTCTTGCCTTGTTCAGTGTATAGATCCTGCAAGGACCTGGGTCAAATTTAGTAGGACCTCCTTCAATACCCACCGGTATTGGATGGCGGGGGTCCAAACTCTTTGATCCCCTCATATGTAAGCTACTATTAATACTTTAACCCGGCTACTTAGGACTGTATCCCTGCTGACTCAGACGACTTAGCCGAGGGTAACGTCACCTTCAAAAGAGGGGCCTACCATAATACGCATTAATAACTTAATTAATTATCTTTCAATAATCCGACCCTTTAGGATTGTATCCTTGTTGACTCAAACTACTGGGTTGAGGGTAACGTCACCTTCAAAAGAGGGGCCTACTACAATAACTAAGATAATCTCCTAAATAGTGCAAAAGTGCGGAAATAATCAAAGGTTACACCAAACACGAGTCGGAGCCAAGTGATTCATCTTGCCTATCTGTTTTTATTTTATTTTTCAGCATTTTAGTTAGTTTTATTTTTCTTGTTTAAAACCTTTTTCTAAACTATTGATTTGATTAGACGTTGAGGATAAACCGGTACTAAAAGCTCTTGTGTCCTTGGACGACCTCGGTATCTTGCCAACACTATACTACACTCACGATGGGTGCACTTGCCCATATGTGTGTTTGGTGTTAGTAAAATATCGTGTTTTATAAATTTAAAACTTGACTAACGTGTAAAAAAGGCTTAAAATATACTTAAATTTATATACCACCACACACGCATCAAGTTTTTGGCGCCGCTGCCGGGGACACAAGGATTTTAAGAAAGCTTAAAATCAAAATCGACGGCCTAATCAGTTTTTCAAAACCTTTTTAAAACGCGCGCACATTTTTCTGCATTTTAGTTTAGTTTTGCATTTACAATAGGTTGAACACGGGCCGTGCTCGCTGAACACGGGGCCGTGCTGCATATTTTTTCATAAAACACCCAGTAACAGAAGCTGAACACGGGGCCGTGCTCACTGAACACGCCCCCGTGCTCAACATAATCAGTAACTTTAGTTAAAACGCCCAGATACAGATTCTGTACACGGGGCCGTGTCCACTGAACACGGGGCCGTGTCCAGCCTCTTTTTCCGTTTTTATTTTTGTTTTCTGATATTCTCGAGACTTGGTTGTGGTCTGCTGAGTGATTCTTATGGATCAATACTCAGGAGGTTACAACTACACCTATGAGGAGGATGATTATAGGAATAATTATTGCACTAATTGTGGTGACCAGCACTCGGTTCAATATTGTAACTTATGTCAACCATCCACTTCATCTACCTACTATGAGGAGCCCAGGTACGAGCCATCAACTTCATACATATCCTATGAAGACCAAAGGTATGAACCTTCTCCCTCATACTCATATTTTGATGAACCAAGGTATGAGCCTTCTTACTCATACTTTGAGGAACCAAGATATGAGCCACCACCTTCATATGCTTACTATGAGGAACCTTGGCGTGAACAACCCACCTCATATGAGTACTATGAAGAAAAAAATTACGACCCTTATCCATCATATGCTTACAATGAAGAACAATGGTGTGAACCATCTACTTCATATGGGTATTATGAGGAACAAAGGATCGAACAGCTGGATTCAAACTTTGAAAATTCCGATTCATTTTCTATAACCGAAGTGACCGATAGGATATTGGAACACCTTAAAGTTATCGAGCGCTATATAAAAGAATCTCGCGCAAGGGAAGAGGAGTCCCGCACGAGGGAAGAATTAATTAAAGAAGAGATAACTGAAAGTGTAAAAATGGAAGAACAAATAAGTGAAAAACCGACACATGAGTTAAACAACGAAAAAGGTGAGTCCGACAACGCTAAAATTCAAGAAGAGTCTAATTTTGAAGAAATTAATCTCTTCTCACCTTCTTTTGAAAATCATTGTTTAGTTCCAACTCATGCTAAGTTTTTAAAAGAATTAAACACTAACACTAAAATTGACGAAATGGTAAGCGTTAATGATGCGTGTGAAGTGTTATATATATTAGGTGTATATTTTAAGCCCCTTTAACACTTATTTTTAGCCAAGTTTTAAATTTATAAAACACGATATTTCACTAACACTAAACACACATATGGGCAAGTGCACCCATCGTGAGCGTAGTATAGTGTTGGCAAGATACCGAGGTCGTCCAAGGACACAAGAGCTTTTAGTACCGGTTTATCCTCAACGTCTAATCAAAATAAAAAGTTTAGAAAAAATGTTTTAAACTAAGAAAAGTAAAAACTAACTAAAATGCTGAAAATAAAAATAAAAGAAAAAACAGATAAACAAGATGAATCACTTGGTTCCGACTCGTATCTAGTATAACCTTTGATTATTTCCGCACTTTTGCACATAATTAAGATATTATCTTAGTTATTGTAGTAGGCCCCTCTTTTGAAGGTGACGTTACCCTCACCCCAGTAGTTTGAGTCAGCAAGGATACAATCCTAAAAGGGTGGATTATTGGAAGATAATGAATTAAGTTATTAATGCAATATTGTGGTAGGCCCCGCTTTTGGCGGTGACGTTACCCTCGACTAAGTAGTCTGAGTCAGCAGGGATACAGTCCTAAATAGCCGGGTTATAGTATTAATAGTAGTTAACTTATGAGGGGATCAAAGAGTTTGGACCCCCGCCATCCAATACCGTGAAGCATTGAAGGAGGTCCTACTAAATTTGACCCAGGTCCATTGCAGGACCTCTAAACGCTGAACAATGGCAAGACCTTTACCAAACCGTTCCCTTAACCCCCGACCAGGTAGCCAACATACCTCCATATAGACCGTGGAAATATGAATGGTGAAAATCCTTTATTTTATATAGATAGTAAAATAATGCCAAGACACCACGGACAAACGATAAGGAAAGATCACCTTCAACATAAGTAACTAGTTATTAAAGTCATTAATACAAAACCAAATAAAAAGTGCAAAAGATTAGAAATAAAAAGTATTATACTAGACACTTTGTCTTCACCAAGTGATGTAAGAGACTTAGGCAAACATGGCCTTGATTGTCAAGAACTCTTACGATCAATCTTGGATCCCGAGATGACTCACACACTCTACGATGGACAATGGATGATGGTGGTGGATGATGGTGTTATGGTGGTGGTGGGTGGTGGATGAAGTGTGAGAGAGGTGGTGTGCCAAGGGATGAGTTGAATTGAAACCAAGCACTCCTATTTATAGGCTGAACAGAAGGCTGGGCACGGCCCCGTGTCTGCTGGGCACGGCCCCGTGCCTGTCTGACAATCTCTCTCTTCATTAATTGTAATTCGCAATTACAATTAATGCGCCTGCTGTACTTTCGAAACGCCCCCGTGTTCGCTGGACACGGCCCATGGTGGGCGATAGAAGCTTCTATAGGTTTGTCTTTTCTGCTGCTTCTTGGGCACGGCCCCGTGTTGGCTGAGCACGGGGCGTGTTCAGTCTTCTGCCTTCTCTATTTTGCTTGGGAAGATGCCGTTGAGGGGTCGGGCAGTCCACTTATGTTCCTTTCCTTGTATTTATGTTAGATTTAGCTGTCTTTTTGCTTCTTTTGTGAATTTGAGCTCATTTAATCCTGAAAATACAAAAGGAAGACAAAAACACTCTTTTTCCAACATTAGTACTTAAAAAGGGTTAGTTTTATGCCTCATTTGATGTAATTTATATGTTGCATTTTACACACATCAGTTAAGTTAACTAATGATCAAACCTCGCTAATAAAAGAAGACCCATTTGAAATCAACATTACACTGGTTCCATGTTTTTTTTCAAAATTCATTTATTAGTAATGTCACAATTGATAAAGATCATTGCGTTAACATAATGCCCAACTACATTTTCGAAAAATTAAGTATTAGTGATTTTTCTCCACTTCAAATACCCATTTTTCTATCTAATCGTAGAATAATAAAATCAATCGGTGTAGTTGAGGATGTCTTGGTTCAACATTTCTTCATGGTTATCGTCTTGGGGTGGATCAATAAAGTCCTTCCCAAGCTCTTTTAACCAATTCAGAATTAGCTCTTCTAGTTGAAATAACTCGTCAAGGAGCATTTCTCCTAGAATATCTGGCTGGGCGCACTCGAGGGAGAAATAGTGCTTATTTTTACTTTCGCCCCTCTTAAGGTTATAAGGAATTGGTCGGTCTATGTAGTGGGGCCTATAATTTAGAAAGTAACATTTTAATTCTTTATGTTCGCCTCCACATAATTGACACCACGTACCATAAGAGTGCCGAAAGTAAAAACAATTACTATCACTCATGTTTATGTCAGAAATTACCAACCGCCGGGATCTAACGGTTCTGTTTTCAGTAACTGAAACTTGGGCACGGGGGCGTGTTGAGTGGGCACGGCCCCGTGTTCAGCTTACTGTCTGACTTAAAACAGGATTGCCAGTTCCAATGATTTAGCACGGGGGCGTGTTCAGCGGGCACGGCCCGTGCTGAGCTCTGCAGAAGCTGAAAAACTAAGAAAATCCTAAAAAATTAAAAAGAAAAAGGAAAAATGATTAGGCCGTTGATTCCTAACTTTCTTAAAATCCTTGTGTCCCCGACAACGGCGCCAAAAACTTGATGCGTGTGAAGTGTTATATATATTAGGTGTATATTTTAAGCCCCTTTAACACTTATTTTTAGCCAAGTTTTAAATTTATAAAACACGATATTCCACTAACACTAAACACACATATGGGCAAGTGCACCCATCGTGAGCGTAGTATAGTGTTGGCAAGATACCGAGGTCGTCCAAGGACACAAGAGCTTTTAGTACCGGTTTATCCTCAACGTCTAATCAAAATAAAAAGTTTAGAAAAAATGTTTTAAACTAAGAAAAATAAAAACTAACTAAAATGCTGAAAATAAAAATAAAAGAAAAAACAGATAGACAAGATGAATCACTTGGTTCCGACTCGTATCTAGTATAACCTTTGATTATTTCCGCACTTTTGCACATAATTAAGAGATTATCTTAGTTATTGTAGTAGGCCCCTCTTTTGAAGGTGACGTTACCCTCACCCCAGTAGTTTGAGTCAGCAAGGATACAATCCTAAAAGGGTGGATTATTGGAAGATAATGAATTAAGTTATTAATGCAATATTGTGGTAGGCCCCGCTTTTGGCGGTGACGTTACCCTCGACTAAGTAGTCTGAGTCAGCAGGGATACAGTCCTAAATAGCCGGGTTATAGTATTAATAGTAGTTAACTTATGAGGGGATCAAAGAGTTTGGACCCCCGCCTTCCAATACCGTGAAGCATTGAAGGAGGTCCTACTAAATTTGACCCAGGTCCATTGCAGGACCTCTAAACGCTGAACAATGGCAAGACCTTTACCAAACCGTTCCCTTAACCCCCGACCAGGTAGCCAATATACCTCCATATAGACCGTGGAGATATAAATGGTGAAAATCATTTATTTTATATAGACAGTAAAATAATGCCAAGACACCACGGACAAACGATAAGGAAAGATCACCTTCAACATAAGTAACTAGTTATTAAAGTCATTAATACAAAACCAAATAAAAAGTGCAAAAGATTAGAAATAAAAAGTATTATACTAGACACTTTGTCTTCACCAAGTGATGTAAGAGACTTAGGCAAACATGGCCTTGATTGTCAAGAACTCTTACGATCAATCTTGGATCCCGAGACGACTCACACACTCTACGATGGACAATGGATGATGGTGGTGGCTGATGGTGTTATGGTGGTGGTGGGTGGTGGATGAAGTGTGAGAGAGGTGGTGTGCCAAGGGATGAGTTGAAATGAAACCAAGCACTCCTATTTATAGGCTGAACAGAAGGCTGGGCACAGCCCCGTGCCTGTCTGACAATCTCTCTCTTCATTAATTGTAATTCGCAATTACAATTAATGCGCCTGCTGTACTTTCGAAACGCCCCCGTGTTCGCTGGACACGGCCCGTGGTGGGCGATAGAAGCTTCTATAGGTTTGTCTTTTCTGCTGCTTCTTGGGCACGACCCCGTGCTGGCTGAGCACGGGGCGTGTTCAGTCTTCTGCCTTCTCTATTTTGCTTGGGAAGATGCCGTTGAGGGGTCGGGCAGTCCACTTATGTTCCTTTCCTTGTATTTATGTTAGATTTAGCTGTCTTTTTGCTTCTTTTGTGAATTTGAACTCATTTAATCCTGAAAATACAAAAGAAAGACAAAAACACTCTTTTTCCAACATTAGTACTTAAAAAGGGTTAGTTTTATGCCTCATTTGATGTAATTTATATGTTGCATTTTACACACATCAGTTAAGTTAACTAATGATCAAACCTCGCTAATAAAAGAAGACCCATTTGAAATCAACATTACACCGGTTCCATGTTTTTTTCAAAATTCATTTATTAGTAATGTCACAATTGATAAAGATCATTGCGTTAACATAATGCCCAACTACATTTTCGAAAAATTAAGTATTAGTGATTTTTCTCCACTTCAAATACCCATTTTTCTATCTAATCGTAGAATAATAAAATCAATCGGTGTAGTTGAGGATGTCTTGGTTCAAACAAATCAAATGGTAATCCCAACCGACTTTATCATCCTTGATGACGCTCCTCTAGTGTTGGGACGACCCTTTGTAAAAACCCACAAAGCTTTGAAGAACCGGAAGTTCAACAATCTACCTCTTCAATTAGGGGCATTTAAAAAGGGTGTCGATCTTGAGCGGTCAATGAAATATCCATTCGGCAATAATGACCCCCTAATTGAAGATGAAGATGAACCACCCGATACAAGTGAAAAGTTTGACCACTTTGTTGAAGAAGAGGTCGCCATAGAACAAACTTTTAAAGTTCTTGATCAAAATGAGCAACCAAATAAGGAGTCTCCTAAAGACCCACCTCTTGAGCTCAAAGAACTTTCAAAAGGTTTGGAATATGCTTTTCTAGACAAAGATGGTAAATCACCTGTAATTATTTCATCTAAGTTAGATAGTTTAGAAAAAGAAAAATTAATTAACCTTTTGAAAAAACACAAAAATGCGATTGCTTGGAAGGTTGTAGATATTAAAGGAATAAGTCCTTCCATGTGCACGCACAAAATTTTAACGAATGATGACTACAAATCGGTAATACAACCACAACGTCGAGTAAATCCAAATGTTCAAGAAGTGGTTAAAAACGAAGTCATCAAATTACTTGACGCCGGACTTATTTATCCTATCTCCGATAGTCCTTGGGTAAGTCCCGTCCAAGTTGTTCCAAAGAAAGGAGGTATGACGGTAATAACTAATGAAAAGAATGAATTAATACCAACGAGAACCGTCACAGGATGGAGAGTATGTATAGATTATAGACGATTAAATGAAGCAACAAGGAAAGATCACTTTCCTTTGCCCTTCATTGATCAAATGTTAGAGAGATTATCCGGTCATAAATTTTACTGTTTCTTGGATGGTTTTTCAGGTAACTTTCAAATCCCGATAGCACCCGAAGACCAAGAAAATACAACTTTCACATGTCCCTATGGAACTTTTGCTTATCGACGCATGCCATTTGGTCTATGTATTGCCCCCGCAACATTCCAACGTTGCATGGTAGCTATCTTCCATGACATGATAGAAAAGACAATGGAAGTCTTTATGGACGAGTTTTCTATCTTCGGGGATTCATACGACCAATGCCTCGATAACCTTGAACCAATGCTATCCCGATGTAAGGAAACTAACCTCGCCCTTAACTGGGAAAAATGCCATTTCATGGTAACTGAGGGAATAGTACTCGGTCACAAAATCTCAAGCGAAGGAATGGATGTTGATCGAGCTAAAATAGACTCTATTTCTCGATTACCACCCCCATCCTCCGTTAGAGCTATCAGAAGTTTCCTAGGGCATGCCGGATTTTATAGGCGGTTTATCAAAGACTTTTCTAAAATTTCAAGGCCTCTAACAAAATTACTTGAAAAAGATGCCCATTTCATCTTTGACAAGTATTGCAATCAAGCATTTCTAACCTTAATGGAAATGCTAGTCAATGCACCTATCATGATAGCGCCTGATTGGAAATTTCCTTTCGAAATCATGTGTGATGCTAGTGACTTTGCAGTTGGAGACTTTCCAGTTGGAGCTGTCTTGGGACAAAGAAAAGAAAAGCATTTTCACCCAATTTATTATGCTAGTAAAACACTTAACGATGCACAAGAAAATTACACAACAACTGGAAAAGAATTACTAGCTGTGGTATTTGCTTTTGATAAATTTCGTTCCTATCTTGTTCTTTCTAAAACTATAGTCTATACAGATCATGCAGCCATTCGATATCTCTTCAAAAAGCAGGACGCAAAACCACGTTTGATTCGGTGGATTTTTCTCCTCCAAGAATTTGATATTGAAATCAAAGACAAAAGAGGAGCTGAAAACACCGCAGTAGATCATCTTTCACGTTTAGAAGACCCAGCTTTTGAGGCAACCAGGGACGAGCAAATCAACGAAAAATTTCCAACAGAGTCCCTAGAAATGGTGGAATACAAAGAAGAACCATGGTATGCCGACTATGCTAACTACCTAGCTAGCGGTATAGTCGCTAAGGGTTGGCCACATTATCAAAGAAAAAAATTCTTTGCTAATGTGAAGCATTATTTTTGGGAAGACCCTTTTCTTTTCAAAATGTGTGCCGACCAACTCGTCCGACGATGCGTACATGGTAGCGAAGCAAGAAGGATTCTCCGCCATTGTCATGAAGGTCCATACGGAGGACATCATGGTGTCGCTAGTACCGCACGAAAGGTATTTGATTCAGGATTTTATTGGCCAACCATTTACAAAGACACCCAAAGTCTTGTCAAGACATGTGATGCTTGCCAAAGAACAGGTAATATTTCTTCCAAAAACGCAATGCCACAAAATGTCATTCTTGTTTGTGAAATTTTTGATGTGTGGGGACTCGACTTTATGGGACCTTTCCCACCGTCAAAAGGAAACAAATATATACTTGTGGCAGTAAATTACTTGTCTAAATGGGCTGAGGCCGAAGCACTTCCAACAAACGATGGAAGAGTCGTGGTAAGATTTCTGAAAAAAATTATTCTCTCGTTTTGGAACACCTGAAGCATTAATAAGTGATAGAGGTACCCATTTTTGCAACCATCAGCTTGAAATTTTTTAACAAGATATGGGGTCTATCACCGGGTCTTAACAGCATATCACCCTCAAACAAATGGACAAGCCGAAGTGACTAATAGAGGTTTAAAACGAATACTCGAAAAAACCGTAGGGTTAAATAGAAAAGAATGGGCAGATAAATTAGATGATGCTTTATAGGTTTTTCGAACTGCTTATAAAACAACAATAGGTACAACCCCATATAAGCTAGTCTATGGGAAAAGCTGTCATTTGCCAGTAGAAATTGCACACAAAGCCTACTGGCCAATTAAAAATGTAAACTTAGATTTAGAATTTGCCGGTAGAAATCGATTTTGTCAATTAAATGAATTAGATGAACTTAGGAATTATGCATACTCAAACTCAAAAATTTATAAGGAAAGAATGAAAAACTTACATGACAAACATATTAAACCTAATGAATTTCGAGTAGGAGATCAAGTTCTTTTGTTTAAATCACGACTTCGATTGTTTCCTGGTAAATTAAAGTCTAGGTGGTCAGGACCTTTTTCCATCACCCATATTTTCCCACACGGTGCAGTAGAAATTAAATCTCGGAATGGAATTCCATTCAAAGTCAATGGCCAATGGCTAAAACTCTATCAAGGATTTGTTGAGGATGAAGAGGAAGAAATCTCGCTTCAAACGGTCGAAGAATAGAAGCATCAACATCATACCTGGTAAGTTACGAATCAACGAGATGACATCTTAATCAGTAAGTCTTCTAACCAAGTTTTTGGGAAACAAGGGGCACTCACACGAGAACAAAATTTTTTTTTTTTTTGCTCGGCACGAGGCCGTGTCCGCGCGACTGTCGGGATAAAACCCCTTTTTCATAACAGTTACTTCATTCCACACGCCCCATTTCCCCGAAAACGCTCTGGTTCAAGGCGATTTTCCGCAAATTTTCAACGTCTCCTCGAATTCTAACAACATCAAGGTATGATTCTATCACTATTAGTAGTTAGATTAAGCATTTGCATGTAGTTAAAACATCAAAAATTTGGGGAAAATCTAGGGTTCTTGCACTTCATCCGGATCGAACCTTAAATTTTTGCTTAAATCTGTTAGCATTAGTTTAGAGTAGTGTTATAGGAAGTAAATTCACTTGTATTGTTCAAAGATTCGCCCGATTTCTCACAAAAACCTCAAACCCTTGTTTTTGAACCGAAAAGGATAAAATTGAATGGGTAAACGGTTTGTTTTGGGAAAAACGGCACTTGGGGTTTCATTTTCGGGGGAAACCGCAACTAGTGAACCAAAAATTTTCAAGTTTTCGAAACCGGGTCGAAAAATGAAATTTTTGAGTAACAGATGCCTGGACACGGGGTCGTGTCCGCTGAACACGGGGCCGTGTCCAGCTCGCTGTTTGCAGTTTTGTCCGAAAATTCCACTGTTTCATGCTAACTTTTGGTGTATTCTTTCAGATGTCAAGGAAATTCACAAGGTTCAACGCAAAGGAGCTTGATGCTAGGGCTAGATACGAAGTACTTCAAACAAGACCGGAAGAATACCCAAGACAAGCATATATGGATTTGTTAGCATTGGTGAACCAACTTGACCGGTTTAATAACCTCATTACCGGCCCACTAAGAGTCACCTTGACCACTCGACTTCGCTCAGTCCACGAGTGCACTATGGAATTCTATAGCACCTTCACGTTCAATTCAAGATGCGACCCATTTGACAATGATGGGGTAGCATTCCGATGTGGTGGAACTAGGTACTCGATTTCAATGGCACAATTTGGGTCTATAATTGGGTTGTATGCGAAGGAAGATGCGGGTAATGAAGAAAACATCGGAGGGGTGCGAGAGTTGGATGAGAACGAACGCCAAGCCGCATGGGCTCAGATTGGTGAAGGGCAGTACAACCCGAGCAGCACTAAGAGCACTAAGCTGAGGGACCCACTTTACCGTTACATTCATAGAGTCCTCGCTTACTCTCTTAGCCAAAGGCATGATAGCAGTGGCGTTGTGGGGTTGAGAGATTTGGTGGTCCTTCATTGCATTCATACCCGCAGACACCTAGATGTTTTGTACCTCCTACTCCGTAACATGCATCTGAACCGACTTGCTACTTCACCAACCCCTATCTTCTTCGGGGGGTGGATATACCGTCTCTTCAAGCACTTCACGAACATACCTAGGTCCTTCGAAAGGAGTCCATGGTCGGGAAGAGTGGATGTACACATCTGCCGCTCCATGAACTTAATTTATGAGGCTGAAGACGGGTCGGTTAGCTTCCAAAGGATGCAGGGGCATGCATGGAACCCGCAAGAGGCACTCGTCCTTCATGCTCCACAACATCATCAGTACCAGTACCAGCCCATGGTGATCCGGGCCAATCCTCCTCACAAGGAGGTGGTTTTCCTAACTTCCAAAGTTTACATGATTTGTTGCAGGAAAAACTCATGTGCACCAGGAACACCTATAACATGGTGAGCAACACGTACAACCGGGTTGGAACAATAGAGAGAAACATATCCGATATCCAAGATGATATTGGGAATATCCGGGAGTACATTGCGGGGCTTGGTGGAGGAGATGATGATGATGAGGACGAGGGCGAGGACATGGACTAGGCGGGAGAAGTGGAGGAAGAAGCGGTTGTTTGGTGATCCCACAGGTTAACCCCCTTTTTTATCTTGAACAATTTCCAGCCTGCGTGCCGTGTGTTGAACAATTTACTTTCCTTTAACTCTTTTTATTTTCTGCATTTGTTTTTCTTTCTAACTTTGTGATGTGGATGTTGAACGTTGGTAATTTAGGATGTTTGCTATGTTTTGGTGTAGTGTTTATGGCTAAAATAGGTACATAAGAGGCTTAGAGCACTAAACATGAGTGCTACTAAAGCCGGGACAGGAAAACCAGAGCCAGAAACCTGTTTTTCACCTTTGCAGATTGTCTACACGGGGGCGTGTCCACTCCCCCAGACCTGCTGTTTGTCTAAATCTGCAGACTTTTGCCAGACACGGGGTCGTGTCCATCGAACACGGGGCCGTGTCCAGACACCCAGTAACATAAAATTTTGCTTTTTCACACCTTTTACACATTCAATCAACCTAAAAACTTATTTTTGGGACACATTGAGGACAATGTGTAATTTAAGTGTGGGGGGGATGCTAAAACTTTGAATCTTGCAAGTCCTAATTACAAGCCTTACACAAAACTCTATTGGAACCGCTAATCACCCCAATTTTTTTCAAAAATTTTCATTTTTTTTACTTGTCTAGGTTTAACTTGGGAATTTCAAATTCTAAAAAGGTTATATTTTTACAAATTTACAACCCATAGCGTCGTTATAAAAAGAACCAACATAAGAAAATTATGAAAAGGCATGACAAGTTTAGTTAAAATTCGATTATATATACTTGATCACATAAAAACCCATTCCCACAAAAGTGAGTTTTGAGCCTTTATTGAGCATAAAAATACATATTTTTAAACTAAATGCTCATTTTTCGTTTCTTGTGTGAATAGCCGCTTGGTTCTTACAACTCTAGAACTTGCCACGACGATACATTCCCGGTCCTTACCAACTTAAACCCGAGTAAGTAAATGATGGAGGCATTAGGACTAACCCTTTTTGTTTCAAAACCATTATTTTTCTTTTTTTTACCACCTACCCAAAATCCCCCTAGTTAACCCCTTTGAGCCTAAACCTTTTCATTTCTTAACACAAAACAAACACCCTTTCACCCACCAAAACCCTTTTATTTTTTTTACCCTTTATTTTAGTAACAAGCTCGGTTTTTCGTATGACTTTTCAAAAAAAAATGTTGATGATGAAGTAAAAGAAATAAACAAGCAAGTTCATCAAAAATAACTTTGTTTGAATAATAGTCGCGTAGCACTCCAGCTTAAATAAAGTGGCTCAGTAAATAGCAATAAACATGTTTTCTGTAATCAAAGGATTTCCCAGTGAAATTCCTTTCATGTAAAATACGGAGCTTGTCCCGAAATTTATAATAAAATAATTCGGTGTTTTTAAACTCTGATATTATTTTTCTGACAAACGGTCCTGTTGAAATTTCCGCTGCCAATTAAATACTGATACCACGGGTTTCTGTCTCGCTGCTTTCGAACCGGGCAAAACGGGTCGGGGACCGTGACAAAAAAAGGTGGTATCAGAGCCACTGGTTTAAGCAAATTAAGTATTCGAAAAATACTTAAATTAAATTCGTCAGAGAATGGGTATTTCTGTGAAATTTAATTGTAATAAATAAATATTTAATTTGGAATTTTGTGTTTCCTTATGTCTGACTAACAGTATGAATGAGTTATCGGAAGCTCTCCAAAACTTCTCGATACATTCCACTGACCTGGAAACTACTGAGAACCAGACCGGGTACCAAGCTGAGCCAGATGAACCGCTAGTGTTCCAAGCCCAAGAAAAACCTAAGCCAAAGAAAAGAAGGAGGCTTCTGGACTGGAAGAGGGGAAGGAAAAAGAAACCCGGAGCTCAAAAGGTTAAGAAAACAGACGAACCAAAGGGAAAAGAGATAGTGGGAGAAAGCTCCAGTCAGGCTCCGGCTTTACCACCCTGGGAAGAACTACACAGGAAATTAGCTAACTGTGATCTTTTCGGGTCAGTTGATGAAAACCTTATGAATTTTCCCGCTCAAGCTGAACTTCCTATAAACCTGGAACCTGCCATCCCTGAACCCATTGTCAACCCACTACCCCTTCCTGATCCACTTGAGGAGTGGTGGACAAACGATTAGCATTTCCAGAATTTCATGAATAATCCAGACCTGTACTACCCACAGTTTGAACCTGCCCCCGACACTTTTCCACCTATGAACCCAGAAAATGTTGCGGAGCTACGCCACTACGGCGAAGATCTGGTGGACGCGGGAAAGATAATTCGAGCAGTGGGTGAAAATCTCACCTGGAAGTACGATGAACAGGAATTCCACTTTTGAAGCCGGTTAACTATAGTAGGGGTATTTTGTGTAATAGTAATATGTTAATATATATATATATATATATATAAAATAAAATATAATAATAATAATATTATAAATATCACCTAATAAATAAATAAAACATCTGTAAATATTTGGTTTGTACGGATGCATATATATATATATATATATATATATATATGTGTGTGTGTGTGTGTGTGTATGTATGTATGTATGTATATAAATCTAAAGTCGTAATGATCGACGATTTTGGCTATACGTGTTGACTCAGTTTGTGTTTGTAATTGCCATGTTTTACATAATTGTTACTTGTTTTGTAATATGAATTGAGATATTATGTCTATAATCCAGATGGCAAACGCAGTTAACCACCCGGCAAACGAAGTTAATCAATCAGAACCAAATAATCAGGAAAACTTTCTAAATAGAGAAGATATAGAAAACATAGTTGCTCAGGGTATAGCCAATGCTATCCCAGCAATCGTCGCAGCCGTTAAAATTCCAGTCGAACCTTCTAAAGCCGATAATAGCAAACGCTCCGTGATGATAATTTCAGTTATAGCGTAAATGGAGGCAATCATAATATAATTCAAGCCCCATTACCTAAGAAGATGAAAGTTGCGTCAACTGGTTGCACTTATAAGGAATTCCTAGCCTGTAAGCCAACCGAATTCACAGGCAATGAAGGAGCAACTGCAACACTACAATGGCTAGAAAAGACAGAAGCTGTTATCAAGATAAGTAAGTGCGCAGACGAAGATAAGGTGATGTATGCTTCCAATCTATTCAAAGAAGAAGCATTAGAATGGTTGAATACAATGCTACAAGCTAAAGGAAGCAACATGACTTATGCCATGAGTTGGGAGGAATTTAAGGAACTGATAGAAAGAAAGTTTTGTCCTTCCTATGAAAAGGAATAAATAGCGAATCAGATCCTGAACCACAGAATGGTAGATGTTAAGTGTCGTGAGTACACATCAACATTCTTCAAGTATGTTAGAATAGTACCGACTTTAGCTTCGCCAGAACCTGTACTTATTTCTCGCTATATCTGGGGATTGATTAGCGAAATCCGCGATATAGTCAAGGCTGCTAGACCTCGGACTATCGACGATGGAGTCGAATTGGCCAATACCTTGACTGACAGATTGGTTCGTACGAGAGAGGAGAATAGGAAGACGGAATTGGCTCAAAACATTACCCAAGGTTTTCATTCGGGTAATAATAGTAATTATAAGAAAATGGGAGTCGGGCAGTCTTCCGCACCGCCATTTTGCAGAAACTGTAAAAGAAAGCATTTTGGAAAATGTAAGGAATATTGCAATTTCTGCAAAATACCGGGGCACCGAGAGGAGGAATGCAGGAAGAAATCCACGATCTGCTACAATTGTGGGGAGGCAAGGCATTTTAAACCAATGATGTGTGCAAAATGCAACATATAAATTACATCAATTGTGGTATAAAACTAACCCTTTTTTAGTACTAATGTTGGAAAAAGTGTGCTTTTGTCTTCCTTTTGTATTTTCAGGATTAAATGAGCTCAAATTAACAAAAGAAGCAAAAAGGCAGCTAAATCTAACCTAAATACAAGAAAAGGAACAAACGTGGCATGCCCGACCTCCCCGAAAGTATCTTCCCAAGCAAAACAAGATAACAGAAGGCTGAACACGCCCCGTGCTCAATGAACACGGGGGCATGCCCAAAGTGTCAGCATAAAAGACAAAGCTGTAGAAGCTTCTATCGCCCACCACGGGGCCTGCTCAGCGGACACGGGGCCGTGGTAAACTATAAGATTCGCAGAATCCAGGCAAATCTTGATAGTACAGATATGCTTCTGCACACGGGGTCGTGCCCAGCGGACACGGGGCCGTGGTCAACTAATGCAGACAAAAGCAATTAATAATGACAGAGAAGAAGGACGGACACGGGGCCGTGCCCACTGGACACGGGGCCGTGCCCGAGCTACTGTTCAGGCTATAAATAGGGGTGCTTGGCTCATTTGCAAACCATCCCTTGGCACACCACCTCTCTCACACTTCAACCACCACCCACCACCATCACAACACCATCATCCACCACCATCATCCATTGTCCATCATAGAGTGTGTGAGTCATCTCGGGATCCAAGATTGATCGTAAGAGTTCTTGACAGTCAAATGCCATGTTTGCCTAAGTCTCTTACATCACTTGGTGAAGAGAAGTGTCTAGTGTAATACTTTTTATTTTTAATCTTTTCGCACTTTTTACTTGGTTATGTATTAATGACTTTAATAACTAGTTTCTTATGTTGAAGGTGATTCTTCCTTATCGTTTCTCCGTGGTGTCTTGGCATTATTTTACTGTCTATATAAAATAAAAGATTTTCACCATTCATATCTCCACGGTCTATATGGAGATATGTTCGCTACCTAGTCAGGGGTTAAGGGAACGGTTTGGTAAGAGTTTTGCCTTGTTCAGTGTATAGATCCTGCAAGGACCTGGGTCAAATTTAGTAGGACCTCCTTCAATACCCACCGGTATTGGATGGCGGGGGTCTAAACTCTTTGATCCCCTCATATGTAAGCTACTATTAATATTTTAACCCGGCTACTTAGGACTGTATCCCTGCTGACTAAGACTACTTATCCGAGGGTAACGTCACCTTCAAAAGAGGGGCCTACCATAATACGCATTAATAACTTAATTAATTATCTTTCAATAATCCGACCCTTTAGGATTGTATCCTTGCTGACTCAAACTACTGGGTTGAGGGTAACGTCACCTTCAAAAGAGGGGCTTACTACAATAACTAAGATAATCTCTTAAATAGTGCAAAAGTGCGGAAATAATCAAAGGTTACACTAAACACGAGTCGGAGCCAAGTGATTCATCTTGTCTATTTGTTTTTATATTTATTTTATTTTTCAGCATTTTAGTTAGTTTTATTTTTCTTGTTTAAAACCTTTTTCTAAACTTTTGATTTGATTAGACGTTGAGGATAAACCGGTACTAAAAGCTCTTGTGTCCTTGGATGACCTCGGTATCTTGCCAACACTATACTACGCTCACGATGGGTGCACTTGCCCATATGTGTGTTTGGTGTTTGTAAAATATCGTGTTTTATAAATTTAAAACTTGACTAACATGTAAAAAGGGCTTAAAATATACTTAAATTTATATACCACCACACACGCATCAACCAAATTGCCTTAAATTAGTCAAGAAAACTGACAACAAAGCAAAAACGGCCGACGGAACTAACAAGAAGAACGTAAGAGCTTTTCAGCTAACAACGCAAGAGGCAGATCTGATTCCTGACGTGATCGCTGGTACGTTCCTTATCGATGACGTTTATGCAAAAGTATTATTTGACTCTGGTGCCAACCAAAGTTTTATAAATACTTCATTCTGTCAAGCTCTTAAGCAACCATTAACCAAACTTAGTCAAGTTTATACGGTAGAAATGGCTGAAGGAAACCCTATCAGTATAGATGAGGTACTTCAAGAAGGAAAAATAGAACTATCAGGCATAAGTTCTCTGCGAACCTTCTACCTATGAAATTAGCAGGATTCGACGTAGTGTTAGGAATGGATTGGTTAGTAGCCAACCATGCTCAAATCCTATGTGATCAGAATTCTGTAGAAATTCGTGCGCCAACAGGAGAGATGATTCTGATTACAGGAGATAAGCCAAGCAAGCCAATGAAATTCATTTCAACAATGAAAGTTGCTAGCTATGAATGAAAGCAAGGCATAGTGTATAAGATTTCAGTAATCATTAGCACTAAGGGCAAAGAACTTAAGGAAATTCCGGTAGTGTCCAATTATCCAGATGTATTCCCAAAAGATTTACCCGGATTACCACCAGATAGGGAAGTAGAATTTAGAATTCATCTAATACCTGGAACTGCTCCAATAGCTAAGGTACCTTATCGTTTAGCACCAACGGAAATGTTAGAACTGAAAAAGCAATTAGATGAATTGTTAGGAAAATGATTCATACAAACCAGTTCATCCCCTAGGGGGAGCACCAGTGTTGTTCGTGAAAAAGAAAGCTGGGTCAATGCGAATGTGTATCGATTATAGAGAATTAAATAAGGTTACTGTTAAGAATCGATACCCATTACCTAGAATTGATGATCTTTTTGATCAACTTCAGGGAGCTAGGTATTTTTCTAAGACAGATTTGCGCTCCGGATACCATCAACTGAAAGTACAGGAAGAGGACATTCCTAAAACTGCTTTCAGAACTAGGTATGGTCACTACGAGTTTACAGTCATGCCATTCAGATTAACAAATGCACCTGCAGCATTTATGGACATGATGAATAGAATCTGTAAACCGTACTTGGATAAATTTGTAATTGTCTTCATTGACGATATACTTATTTATTCCAAAAGCAAGGATGAACACTGTGAACACTTGCATGCACTTTTAACCCTGTTAAGAAAAGAAAAGCTTTACACTAAATTTTCTAAGTGTGAATTTTGGTTACAAGAAGTGCAATTCTCAGGTCACATGGTGAATCACGAAGGAATTCACGTAGATCCTTCAAAAATAGAAGCTATCACGAATTGGAAAGTCCTAAAGTCAGCTACAGAAGTCAGAAGTTTTCTAGGATTAGCTGGATACTATAGACGTTTTATCCAAGACTTTTCTAAGATAGCTGTTCCATTAACTAAGTTAACATGTAAAACTATTAAGTTTGAATGGGGACCTAAGCAGGAAGAAGCCTTTAGAATTCTAAAGCAAAGATTAACAAATACCCAAATTCTTGCATTACCAGAAGGAACCGAAGATTTTGTAGTTTACTGTGACGCTTCTAAGTTAGGATTTGGATGCGTATTGATGCAGCGTAAGAAAGTGATTGCTTATGCATCGAGGCAACTGAAAAAGCACGAGGAAAATTACACAACACATGACCTAGAGTTAGGATCAATAATTTTTGCCCTTAAGATTTGGAGACATTATCTATACGGTAGTAAGTTTACCATTTTTACAGATCATAAAAGCTTAAGATATATTTTTGGGAAAAAGAATTGAACATGAGGCAAAGAAGGTGGATGGAAATCTTAAGTGACTACGACTGTGATATTCAGTATCACGAAGGAAAAGCAAATGTAGTAGCAGATACCTTAAGTCGTAAGTATCATGAGAAACAAAGACGGGTACGTGCTCTTAGGTTAAATCTGCAATTAGATTTAATGCAACAACTGAAAAATATTCAAGAAACAGCAATTCAGGATGATACTAAAGGAATGAAGGAAGAATGAAGGAACTAGAACAAGGAACTGATGGAATTTGGAGATTCCATAAGAAAAGAATTTGGGTACCTAGACAAGGAAATCTACGAGATAGAATATTAGAGGAAGTCCATAAATCTAGGTACACGATGCATCTTGGTAACAACAAGATGTATCAAGATTTGAGAAATAATTTTTGGTGGATAGGAATAAAAAAGGATATAGCTAGTTACGTTTCCAAGTGTTTACCTTGTTCACAAGTTAAGGCAGAACACCAGAAACCTTCAGGGTTACTTCAACAGTTAGAATGCCTGTATGGAAATGGGAATTAATAATAGTGGATTTTGTTACTAAGCTATCCAAAACCAGAAAAGGTAACGATGCAATCTGGGTGATTGTAGATCGATTAACCAAATCAGCTCATTTCCTACCAATGAAGGAAACCTTTAGCATGGAACGACTAGCTAAGCTATATGTAGATGAGATAGTATCACTACATGGAGTTCCACTCTCCATTGTATCTGATAGGGATAGTCGTTTCACTTCACATTTTTGGAAAAGTTTCCAACAAGCAATGGGGACACGGTTAAACTTAAGTACATCATACCATCCCTAGACTGATGGACAAAGTGAACGAACGATCCAAACCTTAGAAGAGATGCTGAGAGCATGTGTTATAGATTTCGGTGGAAATTGGGATGATCACTTGCCATTAATAGAATTCTCCTACAACAACAGTTATCACACAAGCATCAATGCTGCTCCATTTGAAGCACTTTATGGACGAAAGTGCCGAACTCCAGTGTGTTGGGCAGAAATAGGAGAAAGTAAATTATCAGGTCCCGAAATTGTACAAGAAACCACCGATAAGATAACTCAAATCAAGGAAAGGCTAAAAACGGCTCGAGATCGCCAAAAGAGTTATGCCAACCATAGACATACGCCGTTAGAATTTAAAGTTGGAGACAAGTTACTATTAAAGGTTTCTCCTTGGAAAGGAGTAGTCTGATTCGGTAAAAAAAGGAAAACTGAGCCCAAGATATATCGGACCTTTTACAGTCATCCAATGGATAGGACCAGTTGCTTATCAGTTACAACTACCAGAAGAATTAGCCGGTGTACATGATGTATTTCATGTATGCAATCTTAAGAAATGTTTATCTGATGAATCACTGGTAATACCTCTTCAGGATATAGAGGTAAACGAAAAGTTAAAGTTTGTTGAAAAAACTCTGCAAATAGAAGATAGAAAGGTCAAGAATCTCAAACACAAGAGATTGATACTGGTCAAAGTAAAATGGGATATAAAGAGAGGACCTGAATATACGTGGGAGCTAGAAACTGAAATGAAGAGGAAATATCCTTACTTATTCCAGTAAATCTCGAGGACGAGATTTTAAACAAGGTGGGGAGGATGTAACAACTCGCAAAAACGCCCCACAATGCTCCGTAAGTGTAAAACGGAACTGTAACACCTCGAAATTTCATGTCCAATATTGTATCGACACGTGTCATGAACTTTAAACGTGTAAGGGATTACTTTAGAAGGACTAACATTGACAAACAAAGAAAGTACGTGAATAAAAGGATTCGAAGTGTCAACAATGGATAAATATATCTTGCAATAACCCTACATGATCTTTATACCCTTAAATGAATGAATCATGGATCATACGAAGCTAATTGTGAAAGAAAGTGAGAGATTACAAACTACAAGGGTTAAATGTGTCAACATGTTTAAAGTATACCTCTGAGTGACCTTTTAGTGAACCCGAAGCTTTGTAACGATTAATTATGCTCACTAGAATGCATGATAAAAATTTCACCAAGTTTCGATATCGTATGAGAAAGTTATGATAAAATTCGTATACGAGGGGTTAAAAGCATCAACGTTGAAATTTATGACTTTTCGGGTGATCAAAAGTTAACCAAGGACTTAACAAAGTTTGGTTATGTCTTAAGGCCCTTATAATCAATTTAGAGGGCTCAAAGTGTAAAAATAAAGGTTAAACCAACTTTTACAAGGACCAAGGACCTAAAGCGCAATTAACGAAACTTGTTTGGCCAGTTCAGATCACCCATACGGGCCGCGTAAGACTAGGCAGGTCCTTTACGCGGGCCGCCTGAGTTCCCCAGAACCAGAAAAACATGACAGGTGTCTGTCCAGCCCATTTAACCAACTTATATGTCTTGTTTTGCATACCATGGGCTGCCCCAACTGGTTTATAAGCATAGGAGGGCACTTGTAAGCATCTTGGACAAATCCTAGACTTGTTTGGCATGATCTAGTGAGATTAAACTCACTATATAAGGGTCCTTGTTTGCAACATTTTCGCACACATTCATAACTTCATTTCTGGAACCAACTGGAGCACAAGACCACTCCCTAAGCATCATTAGTCGTGCATTGGACCTTGGTAAGCTTCCTTAACCTTCCTTAATCGTGTTTTACTTAGTTAATTAGCTTAAAGTCAAACCATCGTAATTAAGGTTTGACTTAACGATTAATCACTAATGGTCCAGTGATTAGTCAAATTGAAAGTAGTTATAAGTTGGTAATTATGTGGGCATTAAACCCTTAAAAGGGCACCCTCTGATTCCCGCTCTAACTAAGTCATTTGTCGGGTCAAAGTTGGTTATAAAAAGTCAACAGAAACTTAATTTTCAAATTAACACGTAATTAGAAATGTAGAAGATGTGTAACCTATTTTACCACTCATATAACTTGGTAATCAATGCAAGAACATGTCTAAGCATGTCCGACCCGACAATTTTCAGTTTAGGACCGGTTCGGAACCGAAAGTCGGATAAATTGACCACTTCTTTGACTTTCAGTTCTGACCCATATTAGCATGATTTAAAAATGCCTTAGAGCTTCATTAGGACCAGGTTATTTGATAGTATAACCCTCTGTGATTGGCTCGTTGATTGTCCGATTCATTTACACGTTTCCGTTAATTGCTTAATATTGACCATAATGCCCTTTTGACCATAAAACGAGGATTTTGGAAATGTGAGAGGACAATAACCTTTGTTACTGATTTGTAAACATGTCCCTGAAATTTCACTTCAGTTTGAGGTCTAGATTAGGAGTTATGCTCAATAGCGTAATTAGAAAGCTTTTTATTTAATTAAACGGAGCAATTAGCATAAAGCCTATCTAAACCCAATTTTTGACACCAAACCTTTTACCCAATGATGTAATATAATATTTTGGGATTTTTGAAGATTTTTAATTATTTTTAAACTGGTCATTACATAGGCTTATTGCCTTATTACGGTAATTGTGGATTATACCCTTTTTGATTATAAAATGAGTTTTACATGACATTTTGATACCAAGTCTTTGGCTACTGATTTTATATGATAAATGAATTATTTTGAAATTTATAAACTGATCAGGAAATTCAGATTTCCTATTTTAAACCGGAAATCGCTTAAAACGACTTTTTACGCGTTTTAAACGCGTAGTATGGGTTAGAACCATTCTTTTCATATAAGACTTATCACCAACTGATGTAACTTATTAATTTAAGTGGTTTTACTGATTAATTCAGACCCGAACCTCATAATTGTATTTAACCTCTTTTATAATCTTTAAAATGACCAAAATACCCCTACGGGGCTTAATTTGAGATTAAACTCGTTTTGGGCATAATGGAAGGTATCCTACTGATATCACAACATATTTAAAGCATATTAACTTAGGAAACCTGTTCATGACTCATTGGTTACCCGCTATGCGTTATTCGCGTCCGGTTCGGTTTATGTAACTAGTTTGCATAAATTAACCGAAACGGGTCAAACCTTTTCATTTTCACCTCAAAATCCAGAATGTGTTTAGTCTACCCATATTATACAAGTCTTCAAACTTGTCAGGACTAAATCACATTCTAATCCGGTCTTCGCTTAATCTTGCGTTTTAGACCGTATACCTTTCTTTAAAACTAACCGGTCTAAGTTTAAACTTAAGAAAGACCTGTTAGGAATCTAATAGGTTAATTAAAACCTTCATTCCAGATTAGGAGCCCATTAAAAGCTACGCGCACTTGCTGTTTGTGATTTATACTTTGCTCAGGTAAATACTTTTAACTTATTTTCCCTATACGGGCTTGGGGTACGGTATTATAATAATACCGCTTGGTCGGGTGTGAAGTCGTACAATCAAATATTGATTAAAAAGATGCATAACCCATTTTATTCTGTCTTGTTTGATGCAATACCTTTGGGGGGTTAATGACCGTGTCCTGGATATCCTCGGCTCATTCGTTAGAAATGGCCACGACTTAAGCACGGGGTGTAGGCATACACCTGACAGTTGCGTATGTAAAAAGGTAGTCCACAAGAAGGGTATCTTCTTGTGGGTATTATACCAAGTGGTGTGTCTATTAATCTTGTTAAACCGGCTCTTCTAACCGGGTCCTAAATGGAGGACAAACATGTAAAACTGTATACAAGTTTATTTTTAAATAAATATCCCAAGTTATAAAAGATTATTTGTGCCTTGTGCATTCAATTCATTTTTCTTAAACTCTTTTCAAAATGAGTCGGTTAATTGTATTTACCAGTGTAAACTGACGTATTTTCCAAAAATGTTAAGTGCAGGTACTATACGAAATAGACTGGCTACTCTAGGCATCAATAATCAAGTTTTGCAAGCTCTAGATGTTAAAGTCTGTTGAACAATGATCTTATTTATATTTTGATCCGCCTGTGGATCTTTTACAGCCCGTTGTGATACTTTGATACTACTATATATATTCGGTTGTAATGTGATTCATTTATCTTTTGCTTCCGCTGTGCATTTAAATTGTGTTGTTTGACCATGATGATATCAACTACGTCACGATACTCCCCACCGGGCCCACCGGTAATACGTGAAAATATCGGGGTGTGACAGGAACCCCTATAACCTTATTTTTATAAAAATCAAATAAAAACTAATACTTTAGTCTGTCGCTGGCCGCGACCCATTAAGGGTAAGATTCTTGCGGGGCGCGAGAGCCTTGAGCTAATCCAGACACGTTGTGCGACACGTGTCTTACACGTGTCAAACCTAGGGTATGACACGGAAGCCCTAGCCGTAGCTAGGTGCGCGCTCGCTGGCCGCGAAGACCCTTGCCTTAGCATGTCACGGGGCGCGATGGACTTGCGAAATAGCTATAAATTGAAACAAGCAGTGGCCTTTCAAACGTGCTCAAACATTTTCTTTCTGTCTCTTATAATTCAGATCAAAATAATATACCCGAGGTACCAACACTCTGCTACGATAATGGGGTAATAACTCGATCACTGCTATGGTATTATATCTGATCGATTAAAACCGTTCCGATGGATGTTTAAGTGCTGCCTAAATTTTGGTCTATACTTTGTCATTCGTCGTGAGGGTTTCGATCTCATGATTATCATAAATGTTGTATTAAATTACTAACCTAGTCTCGTTTGCATTATATATTTAACTAGGTTTACCAGCTTAACCAGAAGGCAAGCTTTGACCGTTTAAATCTGCAATGTGAGCCATTCTCTTTTTGCCAAATTGTTTTCAAAACCCTACTTGTTTTCAAAGTTATAATTACAGTAATTAAGTCTTTGTAATCTTCCATTACTGCCGATATGTGGGGTTTTGTATACACTACTTGATAAGCTTCACCATTGAACAACGGGTTAGCCAATGTGTGATATGACCATAGTCACAGATCCGGTCGTGTGACAGATACCGATTTGGGGTAATTGGTTGATATATAAACATGGTAATCGCTCTTAGTACTGTATACTATAAGAATGTGTCTTTTGTATAAATTGAATGCACTCTCTAGTATTTTTCACTGATAAAACCTTTTTAAAACATGTTTCAGGTGATTTACTGTGAAGAAGGAAAATTGTCGCGTAGCACTCCAGCTTAAATAAAGTGGCTCAGTAAATAGCAATAAACATGTTTTCTGTAATCAAAGGATTTCCTAATGAAATTCCTTGCATGTAAAATACGGGGTTTATCCCGAAATTTATAATAAAATAATTCGGTGTTTTTAAACTCTGATATTATTTTTCTGACAAACGGTCCTGTTGAAATTTCCGCTGCCAATTAAATACCGATACCACGGGTTTTTGTCTCGCGGCTTCCGAACCGGGCAAAACGGGTCGGGGGCCGTGACAAAAGGGTTCGAGTATACTCATAGTGCGTGCTTAGCAAGTAAACACGATCTGAAATGGATTGAAGGGAGCGCCGGATCAGCCTGCGTACGGGGACAGAATGCGTAAGTCTTCCAAGTGCTGAAACGCTCGAAATCGAAGTGTTGAGTGGGAAACAGAGGCTTCGTACGAAGTTGTGCCTTCGTACGAAGGTGGTAGTCTTCGTACACGTGTTTCTTCCGTTGTCCAAAATCGAGAGTTCTTCGCGTCTTTCTTCGGGAAATCGAGTGTTCATCCCTCCAACCTTAAGCTACTGATTAAACTTAGAGCCGGAGAGGTATTTGGTTGAGTCACGGGTGAGAGATGGGCTATGTTGTGCGAAGTCAGTTCCTTCGTACGAAGGCATTACCTTTGTTCGAAACCAGGCTTGCCTTCGTACGAAGCCGGGGTTTCGCGCAGAACAGTCCAGCTCACATTCGTGGTTGTTTCTTGAGTTCGGAGCTGTGTTTTCGTCTGAATCGGATGTGTTTTCGAGTCCTATTCACGACGGTTTCGACACCACTTCGTACCACTGTCCAGTGAACGAAATACATGTCGGTTTTGGTCTGTTTTTGTGTAAAAATCGGGTTTGAAAGTGATTTTAAAGGGTTTTCACTTAGATAAACACTTGGTGAGCGTGAAATCTGCAGATTTCTAACTTGGGAAACCGTAGCTAGGCCCAATACACTAGGTTAAGTGTAGATCCATTGTGAACTAAAAAGATTTGATGAAGAAGATGAAGATTTTCATGAAAAGGATGAAGGTTTTTGTAAAAATAAGAAGTTTAGTTGAAAAAGATGAAGTTTAGGTGAAAAAATAGAGGAGTTTGGATGAAATCGAAGTGAATCTTGTGGAAAATCGTAGTGGAAAACGTTGTGTAATCACGTAAAATCAGTAAATCTTACTTGAAAACAGTTGAATAGCAATTCGACAGCGTTTTAGATGAAATGGCAGCAATGAATGAAGTTGAGAAGTGAGCTTGCTATTTATAGAGGAGGTGGGATCGCACAAGTGCCTTTGTTCGAAGCTGGCTGCCTTCGTATGAAGCTGCTAGCTTCGTTTGAAAGGCCTATTTTGTGCAATTAGTTTCTCTTTTCGCATGTAAGATGCTCGTTAAATGCGTTTTGTTGCGTTAGTTAGTTCAAGTAATTAATGTATTTTAGCAAGATGTCAAGTGTCGGGTTGCATTTGTGTTTTAGCGATAAATCGAGTTGCGAGAGTGAGCGTTTGAGCCTTTTAAGCAAATAGCCAACACATACAACACATCTAACATATAATCACACAAATAACACAAATAACATAAATAAATCCGCGTTTCGAGTTTGCGTTGAGTTAGCGTTGCGATGAGCATGTAAATAATAAGCGTTTAATGCGATAAATGCGTTTAAATAAGCGATATAAAATGTGTTTAAAATTTAGTTATCCCATTAGCGGTAATCGAATCTTTGAGTACAAGCGTTTACGACTGACATAACGATAAAATAGGATCAACCAAAGAGTCGGGTTGTTACACTAGTGGTTCCCACACACACGACATACTCTTGTATCCAGGTATGCGCAAGAATTTCATCTTACAGGTAAATATACTACTTGCATATGTAACTGGGCTATTGCGAGTGTTAGTGTATAATGTCTATAGTTGAGTCATGTATTTTAATAATGTCTAGGTATTAAGTTAGACAGAGTTTTTGTTTGAGGCTTTGATAAGTCTTGTAAGTCAAATGCAAGAGTCTTATGTGTGACATTGTCAATGTATGAGCTTTGTTAACGGATGAGTCATACGTTGGCTTGTTTAACCGCATGAGTCGTCCATTAGTGATGTTAAATACATGAGTCCTATATTTATAAATATGACTCATGTGGTTTAGGTTAGATAGTTTTAGACACATGTTACTGATTTTTCTCTTATTACAGGGAAGCTCTGTCAAAATTTCTCTAGGAATACAAGAACGCTTATTTAGCTTTCTTGTTCATATAATCACACATATTAGATGGATTCCGCGCATCTAATTTGCTTAAACGTAGAATATTGTTTGTTTTGACACATTTAACCGCGTTTAACAAGAGCAAATGGAATTTCAAGTGGTATCAGAGCATTAGGCTCATTCTGCGGAGATTGTACAAGTTTCTTGATGAGTTTTGAGTGTTATTAGACAAGAATTGGACATTTATGGATTGTTTTTGAGTGTTTTAGGGTTTTCGGACTTATAGTTTGTTTTTCAAAGAATTAGACAAGTGATTGTTGTTGAATTCAGAAATTAAAAGTATAAAACTGCTCTAAAATAGATCGTGCACAAAACATATTCATCAATTTTCCTAAAACCAACTTTATTATGATAATTATAATCTCTGTTTACAATAAGAATGTTGAAACGCATGTCATGTTTATCAGATCAACGGCATTTCTATTTCAAGTGTAAGATACATACATTTAAAAGATTAACTAAAAGAGACATACATTTAAACTTTTCAACTCAAGAGTCATACGTGCGTAGAAGACATACGTCTAAGAAAAAACGTGCACAGATTTGAGACTTCGCTTATAGTCAAATTGTGTTGAGTCTTTCGTTTGACCAAAGATTTACGTTGGGTATTTTGTTCCAAAAGTCAACAACAAGAGACTCGTATTTGACCAGAAAGAGACATTCGTTTGACTAGGACATATGTGTAACAGTTTTTAAAAATTTGTATAAGTGTTGATTAATTTTTCAAGATGTGGGATTTCAGAGCTTATATTGAACAACAAACAGGATTGTCACAAGCAATTAATCTGGATAATTCAATGGGAACTAATAACAAGGTTCCTAAACTGCTTAGAAGGGAAGATTATCTGAGTTGGAAGGATATATTAAGGGTTACACCTATGGTTTAGACACGAGTCTTTGGATTGTAATTGAAGAGGACTACATAAGGCTGAGAGCAAAGAATTCTACAGAACCACAACCAATTTCTTTGATGAATGTTGAACAAAAGGCTGCTTTTGACAGAGAGAAAAAAGATGTCTAATCAGTTGAAGCAAGCTTTACATGATAATATATATTTTGCATTAGTTTAAACAATTCAGAAGATGAAATACACCATAGACTGCATTAAGAGAAAGAAGCTTGGGGAATTTTGAAATGATAGCTGGGAAGAGAAGTCATCTAAAGAAAGAATTTGAAATCTTCATGCACATAAATAAAGACTAAGTGACAGATGATCTTATTACACGTTATTGTCAAATGTTATCAGGTATAGATGAGTACTTCATCGAGGTGTTCAACATGGAAAAGGTGATGAAATTAGCTTAAACGTTACCAAACCTAGTAGGATGGATTTCTGATAGTGCTAAAGCAAAGTCAAAGATTTCAAGTACCTATATGTATTCTCATAGTAATGCAGATCAAGTTTATCACTTCCACAATCGCGTCCACTTCAATTACAAATCCCAACTCCCAATTTTTATTAAGTGTGTGTATGTAACGCCCTGCTTCCTCAAACTTTCCATAATTAGAAAGCCTTGTTTGAATTTCTATTTTTGGAAGTCTTGTATTCTTGTAATCGTCCTTTCATTGTAATTGTTGTAAAACCCGAGACTTGGATCATAATAAAATTCGTATTTTCTTTACATTCATGTTATACACTTTTCAACTTGTTCATACACTTGATTCATTGAACATATGATACTTTAATCATATTTCGTGCAAAATACTTAAACTTACAAACATGTGACTTATACGCTCAACTTACGCTAATTCGATACTAAACCTCGACAAACATACTTCTTTATACTTGTTTATATTTGTTTTCATGAGAAAATTACATTACACGCCTTCATAGATGGTCCTTATACTCAAATCACCCTAATTACAACTTAAAACATTGAATATGAAAGTATAGGGACCATAATCATCAAAAATCAAACAAGTTTCATCAGCTCGGAGCTCTCACCGGCCGCGACCCGGCCATCCATGTTCTTCGCGACCCGCGAGTCTCTCTAATTCGTAGAAAACCACCAGCTGTTATGGGATTGGGCAAATGTTTGAGTTTTGTTGTGTTTTAAGTGTGTTTCTTGCATTACATGGCCACCAACCCAACCCTAATTCATCCCCTATAAAACCCAATACTTCTCCACATATTTTTCACTTTGTAAACACTCTAAACTCACTCTCAAACCCTCAAAAACGTAGTTGAAAACAGAAGATAATCAGATTCGATACAAGTTACAAAAGCATGCATAACTTCACTTCTACTTCACCTTTTTCATTGATTCTTCTTTCTTAGCACTTGGAACAACCTTAGGTATGTTTTCACAGGTTTTCCATGGAAAACCAAGGCTGGAACATCAACCAAATAAGGTCCAAAGTGCAAGTAAACTTTCTATTTTGATTAAACACTTGTTTAACATACTTTACATGGAGATTTCTCAACACATTCCTATGTCCTTATGCTCATAATCAAGTCTATGATTAGGTGGGCTTAAAAACAAGGTTGTGACATGTAAATCCAGGGGTTTAAACCTCACAAACATTCTGTTTTGATAAGGTTTTAACCTACAAGTGATGAACAAGATCTACACTTGAAGTTGTGTGATTATTTGGATCGCTTGGGCTATCCTACCTACAAATCCACACATCACTTGATGTTTTCCTAGTTAGATAGTATGTATTTCCATTTCCTTAATGTATGTTCATGACCCTCCTTGTTATCTATGACAACATGTTTAGTGGTGAATACCAAAGAGGTACCTAAATGGAAGATTTATCTTCCTACCTCATGCATGACTTATATGATGTTCTTGTATTATTATTGGACTTAAACTTATAAAATATGTTATATAACACCTATAACATCCAAGTAACCAAACCTTTGATGATGACCTAGTGGTCATTTGTCAAAATGTTAAAGTTACATCACCTATGACCATAATGCTTGTTACGATTCTAATGGTTATTTTAACCCATGAAAACATTCAAACCCTTTTGGGTTACATAGTGTCAAAACGAGTATTATGTACTAGATGATTATTTTCTCGTATTTATACTTTTGTATTTAGAACCCTTAAACTCAAAATCGAACCCATTCATCCTTCTAATCTCGACAACCTCGTCACGTTTGGATAATCGGAAAGCATATGCAATATTTGTGAGTATACTTGAACCCCCTTTTCGTTTACCACTTTTTGGGGTTTAACATGTTTATCTATGAAACTTACACTTAAACTTTATTCATAAATGCATAAACATTCCTTATACATGCTTGCATGCTTGATTACTTGATACATTAAACTTGGAGGAGTTATACGTTTTGTGTTAGATTTATCATTAGCTTCGATCGAGCCTATCCTTGACATATATAGCGCTATATGATTAACGCACCGCCTGTAAACTTTGGGTTATGTCATGAGCTTATTGCGTTTCATCATTGGTTTGATTAGTTAAATACATGCCGATTTTATTGTTTATCTTGTATCAATAGCTTGACATGTGGAATTGTTTAAACAACTTATCTTTTATGCTATGTACGAAAACCTGTATACTCGCCTTTGCTTTTGCATTGAACTTTATTTTTAAACATGTTATAGGTTGAGGATGACGATGCTTTGAAACTGAAGTAGTGATGATGCTTAGATACATATTAAGACGTATTAGGTTTTAACATTTTGTATCAATTTCGTACTTGTTTGTTGTATTGTTTTCTTGTATTGAACATGTTGTATTTCAAAATTCCATGTATTGTAACACTTTGATATGAATGAAATCAATTTATTTCTAAATCTATTGTCACAATTAGCATTATGTGTGATGAGCAATCTTTGTTCGTCTCACTCCGATGTTTCCGCCATCGGTTGGAGTGTGATATATTGGTATCAGAGCCATAACTATAGGGAATTAGGAAAATTGCCATGCTTTTAAACTAGTCTATAGTTAAGCACCAAATTCGACCATACTTGCTTCACATGCTACTTTTATGAAACTTCTTTATGTGCTATTCTTGAAATGCTTTATGTGCTTATACTTGTTATTATTGTTTCGAACATACATCTTTCCTAAGACATTTTACTCAATTATACTAAATTCGCAAACACTCGTAAAGCATAAACGAGACGACTTCACCAAAATAGGCGCGAAACCCATAATTTGGTGAACGACTCTCAATCCTTCTATTCCTTTTTACATGATATTCGCCATCAAGTTAGGAGTGAAATCCTTACCTTGATGGAGAATTTCCATTCGAATTCTTGTGGACCCTCGTCATTGTGTCGAAATTAAATTTTGACCCGACGAGTACCAACCACATTTGGGGTACGAAATCGTCAAGTTAGGGGTGAAAACCGCACCTTGTCGACTAGTCCCACTCCTTGATTTTTTATAAATCCCGCAAAGTCTCAAAATTTCGATTGATTTGGGACATGTGGTAACCGGAAGGGTGAATACCGTTAACCGACTTGTCGGCACGAGTATTCCACCTATTAGGCCAAAGCATGTTCTTCAAATTCGAAAGACTTTTCGACGACTTTGGTTAGTCAAAGTTCTGTTTTGGAACCCTCCAAGTTTTAATCAAACCTTTGTTTTACAATTATCAATCTTATGCGATGCAATTCTCTCTTTTCAAATTCGAATTATTTTTGAGATTATTTCCTTACACACATATCATACTAAATCTTTTCATACACTTATACGTATTTCACATGCATGATTTCAAAACGTCACCCAATTAGATTTACATCTCTTATAACCACAAAATGGAGACATATCATCGAGATAGGAGTGATTTCCTTACCTTGACGATTAACTCCTCTCCTTCTTTTCTTAAAACAACCTCACCAACGAGTTAGGGGTGATTCCCTTACCTAGGTGATCGTTACCAAAATTCAAAATACCTTATTATGCAAACACGATCATGTTTTACACCTAAATCGTTTATCATTTGTCAAAATCCCTACTTACGCCAATTTCGAAACTTATTGTCTTATTAAACGTATTTCTTACCCGATGAGTTATTTTTTTTATAAGTCACGTACATGAAATTCTTAATCATACCTTAAAACGTTTTATTACCCGAATTTCAAAACTTTACGAAATGCTACCTATCAACTTAATCGGTCCAACGAATCTCTTGCCCATGAACTTCATACTTAACCTAATCACTAAATCACACTCACATTTTATCATCATACTAAAGACTTTGTTCACAATCGAAAATTAAACTAGCCATCTCACTTGCCTATAAGATCTTATAGTTATTATAAGATCATTTTACTAAACCTCTTTTCAAAATCAATAAAACATTTTATTAAAAACACTTTTCAACGATCACTAAGTTCATTATGCTAAAATTATTTTTAAGAACCAATGTTTTCATGAGAACCTCCAAATTTCAAATTTCTTATTTTAATGCAAGACCCTTTAAAATGACGCAAACTTACTATTTTCAAAACCTTTTTCATACACTACTCAAAATGTCATTTAAATTCAAAACACGTGGGCAAGAAAACTTCATAGGAACCAACAATTTTCAACCTACGTAAATTCTTTTAAAACAAGAGTAGCATTTCCGTTCTTTTACAAAGTACATCTCAAATAATCAATAGATGTTTTACATACTTTTGACATTCACAAACTAGACTCTACATTCCAAGTCAAACTCAATCTATTTTGATTCGATAAACTCAACGTTTTTCTCAACAACTATACGTGCATATCATCGTACATGTTTTAGTCAATATCTCACGACAATTTCCTTTTATATCATTCATTTTCCTTCTTTTTCGTACTCAACTTCTCAATCATTTTATATGCTTAAGTTCTTCGTATTCTATACATGTCATACACGAAATCATCGTCATTTACACCTACTTATATTCATAATTATACTCATACGTTTTATTTTCACACATGTACTCATACTTGTGTTCATACTTATACTTATACGCATACTCATATTCATACTTGTATTCATACATTCGTACCTATACGTGAGTGTAACCTGAGGGATTCGCTTACGTAGGTCACTTACATACTTGAACATAAACATGCTTGAATACTACATTCTTATACGCACGCATTCTTATTTTCAAATTGATGTATACCCTGATTCATACACAACTGGTACAAGCTATGCAGATCATGCGACAATCAATATAATCACGGGCGCACACGGAATTATAGTGATAGGCGTATGAGAACCAAAGAATGTACTATTGTATATGGTAAGAAACGGAACGTAACATGACACCGAATACGAAACAGACGTAATGTGGTCAAAACATGGTGGATACGCTGCTGGTACTTCCTATATATAAGTGTTTTCACCACGTTACCAAACTTTCGTAAAATGTGCCATGAGAAATTCGGTGTTTTGCAGATCTTTTAGACCCAATTCAAACTTTAACAACTCATAAACGTATTATATCCGATTATCCGCGACGAAACCTCATTCTTAACACACCGCTTTCGTTTATCCAATGCTTATGTCGTTCCTATACTCGCATTCGTTTATTAGGATCAATCGTTCACTTTTATACCTCCATTATTCCCCGTTATTCTTTGTCTTTTATACAAACCTCGTTTACAATCTAGTCTGTTTCAACATTCGAAACCTAAAATACTTCCTTGCTTTAAAACTATCTTCCATTCTTAATTACATGTAAACACACTTAGTTGGCCGTTACCTTCAAAATTGTTTGTTTAAAATACTCAACTATCTCGCTTCTCACCAATGAACAACTTTCTACAAAACTGAGACTTATCAATGCTCTTTAAAACTAATGAAACCTTTCACGCAAACTGCCATATGGCCATACATTTCATCAAAACACAAACCCTTTGTACAAAATTCTCCTTCTTAATACAGCACATTTTACATCTCAATTTTGAACTATCCCAAACTTGTTTAAACTTACTTTGCCTATACACGCATCTACACGTTTTTACTTATGCATAATGCCTCAAACCGTTTTAGCTAAACGGACTTTTTTTTTTCAAACCTATCATTTCGTTCTTCAAAATTTCATACTTTTCAAAACTCCCAAGTCTCGATTCTTTTAGCCAAAATGTTTTCTCCAAGGTCTTTCTCTTGAATAAATTTTGGGATGAAATTTCCTACAGTAGGTGAGACTGTAACGCCCTGCTTCCTCATACTTTCCATAATTAGAAATCCTTGTTTGAATTTCTATTTTTGGAAGTCTTGTGTTCTTGTAATCGTCTTTTCGTTGTAATCGTTGTAAGACCCGAGACTTGGATCATAATAAAATTCATATTTTCTTTACATTCATATTATACACATTTCAAACTTGTTCATACACTTGGATTGATTGAACATATGATACTTTAATCATATTTCGTGCAAAATACTTAAACTTTAAAACATGTGACTTATACGCTCAACTTACGCAAATTCGATACTTAACCTCGTCAAACATACTTCTTTATACTTGTTTATATTTGTTTTCATGAGAAAATTACATTACACGCCTTCATATATGGTCCTTATACTCAAAACACCTTAATTACAACTTAAAACATTGAATATGAAAGTGTAGGGACCATAATCATCAAAAATCAAACAAGTTTCATCAGCTCGGAGCTCTCACCAGCCGCGACCCGGCCATCCATGTTCTTCGTGGCCCGCGAGTCTCTCTAATTCGTAGAAAACCACCAGCTGTTACGGGATTGGGTAAATGTTTGAGTTTTGTTGTGTTTTAAGTGTGTTTCTTGCATTAAATGGCCACCAACCCAACCCTAATTCATCCTCTATAAAACCCAACACTTCTCCACACATTTTTCACTTTGCAAACACTCTAAACTCACTCTCAAACCCTCAAAAACGCAGCTGAAAACATAAGATAATCAGATTCGATACAAGTTACAAAAACAAGCATAACTTCACTTCTACTTCACCTTTTTCATTGATTCTTCTTTCTTAGCACTTGGAACAACCTTAGGTATGTTTCCACAGGTTTTCCATGGAAAACCAAGGCTGGAACATCAACCAAATAAGGTCCAAAGTGCAAGTAAACTTTTTGTTTTGATTAAACACTTGTTTAACATACTTTACATGGAGATTTCTCAACACATTCCTATGTCCTTATGCTCATAATCAAGTCTATGATTAGGTGGGCTTAAAAACAAGGCTGTGACATGTAAATCCATGGGTTTAAACCTCACAAACATTCTATTTTGATAAGGTTTTAACCTACAAGTGATGAACAAGATCTACGCTTGAAGTTGTGTGATTATTTGGATCGCTTGGGCTATCCTACCTACAAATCCACACATCACTTGATGTTTTCCTAGTTAGATAGTATGTATTTCCATTTCCTTAATGTATGTTCATGACCCTCCTTGTTGTCTATGACAACATGTTTAGTGGTGAATACCAAAGAGGTACCTAAATGGAAGATTTATCTTCCTACCTCATGCATGACTTATATGATGTTCTTGTATTATTATTGGACTTAAACTTATAATATATGCTATATAACACCTATAACATCCAAGTGACCAAACCTTTGATGATGACCTAGTGGTCATTTGTCAAAATGTTAAAGTTACATCACCTATGACCATAATGCTTGTTACGATTCTAATGGGTATTTTAACCCATGAAAACATTCAAAACCTTTTGGGTTACATAGTGTCAAAACGAGTATTATGTACTAGATGATTATTTTCTCGTATTTATACTTTTGTATTTAGAACCCTTAAACTCAAAATCGAACCCATTCATCCTTCTAATCTAGACAACCTCGTCACATTTGGATAATCGGAAAGCAAATGCAATATTTGTGAGTATACTTGAACCCCCTTTTCGTTTACCACTTTTTGGGGTGTAACATGTTTATTGTAACACCCGTCTAATTTTACTTGAAATTAGTAATAATTCATACCATTTTTATACAAAAGATGCCAAATTAACATAGATTTCATAAGTCAAGTTCATAAGTAACAAAAACCTTAGTCAACTAATGACTAAGTTAAAACATTCAAAAGTTGTTTAACAAGTTGTTTACATTCCATAAACATAGTCTATTAAGAGTTAAAATATTGCGGAAGCTTGTAAATTGTGTTTGGTTCTTCAAAAACTAGCTCGATCATCTTCCGGTTAGTTTCCAACATCACCTAAGATCAAAACCACAACAAATGTTAGTTTTGATGAAGTTAGGATGGATATAAACAAGTTCCAAGAGTCAAAAAGTCAAAATTTAATTTTTTTTCCAGATTAGGGGGGGCACCGCGTGACGCCAAGGGCCTAGGCGTCACGCCTAGCCCTTGTTTTCACAGAATGTTGTTTGTGCTGATGTTGTACATACCCAGCTCCATGTTTGTTCAATTTCCAACTTAAAATGACCATAACTTGTGATTCGTAAGTCCGTTTTTACTGATTCTTTTTCCTATACGTCTGTAATTTCATTACCAACGTGTCTATTACGATTGTCATACCGAAAGTTTAACTTACGGAAAGAAAGACTATATATCGTTACGCATTTATTCAACCCATTTCTACTTGACACAATTTACTACCATTTAGCTAGTAAACTTATGATACTTTATACTCAACATCCCGGGCTTATCATCACTCACATTTCTTTACCAATCTCATGGCTTAATGCTCTTGTGATTGCCATCTCCGTTTTGACTCTCTAAACACTAAAACAACGATTTACACAATTAATTGACCCGTTTGGCTCATCTTATGGAATTCCCCAATATGATGACTACCAAACGATTCCTTGTCACTATTGGACTAGTAATTCAAGTAACGATCATAGTCGCTACAATCGACACCCTATTTATCCTAAAATAAGACTTCGCAAAATTTAACAACGATTCATTTAATGTAACGGGACAAGTTACATACCTTCAAAGTAGACCTTTCAAACGTGATTCGCCACCCGCTTGTCCGCTTGACGCTCCTGCGTCCTTTCCTATAGAGTTCATTTATGACATATTTAGAACTCTCTTTAGATCATAATTCGCATAATACACCGAGACATCATAATTATGCGTTTAAACTTTGAATTTCAGTTTTAAGCCTTCTTAGAGGCATTTCAACAAACACTTTAAGGGCAAATTTTTACATGATTATATAGCAAATCCCTAGCTTATCATTTAGCCCTAATTTCACATCGATCAACCCATTTTACATAATTGTTAGCTTCTAGAATTCAGAAGTCACTTCAAAATTGTCAAATTACACTAGAACCACACTCAATTTCCTAGTGTTTATCAAATTCTACATAACCCACTTATCACCTACAATGATGTTCATAGGTTTCACTAAATTTTCACATGATTTTAACTTGTATTTGTCTAGGGTTTGTCCCTAGACACTACATAGTTCCTAATTCATCACAAAACAAACATGCAACCATAAACTTCAGATTTTCTCAATTTCATGAGAATTTCAAACAAAGAATTAGCACCAAATTTTACATACCTTGTAACCCCCTTGTGATGAGGATCACTAATCTATGTTCGGATTTTGATTTTGACTTGATTTAAACCCTCAATTTGTGAGTTTTAGTGATGAACTAGGGTTTGGATGGAGCTTGGGGTCGCCCCTGCTCTTGGTCGATTTCAGCAAAACATAGACAAATGTGTTTTATGTTTTATTTTGTTATTTCAATGAAATTAGTTTTCATTTAGGCACATTTAGTCCCTCATTTTTCATTCTTTATTTGTTTGAACTCCTAACAACTCATAAATGACTACTAATTTATTTAGTTTCATTTCTAGTTAGTTTATTTTACTAATTTATTTACAACTAAATTGCAAATTTATGAACTCGTATTTTCGGGATGTTACAAGTCCATCCCCCTTAAAAGGGTTTCGTCCCCGAAACCAAAGTACGTACCAAATAAAATAGGGTAGAGACGTCGCATTTCCTCTTCGGACTCCCATGTGGTATCTGCACCCTTCCTGTGTTCCCATTTAACCTTCACTTGGTTAATCACCTTGTTCCTTAAACTCTTCTCTTTACGATCTAAAATCACATTTGGTTTTACTGCATAGTTGAGGCTGTTATCCACCTCGATATCGTCGTAGTGGATACGAGCAGTTTCGTCTGCTAAACATTTTCGGAGATATGACACATGGAATGTGCTATGAATCCCACTCAACTCCTCGGGTAATTCGAGACGATATGCCATCTTACCAACCCGTTCAGTAATTCTGAATGGCCCAATAAATCTTGGGCTCAACTTTCCTCTTTTTCTGAACCGTATCACTCCTTTCCACGGTGACACTTTCAGCATTACTTTATCGCCCACTTGAAATTCAATCGGCCTGTTTCGTTTATCCGCATACGATTTTTTTCGATCCTGAGCCGCTTTTAGGTGAGTTCGGACCATGTCGATTTTCTCATTCGTAGTTCGGATTATATCCGTAGGTGCTAGCCCTCGTGGACCCACTTCTCCCCAACATACCGGGGTTTGACACTTTCTACCATATAACATTTCATACGGGGCCATCTTAATGCTCACGCGATAGCTATTGTTATATGAAAATTCGACCAAGGGTAGATAGACATCACAACTACCCCCGAAGTCGATAATGCAAGCCCGAAGCATATCTCCCAACGTTTGTATTGTTCTTTCACTCTGCACATCCATTTGTGGATGGTAAGCAGTGCTAATGAACAGTTTAGTTCCCATTTGTTCTTGAAATTCACGCCAAAAATTCGAAGTAAACCGAGTATCTCTGTCTGACACAATGGATATCGGTACCCCATGACGTGCTATGATTTCATTGGTGTACACCTCCGACATCTTCTCGGATGTATAAGTCTCACGAATCGGAATGAAGTGAGCACTTTTCGTCAATCTATCCACGACTACCCATATAGCATCAAACCCGCGGTTAGTTTTGGGCAATTTGGTCAACAAATCCATAGTGATTTGTTCCCATTTCCAAACTGGGATGTCCAATGGTTGCAACTTACCATATGGTTTCTGGTGCTCCGCTTTGACTTGCAAGCAGGTCAAACACTTCTCCACATATTTCACAACATCTCTTTTCATTCCGGGCCACCAATAGTTTTGTTTTAAATCATTATACATCTTGGTCGCTCCCGGATGGATGGAATAACGGGACTTGTGGCTTCATCTAGTAGAAGCCTTTTAACTCCACATGTGTTAGGAACCCAAATTCTATTGAAACGCGTTTTCAAACTGTGGTTTCCTACTTCGAGATCCTTAACTTGGCCAACAATCCTTTCTTTTTTCCAGTTTTTCGTCTTTTCTGCTTCATCTTGCGCCTCTCGGATTCGTTCGAGTAAGCCTGAGGTCACAATAAGTTGCAATGATCGTACTCGTATCGGAGCATAATCTGTCTTTCTGCTTAGGGCATCCGCCACCACGTTTACCCTTCCGGGGTGATAGTGTATTTCACAGTCAAAATCTTTCACCGTTTCTAGCCATCGCCTTTGTCGCATATTTAACTCCTTCTGATCGAAGAAGTATTTTAAGCTTTTGTGATCGGTGAATATGGTGCACTTTACCCCATATAAGTAGTGCCTCCATATTTTTAATGCAAATACCACCGCAACCAACTCGAGATCGTGCGTGGGATATTTCTTCTCGTGTATCTTCAATTGCCTCGAGGCATAAGCTATAACTTTGCCCCGTTGCATCAAAACGCATCCGAGCCCCGATAGTGAAGCATCCGAATAGACCATCAAATCTTCGACCCCGTCCGACAATGTTAGTACCGGAGCTTGAGTTAACTTCTCTTTTAGCGTTTGAAACGCTCTTTCTTGTTCGGCACACCAAATGAATTTTTCCTCTTTCCGAGTTAGCTTGGTTAGTGGAGACGCGATCTTGGAGAAATCTTGAATGAATCTCCTATAGTATCCCGCAAGCCCCAAAAAGCTTCTAATTTCTGAAGGGTTCTTTGGGGGATTCCATTTTGACACGACCTCGATCTTTGACGGATCCACCAATACTCCGTCGGCACTTATGATGTGGCCAAGAAATTGTACCTCTCGTAACCAAAAGGCACACTTAGAGAATTTCGCATACAACCTTTCTCGTCTAAGTGTCTCTAACACTTCTTGTAAGTGGTGTGCGTGTTCAGCTTCGCTTTTCGAATACACCAAAATATCATCGATAAACACGATGACCGACTTATCCAACATTGGCTTGCAAACCCGGTTCATGAGGTCCATGAAAGCCGCGGGTGCATTTGTTAGCCCAAATGACATCACGAGGAATTCGTAATGTCCGTATCTCATGCGGAAAGCCGTCTTCGGCACATCTTCCTCCTTGACCTTTAGTTGGTGATACCCCGATCTAAGGTCAATTTTTGAAAACCAGTTCGCACCTTGTAATTAGTCGAATAAATCATCTATCCTCGGAAGCGGGTATCGGTCTTTACCGTGAGTTTGTTTAACTCCAGGTAATCGATACACATCCGCATGCTTCTATCTTTCTTTTTCACGAACAGTACCGGTGCGCCCCAGGGAGACACACTCGGCCTTATAAATCCTTTGTCAAGCAGGTCTTGAATTTGGGATATCAACTCTTGTAATTCTGACGGTGCGAGTCGGTACGGTGCTTTAGCTACGGGTTTTGTGCGCCCGAAATCAATTCGATCTTGAACTCTACTTCCCGTTCAGGCGGTATCCCCAGTAAATCCTCTGGAAACACATCTTCATAGTCTCGTACTATCGGTACATCTTCAATCTTTCGTGATTCTTTCTCGGGCTCATTTGCGTATATCATGAATGCCTTGCATCCTCGCTTCATAAGCTTGTGAGCTTTCAACATTGAGCATACTATGGGGTTGCCTCCTTTTTCGCCATAGATAGTGACGTGTTTCCCGCTCGGAGATGTTAGTTTTATCTCTTTACGAAAACACACGACCTTTGCATGGTGCTGAGATAGCCAATCCATCCCAACGACAACTTGAAATTCCCCCATTGACATCGGGATTAGGTCTATCAAGTATTCCTCATCGTCGATGCTTAATTTGCAGCCTCGACAAACATCACAAACTATAAAACTTTTGTTGTCCTCTATTTCAACTTCTAAGGGCACAGATAATTTCGTCAATACAAATGAAGGATGTCGAATAAATCCATGCGAAATGAAGGATTCATTCGCACCCGTATCAAACAATACACGTGCTGGAATTGAGTTAATTGTGAATATACCTGAGACCACACCGGGTTCTGTTTTCGCTTCAGCCGCGGTAAGTTGGAAGGACCTAGCCTTCGCTTTGGGAGCTTCTGCTGGAGACTCTTTTGTGTCTCTCTTTCCGACCAACTTGGGGCATTCAGACTTTTTGTGGCCAGGTTGATAACATTTGTAACAAACGGAAACTTTTCCGGGACATAGCGATGCAATGTGCCCCGTCTTCCCACATACCGGACACGGGTTGTCTTTGAAGCGGCACTCACCTTTGTGCCCCTTTCCACATACTTTGCAACTTGGCGACCCGCCTTTAGCCTCCACTTTATTCCCCGATTCAGCAGTTCTAGCTTTCTTTGTAGGGCTTGGATTCACATCCTGTGCCCTTCGCTCACCTCTTTCAACTTGTTTCTTTAACTCGATTTCCCGCTCCCGGGCGGTGTTGATGATTTCTGTGAGAGTTTCATATTTTGAGGGAGTCATAAACTCCCGGTATTCAGCACTCAGCATGTTGTAATAGTAGTATATCTTCTGCTCTTCAGTGGTGACTAACTCGTCACAAAATCTCAGCTTATCCATGAAGATGCCCGTGATCTTATCAATTGATTCTCCCTTTTGTCTTAACTAGATAAATTCCTCTTTGATCCCGTTGATAACTGCTTTGGGACTATGGTGTTTAAGGAACGACACCTTAAACTCATCCCAAGTCATGACCCTTGCCGCTTCGGCTCCCATTTCCTTCTTTTTATTGTCCCATCAATCCTTGGCTTGATTTCTCAATTGACCCATTCCGTAAGCAACAAAGTCACCTACGTCACAATGGGTTCGTTCGAACACTCCTTCGACCTCACTTATCCATATTTGGCAGATTATCGGGTCAACTTCCCCGTTATAGATTGGCGGTTTGCACGCCATAAATTCTTTATATGAGCACCCTTTACGTTCTCCCGTTTTATCTTTCATAAGGTTGACACTATCCTCCAACCTTTTATCTCGCTCTTCGACAAGCGACAACACCGTGCTTTGAATTTTGTCTTTAAACCCAAATAGACTACCTTCAATTGCCTTCCCTACTTCTTCGGCAATTATCTCTTTCATTTGTTTGGTGCTTGTTTGCACCGGATTATCATCGTTTCCATCAGACATCTTGAAACTGAAATGTTTACATTTAAACATTAAACATTTCATTTATAACATTGTTTCTTTTGTTTCGGTTTAGCCAAGTTCCTAACTTGCTTTAACCGTTCACATTTGGTGCACTTTCCGGGTTTGAGTGTGTTAACACGCTCTTCCCATGCACATCAATTCATTTCTCATTTCTTACATAAAACATAATTTGTTAACATACTAAGTTAATTCTTACCGGACGATTGATCAAGCTTGAACCGAACACTTTGTTGACAACCTTAAGCTCTGATTACCAACTTGTAACACCTGTCTAATTTTACTTGAAATTTGTAATAATTCATACCATTTTTATATAAAAGATGCCAAATTAACATAGATTTCATAAGTCAAGTTCATAAGTAGCAAAAACCTTAGTCAACTAATGACTAAGTTAAAACATTCAAAAGTTGTTTAACAAGTTGTTTACATTCCATAAACATAGTCTATTAAGAGTTAAAATATTGTGGAAGCTTGTAAATTATGTTCGGTTCTTCAAAAACTAGCTTGATCATCTTCCGGTTAGTTTCCAACATCACCTAAGATCAAAACCACAACAAATGTTAGTTTTGATGAAGTTAGGATGGATATAAACAAGTTCCAAGAGTCAAAAAGTCAAAATTTAATTTTTTTTTCCGGATCAGGGGGGCACCGCGTGACGCCAAGGGCCTAGGCGTCACGCCTAGCCCTTGTTTTCACAGAATGTTGTTTGTGCTGATGCTGTACATACCCAGCTCCATGTTTGTTCAATTTCCAACTTAAAATGACCATAACTTGTGATTCGTAAGTCCGTTTTTAGTGATTCTTTTTCCTATACGTCTGTAATTTCATTACCAACGTCTCTATTACGATTTTCATACCGAAAGTTTAACTTACGGACAGAAAGACTATATATCGTTACACATTTATTCAACCCATTTCTACTTGACACAATTTACTACCATTTAGCTAGTAAACTTATGATACTTTATACTCAACATCCCGGGCTTATCATCACTCGCATTTCTTTACCAATCTCATGGCTTAATGCTCTTGTGATTGCCATCTTCGTTTTGACTCTCTAAACACTAAAACAACGATTTACACAATTAATTGACCCGTTTGGCTCATCTTATGGAATTCCCCAATATGATGACTACCAAACGATTCCTTGTCACTATCGGACTAGTAATTCAAGTAACGATCATAGTCGCTACAATCGACACCCTATTTATCCTAAAATAAGACTTCGCAAAATTTAAAAACGATTCATTTAATGTAACGGGACAAGTTACATACCTTCAAAGTAGACCTTTCAAACGTGATTCGCCACCCGCTTGTCCGCTTGACGCTCCTGCGTCCTTTCCTATAGAGTTCATTTATGACATATTTAGAACTCTCTTTAGATCATAATTCGCATAATACACCGAGACATCATTATTATGCGTTTAAACTTTGAATTTCTGTTTTAAGCCTTCTTAGAGGCATTTCAACAAACACTTTAAGGGCAAATTTTTACATGATTATATAGCAAATCCCTAGCTTATCATTTAGCCCTAATTTCACATCGATCAACCCATTTTACATAATTGGTAGCTTCTAGAATTCAGAAGTCACTTCAAAATTGTCAAATTACACTAGAACCACACTCAATTTCCTAGTGTTTATCAAATTCTACATAACCCACTTATCACCTACAATGATGTTCATAGGTTTCACTAAATTTTCACATGATTTTAACTTGTATTTGTCTAGGGTTTGTCCCTAGACACTACATAGTTCCTAATTCATCACAAAACAAACATGCAACCATAAACTTCAGATTTTCCCAATTTCATGAGAATTTCAAACAAAGAATTAGCACCAAATTTTGCATACCTTGTAACCCCCTTGTGATGAGGATCACTAATCTATGTTCGGATTTTGATTTTGACTTGATTTGAACCCTCAATTTGTGAGTTTTAGTGATGAACTAGGGTTTGGATGGAGCTTGGGGTCGCCCCTGCTCTTGGTCGATTTCACCAAAACACAGACAAATGTGTTTTATGTTTTATTTTGTTATTTCAATGAAATTAGTTTTCATTTAGGTACATTTAGTCCCTCATTTTTCATTCTTTATTTGTTTGAACTCCTAACAACTCATAAGTGACTACTAATTTAGTTAGTGTCATTTCTAGTTAGTTTATTTTACTAATTTATTTACAACTAAATTGCAAATTTATGAACTCATATTTTCGGGATGTTACATTTATCTATGAAACTTACACTTAAACTTTATTCATAAATGCACTAACATTCCTTATACATGCTTGCATGCTTGATTACTTGATACATTAAACTTGGGGTTATACGTTTTGTGTTAGACATATCATTAGCTTCGATCGAGCCTATCCTTGACATATATAGCGCTATAGGATTAATGCACCGCCTGTAAACTTTCGGTTATGTCAAGAGCTTATTGCGTTTCATCATTGGTTTGATTAGTTAAACACATGCTGAGTTTATTGTTTGTTTATCTTGTATCAATAGCTTGCCATGTGGAATTGTTTAAACAACTTATCTTTTTATGCTATGTACGAAAACATGTATACTCGCCTTTGCTTTTGCATTGAACTTTATTTTTAAATATGTTACAGGTTGAGGATGACGATGCTTTGAAACTGAAGTAGTGATGATGCTTAGATACATATTTAGACGTCTTAGGTTTTAACATGTTGTATCAATTCTGTACTTGTTTGTTGTATTGTTTTCTTGTATTGAATATGTTGGATTTCAAAGTTCCATGTATTGTAACACTTTGATATGAATGAAATCAATTTATTTCTAAATCTATTGTCACAATTAGCGTTATGTGTGATGAGCAATTTTTCTTCGTCTCACTCTGATGTTTTCACCATCGGTTGGGGTGTGATAGTGTAACCCTTATTTCTAGTATTCTTGGACAACCTAGCCTTTCGCCCAACTCATAATCTTCTTCCTTACTTAACCAAAGAGAAAGACTATCCTCAATATCATAAATACATTGATCTCATTGAAAAATCTCCATTCCATCATGCACTCACCATAAATCCTTCTATTTACAAAACCACTCTTGTTGAATTTTGGTCACATGCAAAAATTGCACAACTTTCTACACACTCGATAAATTCTTATGAGACAACTCTTCGTGCTTCTTCTTCCTCCTCCTCTACAATCTCAAACTTTTCTCAAAGAATTTTCATTAACTTATCACAAGCATCGCTTTTGCTGCTTGGTAGAACTTAGAGATCTTACATTTTCTTAAGCACGAGATCAAATAATCTCAAAACCTTTTTCACTTAACTATACGACCTTTTTTCTTAGATTTAACATACCCAAAAAAAAATTATGACCCCATCAAAGAACCAACATTTAAGTATTGTTTCCTCTGCCATTGGTGTATCACAAAGAGGGATCGAGAGGTTGTGATGTGATGTTTGAAAGAGAGATTGAGAAGTTGTATAAGCCATTTTGGACAATTAAAGAAATAATTCTCTTAGATCATGTGTAGTGGGAGACACCAATAATGCCTCCATCCTTGAGCGTTTTGCACCATGTGGCAGTTAAGTCAGCAATAGGGCATTATGAGACGTTTTTTTTAAATGGTTGTAGTGGGGATATGGAGCATTATGTAATAGAATTAAGGAAAAATTACACTTTTCGTCCTTTATGTTTATAGCTAGTTGCAATGGATGACCTTTACCTTTAATAATTACAGCCACAGTCCTTTATTTGGAAAACCCACTACAACATACGTCCTTTAGCATTAACCTGGTTAAAATTTTCAGTTAACTTTAGTCAAATAAGGGTAATTTAGTCTTTTTACCAACTACCAAATCATTTATAATAATATTTTAATAAACAAACAAAAGTAATACCTAAAATCCATTCTCTCTAAACAGTATAATTCCCTCTCTCTCTCTAAACAACCAGATCTGGCAATCACCACATTTAAGAACCTGGAACAACCCTCTTATGATAATCCCAAAATTCGATTTCTTTGATCATAGTTAGACATTAAGATGTTGGGGCTTTTGATTAGAAGATGAAGGCGAGTATGTTTGATGCAAGAATTACATTAAGATGAAGACGCACTGAACCCACTTGGAACTTAACAACTGGACTTGAAATTGCATCAAAGCAGAGGCGGAACCAGGGGATCCCACTCCGGTCATCGGAACGTGCGACTGACAAATTCACCAAAAGAACAAAACCAACTACCTGCTAAAACCACAGAAATACAATGCACAAATAATGATACGCTGAGATATGGCAAACATAGATCTGGAGATGTTCATAGAGAAGTTGAGGAGGTTACTTTACGAGAATGACAATGATATGTCGATTAGAAAGATAATCCTTACATCAAAGCAAAAAAGCCAAAAATCCAGTTGCTTTATGAGGAGCTTGCTTACCTCATTGGAACCTGTTTCAAAGAACAGCTACATGATTTGTGAAGCCCTAATTCTGAATTCAAAGATGATGATGAGGATGCGATTGATGTGGTTCACGGTGGGGTTTGCTTCCACTGCTGTGTCATGGGTAACTTCCTCTACAAAGATCTCTTGCTCGATCGTCACTCTCTCTCTCTTTGCAGTTGAAGAATCAGTTGATTCGTTGGAATCACGCCTCGATTCGGTATCTCCAAAGGTACTAACTACTACCTGTTAAGGTTTTTGATTTAAACGAAGGGGTTCTTGTAGTTATCAGTGAGGTGGAGCTTGGTGGTCGCCGGATTTGAGGAAGCGACCGGAGATGGTGGTTAGGCGGTGGTGAAGATGGCAACACTGTGATGGTGGTGGTGGCTCATAGAAAAAAGAGAGTGCAGGAAGAAAGATAGTTGAGAATGAGATGGTTTCTAATTTTCATTTGATTATGAATTATTAAGTTTTTAAAGTTGGTTTTTGTTTTATTTTTTTATTTATTAAATACTATACAAATAATAATTAAGTAAAAGGACTAAACTGCCCCTTTATGAAATAGACTTAACTGGAAATTTTAACCAAGTTAGTGCTAAAGGACGAAAGATGTAACAAGTTTTCAAAATAAAGGACTGTGGCTGTAATTATTAAAGGTAAAGGTCATCCATTGCAACTAGCTATAAATATAAAGGACGAAAAGTGTAATTTTTCCTAGAATTAAATAAAAAAAACCATCAAAAATATCATTGGTCATAAATTTGAAAAGGGCAAGATTGGAGCGTTTTTTAAAGCACGCCTGGGGGGATTTTTTTGAAAAAAACGCCTAAGGGGGCAGGTGTGGGGCGTCTAGAAAAACACAAAAAAAAACCCTACTAAGGATGATGTTATATTGAATTGAATTCGGCGATCTAAATTCCACCGATAATTTTATCATTTAATTCAAAGGAGTTGTTTACATCGAAAAATGATGAGGTGACTTGTACACCATAATTATTTTACATTATAAATGTAATATTAGTGTAAAAAAATATGTAATGTTTATTAATACTACTTAAAAAGGCTTTATATATATATATATATATATATATGAAGGTTCATTTGAGAAGACATTTAATTTGAGAAGAAAAAGAAGAAATGACATATTAGTAAAATACTATTTCATTTATAACTCATATCATTAATTTTTAACTCTTTAAACCACGTTTTTGTGGTGTAAAAAACGACACCCACGGCATTTTTTAAAAAAAAAAAAATTACGAATGTGTTTCTAACACATGCATCTACGTTTTTGAAAAAAAAAATTTGGTCCACCTCGCCCCGTACGGTGTGGTTCTCGCGGTTCTCATAACTCGAGGTGGTTCTCATTCTACCGGTCCCATATATATATATATATAGGGGATGGCTAAAATGAGAACCACCTCCAGTTGTAAGAACCATGAGAACCACTTTCTAACCATTGGATCAAGTAGATGGATGGATGAGATTAAAAGTATTAAAAAACTAATATTAAGTATTTTTTGTCTTATTATGTCTTTTATATTTTAATCCAAAAGGGTATTTAGGTAAAATTACACTATTTTGTCTTTTTACCTTTATTATTTTTTATTACTTTTTAGTATTATTATATTAGATTCTTATTTTTTAAACTTAGTTTTTTTTATTAAACATTTTCATATTCAGATTTATTTACAAATTTTTACGTTTAACGTTTTACGTTTTTACGGCCGGCCTATTCACGCCTCGTTTTTTGACGCGCCGTTTTTTACGCCCGACTTTTTCACGCGTCGGTTTTAAACGTTTTACGCCCCGGTTTTTTACGTTAACATTTTTTTACGTTTTACGCGCCGGTTTTTTACGTTAACGTTATTTACGATTTACGCGCCGGTTTTTTGCGTTTTACGGCCCGGTTTTTGACGTTAACGATTTTTTTACGTTCTACGCGCCGGTTTTTTTACGCTAACGTTTTTTACGTTTTTACGCGCCGGTTTTTTACGTTTTACGCCCCGGTTTTTTACGTTAATGTTTTTTTACGTTTTACGCGCCGCTTTTTTACGTTTTGCGTAAACATTTTACGTTTTACTAAAAAAAATTTACGTTTTACATAAAAACTTTTTACGTTTTGCGGTAAAACTTTTTACGTTTTACGCGCCGGTTTTTTTTCGTTAACGTTTTTTACTTTTTTTCGCGCCGGTTTTTTACGTTTTACGTAAAACTTTTTACGTTTTACTAAAAAAAATTTACGTTTTACGTAAAACTTTTTACGTTTGCCGGTATAAGTTTTTACTTTTTACTTTTTACCTTTTACGTTTTACGTAGAAATTTTTACTTTTTACGTTTTACGTTTTGCGTTATAACTTTTTACGTTAAAACTGTTTACGTTTTACATAAAACGTTTTACGTTTTACGTAAAACTTTTTACGCTTCACGTTTTTACGTTTTATGCTAAAAAAGTTTACGGTTTACGTTAAAAAAGTTTACGGTTTAATTTTTTTTTTTAATTTTACGTTAAAAAGTTTTACGGTCCACGTTAAAAAGTTTTACGTTTTACGTTTGACGTAAAACTTTTTACGTTTTACGTTTCACGTAAAAACTTTTTACGTTTTACGTTTTACGTTTTATCTAAAATTTTTTTACACAAAACGAACGCATCCAGAAAATCGCTCTCGGTAGGTGTCTCAGATAGATTTATCATCATCGACGCCTCAAAAAAAAATATAAAAACCCAACAAACATCAAAACCAAAGGGTATCTCGAAAAAAAAAACGGAGTTTGGCTCAGATTATCCGATAATCAAGAGGCTGCAAAAGTGGGGTTGCAGGATCAAAAACCCTACCCTCCGCCTTCCTTGCCGCGCCATCGTCATCAAAATCTACGCTTTTTTTTTTTTTTTTTTTGCATCATCGCCACCCCATCGATCGTATTCAAAAATCAACTAAACCCAGAAAAACCCAGATTCAACATGAACACAGATTCTCAACTAAACCCAGATTCAACATGAACACAGAAAAAGGTCCCAGATTCAACATGAACACAGAAAATCAACTAAACCCAGAAAAACCCACATATCAAAAAGAACACATATCATGAACACAGGCCAGATTCAACATCAAACCCAGATTCAACATCAAGAACACAGGCCAAAAAATTCAACAGATCGAAATCACTGATCAAACATTCACCACATTCACAAAAATCACCAGCAGCCAACACATTTACAAATCACCAACAAAACCCATCAAAAAACCATCAGATTCAAAAAACAAATCAAACCCACAAATTAAAGATCCAAAGATCAACACCCACCTTCTTGCAAATCCAAAACTAAAAACAAATCAAACCAAGATCTAAGCAAAAACAGAGTCAAGATTGTTCAACATTCAAAAAAACAAAATCAAACCACCACCCAATCACCGGCCACCGGCCCAACCGACATCAAACGACACGACCGGCGTCACCGGGGACGAAACCATACCTGTCATCGGAACCGGACCATGAACAACATTCAAACCCAGAAGAAACATGAACATCAATCAAACCCAGAAGGACCTTGAACATCATTCAAATCCCAAAAGGAACATGAACATCATTCAAACCCACCGGTTTCCCCACAAAACAACCACCGATCTCTGCACAAACCACCTCCACACCAACACCTCCCCACCGCCGTTCTTCTCTCTCCTTCTGTCTCTCTCTCTCTTCGTTCCCCCTCCGGTCCGTCGTTCTCACTACCGTCGCTCACCACCACCACCACCCAGACGATGGTGGTGGTGGTCCGTTCCCACTCTGTCTCTCTTTCTGTGTGTGTGTTTATTTTGGGGAAGAAGATTGAGAGAATAGAAATGATATATAGATCTGAGAGTTGGAGAGAGGAGAGAGGAGTACAATATGACAGTGAATTTAAATGAAGAGAGGAGAGAGGAGAGAGAGGAGAGATTAGACATTAAAAGGAAATGACCAAATTACCCTTTTGTTGGCATGTTCTGATTGGTTGAAATGGTTCTCATAGTTCTTACAACTGGGAGTGGTTCTCATTTTAACTCAATCCTATATATATATATATATATATATATATATATATATATATATATATATATAGGGGACCGCTAAAATGAGAACCACCTCCAGTTATGAGAACCATGAGAACCACTTTCTAGCCTTTAGATCTTTAGGATGGATGGATGAGATTAAAAGTTACAAAAATTAATATTAAATGGTTTTTGTCTTATTATGTCTTTAATATTATAATCCAAAAGGGTAATTTAGTAAAATAACTCTATTTTGCCTTTTTATCTTTATTGTTTTTTATTAGTTTTTTGTTTTATTATAATATATTACTTTTTTTTAAACATAACTTTTTTATTAAAAACAATTTAAAATTCAGATTTTTTTAAACATTTTTAATAATTTTTACAATTTAAGTTTTACGTTAAACTTTTTACGTTTTACGTTTTTTTGACGCGCCATTTTTACGCCGGGTTTTTTCAAGCGTCGTTATTTTAACACGCCGTTTTTTTACTCGCCGTTTTTTACGCGCCAATTTTTCAACGCCGTTTTTTTACGCGCCGTTTTTTAACGCCGTTTTTTCAACGCGCCGTTTTTTACGAGCCAATTTTTTAACGCCGTTTTTTACGCGCCAATTTTTTACGACCCGTCTTGCGCCCGACTTTTTCACGCGTCATTTTTTCAACGCGCCGTTTTTTAACGCCGTTTTTTCAACGCCTTTTTTAACGCCGTTTTTACGCGCCGTTTTTACGAGCCAATTTTTTAACGCTGTTTTTACGTAAAAAATTTTACGTTTTACGTTTTTACATTTTACGTTTTTACGTAAAAAGTTTTAAGTTTTACGTTTTACGTAAAACGTTTTACGCGCCGGTTTTTTTACGTTAACGTTTTTTACGTTTATACGATTTACGCCGGTTTTTTACGTTTTACGCGCCGGTTTTTTACGTTTTACGTAAAACTCTTTACGTTTTACTAAAAAAAATTACGCTTTACGTTTTACCTAAAACTTTTTTCGCTTTACAAAAAACTTTTTACGTTTTACGTAAAACTTTTTACATTTTACGAAAAACTTTTTACGTTTTACGTTTTTACGTTAAAAAAGTTTACGTTTTTTACGTTTTACGTTAAACTTTTTACGTTTTACGTTTTTACTTTAAAAAAATTTACGTTTTACGTTTTACCTAAAACTTTTTACGCTTTACAAAAAACTTTTTATGGTTTACATAAAACTTTTTACGTTTTACGAAAAACTTTTTACGTTTTATGTTTTTACGTTTTACGTTAAACTTTTTACGTTTTACGTTTTTACGTTTTTACGTTAAAAAAGTTTACGTTTTTACGTTTACATTAAACTTTTTACGTTTTACGTTAAAAAGTTTACGGTTTACACAATTTTTTTTTACAAATAACTTTTTTACGCAACACGAACACACCCAGAAAACGCAAACTCGGTAGGTGTCTCAGATAGATTGTTATCGTCATCGACTAGGGAAAAAAATATAAAAAACCAACAACATCAAAACAAAGCGTATCTCGAAAAAAAAGGGGTTTGGCTCAGATTTTCCGATAATAAAAAAGGCTGCAAAATGGGGTTGCAGGTTCAAAAAACCTACCCTCCGCCGTCTTTGCCGCGCCATCGTCAACAAAATCAACGGGTTTTTTTTTTTTTTTTTTTTTTTTTTTTTTGCATCCTCGCCCCCCAAAATCTAAACCGATCAAAACCCACATAATCAAAGAATTCAAATCAACAGAATCAAGAATTCAAATCAACCCACATATCAGATTCAAGATTAAACCCCCAACATACCACCATCAGATTCAAGAATAGTAGAACACCGAAATCAAACCCCCAACATACCACCATCAGATTCAAACCAGATCATTCAAACCAGAAGGAACATGAACATGTTTCAAACCAGATCATTCAAACCAGAAGGAACATGAACATGTTTCAAACCAGATCATTCAAACCAGAAGGAACAGGAACATCATTCAACCCAAAATCAAAAAAATATCAAGAACATACCAAAAATCAAAACAAACATCAAGAACACAGGCCAAAAATATGAAAAATCCCCAACATACCAAAATCAAAACAAACATCAAGAACATACCAGAGAAATCAACAACACAGGAGGAGACCGGGACCTCCGCCGCTCACGGCGGCGCTGCCGCCGGCCCACCACCCAGCCATCGAACTGCCACCACCGCTCACGGCGGCGCTGCACCACCGTCATCGAGCACCCACCACCTCCAATTCAACATCAAATCGAAGCTCACTGGCTGAGAAAATGACCGATTCTGACTCGTCTCTAGCATCCATCATGCTAGGGTTTGGTGGAAGATAGTGTAATGTATGTGGTAAAACTGTTACTTCACCCAAGCCAGATCTCTCAAAGATCTTGACCAGAAAAAGCAATGCTCTTGGGCTGTGAGGCTAAGATAATCTGACCGTGTTCAATCGCGGTTGCATATGGTACAGGGAGGTGGGTTTTAAAATTGGGGAAGGTTATGGTGAATGAAAGTCTCTGCAACTATTAAATAGAAAAGAAAGAGAGAGGAGAGAGAAAGGATATGACATTTGGGGTAAATGACTATATTACCCTTTCTGTTGGCAAAACCTGATTGGTGGAAACTGGTTCTCATGGTTCTCATAACTGGGAGTGGTTCTCATTCTAGCGGCTCCCTATATATATATATATATATATATAGGGGGCCGCTAGAATGAGAACCACCACGAGTTGTAAGAACCACGAGAACCGCGCCCCGCGGGTGGCCGTTGACCACGAAATTTTTTTTACACCTAGATCCGTATATTTTAACACCGGTGGTAAATTTTGGGTTCAAACGGCGCGCCCGAGGGGGTACTTTTTTACGCCCAAAGTTTGGTTAAAAAAAAGAAAAATTAAAAAAACCCAAACTTTGGGCGTAAAAAAGTACCCCTCGGGCGCGCCGTTTGAACCCAAAATTTACCCCCGGTGTTAAAATATACGGATCTAGGTGTAAAAAAAATTTCGTGGTCAACGGCCACCCGCGGGGCGCGGTTCTCGTGGTTCTTACAACTCGTGGTGGTTCTCATTCTAGCGATCCCCTATATATATATATATATATATATATATATATATATATATGGTTAGGTTTATTAGTGAATAGCCTCTTTGATTGTGAACACTAGTGAACTAATTCTTGTCGTTGATTGTCAATACACAAGTGTAAATCAATGACCATGATTTGATAATGAAAATACACTAGTGTATTTTACGATTTGATGATATAAATCAATAGTCATAATTTATACACTTAATTCACAAATACACTAGTGTTCACTCTAGAACCTCACCTTATATATATTTGGGATTTAAGGTTTATATTTTTTAAATTTTATGTTTCCTACAGAACAAATATCCCTAAAAAATAGGAAAAATTACAAGTTTTGTCATTTATCTTTATACCACTTTTCAGGCGGTGTCCTTTTTAACGAATGTTGACAGGCGGTGTCCTTTACTAGGTATCTTGTTGCAAGTTTAGTCATTTACACCCAACCCAGTTAAAAAACCCTGTTAATTGTTAACAGACGGTGTCCTTTATTAGGTATTTTGTTACAAGTTTAGTCTTTTACCTAGGTAATTTGTTGCAAGTTTAGTCCTTTACACCCAACAGTTAACAAAGTTTTTTAACTGGGTTGGGTGTAAAGGACTAAACTTGCAACAAAATACCTAGTAAAGAACACCGCCTGTTAACATTCGTTAAAGTGGACACCGCCTGAAAAGTGGTATAAAAATAAAGGACAAAACTTGTAATTTTTCCTCAATATTGAAACATGTTTGAAGAATAATTCAAATACCTACCGGGTCAAAAGAAATTGCTAGTCATGAGTAGTTCCATAATTTACGTTGTTGTTAACTTTATTTGTTTTATCTCCACTTTTAATAATGCTTATATATAACTAATAAGTATTAGCAGATCATTAATAAGGGCTGTCTAGTTAACATTATGTAGTCGTGTGTGTGTGTTTTGATCCTAGTATGTCCAACAAAAGAGGTTCACCCATTTACTTCAATGCCATAGGCAATGATCATGAAACTTAATAATAAATCCTTTATCACTTTCATTAACTTTGATAGATAATCTTTCTATACTAATAAATGAAAATCTTTTATGGACACATGTCACTTTCTGATGCTTTCTCATCTTATTTTCATATTTATCTCTTATATTAAATACTAATATCTCTTATATTAAATAATAATAATTTTAGACATAAATATTTTACTATTTGAAAATACTATTGAACCGATATGTGATCACAAGTTTGAAATATTTTTGGAGACAAATGATTAATTTTAAACAAAATTAGATAACAAAAAATATTTATTTTTCTATAAATAACTTTAAACAAATATTTAGATAAGAATAAACGTTTGTTTTTTATATAATTATAAAGTTAGATCCCCGAGTATTTTTTTAAACGGCTAACAGAATCAATCTCGAGTATTCTTGGGGCACCCACTGGACCAAACGGAGTACTCCGAGAGTAACCCGAGTCCACAATATACTTTGGAGTTCGGTGATTGGAATTATGGTAAATTAGGAATCAAAGGTTTCCATTGAAACTGAAATGTTATAATAAGTGAATAGTACACCAAAGTTCATTTTTAAAAGATAAATCTTGACGACTATAAGTATTAACATATGACATCATATTTTATTCAACACGTGCAATACACGAGTTTTTTTAAAGATATATCATTTTTATTATTTATTATATAAAATTACATATATGGACAGCCCGTGCAATACACGGGGTTCAAACCTAGTAAAATAAATAAAACAAAACAATATGTAAATCAAATGAAATCTTGAATAGCAGTCTAAAAGGACTTAAGGTTAGGTGCACAAAGATCATATTGGAGTCTAGAACTTTGACTGAATTTGATCGACCACCTTCACGTCCACCTGAAAAGCCTTTGCCAAAAGATCATTTGGAATATCCGGTTTTGCTCCAAACACAGCATTTGCAATCGTAATAACACCTGGATTTTGGCTGCTCAGACCGACAATGGCAATAGCATTGCCATATCCAACATTCCTCTGAAAGTGAATCAGTCCTTCTGGGAAAACAAAAACATCACCCTTTTGAAGCACTTTGTTGATAAGACGATTTTCTGGGTTGGATGTGATGAACCCAACTTGGATGCGTCCTTCAATGACCGTCAAGATTTCAGTAGCACGAGGATGTGTGTGAGGTGGATTAATACCCCAAGGAGCAAAGTCGATACGAGCCATTGAGATACCAAGAGTGTTGAGACCAGGTAGTTGAGCTACTGTAACAGGAGTCACTAGAGATCCAACCGCATTTGAGGTGTTTCCCATCAAATGCAGTCCACTAAAGAAGAAATCATCCGCCTTCACAAGCTTTGCGTCTTTGCAAGCCAAACCGTTTACTAGCACTGCGAAAGCAAAAAGGAAAAAAAAATCAATTGGTAATCTTTAAGATGAAATGCAAAATCTTAAAAACAAAATGAAATATTACAGACCTGGGCCATTGCGGTCGGCAACACAAAAATCTTGAAGAGGGCTGCTGTCGGATGCCGAAGAAAAAGAAGAGGTTATGAGCATGATAAGCCCAAGTGAAAGAAAATGAGAAGCCATATATACTTTTATTTTATATGGTTAATTTGCAATGAAATGTGTTGGTACACTAGTCTGCTTCTTAATTGCCTTTTATAGCATATGATCAAAGGGAATAACTTAATTAGCCGGCCAACCAGCATTGGAAGATGTTATCATCATATGAATATAAATTGAATTGTTTACTACTAAACAACTATTTAGGCATGCAGCCGTGTTGATTTGGTCATAGAAACTCAAAGTTGTGTCCAAACTAATTAATACAATCATAAATTGTGATTTCTTCGGTTCGTTGGATTGTTATGATGAATAATCCTATGTGTCCAAGTCGGCAAGTCCTTAATTATTATATAGAGTTAGAGAGAATGAAACAAACTAAATGCATCTTATCCAGACCTACTGATCATTGTAGCAATTTAATCTGACCAACAAATTACAGTTGAAATGGCTGACTTAGGGCGACAAAACTCGTTTTTTTGTTTACTTTATTCGTGATGCTAAGTGAGGCCGTGAGCTATACGCAAGTCATTTTACCACACTGAGATGGTAATCTCCTATGTATATAAAACTTGTGAAATATAAACCCTATGTACATAATAAAACTGCACCCTCAATTGGACTAAAAAGTTAAAAAAATTTAGTAGATTGTGAACTTATAATTAATATTACATTAAGAGAGTTTGGTGTGTATATATATATATATATGGAGGAGCTCATGCGAGAACCACCTTTATTGTGAGAACCGCGAGAACCAATGTGAACACAACCTAAAATAGCTAAAAAAACCTAAAAAAAAAACCTAAACCCCCCCCCCCCCCCCAAGCTAAATGCTAAAAACTAAAATCTAAAAAAACCTAACCCCACCCCCCCCCCCCCCCCACAAGCTAAAATGCTAAAAACTAAACCCCCAAAAACCTAAAAAAATCTAAAAAAATAAAAAAAAAAATCTAAATTTTTTTTTTTGAATTTTTTAATATTTTTTATGTTAAAATCGCTACTTTTAGAAGCCAAAAAAAAAATTTTTTTTTGGCTTCGAAAAGTAGCGATTTTTTTTATAAAAAATATTAAAAAATTAAAAAAAAATAAAATTTTGTGTGATTTTTAGCTATTTTTAGGCATTTTTTGTTGTGTTCACATTGGTTCTCGCGGTTCTCGCAATAAGAGGTGGTTCTCGCATGATCTTCTCCCTATATATATATATATGTTCGGCTAATCGGTTCGGTTATTTTCGGTTTAAGATAAATGATTAACTAAAACCGAAATCGAAAGTTCGGTTATTCAAAAACCAATAACCGAACCATCGGTTATTGCTTCGGTTTGGTTAACTCGGTTATTCGGTTTCGGTTAATTCGGTTTTATGCTCACCCCTACCCACCTTTCTAATCCCACACCCAATTAAACTAGTTTAATACCCGCCCGTTGGCCGGGTACTTTAACGCCATGATATGGCAAAACTGACTTTCTAGTAGTATACATATAAAACAACTGTTGTATGCCTACAAATCAAGTAAAACAATCAAACTTATTATAACTTTCCGTTAAAGACATATTGTAAACAAAAACCTAGCTATACACACGATTCGCTATTAAAACTTTTGCAGATAAACTACACATTTTTAAGACCATAATCTAGAGTTTGATAGCATACTTCGTGCATAAAAAACCTGCATAAAGGCATGTAGGGTTCTAAGCGTCAACAGTGAGTCGTCCATGTCCGATTGTGAATACCTGTGTATCGTCTCGCATTCTTGGTCCAGGAGATGGCTTGGAAATTTTAACCCCGTGGTTATGGAACGTTGTCACGTGACCTAAATTTTTGTGTAAACATGTTTGTTATTCGGATAATGTTTTACTCATTTGATATTTTTTCCTGACACCTGGTCCTGATGAAATTTCCGTTTCGATAATTTTAATAAACACCGGTACCACTGGAATCTGTTCACGTCTCCTGTCCAGGGTAGGGTCGGGGGGTTGTGACATTTCGCGGGACAGTTAGGTTTTTGCAAAGAAGGTGCATTTGCTAGGTGAGTTTCTAATGCCCTTTTTATTTAGTTTGGGCTAGCAAACACGGTGTACTTATTTTCATTAAGGGATGAGTTTTATGAACGTAACAGTTAAACTGATGTTGGAAAATGTATATGTGACTTTCGAAACAAGTTTTAAAATGGAAAAACAGTTAAATCACACATAATCGATAAGTGCACCGCTCACAGTGTAGTAGAGCTAGTAATTCCGGAATATCGATCCGTGGACACCAAAATGCACACTATCGATGCTAAACCTCTGTTGAATCCTATCATATAATAATCGAGATTTAGTTTTTTTTACTAAAATCTACTAAAGCAAATAAACGAGAAAACAAGTACAATGCAATTTCAACTAATGACTCGACCACAACAAGTTGAAGACACACTAACAGACACGTGAAACTGGACTGACAATCAGATATGATGAGAATGGGCTACCTAGTTGTCGACTCCCTAGACACATGCAATGAAACCTAACATGGGCAAATGAATGAAGACCCATATCTAACCCAATGAACCTCCTACTAAGGATGATAACATGTGCTCGAAAGTGGGACAATGTAACAGATCATACATGTATTAATGGACCATGTTGACCTTAATGGATCACAAGTAGTTGATCATACATGTTTTAGTGGACCATGTTAGGCCTTAATGAATCACAATAAACAATAGTAAATCATACATGTCTGAATGAATCATATTAATTCGGCCTTAATGGATTACAGTGGACAATACTAGATGGTACATTCCTTAACCTTATAATTTTATGGGAAATTGTTGAGGAATTGGTATAATTTAGGGTTCTACTTTTCATTTCCATATAATTTATGGATAAGGATAAGGTTTAAGGAATTTGATGTAACACTCTTTTACCTAAAACATTATTTTTTTCCTTTAACATTTAAAAATATGATATATATCAATCCAGATGTGGATACTCTTAGGTAATGTTTGGTATGCAGGAATGAGAGATGAAATGGAATGAGCCATTGTGAGGAAAAGAAGAAAAGAATGTTTGGTTAGTCAATGGAATGAAATCACCCATTCTAAAATACATTCCATTCCCTAAAAATCATTCCATCTGTCCCCATTGTTTTTTTTTTCCATTCCATTCCCTCTTCACCCTTCATTAACAACTCTGCAACCCACCATCGGCACCATCCGCCACCGCCGTTACCACCACTGCTACCACCCACCGCTACCACCGCCACCGCCGTTACCCACCTCCGCCACCGCTGCCACCGCCACCCACCTCTAAGCACCGCCACCACCCACCTCTGACCACCGTCGCCACCACCATCACAACTGCCGTCACCCACCACCGCCGTCGTCACCACCCACCGTCATCACTACAACTGCCACCTATTACTGCCCACTACTGACCACTGCCATCCGATTTTATTCCTTTGTATTTTCTTGCCTAACAAACAACAAAAAGTAATGATTCATTTCATTCTCACAAAAAGTACGCCCGCTTGCGGTGTGCACATATAATGTATATATGTGTGGGCGCTGATTTGTGCAAAATGCAACATATAAATTACATCAAATGTGGCATAAAACTAACCATTTTTTAGTACAAATGTTGGAAAAAGTGTGTTTTTGTCTTCCTTTTGTATTTTTAGGATTAAAAGAGCTTAAATGGACAAAAGAAGCAAAAATGCAGCTAAATCTAACAATAATACAAGAAAAGGAATAAGCATGGCATGCCCAACCCCTCAACAGCATCTCCCCAAGCAAAAACAAGAGAACAAAAGGCTGAACACGCCCCGTGCTCATTGAGCAAGGGGGCGTGCCCAAGTGTCTGCAGAAATGACAAAGCTGTAGAAGCTTCTATCACCCACCACGGAGGCGTGCCCAGCGGACACGGGGCCATGGTCAACGCTAAGATTCGCAGAATCTAGGCAAATCTTGATAGTACAGATACCCTTCTGCACACGGGGTCGTGCCCAGCGGACACGGGGGCGTGGTCAACTAATGCAGACAAACTGCAATTAATGAAGAAAGAGAAGATGGGTGGACACGGGGCCGTGTCCGGGCTTCTGTACAGGCTATAAATAGGGGTGCTTGGCTCACTTGCAAACCATCCTTTGGCAAACCACCTCTCTCACACTTCACCCACCCACCACCACCATCACAACCCACATCCACCACCATCATCCATCATCTATCATAGAGTGTGTGAGTAGTCTCGGGATCCAAGATTGATCGTAAGAGTTCTTGACAATCAAAGGCCATGTTTGCCTAAGTCTCTTACATCACTTGGTGAAGACAAGTGTTTAGTGTAATACTTTTTATTTTTAATCTTTTCGCACTTTTTATTTGGTTATGTATTAATGACTTTAATAACTAGTTTCTTATGTTGAAGGTGAATCTTCCTTATCATTTTTCCGTGGTGTCTTGGCGTTATTTTACTGTCTATATAAAATAAAAGATTTTCACCATTCATATCTCCACGGTCTATATGGAGATATGTTGGCTACCTGGTCGGGGGTTAAGGGAATGATTTGGTAAGAGTCTTGCCTTGTTCAGTGTATAGATCCTGCAAGGACCTGGGTCAAGTTTAGTAGGACCTCCTTCAATACCCACTGGTATTGGATGGCGGGGGTCCAAACTCCTTGATCCCCTCATATGTAAACTACTATTAAAACTTTAACCCGACTACTTAGGATTGTATCCCTGCTGACTCAAACTACTTAGCCGAGGGTAACGTCACCTTCAAAAAAGGGGCCTACCACAATATGCATTAATAACTTAATTAATTATCTTTCAATAATCCAACCCTTTAGGATTGTATCCTTGCTGACTCAAACTACTGGGTTGAGGGTAACGTCACCTTCAAAAGAGGGGCCTACTACTATAACTAAGATAATCTCTTAAAAAGTGCACAAGTGCGAAAATAATCAAAGGTTACACTAAAGGCGAGTCGGATCCAAGTGATTCATCTTGTCTATCTGTTTTTATTTTTATTTTTCAGCATTTTTAGTTTTTATTTTCTAGTTTAAAACCTTTTTTCTAAACTTTTGATTTGATTAGACGTTGAGGATAAACCGGTACTAAAAGCTCTTGTGTCCTTGGACGACCTCGGTATCTTACCAACACTATACTACGCTCACGATGGGTGCACTTGTGTTTGGTGTTAGTAAAATATCGTGTTTTATAAATTTAAAACTTGCCTAAAGTGTAAAAAGAGCTAAAAATATACATAAAATATATAACCACCACACACGCATCAAGTTTTTGGCGCCGTTGCCGGGGACACAGGGATTTTAAGAAAGTTAGGAATCAACGGCCTAATCGTTTTTTCTTATTTTTTCTGTTTTTTTATAGGAATTTTTTTTAGATTTTCAGCTTCTAAAGAACTCAGCACGGGCCGTGCCCGCTGAACACGCCCCGTGCCCAATATTTGGTACTGGCAATCCTGTTTTAAGTCAGACAGTAGCTGAACACGGGGCCGTGCCCACTCAACTCGCCCCGTGCCCAAGTATCAGTTACTGAAAACAGAACCGTAAGATCCCGACGGTTGGTAATTTTTGTGTAACACCCCGAAAAATATAAATCTTTATATTAGAAATTAAGGATTTCATAAACAAGAATTGACCATCTAGAAATTTTAACCTAGTTAAAATTACAAGCCTAGAAATAACTAACACTAGGTTAAAAACACTAGTATTTAAAGCTAGATGATAAGTGAGGGACTAAACTTGCCAAAGAATGAAAGTTAAATGCTGATTTGTAACAAAACTCACCAAACACACCATTTTGGGTGTGTCTGGTCGAACAAGAGGAAGGGGGGGGGGGGCGACCAGGGTATTCTCCAAACCCTAGCTTCACACTAAAATCTGCAAAATTGAAGCCTCAAATCCGTCCCAAATCGAATTCTAAACACAAATTAGTAATCACCTCGTCGTAAGGATCAAAAGGTATGTAAAATTTTGGTACTTTGATCCATCATGAATTCTAGGTTAATTGTGAAAAACTGAAATTGAGCCTAGATATGCCATGCATGAATGAATGTTGAATTAATATGATGTCTGGAGTCAAACCCTAGGTGATTCCTTGTGAAAACTTTGCATCATGTTTGTAAGGTTTGGGGTTTACATGTTAGGAGACTAATGAACTTGAAGGAAACTTGATGAATACTAGAATTATGACTATTGTTATAGTGAAATCTGAATTGGTAAAGTAAATTCAGAAATATAGATGTCAAGATATATGTGAAACTTACTAATTTAGTGAAATTAGATGTTAATTACAAATCATGAACTTGGTAATAATTATAGAAGAATCTGACCCGTTAGGTGTTTGTTGAAATGCCTAAGTGAGGATTTAAATGTTAAAAATAGGATGAAAACGCAGATTTGATCATGTTTCACAATGATGTGATTATGGTCATGAAAAGAATTCTAAATAAGCTGTAAACTGAATTTTCTAGGCAAAGAGTCCGGATCATCAAGCGGACAAGCCGGAGGGAATTCACGGGGGAAAGACGTGCTCTAAAGGTACGAAATTACCGTTTCGTTACATTAAATTTTTTTATTAGTTTTATGTTGTAGTTTGAAAACATGGTAAACAAGATAGACCAATACTTCACTGAAGTGACTTTGCGTCTTAAACAAGTAAAACGGGTCAAAAACAAGTTTAATAGTAAACACAATGAATGGTTATAAACCAAGCGTAAGCCGTGTAGCGAACACGCGGAGCTAGTTGAGAAACTTAACTCCTAATGTGGGAGTTAAGGTTCAGAAATTCTAAACATGTTAATTAGCTTAGTTAATTAATAATCTTGATCAAAAGTAAAATACATTGATGCAGGAAATGAATCAGCAAAACTGCAAAAACAAGAAAGCATGTACAACAGCTACCGTAAATTACGGTAGCCACCGTAATTTACGGTAGCCAGTAAATTGTTACGGTGCAAATCTACTGCTTTACGGCAGACCATAACTTTCCAGTGGCCACCGTAACTTACGGCGCTACCGTAAGTTACGGTAGAGCCCAGTTTTGAATATTAAATTTCTCTTTTAAAGTTTGATTTCTCAAACATGAATTCGGACATGGTTACAATCATGTTAAATTTAAGAATCATTTTACTAATGGTTGTCTAAAATTTTCAGTTTCCAGGTATATCAAGTAGTAGGATGATGATCAAGCCATCAAGCCGAACCGAACACACAATTCAACGCTTCCGCACTTGATCTTTTGTTTTTAAACTATGTAAACACTTGTAGTTTTTGTCTCGAATATTGTTTAGTAGGTTAATACGTGAATGTTGTAACTAGATAGACTTTCAAATCTTGAAAGTAATTTTGTAAAACTCTAAATTTTTGGTACTAAATGCAGTATTTTATGATCTTAAATCTACTATTATAAACTGGGTCTTACATTTTGACACAAACATGAGTGATACTGATTTTTTTTTACTATCGACCCTCTTATGGTACGTGGTGTCAAATATGTGGTGGCAATCATAAAGATTTAGAATGTTATTTTCTAAATTATAAGCCCCACTATATAGACCCATTGTTTTCCTGTAGCCTTAAGAGGGGCGAAAGTAAAAATAATCTTTATCTCTCCCTCGAATGCTCTCAATCAACCCTTCTAGGAGAAATGCTTCTTGACGAATTATTTCAAATGGAAGACCTAATTCTTAATTGGGTAAAGGAACTTGAGATGGATATCATTAATTCATCTCAAGAAGATACCCAAGAAGAATTGTTGAGATCGCATTCGAATAAAAACAACTTCGTTGCTCCCGATATCACCTCTAACTCTGGCGAAGACTTGAGCGATAGTCGTCCCTGTGTCGATTGTGCCGTGAAGGACTCCCTATCGACTTCGTTCGATGCATACATAGACCTGAGTGATTCGATATACACCTTCTTTAACGAGAGCCCGGGAAAGGGTTGGACTTGTCCACCTACATTTAGCATAGGAATCACCCTCACCGACAACCTCTTGCGTTCTCGTCTAAATCTAGAGCAATTAAGGTATCTCAGGAACTTCGGGGTTGTTCCGTCCAGCAAGGAACCACCCGATCCGGATAAATTCCTTAGAAATAGACGAAACTTCATAAACAGCCTCTAGACACGGGGTCGTGTCCAGGTCAGCACGCCCCCGTGTCCACCAAAAGATTCCCGTCTGACTTTTTATCAGAATACGGACAAAATGTGTCAGGATCTTGTCTTCACACGGGGCCGTGTCCAGCCGACACGGGGCCGTGTGCAGCATGCTGTCATTTTCTATAAATGCAGCCAAGATTCCTGTACATTTGGACCACTCCAAAAGACAAAGATTTTGTGGATCTTAACACATACCATCCTAGGTATATTCTAAAGAAGGTTCCCAACAACCATCTTGTGTTTTCTATTTTTGTGTATTACCTTCTTCTTCATTTTCACCTCAAAGCACCTCCATTAAAGCTTGAAATCAACATGGTTCCAAGCTTTATTGTGATGTTTGTTCAAGGAATCTTGTTAAAAATAAGTTCTACAACATTGTTTTAAGTTATTTATGCTTAAAAATGCTTTAACAAACGGAAAAATAATTTAAAACTCCAAGATTCCTTGTTTCGAAAATCTGCAGACAGGTGAACACGGGGCCGAGCTCATTGAGCACAGGGTCGTGTCCGAGGTTACTGTTTCATTAAAATGAACTCTCCTCAGTTTATTTCCGTAGAATGTCGAGCCAAAAGAGTGGAACTTCGTCAGCACATTCCAGAAACAGTCGAAGAGAACAGAGGTCCTCAATCGAAGCAACTCTCGTACGCTACGTGATGGCATTACGTGAAGCTCTTGATGAGATGACATCGGTAGAGGAGGTCCTAATAGACCGTATAAATTATCTTACAGTGGGGCTGGAAAATAGTTTTCAAGAAATCAACCTCTTGCACCAGAGGTTGAACATTTTTGTGACACCTCCCATGGAACCAATCCTCCCTCAAGAGGATTGGAACCTAGCACTTGGAGTCAATAATCCCACCGGGTGGGATGACATCCCCGCGGAACCTCCTCTTGACAATTTCCAAGAAGTCCCGGTGGAGGTTACACCCCCTCAAAATGATGCCAATGAGCCCGCCTTTCTTCTCCCTAGGGACCCATATCCGGAGGAAGAAGTTCTTCGAGCCGCATCCAACCGAGAGAATTATCTTTTCAGAAATTTTTCTAATAGAATTAACTTTTGGCTAGAACTTCTTGGTTTAGACTTCTTGTGTTTTCTGACCTATTTATCTAGAATTTTAATTTATTAGGAATATTATGTAACTTTCTCTATCGAATGAATGATGGTTTTATAAATTATTTGGTGTTTGGGTGATGTTGTAATGGGTAAAACACACTTGGGATAGTGAAGGATACCAAGGGAAACTTGAACTAACGCCCCATGCACAAAAACAGAGCCTCCCGCAATTTTTTCTTCATTACAGCAAGTTCGACACGGGCCGTGTCCAGCCAACACGACCCCGTGCTGAACCATCTGTAGAGGATAGCCTAATTCAGGTAACTGGACACGGGGCATGTTCGCTGAACACACCCCCGTTCCCAGGCTTCTGTTTCTTTTTACTAATTTTTGTTACTGGCAACCTAAACACGGGGCCGTGCCCGGACACCACACGTGTCCAAATGCCTAGTAACATAAAAATTTGTTTTTAAACACACTTTTACACATTCAATCAACCTAAAAACTTATTTTTGGGACACATTGAGGACAATGTGTAATTTAAGTGTGGGGAGGGGATGCTAAAACCTTGAATTTTGCAAGTCCTAATTACAAGCCTTACACAAAACTCTATTGAAACCGCTAAACACCCCAATTTTTTTCAAAAAACTTTTCATTTTTTTTACCTGTCTTGGTTTAATTCGGGAATTTCAAGTTCTAAAAAGGTTATATTTTTACAAATTTACAACCGATAGCGTCGTAATAAAAAGAACCAACATAAGAAAATTATGAAACGGCATGATAAATCTAGTTAAAATTTGATTATATATACTTGATCACATAAAAACTCATTCCCACAAAAAGTGAGTTCTGAGCCTTTATTGAGCATATAAATACACATCTTTAAACTAAATGCTCATTTTTTTATTCTTGTGTGAATAGCCGCTATGGTTGTGGGTTTGTGTTTAGGGGATTTCCATCAAAGTTTTGGGTTCAAACACCCATTTAAATTTTGTTTATACTTGTTAAATTTGTGACAACTGGCACTTTTCCATGTATCCGTACAATATTAAGCAGTAATTTGAGCTTTAATGACTGTGCATGATTAAATTAATGACATGAATGATTTTCTGATTGCTGTCATATACATATAAGTGCATTACACGTTGCATGATTATTTATCATTATTACATGCAACACAATATGGTTCACTTAGTGCACAGAACAAAGTTAGCATAGTTATCAGACAAACTAGAAGTACTGACGGGAGTTCAGTACTCAGACAGACATGATGTTAAGACACAGAATGAGCGTTACACTAGAATAGTGTGTAGGGAAGTAGGGATCATAAAACTGCCTTCCTAGTAATAGTTTAAGTGCCGGAAAGTGCCCAAAACACACAGAAACTGCAGAATTCTGCACAAATCAGCAAAAATCAGCATTTTAACTCCAAAATATAAAGCAAAATTATGGTTTAATGGTCCAGAATACCTTCCTAAGTGTCGGGAATCAAAACTGTCATAAAAAACAACATAAATCACACTAAACTGCGCTATTTAGCACTTTAACGAACCGGTAACCAAACAAACAACCGGACACTACCCGAAACACCAATTTTCACTAGAAGCATTGTTTTAGTGTTACGACGCTAATTATGGTCACCGAACATCATAACACATCTTAAAAACCCTAAACACCTAAAACACTAACTAATATACTTGAAATGTAACTAACTTGCTTAACCATCATTAGAATCCAACCATACCCCCCCCCCCTGTCACACCCCGATTTCCACGTGTCACCGGTGGGCCCGGTGGGGGAGTATCGTGACGTGGTTGGCAACGTAATAGTCAAACAACACAATATAATAATGCACAGCGGAAGCAAATTTAAAATATAATACAACCGAATTTATTTATTGTAATCAAAGTCACAATATCCGGTGTTTATCCACAGTAGGATCGAAACAAAATAACATTTAATGGTTCAACAGACTTCAGGCATCTTAAGCTTGCGAGACTTCTAATGATGCTTAGGAGAAATCCCAGCCAATTTCGCTTAGTACCTGCATTTAATCTTTTTGGGAAAATACGTCAGTTTACACTGGTAAATACATTCAACTGACTCATTTTGTAAAATGATTAAAAATTGGTTTGGATGCACATGGCATAAACATTTTTTATAACTTGGGAGAATTATTTATTATTATAATCTTGTGAACGAATTACATGTTACTTATGCGTTCAGTAGCCCGGATCTAGTCCGGGTTAAAGATCAATAGACACACCACGTTATTGAGTTATACACTGGCAGGTGTACGCCTACACCCCGTGCTCAGGTCGTGGCCAATCTCGTAAGATGATGCCAAGGATATCCGGAACATGGTCATTAACCCCCCAAAGGCTGTAAAGTAAACAAGACTGTTTAAACGAGCCGATCAAATTATTCAACTACCCACTAAGCGTGGAGATTTGATGCTCGATCAAGCGGTATGTTATATACCGTAACCCAAGCCCGTATAGGGTAAATAAGTTAAAAGTATTTACCTGATGCAAAGTATATTTCACAATAAGCAAATAGCACGTAGCTTTTACTGGTTCTCCTAATCTGGAATGAAGGTTTAATATAACCTATTAGAATCCTAACGGGTCTTTAATTAAGCTTAAGCTTAGACCGGCTAGTTTCAAAGATACGGTTCGAACGCATGATTAAGCGAAGACCGGATAGAATGTGATTTAGACCCGACAAGTTTAGAGACTTGTTTAATATGGGTTTGTTATTCACATTCTGGATTTTGAGATAAAACCGATAAGGTTTGACCCGTTTCGGCTAATTTATGTAAACTTGTTACATAAACCGAACCGAACGCGTAATAAGCATAACGGGTATCCGTAAGAGCCATATACAGGTTTCCTAAGTTAATATGCTTCAAATATGTTGTGACATCAGTAGGATGTCTTTCATTATGCCCGAAACGAGTTTAAACACAAACTATGCCCCTTAGGGGTAGTTTGGTCATTTTAAAGGTTGTAAAAGAGTTTAAATGTTTAACTGAGTTACAGGTCTGATGTAAATAGCAAACATACTTAATTTGATGAGTTATAACAGTAGGCTAAAGCATATATGTGAAATTTATCATCTTTAACCAAACTATGCCCCGTAGGGGTATTTTGGTAATTTCACATAAGCCGAAAAGCTCAAAAACGAAGTCTGAGATAATCAACCTTTGCTTACTGTGAAAATATCATAATTTGCCTCATATATCAGTAGGTATCAACCCGGGTATGTCTAATATAATTTTATAACATACTATGCGTTAAAAACGCTAAATAAGGCGATTAAAGGCCAATTCCGGGTTCGATACTTAAATCTGATATTTTTATATTTCCAGAAGGCTTAAAATAATTTATTTAACATATGTGATCAGTAGCAAAAAGTTTGGAATCGTTTAGATATGTAAAACTCATTTTATGGCCCGTAAGGGCAAAACCGACATTTACCGAATTAAGCCTACGACTATGAGTTATGCTCAGCCTAAAATTTATTAAAAATCTTTAAAAATCCCAAAATAATATATTACATCAGTGGGTAAAATATTTGATACCAAAAAGTATGTTTAACTATGCTATACGCTAATTACGCTATTTTATTAACATAAAGCATTAGTTTTGCGATAATGAGCATAACTCTTAATCTACAAGTCAAACTGAGGTCAAACTTTGCATGCAAGTTCATATATCAGTATTTAAGGTTTCTACACTTTTACATTTTCATAAATCACGTTTTTAGGTAATAAGGGCATAACGGTCAACATATGAGCAACTAACGGAAATATGCATATTAATTGGATAACTAGTGAACCAAGGTGTGTAATCACAGAGGGTTGTTCTAACATGTATCCTAATCCAATTTAAGCTCTGAGGCATTTCTAAAACATGCCTAAATAGGTCAGAACTGAAAGTCAAAGTGAAAGTCAAACTATGTGACTTTCGGTTCCGAACCGGGTCTAAACAGGAAATAGTCGGGTTGAACATGTTTAGACATGTTCTTACACTTATTACTAAGTTATAACAATGATCAAACAGGTTATATATGTTCTAGATAGCTAATTATGCATAAATGACATTTTAAGCATTATGTTGACTTTTTAATTAAAAGTTTGACCCGACATTTGACCTGGTTAGGATGGTGATCAGGGGAAACCCTTTTGGGGTTTTATTACCCACATAAATACCAACTTATAACCACTTTTAATTCGAGATATGACTGAGCCATTATTGACTAATCTCGAAGTCAAACCGTAATTACGACGGTTTGACTTTTAGCTAATTGACCTAGCTAAACTCAAATAGAGAAGGACAAGAATACTTACTGAAGTCCTATGCACGAGATATGATCACTAGGAAGCAAGCTTGAGCTCCAGAATCAATCAGAATGCATAGAAATTGGTGTGAGAATGATTTTTGCACTTCTTGGCCTTTTATAGTAAAATCACTCACCATAACATGTTGACAACCAACTCTAGGATCAACCACAACCATCCAACACTTGTTACTAGTGCCTAGGATAATTTAGGGGTCGCCCACAATGCATTAATGTCGAAAAAGGATTGGTTTTCCGCGTTTGCAGGCTGCTGTCACACTTTTCTGCATCTGGGCACCTGATGCGGCCCGCATTAGTTTTAACTAATGCTGAAGCGGGCCGCCTGGCCCTCCTAAACTAGATTTTTCATTTCTTTTGTTTTACAACTTGACCTTTGGGTATTATGAAAGGGTAATCAGGCTTTAACTTGCATTTTGACCCCCTTACCTATACCCACAAGGGCTTTAGGACTTATACCCACTTTGCCAAGCCCCTGAACACTTCCGGTTACCCCGAAAAGCCTTAACTTTCAACGTTAACACTTTAACCCCTCGCACACGAATTTGATCATAACTTTCTCATACGATAACGAAACTTTATGAAATTTTTATCGTGCATTCTAGTGAGCATAATTTATATTTACAAAGCTTTGGGTTTGTCAAAAGATCACTCAGAGGTATATTTTTAACATGTTGACACATTTAACCCCTGCAGTTTGTAATCTCTCACTTTTAGCTTCGTATGATCCATGATTTTTTCGTTTGATGTTATGAACATCATGTAGGGTTATTATGAAGTATATTTATTCACTGTTGACACTTAGAATCCGTATAATCACATACTTTCCATGTTTGTCAACTTTAGTCCTTTTATAACATTCTTTCACACGTTCAAACTTTATGACACGTGTCAACACATTATGACACGTCTCCTTGATGGGTAGAAAATGAGCTGACTTAGTCAGTCTGTCAACTATAACCCATATTGTATCGTTACCTTTCCTCGTCTTAGGTAACTTGGTGATAAAATCCATGGTTACCATTTCCCACTTCCACGTAGGAAGCTCAGGCTGTTGTAGCAAGCCAGACGGCTTTTGATGCTCGGCTTTGACTTGCGCACAAGTCAAGCATTTAGCTACATGAGTGGCTACAGACTTCTTCAAGCCTATCCACCAATAATTTGCCTTCAGATCCTGGTACATCTTATCAGCTCCAGGATGAACGGAGTACTTGGAACTATGGGCTTCCTGGAGAATGACATCACGAAGTCCTCCAAAAATTGGAACCCATATTCGTCCATTTAACTTAAGAAGTCCATCCTTGATAAGAGTCAACTGCTCCTCAGTTACTCCTAACTTTTCATTAGGATAATTAGCTTCCAACACAGCTTCTTTTTGTGCAGCTAACAACCTTTCCATCAGACTGTTCTTTATCTCCATACGCTTGGCGTTAATTCGGATGGGTTTAACCCTTTCCTTCTGACTCAAGGCATCGGCGACTACATTCGCCTTGCCGGGATGGTATTTGATTTCACAATCATAATCATTCAAGGTTTCCATCCAACGGCGTTGCCTCATATTCAATTCCTTCTGATTAAACAGATGTTGGAGGCTCTTGTGATCAGAATAGATCACACATTTGACACCATAGAGATAGTGCCTCCAAAGCTTCAGTGCGAATACAATGGCACCCAGCTCCAAGTCATGGGTGGTGTAATTCTTTTCATGCACTTTCAATTGCCTTGAAGCGTAGGCAATAACTTTGCCTTTCTGCATAAGCACACACCCCATGCCAGTGTGCGAAGCATCACAATAAACCACAAAGTCTTCAATTCCATCTGGCAATGTCAGTACTGGGGCGTTGCTCAACTTTTGCTTCAGAATATCAAAGGATTCTTACTGCTTAGGGCCCCAAACAAACTTACCCTTCTTCTTAGTTAAGGAGGTTAGGGGTGCAGCAATCCTTGAAAATTTTTCAATGAAACGCCTGTAATATCCTGCCAATCCCAGGAAGCTACGAATCTCGGTAGGCGTCTTTGGCTCTTGCCAGTTCATTACGGCTTCAACTTTGGCGGGATCCACCTGGATACCACGCTCACTGACCACATGTCCAAGAAATTGGACTTCTCGTAGCCAAAATTCACACTTGGAGAATTTGGCATAGAGTTTCTCTTGTTGTAGTAGTTTGAGAATACAACGAAGGTGTTTCTCATGGTCAGCTTGATTCTTAGAATAAATGAGAATGTCGTCGATGAAAACGATGACGAATTTATCTAAGTATGGCTTGCAGACGCGATTCATGAGATCCATGAACGCGGCTGGTGCATTAGTGAGCCCAAAAGGCATCACTAGGAACTCGTAGTGACCGTAACGAGTCCTAAATGCAGTCTTGTGAACGTCTTCATCTTTAACCTTCAACTAATGGTAGCCTGACCTCAAGTCACTCTTCGAGAAGTAACTTGCCCCTTGAAGCTGATCGAACAAATCGTCGATTCTGGGCAGAGGATACCTATTCTTGATCGTGACTTTATTAAGCTCGCGATAGTCGATGCACAGATGCATCGACCCATCCTTCTTCTTGACAAACAGGATTGGCGCTCCCCAAGGAGATGAACTAGGTCTAACGAAACCTTTAGCCAGCAGTTCATCTAGCTGCGTCCGCAACTCCTTCATTTCTGTGGGTGCCAATCTGTATGGTGCTCTAGCAACTGGTGCCGCACCGGGGATGATATCGATCCTGAATTCCACTTGTCTATCTGGGGGTAGGCCAGGTAGATCCTCAGGAAACACCTCTGGGTATTCAGAAATGACAGGGATGTCTTTTATCTTCGGTTTAGGCTCATCAATTATCACTTGCGCCATGTAGATGACACACCCCTTTTTCAGACACTTGGAAGCCTTGAGCATAGTCACCTGCTCAGGCAGCCCATACTGGGTATCTCCCCGAATGGTAAGTGATTCACCAGACGGAGTCTTTATTACCACTTGTTTCTGGTTACAGACAATTTGGGCCTGGTTATGAGATAACCAGTCCATTCCCAGAACTATGTCAAAACCAGCCAACTTAAAAGGAAGTAGAGACAGAGGAAAAGAATGGTTCTTAATGGATATAACACATCCATCTAACACAGTAGAGACGGTTTCTATGGTACCATCTGCTAATTCTACCTCATAGTTCACTTTTAGGGTTTTGACAGGTAAATTTAACAATTTACAAAATTTATGATCTACGAAAGACTTATCTGCGCTTGAATCAAAAAGTACTCTTGCAAAGACATCATTTACAAGGAAAGTACCTGTTATGACATTATCGTCTTGCACAGCCTCTTTCGCGTCCATCCTGAAGACTCTGGCATTAGTCTTCTTAGCCTCCTCAGGTTTCTTGTTGTACTTAGGGCAGTTGGTCTTGATGTGCCCCTTTTCATTGCAACGGTAGCATGTTGCATCCTTTATCTTCTTGCAATCCAGGGTTTTGTGATCCGTGGACTTGCAAATACCACAAGCAAAGGGTTTTGACTGAGTCTGAGAGCTCGACTCCAGTCTGCACTTTCCATAGTGCTGCTTCTTGCAAATTTTACACTTGGGCTTTTCATCAGACTTATGCCCATCCTTCCTCGACTCAGATCCCTTCTTGTTATCACCGCTCCCACGGTGCTTCTTGTTCGATCTACGCGAACCATCATCTTCTCGCTTCCTCTTCTCTGCCTCCTTATTCCTCAGCGATCTCTGTCTGACCGCATCCAGAGTGAGGGATAAGGAAATGTCAGCTACAGACCTGAAGGTAGCTGGCCGGGAAGCTTTTACGCTTGCCTTGATTTCCGGGGCTAGACCACCGATAAAGCGAGCGATTCTTTTTGGCTCCGGGGTTACCAGGTAAGGAACCAACCGGGACAGCGTATTGAAGCTTGTCAGGTAAGCTTGACAGTCTAGCTTCGTCATCACCAACGATAGAAAGTCAGATTCTATCTTCTCCACCTCATGTTGAGGGCAGTAGTTATCCTTGATTAGGGCGACAAATTGATCCCACGTCATATTATACAACGGGATTTTTCCGGTGGCCTCAATCAGAGATCTCCACCATGCTAACGCTTCACCCTTGAAGGACTGTGACACAAACTTAACTACATCCCTTTCAGCGCACCCGCTGATATCTACCATCGTGTCCATTTCGTCCAGCTAGGTCATACAGTCGACGGCTCCTTTTTCCCCAGTAAAGTCCCTGGGTTTACAAGACACGAAGTACTTATAGGTGCAACCCTTGTTACGGGGTTCTTGATGCAGTACTAAGTGCTGAGATGGGACACTTTGATGGTTGGTGGACTGACGGTCATCACCATCTTTCTTGGGTCCATTCTTTTTGGGAGGAGGCTTGCTATGAGCCTCAGAATGTGTCTTGGGCTTTGAATGTGTTGCAGAGTGGGTCCTACTTCGAGTACCACTGTATTCATCATACTGCCTTTCCAAAGCCTGTGTAACAGCGCCGTCTATGATCGCTTTTAATTCAGCACCCGTTAACGTAATCTGGGCGTTCTCATTTTGCTCCACAGGATGGCTATTTATTTCATTTGAGTCAGCCATTTGAATTGAACTGTTGCAGAAAACAAGGACAATATTTTATTTGGGAGTTTATTATGGAATTACCCCTTAGGGTAACTCGTTAACCTTGGTAAACAGAGACCATATTGGGTTAACTTATTAATCGTATTAATTTAGGATTTCAATTAAAATTCATCCTAATTATAAACAATAACAATATATATTAGCACATAAGGCTTAGTCACATGGATAATTTAAATTATAAGCTATGATTTCAGAGAATCAAGGCTTTTAAGGTTTAAATATATTTTATTACCTTTTTCAGACAGTGAGTCAAAGCTACAACTGTCTTTTGGCTCATGTGGAAATGAGCAAGGCCCGTAGGCATTATATTACCAACGTATGGTAAATTAGGATCATCTTAATTGATGATCTTAACCCATGATTCAGAGATCATATAATTGGGTTGGAATCTTCTAAAGAATCCTTATACCTATAAAATGACATGTGATTGTAACGAATCACGTCTGCCAGGAGTGTTAACATGTTTTAAGATGTTAACAAGAATTCGAATCTTTTAAACATGTCTTACCATCTTGGCCCGGTCTTATATTTGACACTAGGCTAGGTTTCACACTTTAAGATTCTTTAATTTATAATTACATAGGCAGATTATTTTTAAAAGGAATGATTTTAATTTATTTATTTCATTTATAAATTATATATGCACAAATGGCAAACATGAAATTTATAAAAACAAACATTCCATTTATTTATTCAAAATATTACATGTTGCCCTAAACGGGTCTTTTAAATAACAAACTACCCACGCAGGGGTTTTAAACAAGTACTTGCCCTCGCAGGGGCTTAATAACACACATGCCCACGCAGGGGCTAAATATCACACATGTCCACGCAGGGACTACATAATATAATAGTCCACGCAGGGACTCACACTAACAATACACCCACGTAGGGGTTAAAACAAATAAGCATGCCCACGTAGGGGCTCAAAGCAAACATACCAAATACACCCACGCAGGGGCTCAACAGTAAATACAGGAGAAAATAACTGTGGAAGGATTCAACGATCCTTCTTGTTCTTACCCTTGATCAAGCTAGCCAAACCTTGGAAGAACGTCTGTCTTTCCCTACGTTCCTCGTGAGCTTCCCGTTCAACTTGCTCCAACCTCTGTAAAATTTCCTCCCTTTCTGGGGGAGAAAACCGTGGTGGCTGCGATTGCGACCTGATAATGGGTCTAGGAGGCATCGGGTATCACTGAGTCGGGTAACTCACCCCCCATGGATCCCCATAGGGTCCTTGGGTGCTATAGTTCGTTGCTACCATGTACGGATCAGCCTCCCCGTAACCATAGTTGTGATGCGTTGGGGGTTCAAACGGGTTGTATCCCATGCCACCCGTATATGCTGGTATCGGGTTGTCAAAACCCATTGGCGGCGGCTGAGGCATCGCTGGGTTAGAGGGTCCACCCATTTGTGGGTCCTCCTGGTACGGTGGGTAGTGGCTGGCACTTGACTGACATGGGGAACTGAAATTGAAGCCCCCCGGTCGTACTGACATGCGGGCACCGGTTCTCCTACGCCTTGGCGGTTGAGGAGGTGCCGGCTGAACTGGTGGCGGTGGAGGTGGTGGCGTAACTGCCACAAATCGGTGATCCTCGGATGAATCTTGATGATGCGGCTGCGGCTGTGGCTACTGCTGCTGTTGCTGCCCATGAGACGACGAGTGGTGAGAAGGCGTATAGTACCACTCGTGCTGATTAAACAGGGCTTGGAAACTGTCTGGACCACCATAGGGTGATCCGTGGAAGGACGATCCGTCGGAGATCTCGATCGGATGGTTTAGAGTACCACTCGCCGGCATGACGGGGTCCGTATCCTCGTCCATGTCATCTGCGTGATCTCCTGAAAAGTGGTCATCTGGACCCAGTGGGTTAAAACCCACGGGTTCTTGGAAGTAGTTGGCCGGGTTAAACTGGCCTCTGAACACTGGAGTTGGGTCCCCATAGGAATGATGGGACAAAGATCTCTGCAGCGGTATGTAGGAAGGCAGAGGGTTGTTGGGCTCGTCTTCCGAATGTGGTCCGTATGAATTGTGGACCGGAGGTGTAGAGCTGTGCGAAACGGATCGTCTCGCCGGCTCGAACAGGTTTCTCCTGTTCCGACGTGGATCTTCGCTCGCCGTAGCAGGTGGAGCTCGTACATTGGACGGTCCAGCTTCATGGTCATTGGGGGCGGTGACTGGCCCCTTGCCTCGTCCCCGTCTTCGGAAAAATCTTGGAGGCATTTTGATATTCCTGTCAATAAAGCATGAGATAACAATAACAAAATATAAAATTCAAAGGACAAAACAAAAACCCGAATAAGGTGGAATTTGTCCTATGTTATAAGTCTAGACTCGAAGGTTTAGATATGTGCAATTGTGTAACTGAGATTAAACACAAAAGGCTAGTGTTTAATTCACTCAGTGTTGGCTCTGATACCAACCTGTCACACCCCGATTTCCACGTGTCACCGGTGGGCCCGGTGGGGGAGTATCGTGACGTGGTTGGCAACGTAATAGTAAAACAACACAATATAATAATGCACAGCGGAAGCAAATTTAAAATATACTACAACCGAATTTATTTATTGTAATCAAAGTCACAATATCCGGTGTTTATCCACAGTAGGATCGAAACAAAATAACATTTAATGGTTCAACAGACTTCAGGCATCTTAAGCTTGCGAGACTTCTAATGATGCTTAGGAGAAATCCCAGCCAATTTCGCTTAGTACCTGCATTTAATCTTTTTGGGAAAATACGTCAGTTTACACTGGTAAATACATTCAACTGACTCATTTTGTAAAATGATTGAAAATTGGTTTGGATGCACATGGCATAAACATTTTTATAACTTGGGAGAATTATTTATTATTATAATCTTGTGAACGAATTACATGTTACTTATGCGTTCAGTAGCCCGGATCTAGTCCGGGTTAAAGATCAATAGACACACCACGTTATTGAGTTATACACTGGCAGGTGTACGCCTACACCCCGTGCTCAGGTCGTGGCCAATCTCGTAAGATGATGCCAAGGATATCCGGGACATGGTCATTAACCCCCCAAAGGCTGTAAAGTAAACAAGACTGTTTAAACGAGCCGATCAAATTATTCAACTACCCACTAAGCGTGGAGATTTGATGCTCGATCAAGCGGTATGCTATATACCGTAACCCAAGCCCGTATAGGGAAAATAAGTTAAAAGTATTTACCTGATGCAAAGTATATTTCACAATAAGCAAATAGCACGTAGCTTTTACTGGTTCTCCTAATCTGGAACGAAGGTTTAATATAACCTATTAGAATCCTAACGGGTCTTTAATTAAGCTTAAGCTTAGACCGGCTAGTTTCAAAGATACGGTTCGAACGCATGATTAAGCGAAGACCGGATAGAATGTGATTTAGACCCGACAAGTTTAGAGACTTGTTTAATATGGGTTTGTTATTCACATTCTGGATTTTGAGATAAAACTGATAAGGTTTGACCCGTTTCGGCTAATTTATGTAAACTTGTTACATAAACCGAACCGAACGCGTAATAAGCATAACGGGTATCCGTAAGAGCCATATACAGGTTTCCTAAGTTAATATGCTTCAAATATGTTGTGACATCAGTAGGATGTCTTTCATTATGCCCGAAACGAGTTTAAACACAAACTATGCCCCTTAGGGGTAGTTTGGTCATTTTAAAGGTTGTAAAAGAGTTTAAATGTTTAACTGAGTTACAGGTCTGATGTAAATAGCAAACATACTTAATTTGATGAGTTATAACAGTAGGCTAAAGCATATATGTGAAATTTATCATCTTTAACCAAACTATGCCCCGTAGGGGTATTTTGGTAATTTCACATAAGCCGAAAAGCTCAAAAACGAAGTCTGAGATAATCAACCTTTGCTTACTGTGAAAATATCATAATTTGCCTCATATATCAGTAGGTATCAACCCGGGTATGTCTAATATAATTTTATAACATACTATGCGTTAAAAACGCTAAATAAGGCGATTAAAGGCCAATTCCGGGTTCGATACTTAAATCTGATATTTTTATATTTCCAGAAGGCTTAAAATAATTTATTTAACATATGTGATCAGTAGCAAAAAGTTTGGAATCGTTTAGATATGTAAAACTCATTTTATGGCCCGTAAGGGCAAAACCGACATTTACCGAATTAAGCCTACGACTATGAGTTATGCTCAGCCTAAAATTTATTAAAATCTTTAAAAATCCCAAAATAATATATTACATCAGTGGGTAAAAGATTTGATACCAAAAAGTATGTTTAACTAGGCTATACGCTAATTACGCCATTTTATTAACATAAAGCATTAGTTTTGCGATAATGAGCATAACTCTTAATCTACAAGTCAAACTGAGGTCAAACTTTGCATGCAAGTTCATATATCAGTATTTAAGGTTTCTACACTTTTACATTTTCATAAATCACGTTTTTAGGTAATAAGGGCATAACGGTCAACATATGAGCAATTAACGGAAATATGCATATTAATTGGATAACTAGTGAACCACGGTGTGTAATCACAGAGGGTTGTTCTAACATGTATCCTAATCCAATTTAAGCTCTGAGGCATTTCTAAAACATGCCTAAATGGGTCAGAACTGAAAGTCAAAGTGAAAGTCAAACTATGTGACTTTCGGTTCCGAACCGGGTCTAAACAGGAAATAGTCGGGTTGAACATGTTTAGACATGTTCTTACACTTATTACTAAGTTATAACAATGATCAAACAGGTTATATATGTTCTAGATAGCTAATTATGCATAAATGACATTTTAAGCATTATGTTGACTTTTTAATTAAAAGTTTGACCCGACATTTGACCTGGTTAGGATGGTGATCAGGGGAAACCCTTTTGGGGTTTTATTACCCACATAAATACCAACTTATAACCACTTTTAATTCGAGATATGACTGAGCCATTATTGACTAATCTCGAAGTCAAACCGTAATTACGACGGTTTGACTTTTAGCTAATTGACCTAGCTAAACTCAAATAGAGAAGGACAAGAATACTTACTGAAGTCATATGCACGAGATATGATCACTAGGAAGCAAGCTTGAGCTCCAGAATCAATCAGAATGCATAGAAATTGGTGTGAGAATGATTGTTTCACTTCTTGGCCTTTTATAGTAAAATCACTCACCATAACATGTTGACAACCAACTCTAGGATCAACCACAACCATCCAACACTTGTTACTAGTGCCTAGGATAATTTAGGGGTCGCCCACAATGCATTAATGTCGAAAAAGGATTGGTTTTCCGCGTTTGCAGGCTGCTGTCACACTTTTCTGCATCTGGGCACCTGATGCGGCCCGCATTAGTTTTAACTAATGCTGAAGCGGGCCGCCTGGCCCTCCTAAACCAGATTTTTCATTTCTTTTGTTTTACAACTTGACCTTTGGGTATTATGAAAGGGTAATCAGGCTTTAACTTGCATTTTGACCCCCTTACCTATACCCACAAGGGCTTTAGGATTTATACCCACTTTGCCAAGTCCCTGAACACTTCCGGTTAACCCGAAAAGCCTTAACTTTCAACGTTAACACTTTAACCCCTCGCACACGAATTTGATCATAACTTTCTCATACGATAACGAAACTTTATGAAATTTTTATCGTGCATTCTAGTGAGCATACTTTATATTTACAAAGCTTTGGGTTTGTCAAAAGATCACTCAGAGGTATATTTTTAACATGTTGACACATTTGACCCCTGCAGTTTGTAATCTCTCACTTTTAGCTTCGTATGATCCATGATTTATTCGTTTGATGTTATGAACATCATGTAGGGTTATTATGAAGTATATTTATTCACTGTTGACACTTAAAATCCGTATAATCACATACTTTCCATGTTTGTCAACTTTAGTCCTTTTATAACATTCTTTCACACGTTCAAACTTTATGACACGTGTCAACACATTATAGGACGTGAATTTTCGAGGTGTTACACCCCCCCCCCTCATTTAACGGTCACAAGTGTCCCCCCCCCCCACTTGTGATTTCTTTACAATATTTTATTGGATTTGTAGAGTTGTTATGAAACATAATATCCAATGTTTAAATGGTTGTTGGAAGAATGTCTTTAAAGACCTCAAGTCCTTCATTCTAAAATCATTTCAACACTTCAACACACTCCACACCTCCTCCTTCCTCCCTCATTCTCGGCTCCAACATCACACCTACACTCCTCCATTTTCATTCAATCCTTAAGCATTCTAAGGTGATCTAGAGGTGTCTTGAGCATAACTAAGAAGCTTGGAAGCATTGGAGGTGGAAGGACGTTCTCCTAGAGCTTTTATCCATCACTTTTCTTCACCATCTTCATCCTTGTTCTTCCCTAGCCTTAGAGCTAGTAGTAAGCTCCTTTAACCATGATCTTACTTCTAATTTTAGTGGTTAATGTATCATGTAATATGTTAAACTAAATAAACTCAAGAAGACATAAAGATGATCTTGAACATAAAGCTAAATAACATGAAGATCAAAGTTGTTTTAGTGTATGTATGAAACTTGTTTGTTGATTTCTTGTGATTATGATGTTGATCATCATAAGAAGTTTGCTAGATGATGATTAAACACATGATCTAGCAAGTATAAGGTTGGATCTTGTGAAATTTGTGATGATCATCCTTTATGTTAAACATGAACTTGAAGATGAACTTGTTTTAGTGAATGATGATTATTGATACAAGTTATATGTCTTGAGAATAAAAGATTTCAAAGATAATATTTTCAAGACACCAAAGTTTATTACAAGAATTAACATGAACTTGGTTTTTAAGGAAAGTAATCATGTTTTAAGTGTTAAAACAAAGCTAGAAAAGTGTTGGTAACAAGAAAAATACAAGAAGAATTATTTTTGAAAAATTATCATACAAGTTGTGAAGAATCAAAATTCACAAGAATGAGTTTTATAAACTATAAACCATATTTTTAGAGGTAACTAAGCTTACTAAACAATATGTGAAAATATTACAAATTTTTACAAACTTTCAAGTTCATGTCATAGTGTAAAATGCATATTTTGGTTCTTGGTAAGTTATGTGTAAATTGTTGATGATTGGTGATGAGTTTTTAAAAGAAAAGGATATGCTTATAAGCATGGAAACCTTCATTTTAAGGGGAAACTATGTCAATTTTTTTGTAGAAATTAAACACTTAGAAAAACATTTTTAAACAAGTGTTTGTAAGTAAATTTTGATCATGGTTTTCATATAAAAATTTGCCATAATTTTTATTACAAAAACTACAAATGTTGGAGGTTGATTTTTGGATAATAAAAATGACTAAGTATATATTTAGGAAAATATATATTTAGATGTCACAAATTGTGTGCTATTTGTATATTATGTGTATTAGTTATATTATTTTAGGAACTTGAAAATAATATAACTCACCCAAAATACCAAAATTTTAATATGAAAATATTACCAAAATCCCAAGAAAATAAATATATAATTTATACCTGAATATTGGACAATCGGACAAACGGACATATGGACTATAAGCATATATATTCCGGAAATAAATTCGTAACTTAACAAATGTGACATACGGTATTTTGGAAACCAAAGAAATGGAAAATATGGATTTTTACAAGTATTACAAAATATATCATACTTTGTCAAATAGAAAATATATTATTTTGAGTGAAGAAAAATATATATTTTCTTAAATAATTTAAAGATATATTATTTTGAGTGGAGAAAAATATATATTTTCTTAAACAATTTAAAGATATATTATTTTTTAGTGGAGAAAAAATATATATATTTTCTTAAACAATTTGAAGATATATTATTTTGGGTGAAAACTAGAAATATATATTTTCTAAAGTTAATCTTAAAAATATATATTATTTTTGAAATTTATATGGAAGCATATTTATTTTTGCCAAGTAAAATTCATAGATATTTTTCTATAAAAACTCTCTTTAAATATATATATTTTGAGAATATAAGTTTGGTGATTTTTAGTTGTCTAAAAATAATATTCTGGAAAATTAAATACAAAATTAAGTATAAAATACTTAATAAATACAAGAAAGTATGTATCCTCATACGTATAAATACACACCGGAATACACCACCAATACTTGGCAAAATACCCATGTACAAATGTTACACACAAGTATGAAAATACACAAGTACAAGTATACCCATACGTGGGAAAATACATATGTCGAAATACATAATAAACCAAGTAAAAAAAATATATTGCTTTGACAATATTTCAAATAATGGGATAAATATAATTTAAGTTAAAATATTATTATTTTAACTAACAATTATATACTTTGGAATTATATAATGTACATCAAAGATGTAACACAAAGTATACCAAGAACTTCCAAAATAAGTCTTAGTAAACAACTAAGACTAAGAGTCGTTATACGACCTAGACGTCTAATAAAACTTAGCACGTGTGTAGGTGGTAGTACGGCATAAGGATACATACTTTGGGTATACAGGAGACATGACGCAAATCAGTGAGTTCATGTCCCCCTTTTCTTTTAACTGTTTTCAGTTTTATAACTTCGGGGGTGAAATACATGCTTCAAATGTTTCAATGTTCAAATGGTATGGTTTAGCTAAGGAATGAACTGTTAGATCACGTGGATGATGTGGTATCTCTCCTAAGTGCCATTAATCTAGTATAGACCGAGGGGCATGAGTGGTAGATCTATCTGGGTGTAGCGAGCCCCACCCATGGGTCCTTGTGTGGCCGCATGTGGTGACTATGTCGTTCCTGCCGGATGGCCCAGAGGAAATTCACTAGGTTTGAGCACTACCTACGCACCACACATATTAATGTCCTTGCAAAACATTAATGATCTGTTCATAGACGCTTTCATACCGGTTTACAAAGGCATGCTTACAAATGTTTACGAGGTTATTCGTGCACACATACAAAAACACATGAACTCGCTCAACTTTTGTTGATGTTTTCAAACTACATGCATTTCAGGAAACTGATGGATCTGGCGGTGTTTAACAAGATTTCAAGAAGTATTTTCAAGAAATGATGTTATCCTGTTTTGGAAGGGTTTGAAATGTATATCTTATCTTTGGTAAGATATATAAATCAAAGCCTTGGGTTTTAATGTCATTTTTTAAAAGTCAGTTATGGAACTTAACACATTTGGATGGTTTGTATGTTAAACTTTAAGTTTGATGGTTGATACTAAACAACTTGGGTTTGTAATATTTGAAAAGTATGAATGGATGAACATCATGGTTTTAATCATATAGTTGTTTGTTATAATTGAATGCAATGATATTAAGCAAGTTACACATCATATGCTTCCGCAAAAGTTAGGGTGTGACAAAATTAAGCTTGAATTGGTTAGTTTCATTTCCTTAACATTCGTGACCCTCCGAATCATCACTTTGATGATTTGTGTAGTGGTGAATCCTTATTATTCATGACCCTCCGAATCATCCTTATGGTGATTTGTGTAGTGGTGAATCCTTGATGTTCATGACCCTCCGAATCATTCTTGTGATGGTTTGTGTAGTGGTGAAGTTACAAGAGGTTAAACCTCCATACTTGACATACATGATAATCTATGTTTGGAATTAGATGTTTTTATTACTATATAACCTATATATAATTATATAAAAACATGGCCGAGTTTGTGGTGTTAATCAAACCATGATTAACCATCATAAACCTAAGCTAACATATCAAAGATTCTAGGGTACTTGTTATGATTCCAATGGGCAATTTGGGACCCATGAAACCACTTGAAATGGTGTCATAAACAAGCACCTAGAACTTAGATATTACTTCATGTATACTTACTTTTGATACTTTAGATTCTAAATTCCGAATTCCATTCATCCTTAAATTCCTTGAACTTACATACATTTGTTTACCCTTGTAGGGTGACTCGGTGTCCCATCTCCAAACCAACAACTCTTCATGGGTTAACAAGTCGAAGTTTCAAAACCGTGAGTACACTTGACCCATTTTTTTTTAAACACTTTGGGTTGTAACATGTTAACGTACAAAATGTACAAACACACACCAACATACTTTATATTCTCAATCCGTTATACATGCTACTTTTTATACTTAGGTTCATGCTAGATTCATACTTTGCTACTTGTCATTAACTTAGCTAGCCCCAACTTAACATGTATAACGCTATAGGAGTAGCACGCTGCCCGTCGGGGTCTTGTTAAGCTTTTATTCATAAAAAGTCTTGTTACTTTTGTGGCAAGGGACACTTATAATTCTTGTGGACACTTAGGTTTGACATTTAGTATTGCATGCTAGTTTACCTTGTATACAATTTTCCATGTGGATTCGAGTAAAATTCTTATTATACTTATGCTATGTATTTACAAACTAGTGTACTCGCCAATGCTTTTACGTTGAACCTTTATTTTTAACATGTTACAGGTTGAGGATGATGCTATGACGAATCTAGTAGGGAAGACTTAGAAATACGCTTGAAATTACTAAATTTGATTATTTATGTTATTGTATTTGTCAATTTGATGTTGAACTTGTATTTCTTTCATTGTACTTGACAATTTTTGCTTATTAATGAAATCGGTTTGAACTTAATTATTGTCACATAATGTTATGACGTCTTTGAGCAATCTTGTTCGTCTCACTCCAATGTTTCCGCCATCGGTTGGGGTGTGACATGTTAAGCTAGGCATAGGTGGCCTTGTGTCCAGCATAGGTCTGACACGTGGCACGATGTCGTGACACGTGTCCTTAGCCGCCTTTTTCATCCAATCGTGCGTTTTTCTCGATTTTCGTATTGATACTTATTGCGTATGTTCGGGTCTTGATCCTAAATGGTTTGGTTTATAATTAGGGGTTTAGTAATGGTACTTTTGTGTGGGTTGGTTTATCAACCGTCAAGTTTTATGATTGAGTATACAAATTTCATCGCGCGCATTTGGGGTTTTGATTACGGGTTGTCGTCGGGAATATTTTTAAGGGTTGTTACATCCTCCTCACCTTGTTTTAAATCTCGACCTCGAGATTCACTGGAACAAGTATGGGTACTTTCGTCTTATCTTTGATCTATAAAGGTCTTTCAATAGATTTTCATTTATCTCTATATCGCGAAGAGATTCTAAAGTATTATCAGCTAAGCATTTCCTTAAATCATGTATACCTGTCATTTCTTCTGGTAACGTTTAGCTGATAGGCTACTGGTCCAATTCATTGAATAGTCCAACAAACCTTAGACTTGATTTTCCTTTCTTGCCGAATCGGACTATTCTTTTCCATGGAGAAAATTTTAATAGCATTCTTTCTCCGATTTGAAATTCTAACGGCTTGCCGATCATATAGCCTAATAGTTTACTTTTCTCCTATTTTTGTCTAATATACGGGATGACACTTTTATCCATAAAATGCTTTAAATGGGCAACACTAATACTTGTAGGCTAACTATTGGAGAATCTTATGAGTGACAAGTGATAGTCCTACTTTCACCAATATTTATCACACATGCACTTAGCATGTCTTTCTATGTTTTGTAGTGTTCTTTCTACCTATTCATAATAAGTTGTACTCAGATTTAGTCAAATTTCCATGGCTTTTTGAAAGCTTTTCCAGAAATGGGAAGTGAAATGACTATCTCGATCAGATATAATATTTAACGGGATTCTATTTAACGAGACTATTTCGTGCACATACAACTTAACTAAGCATTTTATACTAAAGGTTTCCTTCATTGGTAGGAATTGAGCTGACTCGGTTAGTCGATCCACAATTATCCAGATTGTGTCGTTACTATTTATTGCTTTGGGAAATCTGGTAACAACATCCATTTGTTATCAATCCCATTTCCATATTGACATTTCTAACCGTTGAAGTAAACCTATAGGTTTCTGATGTTCAGTTTTAACTTGTGAACAAGTTAGACACTTAGAAACGTAACTTGCTATATTCTATTTCATTCCTATCTACCAAATTTTTTTCCTCGGATCTTGATACATCTAGTCACTACCAAGATGCATCGTATATTTAGACTTATGAGCTTCCCCAAGAATTCTTTCTCGTAGGTTTCCTTGGATAGGTACTTAAATTCTCTTCCTATGAAATCTCCAAATTCCATCAGTTCCTTTTTCTAATTCATTCATTATTCCTTTTAATCCTTCAGGATCATCCTTGATTGTTGTTTCTTGGGTATTCTTTAATTGTTCCAATAAATTTATATGCAAATTTAATCTAAGAGCACGTACTCGTTTCGGCTTCTCATGAAACTTACGACTTAAAGTATCAGCTACCACATTAGCCTTACCTTTGTGATATATTACAATCGTAGTCACTTAAAATTTCCATCCATCGTCTTTGCCTCATGTTCAATTCTTTTTGCCCAAAAATATATCTTAAGCTCTTATGATCTGTAATTATAATGAACTTACTACCATACAAATACTGTCTCCATATTTACTTATTAACTTGGGTAACAGGATGGCTATCCGGGATAAGTCTAAAATGTTGATAGTATCCTGAGCATAGATTGAAAAATAACGGGCTCCTTGAATAAGTCGTCAATTCTTGGTAATGGGTATCGATTCTTAATTGTGACCTTATTCAATTTCCGATAATTGATACACATACTTATTTGTTCGTCCTTCTTCTTAACAAATGATGCAGGTGTTTTAACAATCAGTGTTGTTCCTAGTATCTGGTGAATTCTGAATTCCTCCTCACTATCGGGTGATAGTCCAAGTAGATCCTCTGGGAAAACGTCGGAGTATTCCGATTTTACCAGAATTTCTTTCAGTTCCTTGCCTCTAGTGTTAATGATCACCGAGAGCATATACACTATGCCTTACTTCCGTGCATAACTTGCAGTTTTCATTACAGAGATGAACTTTGTCAGCTTGTCTGTCTTGTCTTCTTGTGATCTCTTCTTCTGTTGGCTTGCAAATCTCAACCTAATTCAGCAATCACCTAAGGAATCATTGTTGCCATTTGTTCCTTTTTATGAAGCAGACAAAATTTCCTCTGTCTTGTCTTCTTGTGATATCTTCTTCTGTTGGCTTGCAAATCTCAACCTAATTCAGCAATCACCTAAGGAATCATTGTTGTCATTTGTTCCTTTTTTATGAAGCAGACAAAATTTCCTTTGTCTCTTGTCTTCTTGTGATCTATTCTTCTGTTGGCTTGCAAATCTCAACCTAATTCAGCAATCACCTAAGGAATCATTGTTGTCATTTGTTCCTTTTTATGAAGCAGACAAAATTTCCTTTCTATCAGTTGTTTTCATTCATTCCATTTCATGGCATATGTCTTGATCGTGTGTTTCAAAGATCGGGCTCACTATTTTAAATGCCTAATTTTTGAAAACTTCATCCTTCTCAGCGTATATACTAATGATTAGGACAACTTTAATCCTTTCAGCCCATGTATTGTTGTAACAATTCCTTTATTACTCGCAGTGGCGGACCCAGATTTTTTTTTCATGGGGGGGGGGGGCAGAAATTTTTATAGGTCGGTTGTTTATCACTAAATATTTAATAAAAAACTCGTTTCGGGTCAAGTCGGATTATAAAATGATAAAACCAAATAAAATTTATTTACGTGTTATATATACATATATAGAGGTAGGTTCATTGGAAAACACTAAAAAAGTAGAGAATCAGGGAACACTCTTAAAAATTATACTTAACATGTAAAAAATTATTTTTTTTCTAAATTTTTTTCGGCGTTTTTTTCTTATAAATACGGGTATAAATATTTTTAATAAAAAAATCAAAACCTAAAAATATAAAAAAATGTTTAAAAAACAGTTAAAAATATATATCTTGTAAAATTAACTTAACATGTTAAAAATCAAGTTTTAAAAAAAAAATCAGCGTATTTCCTTATAAAAATGAGCAGAAACTATTCGAATAAAAAAAATTGTAAAAATAAAATTAGCCTTTTTTAACTATTTTTTTATATTTTTAGTTTTTGATTTTTTATTAAAAATGCTTCTATAAGTATTTATAAGGAGAAGCGCCGAAAACAATTAAAAATGATTTTTAACATGTTAAATTAAATTTTTAATAGTGTTCCCCGATTCTCCACTTTTTTAGTGTTTCCCAATAAACTTCACATTACATATATTTAAGTAACATAAATAGTTAAAGTAATGCTTAGTATTTTATAAATAGAAAACCCGTGATAAATGCAAATAGCGTGTATTTAATTACAAAATAAATAGTTTACCAAATCAAAACTCATTCTAAAATATAAAAATAAGCTGTTAACAAATAAATAGTTTACCAAAACAAAACTCATTCTAAAATATAAAAATAAGAAGTTAATTAATATTCATTAACGAAATAAAAGAGAAATAATATAAAAGTAAATCTAGGGGCTATAGAACAGGACTAGTAGAGTTTACACTAAAGTCTAAAACTACAAATTTTAACAAGAGACACTAGCTTTAACCGTTTAAGTTTCACAATGGGCTTTGTATTAACCTTTACAAAGAGGCTCACTTTACGCATGATGGTAATGGGCTTTGTATTAACCTTTAAAAAGAGGCTCACTTTACGCATGATGGTATAATAATATTAGGTCATATCTTTAACTTTGTTCATCCGCCTCTTACCTTCTTCCCCATTCAGCGGAGCAACTCTTCATCAACAGTTCTCAGTTTCCACCTTGCACTTCATTTCTTCATTTTCTCTTCACTTTTATTAGATTTTATGATTTCATGGGGTGCGGTGTCAAAATCTTAGGGGGTGCACTCGAGATTTTAACCCGTACATAACACTAAAAATTTATTTTTTTAAGGGGTGCGGCCGCCCACCCACGCCACAACGTAGGTCCGCCCCTGATTACTCGTAATCTTAGTAGAAGCATTCTTGTTTAGTATGTCCTTTGATGTCATCATGCCCTACACCATGTTCATTTTTAATTTAGAAACATTCTTGCTAGTTACTACTAATAAATGTCATTATAACGTTCTATATAGTCTCGTGTTCTTTAGTTAATATGTGTAACAAATTTTAGAAGTGTTAGGTTAAGGGTCTATATAATATCACCCATCAAATGCTCCTTGGAAATCATATAACATGCATAAATAATATTTAATTCGATATCATAACCATTGATCATTTAAATTAAATAGGGTGACATTTTGGAATCTAGAAATTAGACTGAATTTGATCAACCACCTTCACGTCCACCTGAAAAGCCTTGGCCAAAAGATCATTCGGAATATCCGGGTTTGCTCCAAACACAGCATTTGTAGCTGTTATAAGATCTGGATTTTGGCTGCTTAGAGCAACAATGGCAACAGCATTTCCATGTCCAGCATTACTCTGAAAGTGAACGAGACCATCTGGGATAATAAAAACATCACCCTTCTGAAGCACTTTGCTGATTAGACGATTTTCGGGGTTGGATGTGACGAACCCAACTTGCGTGCTTCCTTCAATGACTACCCCCATTTCAGCAGCACGAGGATGCGTGTGAGGTACATTAACACCCCCAGGAGCAATATCGAGACGGGCCATTGAGATACCAAGAGTGTTGAGACCAGGTAGTTGAGCTACGGTAACACGAGTCGATTGAGATCCATCCGGATTTGAGGTGTTTCCCGCCAAATGCAGTCCTCTAAAGAGAAAATCATCCGCATTCACAAGCTTTGGATCTTTGCAAGCGAATCCGTTCACATGCACTTTTCGAAAGCAAAAAGGAAAAAAAAAATCAGTTGGTAATCTTTAAGATGAAATGCAAAATGTTAAAAACAAAATGAAATATTACAGACCTGGGCCATTGAGGTCGGCAACACAAAAATCTTGAAGAGGGCTGTTGTCGGATGCCAAGGAAAAAGAAGAGGTTATGAGCATAATAAGCCCAAATGAAACAAAATGAGAAGCCATATATACTTTTATTTTATGTGGTTAATTTGCAATGAAATGTGTTGGTACACTAGTTTGCTTCTTAATTAATTGCCTTTTATAGCATATGATCAAAGGGAATAACTTTATTAGCCGGCCAACCAGCATTTGATGATGTTATCATCATATAAATATATATTGCATTGGACATCAATGTACCTGTAGCCGATCAGTGGAATTTTTCAAAGAAACTCAAAAGGTGATTTCCAAATAAGATGCTATGAAATATCACATCAGTATCGGGATGTGAAACATTTGGTTTAATTATGTATATAGTTCTAGTTGCCACCGACAAAACCATTGCTAATGTAATAATTCATAGACCCATAAAAAGGTGTCCTCTTTTATTTCTTCAATGATCTTTCACACCGGCACCATAATTCCGTTAAACTCTTTGTTATTTCTGGCAAGCCAAAGCCTCCAAAGACAGCCCAACGCTACGAGATACACGACCCGTTTCCACCTCTTGGAGCCAATTTCATTTGCGACTGAAAATGATTGAGTATCTGAGTAACCGAGAGCCCATCATTTAGAATAGGAATCTTCACCCAGCGACACACATTCCACCAAACGCTTTTTGCCCATAAACACTCGGCGAAAATATGGTCGCTCGTTTCATCCCGAAGGGTACATCTGCAGCATTCTACATCAGAGATGGTGCCACCTCTATTCCGTAAAAAAAAAGGTTTAAACCAAATAGATTGATTTTGATTTGCTAAACCTTCTTAATTTTTTTAATAGCAACGCTTGCTCTTACTCTGTTACAGCCGATTAATCCAACATCTTCACCTTTGGACCTCTACTCTATGAGGCATATGCCTCTACCACCAAGTGGGCTAGCATCACGTTAGCCGAAATTTTGATACTTCAACTTCGTTTTTTATCATTCTTTTGAAGGAATGGTCATGTGGTTGCCAATTGCCTTTAAGCCATATTTTTCTTCTTATTTTTTACTTTGCCAAGTGCCTTTAAGCCTATTAAACCAATGGTCATGTGGTTGCCAACTTGCCATGTGTTGTTTCCATAATGATGATGGAAAAACTGTCGCAACTAATAATATTAACTAGTGAAATTATTCCGCGCTTCGCGGCGGAAAATTGATTGATGTCTATTTTTTCGTACGAATGTTGTTCAGTTGATATTGATATCGGTTCGGTTGGTTTGAATTCCATATTAGTTTTACTCAACATTAAGATATAAATTTTATAGAAAACATATATTGTGTCGCTATCGTACCAAACCAAACTGAAACTAACTGAATGACATTTGTATCGGTACCAATGTTTATTTTTATTGTTTTTGCATTTGTTAAATAGACACCGTATCACTATCATACTTGATTGCACCGAACAACATCAGTATTGGTATGTATTCATTTTTATGATTTCTTGTATATGATAACGGATTTAATGCCGCTACCTTAGTGAACCGAATTGAAACAGAACGAACAACATTGGTTTCAATATCGGTAATTATTTTTAGTGTCTTTTATTTCGGTAAACTGACATTGTACCACTACCATACCGAACAACACCAATAACGGTACGTGTATTCATTTTTATGGTTTCCGGTTTAGAAAAGTTTTAATCTCTACAACTTTGTCTGTGACGATAAATGAATATCGGTACCAATACCGTGACAATCTGAACCGATCAATACCATTTGAACAATATTGGTGTCGGTTCCGATGTTTGTTTTTATCGTTTTCGATCGACGTAAAACATGTGTTGATCTCTATATCAAGTGCATGTATTAGACCTGTATTGTGATGAACCGATCCAATGCCCATAGTAACTTACAATCACAACATGCAGGCAAATAACTTGGAATATATGCAGATTTAGATTTTTTTTAAGTTAACGAATACAAATTATTAATAATAAATCAAATTGTTTAATAAATAAAAAACTGTTAAAAATTAAAATAAATACTTAACTTTTGTTATTTACTATGTGTATAATAATGCCTACTGTTCATGAGGACTTCTTATTAATATAGACTAGTGGAATTCTCCCGCGCTACGTGGCGGGAATTCAGTTTGTATCGGCTCGAATTGGTACGATACCGTCACTTATTAAACCAAACTAAAGAGAAATACCAAAAAATAATGTCATGGGATGACCATAAGGATATCGTCACATCTTTTACATAAATCGGAAACCATAAAACCAAACACTGGTTCCTATTTTGATAATACACATACATGTACCGATGTTGTTGAGTCATAATGGGTTCGCTTCATCACAATGCCTATCTATACCAAAGAAATATTCTATTTGAATACAACACCGTTATAAAAAAAAAAAAAAAAAAAAAAAAAAAAAAAAAAAAAAAAAACCTATAACAGAATGTCGAGAAAAAAAAACCAGTTTGAATAGGACTTATTCAACTTTTTTATTGAAAAGCTTAAATAATAGAAGTTGATAAAAAAAATACAATCGTTTATCAATATTAATAAAATAATATCAATAAATGTTCATAACTTAATAGGATAATAAAAAAATCCGTAGCTCGAATTCAATTGGTATCGGCTCGACTTGGTACGATATAGTCGCTCGTTATACCAAACGAAAGAGAAAAACAAAAAAAAAATGAACTCGTGGAATGACCAAAAGGATATCGTCGCATGTTTTACATAAATCGAAAATCATAAAGCCAAATATTGGTATTGATTCCGATATTACACATACATGTAACGATGTTGGTTCATAATTGGTTCACTTCATCACAATACCTATACCAAGGAAATATTCTATTTGAATACAAAACCGTTTTAAAAAAAAATTAGAAAGTCATGAAAAAAAGTTTAAATACAACTACTTATTCAACTTTTATGAAAAAACTTAAATAGTAAACTGCCATTTTGGTCCCTGTGGTTTGGGCACTTTTGCCATTTTAGTCCAAATCTCAAACTTTTTACATCTGGGTCCCTGTGGTTTTTATTTTGTTGCCATTTTAGTCCAAAATCTAAAAAAACCCCTTTTTGACTGTTGAGAGCTGCCTATTTTGTCCTTTAGTGCAGGAGCATTTTGGTCATTTTTTTATCAGTTTTCAATTTAAAAAATAGGCAGCTCTCAACAGTCAAAAAGGGGGTTTTTTAGATTTTGGACTAAAATGGCAACAAAATGCAAACCACAGGGACCCAGATGTAAAAAGTTTGAGATTTGGACTAAAATGGCAAAAGTGCCCAAACCACAGGGACCAAAATGGCAGTTTACTCAAACTTAAAATAACAAAAGTTGATAAAAAAAATATAACTATTTATCAATATTAAAAAATAATATCAAGAATTAATTTAATTTAATATACCTGGGCTCTTAATGGTTCAGACTTCTTACTGGTTTAGCACTTAATGGTTCAGACTGTTTGTTTCGCGAGCTGATGTCTGAATGGTTCAGACATTTGCCTCTGAATGATTAAGCATTATACTGAGTCTGAATGGTTAAGACCTCTAATCTAAATTGGTCAGACATTTGTCTCTGAACGATTAAACATTATACTGGCTCTTAATGGTTCAGACATCTTTCTGGTTCAGCACTTAATGGTTCAGACCTCTTATTGTTTCAGCACCTAACCATTCAAAAGTTGCCAAACAACCCCTAAATATTCATCACATGTGATTTTAATAACAATTATTAAATATTCATCATTTAATATAATAATAATAAATTTACAAAACATTATTCATGGTTACAAAACACTATTCATGGTAAGTTTTCTTTAATGTGTATAATATAATAATAATATAATATAATGTATAATCCGTATAATATAATAATAATAATTTGCTATCGAATGATGACTTTAACTTTTAGAATAAGTTGTGTTCGAAAAGCTAAAAATCATACATTAGACATTTATAAATTATTTATAGTTTTCTAAATGTACAGATAATCATAAATGTACTAGGGTAGGAGATAAGGGCAACAGGTCAGAATAAGTTAGATGCTGTTTGTTTTTTCTGCGGAAAAAGGTATGCAGTCTGCGGACCACATCTGTAGTCATCTGCAGGAGAAGAGGTGGACCAAAGGTCTGCAGTCTGCAAGGAAAAGAGGGTTTGTTTTTTTTATTTTATAAAAACATCTTCTCACATCTGCAGGCACACACAAACACACTTTCACACACAAACCTCCCTCGATCTCTCTCCTCTCTGCCTTCATCACCACCACCAAGCACCACCGCTAACCCACCGCCACCACCGTCACCACAAACCTCCCCCGTCGCAACCACCCACCCCCGTCACACTCTCCTCCCTCGATCTCTCTCTCTGCCTTCATAACCACCACCAAGCACCACCGCAAACCCACCGATCACCGATCTCCGATGATGATGATGGTCTCCTGTCGCTCCCTCTCTCTCTCTCTCTCTCTCTCTAGTCTCTACGGTATCTCTCTCTCATCGATTTAGGGGTTTTGTTCGATTTAGGGTTTCGGTTCAAGCACCACCACCGATCTCCGATCTGGTAGCACCACCACCTCTCTCTCTCTACGGTATCTCTCTCACTCTCTCTCTCTCTACGGTATCTCTCTCACCGATATTGATTTGGGGGTTTTGGTTCGATTTGGGGTTTTTGGGCAGGGATGTGGTGGTGGAGGTTTGGGCAGGGATGTGGTGGCGGAGGTGGTGGTGGACGTGGTGGCAGGGATGTGGTGGTGGAGGTGGTGGAAGAAGAGGTCTGCCAAGAAGAGGTTCCAAGAAGACATGGAATCATGTCTGTGTGGTGAAGAGGTCTCGCAGACCTTTTTTAATGAAAGGTCTGCGAGAAAACAAACAAGTTGCGGACTCCAAATCTCTGCGCGCGTCTGCGCGGCGCAGACATAAGTGGCCAGAAGTGCTTTTGGCCAAAAAACAAACACCACCTTAGAGTTTGATTGGCCAAAATTTCTAATATCTTTACTTGAAGGTATAAGGTGGGTTTCGAATACAAAGTCCATTTTTCCTACAAATTTATAAAACCCTACAATTTCAGTTATAAAACACACTTAAGGAGGTGTTTAGGAGTGCTTATTTTAACCAACTTATAACTTATTAACTTTTTGAAAAGTTAAATGATGTTTGGGTTTGGGAGTGTATGTGAGGGGAAAAGCCAATAAGTCACTACATTGTGACTTATTAATTTTTCCAAAAAGTCATAAGGAGTTTTGAAAGGCTAAGCCAAACACCCCCTAAAACCCACAAATAACATAGTGAAGATCACTAAAACATAATATACAAACCCTAACATTCCATAAAAACTTCAAATGTATCATCGTAGAACTATGAATGTAAAACACAACATGATAATCAACATAAAACACACTAATATTAGTCATTGGATAATCAAAACCTTATCATCCAAAACATAACACAAAACCCACAAATATAGCGTTTTAGTACTCTTTACTTTGTTATTTGTGGGTTTTGAGTGTGTTTTGTTGACATTATGATGTTTTATAACTTTTATACTTTGTAAGAAAAATAGACTTTGTAGCCAACTTCCACCTTGAAGGTATAATTTATCTTTTATATTATAAACATCTTTTTTCATTTGATATTTTATCTTTTGTTCACCCGTGAATTTCACGGGTCTCTAACCTAGTTGACTACCATAGACATAATATGAGCAGAGATATGGATATGGATATGGCAGAAGTATTAACTTGACGGACTTTTCAAGGACTTTTCTATAGCTCATATATTTTGATAATACGATAACAAGTAAAAATTAGCGCATAAACTTTTAGTTATACCAATAGTTAATTAACATATACATTTTTAAACGATTAACTTTCGAACTTCAGTAGTTTCTAGGGTAAGAAAACCTACATAAACAAGGTACTACAATAACATCAATAACTAACATTTACAAGTCCAATTAAACAATAAATATTTAGCATAGTAAACTATGATGAGTGCTAAAGGGAATGAACTGTGTCTCAGAGCATTCACATCCAATCCCCTAAAAATATACATACATTCCACTAAAAAACAACTCATATATCAATATATTTCCACTAAAAACAAATATTTTTTCTCTCTCCTTTTCAATATATATTACATTTTTCTCTCTCCTTCACTCACAACCACTTTCAATATATATTAAAAAATTATAGTGGGTGAACAGTGTCCCCCCAAATATACAGATGAACAGTAATATTTTCTCTCTCCTCCACTCACAACCACTTTTTATACTCTTTACATTTTAAAAACCTCACTCACAATATGATGTCTTGGATGTGAATGCTCTCATAGAACCATAATGTGTAAAAGTGAGTACAAGCTATGCTTACCTCTATAGGTGAATGATCCACTAAAAAGTGGATTTTGCCTAAGTAGTCTAAGAAGGATTGTGATGATGACATGTGACACTCCTAATAAGTAGGAATGAAGGGTACTTTGGTCCTTATAAATATGAGTGAAAATGACATGTGGCACCCCTTTTGGTTTTTAAAAATACAACAAAAAAATCTAGTACAAAAAAAAATCTAGCACAAAAAATCTAGTAAAAAAAATATAGCACAAAAAATGTAGTACAAAAAAATATAGCACAAAAAAATTTTGTACAAAAAATATAGCAAGAAAAAATTTAGCAAAAAAATGTAGTACAAAAAAATCCAACACAAAAATTTGAGAAAAAAAAATCAAGACAAAAAAAAATTCAGTACAAAAAATTTAGCACAAAAATATAGTACAAAAATGAAGCACAAAAAAATGTTATACAACATAGAAATACAACACATTTTAGTTGGTTTTTTTAGTCTTCATTTTTTATATAGCAATATGGTACTCAAATTAAAGATAAAAAGACGCTCGGTTTTACGGTGAAATTTTTATGAAAAAATAACGTCGTATAAAAAAGTTATGAACGTTTAAAAAATTGGGGTGGAATATGCATGTGCCTTGCATGTGGAGAGAGAAAATCCATAAATAGGATTTTCCCAAGATACCCTTGCACTCCTCCTTTCTCCTACACTTTCATCTTAACCATTGATTTGAAAAATGAATGGTTAAGATTCATTCTTATCCTACATAGGAAAAATAAACTTTTTATTTGATCTTACCCCTACCTCTATATATACAAAATAGGGGAGATGTAACTAACCAACTACCATAACTAACCAAACTCTCTGTAACAACTCAACTGCTATGCATACACAAATATATAATTTTTGCAACGTTTTTAAAGCTGGACCGGACCGGCCGGTTTAACCGGAGACCGGTAACACCGGCGGTCCGGTTATGCCCTTCAAACCGTTTGTGCAGTACCCGGCGGGCCGAGCCGGCGGCCGGTGGTTCAACCAGAAAACCGGTGTAAAATGTGATCCGACCGGTTGACAAGATCTCTAAACGAGGTCTGAGTGACCTAAGCCTTGGAACAAAGAACACCATCAATCTAGATAATAGAAGCGAAACAAGGGAGGTTAAAGCCTTGAAAACGGAAAAAAGACTCTCCTTGTACCGCGTTGATCTGCAAAATATGAAAATCTGAAGATTTGGAGGTGTGGCAAACTCATGAACAAAGATGCGATTGGAAGTTTCAGAGGAAAATCAAGCGTATTATGAAAAGGAAGTTGAAACACTAAGAAGTACATGAACTGAGTGATTGGACTTTTTTGAGATAACTAAAACTATTAATTTGATGGGCTGATGATTATTTAGAGGAATTGGGTTTTTTAAGTCTTGTTGGATAAGTAAACGATGGCTCAAATGGCTACATTCAATTTTATGTTAGAAGAAAATATAAGTACAAATTTTTATATAATTTAACTTCTAAACTAATTATATGTCATCCGGTTCTCAAATCCGGTTCGACCGGTTGGACCGGTCTGACCAGTGGACCGGTAAGAAGACCGGTTCGACTTCCGGTCTGGTCATGAAAACATTGATATATACACTAACATGCCCCCAAAGCTTAACAGGATGCAGCAACCTGAAGCTTGGATTGCAAAGGGTCAAAACGGGGACAAGCGACCCTTTGTTCAAATGATATGTAAGCTGAAAAAGTAGTATGCACATAATGAATGCATAAGGTCTGAGCTAACACCATGTCATGAACAAAGTGTAATTCAATCTCTAAGGACTTCCTCCGCTGATAAAACAACGGAATGACTGCAAGATAAGTAGCACCAATATTGTCGCAACAAATAGTAGGTGGAAATGACAAAACAATATGAAGCTCATGTAAAATGAATAAAATCCAACGTATCTCTGCAGCAGTATGAGCTAAGGCGCGATACTCATCCTTAGTACTAGATCGAGCAATAATATATAGTTTCTTGGAGCTCCAACCGATAAGGTTGGGCCAAAAACACACAATAACCGGTAGTTAATCGTCGATCATCAAGGCAACGGTTCAATCAGCATTATAATAAGCATGTATATCAACGTTTCTTATGTGATATTAATCAGGTAAAATTTATAACTGACTAACTAGTGGTTCCCACGCACACAGACATACTCTTGTATCCAGGTATGCACAAGAATTTCATCTTAAAGGTAAATATACTACTTGCATATGTAATTGGGCTATTGCGAGTGTTAGTGCATAATGTTTATAGTTGAGTCATGTATTTTAATAGTGTCTAGGTATTAAGTGTAGGTCCCTCTCGAGGATGAGATAAAAACCTTTTCCTTGTTATATCAAACACACTAGCGAGTGCGGAATCCAAGCTAGCATGCAACCGAGAATTTATACGAGAACAAGCACAAACACGACACACAAGATTCACCGATTAACACCACATGTATTAATACGAATGAAGGGTCCGGTTACAAGCTCAATGTTTACAGATATGTTCTATAAACTCTCAAAGTGTGTGTGTTCTCCTCTCTCTCTCTGCCTTATCTCTCGTGTCTGTCTAAGTCTTACTCATCTAACTATCGAAGAGAACACAACACACGGGTATTTATACCCGACACAGCAGGTCTGGTCGAAGGATCAGACAGAGTGATCGAAAGATCATCTGTCGACCAGAAATCCCTTCGAAAGATCACATTCACCACGAAGGATGATATCCTTCGTGGTCTATCCTTCGTGGTCTATCTTTCGAGCTCATCATCGAAGGATATAAACTATCCTTCGATGATTTATCCTTCGACACACACACCTAACAACCAATGTGCTAACTGTTTGGCCAAGTCAAACCAGGAGGATGGTTGACTTGGTCAAACTTACATCGAACGCACATTGTAACAAACTAAGACGTAACCCAGACTAACGTAAGACATCGTTTTGTAACATTACGAAATACAGACAAAGTACAGACACAAGTGCACCAACAAACTCCCCCTTGGCTGTAGCTTTGTCTCGATCTTCGTGTCTTCAAGTCTTCAAGGCCGAGTCGAACCGAGCCGAGTCGCGTCCACACAAAATGCATCAACAAACTCCCCCTTGGACGCTACTCGTGATGGTTCGTCTTCTATGTCTTTCATGTCGGAGGATCTTCAAAGTCTTCACGCGTTGTAAGCAGAAAGTGTATCAACAAACTCCCTGTTTAATGTAGAAAGTGTGTTGACAAACTCCCCCTTAGATTGAACTTCTCCATTGAGTCATGCTCGTGAATCGTTGACTTGTCAATTCTTCAGATCCTTGTGGTGTTGAGGAAGGGACAGCGGCAACTCGATCATTTTATCCTTTGAGTGCCTCCACTTCGTGTCTTCATTCCAAAGCTTTTCATCGAACATGTTCTCCTCGCCTTTAGCATCTGCACATGCAAGAAAGCTAAACGCATAATGAGAACTATCGCTTGGAATATAGTTAACATTTAAACTAACGACAATTATGAGATCAAATCTCAATCAAACACCAACCGACAGCAGTTTGAAAGTTTAGAAAAATATTCATTTTAATCCTTTAACTTTCAAAACTCGTTAACTTCGACTGTTTATGAAGAAGCAGTTGTTTTCCAGCTTACGATCAGGATTTTGGGTAGGATAGACTCGAGTTCCAACATCGGTCAATCAAAAATAAACTTGAAGAAAAATCTTTTTGGATTTTATAAAGTTTAAATTAAAACACACCTAAAATCTTTTTGAAATTTTTCATTTTTCAAAAGTAAAGACGGAAAGCAATAAATAAATATATACCAAGATACATAAACAGGAAACATTAAATAAATATTTACAGACATTCTTTTTGCGAGTTTCGAGGGTAAGAGAATCATATCAGTGTACGGTCATGTCAAAACGCTCTTGTTGTTCTTTTAGTTAACATTAAGATAAGCATCCTATAACAATTATCGGTATTGTTGTCCACTTAAACTCAGCTTATCATTTGTAATCATGGCGAGGGGATACGTTAAGGTATGATTTATACTTACCGACCGGTGTTCATCCACATCACGACACATTCCCGTATCAAGGTATGCACGAGGGTTCATCTTACCGGTGAGTATACCGATTATCATCTGTTTGACCGTATATGATGTGAGATTCTCACTTATTTTGATTGAAAACAAGCCCTATGTGATATAATCACTTATTGATGAGGAACTTGATTTTCGATGCATGAGGGCACAGGAGCAAGTCCGTGAACAGGTCAGTACTTTCGTACAGCAGAGAGACGAACTTGACTCCCGGAAAAATGTGATATTTTATCACTTATTTGTTTGGACATGTGATTGTTTATCACTTATTGAGGTCGTATGCAGTATGTACACGTATGTATGGTATCATGGAAGATCTAGACTTGCGTCCCCGTTATTTTTCGGTAAAAGATACAACCATGATACCCAGATGATAAGCAGCATAAAGACCGAATATCTCAGAACCTCGGCAATCTCTCAAACGAAATTTCGGTACTAAGACCATATGCCAATGAATGGTTCCCACCCAGTCTTCAGTCGGATTTAAGTTTATATCACCCTGCACACTTTAAAATGATTGTGAGCCTACCGATACATCTTATATAGAGCTGCTTATCGTTTTTCATTTAAGGTTTAAAGAGGTTTAGACAGACCACTGATGTACTATCATTTTCTCTTTTGCTCGCCAGGAAACTCATTTTTGCTTTTCTATTGTTTTTGTGTTTTTGAAATTTTTTTTGATGTTTTTGGATTTTCAGATTTTGGATTACTCCCCCTAAAATCAATAAACTAAAATAAATTTAAAACACAAAGGTATTTACAAAAATGATTTTCCGATGTTGGTTAACTCATGTTTTACCTCAATGCCGTTTACCAAAAATAAGTTTTAATCAGAAATGATTTAGCGAATTTTGGAAAAATAATCAGTTGGCATGTCGGTAAGCGGTGCGGACCAAGACAGCATTGTCTGGCCAAAGAGTGCTGAACGAGATAATAATTCACAAAGCAGCTTAAATATCGACAAGTATAGGAGAGATTAGAAATTTAAAACCGTATCCTGCAACTGCATCGTGCATTGCCAGGAATTTGAGTGCTCTCCCAAACTGGATATCCACCCGGTGTGGATTTCAAAGTCGATTCTTTGCAGCTACTTAGAAATCTCTTGACAGCAACAAGATCAGAAACCTTTGGGTCCGGCTGGTCGTCCACATTGCGCCAGCGAAGGTCTTTGTCTTTCTCTTTCAGAAGTAGTGTGCGGTTGTTCAACCCATGCCAAGGCGTCCGCACACCTGGTTGGTTTGTTCAACAAACACATTTTCTTCAATCACACCATGAAGAAATGTACACTGCACGTTCATCTTGTAGATTGTTGAACTTCAGACGTGCTGCAGGAGCGTACATTTTGATTTGAATCTATCCCGGGGACCCGATCAAAGCCTTGAACATTCACATTTTGAAATGATTTTCATTTTGTCGAAGCTTCCAATTTCTTTCATCAGACATTTCTTTTTCCCTTTTCTCTTCCTCTCCATCAAAGGCAGCAATTTCTTCTGTTGCCTATTTTGTGCAAGGATGCTCCACTATCAACAATCTTACGACTATCGAAAGTTCCTCCTGGAATATCCTACACACTCACTCAAAAATTAGTTGGAGAGAGGGACCCAAGCCTTCGTGGACTTGGGTCGTCCTTGATCATCAAGAAAAGTGATTTCAATCACTTGATGATTAGGAAATAGAACCTGCGGTGCTCCCCCTGACTGAATTACCTGTTTTTATTTCCAAGCTGTTTGTTCTTTACCAGTATTTGCATTAATTGTTTTAGCATTTACTGGTTTAACAGTTTTAGGTTTTGCTTGAACAGGTTTTTCTTCTTTGACCTCTGATTTTAAGGCCTTTTCGATTACCTTTTGATTCTTTTGTTTTAACTTCTTTTCCCTTTCTTTCAAGACACGTGGATCTTGTTTCGGGGGAAATGATCGTTTTTGGTAATTGGTTTCTTGGGGAGCACTTGTTTTTGCCTTCAACTTTTGCAGGTATGGGCAGTATCTTACAATATGCCCAATTGTGCCACACTCAAAGCACATTCTCCGCTCTACAAACCTCGGAGAAACACGTTGATGACCAGACTGAGAACCAGACAATGAACTTTGTGATCTAGACGTTCTTTGACCTAAATCACATCCGTTGGTGTGTTGGGTGTAATTATTCTGATCATTTCGTTTTAAAATTCTAACTTGTTTTATAAAATCAAGGTTAGATTTATCCTGAAATGTTTCAAGTTTGTCTGAACCCGTGGATCCAACAAAGTTCACTTTCGGTTCTCTTTTCTTAACAGGAGCTCTTTTGTTTTGCACCCATTGTTGTTGAACCTTAGGTGCTTGAACATTCTTGTTCTGAGCCTTCTTTCCCTGTACCTTACCTTTTCCGGAGTTGACTTGTTGTTTTCGCTCAACTGGTGGTTTTTGGTTTCCGTATTGTTTTCTAATTTGGTCACACGGAATTGGATCACATTGAGTGACGGTAACTTTGCCACTTTTGTTTCCCAAAAACTTGTCAGTACATCCTTCAAAAACTTGCTCAATCAAATCTTGATTTACATTTTTAATTGGAAAATCTTTGTTAGAGTAAATTTTGTCATCTCCTTTGAGCGTGTACAACAAGTTACTCCCTTCAACACTTGATACAATCGACTCCATTTCTTTTGACATTTCAGTCTTACTCGGTTTCACTGGTGGATCACACAGGATGTGATTCTCGATTGGAATATCTGTTGTAACCGAGTTAGACTGTTGTTCCACAATTACTTCAGATTCATCATCCGAAGAATCAGCATCCTCAACAGTGGGAGGACTCTGTTCCTTAACACATGATGAATCTGTCACATTCTCAGATTCAGATTCAGTTTCAGATTGACCTGAGGATGATGTACCAGTTGTGAACCCGAGGCCTGCTGCAAAGTCATCTAGACCGAGTGGCACAGTAGGTTCAAAACGGGGCATATCCTCGTCATCAGGCAATTTTGAGTAATTGTGATTCATTGGGGGAGGACATGATTTGAATCCCATACACTTCTTATCCCCCTTTTTCCTTTGAACATCAATAATGTGATCCAATACATAGCGGGAATTGGAATAACTTTCCAATTTATGCTTGATTGTTTCACATTCACATCGAGCGGTTGCCAATTCTACCATCTGCTTTTCAATTGTGTCTATAAGATCATTGTTAGCATGTTGTTTTCGCAAAACAGCTTTTTGTAATTCTGAAACATCATGTCTTAATGACGCAATTGTTGTTTTAAATTCCTTTTCATTTCTGGTTAAAAACACGTTAGCTTCAGCTGCTTTAGAAAGGTTTACAATCAATTCTTGATTGTGTTTGGATAGGATTTCAATCTGACCTTCCTGTTCAGCATATTTAACATTTAAACTATCACAATTTTCACAGCTAACTACAGTGGGTTCATCGACACATACCTGACCTGATGAACTGTCGACATTAGCCATAAAGGCTGAATGGAGAGAAGACGAAGAGTAAGCAGCTTGATCCATCAAATTAGATCTTCTTTCAGTTCCTACTGCAGCTTCTTCCAAGAGTTCATCAATATCTGCATCGACTGACGCACTTGATGTTTCATCCACATGATCATTTCCTGAAGTGGAGGATACTTCATCTGAGCTTCCACTATAACCAGAACTGTCTTCATCTCCAGAAGATGCAACACCATTGGTGGAAGATTCTCCACCACTGGCGTGCTTTAAATCCTTTACGACTTCAGCAAAACATGCTGTTCCACCATTTCCTCCTTCTCCAAGCTGAAGCGACCAATCACAACCCTCATCTATTTGAACCAACAGTCCCCGGTTGGTATTTGATGACCCTGCTTGGCCTTGGTTGTTGACAGGTATCAACGTACGAACATTGTTCCCGTTCTGGTTGCCTTGATTTCTGAACGGATTTTGATTTCCATTCTGAGCTGGTCTTGTGCATTCCCTTTTGAAATGACCCCGTTCCCCACAGTTAAAGCACTTGACAGCTTGCTTGTCGAACCCATACTTGGTGTCTTTCTTGTTTTCCAAGTTGGTTCTTCCCGTCCTTTCCATAAACTCCTTTGCTCTTCGAATTGCACTAGCAAGAGCCCATTTGATATCCATCATTTCAAACTCTTCTTTATCCACTTGCTGATAATCTTCATTGGTTAGATTGATATTCCCAATCTGACCCGCAACTAATCCACAATAAGCACTAACCAAGGTATTCAACATCTCCATATGCTCCTTGGCTACTTCGACACTGACTTTGGAAAAGTTGGAAGTGTCTAATCTGACTGTGTTAGGATTGGAAGTGGCTTGAAAGTTTGAAGAGCTTCCATAAAACCCTTGCTGTTGCGGTTGTTGCTGCTGAGCTGTCGGTTGCACATTCGGTCTTGAAAACATCGTGTAAGCTGAAGGATCAAACTGATCTGTTGTTGAAGGTCCGGTGTTAGAGACGAAAGCTGTTTGAAGCTTCGCGTGTTGAGAAGCTGGTTTTTCTCCACTGATACCTCCTGCAATTCCAAAGTACATCTCAGGATTTTGAGGAGTCAATGTTCTTTTCGCCTTAAGCTTTTCTTCCACATCCTTGTTCTCCAATCTTTGAATTAACTCATAAACGGTGATTGTGTCTAGAACACCGTTTTCTTTGAGAATTTCAAGATAACTGTTCCACTTTGCTGGTAAGCTATCAGCGAATCTCTTCACCATTTCTTGTGGAGTGGCAGTGACTTTAAAGGCAAACATCTCGCTCAACAAGTGATGAAACCTTGTAGATAAATCTGCCAAAGTCTCATTCTCCATACACGTGAATCCTTCAAACTCTTTCTTCAGTAATTCTTGCTTGATCTTTCTAGATTGAGCATTTCCTTCACATCGTAACGTGAGCATATCCCACAAGCTTTTAGTAGTCGTGCAGTAAACAAACTGGTGGTATATGTCTCTGTGAAGAGCTTGTGTGAGAATCATGAATGCTTTCTTTTCTAGCTCAAATTTCTTCTTATCTTCTTCAGACAAAGTGCTGTAAGTTTCTGGATTGGATCCTGCAACCTCCAAATCATGTTCAAATGCTGTGAAGAAGCACATCCATAGATCTTGACCTTGCCCCTGAACATAAGTTCTCAGCCTTTCTTTCCACCATCCCCAATCATTGATGTGATTCAGCTTTGGCGGTTTTGTGCTTGTACCAGTTTCACTGTCGTTCTGCATCATAGATTGAATGCTGCTGTTTTGATTTGTGACCAATGCCCATTGATTTGCAGTGATCATTGCAGCTTGAGGTGGGGCAATAGCTTGCATCCATGCAGTTTTGTTGAAATCTGACGTAGATTGCGTAGATTGCATAGCTGATGATTGTGGAGTCGAAGTCGAAGTTATTTGAGTCCACGCGGTTGGATCCCACTGACCGTTTGTTCCCATTTTATGAAAATTAATATATTAAGTGAAAATTGATTTTAAAAAAAAGTTTTCTGTTTAAAAAATTTAATTTTCACAAACTATGTTAATATTTCGAAGGATAACAAACAGCCGAAGGATCTTTGATCGAAAGACCTGTAAAACACAAACTTGTAAAACTAAAACAAACAAGGATCGAAAGATCAAACTTTGTTCGAAGGATCAACAGTGTTCGAAAGATCACTGTTGAGTTTCGAGCAATGACTTCGAAAGACTCTCCAATCGAAGGATCCTTGTCTTTCGAATAAGACCTGTAGACCGAAGGATGAACACGAAAGATGACTTCGAAAGACTCCCCAATCGAAGGATCCTAGTCTTTCGAAAATGAGCAGAAGACCGAAAGATGTATGTTTCGAAAATATTCCTTGGTTCGAAGGATAAGTCTCACACTTCGAAGGATGCTCGAATGATGACTATCTGTCGAACCTCCTTTGGTCGAAAGATGATCTTTCGACTTCGAAGGATATCTTTCGATCGGTTCTGACACAGTTGACAAAGAGTGACGGGTTGGTGAAAAAGTTGACGGGTTGGTGAGACTTTCGGCAGAAAGTATGTTCAGACCATATCTTGCAGGTCTGAATATGCAGGTCTTTCACCAACCGGGTGAAAAAGTTGACGGGTTGGTGAGACTTTCGGCAAAAAACAAACACCACCTTAGAGTTTGATTGGCCAAAATTTCTAATATCTTTACTTGAAGGTATAAGGTGGGTTTCGAATACAAAGTCCATTTTTCCTACAAATTTATAAAACCCTACAATTTCAGTTATAAAACACACTTAAGGAGGTGTTTAGGAGTGCTTATTTTAACCAACTTATAACTTATTAACTTTTTGAAAAGTTAAATGATGTTTGGGTTTGGGAGTGTATGTGAGGGGAAAAGCCAATAAGTCACTACATTGTGACTTATTAATTTTTCCAAAAAGTCATAAGGAGTTTTGAAAGGCTAAGCCAAACACCCCCTAAAACCCACAAATAACATAGTGAAGATCACTAAAACATAATATACAAACCCTAACATTCCATAAAAACTTCAAATGTATCATCGTAGAACTATGAATGTAAAACACAACATGATAATCAACATAAAACACACTAATATTAGTCATTGGATAATCAAAACCTTATCATCCAAAACATAACACAAAACCCACAAATATAGCGTTTTAGTACTCTTTACTTTGTTATTTGTGGGTTTTGAGTGTGTTTTGTTGACATTATGATGTTTTATAACTTTTATACTTTGTAAGAAAAATAGACTTTGTAGCCAACTTCCACCTTGAAGGTATAATTTATCTTTTATATTATAAACATCTTTTTTCATTTGATATTTTATCTTTTGTTCACCCGTGAATTTCACGGGTCTCTAACCTAGTTGACTACCATAGACATAATATGAGCAGAGATATGGATATGGATATGGCAGAAGTATTAACTTGACGGACTTTTCAAGGACTTTTCTATAGCTCATATATTTTGATAATACGATAACAAGTAAAAATTAGCGCATAAACTTTTAGTTATACCAATAGTTAATTAACATATACATTTTTAAACGATTAACTTTCGAACTTCAGTAGTTTCTAGGGTAAGAAAACCTACATAAACAAGGTACTACAATAACATCAATAACTAACATTTACAAGTCCAATTAAACAATAAATATTTAGCATAGTAAACTATGATGAGTGCTAAAGGGAATGAACTGTGTCTCAGAGCATTCACATCCAATCCCCTAAAAATATACATACATTCCACTAAAAAACAACTCATATATCAATATATTTCCACTAAAAACAAATATTTTTTCTCTCTCCTTTTCAATATATATTACATTTTTCTCTCTCCTTCACTCACAACCACTTTCAATATATATTAAAAAATTATAGTGGGTGAACAGTGTCCCCCCAAATATACAGATGAACAGTAATATTTTCTCTCTCCTCCACTCACAACCACTTTTTATACTCTTTACATTTTAAAAACCTCACTCACAATATGATGTCTTGGATGTGAATGCTCTCATAGAACCATAATGTGTAAAAGTGAGTACAAGCTATGCTTACCTCTATAGGTGAATGATCCACTAAAAAGTGGATTTTGCCTAAGTAGTCTAAGAAGGATTGTGATGATGACATGTGACACTCCTAATAAGTAGGAATGAAGGGTACTTTGGTCCTTATAAATATGAGTGAAAATGACATGTGGCACCCCTTTTGGTTTTTAAAAATACAACAAAAAAATCTAGTACAAAAAAAAATCTAGCACAAAAAATCTAGTAAAAAAAATATAGCACAAAAAATGTAGTACAAAAAAATATAGCACAAAAAAATTTTGTACAAAAAATATAGCAAGAAAAAATTTAGCAAAAAAATGTAGTACAAAAAAATCCAACACAAAAATTTGAGAAAAAAAAATCAAGACAAAAAAAAATTCAGTACAAAAAATTTAGCACAAAAATATAGTACAAAAATGAAGCACAAAAAAATGTTATACAACATAGAAATACAACACATTTTAGTTGGTTTTTTTAGTCTTCATTTTTTATATAGCAATATGGTACTCAAATTAAAGATAAAAAGACGCTCGGTTTTACGGTGAAATTTTTATGAAAAAATAACGTCGTATAAAAAAGTTATGAACGTTTAAAAAATTGGGGTGGAATATGCATGTGCCTTGCATGTGGAGAGAGAAAATCCATAAATAGGATTTTCCCAAGATACCCTTGCACTCCTCCTTTCTCCTACACTTTCATCTTAACCATTGATTTGAAAAATGAATGGTTAAGATTCATTCTTATCCTACATAGGAAAAATAAACTTTTTATTTGATCTTACCCCTACCTCTATATATACAAAATAGGGGAGATGTAACTAACCAACTACCATAACTAACCAAACTCTCTGTAACAACTCAACTGCTATGCATACACAAATATATAATTTTTGCAACGTTTTTAAAGCTGGACCGGACCGGCCGGTTTAACCGGAGACCGGTAACACCGGCGGTCCGGTTATGCCCTTCAAACCGTTTGTGCAGTACCCGGCGGGCCGAGCCGGCGGCCGGTGGTTCAACCAGAAAACCGGTGTAAAATGTGATCCGACCGGTTGACAAGATCTCTAAACGAGGTCTGAGTGACCTAAGCCTTGGAACAAAGAACACCATCAATCTAGATAATAGAAGCGAAACAAGGGAGGTTAAAGCCTTGAAAACGGAAAAAAGACTCTCCTTGTACCGCGTTGATCTGCAAAATATGAAAATCTGAAGATTTGGAGGTGTGGCAAACTCATGAACAAAGATGCGATTGGAAGTTTCAGAGGAAAATCAAGCGTATTATGAAAAGGAAGTTGAAACACTAAGAAGTACATGAACTGAGTGATTGGACTTTTTTGAGATAACTAAAACTATTAATTTGATGGGCTGATGATTATTTAGAGGAATTGGGTTTTTTAAGTCTTGTTGGATAAGTAAACGATGGCTCAAATGGCTACATTCAATTTTATGTTAGAAGAAAATATAAGTACAAATTTTTATATAATTTAACTTCTAAACTAATTATATGTCATCCGGTTCTCAAATCCGGTTCGACCGGTTGGACCGGTCTGACCAGTGGACCGGTAAGAAGACCGGTTCGACTTCCGGTCTGGTCATGAAAACATTGATATATACACTAACATGCCCCCAAAGCTTAACAGGATGCAGCAACCTGAAGCTTGGATTGCAAAGGGTCAAAACGGGGACAAGCGACCCTTTGTTCAAATGATATGTAAGCTGAAAAAGTAGTATGCACATAATGAATGCATAAGGTCTGAGCTAACACCATGTCATGAACAAAGTGTAATTCAATCTCTAAGGACTTCCTCCGCTGATAAAACAACGGAATGACTGCAAGATAAGTAGCACCAATATTGTCGCAACAAATAGTAGGTGGAAATGACAAAACAATATGAAGCTCATGTAAAATGAATAAAATCCAACGTATCTCTGCAGCAGTATGAGCTAAGGCGCGATACTCATCCTTAGTACTAGATCGAGCAATAATATATAGTTTCTTGGAGCTCCAACCGATAAGGTTGGGCCAAAAACACACAATAACCGGTAGTTAATCGTCGATCATCAAGGCAACGGTTCAATCAGCATTATAATAAGCATGTATATCAACGTTTCTTATGTGATATTAATCAGGTAAAATTTATAACTGACTAACTAGTGGTTCCCACGCACACAGACATACTCTTGTATCCAGGTATGCACAAGAATTTCATCTTAAAGGTAAATATACTACTTGCATATGTAATTGGGCTATTGCGAGTGTTAGTGCATAATGTTTATAGTTGAGTCATGTATTTTAATAGTGTCTAGGTATTAAGTGTAGGTCCCTCTCGAGGATGAGATAAAAACCTTTTCCTTGTTATATCAAACACACTAGCGAGTGCGGAATCCAAGCTAGCATGCAACCGAGAATTTATACGAGAACAAGCACAAACACGACACACAAGATTCACCGATTAACACCACATGTATTAATACGAATGAAGGGTCCGGTTACAAGCTCAATGTTTACAGATATGTTCTATAAACTCTCAAAGTGTGTGTGTTCTCCTCTCTCTCTCTGCCTTATCTCTCGTGTCTGTCTAAGTCTTACTCATCTAACTATCGAAGAGAACACAACACACGGGTATTTATACCCGACACAGCAGGTCTGGTCGAAGGATCAGACAGAGTGATCGAAAGATCATCTGTCGACCAGAAATCCCTTCGAAAGATCACATTCACCACGAAGGATGATATCCTTCGTGGTCTATCCTTCGTGGTCTATCTTTCGAGCTCATCATCGAAGGATATAAACTATCCTTCGATGATTTATCCTTCGACACACACACCTAACAACCAATGTGCTAACTGTTTGGCCAAGTCAAACCAGGAGGATGGTTGACTTGGTCAAACTTACATCGAACGCACATTGTAACAAACTAAGACGTAACCCAGACTAACGTAAGACATCGTTTTGTAACATTACGAAATACAGACAAAGTACAGACACAAGTGCACCAACAAACTCCCCCTTGGCTGTAGCTTTGTCTCGATCTTCGTGTCTTCAAGTCTTCAAGGCCGAGTCGAACCGAGCCGAGTCGCGTCCACACAAAATGCATCAACATTAAGTTAGACAGAGTTTTTGTTTGAGGCTTTGATAAGTCTTGTAAGTCAAACGCAAGAGTCTTGTGTGTGACATTGTTAGTCATACGTTGGCTTGTTTAACCGCATGAGTCGTCCATTAGTGATGTTAAACACATGAGTCCTACGTTTATAAATATGACTCATGCGGTTTAGATTAGATAGTTTTAGACGTGCTACTGATTTTTCTCTAATTACTGGGAAACTGTGTCAAAATTTCTCTAGGAATACAAGAACGCTTATTTAGCTTTCTTGTTCATACAATCACACATATTAGATGGATTCCGCACATCTAATTTTCTTAAACATAGAATATTGTTTGTTTTGACACATTTAACCGCGTTTAACAAGATCAAATGGAATTTCAAGTGGTATCAGAGCATTAGGCTCATTCTGCGGAGATTGTACAAGTTTTGAGTGTTATTAGACAAGAATAGGACGTTTATGGATTGTTTTTTAGTGTTTTAGGGTTTTCGGACTTAGAATTTGTTTTTCGAAGAATTAGACAAGTGTTTGTTGTTGAATTCGGAAATTGAAAGTATAAAACTGCTCTAAAATAGATTGTGCGCAAAACATATTCATCAATTTTCCTAAAACCAACTTTATTATGATAATTATAATCTCTGTTTACAATCAGAATGTTGAAACGCATGTCATGTTTATCAGATCAATGACATGTCTTTTCAACGGCATGTCTATTTCAAGTGTAAGAGACATACATTTAAAAGATTAACTAAAAGAGACATACATTTAAACTTTTCAACTCAAGAGTCATACGTGCGTAAAAGACATACGTCTAAGAAAAAAAGTGCACAGATTTGAGACTTCGCTTATAGTCAAATTGTGTTGAGTCATTCGTTTGTCCAAAGATTTATGTTGGGTATTTTGTTCCAAAAGTCAACAACAAGAGACTCGTATTTGACCAAAAAGAGACAGTCGTTTGACCAGGACATATGTGTAACAGTTTTTTAAAATTTGTATAAGTGTTGATAAATTTTTCAAGATGTGGGATTTCAGAGCTTATGTTGCACAACAAACGGGATTGTCACAAGAAATCAATCTGGATAATTCAACGGGAACTAATAACAAGGTTCCTAAACTGCTTAGAATGGAAGATTATCTGAGTTGGAAGGATAGATTAAGAGTTAGACCTATGGTTTAGACACGAGTCATTGATTGTAACTAAAGAGGACTACATAAGGCCGAGAGCAAAGAATTCTACAGAACCACAACCAGTTTCTTTGATGAATGTTGAACAAAAGACTGCTTTTGACAGAGAGAAAAAAGATGTCTAATCAGTTGAAGTAAGCTTTACATGATAATATATAGTTTGCATTAGTTTAAACAATTCAGAACCTGAAATACACCATAGACTGCATTAAGAGAAAGAAGCTTGGGGAATTTTGAAATGATAGCCGGGAAGAGAAGTCATCTAAAGAAAGAATTTGAAATCTTCATGCACATAAATAAAGACCGAGAGACAGATGATCTTATTACACGTTACTGTCAAATATTATCAGGGATAGATGAGTACTTCATTGAGGTGTTCAACATGGAAAAGGTGATGAAATTAGCTTACACGTTACCAAACCCAGTAGGTTGGATTTCTGATAGTGCTAAAGCAAATTCAAAGATTTCAAGTACCTATATGTATTCTTATAGTAATTCAGATCAAGTTTATCACTTCCACAATCGTGTCCACTTCAATTACAAATCCCAACTTCCAATTTTTATTAAGTGTGTTTAACCCTTATTTCTAGTATTCATGGACAACCTAGCCTTTTGCCCAACTCATAATCTTCTTCCTTACTTAACCAAAGAGAGACTATCCTCAATATCATAAATACATTGATCTCATTGAAAAATCTATATTCCATCATGCACTCACCATAAATCTTCCTATTTATAAAACCACTCTTGTTGAGTTTTGGTCACATGCAAAAATTACACAACTTTCTACACACTCGATAAAATTCTCATGAGACATCACTTCGCGCTTCTTCTTCTTCTTCCTCCTCCTCCCCTACATGTTGGCCCCAAAATGGATCTTGATCTCTAGACAATCGAATAACTTAAATATATAAAATGAGAGTTTGAATACAATAGAATAGAATTGATTACAAATGAAAAAATAAGGCCCTATTTATAGTTTCTAATGGGTGCGATCCAATAGACGTGTCCTTTCACGAATGGGTGCGTCTCTTGAATGTGTGGATGTAATTAAACGTGAAGAGATGCGTCTCTAAGATCCAAAAGTCGTGTCTCCTCCTTGTTTCCTTGTGACCCTTTGATCGAACAGGCATGTCTCTAAGGAGACATGTCTTTTCCTTTAGTGAAACGGTTATAATCTTTCAGTTTTACACCTTCAGTCCCCAAACTTTGTAACCGCCGTATAACTACCTTTTAACCGCCATATTTGTAACCGCCGTATAACTACCTTTTAACCGCAATATGTCATACCCTGATGTTTGCGGAAGCGTGGTTATTGGTATGACTTCTTAATACCATAGCATTCAGTCATAACAATGCTAAATGATAAAACCAAAAGATATTCATCCATAAAATTTAGTTTGAAAATACCACAACATACTTGACGTTTGCGGAAGCGTGGTTATTGGTGTGACTTCTTAATATCATAGCATTCAATCATAACAATGCTAAATGATAAAACCAAAAGATATTCATCCATAAAATTTAGTTTGAAAATACCACAACATACTTGTTTGAAACATCGACACCAAGTTTAAGTTACAAATCATAACAAGTTTTAATAAGTTCATCAAGACTCGACAAAAGATCTTAAATAAAACCGGGTTTAGAAACATGTATCCCGTCCAGGAATAGGATACATCTTCTAAACTCTACGACCACGGATGACATCTTTTATTTAAACGCAGCTTGAAACACATGCATACACCTGCCAGATCCACTTAGTTCCCTGAAATACATGTAGTTTAAAAATATCAACAAAAGTTGAACGAGTTCATGTGTTCGTGAGTATGTATAAAACCTTTGTAAACAGTATAAGTATGAATGTCCCGGTATGATAGCAAACAAGGAAAAGATCACCAATGGTTTGCAAGGCCACTGATATGTGTGACGGTGTAGGAAGACTCAAACCTAGCAAAGTTGCACCGGGCTTCCGGCTGGAAGACATAGTCACCCTATGGGCCACCCTGGTCCTCATGGGTGTGGGCTCGCTACACCCAAATAGATCTATCACTCATGCCCCTCGGTCCTTATACGAGGATTAATGGTCCCAAGTATCCGCCTACCCAATCACATAATCTATGGTTCTTTCCTAGGCTAACCATACCAATTGTTTCTGTATGTAAATCTTTTGTAACATGTATTTCACCCCCAAAATAAATAAACAAAACAGTTTAAAGAAAAGGGGGACATGAACTCACAGTATTGCGTCTTCAGTACTGGCACTCAAATCTCCTCAGCAAACACGACTACCTACAGTGTACTAACGTCTATTAGACGAACGGGTCGTGCCTTTGCTTAGTATTTACGTTTTTTAGTTACGTTTCTTATGTCCCAATATTATTCCAAGTTATAATTACTTGTTAAAATAATAATTATTTTAACCTCAAATTATATTTAATTTTGGAATAATTGTTTAAACCATATTTTTGTAAAAATACTTCTCAAGTATTTTATTTTCGTAATTCCCTCCCAAGGATGGGGGTATCTTATACATGTACATTTTTATTATTGTATTTGTAATTTCCAAAATAATATATTTCCAAGTCTCACTTTAGAAAATATATTTAAACTTATTTTGTCCAAAATAATGTATTCCAAAAAATAATATATTTAAACTTATTTTGTCCAAAATAATATATTTCCAAGTCTCACTTTAAGAAAATATATTTCTACTTCCAAAAATAATATATTTTACCTTTTGTCAAAGTATGATATAACTTGTAATAATAATAAAAATCATACTTTCATTCCGTTTGTATCCAAAATAACATTTACCAAAAATATATGTAACGGCATTTTCCGGAATATTGTGTAAGTTACGTTCTATCCTTCGGTTTCACAATATTATGTGTGTAACTTATATATTTATTCCTTGATATTCTTGGTATTATTTTGGATTGTAAATTCCATGGTATTTTGTTAAGTTATATTACTTTACCCTAAAATAATATAACTATTTCACCAAGTATACAAATATTCACGCAAGTGTCTTAATATATATATGGATAAATTACACTTTTCGTCCTTTATGTTTGTATCAAATTGCAATGGATGACCTTTAACTTTAATAATTACATTCACAATCCTTTATTTGTAAAACTCGCTACACCTTACGTCCTTTAACACTAACCTAATTAAAAATTCCAGTTAAATCTAAATATGTGCCTTGAACAAAAGGGTAAATTGGTAATTTCACTCATTTATGTAAAACCCTATCTCTCCAGTCTTCTTTCATATCTCAGACATCTTTCTCTCCCTTTTTTACTCTTTCTCCAGCCAACTTCCATCACCATCATCGTATCCCAGCCACCACTACCACCAAATCCGTCCACCGCCCCACCACCACCATCGAATCGAGCCACCAAAGTCGGAAATTGATAACGGAAGGAAGCTGCAGCTTCGCTGCCGGAAGAACGGCGATTTCATTCCAGTTCCCCGGTTGAAACAATCCACCAACGGCGAAAGTTTGTCTGGTTTTCGTAAAACTGAAAGGCGACAGTTCTCCTGTTGAAACAATCCACCGACGGCGAAAGTTTTTCTGGTTTTCGTAAAACTGAACTTACTTGGTTATTGATTTGGGGAAATTACTTAGTTGTTGATTGTGGAACTAAAGCTTGCAGATCTATCAAATTATCCTTGAAGTGTGTGTAGGTTTGGCAATGGTGGTGTGTTGGATGAATCGAAATTCATCACCAGGGCAAAAGGGCATTTTTGTTGGGTTTATCAATTAAGATATTAGTGTTTGACTTGGAATAGGGATTTCGTTGTAAGTATGGAGGTTTCAATTTGGGTTAGATAAATATGAAGGTTCTTATTCATTATTTTATTTAGTGTTTGAATTTGTTTAAGAATAGATAAAGTAAGAGTATAAATATGGTTAAATTTATGTATTGGTTAAGCAATTATAAGAGTGCAGTAAACAATTTTCTTTTCATCCCTTTGTCCCTTTCAACGCAAACCTGCTTTTGAGTTTTGTGTTCTTGAGTTTTACTTAAGGCTCTTGATATTATTATGATGGTTAGATTAGGCGTAATGGAGGTGGTAGCTCATGTGGTTGTTAGGTCACGTTGTGGTAGGGGTGGTGCGGTTAGGTCAGATGGGTGGTTTTAGAGATGGCAGTGGTTGGTGGTGGTGGTGGGTGGTGGTTATGTTGGATAAGAGGAAAGATTAAGTTTTAAATATTGTTTTTTTTATGTATTTATTAAACTGTTTTATAATTTATAGAATAGTAAAAAGACTAAATTACCCTTATATGACCTGACTTAACTGAAAAATTTAACTAGGTTAGTGTTAAAGGACGTAGAGTGTAATAGGTTTTCCAAATAAAGGATCATGACTGTAATTATTAAAGTTAAAGGTCATCCATTGCAATCAGATACAAACATAAAGGACGAAAAGTGTAATTTATCCTATATATATATATATATATATATATATATATATATACCCATTTTTATTTATAAAAATCAACCTCCAATACATGTATTTTTGTAACAAATTCTATGGCAAAGTTTATATCGTAAAATCATAGTTAAAACACACTTGTTAGAGTTTGTTTAGAAAATATTTCCTAAGTGTTTGCATTTTTAGAAAATTTTGCCATAGTTTCCCCTAAAAATGGAGGTGTCCATGCTATCAAAGCATATCATTTTCTTTTCAAAAATCATCATAAACAATCAGCAATCAATCCCTAAACAACTTACACTTACCAAGTGCAAAAACTATACAATTTACATTACAACATGAACTTGATCTTTCACAAAAACTTGTAGTAACTTGGTAGTGTCCTTAGTAGGTTTAGTTACCCTCCAAAATGTATTTAATTCTTGATAAATTTCATTCTTGAAAGTTTTAGGTGTTTACAACTTGTAAACATATTTTACAAAAACGTTTCTTTATGGGTCTTCTTGTTTCTCTAGTGTTTCTACACTTGTTTTACTACAAAAAATAGTGTAGGTTTTAGTAAGAACAATGATCTTCTAAAAATCATATTTTGAACTTGGTTCTTTTGGAAAACCATTCATAAATATTAGATTCATAAGATTACTAGCTTACTTTGTTTATTATTTTTCAAGAGATCATCTTATTATTCAAGTTCATGCTTATGTATGAGGATGATCTTCTTGTGTCAACACATAATCATCCTCTAACTTGCTAGATCATGTGTTTAATCACAATCTAGCAAGCTCCTTATGATGATCAACATCACAATCTCAAGTAAACAACAACAAGTATCATACATATACTAAACAACACTATCTCATCAAGATTTCATCATATGTAAGCTTTATGTTCATGATTCATGTTCATGTCTTTTTGTGTTCTTGTGATTTACAACATAATACATCTTTTAACCAACTAAAATTAGAAGTAATAAAGGTTATGAGAGTCTTACTACTAGCTCTAAGGCTAGGGATGAACACAAGAGAATGAAGGTGACAAAGATGGTGGATAAAAGCTAACGAGAGAGGTCTTTGAAGTTCCACAATGTAACACCCCGTGTTTCCACAAGTGAAAGTCAAAGTCAAGGTCAAAGTCAACGACCGGTTATACGGATTTGACTTATAGAAATTTCTTTATTTTATTTGTATTATGTGGAGTAAGTGTTGTTAATTACAAGCCATCGACGTGTTATTCAAACGACTTACGACTGTGAACTATAGGAAGTAACAATGCGATAAAGTTAATCAACTGACAATCAAGCTATGCTAATCGAATCGACACCGAATCGCAACTCGAGCTATACTTGTTGGTTATTGTTATACGTGTGTGTGCCTTATGTGTTACTTGTGCATGTGTATTTATGTTGTGTTGTGGTAATCAATCGAAACGCAATCTAACTTGAAATGCAATCGAACTCAATCAACATCGAACTCGAATCGTAAACGAACTATGATAATTAGTGGAGAAGGGATAGGGCCCGATATGAATTAGTTGGGACTGAAAGTAATTTGACTAGGAACCCTATCGTGTCGAACCGCTCGCAATCGAAATCGAAACGCCGAAAATCGTCGCATCGAACATTCAAACCATGTGCCATCCGGCCGGATTGCCATCCGACCGGATAGCCTCTTGTCCGCAGATCAGATGCCATCCGACCAGGGTGTCATCCGACCGGATAGTCATCCGGGCGGTGTGTCATCCGATCGGATAACCCTTTCCTCTTTTGGAATCCTATAAATACCCATGTCATTGTCATTCTTTCTACTTTTGGAAACCCTCTGTCCGAACAGCTCGTGCTCCCCACCTTTTCTTCGATTTCTCTCGATCAAGGTAAGATCTCGTCCTAAATCTTGTACCTTCTTGATCTACACGCACTCCTACACCTTTCTATCTTTTAAATCTTAACTTTTAACCGTGAAATCACTAGATTTCGGGTGTTATAGGATGATGTCATCATATGTTCTTCAAGAACTTCATGTTTTGGCCTCAATCCACCAAGAACAACTTAGATCTAACCGATTTCCACAAAGATCTTGTAAAGATCTCGACACAAGTGTGATGAAAGAGGATTGAAAGATGGTTTTTAACTTTCTTCCAACTCTTTTGCACTCAAGGTACTCAAAACCGATAGGATCCGACCCTGATCTAGTCTTCTACTCTATCGTAGTGTTGTACTAGCTCAAGATCCGGATTCTACCCACGAGACTACCGATTTCGGGTTAGTCAAGAACAACCGTCTCGAGCCGGTAACCGGCTGGACTTGGGTGATTCCTGGTCGGGTTGGTCATCTGGGTCGAACTAGGGGTTCTGTTGGCTAACACGTTGTCAAAGTGTCTCGACATAATGACAAACCATCAAAACGACCAAGTGTAGGACGAACGGAACAACTGTAACGGATTGCTATCCGACCGGATTGCTGTCCGATCGGATAGGTCATCCGAACGGATCACACTTGGGTCCCATCTTTAAAACAATCTTATCTGAAGTTTGAGTATCGAACGAATTGCAATCCGATCGGACGACCATCTGACTGGATTACTCTTCGGATCATGAGATACTAAGACTTTAAAGACTTAAACAATTTTCAACATGTTCATTACCAGAGTTGCCACCCGATCGGATGGACATCCGATCGAGTGACACTTCAACTTAGAGCTTGCCTTCACTAAGTAATCTCACCACTAAGTTACCGTCCGACCGAATCACCGTCCGACCGAACCACCGTCCGACCGAACCACCGTCCGACCGAACCACCATCCGAACGGATTGTCATCCGCACGACCCACCATCCGATTGAACGACTTGATGGATAGAGATACTTCAATGTTTTCAAAATGCTACAACGAAAACTTCAAAAGTCAAGCCATCATACACAAACACATACTTCTTATAGGAAGAAACAATCCACTCGAATCGTCATCCGACCGGACCACTGTCCGACCGGATGACCACCCGAACGGATTGTTATCCGCACGGATTGCTGTCCGATCGGATTACCATCCGATCGAACCACTATCCGACCCATTTGCACTTTGGACCATTTGACGCGTAAAACGTCACTTATCGTTATGCTATCGAATCTATTCAGGCTAACCTTACTCGCTAAGCGCTCCCTTCAATCCATTAACCGCTGTGAGTATACTCGACCCCTTTTTGCTTTACGCACTTTTGGGCGTTACATACGTTACGAATATTCAAACTACAACAATCACACTACTCAATTCTATTTGAACGCTAACCGTTAATGCATGTTATACGTGGCTTATGAATGCTTGTTTGTTATGTTTACACATGGAATGATGTCTACCTGCCTTAGCAACGATAGTACTATAGTTTGGACTCAGCACCCGTTCACACGGGGGTTGTTAAGGACTATTACTTGCATGGATTACGGTGGTAATCATGTATTGTGAACTGCCTCAGGCAGTCAACCCGCAGTCATTGGTATCGATGGATCTATGTCGATAACTAACGTGCTTCATTTCACAATGTGTACGTGCTGGTTATGCGTAAACGAATTCGAACTCTATATGCTATTATCAAACTTGTATGCTCACCTTTACATTTTATGTATTGACTTTATTTTAACGTATGTGACAGGTGCTTAGGACGCACACTTGGTAGGAATTTGCAGCTAGAATAAAGCTTTAGAGCCCAACAAATAGTTGTCTGTAGTGGTCAAACTAAGGGTCTCTAGAAGCAGATAAACAATTGCTGACTATTTTAAATCTGAGTTGTCAGAATAGAATATTTGCCTGGATTTATGTCTGTAATAATTATTTTACTGTTTGAGATACGGTATGGGACGTATTATTTAAATTAAATAGTATTGATAATTGTTATGGAAACTTCTGGACAATTTGTTTCGCTCAGTGCCATGCCCCGATGTTTCCGCCATCGCTTGGGGTGTGACACACAAGCTCCTAGCTCCTTTATGCTCCTTCTAACACCTTGTGATTACTTGAAAATGGATGAACTAGAGGTGGAAGTGGTGGTGGTGGTGGTGTGTGGTGTTGTCAGCCGAGAGGGAGGGCAAGAGAGGGAGAAAGGTGGGTGTGTGTTAGTGTGTGAAATGTGATCATCTCTTGAACTCTATGCCATACTTATAGCCATCATTCCTAAATATCTTGTCAATAAGAGCAAGGCAAGATCTAATATAAAAAGGAAATAAAATCTTGAGGTATGGTGGAGGTGGTATGGCCGATTGTAGGTGGGGGGGGGGGGTATAGAGTAGGCTTTAACTAGTTTGGTTACTTACTAGTTCAAAACCAAGTATATAGTTAGTTAAGTTAGTTACTAGATATTTTAGTGGGTGTTAAGGTGTTCGGGGATCATGACTAGCTCAGAAATAATTAAACAATGTTTCTAGTATAATTTTGGTGTTTCGGGTAGTGTCCGGTTGTTCGGTTAGATACCGGTTCGTTAAAGTGTCAAGCTATTCCGTTTAATGATCTTTATGTTACTTTTTGTGACACTTTTAATTCCCGACACTTAGGAAAACATTTAGGACAGTTTTACCATATTTTTGCACATAACTAGCTTGTAAAAAAGCTGAATTTTGCTGAAATATGCAGAATTCTGCACTTCATGTGGGTTTTAGGCACTTTCCGGCACTTAAACTATCACCTAGTGACGCAGTTTTATGGTCCTTACTTCCCTACACACCATACTAGTGTAGTACCTTGTCCCTGGCCCATACTGGGTCTCAAAGCACTGTCTGTCTATGTACTGAACTCCGTCAGCATATTCCTGTTCTATCCGTTAACTGTGCTAACTGTGCTTTGTGCATCATGTATGTCAATAAGGTTTGTATGTAATAATGATATGACATTATGTAATATGTGATGCACATGCAAGTGTGATGCAGTAATCAGAAAGCAATTAAGTAATCCAGCACAGTCATTAAGCATTAATTAATATTAATTAATTGTACGGATACCTGGATTTATGAGGGTTGTCACATTCTCCCCCTGTTAAGAAAATTTCTCCCAAAATTTAAGTTCTGCTACTAGCTGCTGGGGTCTTGGGGAACAAATGTGGGTACTTCGCTTTCATACGATCCTCATGCTCCCAAGTGAACTCTAGGCCGTGCCGCGCATTCCAACGAACCTTGACGAGTTTAACACTACTCCGTCGCGTCTTGTTAACCTTCCAATCAGTAACCTCAACAGGTTCTTCAGTAAAGTGGAGTGTGTAGTCAATGTGGACTTCATCAGCAGGTATGACAACTGTTTCTTGAGTTGGACTCTTTTTCAGATTAGATACATGAAATGTATCATGAACTCCATTCAGTTCTGCGGGTAGATCCAACTTGTAAGCTACGAGACCAATCCTTTCCAGGATTTTGAATGGTCCAATGTATCGCGGGTTCAACTTCCCACGCTTCCCAAAGCGTGCTACACCCTTCCAGGGTGAAACCTTTAACAAAACCATATCTCCCACTTGAAACTCCAACGGTTTCCTTCTTCGGTCCACGTAACTCTTTTGTCGATCACGAGCCGCCTTTTTGCGCTCTCGGATCTGAGTAATCTTATCAGTCGTCTCTTGAACCAATTCAGGACCAACAAGCTGTATATCCCCCGCGTCTGCCCAGCATAACGGTGATCGACACTTGCATCCATAGAGAGCTTCGAACGGTGCAGCTTGGATACTCGCATGATAGCTGTTTTGTATGAGAATTCTGCCAAGGGTAAGTGAGTGTCCTAACTGCCACCCAAATCCATCACGCAAGCTCGTAACATGTCCTCCAACGTTTGAATCATTCGCTCGCTCTGGCCATCTGTCTGCGGATGGAATGCAGTACTCAGATTCAACTGAGAACCAAAGGCTTCTTGGAAGGATTGCCAAATCCTTGATACAAACCTTCCGTCTCTATCAGAAATGATCGAGAGAGGCACTCCATGTCGTGCAACTATCTATCTCAGGTATAGCTCAGCAAGCTTGCTAGTGTTGTCTTTCTCCTTGATTGGCAAAAAGTGTGCAGATTTGGTCAGACGGTCCACGATTACCCAAATCGTATCGTGACCTCTGGGTGTTTTTGGCAATTTTGTTATAAAATCCATTGAAATCTGCTCCCACTTCGACATGGGTATTTCAGGTTGTTGCAGAAGACGTGAAGGCTTCTGGTATTTGGCCTTTACTTTGGCACAAGTCAAACATTTTCCAACATATGTTGCAACATCACCTTTTAATCTTGGCCACCAATAGTAATCCTTTAGATCTTGGTACATTTTATCCGATCCTGGATGGATCGAGTACCGTGATTTGTGAGCTTCATCAAAAATTATTTCTCTCAGACCACCAAACAGAGGAACCCAAATTCGTTTCATGAAGCACAACATTCCTTCATCATTGGGTACTAACTGTTTCTCCATCCCACGGAGATATTCATTCTCAAGATTCTCTTCCTTAAGAGCTTCTCTCTGTGCGGCACGAATGCGTAATGAGAGGTCCGTTTGAACAGTCATTTCCAACGCTCGAACCCTTATGGGCTTGATTCTTTCTTTCTGACTCAAGGCATCGGCGACCACATTCGCCTTCCCTGGGTGATACTTAATTTCACAATCATAGTCGTTTAACAACTCTACCCATCGTCTCTGTCTCATGTTAAGCTCTTTCTGATCGAATATATGTTGTAGGCTTTTGTGATCAGTAAAGATTGTGCATCGCGTGCCATACAAGTAATGTCGCCAGATCTTTAAAGCAAACACCACAGCGCCTAGTTCCAAATCATGTGTGGTATAGTTCTTCTCATGAACCTTCAACTGGCGTGAAGCATAGGCTATAACCTTCTGTCCCTGCATCAGCACGCAGCCTAAACCTTGACACGAGGCGTCACAATATACCACGAAGTCGTCAGTGCCTTCGGGTAGGGATAAGATGGGTGCATTGCAAAGCTTGTTTTTCAACAACTGAAATGCTTCTTCTTGCTTGTCTCCCCATTCATACTTCTTGTCTTTCTGTGTAAGGGGGGTCAAAGGTTGAGCGATTTTCGAGAAGTCCTCAATGAATCTGCGATAATATCCTGCCAAACCTAGAAACTGTCGAATCTCAGTTGGCGTTTTCGGGGTCTCCCAATTCTTGATCGCTTCAATCTTTGTAGGATCCACATGAATTCCATCTCCGTTAACCACATGACCAAGGAACTAAACCTCGCGTAACCAGAACTCGCACTTCGAGAACTTAGCGTATAATTTTTCTTTCTTAAGCAGCTCTAAAATGGCTCTGAGATGTTGCTCATGTTCATCTTTCGTCTTTGAATAAATTAGAATATCGTCAATGAACACGATCACAAACTTATCGAGGCACGGCTTACAAACTCTATTCATCAAATCCATGAATACTGCTGGCGCGTTCGTCAACCCAAACGGCATAACCAGGAACTCGTAGTGCCCATAGCGAGTCCTAAAGGCCGTCTTTGGAATACTCTCCTCTTGGATTCTCAACTGGTGATAACCTGATCGAAGATCGATCTTGGAGTAACAACTCGACCTTGTAGTTGATCGAACAGGTCATCAATCCTTGGCAAAGGATATCTATTCTTGATAGTCAACTTGTTAAGCTCGCGGTAGTCGATACACATGCGGAAACTACCATCTTTCTTCTTGACAAACAACACTGGAGCTCCCCAAGGCGAGAAGCTTGGTTTGATAAATCCCTTGTCTAAAAGTTCCTGAAGTTGTGTTGACAGTTCTTGCATCTCGGAGGGCGTAAGTCGATAAGGTGCCTTAGCCATAGGCACAGCGCCTGGAACTAAGTCAATGTGGAACTCGACTTGTCGCTGCGATGGTAATTCTGGCAAGTCTTCGGGAAAGACTTCAGGATATTCCTTCACGACTGGAATGTCTTCTAGCTTTGGCTCAGCAGCTTCTTTATCCATAATGTGTGCCAAGAAGGCGACACATCCTTTCTACAAACACTTTCGAGCCTTCAAATAACTGATGATCCTTAGGGGTGTATCGTGCTTCTCTCCATGTACCACAATTGTTTCTCCATTCGCCATCGGAATGCGAATGACCTTCTCGTGACATACAATCTCTGCTCGGTTGCTTGACAACCAATCCATCCCCACTACCACGTCGAAGCTTCCCAACTTGACCGGCAGCAGATCAAGTGTAAACTCGTGCTCTCCCAGTTCTATCACGCAACCCCTAATAACTTCATTCGCTTCTACTAGCTTTCCATTAGCTAGTTCTATTGAATATGGAATGTCTAGCTTACTGGTTACCAACCCAAGTATTCTCTTAAATTCTAGCGATACAAAACTATAATCGGCACCGGTATCAAATAGTACAGATGCAAAGCGTTGGTTGATAGGGAACGTACCAGTGACCACATTTGGATCTTGGCGAGCTTCCCTCGCATCGATGTTGAAAACCCTTCCCTGAGCTTGATTGAGCTTTGGGCACTCTCTCTTGAAATGCTCCACATCTCCACAATTAAAACAACCTGGTCCTCGACCATTACCGTTCCCATTACCACCTTGGTTGTTATTCGCTCCACGGTTTCCATTACCAGCTTGATTCCCAAAATTACCACGATTTCCGTTACCGCCATTTCCTCCTTGAGGGCGGTTTCCGTATCCATTCCCACCATGGTTGTTATTGCCATAACCTCTCTGACCATTGTTACCACGCCCAATACCAACCCAACATGTTTCCTTCGAGTGACCCACTCTTCCACAAGACTCGCATCTTCCAGCTCGGCACCGTCCATTGTGATGCAACTGACACGCATCGCATTTGGGCAAGGTGCCCATGTACCCTTTTCCTTTGTTTTCAGCACCAGTTTTGGCCCTGGCTGGTGCGTTTGCCTCTTCCTTCTTGTTAGCACTGCTGGTACCTTTCTTGAAGTTTGAGAACTTCCTTTTGTTCTCACCCGATGACTCAACGTGACTCTCTTTCTTCTTCTGGTCAGAGATCGAAAACTTGTTTAACCTGATTGCTTCTTCAGTTAGTGCTACACTCAGGTCGATAGCCTCGGTGATCGTAGCAGGTTTTGACGTCGTCACCATACTCATAATCTGAGGTGCCAACCCCCAAATGAAACGCTCAACGCGCTTGAATTCCGGACTAACCATGTATGGTACCACGTGAGATAGATCGTGAAATCTCTGCACATATTCGGCGATCTTCGGGCCGTCCATCTTGAGGTTCTAAAATTCTGTTTCCAACTTTTGGATTTCGGCCCTGGAGCAATACTTTTTACGCATGAATTCCTTCATTTCATTCCAAGTCAAAGCGTATGCTGCTGCCTCTCCCAGAGTTTAGACTTGGAGATTCCACCATGAAAGCGCTCCATCTATGAACAATCAGGAGATGTAGGTGACTTGGTGTTCTGGTGCGCATTTGCTCATTCTTATCATAGAATCGGTCTTCTCCGTCCATCGAACAAAGGCTACAGCACCCCCGGTGCCGTCGAAATTCAGCGGTTTACAGTCTAAGAACTGCTTATAGGTACAGCCTGTACAAGTAACGTCATTCACAGAAAGCATTAACGATCACACATGGAATATCCAAATGTAACGTATTGTGTCTCAATGACTTAAACATTACCATGAGGTGGGTTGTTCCTCGAGGTACCCCCGCTAGTTTCAGCGCGTGAGGCCTCGTAATCTGCTATCGCTCGTGAAATTCGTTCTTGTAACTCGGCCTCAGTAGTGGGCAATCGAGTTTCCCTTCGTGGAGGCATCTTCTATAAGAAGTTTGTATAGGCCAGGTCTTATGCATATAAGTATGTAGTATGCGTATGTAATAACATTCATCAACACAAGTAAACACATAACATCCCATGTCATAACACAAACAATCCAACAACGTATGTAATGAGAATGTTGCGATTGAGCTTTCAAATATCAATGACCACAATTACAGTTTTACAAGTTCACCAAATGTATCATATCACAACCAAAAAGGACTACAGGGTCACATCACCCTTGTCCAAACTATCCATCAAACTACAACAATCAAAAGTCAAGAGAAATGTGGTCTTCAAAAAGCTGTGCAATCTGGCTCAATAGCTGCACTCTCACCAAAAGTATGCTACCTGCATAAAACCAAAAACTGCTATGCTGATGGTGGAGGAGGAGGAGGTGGAGGAACGAAAAGCAACCTGCGCAAATGCGCTAAATCCTCCTCAAGAGAATGGACGGTACGCAACAGATAGCTAATCTGCTGCTCCATATTAAGAAAACGGAAGTCAAAATCTGGGTATGGTAGGATAGGAGCGGGCGGAGTCGCGAATGGTGACTGACATGTATAGGGTGGAGGACGTGGGATCCTCTCTAACTCCATGACTCTCCTACACAGCATCTCCTGCTGGAGCTGCAACGACAAAAGCAAATCATCCCTCGTGTATCCAATGTGGAAGGGATGGTATGGATCAGAAACAGGCATCGTGTTGGGTGGAAACCAAATCAGTGGCTCTCCCGATGGTGCAGAAGCAAAGGGTGCAGTATGTGTAGCAGGTACAAACGGTGGCATGAAAGGAAAGGCTGCTGGCACAGGAGGAATATGACCGGGCTGCTGACTCGATGGACCTTCCCCTGGACGGGGAGGAGGGATATCCTGTAGGAACGTGACTGGTAGATCCGTGCGGTGAATGTCAGACACATGTGGGTGAAACGGGGCAATGTCAACGGGTGCCTGTGTGGGTGCAGGAGGGGGAGTAACCGGTCTAACAAAAGGAGGTAATTCGTCGTCATCCTCTATCCACCCATTGTGGGTGAATGCATATCTGGGGTCTACATGGTCAGCAAAAGGAGCATGATCAACGGCTGCAGGTATAGGGTCAGGTAATAGTGGTGTAACAACTAGTACATCAGCAGGTGCAGGGTCATGCTCAGGTAGAGGATCATGAGCAGGTATGGGCTCGGGTGCAATCAAAGGCTCAGGGTCAGCTGGTGCAAGCTCAAGATCAGCGGGTATATCAAAGAGCTGATCGTCAGGAATGACAGGTGCCTCAAAAGGTTGCTCATCGGGGACAAACTCAATCTCATGCTCAGGATCGAAGTCGTGTGGAAAGACAGGATCCAACTCATCATCAAACTCAAAATCATGACCAACACCGTGTGGAATATCGGGTGCAGCAGACATAGCTGTGTCAGAATCAGTATCGGTGGGATATCGTTGTAATCCCAGTGCGTGTAAAGTAGTAGATGACACAGACTCGAATGAATCAGGACCAGAATGGTCATAAGAAGTCTCAACGACTGGAATCTCAACAACCGGAACAGCAATGACATCATCGACTGGAACCCATCATCCTGGGCACCCTCAGGGGGACCCTCAATAAAAAGATCGATGTCATCGTTAGACATAGCGTCAAGAGGTAGATCCTCAAGAGGAAATGCAGCAAGAGGAAAAGGAGCAGGGATCTGAACAAGAGGTAGATCCTCGCCAGGAAGACCATCAGCTAGCGGTATATCATCTCCAAAATCTGGTAAAGTAAACGGCTGAAAATCATCATCATCGTCACTCGTAGTCTCAGATGTAAAAACCTCAGGGTATGTGGCCATCTCGTCATCTGAAACTATGGCCATAGGGTCTATGGTATCTGATACTCCGCTATCAGAAGAGTACATGGTGTCTGTAACAAAACAATCACAACATATGCACATGTATCAACAATCATCAAATAAGCATATAAGTAGTAACAATGTAAGCATGTATGCAATCCTAGTCTTCCCAAGACTATCCCACCCAGCCTCTCAGACTGAACTACTTAGTCTCTTAGACTAAACCTCCCAGTTTCTCAAACTGAACTACCCAGCCTCTCAGGCTAAACCTCCCAGTCTCTCAGACTGCCCCAACTAGTCTCTCAGACTACCTAGTCTCTCAGACTGAATTACCCAGTTAGTCTCTCAGACCAACTCCCCAGTCTCTCAGATTGAACTACCCAGCTAGTCTCTCAGACTAACTCCCCAGTCTCTCAGACTAAACTACCCAGCTAGTCTCTCAGACTAACTCCCCAGTCTCTCAGACTGAAATATAAATGAATTCTTTGAAATGTATTTTGTGTCTTTTATTTGTAAAAATGTTTGTTTCATGGATCTGGACGCTTTGTGTATGCAATGAAAACATGTTTGAAAAACATTTTCGTGAGAGCCCTAATGATCGTAGTCTAGACTCGAGAAAGAATCCTAGTTCGCTACGATCGAAGCTCTGATACCAAGTTGTCACACCCTGACGTTTGCGGAAGCGTGGTTATTGGTGTGACTTCTTAATACCGTAGCATTCAATCATAACAATGCTAAATGATAAAACCAAAAGATATTCATCCATAAAATTTAGTTTGAAAATACCACAACATACTTGTTTGAAACATCGACACCAAGTTTAAGTTACAAATCATAACAAGTTTTAATGAGTTCATCAAGACTCGACAAAAGATCTTAAATAAAACTGGGTTTAGAAACATGTATCCCGTCCAGGAATAGGATACATCTTCTAAACTCTACGACCACGGATGACATCTTTTATTTAAACGCAGCTTGAAACACATGCATACACCTGCCAGATCCACTTAGTTCCCTGAAATACATGTAGTTTAAAAATATCAACAAAAGTTGAGCGAGTTCATGTGTTCGTGAGTATGTATAAAACCTTTGTAAACAGTATAAGTATGAATGTCCCGGCATGATAACAAACAAGGAAAAGATCACAAATGGTTTGCAAGGCCACTGATATGTGTGACGGTGTAGGAAGACTCAAACCTAGCAAAGTTGCACCGGGCTTCCGGCTGGAAGACATAGTCACCCTATGGGCCACCCTGGTCCTCATGGTTGTGGGCTCGCTACACCCAAATAGATCTATCACTCATGCCCCTCGGTCCTTATACGAGGATTAATGGTCCCAAGTATCCGCCAACCCAATCACATGATCTATGGTTCTTTCCTAGGCTAATCATACCAATTGTATTTGTATGTAATCCTTTTGTAACATGTATTTCACCCCCGAAGTAAATAAACAAAGCAGTTTAAAGAAAAGGGGGACATGAACTCACAGTATTGCATCTTCAGTACTGACACTAAATATCCTCAGCAAACACGACTACCTACAATGTACTAACGTCTATTAGACGAACAGGTCGTGCCTTTGCTTAGTATTTACGTTTTTGAGTTACGTTTCTTATGTTCCCAATATTATTCCAAGTTATAATTATTTGTTAAAATAATAATTATTTTAACCTCAAATTATATTTAGTTTTGGAATAATTGTTTAAACCATATTTTTGTAACAATACTTCTCAAGTATTTTATTTTTGTAATTCCTTCCCAAGGATGGGGGTATCTTATACATGTACATTTGTATTATTGTATTTTTAATTTCCAAAATAATATATTTCCAAGTCTCACTTTAGAAAATATATTTAAACTTATTTTGTCCAAAATAATGTATTCCAAGAAAATATATATTTTTCCTAAAAATTACATATCTTCTAAATATTTAAGAAAATATATTTCTACTTCCAAAAATAATATATTTTCCCTTTTGTCAAAGTATGATATAACTTGTAATAATAATAAAAATCATACTTTCATTCCGTTTGTATCCAAAATAACATTTACCAAAAATATATGTAACTGTATTTTCCGGAATATTGTGTAAGTTACGTTCTATAGTTCGGTTTCACAATATTATGTGTGTAACTTATATATTTATTCCTTGATATTCTTGGTATTATTTTGGATTGTAAATTCCATGGTATTTTGTTAAGTTATATTACTTTACCCTAAAATAATATAACTATTTCACCAAGTATACAAATATTCACGCAAATGTCTTAATATATATATATATATATTTACCCATTTTTATTTATAAAAATCAACCTCCAATACGTGTATTTTTGTAACAAATTCTATGGCAAAGTTTATATCGTAAAATCATAGTTAAAACACACTTGTTAGAGTTTGTTTAGAAAATATTTCCTAAGTGTTTGTATTTTTAGAAAATTTTGCCATAGTTTCCCCTAAAAATGGAGGTGTCCATGCTATCAAAGCATATCATTTTCTTTTAAAAAAATTTCATAAACAATCAGCAATCAATCCCTAAACAACTTACAATTACCAAGTGCAAAAACTATACAATTTACATTACAACATGAACTTGATCTTTCACAAAAACTTGTAGTAACTTGGTAGTGTCCTTAGTAGGTTTAGTTACCCTCCAAAATGTATTTAATTCTTGATAAATTTCATTCTTGAAAGTTTTAGGTGTTTACAACTTGTAAACAGGGGGTTTGTAGCGTGATGTGTGCTAAACGGACTATAAAAAGTAACTAAGTTAGACTCGCTAAACTAGACACTCTAAGTTTTAAATTTATAGACTAGGACTCTCTAAAACCTAAACCACACAACCGGCAAGTGTACCGGTCAATGTAGTATAGCCTAAGCAAGTTCGAGTATCGAACCCTGAGACTCTATGTATCACGTAAACTAGACTCTAATAGACTCTGACAGACACGACTTAACTTGTTTAATTGTTTAGGGGGGGGGGGGGTTACGGAAAATCTAAGGAAATCTATTTAAACTAATTAATTAACTAAAACTAGACTAAATACGAAAGAAGACGAAGACGATTCTTATATGAGAACAAGGACCACCTAGACTAGAATTCTGGATTGATTTTAAGAGATTACCGATTAAGTTAAATGCATGAAATATGGAACCAGGATCTTAAAGTACTAAACCTATTAAGAACCAACTAAGCCCCTCGACCCTTCTCAAGGAGAAACCTGTGGAACTACCTAGGCTGTTAATCCTACCGGTTATTAGACGCCTTCCCAGTTGTCTAATTATTGTGTAAGTACCCTAATGTTGACCTACTCTTTTCCAATCATAGATCTAGGATAGTTTGAATTAATTAACTTGACTTGATAGACTAATAAAACCGACAGGTCAACTAAGACACGACCTTTTCCAAGGACTATCTAAAGCAATTCGTCGGGTAAGACCTACCAATAGCCCCTCACTTTTCAGGTATTAGGACTAGCAGAACACTAAAACCTAGCAAATTACTAACAATTACTTCTAGGGGTTATTGGCCAATTCCACCCTAAAGAATTCAGATCTATTACGTGATATAGACACTCACCAAGATCTAAACCCTAGCATGACTCTATATTGTGATAAAGACCGTCACTAAGAATCATACGAAGCAATTGACAATAATAAACCAAATTAAAGTACGCATATGCATCAAATCAATAAAACAAACTCTTTACTAACACAATCAATCCATAATATTCATGCAAATAACGAAAAAGGTAAAAACTTTATATCAATCCATTCAACTAAGTCTAGGTGGCTTAAATGTTTAGCCAATCAAAGTCATGAACGAAGATAATAAACAAGGTTCAATAACAGAATTCATTGAAGTAAAATAAAGAAACTAAGAAAACAAGAGAATTAAATAGATAAAACCCGTTTAATTCTTGATCCCTAAGCCTCTTGCTTCGACCCCAATAATTCCTTCTTGCTGTTCGTCCCTGATCTTGTGCGACCCTCTCGTATGTCTGATCTTCGTCTACTGATGTTTCGAATATCAAAATAATTAACTAGGGATCCTCTTGTGTGCGACTGATGTTCACGTCCCCTCTTGATATATTCAAAAAATAAGAACAATAAACCCCTCTTTTTAGGCCCAGGCGAGTTGCTAAACTACTAAAGTTGTTTGTGTGTGGGCCTGGTCGATGCATCACAAGAACGTCAAGTTGGGCTGGGTCATGTGCTCCACTCAAATAAAATCAGCCGTCTTCCTTTTTTTCCTTTGGGTTATGCCTCTTTTCAAATATATATTCTTTCAATTCCTTTATTATTTTTTCTTGAATGCAGCACCCACCAATTCTCAAAGATTCCATTCATTATAACACCTGCATTTGTGACCTATTAAAATCATTAATTAGAAGGCATTTGATTTCTTTTTTGTGGTTAGAAACTCACGTAAACACAATTTGAATTGATTTAGGTGATGTACTTCATTTAAAGTATTATTAATTGGCTCATAATTAATCTTTTCAATTTAATGTATTTTCAATATTTCATCTTTCACTCACTTTAATCAAAACACTCCAGTTTAGCTTGTTATCTCTCAAAACATTTAAACTTTTTAAATGAAGCAGAAACGAGTAGAATTTAATACAAATCAACTTTAAAACTACTCAAAAGTGAAGAAATATTTATATAAAAATTTGTATAATTTAAACCACATCATAGCGTAAAGACTTTAAGGCTACCGTAAATTACGGTGGCTACCGTAACTTACGATGGCCTCTGCAGGATTTTCCAAGTTTGCCGTTTTCTAAAACGAAAACCTTCATAACTTATAATCCGCTTGTCCGTTTGACCTACCGTTTCTTCCTACGTGATTGTAAATTGATCCTTCATCATATGGAGTTAAAATCCAACATCCGGATTAACAAAATTTAAGACTTTTAATTCTTCGGCTTATTACCCTTTTTACCAAACTTTGACCCGTTCGTGATTTTAACAAACAAACATGTTGTTTGATTCTAATTTCTCATCATTTCCATGTTGCTTATCATATTAGATTCAAATCACGGGTTTATATACATTCTTAAACCCGTTTTTACTTAGATGTTTAATTGACCCGTTAAGGGCATTAAAGCACTTTTACGCATAATTCACACTCATTTATTTCTAGCATCTTATTTCCACATTATTTATCAATGATCTTCCACCACAACTATATTTGTGATGGGTTTAATGTGGCGATCTATATAATCCGAGTTTTACCCCTCGGATTATCATTTTACGGCAAGACTCATATAAAGTCTTTTGACCAAGGACTTACATCTTTCACTTTTATACTTATTCTAAGTATTAACTTGATTATAAAAACTCGTTTTCAAGCGACTTCTAAGGGTAGTTTGCTTAATTTCACTTGCAAGGGCGTTTTGGTCATTTTTAACCCTTCTTTTACGACGAAGGGCTTGCTTAATCCATGCACGCCCAAAATCTCATTTTTAACCAAATTTTGTTTTCAAAACACTATGTCTATAATTTAAATCCTTCGGTTTACCTTTTAAGGTAACCGAATGTCCTTTTTACTTTGCCTAACTCTCATAGAACTTCAAGTTCTAAATGATGAGTTGATCTATAATACATACCTGGCTCGGATCAACTTATTACCCGGTTTTAATACCTTGCTTTATAATCGCTAATTAAGAACGATGCGAGTATCCATTGGATATCTATTCCTGTAAGCATATAACTCGACAAAAGAATCATTAGTCGATATTGTCAAAAGGTGATGTCTACACCTTTTGACCCGTTTGGCCGAATTGACCGTTTATCTATGCGAGATGATATTTATTATCATCTCATCTACATGACTCGTTCCGTTTAACACCGTACGGTCATTTTACTTATAAACCGTTTATTACCACTTTTGACTATTTATGTCTTACTCGGAAAAACGTCTTTTTGAAACCAACGGTTATTGTCAACGTGTGACTAAATTACTGTATTGCCCTTATTATTTGTTTTGGTTTACCATAAAAGTTCATGGTATCATATGCCACTACTTATTTGGCCAGAGTAAGCGATTAACACATGACACACATGACCTTTTTATAGTTTTCACATCACGCCCTATGTAAGTAACACCTCTATTTAGTTTTCTTGGAAATAGTATCCTGGATAGGTATTCTATTCAGGTTTCCCAAGTTTCTAATTTACATATGCAATAATCATTCTCTACATGTTTGTTGCATATTGTTATTTGTGCGATTATATTTAAAAGCACGCACCTGGTAATGCTTGCCCCGACGGGCGTTTCTTGCCATTAACCTTGTTCGTGGTTGTTACGCGATTTAGTCCTTGGTGAGCATGCTCCTCTTGTCATACTTCGGACCGTTCTTCTATCATATCCATAATTTGTTTAACCCTTGTCATCTTTAAATACAAGTGTCCTTCAATTAAGACATTCACAAAAGTTAGTAATGTCAACTTTACTAAACGCCCGCATCATAATACAAGGCTTTTCTACTATATGTGTCAACGCACATAATTTTGTTAGTTATATCTATCATCTAATTGGGGTAACGTGTATTACACGATAACCCTATGTGTTGTTTACAACATTTTAATACGCTAAACCATTAACATACATGCACTTACCGGATTTGCGATCAAGCCTCGAACCGAACACCAATCTTTGTCAAGAGCAGAAGGTTTAAGTCCAAGCATGGTTTTCCCCACCATACTTGAATCTCTTAAACCAAGGCTCTGATACCAACTTGTAACACCCTAGTTACTATTTAACGGTTTTACATGTAAATACCAACAATTAGATGTGTAGTTAAGACTACACATACTATAAAAATACGGGTTTATTAAAACTTTTACAAATCATAAGTTATTCAGCATAACGTGATCGGATTCGTCGTTTAAAAGTTTACGACGTAGCTATGTGCGGAAGCATGAATCTTTATGGTGTTCGGTTCTTCGTTGAGCTTGATTGTCTTCCGGCATCCAAAATGTACCTACATTTCATAAACGTGAAATGCTTTAGTCATACGGGGTTTAAAACGTGTCTAAACGAGTCCGGGAAACGAAACTGATTAAAATACATTAAATTGCAGGGTCTACCGTAAATTACGGTGGCTACCGTAATTTACGGTAACCCCTGAATGTTGATTCTCCCACCGTAAAGCAGGGGGTTTATAGCGTAAAGACTTTAAGGCTACCGTAAGTTACGGTGGCTACCGTAACTTACGGTGGCTTCTGCAGGATTTTCCAAGTTTGCCGTTTTCTAAAACGAAAACCTTCATAACTTATAATCCGCTTGTCCGTTTGACCTACCGTTTCTTCCTACGTGATTGTAATTTGATCCTTCATCATATGGAGTTAAAATCCAACATCCAGATTAACAAAATTTAAGACTTTTAATTCTTCGGCTTATTACCCTTTTTACCAAACTTTGACCCGTTCGTGATTTTAACAAACAAACATGTTGTTTGATTCTAATTTCTCATCATTTCCATGTTGCTTATCATATTAGATTCAAATCACGGGTTTATATACATTCTTAAACCCGTTTTTACTTAGATGTTTAATTGACCCGTTAAGGGCATTTAAGCACTTTTACGCATAATTCACACTCATTTATTTCTAGCATCTTATTTCCACATTATTTATCAATGATCTTCCACCACAACTATATTTGTGATGGGTTTAATGTGGCGATCTATATAATCCGAGTTTTACCCCTCGGATTATTATTTTACGGCAAGACTCATATAAAGTCTTTTGACCAAGGACTTACATCTTTCGCTTTTATACTTATTCTACGTATTGACTTGATTATAAAAACTCGTTTTCAAGCGACTTCTAAGGGTAGTTTGCTTAATTTCTCTTGCAAGGGCATTTTGGTCATTTTTAACCCTTCTTTTACGACGAAGGGCTTGCTTAAGCCATGCACGCCCAAAATATCATTTTTAACCAAATTTTGTTTTCAAAACACTATGTCTATAATTTAAATCCTTCGGTTTACCTTTTAAGGTAACCGAATGTCCTTTTTACTTTGCCTAACTCTCATAGAACTTCAAGTTCTAAATGATGAGTTGATCTATAATACATACCTGGCTCGGATCAACTTATTACCCGGTTTTAATACATTGCTTTATAATCGCTAATTAAGAACGATGCGAGTATCCATTGGATATCTATTCCTGTAAGCATATAACTCGACAAAAGAATCATTAGTCGATATTGTCAAAAGGTGATGTCTACACCTTTTGGCCCGTTTGGCCGAATTGACCATTTATCTATGCGAGATGATATTTATTATCATCTCATCTACATGACTCGTTCCGTTTAACACCGTACGGTTATTTTTCTTATAAACCGTTTATTACCACTTTTGACTATTTATGTCTTACTCGGAAAAACGTCTTTTTGAAACCAACGGTTATTGTCAACGTGTGACTAAATTACTGTATTGCCCTTATTATTTGATTTGGCTTACCATAAAAGGTAACCATTAAAAGTTCATTTTTCCTTTCGTCATAATATGACCGAATTATCGATTTACTTCTTTTTAACCATTATTATGGTTTCTTTCATCTTTGATTATCTTGTTCCGTACGACTACACGACGGAACATCATATTTCAATTGTTTAGTTATCTCATTCGTAATTTATATGATAAGAGAATATTCCACAATTTAAGACTAGTGTAAGCTATACTTACCAAGCATCCGAATACGCTTTTCCGTCATTCTTGACCCGTTTGACCCGCTTGCTTCCCAAGCTTCCACCTTGCTTGTCAAGCGTCAAACTAACATCATAATTCATAAGACGGTTACATTAATCATTTCCACATACGACTATTCCATCTTATAAATCCTATGTCGAAACTACTATTCGACTTCATCATTGGTTAGTTTAACTTTTCAAAAGTTAACTACCTTCGATCACATGATATGCATAATTAAGTTCAGATTTCGATTTCACAAGTTTATCAAGAATTTGAGATGAAACCAAATTGTGAATTTTGACATACCTTGTGATCCCTTCACTGAGGTGATCACTAATTTGTGCTTGAATTTCGATTTGGGTTTGATTTGCCCTTCCAATTTCTTGATTTTGTGCTTGTTAGGGTTTTGAGCTCAAGAGTTCTTGGCTCCTGTGGATATCTCGACCAGAACACACACTTAAAGTGTGTGTTTTGGTGTTTAACTTTTGTTTTAATAAAACAAGTTTCCCACTTGGCAATATTAGTCCCTCATGTTTTATTTTGATCAAATGAAGCTATAACTCACCATTAGTCACTTAATCACATGCTACTAACTAGGTTAATTATTCCTAGTTACTTTAACGGGTTCGGGAAGTTATAACCCGTTATGTTTTATGTCTCGTTAATTTGGGCTTTTTATATACTTTGTTTTCTCAAAGTATTTATTTTCCTTTTTAATTAATATTAGGTTTATTTATTTAAGTTCTAATATTTACCGGGTTAAATTTTACCACTAACGGTATTTTACCCGTTCATCACTATTAATGAGGTTTGATTACTAAATCCGTTTTCGGGGTGTTACAAGTCTACCCCCTTAAAGAGGTTTCGTCCTCGAAACCTTTTCTTACATAATTCATTGAGTTTAACTCAATGCATTTGTTCCGAGAATCTTTAAAACATTACTTATACTTTAACCAATTGTTAGTATTACCAGAAAAGTATGGTAATATCTTTTTGGTTACTAATCGTCTACGTATCTCATACAACATAGTGCAACTTAAAATAACGTAATCTCGTTATTTCCACTAGTTTAGTTAACTTAGCGATACCCATCGCTTTCATATACTATCGAATTCTTTATGAATCCGTTACTTTGACCCGTTTAAAGGTCTTTAGTGAAATCCTTCACTTTTAACAACAATTTCTTTTGTTTTCAAATTTATTTAAATGACCCTAACCGGTCTCACTAACTAGACTTATTAGTCCAGTTACTTTTTACCGCTCGCTTGGTTATAACGTGATTCTACTTCACATTGCATTTCTTGACCGTGGTCGTGTCAAATCATGTTTAATTTATATCAACCTTTCATCTTTGAAAATATCACTTTTCGAATACATCGTCTTGAGCCTATCAGTGTCAAGACTTGTATCTTTCATGTTTACTATTTGAATTCCTATCAGAATTTATATTTGTAAAAACGTTATTTATTACTAAAACCGAAGTTTTAGTTTAGGATCTTTTCTTTATCTTTTGTCAATTATCCGTACCAGGATATTGATAGTCCATAATTTATTCTTTTACAGTCTTAGTTTTATGCGGGGATTCTCTACTGGTTCCCTTGCTTGTCTAAGTAACCCGTAGATTCTTTCGCTTAGCCTCGTTGGCTATTTCTTTAGGCTTGCACCTCTTTAGGGCGTTGCCTTTATGATCCTTTTCCTTTTTTTTTATTCAGGACCCGTGGGCCAGTTTAGTCCCGTAGACCTTTACACTGTTTATAACCCGAAGGTTACAATGATCCCGTAGATCGTCCTTTTTATGTTCAAAAATCATTTGTTTTCCCATCAAAATTTCGTTCACTCCGGCTGTGATTCGTGTCTGCAATCATTTCATATTTAATTCCGACCCATTACATGGGTTCATTAACATCTCGCGCTTTCCTTTATTCGGTTTGCGCCCATATTTGTATTCAATCTCGTCCCATTACCGGGCTCATTATCCTTTCCAATGTTACGTTTTATCTAACCCGTTTAGCTTGTTCGTGTGAGTTTCACCACTTTTGATAGTCATTCGTAATTTATATGATAAGAGAATATTCCACAATTTAAGACTAGTGTAACCTATACTTACCTCGCATCCGAATACGCTTTTCCGTCATTCTTGACCCGTTTGACCCGCTTCCTTCCCAACCTTCCACCTTGCTTGTCAAGCGTCAAACTAACATCATAATTCATAAGACGGTTACATTAATCATTTTCACATACGACTATTCCATCTTATGAATCCTATGTCGAAACTACTATTCGACTTCATCATTGGTTAGTTTAACTTTTCAAAAGTTAACTACATTCGATCACATGATATGCATAATTAAGTTCAGATTTCGATTTCACAAGTTTATCAAGAATTTGAGATGAAACCAAATTGTGAATTTTGACATACCTTGTGATCCCTTCACTGAGGTGATCACTAATTTGTGCTTGAATTTCGATTTGGGTTTGATTTGCCCTTCCAATTTCTTGATTTTGTGCTTGTTAGGGTTTTGAGCTCAAGAGTTCTTGGCTCCTGTGGATATCTCAAACAGAACACACACTTAAAGTGTGTGTTTTGGTGTTTAATTTTTGTTTTAATAAAACAAGTTTCCCACTTGGCAATATTAGTCCCTCATGTTTTATTTTGATCAAATGAAGCTATAACTTACCATTAGTCACTTAATCACATGCTACTAACTATGTTAATTATTCCTAATTACTTTAACGGGTTCGGGAAGTTATAACCCGTTATGTTTTATGTCCCGTTAATTTGGGCTTTTTATATACTTTGTTTTTTCAAAGTATTTATTTTCCTTTTTAATTAATATTAGGTTTATTTATTTAAGTCCTAATATTTACTGGGTTAAATTTACCACTAACGGTATTTTACCCGTTCATCACTATTAACGATGTTTGATTACTAAACCCGTTTTCGGGGTGTTACACTTTAACTAGTTTGGTTACTTACCAGTTCAAAACCAAGTATATAGTTAGTTAAGTTAGTTACTAGATATTTTAGTGGGTGTTAAGGTGTTCGGGGATCTTGACTAGCTCAGAAATAATTAAACAATGTTTCTAGTATAATTTTGGTGTTTCGGGTAGTGTCCGGTTGTTTGGTTAGATACCGGTTCGTTAAAGTGTCAAGCTATTTCGTTTAATGATCTTTATGTTACTTTTTGTGACACTTTTAATTCCTGACACTTAGGAAAACATTCAGGACCATTTTGCCATATTTTTTGCACATAACTAGCTTGTAAAAAAGCAGAATTTTGCTGAAATATGCAGAATTATGCACTTCATGTGGGTTTTAGGCAATTTCCGGCACTTAAACTATCACCTAGTGACGCAGTTTTATGGTCCTTACTTCCCTACACACCATACTAGTGTAGTACCTTGTCCCTGGCCCATACTGGGTCTCAAAGCACTGTCTGTCTATATACTGAACTCCGTCAGCATATTCCTGTTCTATCTGTTAACTGTGCTTTGTGCATCATGTATGTCAATAAGGTTTGTATGTGATAATGATGTGACATTATGTAATATGTGATGCGCATGTAAGTGTGATGCAGTAATCAAAAAGCAATTAAGTAATCCAGCACAGTTATTAAGCATTAATTAATATTAATTAATTGTACGTATAACTGGATTTATGAGGGTTGTCACACAATATAACTAACTTTATACTAATAACTAATAAACCCTTATACTTTAAGGATGTGTAGGGATTATAACTTTCATTCACCCCCTAATCACGAACATCCTTTGTAACACCTCGAAAATTTACGTTCAATAATGTGTTGACACGTGTCATGGACTTAGAATGTGTGAAAACATACTTTAAAGGGACTAAAGTTGACAAACGGTGAAACTATGTGAATTCAAGGGTTCAAAGTGTCAACAATGGATAAATAGACTCTATAATAACCCTACATAATGTTTATAACCTTAAACGGATGGATCATGGATCATACGAAGCGGAAAATGCACGAAAGTGAGGAATTACAAACTATAGGGACTAAAAGTGTCAACATGTTGAATTTATACCTCTGAGTGAACTTTTGGCAGCCCCGAAGCTTTGTAATGCTAGAATATACTCACTAGAATAGGTGGTAAAAATTTCATGAAGTTTCGTTATCATATGAGAAAGTTATGGCCAAAACCGTACTTGAGGGGCTAAAAGCGTCAACGTCGAATTTCATGGCTTTTCGGGTGAGCGCAAAGTTATCCGAGGACATTACCATGTTGGTAAATGTCCCAAGGTTCTTAAAAACCAAGTTTGGGGGTTTACGAGTCAAAATAAATAGCCGAAACCTCGCGTGCAAAGACAGGGACCAAAGCTGCCATTTTTAATCAAAGTTTGGCAGCCCCAGGTGCAGAATTCGCGATCAGCTGCTGTTAAGTCCGAATTTTTGAGTGTTTGACAACTAATATCACCTCCCTTATGCACCAATGGATGGACATGCAAGTATAGACACATGTAGACTCCTCACAACATCTGATTTCCTTTATAATTCAGATCAAAGCTCACATTTTGGGCACTTGAATTAGAGAAACAAGAACATAGCAACTATCAGAATTTCACAAGGCTTCTCCAGGAGCAATCTGATCGACAAGGCAGCCTCCAAGTGCTTTCTAGGCTTCATTAGGACCTTTGTAAGCATTCATATCATCCTCTAATCCGTTCTAGCATAGATTTTTAGTTAAAAGTCAAACCGTTGTTCATATAGTTTGACTTTTCGATTAAACGAATTTGGCTCTGTCATTTCTCAAATTGAAACCACTTATAAGTTGGTATTTATGTGGGAAACAAACCCTCAAAAGGTTATTCTCTGATTCCCACTCTAAGCATGCTATTTGTCGAGTCAAAGTTGTTCTTAAAAAGTCAACAGAAATTGTTTTGTGAAATATAGCATAAATGGTAATGTAGATGACATGCAATCAGTTTGATCATAAAAAATAGCTTTATAATGAATGTAAGAATATGTTTTACCATGATCAACTCGACAATCTTTGGTATAAACCCGGATTGGAACCGAAAGTCTTATAAAACGACTTTTTCGTTGACTCTCGATTCGGATCCGTGCATGCATGTTTGAGATCTGTATTAGAGTTTATTTTTGACCATTTTTATTTATGTATGACTCTCTGGAATTTTTATAACTTGAGTCTATGCTTAACCGATTCGTATGCATGTTTCCGAGTTAAGCTTAAAGTTGACTATTTTGCCCTTTTTGATATAAAACGTGATTTTTGGAAAAGTGAAAGAGTAGAAATCTTTATTACTAATTTATAAACTTGCACCAAAAATTTGAGATCAGTTGGTGGTCCAGATTTTGAGTTATGGCCGATATCGTAAAACTATATCTTTATGTACATAAACGGCGCTTTTAGCGTATAACCTATTTAAGGCCACTTTTTGGTATAAAACTTTTTACCCACTGATGTTATATAATATTTTGGGATTTTTGATGATTTTTATTTAATTTTTGGCTGATCGTTTCATAGGTCGCTAAGTTGATTCGGTTAATGCCGGTTTTGACCTTTTAAGCCATAAAACGAGTTTTATAAATCCGATTGACCCCAAACCACTTCCTACTGATTTTATTTATTAAATAAAGTATGTTGAACCTTCTGGAAGTATAAAAAATCTCAGCTTTCTTTTACAAACCCGGAAACGGCTCTAAATCGCCTTTTTAGGCATTTTTAACGCATAGTATATACTATAACCATGTCAAACATATAAGACTTATACCTACTGATGTAATTAGCATATTTTCATATAAAAACAGTAAGTACAATTTTATAAACTCAGATTTCCAGTTTTGGCATTTTTAGCCCTTGTGAAATTACCAAAATGCCCCTAGGGTGTGTGGTTTGGTTTTAAATGATAAGTTTCGTATTTGAGTCATACCCTACTGTTATAACATAATAAGTTAAGTATATTTTCTGTATAAATCAGACCCATAACTCAGATTAACAAATAAACTCTTTTATAACCTTTTAAATGACCTAAATACCCTTATGAGGCGTAAGTTGAGTTTAAATACATTCCGGGCATAATAGAAAATATCTTGCTGATATTATAACATATTTGGAGCATATTAACTCAGGGAACTTGCATATGTCTCTCATGGTCGCCCGTAACGCACTTTTCGCGTTCGGTTCGGTTTATGTAACTAGTTTACATAAATTGGCCGAAACGGGTCAAACATTATCATTTTCGTCTCAAAATCCAGAATGTGTTTAGTAAACCCATATTATACAAGTCTTCAAACTTGTCGGGTCAAATTCACATTCCATCCGGTCTTCTCTTAATCGTGCGTGAACCGTATCGTCATTTAAAACTAACCGGTCTAAGCTTAAGCTTAAATAAAGACCCGTTAGAAATCTAATAGGTTATTATAAACCTTCGTTCCAGATTTAGGAGCCCAGTAAAAGCTATCTGTACTTGCTGATTGATATACGACTGGGTTTGAATTTATATTTAGCTCAGGTAAATACATTTTGACTTATTTTCCCTATACGGGCTTGGGTTACGGTATATAGAATACCGCTTGATCGAGCATTAAATCCTCCACCGTTGCGTGGATAGTTGAATAATTTAATCGGCTCGTTTAAACAGTCTTGTTTCACTTAAGGCCTTTGGGGGGTTAATTGACCATGTCCCGGATATCCTTGGCATCATCCTACGAGATGGCCACGACCTGAGCACGGGGTGTAGGCGTACACCTTTCCGTGTATAACTCTTTAATGTGGTGGGTCCATTGATCTTTAGCCCGGACTAGATCCGGGCCACTGAACGCAAGTAACATGTAATTCGTTCACATGATTATTATATTAAATAATTAACCCAAGTTAATAAAAATGTTTTGTGCCTTGTGCATTTAAATCAATTTTCAACTTTTTAAAATGAGTCAGTTAAATTGTATTTACCAGTGTAAACTGACGTATTTTCCAAAAGGTTAAGTGCAGGTACTACACGTAATAGGCTGGCTGTCTTCTAGAGCGTCCACAATAAGTCTCGCAAGCTTGGACGACAATAAGCTGTTGAACAATATCTTATTTTGTTTTTGATCCGCCTGTGGATCCGTTTCCAACTACTAGTGATATTTAATATTACATTTTTATTTAAAGTTGAAATGAATCTATCTTTGCTTCCGCTGTGCATTATTATATTGTGTTGTTTGTCTATGATGCTACCAACTACGTCACGATACTCCCCACCGGGCCCACCGGTGATACGTGGAAAATAGGGGTGTGACATCCTTGAGTTGTAGATCTTGAACTTTGATCAATTCCATCTTCATGAAACCCCGCGGTATCCAACGTTTCACACGGATCTTCTTATTCACCAACCTTGCTCCTCACGAACCTTGTTTCACTCGAACATTTTGTTTCACACTTGTCTTGACCGTACTTGATTTGTATCGCACGAACCTCCTCTTGTGTAGTTGTCTCAACACGAACTCCAACGGTCTTGATTAACTTCCCCACCATCACATCACATGATCGGAATCCATCTCGCATAGATTTTGATAAACTGACTCACTTAGATCTCTCTTGCGGTTGTATCACACAACAATTTTTTGACCCAGTCACAGGATACGTGTGCCTTCTTCTTGATCTATCACAGATTTAATCTTGTCTTCACAGTTGTTTCTCACAACGAGTTCTTCATCATTTATTGCTTCCCTCACGGATTCTCCACTTTTACCGGATCTAGTCACTGAACTATTTTATTGTACCTTTCACAGGTTATCTCCGCATCACACGATTCTTCTTTCCTTCGACTCCTCACAAATCGACTACATTTTTCCACACGGTTTCGAATCACACCAACCTTTTTTGATGTCTCACCAATAGTATTCATTGTTTCAATAACTTCAACTTTTTCTGCATTTATTGCACTTTATTTTTTCTACACTCACTACAACAATTTTCTCTTCTTGTTTCCTATATTCACTGCATCATTTTTCACTATCCTGCATCCGCTGCATCATCGTGTTTCTTTGCATAGTACTTTGTTTCTTCATGAGTCTTCTATCGCTTCACTCGACATTCATTTGGTTCATCAGAAACAAAATCACAGGTTTCTTTCTAAATAACGATCACCGCTTTTCGTCGAATCACTCGAATGCTTTTCTTAACATATCATAATCACAATTCCCTTGTGATTTGCTGGTCTTCAATTTCGATGATAACACTCCAAACGAAAAACATAACAACCCTTATTTTGCGCTCCTGTACTCGTTTCGATACACTCACGATCCCTAGTGTGATTGCTAACTTAGAATTCTCACAACCCTTACTTTCTTGTTTCTAAAATTTCCTTGCCACCAATACGAACCACTGTACCGGTAAATTCAATTCCCTTGAATTTCAACAAACTCTCAAATCTTTAACCTGCGTATAACCCGAAAAGCGTAATAATCAAAAATCTAATTCGCACTAAACCCCGGAATTAAAAAACCCTAGATTCCTAACCATGGTTCGATAACCTTGAACCCTTAAATCTAAAAACTTAAGAATTGAAAAGTAGAATGATGAAACCTGATCGTGAATAACCAGCGATTCGATGCCTTGCGATTCTCGTGCCTAGAGCCTGATGCTTTGATACCAATTGTTGGCCCCAAAATGGATCTTGATCTCTAGACAATCGAATAACTTGAATATATAAAATGAGAGTTTGAATACAATAGAATAGAATTGATTACAAATGAAAAACTAAGGCCCTATTTATACTAGACAATCGAATAACTTGAATATATAAAATGAGAGTTTGAATACAATAGAATAGAATTGATTACAAATGAAAAACTAAGGCCCTATTTATAGTTTCTAATGGGTGCGATCCAATAGACGTGTCATTTCACGAATGGGTGCGTCTCTTGAATGTGTGGATGTAATTAAACGTGAAGAGATGCGTCTCTAAGATCCAAAAGTCGCGTCTCCTCCTTGTTTCCTTGTGACCCTTTGATCGAACAGGCATGTCTCTAAGGAGACATGTCTTTTCCTTTAGTGAAACGGTTATAATCTTTCAGTTTTACACCTTCAGTCCCCAAACTTTGTAACCGCCGTATAACTACCTTTTAACCGCCGTATAACTACCTTTTAACCGCCATATAACTAACTTTATACTAATAACTAATAAACCCTTATACTTTAAGGATATGTAGGGATTATAACTTTCACTACACTCTCAAACTTTTCTCAAAGAATCTTCATTAACTTATCACAAGCATCGCTTTTGCTGCTTGGTAGAACTTAGAGATCTTACATTTTCTTAAGCACGAGATCAAATAATCTCAAAACCTTTTTCACTGAACTATACGACCTTTTTCTTAGATCTAACATACCCAAAACAAAAATAAAAATTATGACCCCGTCGTTGAACCAAAATTTAAGGATTGGTTCCTCTGCCATTGGTGTATCACAAAGAGAGATCAAGAGGTTGTGATGTGAGGTTTGAAAGAGAGATCGAGAAGTTGTATAAGCCATTTTGGACAATTAAAGAAATAATTCTCTTAGACCATGTGTAGTGGAAGACACCAATAATGCCCCAACCCTTGGGCGTTTTGCGCCATGTGGCAGTCCAGTCAGCAACGGGGCATTATGGGACGTGTTTTTTTTTTTTTTTTTTTCTAAAATGGGTGTCGTGGGGATGTGGAACATTATGTAACAGAATTAAATAAAAAAACCATCAAAAAAATGTCATTGGTCATAAATTTGAAAAGGGCAAGATTGGAGCGTTGTTTAAAGCACGCCACCCAGGGGCAGGTGTCGGGCGTTTTTTTAGGAAAAAACGCTAAAAGCCCCACCACAAATGATGTTATATTGAATTGAATTTGGTGATCTAAATTCCAATGATAATTTTATCATTTAATTCAAAGGAGTTGTTTACATCGAAAAATGATGAGGTGACTTGTACACCATAATTATTTTTCTTTAATTATAAATGTAGTAATAGTGTAAAAAAATATGTATTGTTTATTATTGAATAACCTCCTTGATTGTGAACATTAGTGAACTAATTCTGGCCTTTGATTGTTAATACACAAGTGTATATACAACTACAAGTGTAAATCAACGGTGTCATTATTTGATAATGAAAATAAACTAGTGTATTTTACGATTTGATGATGTAAATCAATAGTCAGAATTTGTGCACTCAGTTCACCAATATACTAGTGTTCACTCACCCTATATATATTTGAGATTTAAGGTTCATATTTTTTAAATTTTATGTTTTATAAGTTCGGAACAAATATCCCTAAAAAATAATGGAACATGTTTGAAGAATAATTCAAATACCTACCGGGTCAAAAGAAATTGCTAGTCAATAGGAGTAGTTCCATAATTTACGTTGTTAACTTTCTTTGTTTTTTCTCTTCACTTTGAATGCTTATATATAACTTATAAGTATTAGCATATCATTAATAAGGGCTGTCTAGTTAACATTATGTAGTCGTGTGTGTGTGTTTTGATCCTCGTATGTCCATCAAAAGAGGTTCACCCATTTACTTCAATACCATGCATAGGCAATGATCATGAAACTTAATAATAAATCCTTTATCACTTTCATGAACTTTGATAGATAATAAATAAATAAAACAAAACAATAAGCAGTCTAAAAGGACTTAAGGTTAGGTGCACAAAGATCATATTGGAGTCTAGAACTTTGACTGAATTTGATTGACCACCTTCACGTCCACCTGAAAAGCCTTGGCCAAAAGATCATTTGGAATATCAGGTTTTGCTCCAAACACAGCATTTGCAATCGTAATAACACCTGGATTTTGGCTGCTCAGACCGACAATGGCAATAGCATTGCCATATCCAACATTCCTCTGAAAGTGAATCAGTCCTTCTGGGAAAACAAAAACATCACCCTTTTGAAGCACTTTGTTGATAAGACGATTTTCAGGGTTGGATGTGATGAACCCAACTTGGATGCGTCCTTCAATGACCGTCAAGATTTCAGTAGCACGAGGATGTGTGTGAGGTGGATTAATACCCCAAGGAGCAAAGTCAATGCGAGCCATTGAGATACCAAGAGTGTTGAGACCAGGTAGTTGAGCTACGGTAACAGGAGTCACTAGAGATCCAACCGCATTTGAGGTGTTTCCCATCAAATGTAGTCCACTAAAGAAAAAATCATCCGCCTTCACAAGCTTTGCATCTTTGCAAGCCAAACCGTTCACTAGCACTGCGAAAGCAAAAAGGAAAAATCAATTGGTAATCTTTAAGATGAAATGCAAAATGTTAAAAACAAAATGAAATATTACAGACCTGGGCCATTGCGGTCGGCAACACAAAAATCTTGAAGAGGGCTGCTGTCGGATGCCAAAGAAAAAGAAGAGGTTATGAGCATGATAACCCCAAGTGAAAGAAAATGAGAAGCCATATATACTTTTAATTTATATGGTTAATTTGCAATGAAATGTGTTGGTACACTAGTCTGCTTCTTAATTGCCTTTTATAGCATATGATCAAAGGGAATAACTTAATTAGCCGGCCAACCAGCATTGGAAGATGTTATCATCATATAAATATAAATTGAATTGTTTACTACAAAAAAACTATTTAGGCATGCAGCCGTGTTGATTTGGTCATAGTAGAAACTCAAAGTTGTGTCCAAACTAACTAATACAATCATAAATTGTGATTTCTGTTGGCAGCGGAAGTTTGTCTTGAACATCAACATCATATGCAGAACTTGATTCACCATACTCATGTGATGGATTCATCATGAATCAATCGAACAACACAACACACACTCGAAACGAATAGAGGAATGTTTTGGATATTGTTATAAAATATCTTGGTACGGGTTATGATCCCGGCAAAATGTTTAAATACATAATTGAAGGGGCGGTTGATATCGGCAGTTACTTTTGGCGGGAGTAACTTCCATTCGAACCGGTGTGTCATGTGAGACACATCCCTTCACATAAATTTGATACATACACACATATATAAGTATAGTAATTGTTATAACACATAATACACATAATAAATAAAATATAATCAAGTTTATGTTCTAATACTCCCCCTTAAACTGGATTATATTTACGGGAGTGCATTAAGACGCTCCGATTTGCCTCGTTCACCGCCTTCTCAGCCTGCCGGAAGTCGAACCTCCTTCTCTTTTGAGCTTTCTTCATTCCCATCCAGTCATTTCCAGTATATAAAGCATAGTGCTCTCTATCATCTTCTAGAATGCAGCCTGTGCTCATCGTCCTTCTTCCTTCTTCGGCAATTCTGTCTTCATTCCCTGCATATGCTTGTGTTTGATCTCCTCTCACATCACTTTGTACAGATTTGAACTTATAATAATATATAATAACATCCAAATACATAGCATATAATATCCTCATGTAATCTCCGTCTTCATAATCATGACCCATATCTTTCGAAACCATTGCCCATAGATTGTTTGAAGTCACTGTCCTATGGCCTCCTTCTCTCTTTACAACCATGTAAAGTTCTAACAGGTTCACCTTCTTGTTATTACCCATGTACACCGGAATCGGTCTCGTATTAATTCCCATCTTTATTCTTAAAAACCAGTCGATCATCTCCTCAAATTTCACTTCTATTTCATACTTGTATTTTATCACATACTCGCTGTCTTCTAACATGTCTAAGAGGGCCTTACAATCTTGAAATTCATTGAATTTCATTGCTTGCAGAATCATTACATTCCAATCGGGTTCGTTGGAAGTTAGATTCAACTTTTCGAAATAATCATTCAAATAATCAGATTTGAAATTTTCATGTTCTGATTCTTTATCGATTATAGATTGTTTCTCTCTCGAACCGATTTCATCTTCTCTAGTTAACCCGGTTATGTTATTTCTCTATTTCATAAGAGGAGTACTGAAAGTGGGGAAAAGTTTACATCTTTCACCATTAAACTTCACTGTAAAACCTTGAATTACCAGTTGATCAAGGCTGAGAACATTTCTATCCAATTCGGGCGTGTAGTAAACACTTTGGATTCGAAATTTCTCACTTCCAGATATAACGTCTACAAACCCTATGCCTCGTATGAAATAAAAATGATTTTCACCGGTGTTTGTTTCAACACCAAACATATTCTTTATTCTTTTGAAAGAATCTAAGTTACCGGAATAATGACGTTTGAAATTTGTGTTAACGTACCAAATTTCTGACCAGAGACCACCATCAGTGCCATTGACGATGAATTCTGAATTTCGGACTTCATTTTTTTCATGTTTTTGTATTCCGGTTTCAATGGCTTGCCTGATTAAGAGACTTGCTTCATCATTTTCTTTTTCTTTGCAGTAGGCAATTTGATGCCCTGGTTGATTACAGTAGTAGCATCTTCTTGGTATTGTCTTTGCCAACGATCGTTAACATTGTTCATTGGAACAGTGTAAACACGGAAGAACCGTTGCAGATGTGTATATTCTTTCTCCTGCATGATCTGCCGGGGCTCTGATACCACATGTTGGCAGCGGAAGTTTGTCTTGAACATCAACATCATATGTAGAACTTGATTCACCATACTTATGTGATGGATTCATCATGAATCAATCGAACAACACAGCACACACTTGAAACGAATAGAGGAATGTTTTGGATATTGTTATAAAATATCTTGGTACCGGTTATGATCCCTGCAAAATGTTTAAATACATAATTGAAGGGGCGGTTGATATCGGCAGTTACTTTTGGCGGGAGTAACTTCCATTTGAACCGGTGTGTCATGTGAGACACATCCATTCACATAAATTCGATACATACACATATATAAGTATAGTAATTGTTATAACACATAATACACATAATAAATAAAATATAATCAAGTTTATGTTCTAATAATTTCTTTAGTTCGTTGGATTGTTATGATGAATAATCCTATGTGTCCAAGTAGGCAAGTCCTTAATTAGAGTTAACTGCCATTTTCGTCCCTGTGGTTTGGTCACTTTGGCCATTTCAGTCCATTTTTTAAAAATGCGCAATTTTCCTCCCCGACGTTCTGGAAAGGTGCCATTTCAGTCCAAAAATCATAACTCAGTTAAGTCGGTTTGTAAATAAGGACTGATTGTGTAAATTTGTAACATAAAGGACCATTTAAGTAAAATGTATAAATATTAATATAATTATAAAATATAATATATATATATATATATATATATATATATATATATATATATATAACGTATACACACCACCGCCGCCGGAACCGGAGCTCCGGTGGTCACCACCGCCGCCGGAACCGGAGCTCCGGTGGTCACCACCGCCGCCGCCGGAACCACCACTCTCTCTCTACTCTCTCTCTATGCTCTGCAATCACCACCACCATCACCTTTAATCTGACCAACAAACAGAGCAAGCAGTTGAGCTAGAAACATGATTGAATTATGTCCTACTTAGATATAATTTATAGAATATACATATTTTGGAAAAAAAGAAAAGCTAATGGACTACAATTGGACCAATAAGAGAGTAATAAAACAAATTTACTATACACCATCTTTAGAAATGTATGCTTATATAATATAATAGAATAGAATGGTGATTTCAATTTTAATTAGGTTTTAACTATTAAGTTTTTTATTGGAGTTAATCAAGGGGCTTGCATACACCCACCTTTAGGGGTGTGCAAAGTCGGTTAACCGTGAGTTTGGTTAACCGATAGCCGGTTAATTGAAAAGTATTAACCATAACTATAACTGATGGTCGGTTAACCACTGATTATGGATCGGTTTCGGTTAATTATCCAGTGTATATAAAACTTGTGAAATATAAACTCATGAATATAAAACTTCCAAAATTATATAGATAACACATGCATATTGGTAATAGACCCTATGTACATAATAAAACTGGACAATTGGACTAAAAGGTTAAAAAATCTAGTGGATCGTGAACTTATAATTAATATTACATTAAGAGAGTTTGGTGTATATATATGTTCGGCTAATTGGTTCGGTTATTTTCGGTTTAAGATAAATGGTTAACCAAAACCGAACCCGAAAGTTCGGTTGTTCAAAAACCAATAACCGAACCATCGGTTATTGTTTCAGTTTGGTTTGGTTAATTCGGTTTCGGTTAATTCGGTTTTATGCTCGCCCCTAACCATCTTTCTAATCCTACACCCAATTAAACTAGTTAAATACCGCCCGTTGGTCGGGTACTTTAACGTCATGATATGGCAAAACTGACTTTCTAGTAGTATACATATAAAACAACTGTTGTATGCCTACAAATCATGCAAAACAATCAAACTTATTATATCTTTCCGTTAAAGACATATTGTAAACAAAAACCTAGCTATACAAATGATTCGCTATCAAAACTTTTGCAGATAAACTACACATTTTTAAGACCATAATCTAGAGTTTGATAGCATACTTATGCATAAAAAACCTGCATAAAGGCAGGTAGGGTTCTAAGCGTCAACAGTGAGTCGTCCATGTCCGATTGTGAATCCCCGTGTATCGTCTGGCATTCTTGGTCCAGGAGGTGGATTGGAAATTTTAACCCCGTGGTTTTGGAACGCTGTCCTGTGACCTAAATTTTTATGTAAACATGTTTGTTATTCGAATAATGTTTTACTTATTTGATATTTTTTCCTGACACCCGGTCCTGATGAAATTTCCGCTGTGATAGTTTTAATAAACACCGGTACCACTGAAATCTATTCACGACTCTCGTCCAGGGTATGGTCGGGGGGTTGTGACATTTCGTGGGACAGTTAGATTTTTGCAAAGAAGGTGCATCTGCTAGGTGAGTTTCTAATGCCCTTTTTATTCGGTTTGGGCTGGCAAACACGGTGTACTTATTTTCATTAAGGGATGAGTTTTATGAACGTAACAGTTAAACAGATGTTGGAAAATGTATATGTGACTTTCGAAACAAGTTTTAAAATGGAAAAACAGTTAAACCACACATAATCGATAAGTGAAGCGCTCACAGTGTAGTAGAGCTAGTAAGTCCGAAATATCGATCTGTGGACACCAAAATGCACACTATCGATGCTAAACCTCTATTGAATCCTATCATATAATAATCGAGATTTAGTATTTTTACTAAAAACTACTAAAACAAATAAATGAGAAAACAAGCACAATGCAATTCCAACTAATGATTCGACCACAACAAGTTGAAGACACACTAACAGACACGTGAAACTGGACTGACAATCAGATATGATGAGAATGGGCTACCTAGTTGTCGACTCCCTAGACACATGCAATGAAACCTAACATGGGCAAATTAATGAAGACTCGTATCTAACCCAATGAACCTCCTACTAAGGATGATAACATGTGCTCGAAAGTGGGATAATGTAACAGATCATACATGTCTTAATAGACCATGTTGGGCCTTAACAAAATGGACAATACGGGATCGTATATGTCTTAATGGACCATGTTGGACCTTAATGGATCACAAGTAGTTCATCATACATGTTTTAATGGGCCATGTTATGCCATAATGGATCACAATAGACAATAGTAAGTCATACATGTCTGAATGAAACATATTAATTGGGCCTCAATCGATTACAATGGACAATACTAGATGGTACATTCCTTAACCGTATAATTTCATGGGAAATTGTTGAGAAATTCGTATAATTTAAGGTTATACTTTTCATTTCCATATAATTTTATGTATAAGGATAAGGTTTAAGGAATCAGTTGTAACACTTTTTTTTTTTTTACCTAAAACCTTATTTTTTTTCCTTTAAAATTTAAAAATATGATATATACCAATCCAGATGTTGATGCTCTTAGGTAGGGTTTGGTATGCAGAAATGCGAGATGGAATGAAATGGAATGGGCTATTGTGAGGGATGAAGAAAAGAATGTTTAGTTGGTCAATGGAATGGAATCACCCATTCTAAATACATTACATTCCCTCAAAATCATTCCATCTGTCCCTTTTGTTTTTGTTTCCGTTCCATTCCCTCTTCACCCTTCATTAACAACTCTACAACCCACCTCCGTCGCCACCCGCCGCCGCCGTTACCACCACCGCTACCACCGCCTCCGCTACCACTACCGTTACCCACCTCCGCCATCACGGTGAACCACTTCCGTCGTCGTCGCCACCCACCTCTGACCACCGCCACCACCCACCTCTGGCCACCGCCGCCACCACCATCACCGCTGCCGTCACCCACCACCACCGCCGTCACCACCCATCGGCCACCGTCACCACTACAACTGCCACCTATCACCACCCACGATCACCTCCCACCACTGACCACCGCAATCCGATTTTATGGTCCACTAGGAGCAATAATTTCCAGGAACATTTGGAACATTTCGTTTCTGAGCCTTCGTATTTTCTTGCCTAACAAACAACAAAAAGTAGTGATTCATTTCATTATCACATGGTAACCAAATAAGTACGCCCGCTTGCGGTGTGCACACATAATGTATATATGTGTGGGCGCTTAGGGGTAAATGTGAAATTGTACTAATTTTAGCGTTATTTTACTAATTTCGTGAAAATAACGTTAAAAGCGGCGGACGGTTAATCATGCATCATGTAGTGGCGTTGATAGCCGAAACACAAGGGGGCACATGCACAATCGGTCTTTGTCCTGATTGCTAAATGTTATGTGCTTGATGTTCAAGGCTTGATGCAAAACTACTATCGAGCCAGTGGTTTCACTGGAAGCAGCCTACCTTAGCTTTGCTATTGGTGGGATTTACTGAGCATGATGATGATGATAATGGTAACCAACCAAGATATGAAATGGTAATGGTCAATTCCATTACCTCGTCCATTTCATTACCTCTTCCATTCCATTCCCCTGTCCATCTCATTACCCCATACCAAACATACCCTTAAGTTTTATGGTCCGCTTGGTATGGGGTAATGAATTTACGGGGTAATGGAATGGATTAGGGGATGGAATGGACGAGATAATTGAATGGATCAGTACCATTCCATTGTCTTCAGTGGCGGAACTTGAGTTTTTTTTAAAAATTAGGGGGGGGGGGTGGACTCAATACATATAGAATTTTCGTAGTTTTTCGATAAAAATTACACTACGAAGCGAAAAAACGAGGGGAGGGGGCGAGGCACCCCTGGCCCAGACTAAACTCCGCCCATGATTATCTTCTTTGGCTACTATATGAGAACGAAAAGAATCATTACTTTATGTTGTTTGGTAGGTAGAAAAAGACAAAAATTAAAATTGTTGATGAGAGGGAGTGGTGGTTGTTGTGGTGGGTGGGTGGCAGTGCTGGTAGCAGGTGGCAACGACGACGGTTGTGGTTGCGGCTGATAGCAATGGGTGGTGGGTGGCTTACATTGATAAAGGATCAAAGAGTGAAATGAAAAAAAAAAGAGATTCTATATAAAAGTTTCTATACCAGATAGTCCCTAATTTTGATTTTCACTATTTCCTACATATACATTTCTAAGTTAGGGGAATAGTGCCAGGCAGCTTGCCTGACACTTCCCTATTGGACCAACTTTTTTTTAATTTAATTTTATTTTCAGTTTAAAATTACGCTTTCGTCCTTTGGTTAAAATTATGTTTTTGCCTCCAGCTCAAAATAAAATTATAATTTTGCCCCTAGCTCAAAATTACGCTTTTGCCCTCGGTTCAAAAACTCACTTTTAATTTTGTTCCCAGTTTCAAATTACGGTTTCGTCCTCCGTTTAAAATTACGTTTTTGCACCCAGTTCAAAATAAAATGTTGTTTTTTCCTCTAGCTCAAAATTACGATTCTGCCCTCAGCTCAAAATTACGTTTTTGCCCACAGTTCAAAATAAAATTATGTTTTTCCCCTAGCTCAAAATTATGATTTTGCTCTCAGTTTAAAATTATGATTTCGCCTCCAGTTCAAAATATAATTTACGATTTTGCCCTCTGTACAGACATACATGTTATGAGAGAGAAATATCCGGCTTATTGCCCCGCAAAATGGGCGGGGCAAAAACTAGTTGACTCACGTACAAAAAAATAATGTTAATTATACCCCACTTTGTAAGAAAAAACACATAACATTAAGAAAAACAATAACCTAAATTATCCCCCTTTTGATCGGCACCCCACCACGACACCCCATCGGAACCACCATCGTCGCTTCATAATCTCTTTTCTCGATCCGACTCCTGCTTCCAAACAAAACCCAACCCAACTGCGGATCCAATCTCTCTCTCTCTCTCGATTTGATTTCGATCAATTTAACACGGTGGTGTGGGCAGATTCACAGCCCCTTTTTCTTCTTCATTTTAGTTCTTATCACCGGTATAATCGGCTTATTAAACATGCGGAGACATGCATGAGCGACCCTACAAAGCCATACACATAGACCATGATATTACTTCAGTCTCACTCAAGATATCTCCTACAGATCTTGACAAATCGAGTTCAAAAGTAAGTTTCTTTTACCAGTAATCTATCTTTTTTGTTATTTTCAGTTCATGATTGTTGGACCCAATTTCACATTGAAACTGTAGATTATATCTTGATGAATGCATACAATGAATTTGAATTAGTATGGGTGTGCTGTGAGTTGAACTAATTTGCAATTTAAACCTGGCATGCAATGTTTGAATGGATGTTAGTCTACTTTAAGATTCTGATTTTGCCCAAAGGATGAAATGATTTTATATACAAGTTGTGTAGTTCAGTTTTGCACCACTATAAATGTGTTTGAGTGGTGTCGGTGGTGTTTTTTTAGCTGTCCACTTTAGCAAAAGAAACATCATAAAAAGACACGTTGTCAGATGATATGGTCATGTGGAACTCTGTAAATGAACACAAGGGTCCATAAGGGCTGTATGGCTTGGAGAAAATGACCATATGAGCCAGTCGTATGACACGGCGATAAATTGTCATATGGGTCGTATAACGGCCAAATTATACGGCTTGTATGATGTTTTGAGTGACATAGAAATGACTGATGTGACTACTGACAAACCCATCTCCATCTGGCACGTATGACCTTTTTTTCACCCTGTCATATGGCTTGTAGGATGTGACACATGCGCTGACAGGGGTAGTGTCTCTTTAGTAGCACGCTTTGCTAAATGGTATAGCCTTATATAGAGTATAAGACTATCCTTAAAAGGGATTTTTTGTGTGATACAATAGTCCCATTTACTTCCATGATCCTGTGCTTTTATAGATACATTTTTTCATATAGCGTCTAAGGAAATGGATGCTTCATAGTCATCTCTGTTTCGATATATCTTCATCATCATCATCATGATCATCTTCATCATCATACTCAGTAAATCCCACCAATAGCACAGCTAAGGTAGGGTCTAAGGAGGGTAAGATGTAGACAACCTTACCTCTACCCCGTAGGAATAGAGAGGCTGCCTCCAATGAGACCCACGGCTCGATAGTAGTTTTGCATCAAGCATTGGACATAAGGCACATAACACTCAACAATTAAGACAAAGTCCGATTAGTGCATGTACTCCCTTGTCTTTCGGCCATCAACGCCACCACATGATGCATGATTAACCATCCCCTCTTTTAACGTTATTTTCACGAAATTAGTAAAATAACGTTAAAATTAGTGCACTTTCACTTTTGCCCCCGAGCTCCCACACATATATACATTATATGTGCATACTGCAAGCGAGCGTATTTTACAATATATATTGTTTTGATATATATTGTTGGTTAAAATCCCAATTTATATTTGACAATATTTTGTGTTTTGTTTCATTTTTTTCTCCATATTAAAATCAATTTTTGCTGGCTTTACATTAAATTAGGGAAATTGCCCTGGGGATGAACATCTTTCTTTTAGTCATGGTGGAAAGGGTAAAGGTACTACAGTCATGGCACCTGTGGCTTCATAGTTAGTTAGTCATGTCATGCATTATCCGCCACCAATAAATCTATTGTCGTTAATTAGATTACAAAAGTTTTCAAGTTCGTACGCTTAGCGATTTGGTTGTTGCTTATACTTAATTATCATATGATAGCAATGCTTTGTAAGTAATTATGTAACCGATGTTTCTTTAGATGTGTCCTATGAAACTATTATTTCTAGTAGCTAGTAGCACTCATTTTGTTGGTTCTACAGTATTGATAAAGGAGTTGAGTTGGATTGCCACTGGGTTGAATTTGATGACGTTCGCTACCATATTCAGGTTAGCTGCTCAAGATCACTTACATACTTTGTTAATTTAATAATGAAAAACATGGGAAATATTATAAGGTACTATTTATATTCTTATTTAAATAATTATTGCAGGCATCAATAAAGAATCCGCATCTTCTACATCTATCGGTATCACTCCCCGCTCCACCTCCAGAGACTGCTTTTTCAAGTGGTCTTCCACTTGGAGCCATTGAAGCTATAAAAGCAGCATATGGCACCGTTGTTCATATCCTTGATCCTCCAAGAGACGGCTTTAACCTCACAGTTAAACTTAACTTGTCCAAACTTCCTCCAAATGAAGGTTTTATAATTACGAAAATAGCATGCATTCATTCATGATTATGTCTTGATAGCATGTATAGTTGGTGATATGATACTATTATATCTTAATGGTGCAGAGAATAAACAGGCTCTTTTGGTGAAGATTGCATCTGTGAGGGAGGTGGTGATGGGGGCCCCATTAAGGGTAATCTTGAAGCGCCTTGCTTCAAGGTCTGTGCCTTCCAATGCCGGAATGCTTATTCCCCTTGTGCACCGACCAAACGAATCGTTCTTTCTTGTTCCTCAGGTGCAGTGTTATTTGTCAAAAGATTAATTTGTCTCACAACATTTACTTTCTTGCTTGCTTCATATATTATGGTAATGAAAAGCTTCATGTGTTAGATGGTATATCTGATGAAAAGGATCAACTAAATTTATATATATTAGTTCAGATGCATTTTCTGATCATGAGAGTAAAGGGAAACTTTGGTTGCACACTTATTATTAAGTATCATTTCTTGAATCATGCCAAAAAATGTTTCTAGTCATGGTCTCTAGGAAGCTCTTTAAACAAACTTATAATTAGTAAATGTGCAAGATTGTCAATACCATCAATATTTAGCGAATTGTAATACTATAATAAGGTTAAAAAAGGAAATCGTGTTTTGTATGTAAGTGCCATGTTAATCACTATATTTCATTTAAATCACTGATTAAGCTTATGCGATATCCATGCTCTATTCATTTTTCTATGATAATATTTTATGTTCATTTCAGTTTTTGCGTGGTAATAATAATAATAATTTTGCCATTGTTGGAGTCACACTACTTGATCCCAAGATGTTTAAGTATGCTGCGCAAGATGTGCAGTTTATTGGTATTTATACACCTTATGTACATGTGGAGTTTGCAACAAATTTTTACTCATGAGAAGACTTATCTTAAGGTTTTGTGTGGTAGTGTTTGTGCTAGCTGTCACTTTTTTGCTTTTTGTTCTCTAGGATTTGGAATCCAAAATTATAATTTACCAGCTGAAGCCTGAAACCTAAATCTAGCTCTGTAACTTCAGTTGGAAGTTTTCACCACACGATAAGTACCAATTTAGGGGTGTTGTGCACACAAAATCGGGTGTTAAAAGACACCCTAAGTTTCGTATAAATGGATCCTGTTACTAATCAAAGTCGTTAGTAATCCTGGTGAATGGTGATCATTCATAATTACCCAAAACCCAAAACCCAAATAACTAATTAACATGTGTTACATAATTTATATCATGTGATATATCCTAATGGAAAGTTACACCTCTTAAGCCTTCATACTTCTTATCGAGCCACAAGACAAAAATTTGACTTAAACTTCAAGTTCATGCACTATAAGTTCAGTAAGTTTGGTATAAAGTATACTCAAATTGAACCATGGATATTAGTAACAAGAAACTGGAACTTAAAAAAAATGAAATAATCCCAACAAAAATCGAATCTTGAAGATTCATAGTCTCAAATAACACAATCTGTCTAATTGAGAACTTGTGTGTAGACTGTGGAACAACTAACAAGAAAGAATGAGCTACTCTCACAAATTAAACGCACTAGTTACAAAGTACATATTAAGATAAGATATTTGCAAACATGCTGGAACATATATATTTATTTATTTACCGTATAGGAGTTTCCAAAGATTGTTGTGATGGTTTAATGATAATTAGTGGGAAGTAAATGGAGACGATAAGCAAATGGAGGTCAGACAATAAGTTAGATCTTAATCCAGCAGTTGTTATTGAATTTCCATGAGTTTTCTTCGCTCATTTTATTTTTCTATACCAAAATGCAAATTCCATGAGTTTTCTTCGCTCATTTTATTTTTCTATATCAAAATGCAAATTATTGTTGTACAAGCTGTATATAAATGGTAATGTTGTCATTAACAACCATGCTGTCCTTATTAATCATTATGGCAGGTAGAAAAAGCGACTGTGGTGTTTCCTATGAGATTCAGTGATTCTATCGATACTGTTCTTGCAGCATCGTTCTTACAGGTAATAGCATTAGCAGCTAGTTTACACCTCTGAAGTATGTTTACAGTTTTTTTTTATATTTAAACTTTTAACGCAACGTTTCCAAAAACTGTGTTTTTCTTTTCTACTTTTTTACATGGTCTTGTAAATTTCTAATAAAACGATATATGCTTTTGCAGGAGTTTGTTGAAGCAAGACGCACTGCTGGACTTAATAATGCTCCTCTTTGTCTGTGGTCTTCTTCCCCTCCAAATGAACTGAAGGATGCTCCTGAACAAGCATTATCTGCAAATGCGGGTTTTGTTTCCTTTGGTAATGATGGAAACTTTGGGGGGGGGGGGGGGGGGGGGGGGGGGGGATTTGTTTGTCAACTGTTTATTCACTTGCTATTTAATACATGCAGTTATCTCCCCGCGCCATGTAGAAGGAAAGAAACTGGACAAAACTGTTTGGAGCTTATCAACGTTTCATGCATACGTGAATTATCATGTTAAGGTGAGCTTTCTTTCTACCTTATTTTAAACTCTTGGTTTTGAATTATTTGTGTTTATGTATATACTAGTAAATATTTTCTTTTTCATATTTCATTCTGTAATAATCCAACCATATACTCTAGTTTCAAATAAGAAAGAACTTGTTCTTGAGACATTTTCATATTTTTCTTGTGCATTTGATAACAGTGTTCCGAAGGATTTATGCATACTCGGATGAGACGTCGAGTGGAATCATTGATCCAGGTAAAACTCACTTTCACTTGAGTGTAACATTGACTTCAGCTTACAATTGGTTAGTTTAATCTTGTGGATATACATTTCGAGGTGTGTTAATGTGCGTTTTGAAAGTGATTGTGCAGAACTGAAATAATCAGAAACAGATAACCTACTCTAATAAGATGGATTTTTGATGTTTTGAGTGTTGGGCATATCCTGATATTTAAGGAGTTAAATAGATGAAAATGACAGAAAAGAGCTTTCTTGTGAATAAAAAAGTAGAAGTCCTTTAATATAGGTAAAAAGAAGGGGCAAATTAGTAATTTTATTTTACCATTGAAGAATCAGTTTTTTACAGCTGGGTACGAAACTAATATTTTGATTTTTGATAAACCATCAGATTTACGAAATTAAAATCTAATTACCATGTTTTCAAGCTGCAATAACCAGAAAGTAGTTAAAAAAATACAAATCCTAACATCCCCTTGATATCCTGCCTGCATGTTATATCCCTAGACTTTTGTACATCATCTTTCTCTTTAATGTTTTGCAGTTATATATATATAGGGGTGTAAACGAGCTGAGCTTGAGCTCGCCTATGCTTGAACCTGGATCGTTCAACTTAAAGAGTGCTCAGGCCTGACTCGTTTAGAGTGTTCTTTCTAAAGCTCAAGCTTGGCTCGTGAGTAGTTTTTTATGCTTGAGCTCGGCCCTGGATGGCAATGGGCTGGGTATGGGTCATGTATAGCTAATCCCATACCCATACTCGGTTGTAAAATCTTGTCCCATACCCGGCCCATTACCCGTTGGGTATCGGGCATACCCACGGGTATCGGGTATACCCATTAGTGTTATAAAAAATACCTGGGATTTTATGCATAAATATTTTTTGCTTTCGTTTGCAATTTTGTTTTAAAATCTATACAATTTATTAAATTTTTATAAATAACATACATATCATCATCAACGTAATAGTATTTGAAATATTTAAAAATGTAAATATATTATAATATTCATCTAAAAAAATAATTGTGTTTCATAGCATATAAATATAAATAATGTTATCAAAATGCATATTATAACAGAAAGTGTATTTTCAAATACGGAATCTACTAGAATAAAACATTACTAAACAATAGTTAAAGGAAAATATGTGTAAAACTTAAAAGTTTTCGGGTGTATGATTCGGGTATATGTTTTGGGTAAACATGTATATAGTTTTAGGTAATCGGGTCGGGTATCACCTAATCCCATACCCATCCCATACCTGTGAAAATTTTTCTTTTCAATCCCATACCCGCCGGGTATCGGGTATACCCGTCCCAAATGCTTCGGGTTTCGGGTATACCCGTCGGGCTCGGGTTTTTTCCCATCTCTAACCACGCTCAACTTGTTTATTATTTAATTATTATATTTATCTATATATGTGCGTGTGTGTATATGTAATTATAATTTATATACATCACATATTATTTAATTATTTTAATCATATATTTATATATAATATTCATAGTTATTAAAGGCGTAGGAGCACGCAAGGCGCATAGGCCTTGCCTGGGGCCTAGGCACAAGGCGCAAAAAAGCGAAGGCCTGAGAAAAAAAAGCGCAAAAAAGCGAGGGCCTGAGAAAAAAAAGCGCACAATGAAAACAATTTTAAATATTCTATGTATTAATAGTATTACATATGGTGTTTATCGACCTGGAAAAGGCATATGACACTGTCCCACGGCAACTGATTTGAGATAGTTTGGAGGGTCGAGGGCTACCGGGGAGGTATATAGACTTAATTAAGGATACGTACGATAGAACGGAAACTACTGTCCGCGCGCCTGTAGGAGATACAAACTTCTTTCCTGTGGAGGTAGGACTCCACCAGGGGTCTGCGTTGAGCCCTTTTCTTTTTGCAGTTGTCTTGGATGAGTTGTCCAAGTTGATTCAGGAGACAGTTCCGTGGTGCATGCTTTTTGCAGACGATATTGTGTTGATTGCAGAGACTAAACAGTGCCTGAACGCGAGGATAGTGGAGTGGCGAGTAGCTTTAGAGGGCAAGGGTCTAAGGATTAGTCGATCTAAGACTGAGTATCTACAATGTGATTTCAGCGGTGTAGCCAGTGACGATGAAACCCAAATCACCATTGAGGATCAATTGGTCCCGCAGGTAACTAGATTTAAGTATCTGGGGTCATTTGTACAAAGAGATGGTGTCATAGATAGTGATGTAACCCATCGCATACAGGCTGGCTGGTGTAGATGGAGGGCAGCCAGTGGGGTATTGTGCGATAGGAGGTTCCCAACTAAACTAAAGGGGAAATTTTACAGGGTAGCAGTTAGGCCAGCTATGCTATATGGAACAGACTGTTGGGCTATCAAGAAGACACAAGCGCGCAAGATGGAGGTAGCCGAGATGAGGATGCTGAGGTGGATGTGTGGACACACGAGGTTAGATCGGATAAGAAATGAGGTTTTCAGGGATAGACTAGGAGTGGCTAGTATATCGGAGAAGATTAAGGAGGGGAGATTGAGATGGTTTGGGCATGTGAAGCGAAGGGAAGCGACGACACCAGTTAGAGTAGTGGAAACTCTTACTGTGGAGGGGAGGAGAGGAAGAGGCAGACCCAAACTGACATGGGATGAGCAGATTAGGCGTGATTTACTAGAGTTGCATCTTTCTGAGGACATGGTCCACGATAGGACTTCGTGGAGGCGTAGGATTAGGGTAAAGGACTTCTAGAGGATATTGCAGTAAGGTCTTAGGTGTATTTCAGGGACGTAGGCTTTTCCCATTCTTTAAGGGACTTTTCCGGTGATTGCCTTCTTGTGTTTATGCCCAAATGATGTTGTATGCTATTATACATGATTTACATTGTGTTTACGCCCAAATGATGTTGTATGCCGTTATACATGATTCACATTATATTGTGCCACTCTTATCACTTTCTTGGTATGGGCGACTTCTTATTTCTGTATTCTTGCTATATTCTTTGACTTGGTGTGTTGGTTTGCTGTTCGTTTTCGAGCCGAGGGTCTCTCTGGAAGCAGCCTCTCTATCCCTATGGATAGAGGCAAGGTCTGTCTACATCCCACCCTCCCCAGACCCTATAAATAGATCTGCTATTTGTGGGATTTACTGGGTATGGTTGTTGTTGTTGTTGTATGTATTAATAGTATTCTTCATATAAAATAAACAAAAGCTATTATATAACATTTAATATCATCTATTTAGTACCAAAAGTTCTAAAATATTAGTGTAGAAAAGTAGTTTTCCTTTGATAAAATTAGAAATTTGGCTGGAATCTTGTCGGAATTTAGAGAATCTGGCCGGAAACTCTCCAGATAATAGGAATCTCGTCAAAATCTGCGCTTGAACCATCATCTGGAGAATTAAAGCGCAATTTCCTTGACTTAAAGCGCAATGACCTCGCCTAGCTTGGAAAATGGGCCTAGGCGCAAGAGGCGATGACTTTTAACAACTATGATAATATTAAGTGTTATCAAAATGTAAATTTAATATATTAAATAAAATATATAATAATAAGCTCGTTTAGGCTCTATTTTACGCTTGCGAGTTTAGTCAAGCTTGATAGGAGAAAGTGCTTCAGTATAAGCTCGAGATCAAGATCGTTTAAGCTTGGTACAATTACTGCTTTTAGTAACTCGGCTTGGCTTTTTTACACCCGTATATATATTTATATATGTATGTATGTAACTTGTCATATATGAAGGTGATAATCAATATGTGTGCTAAAACATGTATGCATTGTTCTTCAGGCCCTGGATCGGGCCAAGCCCGATGACAATGCAAATATAGCAGCCCAAAGCAAATCCTTCAAAAGATTGGTCTGTGACTCTGTCATCCTTTTCTTTTTCAGTAATAATTTTCTTCTATGTTTGCAAAAAATGTAAGCTAATTTAACCCGGTTTACTGCAGAGCATTGAAGCTTCACGAGGAAATTCGCATTAGCGTGAAATGCTAACTTTTGCATGTCTTTTGTGCTGCACTTTGCAAATGTAGCTGTTTATTCCTGCAGGCACTTGTGCCTGATGAACATACTTTTTTTCCTTCTTTTTTCATTTGAGTATATTCTTCACTAGGTTGAAAGTGACGCAACAATACTTTTAATCTTATCCTTGTAATGCTCCTGCTTAGGCCTGTAAACGAACCGAACGTTCATGAACTGTTCATGAACTTGTTCGGCGGGAAGTTCGTTTATGTTCGTTTATTTAATAAATGAACGAACACGAACATAAAAGTTTGTTCGTTTAATTAAATGAACAAACATGAACACACCTTGTGTTCGTTCATTTATGTTCATGAACATTCGTTCATTTATGTTCATGAACATTCGTTCATTTATGTTCGTGAACGTTCGCTTATTTACGTTTGTTTATGTTCGTTTAATTTCTGGTAAATACATAAATAGTTATATTTATATAAATATTAGGTTTTCTAACTACTTATATAAATATAACTCATTAGTATATCTATGAACCCTAATTTAGATGTGTTTTTGGATGACTGTAATATGTTAGACTTGTTGTTCAATCATGATAATTTATGTTTGTTTATGTTTATTCAAATACATTCACTTAAATTTTTTTGTTTATGTTCGTTTGTGTTCGTTAATGTTCGTGAACTGTTCGTTTAGGCTTTAAACGAACGAACATAAACGAACACGAACATGCTCGATTTCTTAATGAACGAACACGAACAAAAAAATGTGTTTGATTATATGTTCGTGTTCGTGTTCATGTTCGGTTAAAGTTAAATAAACGAACACGAACATGTCTGTGTTCGTGTTCGTTCGGTTCGTTTACAGGCCTACTCCTGCTTTACTTTTCTTTTTTCTTTCAGCTGTTATTTATACAATTTCAACAGTTAACATGGAGATGCATAAAACGAAACAATACTTGCAATCGTGTCCAGTTGACTGGTTTAATTGAATCTGTATGCGACTCATATTTATTCATGTCAAAAACATCAGACTAGTTGAGTTTCATGGGTTGTAAACCTAAACTTGATTAATTTGATCGTTTTGAATATAATCTGTGTAACCTATTTATTACCAGTTTGAAAGTGATTGTTGTGTTCTTCATCTATTCTTGTTTCTGTGTTTGTGTGATCTATCAAGGGATTCCGCACCCTTTGATTGATTGTCAATCTCGTTACGATCTACGTGATTGGGACCTACAATATGTAATAAGTTGGTACAAACCTATAATTTAGGCTAAATCTAGTATTTAGGTCAACACTTTGGAGGTATTAGGGACAAAAAGCAATCAGGAAAGATTCTTGATATCCGCTAGGTTTAAATAAAGTTTCATATATGTGGCAATCAACATTAAAAGTATGATACTAGGAACCAATAATGCTTTCTTTGGTGTTTGATTTGTAAGCTAGATTAGGAGTGTGTTTGGGGTTGAGTTTTGAAAATAGACTATGCGTTTTGAATAATCAGAATTATCAGATAATTTACTGTAACAAAACGTGATGTTGAAAGATAGTGTTTGGATTTGATTATGTTGCTTGATATCACAATAATCAGATAATCAACTATTTGAGTGTTTGGCAAATATATATCTAAAAAAATAAACAAGTGAAAATCCTTTTCTAAACGCAAATAATCAATTTTTGGAAAACTGCGTTTCGTTGCAGTAGGGGGGAACTGCTTTTGGAAAACTCCGTTTTGTAACTTTCTAAACTCAAATAATCAATTTTTTTTACCCAAACACTCAAAACTGATTAGTTACAATTTTAAAACTCAACCCCAAACACCCTCTAGAATAAAAAAGGACTTTACTTGTTTTATAAGTTGGTAAGTGAATCGCGAACCTTAAAAAGTAAAAAAAAAATGAGAGAATATGTGCGATCATTTTTTTTTCTAAGCGTATTTTGCTAAACATAAGCGTTATACAAGCGTTTTAACTAGCGTTGGTTCGTAAAATAAACCTTAAACCTTAGAAAGAACAAACACACAAAGATGAGGTATGGACCTAACAGATGATGAATTTGATGATGATGTATTTGCACATGCAAAGGTTTATGATGATAGAAGTTTCCTAACGCGATGATAGGTTGTGTTTCTAAGAGCATCATCATCATCATTGATCATATATAATGTGCATTCATGGTGATCAAAAGTGTTTTGTTGCCACTGAAAAAATACTATTGATTCCATAATTTTATGCATGCATTCCTTGGTTCCACATCTATCATGAATTTTCTTTCTTTTCACTTGAAGATGCCTTTTTTTACCATTCTCATGATCACATTTTTGTCATTTTGCAGCATGTAACAAAGCAAATGAAGGGTATGAACTTTTAATAGATAAAAAGAAAAACCACCAAAATAATTTTATTTTTTTATGTATTATACTTATACCTATTTAGTTAGGTAAGAAACAAATAAATCATTTAGATAAGCCATGAGATACTCTACTAACAGTGGCGTATCACCTTTTACTCACGTATCAAACTCTTTTCTTATCAAGAATAATAACTTAAACTAACGTGATACATGATACTATATCATGTATAGATTGCGCATGCATGTATTATTATAGACATAGGTATTATTATTATTATTATTATTATTATTATTATTATTATTATTATTATTATTCACATATAGACGAATATATTTGGACTTTAGGCGACACGACAACATACTCATATTCATTATCTCCTTGCTATATGAATGGCAGTGTTTGAAATAACCCTACATACATAACATAGTCAGAAATATGACTCTTTCAGTGACTTTAATGAGTGGGTTTGTTGTACAAAGTAAAAAACAAGAATGAATCCAAGGGGGACTAAGTAATTTGAATTTGATATATATGTACATAAAACTATACTCTGCAAACTTCTGATGCTTGGTGCTTCTGTCTTCACAAAACATTGACCACATCATAACATTAGTTTCCCAAAACCACACAGACATAGGGACATGCCAAGAATGAATCCCAACAAAGTGTAGTGTAGTAGAATAAAAACATTGCTTTTGCTTTTGCTTTTTTCTTTTTCTTTTTTCCTTTTCCTTTTTTTCTTTTCATTGGAGTGCCTTAAAGTCACAAGAGCCTCTTCAAAGAATTGTTGATTTATTTATGATATATAAAATAATTATAGATGACAATGGTGATGAAAGTTTGAATTATGCATTTTTAATACTCATACTTTCATAACCAATTTTCTTAAAATACTTTAACCTAAGTGAAAATACATATGGAAATACTTTTATACACATTTATTATAGAAAAATTAAACTTTAAGAAGTCCCTACATTAAAACTTTTGTTAATTACAATTTACAAATATAAGTATCTTAACATGGGTTATACGAGATTAAATTCCATGTGCATGTAGAATCAAGTCACCTTTCAAGTTTTCACTATTGGTGGGCTATGACCACCATCCAACAACTCTCCACCTTGATCACCATTCCATTTGTTCCCTATCTCTTTTCAATCTATACTTAGTGTCACCACCCTAGAGAGATTGCCACTTTAACCTTTGTAAACTCCAATCAATTCCAATCAATAATGCACATCAATTTGCGTTTGGTTCTCTCATGCTACATTTGATATCTTTATAATGTATGCCCCCTTGCTATCACAATGCAACACAATATGAAGTTGATACGGACCTGTATTACCATTCACAAAAATCATGTAGAGAACGACCTTTGGTAGGCAATCTTAGCCGTTTGGACTCATCAACGCTATTAGACACAATGTAATTCTGATTAGTTAGAGGTGCTATTATGTAAATATAATTAGAGGTAGTATTGTGTAAGTGTGGTTAATATATAAACTCTCATCATTGTAAAACCCTAATTACAATCATACAAACAATTACTCACACTTAAAGGTGTTTTAGCTTGGCATCAGAGCTAACCACCGCCACTGCCTACCGCCGCCTCGCCACCCCCGCTTGGCCATTACTTTCCGCTCACGGGAGCTTGTTTTTCACTTTAGATCGCCACAAATCGATTTCTACATTGTTACAAAACTTTATGCCAGATTAGTGTTTATCCAAGGTCTATTTCTCACTCAAAAGGTGATTTTCAGATCTGAGTTTCGTAGATCTTCATCTGGCAACACTCTTCTGAACGCAAGTTCAACTAGCAGTGACATTGTTGCCGGCAACACTCTCCTGCGACACTTGGGAGACACTCTCCTGCGACACTCAGGAGACACCCTGTCACACCATTTTCTTTACAATATAACAACATTTCCCTTTCACTGACAATAATCAATGCCCTTTACATCAACCGAGTGGGCATATTACAATTCACACAAGTTTGCCTTTACTCTCTCCCTAACAAACTATGCTTATTGGTAAACTATGATTGAGCCCACCCTGATTACAAACAACTTATTCGGCTAGATTAATGGGTCTATCTCTTGACTAAGTCCTACTATTGCCACTACATCAGATTCCACTACTACTGTCACGAGTGATCCTAACTATAATTTTTGGATTAAAAATGATTCACATGTTCGTATGAGCAATATCTCCACTGTTTCTAAAGCATCGTTTGCTCATGTTTAATGGACTACTGCAAGAGAATTGTGGGACTCTCTTGCTAGAGCTTATGCTCCCCATACTGCCTATAGGGGGTACACACTTAAGACACTACTTCTTAAGCTGAAGATGAAAGGAGACGAGACACCACTCACTTGCCTTAGTCGTGTACAAGAGTATTCATTTACACTTGCCAATATCAGTGACCAAGTAAAAGACAAATATTTGGTCTTGCATGTGATAAATGGCTCATGTTACGAATACAATGGTCTCAAAACAAATGTTTTGGCTCAACCAACCCCCTTGACATTCAATGAGCTTTTTAAGTCTTCTCACAGAGTATGACTACATAATTACAAAGCCTCCTCAACCTACTGATGCAGCTTGTCACAGCCCAACCGATGGTGGAATCATAGGGGCGCGGTACTAGGCGAATCAGATTGTTCAAGAGAATCCATAACAACTTGTAGGATCATTTTACCGACCAAATGAGTCAATCAGAGAGAGGCAATACACAACTGTTTGAGAGGCGGAAACAAACAAACAACTTAGAATCAGTGAAGAGTTTAGTAGAAACAGAGTATTTCACTTTAAAACAAGCTTCTCATTCAAAATATACGTGATTACACGGTGGAATTTCAGCAGCACTTCGTGACACTCTAGCTAATTCCGTATGAAATGAGAAGACATGACTGCCTATATATAGGCAACTGATTCCGTTTGAAATGACACATGTCATTTCAAGCGGAATTAACAAATCTAATTCCGTTTGAAATGACCATGTGTCATTTCAAGCGGAATTACATCAAAACACTATAAAATTACATTTTTGACCCTGTACAATCTACAGACATGACCTAGACTGATAGACGTAGGCTATAGACATTATGCACCAACAAACTCCCCCTTGGATATTGCCGGAGTTTTCAGTCTGGTCTTCAGCTCTTCACAGCGACTTGAACTTTTCTTCTATTGACTTAGGCTTTTTCATCAACAGCTTCCTAAGTTTCTCGTTATCTTTAACAGTTTTCTGTCTTTCTTCTTCTTGTTCTCTCATGAACTTGCCACTCAGCATTCTATCTCTTTCCTCACGTTCCTTATTTTCTTTCTCGGCTTTAAGAGCTTCCTCTTTCTCAATCTCTCTCCATTTCGTTGACCATTTACTTTCAGCATTAATACCCTTCTGGAAGCAGATAGATACAACTTTCTGAAATTGCATTGCTTGCTCTCTATCTTCAACTTTGAATCCAATCTTGTTCACAAACAAGCATTCAATGTCTTTTGCCGAGCAATTGACCAACCACAAAGGATCATATACAGTGATGTATCTGATTTCTCCCTGTACATAATCACAGCTTCAGTTGTCAGACAGCTGTACACCCAATACATAAACCCTTTGTAAAACTCTTGCTCCATTTGTGGCAAAGGAATGTTCTTGATTACTCTTGGCTTTTTGATTTTCAAGATAGTCTCTTCTTCTCCAGTAACTGAATCCACCCTCCTTACTTTCTTTGGTCTGTGTGGCTTCCAGTGTTGAAAATCTCTAAGAGCTTCAAACTTTATCAACCCCCACATAGGTATGTCATTCTTTCTAATTGGATAATCCAAAGTTCTAACTTTGGCAAGCTCTTCAACATCCCACCAGGGCAATGACATGATATCATAAAGACATGCAAAATACTGAACGCCATATTCTCGATGAATAGCATAAGCATTGACACGTGGTAGAAAGCCCCAACTGATTATATCACCCAGCGAAACATCTCTATCTCTTTTGTAGAACTTCGGTGGGCGTTTGAATTTTCTTTCATTACTCTTTCTAAACCATTTCTTTCTTTCTTCTTTCTGTGTATCCTTTACTGTACCATAAAAGTTCGTATCTTTCAAAACCTCTTCTACTTTCCTTCTCAATTCATCGATATTCTCTTGACTGAAAAATTCGACAAGTGTTGGAAAATTAGAAGTATCCACATTCACATTCTCTTTATCACTGCAATCTTCAACCTCAACCCTATCATAAAGATCAGCATCCTCCACATACTTGTACTGATACTCGGGTTGCTGGTTGATATCGAACTGATTTAATTCATCCTCGAAATCAAACTTGAAGTTTGGATCATCAATACGCGCATTTCAATAATATCATTCATAGTGTAAGTATGCCTGATCTCTCCTTCTTCTACATCAGGCTCTAGACGCAGAATTAACTTCTCAACTTCATCAACACTTTGATCAACATTCTCCCCCTCACCTGTAGCATCCTCAGGCTCTTCATTCATATCGTCATGCAGATAATCATCGACATTTCTTTCATTCGAAGCTTCAGTAATTTTAACACTAGAAGTACCCTGATCGTTATCATCATTTCCATCGTCATCATCACTACTACTTGCAGAGATTACGTCATCTGCATCATCTTCGTCATCTTCATCATCATCATCCTCTTCATCATTACCAAGAATATCATCAATTTCAACATCAACATCGAATATACCAGAAACTGACGAAATTGGCAGAACAGATAATACTGGTTCTACTATAGGTTCAAATACAACCATTGCCTTTTCAGAAACTTCACCTTCAAGACCTTTGCCTTTATTTTTCATCTCAACTTCTAATTCAGCTTCTTTCTTTGCTCTCATATCTTCTCGTACAATCTCATCAAATCTCTGTTCGAGAGGCATACCAACCACATTTTCTAATACTTTTCTCATCATATAATTTTCATGTTCATTTCGAGCCTTGATTGCTTCCAACTCTTTATTCTTCAGCTTGAAGTATTCATTTTATTGATCTTTTCGAGTTTTTTCTTCCTCTAACTCAGCAATTTTAACCTTCAGAATATCAATCTCAGCTTGATCAGACTCAACTTTCTTTATCAATGAAGAATTCTCAGCTTTGACTGTCTTTACACGCTTCTCTAATTTCTTCTCACGATCCAACAACTTTTTGTTCTCAATCAACACTTCTTCCACTTTCTTTTCCAAACTCTTAACTTGCACATCAGTTGCAAAATTGAAATCACCAATATCTTCAAGAGTAATACCCTCCGGAACAGTTGGAAATGTTTTGAATCCAGAAGAACCAGGTGTAGTTTGAACAGGTGGTTGTGTGGATGGTGGTGTTTGAAATATTTGTTGAGATGTAACAACAGGTTGTTCATGTGGTGGTGAAAGATGAGGTGGTGATTGATGTGGTTGTGAAAGATGTGGTGGTGATAGATGTATTGGTGGTGTGGGTTGTCTTGGTGGTGATTGATGAAGTGGTGAATGAATTGGTGATGGTTGATGTTGAGGTTCAGATGGTGGTGATGGTGGTTTACTAGGTTCCTGGATTGGTTTCTTCTTTAACAAGATTTTCAATGTCTTGGCCTTCTTTGGAGTAACCACAAGTTTCCTTGCAGTTGCTTTCTTTTTACCTCCAGAAGTAGGTGGTGTTTGAACATCTTCTTGAGAAGGAGTATACTCATCGTCATCTTTTTCTTTTCTGCTTTTTCTTTTAAGCTGTTTCTCCTTCTCAATTTCTGCTTGAATTCTTTTAGCACGTTCAATTTCTTCATCAGATGAACTTGATGAGCTTGTTGTACTTTTGTGTACATCGTCACCTTCATCACCAGCTGCTTTATCTGCTTCAATATTATAATCAACAAGAGATTTCAACAACTTTGTAGATTCAGGAGATAAACGACCTCCAGAACCTTCAACATTAACTTCAGTCTCAGCTTCAGCTTCATCATTTGATTCATCAACAAGCAATGTCTTAACAGCTTTCTTTTGACGCTTTTTGGGTTGAGATGAAGAACCCTCCTCAATTTGAGCTTTCGGAGTTGCTTTCCTACTACTCTTCTTTTTCTCTTCTTTCAAGAACCAATCGTTTCGAATTACTTTGAAATCTTCAAGAATTCTCAATTCGTCTGCATAACTTTTCTCTTTCATTTCTTCTTCATTTCTCCAGTTCTGATGATTAACTGGATCTGGATCTTGATAATTTTTGTCTTTGATAAAACCAAAGAATTCAGCTTTCATTTTTGGCTCTGGATGGTTAGGATGATATCTGGCCAATTGTTTCACAGACTCATTATCCATGTGAGATAAAATCAACAAATCATTATTCTCATCTCTTTCAAGATCTGGATAGGCATGATCTATCATCATTTGAACAAATCGTGGATACACCCAAGTCTTCCTCTTTGAAGTAATTTCCTCTACCAAGTAATGAAACACAATCTTCGAAAAATTATACTTCTTGTTTAATACGAGAGCTGTTACCATGTTCATTTGATAATCTCTCATTGCATCATAACCTCCCTTACGATGACTTAGAGCAATCAACACCGAGTGAATAAGAAACTTGTATGGCTTGGAAAACTTTGATTTCAAGTAGCTAGCACTGTTCAGTGCACCACTATAACCCATCCGCAGCATACAGCCTTTGACCATCCTCTCAGGAAACTTTGAAGGAGAATTCTCATCATCTGGAAAATCTATCACCTCTCGTACAAGTTCTTCTATGATGATAATTGGTTTTTCTTTACCATTCAGTTCAACAATTGAATTTATTGTCTTGTGTTCTTCGTCATACGTTGCATTTTTCCAGAATCGTTCAATGTGAGACTTGAAAACCAAATGCTGATTCGTCAAAGCTTTCTGAATCGACAACCTTCTCATAAATTCCAGAATACTCTTGAATTCGGACAACTTTGGTATCTTCTGCTCATCAAAATCACTACAAGTGTTGTGTAGTGCATCAAACAACACATTCGATGGCTGAAAAACAACATCAAACAATCAAATCAATCACTTTGAAAATTTTCAATTCAACCATTACTTTCGAACGGAATCACTTCAAACTACATCACACATTCACACGGAATTACATTTCATGCGGAATCACATATGATAATTTGAAACGAAATTACAAGTTGAAACGGAATGACTTATGACAGTTTGAAACGAAATATTCATCTCAAACGGAATGACATGTTGAAATGGGATCACCAATTGAAACGGAATTACATGATTTAAACGAACTTATGAACAAATTTATCAAAAATTTTCTGATGATGAAATCAATCAACTGGGTTTGTTATTCAGTGAATTCCGAGCACACAGGTGTGATTTATTCTTAATTTTACCCACAAAAACCATCTAGATCTAAGTCCAAATAACCTGTTCATCGTCAATCATACAAAAACAACATATTTGGTTCAAATCAAAACCCTAAGATAGATCTACAACCTATTCCGACCACACATGTATGATTATCGTTAATTTTAAACTACAATCAAGCCCTAGATCTAAGTTTTAAGTCAGTTCATCGCCGACCAAATGAAATTAGGTCAGATCTGTGCCAAATCAACAAACTCTCTCACCTTTCCCATGATAATAGTTGAGTATACCAACTATAATCAGGATTCAATCAACAAACGGGCAGAGTAACGACTAGAAATCGATGAAATCGGAATTTCGTTCGAAATCGCTTTGAACGAGCCTTTGAAACAAAATCAGAAGTATGAGCTGTTCAAACGGAATCACTCCCCTATTTATAGACAACCTAATTCCGTTTGAAATAGGCACAAGAATGTTTCAAGCGGAATTACGATTCAAGCGGAAATCCCGGTTCAAGCGGAATTATGTTGTTCAAACGGAATTACCTTTCAAGTGGAAACACATTTCAAACGGAATCACTTTCAACTTTTTCAATTTTTTAAACTTTTTGAGGATTCACCGACACACCCAGTTAACCAAGTCCAAGTTAATGACCCTGGTCAACTGTTTAGCCTGCCAAGTCCAAGTTAATGACCTTGGCTGACCAATTTATGAAGAAGCTGATTTTCTGAAACAATTTTAAGTTCAAGTTAATGAGCTTTTGAACTTTCAAGCAATTACCAATCACTTTCTCAATCTTTTGCTTACCCAACCCTCATGATCCAGACATGTTCTGCACATAAGACTTTGATCATCTGATCTCCAACGTCCGTTGTCGAAAATAAGATGAAATGCAAATCTTTTTGGATTTATGATTAATGGTAAGGAATTAAATATACACACAATATTTTTGTGAGTGTGTTAGGGGATCATATCAGCTTCTGACAAGAAACAAGTACCGTTAAGCTTTGATTACATACACAGCATTAAACAATTTGCATTGATTGTCGATATACTGATCCTCTTAAATTTTCACACAAACTTCAATCTGTTCAGGATACGAATTAAGTATTTTAAAGCTTAACTTTTACACGTGTACCACCTCAGAATATACTCCCGTATCCAGATCCCAATATTCGGTCTTACAGGTGAGTATACCTAGATGATATCTGTAAGGGGTTAAATGCGAGGGCCGTGAGAGCTCAGGTCAGAACTTCCGTTCAGCAGAGAGATGACGGCTTCGACTTAAGGTGGGTCCCCTTTGGGGATCTTCTTTTACAACAGCACATGATTAGCATTTTTCAATGTTTCATCATTTTTTATGCTGAGGGGAGGCTTATATTTCAAGCAGCGTAAAGTATTCTCCGGGGACTAGGCCATTGCTTCCGCAAAATCAGAAGTCCCGGGATAATACCCCAGATATCACTAAGTATAAAGACCTAGTATCTCAGAAAGAGGGACCTTTCAAACAAGATTTCGGGGGTTACCCATATATCCTGGAGATGTTCCCCACATAAAAGCAAGAAATTTAGGTTTATATCCCGAACAAACCTACTAAATGTGTAAAAACCTATCGGCATATCATCTGCAAGACTGCTTAACACATTTTTACTTTACATATCTTTAGCGTACTGCACTGTCTAGCTGATGTACTATCATTTCCCCTTTTTACACAAACTTTTTTTCAGTTTTTCAATGTTTTTGGATTTTGAAATTTTATCATGTTTTTGGATTTTCTGCAAACTTTCTCCCCCTAAAAACAAAAACATATTTTTGTGTTTTTGGTTTTATCGAAAGCAGAAAATAAACTGTACAAAAACTTGACAACGTAACGCGGATCACATCAGATCGCCGTCCTCCTCGGCTTCACATTCAACAACCCTCCCAGAAATAAAATTTTTCATCCCATTTAATTTCAAAAGATAGTTAAATCTTTTTTTATCAAACGGTTTGGTGTAAAAATCAGCCCTCTGTTCATCGGTGTGTATATGTTCTATCCGAATCAATTTCTTCTCGTGACAATCACGGATGAAATGATGACGGATTTCAATATGCTTAGTTTTAGAATGGTGAACCGGGTTTTTTCGTTTTATTAATCGCTGCTTCATTGTCCACAAATATCGGCGTGTCCAAGAACTGCAAACCAAAGTCTCGCATCTGCTGTTGGATCCAAAGGATCTGAGAGCAACAGCTCGAGGCCGAAACGTATTCTGCCTTGCACGTAGAGAGCGCTACTGAGGTTTGTTTCTTGCACTGCCAAGTGACACGTCGAGTTCCAAAGAACTGACACCCAGTAGTGGTGGACTTAGCATTCTGTTTGCAACTACCAAAACCCGAATCAGCAAAACCTGTGAGAGAGAAATCGCCAGACTTAGGATACCACAAGCCGGTGCTTGGGCAGCCTTTCAAATACCGTAAAATGCGTTTCACGATCGTCAAGTGTGACTGGCGTGGGCTGGACTGATATCGAGCGCATAAACACGTCGGATACATGATGTCTGGGCAGGAAGCAGTAAGATACATCAAAGATCCAATTATCGACCGGTAATACGTCTCATCCACTTTCTCTCCACTCTCATCTGGACATATTCCATGATTCTGAGCTAAGGGGGTTGATGTCGGAGCAGATTCAGACATGTTGAACTTTTCCAGAACATCGTTCACGTATTTGGTTTGATGAATGAAGATTCCTTCAGGCATTTGCTCGACTTGTAGCCCTAGGAAGAACTTCATCTCCCCCATTGAGCTCATTTCAAACTTTCTTTTCATCACCATCTCAAACTCTTTACACAAATCATCATTTGTCGATCCAAAAATGATGTCATCGACGTAAATTTGCACAATCAATAGATGTCCTACAACCTCTTTAGTGAACAAAGTGCTATCAACTGTCCCTCTGGTGAACCCGTTGTCCAGCAGATATTGGGAAAGAGTCTCATACCAGGCTCTCGGGGCCTGGTGAAGTCTGTAAAGCGCTTTATCCAGAAGATAGACTTTGTCTTTGTGCACTGGATCTGTGAACCCCGGCGGTTGTCCAACGTACACTTCTTCTTTGATTTGGCCATAAAGGAATGCAGATTTCACATCTAGCTGGTATACTTTGAATCCTTTCCATGACGCGAATGCCAGGAAGATTCTTATTGCCTCAAGTCTAGCAACAGGCGCATACACTTCTGTAAAATCAATGCCTTCTTGCTGACTGAATCCCTGTACTACCAGACGTGCTTTATTCCTCACAATCACTCCTCTATCATCTCTTTTACACTTAAAGACCCACTTTGTCTTTATCAGCTTATGATTTTCAGGAAGATCCACCAATCTCCAAACTCCTAATTTCTCAAACTGCTGCAGCTCTTCCTGCATAGCGTTTACCCAGCTTTCCTCTGTTAAAGCTTCTTTATAAGTTTTTGGTTCAACCTGCGAGATGAAACATTTTAGTGAGAAATCAAATTGTAAAGGAGCAACAGATGTATAAAAACATGTAAGTGCTCTGTTGATCTGATCCCGCATTTTTACTCCGCTCTGAAGATCACCAATTATCTACTCTGTAGGATGATAAGACAATGTTCTCGGTATTGCAGTGTCAGGCACATTTACTTCCGATTCCAAGTTCGTAATGTCTTGATCACCGGTGTGATCCACAGCTTCTGTTGATGCAACATTTGGTTCCTCGTAAAAAATCGGACTGTCTTCCGATTCTGAGTTGTCAGAATGATCAAAAGTAGGAGCTGGTTCCTCTGGTGGTTCGTGAGCAGTTCCACTTGGACCAGCCTCGTGATCGTGTGTACCCCCGGTGGGTGAAGAAACTACTAGCGGTCTAGGCACTTGTTCTTGTGACATGGACTGCTGATATTGATACAATAGTGCTAGTTCCTCTTCACTTGGCTGAATCGGCAGTTGGAAAGACTCCCAGAGTTTGTCGTAATCGAACATGAATCTTTGTCCGGGAAGTTGCGGTGGCGTAGTATGTTTCTGACAATCCACATGTAGAATTACCTTCCCTAGGCACGGTACGAACACCCTCTTGAGCGGACTCGCATACCCTACAAAGAAACCATCATTACTTTTAGCACCAAACTTACCATCTGGATCTATGAAGGTACAGGGAGATCCAAAAGGTTCTAAAAACTTTAAATTTGGCTTATAACGGTGTAAAAGTTCAAAACACGTTTTCTTGTATTTCTTCATAGTAAGCACTCGATTCAGTGTATAGCACGCTGCTGCAACTGCTTCACTCCAGAAAAATATTGGTAACTTGGAATCGGCGAGCATTGTTCGAGAAGTTTCGATTAAGGTACGATTCTTTCGTTCAGCTACACCATTTTGCTGTGGAGTGTATGGCGCACTAAATTCATGAAGAATTCCTTTCTCGTTACAGAACTCGAGCATTCGATTGTTCTTAAACTCCGTTCCATTGTCACTTCGTATTCTCCTAATCGACAGCTTATACAGCGTTTCCATCTTCTTGAATAGGACCATCAATGACTCAAACGTTTGATCTTTCCTCTCCATACACACTACCCAAGAAAATCTAGTGAAGTCATCAGTGACAACTAGACAGTATAAGTCTCCACTGATGCTTTTCACATTAACCGGCCCAAAAAGATCCACGTGGAGTCTCTCAAGCGGTACTCTGATTGAATTCAGCAACTTCTGCGGGTGTGAGTTCTTTGTCTGCTTTCCTTTCTTGCACTCTACACAATCATCATTTAAATGAAAACTTTTAAGATTCACACCTTCAACTAAATCATTGTGTACAAGAAAGTTCATTTTTCTAACATGAATGTGGCCCATCTTTCGATGCCACATTCTCGACTCTTTTTCGGCTGCCTTTGTTTTTGTCACAAAACACTGTTTTTTATAGTCTGTTTTTGTTGCGACGCTCATATCGAGAATGTACAAATCATTTTCTCGTGGAGCTCGCAACAACACCATGTCTTCAGGAATTTTGAAACCAGGTTTTAAGACTAAACATTCGTTTTTAGTAAAGTGTACTGTAAAAGATTTGTCACAAATCTGTGAGATACTCAGCATATTGTTTTCAAGTTCGATTATATAGTTCACTTTTTCAAACGAAACAACTCCATTTGTTAGAGTTCCTTGACCAACAATCCTTCCTCCCTGATTCCCAGCAAATCCCACATATCCACCATTGATAGATTTGACGTCATAAAGCAATGCTAGCATTCCGGTCATATGTCTTGACGCTCCACTGTCCATTATCCACTTCGAGATGATCGACCTCGGAAACCCCTGCTCACATTTAAGAAATTAATTCAAACAATGAGGCCCATGATTTCTTAACACTTGGAACACTACCAAACACAAGATTACAATCCACTTCAACTTTCGGAATGTTAAAAATGACATTTGGAACCACAGGTTTGACTTTTGGTTTTAATTCTCCCTTTTTAATTGGAGGAAATTCCTCAAGTAGTTTGTCAAGTTCAAATTCAAGTTTGTCAACATCATCTTTAAAAACTTTTGGTTCAGTTTTCAAAACATTTTCCATCTTCTTAACCTCAACTGACTGTTTTGATTTTGCCACCCATGATTGGTTTTCAAAAACTTTCATTTTTGGATAAATTTTTGAAGTCTTTTGGGTTTTCGAAGATTCGCCAATCTCAAAAATTGATTTCGGTTTTTCTTCGGACTTCAAAGATTCTCCTCTTTTCAAGATTCGAACGGGGGAAACCATGGGTTTTTTACCCTTGTTATCAGTTGGAGTTTTAGGTCTGGGTTTTTGCAAAACAGGTTTTTCAAGATTTTTCATGCATTGCTTGGCCATGTGACCAATTTCATTGCAGCGGTAACAAATTCTTTTGTCATATTCGACAAAAGTTGATTTGTAGGTCTCTTCTCTCAACTTTTTCGCTGCATTGAAATCATCAATGGCTTTTTGACTGAAAATATACTCCTTTTCAGCATCAACACTAGGTCCGGCAACAAAAACACCACTCATCTTTTCCCTTGGCTTGATATTCTTCTTAGCCATTTTCTTTTCAAATCCAACCCCTTTGTTTTTGAAATTGTTTCCATTTCTCTTGTTATTACCACCATTTCCCTCCCACTCTTTCTTTCCCGGGTTGTTTGGTTGTGTTTTAACAAAAGATTTTTTAGGTTTTGAAAGGAACTCGTTATTGTTTACCTCAGAAATGTCAATCTCGACCAATTTAAACACCTTTTCAACATTTTCAATTCTGGCATTTTGAGGCGGATACTCAAAATCAGAGTAAAGTTTGTCAGTTCCAGTCATTGTGTAGACCACAATGATTGGATCATCATTCGCGACTTTGTCTGATTTTGGTATAAATCTGTCTAAGAAGTTACCATCTTCTTTAGTATCAGAAATGGAGTTCTCAAAATGAGTTTTCACAGTCTCAAACTCCGAGTTATCACTTTCTTTGTCTAACACTTGGTCAACAACGGTTTTGATCACCTGTGACTCATTGACAGTGTCGGACGGAGAGAATGTAACATCAATACTCTCAGGTAACTCATTCTCAATGGTTCTCAGTTTGAGGTTCAAAGCATCTTCCACCCCATCTGGATACTTCTGAGTGTAATGACTCCACATTGGGGGTGGAACACTGTAAAAGACAGGTGTTGCATCTGGTTGTTTCGGGACAATCTGTTCAATCACATATGAAGATGCAACATAACTCATCAACTTCTTATCAATTCTTTCATTTTCAATTTTTGTTAACTCTAATTCCTTTTTCAATGAAGCAATTGTGTCCAAATGAAAGTTGATTTCTATTTGTTTATCAAAAACTGTTGATTTTAACAATTTTGTGGCTTTATCATTTTCAAGACTCTCTTTTTGAATTATTTTGATAGATTTTGCCAACTTGTCATAAGCTTCTTTTACTTCACTTAGATCAAATTTAATCTCATCAGTGTATTGTTTCAATTCCTGAAACTTTGTGTCTTTTCAAGACACTCCATGCATGGTTTTGAACAGTTTTTGCATGAAGTTTCAGTCATTGAATCAATTTTTTCAACAATCTTTTCCTCTTGATCAATTTTAACATCCTGTTTACCGACACCATCAGACTCTGACTCAGACACTCCTTCTGATTTGATCTCCTCACTTTCAGATTTCCCGTCAGACTCCTTTTGACCTGACTCTGTTTTGACTGACACACTTTCAACTGACTCAGTATCAACAGACTCTGGTTCTACAGATTCTGTGTCTACCTCTTTCAGTTTTCCCATCAAGGCTTTATCAGCAATCTCTTTCGGTATCTCTTCACTCATTTCTTTGGAGACATCAATTATCTCTTCAACAGGAGCTTTCCCAACATCATACTGTGAGCAGAATCCTGTGTTGGCTCACTAAAAAAACCTGCAAAAGAATCAAACACATTAGGAGGCATAATTTATTTTAAAGAACTAGCTATAACCTCCTGTTCGGATTAATAATAGTAGACTTCTGCAGCAATTTCTTCGAGATCAGCCAAATTTTCTTCAGACACATCTTCCTTAACAACTTCTGTTTCAACAACACTTTCTTACTCCTCCACAATCTCAGCCATCATTGCTTTACTCTCACTGCCAGGGATATACTTATCCCAACTGAAACCTTCAGCAACCTTCTCATCATCTTGGTTGACTATAAGAGCTTTTTCCGGCTTGTTTTCGATCTGAGGTCTTTGAACGACTGGTTGTTGATTTGTCTTGTGATAGATCGCCTGTCTGTAGTAGTCGTTTGTGAAAGGATTCTGATGGTTATTAACCTCTCTATTCGGACATTCACGCTTAAAATGTCCCTTCTCTTTACATCTGAAACACGTCACTTTTGATTTATCAAATCCAAGTTTTTGATCCGGTCCTGACAAACTGTTCCGACCCGTAATTTCCATAAACCTTTGGGCTCTTCTTACCAAGCTAGCCATTCCCCATTTGATGTCAATCAGCTCTAGGTCCTCTGGATCGATTTGATCGTAATCCTCCTTTGTCATATCTGGATTACCAATCCTTCCAGCTACCAAACTCTCATATGACTCAAGAACGGAAGCTAACAGTGCAATGTGTTGTTTTGCAGCTGCTTCTGTAAACTCTTGTCCATTTTTGATCTTTACAGCAATGTTACACTGTATCCCAGAAACATAACCCTAATTGTTCGAGCTTGTTGAGCTTTCAGGAGACATTTGTTCTGGAACTTTGGGATTTGGCTCATAACTTGCAAACGGTGAATGATTGTTGTTGCTTGATGTATTAGACGAAACACCGGATGTTGAATCTGCACTGAAAGCTGTCTGAATCTTTGGACTTAGATTCGTTGTTACCGAAGAGCTTCCTTTGTAATATAAAGAAACGGCTTGTTGAATATCTGCAGAGTTCATCTTTCTGATCTTCATCAGTTCAAGTTCATGTGCTTCGATCTTCTCAATGAATGAACTGAGGTTGAATCCAACGTACTCTAAGTTGTTTTTCAACACTAACAGATAAGTACCCCATTCATCATATGGTAAGGCATCTGCCGGTTTATCGACCCACTCTTCATCAGTTTTCTCAATACCCAAACGCTTCATTTCAACAACTAGGTGACAGTATCTCTCGATCAACTGTTTTGTTGTTTCACCTTTAATTCCCCTGAAGATGTCAAATTCTTTCTTCATCAAAGCAGTCTTGCTTTTTATCATTGATACACTTCCCAAAAACTTCACTTTCAAAGCATGCCACACTGATTGTGAATTATCTTGATGTTGCAGTAACACTAAGATATCTTCTTTAATTGCCTGTTGTAGAATACTCATCATCTTCTTTTCTGCCTTGAAATCTTCTTGTTCAGTTTGTGTCAAACTGCCAATCGACTTCTCAAGACCCAAACCATCCTTAGGAGGAACATATTTCGATTCGATCTTCATCCAACACTCGAAATGGTTGGCGTGTACCCATGTCTTAAACCTTCCAGACCACCCAGCATACTCATCGATGTTCATCAACTTAGGAGGTTTCTGCATCGTCCCAAGTTCATTCTCCATATTCACGTTTTGCACAATACTAGCTGGGTTTTGTGCTGCTGTCATTCCCCCACCGGCAAATAGGTTGTAAAACTCTTGATTATCCATTTTACAAAAACAGTTTACGAAATTTTAAGATTTTGAAAACAATTACTTTCACGTGAAAACACTTTCTACACGAAATGAACCTCAAACGAAATACCACGAACGAAATGGACTTTCACTTGAAAACAGATTTTCAAACGAAATCAGAGTTCCTCAAACGAAATTAGGTGTTTCAAACGAGATCCCTTTTCAAACGGAATTAACTTCTCACACGAAATAGTACCTTCAAACGGAATCAAGTGCCATTTCAAACGGAATTAGCCAAAAACCTGTTTTCAAGCGGAATTAGCCAAACAGAATTACCTTTTCAAACGGAATCAGTTGGCTCGTTCAAACGAAATCAGGTTTTTGGTCCATTTTTGTCACTTTTAGCTTGAATTTTGGTCTGATTCTTTCAAGGGTTTGTTAAAACTGTATTTTACACACAATATCAGAAAATCAGTCCATTTTGTCCATTATTTTGTCCAGAAGTCCAAGAATGTGTAGAAAAAGGCACTGATTCAAGTGTATTGGCTCATAACTGGCTCTGATACCAATTGTAGGATCGTTTTACCGACCAAATGAGTCAATCAGAAGCAATACACAACTGTTTGAGAGGCGGAAACAAACAAACAACTTAGAATCAGTGAAGAATTGAGTAGAAACGGAGTATTTCACTTTAAAACAAGCTTCTCATTCAAAATATACGTGATTACACGGTGGAATTTCAGCAGCACTTCGTGACACTCTAGCTAATTCCGTATGAAATGAGAAGACATGACTGCCTATATATAGGCTACTGATTCCGTTTGAAATGACCATGTGTCATTTCAAGCGGAATTACATCAAAACACTATAAAATTACATTTTTTGACCTTGTATAATCTACAGACATGACCTAGACTGATAGACGTAGGCTATAGACATTATGCACCAACACAACTATTATGTGACTATATTTTTAATACGTTTAATATTCCATACTATCAAACAAAATAATCCACAAAAGTCATTACAGGCATCAAAATCTCTCAAACATGTTCCAATCCGACAACCTAGATTTTATTAGATGAGTCTAGACTTCCTATCCATTTGCAGCTCATGATAATCATCAACCTGTCACATACGTTAAATAAAAGTCAATACATAAAGTAAAGGTGAGTACACAAGTTTGCATAGCTATAGTATAAAAAGCGTTTACGCATAACCAGCATGTAACACGTAACGGGCGATGCATGTAGACTACCAACAATGATACATCCTAACCACGTGACTACGAGTAGAGTATGCGTGACCAATGTTCACCGGAGCGAACACATGAAGTAAAGTATGTGATCCTTTTGCCCTGACAACTCAGGTGCTGAGTCCAAACTATAGTACTATCGTTGCTAAAGGCGGTCGGGCAAGTAATCACTGTATAAGCATAGTAACAAGCATTCAACTAATCACGTATAGCATGCGGGAGCGGTTAGCGTTAAAAGTGTTTGTGTTGTGCGTTATGTTTTGATAGAGAACGTATGTAACACCCAAAAGTGCGTTAAACGAAAATGGGTTCGAGTATACTCACCGTGCGTGTTTACAGCTAAACACGGTCGGGATTGGATTGAAGGGAGCGCCAGATCAGCCTGCGTACGGGAACAGAAGCATAAGTCTTCCAAGTGCTGACAGGGTCGAAATCAGAGTGTCGGGTGGAATTTGGTGTTCCACAGTCCATTCGGAGGATGGACTATCTTGTTGGAGTGAAACGATCTTAAGTATAATTGATGTTTCAAAACAGAAAGAGAAAGTTTCGAAGTGGTAACAAAGCCTATCCAGACGGATGGGCATAGTCCTTTCGGAAGGATGGACTGGATTTGTTTGGGAATCGTTAAAATTCGTTAAAAATGTTTTTAATTAACGGAGACAGGTACGATAACGGAAACAAAACAACAGTGAAGATCGGGTCAAGTCCATTCGGGTGGATGGGCATAGCCCATTCGGCCGGATGTGTTGTTCTTGACGGAAATCCTTGTCTAACCCGTAAATTGGACCATCTCCTTGGTGGAAATCAACCCTAGAGTCGGCTCTTCGACAATGAGAGGTGTCGAGAGTCTGACGGGCCACCGATTCCACCAATATTGCATAAAAACTAAGAAGGAGTTTGTAGAGAAGTTGTAAAACGTGAAAATCCTTTAGATCTTGATCCAATCTCGATTGAATGATGCTCCACAGCAGTTTGCCTAGGCAAAACGAGTGGAAACCATCTTCGAGGTGCTTGGAATCAAGGGTTTTGAGAGAAAGTTAAAGCGTGTGTGTGATTTTGTTGAAAGAAGATGGAGTAGAAGCAAAATAGAGATGGAGATTAAAGAAGATTGAAGGAAAAAGCTTACAAAAAACGTCTTGAATCGCAGCTGAAAACTTGAGAGCGGATGAGAGAACCAAAAGTGTTGAAATGGAGACACAAGGCTTCTATTTATAGGAGAAGGGTGAAGGCTTGCGTGTGTTCGGATGGCCAATATCTGGATGGCTTCATCCGAACGGATGAGCTCCATTCGGTGGATGGGCTTAGTCCATTCGGCGGATGGGCTTAGTCCATTCGGAGGATGGACTTAGTCCATTCGGACGGCTGAGTTCGCGTTGGGTAGTTTCCCAACTTTGATTTGTTTGCGAGTGATTTCAAGTGTTGCGTTGCGTTTTATTGTCTCGATTCACGTTGATAATAATATATACTATATATAACTAATACTATAACCAAACAAATGTAAGTAACCACGTCTCGAGTTTTCGTTGAGTTTGCATTGTGTCTATGCGAGAGCGAGCGAGTAGTTTAGATACTCACGTGATGCAGTAGTGTAAGCGTATGCGTTGTGAAGTGCGATATAGCATGTGTAATAAGCGATGTAGTGCGAAAATATGCGATGTAGCATAGTAAGCGGTATAGTTTACATTATGATCCGAATCTCTGGTGCTAGGCGTAACGAGAGTAACAAGCGCGAAAGTGTGGGTTGTTACATAGCTGCCTTTGTTGCCACAACAACACCTGTTCAAACTCTACAAAAACTCCATACCTTACAAAAAATGACATTTTTTCTTGGTTATCAGTTGATTCCTGATATCTCCTCTGCAACTCAGCCACCTCAAGCCTACTACAACGCTCGTCGTCCAAGTAATTGTGGCTATACAAATCCAGGACGTCGGGGTGGCTATTATGGGGGATACAACAACAACAATGGAAACTATAATAGTAACATTAGAGATGGTTGCAGTCGTGGTGATAACCGTAGTCAGTTCTTGTGGGCCTCTTCATAAAACATGGTTTATGGTTCATGCAACTGATGTGGAATTGGGCCTTTTCCTTTTGGATGCTCAAATCATGATCCTTCCAAAATCTGCAACCGTCCACATGCCAACTATGCGGAATATCAGTCTCAACCAAGATCACTAGAGGCTTTACCTGGTTCCTTGGCACAGGAGCAAATAGTCACGTAGCACAAGATTTGAGAAGTTTTCAGATCTCTAAGCATATCATGGTACCGATTCTCTCCAAGTTGGCAATGGTAAAGGCTATCCTATTCTTCACATTGGTTCATAAAAAGTTCATTCTTCAAATAAATATTTTGACATATCTGACATCCTTCATGTTCCTAAAATTAAAAAAGCAACTCCTATTTGTGCAATTTTTTTGTTAAGAAATAATGTTTTCATAGAGTTTCACTTTTCTTTTTTGTTGTGAAGGACCGATCTACACGAACTATCCTCCTCACGGGCCCTAGTGAACATGGTCTCCCTACCCTTCGCGTTCCGCGTCTTCATACCATCAATAAACACGCATTCTCTGCCACATATACATATTATGATTTCAGGTACCTAAGGCTTGGTTATCCAAACGTGAGGCTTTTCAATTATATGTTTTCTAGTTTCTCTTTAATGTAAGTATGTAACTAAGACATCCAATTCCATTTCATGTATTGCTTGTCCTCAGTGCAACTCCATAAAGTTACATTTACCTGCTTCCAATTTTCGTAGTAGACATTACTTTGATATATTATATTCATGTTTAGGGCCCTGCTCCTATTTTGCCTTATGAGGGTCATCATTACTTTATGCTATGTGCTGATCATTTCTCTCCTTATATTTGATTTTCCCTTTGGCAATCTGATGTTTACAAAACTTTCATGAGATATGTTAAAATGGTTGAACGTTAATTATACCCTTATACAATTAGCAACTTGGGTTGCCTTACATCATCGCATCTATTCATTCAAAAGACCCCGTTTCTTTAAACAAAAGCACAAATCGTTTTGGTGGTGATCACACCCCTTCAACACACATGGGGCGCCGGTTCGACTCTCAACCAATCCCATCCTTTCGAATGTGTTTTTCCACTTCTTTTTCTATGACAACCGATTACGAATCCTTTTCTATTCCTCTCAATTTCCTGATTTGAATTTTTTTCCACTTCATTTTCTATGACAACCGATTGCGAATCCTTTTCTATTCCTCTCAATTTCCTGATTTGAATTTTATTTTGATTTTGATCCAGGTTTGGTGATGATGAAGTCAGTGGATTCATCAACACTAAAAACATATCCACAATATTTACCCAGGTTCATTTTTTGTTTGATTTTGAAGGATTTTTGAAAATCAGTGGGTTCATTAATAACTATTATGTTACCCAGATTCAAGACGGATTTGTGGACCGTTTTATGTGTTGTGTTCAATGAATAAGTGCGTCGACATCAAACAAAGAACTGGCTAACATCGACGAATCGAAACAGTCTAACAAACGCCAACGTTTATAGGATATATAGTCTCTAACTTAAGATGTGATTTGAACGACTGTTGATGTCGATGACGAACACTCAAATAAGGAGATGCAATCGAAATCAGGTATGAGATTTGTCTGTATTTTGAACAACCAGATGATGTACTTTTTGTGGGATTCAAGATGAGATTTCTGTTATCTTCTTAGATCTCAAAGCAGGTTAATCAAATGTGGGTTCAAATTCAAGATGACAAATTTGATATTTTGAAGAAATTTTATGTAATCAAAATCAGTTTTTTTAGAGTCTTTAAAGAAATTTGTTTTCTTATTCCCAAATGTATATGTTTTTATTCCATTCAAATTCAAGCATGCAAAATTGTGTGTTGATCATAGAAGCAACAAATGATGTTAATCTTCAACTATGCCCTCTTCTTACCCTAGGAGGGATTACATCCGGCCGACCAAAGCAATAGGGTTACATGGTTAACGAACTCAGGGGGACAACAATAACGAACAACGTCAATAGTGCCAGCGGCTACGGCGGTTTGTGGCAAACTTCACGGCGGCCAGCCGGTTTCCCGCAAACTTCAAGGTGGCAGCAATGGATTGCATAGTCAGGCGGCGGTTGCATAGCGGTTTTAGGGTGTGTGGCGTTCACGGCTACGTTACACGGTTATCACACTTTAGATTTAGAATTTACGATTATATAATTAATTATATGGATATTTCTTTTTAATACAAGCGAAACTGTTTCGGTAAACGTAGATTCTTCGCATACATCCGTTAGATAGCATTGTTATATGAAGTATTTTACTATTATTGTTTAATGAAAACATAAATGAAATGAACATTGTTAAATTAAGTATTTTACTATTCTTTAATTTATTAGTTCTTCGCATACATCCGTTTGGTAGCATACTAGCATTCTATGTTTTGTGTCTACATGTTTTGAGATTCACTTTGAATTTGATTATACAAGGATGTAATTAGATGGTATTTCTTTTAAAGTGTGATCACAAGTTTCTAATGATTTTTTAATGTTACTATTTATATATTTGAACTTGAGAATAAAATAAATACCATGAAACCAGCAAACCTAGAGGAAACCAGTGTTCGAGCCCTACCCAAAGCGGTGTTAGGTGTGGAGCGTTATCGGCCGCCTTACATAGTTTTCACAACGTATGAAGGCACCTTTCGACCGTTTTACAATTAATTAATATGTTCTGCTTCGACAGCTTTACGGTTAAATGTAAACTGTGCGAATTTCAAATAAGTTGTGTTTTCGAATCTCATGTAGTGATACTAAACATATTTATAATTAACATCCCGCCGCAACGCGCGGGTTGACGTCAACTCGTTTAATACAAAAATCAAACAAGTCCAAACTGACTAAGGATAAGAATCAGACCTTTGGCAAGTTTATTTACATTCCTTGCTATCTTTCATCGTTTATTTTTCCCACATACAAGTGAACAAAATGGTTTTGTTGAGCGTCATCATCATCATGTCGTTGAAACCAATCTAAGCCTCCTTGTACAAGCTTCGGTTCCAAAACGCTTCTAGCACTTTGCTTTAGACATAACCTTTTACCTTATAAATCGAATGCCATCTCGAACATCTTCCAACAAATCTCCATTCAAACATCTCTTCCATCGTTGTCATGACTACTCTTTTCTTTGAGTTTTCGGTTGTCAGTGCTTTCCTCGTCTTTGGCCTTATAACCCCGACAAAATGGATTTTCGGTCCACCTCTTGTATCTTCCTTGGCTACAATTCACAACATCATGAGTATCGATGCCTTGATTAAACATGTGATCGCATCCACATTGTTAGACATTTTCGATTTCTTGAGCACAACTTTCCCTTCCAAACTACATGTAATGCTCCGCATTTTTGTACTTTCCATATTTAGAAAGTTGTATTCACATTTCTATTTTTAGAAACTTGTAATCGTATCGTATTCGTGGTTCATTTCCAATCTTGTAATACGAAGTTTTGATCATAATGGAAATTCATTTTATACATATACGTGTTACCTTTCATATTTGTGTTATATACGCAATCAATTTTTAAACATTTGTTTATACGCAAAACTGAGACATAAAATACACTTTGGATTACCTAAAAACAAGTTAAAATACAAGAAAACAGCATAAAATAACATAGTTACAAAGTGCAGGGACTAAAAAATGAGCAAAACTAAAAGTTTTTCCACCTCCAATCACCTTCCAACCTTCTTTTGCCAATCAGATTTCACCATGTCCACCTTCTTTCTCCCCTAATCACCTTCCAACCTTCTTTAAACCCAAACCCTAATCCCCCACTATAAATATATGTCTCCCACACCTTCCTAACACCTTTACATACCCTACAAATCACTCCAAGCATCCAAAATCATCAAGAATTTCTCCATTTTAGGCAGAAAACTCTAAGTGTTCGAAGTGAGTTTTCATTCACTTTTCTTCATCTTTCTTCTTCATTTCTTCTTTCAAACTACTTGGACAACCTCTAGGAAAGTTTCCACAAGTTTGCTATAGTAAACTAAGGTGGAACCTCACCACATTTGAGGTCTAAAGTAGTGTAATTCTGCTTTGATGTATCTTTTTATTTCATGTATATTTTACTTGAAATTTAGAGAATCTTGTACCCACCATGCTCCCAACTAAGCTCATAGTTGTGGGTTTGTGTTGTGGTTGATTTCCATAAGAAACAAGGCTAAAAACCTTCATAAAATTTTGCCCAAAAAGTCCCAAGTGACTTCAAAAGTGTTGGAACCATCCAAGCTTTCAACCATCAATGTTGAAAGACTTGTGTTTTTGGTGAATGTGTGAACCATGGAAGCCTTGACTCTCCAAACTTGTTCCACTACCTCACTTGTTCATACTTTAGCTTAGATTTATACACTAAGTCTCAAAACAATTTCCATTAAAGGGACAAGGCTACAACACTTCCCCAAACACTTTTCATGTTTGGGATGCACGCATCTAGCTTGCTCTCTTGGTTGTTTTAAGATTTAGTAGTTTATGTACTTTTCATTTTTAGTGCATATTCATGACCAACTGAAATCATCAACAAATTTGATGTTTTTGTGCATTGGTGAATCATATAATGGGATTAAATAGATGGAATTCATCCTACCTCCATGCATGACCATTTTCATGATTTTTTATTATATGATTGTTTATGATATTCTTTATAATATCAATCCAATCGGTTAAACAAAAACCGCAACTCACACACTTTCGTTTCCCTCTTAGGGTAACTTCGTTTTTCCAACACTCAAGAACTCATCCGACTCACTTTCTTGGAAACTCTACGCAAACCGTGAGTATACATGACCCCCTTTTTCTTTTCACACTTTTGGGTGCAATATATATATATATATATATATCTCCATATTGAAACTCACACAATCACACTTATGCTAAATACATTATTCATATAAACGAATCCATTATACATGCTTTATACGTTTATACTCTAGGAATACATGCATGCTAGAAGCCATTCTTGCACTATAATTTGTCATTAACTTCGTACGGGTCTACCTTAACATGTATAGCGCTATACGAGTAGCACACCGCCCGTATTCTTGTGGTCATGTTAAGTAATACAAAAATGGTCTTTGACGAAAAGATTACGCTAGTGGAATCTTTGGGTTGACAAGTAGGTGATGCATGCTAGTTTATGTTAAGTTATGCCTTAGTATATGTTATTGCCATGTGGATTTCGTCAAAAACTTTTATACTTATGCTAATAGCCAAACTTGTATGCTCACCAATGCTTTATGTTGACATGTTACTTTAATATATATTGGAGGATCTTGATGACGTCACATTGAAAAGAATCTAGTAGCAAGGACTAGAAACACACCAAACTTTAATCCATGTTTAGTAGTTTAGTCATTATGTTACCTTGTTGTACTTTTGTTTCCGAATCATGTACTTGAAGCGTTAGCAATGAAAAAAAAAATACTTTTTAAATACTTGTCACAATTAGTGGTTGTGATGTCTCTTACAATCTCGTTTTCGTCTCACTTCGATGTTTCCGCCATCGGTTGCGGTGTGACACTACATCTCTCTTAGCTCCATCTTTGCTCCTGAACTCAACTCTTACACATCCTTCTCCTGCTTTACATATCCCTTTGACAATCAACAACCTCCACTATCACCTCGTCTCTCTAAAACAAACACTCCTTGAACATCACAAATCACTCCTCTATCCTCTTTTCCTCAATCTCATAACTCAGATCTTCATCTTCTTTCAATAACTCCTCCCTTACACCCCTTGCTCCTCCTCCTCCTCCTCACATTCGCCTGTCGATTTTTCTCACAAATTCCAAGCCTCATGTTACATGCAACCCTTTTGCAAATATTGCTTCCTCTTCCAACAATCTCATAGTTGAATCCTCCTCATTTACCATTGCAAACCAACACCCGGAGTGGCGTCAAGCCATGACCGAGGAAATTTCATCTCTTATTAAAAATTGTGCATGGACCCTTGTTCCATCAGTTCTTATAAAGAAGGGTCAACATGGCGATGTTACAAGATACAAGGCTCACCTTGTTGCTAGAGGATTTACGCAGTAACCTGACATTGATTTCAATGAGACATTAAGTCTTGTTGTCAAGCCTGCAACTACTTAAGTGGTTCTTTCCCATAAAGTTCAAAATGCCTTTCTTCATGGGGATCTTACAAAGACAGTTTTTACAGCTCCAAGGCTTTGTTGATCCCAAACACCTAGATCATGTATGTCTCTTGCACAAATCACTTAATAGTCACAAACAAGCCCCACGTGTCTGGTTTCATTGTTTATCCTAGGTCCTTTACAACCTCGGCTTTCAAGGCTCCAAAACGGATCCTTCACTTTTCACATACAAACATGGAAACAACCTTCTCTACATCTTGGTTTATGATGATGACATAATTATGACTAGCAGTAACACCACTACAGTCAATCGTGCTATAAGTACTCAACAAAAATTTTGTTGTTAAGGATCTTAGTAATCTTGATCATTATCTAGGAATTGAACTGGTTCCTCAAGACAAAAATATCATTCTTCCTCTAAAGAAATACAACTATGATATTATTCTATGTATTGCTTTCTGAAAACCAATGCCATCTTCCGTATAACACCTCGTAAAATCGTGTCTAATGATGTGAAGACACGTGTCCTAAACCCTAAATATATAAAACATTGACTTTGAAGGACTAAAGTTGACAAACAGTGAAACGATCTATGCGGAGGGACTAAAAATGTCATCATGCTAAACTTATGCCTCTGAATAACTTTACTTGATGTTCGTATTCTCAAACGACTCAAGAATTGGACACAAGAAGACGTTTGTGAAAACAAATGAAAGTTAGGGTAATAAAAGGGTTAAAAGTGTCAACATGTTAAATCTTACATCTGAGCGACCTTTTAACGAACCCGGGGCTTCGTAGTGTTCAATTATACTCCCGAGAATGCTTGATATTGATTACGAAAGGTTTCGGTATAGTTATATGATAAATTGTACAAGATTTCAAGAAGAAGGGTTAAAAGCGTCAACGAGCGAAACTAGTGCTTTCGAGTGATCTTTTAACCAAGCGGAATCCTAACGAGGTTTTTTATAATTCCCAAGATTATCAAGAACTAACCTTGGGGGCCAATAATACTAAAAATGAAAGATGTGAGAAGATATGAAGGACCAAGGACTGAAATTGTCAAGTTTTGAAAACTGGATTACCTGGTCGGAGGAGAGTGACGGGCCGCGACCCAGCCTGCTCATTCTCTCGCGGGCCGCGAGCCAGTGCCCAGTAACAAAAATGTGGATAGCTGCATGTATGTAGCCTTGTTGCCCACACAAACCGCCATTGCATGCTCAGAACTCGAAACCAGGGATTGTTGGATGGTTTTTACAACCTCTAGGACACCTGGAATGATCTGAAGGTGATCCTAAACACCTGGCTTCATCCTAGAACACCTTGATTTAGTATAAATAGGAGCCTTATGAAGCCATTTGAACTTGCACCTTCACTTTTCTCACTTCTTCTCATTCTAAGAGGTTCCTGATCAAAAAAGGAAGCTCCCCTTAGTTCAATCTTCGAGCTAGGACATGTTGTAAGTGTCCTTAGCCACTCTAGTTCGGTTTTATGGTTTTAAAAGCCAAAAGTCAAAGTTGGCGCTAAACGGCTTTGACTTTCAGTTCTGACCCGAATTAGCTTGATTCCTTTATGCATTAGGGATCCTTTGTTACTATATGATGTGGTAGTATAACCCTCTGCGATTATATTACATGGTCACTTAGTAATCTGAGTTTATATGCATGTTTCCGTTATTATGCCTTATGTTGACTAGTATGCCCTTTTGTTTAAAAATGAGGCTTTTAATATAAATAAACATGCCAATGAACTAAGTACTGAGTAGTAAACATATTTAGAATATATTGATGTTTACAATCTGGTCATAAACTGAAGTTACATGATTAATAAAAAATTATGCTTTTATAAGGACTAAAATGCTCTTTAGCATGCAAATCAAGTTTTAAACATGATTTTGATATAAAACTCTTTACCTATTGTTGTGATATCATATTTAGGATTATTGGGATGTTAGGTCAGATTATATACTGACCTTAATCTTGAGTTCTTGTACAAAGCTTATAAATGACGATAATGTCTTTTTTCGCAATTAAAATGAGTTTTAAATATAATAAACATGACCTTTTTGCTACTGATATGTTATAAAAAAAATAAAATATTTTGATTATTCAAAGTTGGTCAAAATCTCAGAATCACTTAAACTTTGAAATTATCGTCATTTGTCGATTTTTACGCTAATTAGCTGCATAGTATGGTTCTAAACCATACTTAGCACGCATGACTTGTTACCTACTGAATTTATAAACTATTCTAAATGTTTTACAGTAGCTATAAGTCATGAACTCAAAATCCCAAATAAGTTCTTAAAACTATGTGTGAAATGACCAAAATGCCCATACGGTGCATAGTTTGGCCATAAATTGTAAACCACACCTATAATTGATATCCTACTGATTTAATATCATAAATTAAATATTTTCATAGAATTTTTATGACCAGAACTTCAGTTTACACACAAACCCCTTTTATAAACTTTAAAATGACCAAAATGCCCTTATAAGGCTTAATTCGGTTTTAAAACCTTTATGGGCACACATGTTGACATCCTACTGATATCATGATATATTTTAAGCATAATAATATATGGAACTTGTATATGACTCATCCGGTTACCCGTTTATGCTTATACGCGTTCGGTTCAGTTTTTGTAACTAGTTTGAATAAATTAACCGAAATGTGTTTAACCTTATCATTTAAACTTCAAAATCCAGAATGTAATTTGTTTACCCATATTATACAAGTCTCCGTACTTGTTGGGTCTAAATTACATTCCATTCCGGTCATCGCTTAATCTAGTGTTTCGTACCGTAAATCGTTCTTTAAACTAACCGGTATAAGTCCTCAACTTAAATAAGACCCGTTAGTATTCTAATAGGTTAATATTACCTTCATTCCAGACTAGGGAGACCCAGTAGAAGATACCTTCATAAAGTCTTAGAAATTATACGACTGAGTAGAAAATCTTGCATTTAAAACTCAGGTAAATACTTTTAACTTATTTTCCCCTGTACCGGCTTGGGATACGGTAAATTATTACCGCTTGGTCGGGTGTGGGATCATTTGGTCGGACTGTGATTAATAAATCCGCATAACCCGTTTTAATCCATTTTGTTTGATAACATAAACAATTGGGGGTTAACTACCGTGTCCTGGTTATCCTTGGCTCATTTAAGTTACTAATGGCCACGACCTATACACGAGTTGTAGGCATACACCCGACAAATACAAATGCTAAAATATAAATTACCCACAAGTTGGGGATAACTCCTATGTGGGTTTTATAAGTGGTGTGTTGGTTAATCATACCCCGGTTTCTAAACCGGGCCCCTATGTATAACAAACATGTAAATATGTATACAAGATTATAAATGTAATTATCCCAAGTTATAAAATATTTTGTGCCATGTGCACCTAAACCAAATTTTCTTAAATCTTTTCAAAAGAGTCATTTAATTGTATTTACCAATGAAAACTGACGTATTTTCAAAAGGCTAAGTGACAGGTACCTTACGTAATAGGCTGGAGCTACTTGGGGTTTAAATAAGAGGATCTTGCAAATCCTTAGATGTCTTATAGTCTGTTGAACTCTGTTTTGTATTTTATTAAGATCCGCCTGTGGATCCTTTTGACAACCGTCTGCATATTCTTTTATTTATACTTTGAACAATTGGGTTGTAATAGTAATTTACCTTCCAAGCCTTCCACTGTGCTATAATTGTGTTTAATTGACTATGATGATATCAACTACGTCACCATACTCCCCACCGGGCCCACCGGATTATGTGGAAATATCGGGGTGTGACATCTCATGAGCACATCACAACAATTATCTCTTAGGGATAGTCTGTTGTTACTAGATTTAGCAAATGTTGTCAATTAATCGGGGTACTTCAATATGTAACCTTATCTAGACAAGATATCACCTTTGTAGTCAACAACGTATGCTAGTACATGCATGCTCTAACAGAGAACCACTTGTCTGCTGGAAAACGCATCCTTCGATATCTCAAAGGCACAATTGACTATGGGTTATTCATGCGTCAGAACTTTAGCTCTTATTTACATGCCTTTACTGATGCTCACTGACAGGGCTCCTCCAACCTATGTGCCTTCTTCAATGCTGTCTGGTTGCCCGAATGAGTGTCGATCCTATGGGGATTCGCCATATATGGGCTCCAACCTCATCTACTGGATCAAATGAAAACATAAGCAGTTTCTTGGTCCTCCACATAATCAGAATACAAAGCTCCAGGAGACATAGTGGATGAACTGACATGGTTACAAGCCTTACTGAAAGAACTTGGGATAGACACAACTTCTGCTCCAACTCTCTGGTGTGATAACTTGGTGTTACGTATCTTTCCAGAATCTCGTCTTCAATGCCAGAACAGAACATGTTGAAGTTGACTTTCACTTTATACGAGAAAAGGTTGCACGGATAAAATTACAGGTCCAATTCATATCTACAGAAGATCAAACGTTGACATCTTTACAAAGCCTCTACCTACTCATAGATTTATATTTCTGTGATCAAAGCCTTAGCTTGTGGGGAAATATTAGAAACAATGTAGTTATGATTAGTTAGAGATAGTATTGTGTAAATATGGTTAGTATATAGCCTCTCATCATTATAAAATTCTAATTACAATCAATTACAATTAATTACACACTTAAAAGCTGTTTTAGCTACGTCTAATACTGAAATTTAGATCATCCAAACCACATTAGCTAATTCGATTGAAATATTTCTTTAAATACATATATACATGTAAATTTCCTGCATAATATATTCATAAAATGGTTACTTGCTATTAGTTTATGACATAAAAAAACGAAAATAAATATCAGTTTGTAACATTATATGACCAATTGTAGGTGTGGGTTCCATAGAGTGGGAGGAAATAAATTAGCTATGGGAGGGGAGGGAAATTTGGTGGATGAAAAGGTATATTGGCAGCGGAAGTGCATCTTCTTTTGCTTTTACTTTTGTTAATAAAGTTAAAGATGATCCTAAATCCAATAAAAAATAAATAAAAGAGTAGGAATATACGGACCATCACACAAATCTAAAATGTTCATCACTACATGAATAATACTTGTAATTATCCACCCCTTTACTGACCAGATATCAGAACTTTGTCAGCATGAAAGCAAATGTTGCTATCATTACTCGACAACATCCAAAATCTGTCTTGGATGCTTCAGCAAACCACATATAGTCCATCTAACACTTCATCACTATGCTCATTGCTTCCAACATGAAGCTACCATTCTTCACATTTGTCTTGTTTCTCTTGTTCATTTCTTGTCATTCCAGTCTACTTTACTCACTCAAAAAACAAGCATCAATTCTGGTTTCTTTGAAACAATCTTTCGGAGTCTCTAATGATCAGCCTTCTTTGATCACTTGGAACCTCTCGGAACACGCCTCGCTTTGTTCGAATTGGACCGGAATCACTTGTGATCACACCACTTTTGCAATAACCTCTCTTGATATATCAAACTTAAACCTCTCGGGTACTCTTTCGCCTGTGCTAACTCAACTCCGGTCACTTGAAAACGTGTCGTTCGCTGGAAATGGTTTCTCCGGTGCATTCGCGATACGAATACACGAGTTGAAAAGGCTTAGGTTCCTTAACATATCCAACAATATGTTTAGTGGTGGTCTTGAGTTTGATTTCACTATGATGACCAAAATTCAAGTTCTTGATGCTTACAACAATAACTTTTCGGGCTGGCTTCCTTCGGGCATGGCTCGGTTAACCTCTTTGAATCACTTGAACCTCGGCGGAAACTACTTTTCCGGTGAAATTCCAGCATCCTACGGTGATCTGAAGCTCCTCACCTTCCTCCACTTGGGTGGTAATGACTTAAAGGGTTTCATACCTAGCCAACTTGGAAACCTCACTAGTTTAAACCAACTTCTTTTGGGTTATTACAATCAGTTTGATGGTGGAATACCAAAGGAGTTTGGTAAACTAGTGAACTTGGTTCATCTTGATCTATCAAACTGTGGATTACAAGGTGAAATTCCAACTGAATTATGGAACTTGACAAAGTTAGACACTCTCTTCTTGCAGACTAATCGGTTGGTGGGTTTGATCCCTTCTGAGCTCAGCAATCTGGTTAGTTTAAAGACTCTTGATCTTTCCAACAATCAGCTTGTTGGTGAGGTCCCTCCTGAGTTATCTTCTCTCAAAGAACTCAAGATCTTGAATCTTTTTATGAATAAATTGCATGGAGATGTCTCCATGTTTGTTGCAGAGTTACCACAGTTGGAAATTCTTAATCTTTGGGATAATAACTTCACAGGTAGGTACTATTGTTAGCCAAGTTTATTATCTGTTATATATAGTTATTATTATTTTTATTTATTATTTATCTGATTGTTAGTTATTTTTCATCTCTAGTTTAAATATTAAGATAGTTATATTAACGTTAGTTGTGGTTTTCAGTTATTCAACACATTGAAAATATTATTCACTAATATCGTTTTGTTCATTTAATTCTTTCAGGTACCATTCCTCCGAAGCTGGGGACGAATGGTAAACTCAAACAGCTTGATCTTTCAACAAACAAACTCACCGGAGTCATACCCAAGTTTCTTTGCTTCGGACAAAAGCTAGAAACTTTAATCCTATTCAATAACTTTCTTTTCGGGCCATTACCAGATGATCTTGGCAAGTGCAAGTCACTCAGTCGAGTCCGAATGGCCCAGAATTATCTAAGCGGATCACTACCAAACGGGTTCTTATACTTGCCAATGTTGTCACTTGTTGAGTTACAAAACAACTATTTGGCTGGACAGTTGCAAGCATCAAACTCAAACCCTTCCAAGTTTCTAGCTCAGCTGAATCTTTCAAACAACCGCTTCTCGGGCTCTCTTCCAGCCTCCATAGGAAACTTCTCAGGGCTCAAGATTCTTCTACTGAATGGTAACAAGCTCTCCGGTGTAGTTCCACCGGAGATAGGAGGTTTAAAGAGTGTATTAAAGCTGGATTTGAGTCGAAACAATTTCTCCGGCAGCATCCCGCCTGAGATCTCTCATTGTTCTTCACTAACCTACTTGGATCTCAGCAGAAATGAATTCTCAGGTCCAATCCCGTCTCAGTTACCCCAACTACACATACTAAATTACCTCAATGTCTCATGGAACCACTTGAATCAAACCCTACCTATAGAAGTTGGCTCCATGAAGAGCCTCACATCTGCTGATTTCAGTTACAATAGCTTATCTGGTTCCATACCTGAAAGTGGACAATATTCATTATTCAAGGCCAAGAGTTTTGAGGGTAACCCTAATCTTTGTGGACAGTTTTTGAAGCACCCATGCAACCAATCATCTTCCACATTGCCTCTACAAATCAACCAACAACTTGACAACAAAACTACAAAGGTTCCTGCAAGATATAAGTTCATTTTCGCATTAGGATTGTTAGTTTGTTCACTGGCATTCGCCGTACTAGCAGTTATCAAGACGCGAAAAATGCGATCAACGCATAGTTCTAAATCAAAATGGAAGCTCACAGCCTTTCAAAAGCTAGAATTTGGAAGCCATGATATTCTAGAATGTTTGAAGGATAATAACATAATCGGGCAAGGTGGCGCAGGGATTGTTTATGGCGGGACAATGCCGAATGGTGAGCAAGTTGCAATCAAGAAACTTGGAACAAGTAAAAATGGCGGTTCACACGATAGTGGTTTATCTGCAGAGATACAAACATTAGGAAGAATCAGGCATCGGTATATTGTGCGCTTAATCGCGCTTTGTTCGAATAAGGAGACCAATTTGTTGGTTTATGAGTACATGCCGAATGGGAGTTTAGGTGAGTTGCTTCATGGGAAGAAAGGTGGTTGTGTTCTTAAATGGGACACAAGACTTAAAATAGCTATAGAGGCTGCAAAGGGTCTTTGTTACTTGCATCATGATTGTTCACCTCTTATTATTCATCGTGATGTTAAATCCAACAACATCTTACTGAGTTCAGATTTCGAAGCACATGTTGCGGATTTTGGGCTTGCAAAGTTCTTGCAAGATGGTGGTGCATCGGAGTGTATGTCTGCTATTGCAGGATCATATGGCTACATTGCCCCAGGTACGTCCTTGTTTTATTAGATTTAAGTATATACATGTTACTTTTATTTTTAAACCATTTTAAAGAAACATAATTGGTTGATCTATTTGTACATAAAGACTTTACTTTTTTAACGGCATACGCATATCTTTTTTTTGTTGATATTTGTTTTTTGAATTTCAGGATATAGATTTATAAACATTACATTTCAACCATTTTCTTATAATAAAATTAAAAAAAATTAAGATTGAAAAAATGGATAATTTATTTTATTATGTGTGTTATCGTAACATATATACAGTAATATATAGTGTTATATATGTATATATCTCTTCGATCTCTTGGGTATAAATAAATAAATAAATAAATCAATAAAATGAAGTTCTTATTTTAGTCGAGACTAACAAAGACGTGTACGCAAGCTTTAAATAGCTAGCTTCTTTGACTAGCTCCCAACAAAAACATGCATGTGAATGTATCACGATTGGGATCCAAAGCTAAAAGCCTTACTTTCTCTTAACTCTATAAAGATGATGTTGCATTATTAAATATAGACACCTTTATTTTTAACTTGCATTTTATATCGGTTAAAGTACTATAATTTATTAATAATGGATTTGGTGGTGACAGAATATGCGTATACATTGAAGATTGACGAGAAAAGTGATGTTTATAGTTATGGAGTAGTGTTATTGGAGCTGATCACCGGAAGAAAACCAGTTGGGGACTTTGGGGAAGATGGATTAGACATCGTTAGATGGTCAAAAATGCAAACGAATGGGTCGAAAGAAGGAGTGGCGAAGATTTTGGATGAGCGGCTTAAAAAGGTACCAATTGATGAAGTGAAGCAAGTGTTCTTCGTCGCGATGTTGTGTGTACAAGAACACAATGTTGAGAGACCTACCATGAGAGAGGTGGTCCAGATGCTTGCACAAGCAAAACAGCCCAATACATTCCACATTCATTAATGTTGTGTGTATTTGATAGATTTGGAGTGGAGTGTGTAACTGTTGATTATATATATTGAAATGAACCAGGTGTTAATGAAAAATAAAACTAAATATATCGCTAGATGACAAAGACTTTGTTGTAAGGATATTGAAACATAAATACAACTACACAAGGATAATTAAATAAACAGCCATACATGAATCGTTTAACCACCAGAATGTCCACATGGTTGGTTTACAAATGAGTTCCACCGGACAGGGGCGGATCTATAGAGGACCAAGGGGTAGCCTCCGCTACCGCTTGGTCGGAAAATTTTTGACGTTTTTAGTGTAAATTTTGGAAAAATTTGACGTTTTTTGGATTTCGTTACCGCTTATTTATAAAACGTTCCCGCTTGGTCGGAATCCTAGATCCGCCACTGCCACCGGACATAACTTTGTGACAGGTTTTGAATTTTGCATGAAATGCTCCAAACTCGGGGTCTAATCTGTTGGATTTACTCTTCAGCACATAGTTCTTAATAAGCCAAAATTTTCGCACATAAGCAGCATAAACATACAAAACAAACCAGTCTTAACAATCCAAAAGGTTACATGTCAACAAGACTTAAAGTAACTTCTGAAATTAGGGGACAAAGATAACTAGGATGCTAGTGCACAGGATGTGGTAGCCTTAAATCCAATGTCATTGACGCTCACAAGGCTCTCTAGTGGACCTATACTTTAACTTGCATACATATTAAAAGTTTGCATAAAGTCAGCTACCTTGAGTAAGTTCTAGTTTCATAAAGCATCTTTAATCCTTGCATGCATTATATCATAGCATAACAATACATACATAATACACAATAACATCATATACATTCCTTTACCTTACATAGTTATACAATCATCGGCAAGCCACATAGGCAGTGCCCATAATCATGCTTATGGTGTTAACTTTATGTGCTTTAAGCGTTTAATGTTATCTTTAGACACTTGCATTAACTTTAGATGCATTCGAGACTAGAGTGTTGGCTTTAGATGTTTGCGTTAACTTTAGATGCATTTAATCTCCTTTAACAGTAACTATCTTTCATGCATACTTTAGAAAACTATACCCCTTACCTCTTTACCTTAAAACTTTGCCTTTATAAATGTGTACATGTGTCAGGAATGTAGCTTAGCAACATGTCAACTTTAGACATATTATTTGATAAACATTCTTGACACCTATGAGCTAGCCTTGACATCAAAAATTATTTCCTTCATAAACCTTTACATTTATTTAGAATACATACTTTACTTAAAATATTTTATCGAATATGCACATCACCCTAATTCAGTCTATAAAAGGGATCTGGAAACTCACTTGCTATACTATGCTTTAAATCGTCGTAAGTTGGATGACCCCGATCCTTGGACTCTAAGTCAGTTTGGTCAAAGGTTCATATGTGACTGGCCAACTTTTTGCATAGGTCCTTCGTGCAAAATCTATTCATATGAAATCTAGGGTTTTACAGGCCAAACTGTCATGCGATGAAAGTTATTTGATGTCATCTCCTTGTTGAATTTAGCCATCAACACGTAATCGTTTCTTATTTCGGTTGCAAAACAACAGGAACCCAACCTATGCTAGTTTATTATTGTAGTATACCACAAGAGCAACAAACCCGCCATCCTTGTTTTCACGATTGCAAAGATCACAAAAGCAAAAAATTGTTGGGCTTCTTTGTTTTCCGTCACTATTCCATGAATAAAGACCCAACCGATCTTCGGATCTTCAGAACTTCGAAAACCGGAATAGTTTGTTCTTTGTTGTACATAACCAAAATAAAGAACAACAATTACAAATTTTGAAAACAACTGACGGAGAATAGTAACCGAACAAACACAACAATAACAAAATTGTTTGATCCTGGTTGAACTAGCATAGAATCAATCAATCAATCATACCTAGTAAAATCACACCAATAGCTAAGCTATTAGTAGGGTCAGGGATAGTGGGATGTAGACGAACCTTACCTCTATCCATGGGATAGAGAGGCTGCTTTCAGGGAGACCCCCGGCTCAACTTAAATAACAGACAAAACAAACAAACATCTAAATATAAGGATCAACAAACTAGTAAGAACATGAACAAAAGCAACATTGATGGAAGAGTAACAAAGAATAAGTAGGAGCATAATATGACATTATAAGACATAGAGGCATAAATACGACTATACAGTAACATGTAAAGTACACCTAAATTATAGGAATATCAGAGTCCCTACTATAGAGCTAAGAGATCACTATATACCCCCTCCTACCCATCCTTAACCAACGCAGAACAAAACCACAATTTTGATCACTCAATTTTGAACATATTCAAACAAACAAAACCATCCCACAATTTCGAACACCACAAACAATAAAAGGTTTAATACTTGATTGATGTTTGGTCTGTGCTTGTTCCAAATCGAGTAATTATTTTATAGAATGAAATTGAAACTTGGATTGATCTTAGAATCATGAACATTATCAGATTAAACCTTTTGACGATACAATCAAAGGTCTAATCGGATTAGACTAAGAGTTTCCAAGAACAAATTTGATTTATATGTTCAAAAGAATTTATACCCTCTAGATCAATGTTCGACCAGTTTCTAATATGCTAACTGTATATTCTCTTGCGCGTGACGTATATCTAAAATCCATTGGTTTGTTATTTTTTATTTTGATCCAATTAACATGAACTCATCCACAAAATTTAGTGGTGTTAAAAAAAATCCGAATCCGAAACCGAATTTGAAATATCCAAAAATCCGTATCCGAAATATCCGAAAATTTTTGGAATCCGAAAACTCGGATATCCGAAAATCCGAATTTTCGGATTTGGATTTCTAAATGTTTTGGATAGTCGGATTATCCGATATCCGTAAACTAAAAAAATAGTTAATATATATTATATGAACACTTTGCTTAGTTTGAAATATAGTAAAAAAATAGTAAGTAATCGGATTCAGATGTGGGTTTATGAATGTTTTTTTTTTGTTTTTAATGTTTCAAATTTGAAAAATTGAATAAAATTTTAGTTTTAATCTATGCACGAAACATATTTTTGATTTTTTTATAAATTCAGATATCCATTTAAATATCCGAATCCGTATCAAAAAATTTGGATATCCAAAAACCGGATATCCGAAATTTCAGATACAGATTTGGATATTCATATTCACTATCCAAAATTTTTAGATATCTAAAAACCAGATAATCAAATCTTGAACACCCCTTATAAAATCCTTGTTTTTTTATTAATCGGTAGCTTTCAAATCCGCTATCCGTATAATCCTTGGCCCAAATCAAACAAGCAACATGTCCAAAACAAAGGTGATAGCCCAAATTAGTTTTATATATTTATAGCCCAATGAAATAATACAAGACAAGAAGCCCAAAACCTAAAATATATGTATTTACTTGAAAATTAAAATCGATAAAATACCCGATTTTATTAAAATAAAACGAGTCTACACTCCCGCATCTCCTAACTCGTTTATTGTTTAATAAAATCAACTGGATCAACAAGTTAATCCAATATCACCAAATCCGTTGATAACACTAAAAATTCCCAACAACCGTGATGCTTTTCGAGGTGAAGGTACAACCTATAAGATATGTGTCCATTAGATATCACAAAGGCTTAACTTCTTTTGATATTGAACGGATCAAATGTTTGGTTCATAAGTTTATAGTTGGCTAAAATCCTTCGTGAGTAGAAGGGGGAAAACCGGTTAATTAAGCGGAACCGATTATTAACTGATTGAAGATTAACCAACTAGTGATTAATTTTAACCGTCAGTTAGTAACTGGTTATAGATATTTAGTATAGAAATCGGTAGACCGGTTAACCGAAAAAAACCCGAAAAATTAGATAAAAACGGGTTAATTAACCGAAAAAAACTGGTTTTTAACCGGACCGGTTAAACTGATTAACCGGTAAAATTAAGAAGTGAACTTAACCATCATATCCGGTTATGGAAATTAACTAGATTATGCAAGCTCTAGTCGTGAGGCCGCTTGATTTTTATCTCCCCAAATGTTAAAAGAATATTTTATTTTTTATGTTGCCATATTTATAGTAAATCGGATGATATCCGGTATTTTTAAACTTTTAACTTGTCTTTTTATTTTTATCTATTTTGATTGTTTCTAAGTTTGAAATGTGAGCAACAGAAAAGATCAAATAGAAAGTTTAGTTTGGGTAGGAAGTGTAGGAAGCAATAATAAGATGACACATGGTAAATAACAAAAAACATAAGGAGAGACATTTTAATCAATCTCTTTTCATCTATTCTATTTATCTTTCTCTGCATTTTCAAAACCCACCATCTTCAACCTTTTCTTCAATTTCCCTCTTTAGAATTACTACATCATAGCGCGATTTTCTTCATCAATGAATAGTTTAAACACTCAATCAACGTGTTATTCAATTTCTTTGAAGAAACCCAGTTTATTTTTATACAATTTCTCATTTTTTTTCAATTTAACATAATGCGATGGAACATGAGAAAATTATTGAAGCAAGTACTTCTCTTCTCAAATTTCTCAAACATTTTCTAGGCAAAGTGAAGATATTTATGGTTCTAACCTTCTCTTGATATATTCTTGCATTTGGGCAACCTTATTGGTTCCACTTTTATTAAGAAATCAGTGATAAAAATTGCACACCAGGTGTTAATATCTCAAAGAAAATTACAAAAAAGTTTTCGGTCTAAACTTTCATTTAGAATTGTGTTTTACAAAAGAATGAAAAAACATATTTTTTGGTGTGTTTTTTTGTTCATTGCGTTTTACTAAAGAATGAAAAAACAATGTTTTGTGTGTTTTTTATCCATTGCGTTTTACAAAATAATGAAAAAAAAACAGTTTTTTTGTCCATTGCGTTTTACCAAAGAATGAAAAAACACTTTTTTGTGTATTTTGTCCATTGCGTTTTACAAAATAATGAAAAAAAAAACAGTTTTTTTATCCAATGCGTTTTACAAAAGAATGAAAAACACATTTTTATGTGCTTCTTGTCCATTTGGTTTTAGAAAAAACACTTTCTTTTATGTTTGTACTCAATTGCGTCTTAGAATAAACCCTTAATTTAGTGTTTGTAGCCAATTGCGTTTTAGAATAAACATTTTCTTTTCTGTTTTTAATCCATTGCGTTTTAGACAAAAAAAAAACACTTTCTTTTGTGTTTTTGTCTATTACGTTTTAGGAAAACACATTTTTTTGTGTTTTTTGGTCCAATACGTTTTATAAAAAACACATTTTAAAATGTTTTTAGTGCATTACATTTTAGGTAAAACAGATTTTTATGTGTTTTTAGTCTATTGCGTTTTAGAAAAAAAAAACACTTTCTTTTGTGTTTTTTTTTGTTTATTGCGTTTTAGGAAAAACACATTTTATGTGTTTTTTGGTCAAATGTGTTTTAGGTAAAACACATTTTTATGTGTTTTTAGTTTATTGCGTTTTAGAAAAAAAAACATTTTTTTTTGTATTTTTTGTCTATTGCGTTTTAGGAAAAAAAAAACGCATTTTATGGGTTTTTTGGTCCATTGCTTAAAAAAACACATTTTGAAGTGCTTTTAGTTATTGAGTTTTAGGTAAAACACATAATTGTTATGTGTTTTTAGTCCATTGCGTTTCAGAAAAAAAACACTTTCTTTAGTATTTTAGTTCATTGCGTTTAAGAAGGAACGCTTTCTATTATGTTTTTAGTTCATTGCGTTTTAGAAAAAAAACATTCTTTTGTGTTTTTGTCCATTGCGTCTTACGCATTTAGGTTATCAAAAACTTTTTTTTTTCAAAAGTATAACAATAGTGTGCGCGTTTTAAAGATAAAAAACACTCGTTTTTATGGTGCAGTTTTTATAAAAAAAATAGTGTTGTGTGAAAAAAGTTATTAACGTTTTAGGGGGGGGGGGGGGTTAATTAAAGAAGAGAGAAACTATTGACTTGTATGGACAAGAATACCTTTAGAATAATCCACGCGTCTCCCTTTTTTGTTCAATCTCACCCATTTAATCTTAGCCCTTGATTATTTAATAGATGGTTAAAATTACTTCATATAATTTCTACATAAAACATACTTCCTATTATATCCTGACCTATATGAGCGACGTTAAAATTGAAGTCATTTTATATAATAAAGTTTTCTTTCACTGAGAAAGACATTAATATTATAGATATGAATCTAATGTTTTAATATTTTAAAGTGTTTATTTATTTTTATATCTATTTTCAAGCATTTGTTTATTTTTATTAAATATTTTATTCATCGTTCAATTTAATATTTTTCTAATAACTTGCGGTTAATTTTTCAAAAATTTAAATCCACGGCTATATAAGTTTTATTGAAAATGGATACCATGTTGCTACTGTATCAAACCAAACCAAAACTGTCGATGAATTGTAGTTTGTTATTTTGATTTAATTATTTACTTTTTAGAATATTTTATTCATCATCTATTTTGATTTTTTTCTAATAACTTGCGTTTTGTGTTCATTTTATTTCAACGTCACGATAAAAAAATTATTGACAACGACCATTGTGCCATTAACATACCAAACCAAACCGAAATGACTGAACAACATTAGTAAAGATACTCATATTTATTTTTAATGTTTTTTTTACTTTCGATGAACTGGCACCATATCGTTATCATAACGTAACAAACCGAGCCGAGCAACATCGGTACTGATATTCCAAGATCCGACGAGTTTGACGGAGCCTCGGTCCCGATACGACATGTTCGGTTCGATATTATTACTAAGAAAGGAGTAGAAGATAAATACGACACCGAGCAGTCAATTTCAATCTGATCTCTATTCAAATCTTGACAAGTTATAGCACCGTGAGACCAGTCGGACAACATATCCCCTAAGGGATCCAAAAGCTTATCCGAATGGGAAACCCCAACCCCTATTTATAGGCAACAACCTACATATGTCCGGATGAGCTAATGTCTATCCGTATGGATGGATTCCATCCGTACGGATGGACCTTGACATTAGAATACCGTGTCCAAACTTTCACTAATCTATGTAATATTCAACACACGCTCTATCTAACTATTCGCACAGTGGCAGACGTACAAAATATGCACCAACAGATTCCCCCTCGGCTGTCACTGTCGAATCGTCTCTATCACTTTTAGAACCTTGACCCATGTTTGAATATTCTGCAACTTCAATCAAGTATCTGATATTTAACAACAGATTCCCCCTTGATTGATGATCTGTGTTTGCATCTTTGACCATGTATTCCCCCCTGAAACGAATCTTCATTTCATTGTTTGCACGGTTCCTGACTCCTTATCTGAATTGCTAAACTGCAATCTTCACGAACAATCACCAACTTGAAACTAATCAATGCAGTAATCTCTATTTCAGCTTGAGCCACCTCCGCGCTCAGTTTTTGCTTATACCGTTTTAGTACCACGATCTCGCATTCCGCCTACTTGATTTAATAATGTACCAAAACTCGAACCGGCATTTGATAGAAACTTCAAATACCTCACTGGTTAATGTCAAAACTGTGATTCCCCCCCTGAAGATCTGACATCCTTAGTAACCGGTATTCTCAACAATCAGCAACTCTTCATCGGAAAACAAATCATCTGGTAATGTATTCCGATCTCTGAAGCATTCGCCCAAATAAGATTCATCTCCTCGGATAATATAGATCTCAGAAGCTATCATCCACGATCACTCACAGATCTTCGAAGCCTTCGTCCACGATCATATATCATTTCCTCAGATCATCTAGATCTCGGAAGCTTTCACTCATGATCAGATTCACATTCCCGGACAATCCGATGAATCATCTGGAAACACTTTCAGATCTCAGAAACATTCAATCACGATCAGAATCACATTCTTCCTCTTCAGTCACGATAACAGATCTAAAGTCTTCTCCGCTAGTTCCGGCAGCATCTTAACCAACAAACATCATCATTCCCCGACGATTAGTCCAAAAAACAATTCATCTGCTCGAAGATTAACCATTCTGACACTTTAGACCATCACATGTCTGTGATATCTTATAAGTATCCACAATACAGTTTGCATCTCCTGATGCCAATCCTGCTGACCGGCTTGACGAAGTCCCGGGACTCAAACCCTAAGATGTCAATCTGACCCTGATCTGTAGAGTCTGAACTTCCTATGATCACGAAATCATAAATCCAGATCCTATGCATCTTCAGACAATCCTAAAGTCAGAACCACCCGAATACTGTTGCAGCTTCGTCACGAATTTCAAAAATGCTGGAACATCTGAAAGTTTTTATTCCCCCTCATTTTTGCAAATTCTGACGTCTCTATCACTGAATTCCCCCTCAAACTAAGCAATTCAGTCCTCTTTTATCTGTGAAAAACTCGACTATGCCGAAAATATGACAATTTTCCCCAAAGGTCAATTTTCATCTTTGCGGATTTTACATTTTGGCCCATAAATAGTCAGATAACCTGGAAGATAATCATTCTGCACCAGTATCATGACTACCCCACTATTTTCCACAATCTGTGATCGTATCATCAAATTTGTTCACTGAAGCCCCATACGGTGTCCTCGAGCAACCCAACTTGGTTGTTAAAAACCGAAAAAAACTTTCAATCACCGAATTTTTTCTGCAGACTCGCCTCGTCGTTGCGATCAAAAATGCATTTTTTAGGAATTTGCTCATCCGTCCAAATGAAGTAGGTCCATCGACCGGATGAACTGATTTTGGATCATGTTGACAATTTGCCACCTGAGTGTTTTCATTCGTCCAGATGGAGTTGATGTCCATCCGGATGAGTATGTCCATTCGTCCGGATGGAATAGGTCCATCCGGATGAGATTCCATCCATCCGTCCGAATGGAGTTAAGGTCCATCTGGATGAGTATCTGTTCGAATGTGCCCATCCGGACTGAATATGTTCGAACAACTCAAGAACACTCTAAATCATGTTTTTTCTATCCAGAATCTTTATTTGTGTGAATTTGATGATGAAACTTCACAAGATTGTGCGTGAATAAATTCTGAACAGATTGGTGGCTTCAATTCCAAAATCCATCCGTGAATTAACCTTTATTTTGATGATTTTCTCTGTTTTAACGTCAAAACTCCTGTTAAACCCAAAATTGATGAGCTTGGGTGATTTAACCGACTGTTAGATCGATTGAATCGGTACCGTAGCTCTGATACCACTTGATATTCCAAGATCCGACAAGTTTAACGGAGCCTCGGTCCCGATACAACGTGTTCGGTTCGATATTATTACTAAGAAAGGAGTAGAAGATAAATATGACACCGAGCAGTCAGAATATGCACCAACAGGTACCATGTAAGGTCCGCTTTTCCGTAATTATAAAATTACTTACTAGAGTAATTTAATAGACATAAAAAATACCAACTTTGATACATAATTAAAATTTTTACAAAAATTGGGCATGACCCGTTCGAAAAACGAACATGCCCCCTGTTTTTAACTTGATCCACTAAATAACATTCTACGACCCGTTTGACATAAAACCACCACAAACAAAGACAACAAGTTTTACAAATGTACGACTACTAACAAAGTTGGACAAAATAACAAGTCATGGACCAAAAAGATGCGAATAAGCTAGCGGAAGCGTTTGGTATAACAAGACATGGACACGTGCTCGCTCCAAATCTCCAAATCGCCTAAAGTGAGGATTTACCTACATTCAACAACAAGGCTTAAAAGTTAGTCATCACACTTGTTAAGTCATAAATCCTTCGTTTTAGTTCCATTCGTATATAAGCTTTCATCTTTCTTACACATTCGACTACCCAAGTACTTGGGTTTGGCATAAACACTCTTAATGAGAGTTAAGCATACAATTTCGACCCGTTTAATTGGGTTAATTGCTTTCAACATAAATCCTTCTTTCTATCCGCATAATGGATTAAGCTTTTAGCATTCATCATAGCATTCAAAACCACCCGTTCAAAACGGTTGGTAGCTTATTCTTACTCGACTTGTTCAACTAGAACCGGTCGACTTGCATAGCTTATTATAACTTTCATTATAACCAAATCCGCAAGGGATTTGCTAATTACTTACTAATCACCATAACATTTTATCAAGGATTGTTTATCATATTATAAACAAAATTATAAATAAGATTTGTATGCAACGAAACATACCTCGGTCTTGTACACCTTCCGCCCTACTAGTGTTCGTGCTTTCTTCCTTCACGCCTACATTATAACATTCGTTTGCTTACTTAGTCAAATTCAAATCATTTCAGCATTTTCTTTTCATACTACACATATAATCATCTCTTAAGCATTTTATCAAACACTTGGTGGGCATTATATTTACAAGCATAATGTACAAGTACTCATAGCATGGATTCTACTTTGTTTACTTCCTAGTCTAACAAAATCAATTTAATTCATATCTTTTCTTTCATTTTATGCTAACTCATCTAATTTATCTATCACATACAATATCATGCATCAAATCACAATTGTAAGTATATTATAGTAATCATCATATTCATCAAAGTCTTACATCAAATGGGTATAAACCCTAACCCCTTCAATAATCGAAATTAAACAGAATTCTCAACCTATTATGAGTTCCTAACTTACAATTGCATCAGAAATTCACCTAATTCACGTTTGGGTTAAAAACCCACTTCTCATCACTCACCAAAAACAAGATTTTCGACTTACCTTTTGAAGCTTAGATGGTTGAAAATTCGGGTTCTAGCATTGTTTTGGGCTCTCAATTTCTTCCTAATCTTGATAATCTCTAAGAGCTAGGGTTTCCCTCTTTTTGGTCTCTGCCTGATTGAACAACAACACACACCAGTGTGTTTGTTTTTTGTGAATTTTCTAGAGTAGTAAGACTTTTATCACAACTTACAATTTCAGCCCCTATGGTTATAAGTGTTGGTATTTATCACACTACTTTCTTTCTTATTAACTAATATCACATTCTTTTAACTTGGTTAATTTTTTTTTTACATTTTTATACACTTAAAGCAGCATAAATGAATAGCATATTTTGGGGTGTTACATACCAGTACCTGTACTCATTTTTATGGTTTCTTGTCGGATAACGGATATGCCGCTAAAGTAGTGAATTGAGCTGAAACTGGACGTACAAAATTGATTTCGGTACTGGTATTTACTTTTATTGTTTTTGCTTTCGATAAGTTAATACTGTGTAGTTATCTTAATGTACCAAACAACATCGACATGATCTGCATTCATTATGGTTTATGGTTTCAATAATTTTTCATTTATGCAACTCTGTATGTGATGATAAATGAATATTGATACCAGTACTGTGGCGATCTAAACCAATCGATATTGTTCAAACACCATCGGTGTAGGTTCATGTGTTCGTTTTTATCGTTCTCGATCGATGTAAAACATGTGTTGCTTTCTATATGGAGTGCATGTATCATATCAGTACTATAATATAATGAACTGAACCGAACCGAACCGATACCAATCCAATGCTACGCGTTGTCAAATAACCTACTTATCGTTAAAATTGAAGTTGTTTTATATAATAAAGTTTTCTTGCATCGTGAAAGACATTAGAGTATTATATTTTTCACTTGAAATTTAATAAAGATAGATAATTAAATGAGTAAAATGTTAAAATCTTCCCAAAGGTTTGAACACTTTTGTCAATTACATCCAAAATAACTTTTTCTTCTTTGTAAATAGACCCTACACGTTTCATTTTTGTTGTCATTTTCATCCAAATCGCCAACTCAGTTAAAATGTATCTTTAACCTAGAGTCGATGTTGGCAATTTCGATGGATGATTTTGGCAATTTACCTATTTATTCTTTTGTTTTCTAATTTTTTAGATTTATTTTTATCTTTAAATTAAAAATTAAAAAAACTATAAATATAATATATGTATGTATATATATACATACACACATTTATATATATAGACACTTATTTTATTTTATTTTCTGCTTTATCTAACTATTCACACAGTGGCAGACGTACAAAATATGCACCAACAGGTACCAGTACCTGTATTCATTTTTATGGTTTCTTGTCGGATAACGGATATGCCGCTAAAGTAGTGAATTGAGCTGAAACTGGACATAGAAAATTGATTTCGGTACTGGTATTTACTTTTATTGTTTTTGCTTTCGATAAGTTAATACTGTGTAGTTATCTTACTGTACCAAACAACATCGGCACGATCTGCATTCATTATGGTTTATGGTTTCGATAATTTTTCATTTATGCAACTCTGTATGTGATGATAAATGAATATTGATACCAGTACTGTGGCGATCTAAACCAATCGATATTGTTCAAACACCATCGGTGTAGGTTCATGTGTTCGTTTTTATCGTTCTCGATCGATGTAAAACATGTGTTGCTTTCTATATGGAGTGCATGTATCATATCAGTACTATAATATAATGAACTGAACCGAACCGAACCGATACCAATCCAATGCTACGCGTTGTCAAATAACCTACTTATCGTTAAAATTGAAGTTGTTTTATATAATAAAGTTTTCTTGCACCGTGAAAGACATTAGAGTATTATATTTTTCACTTGAAATTTAATAAAGATAGATAATTAAATGAGTAAAATGTTAAAATCTTCCCAAAGGTTTGAACACTTTTGTCAATTACATCCAAAATAACTTTTTCTTCTTTGTAAATAGACCCTACACGTTTCATTTTTGTTGTCATTTTCATCCAAATCGCTAACTCAGTTAAAATGTATCTTTAACCTAGAGTCGATGTTGACAATTTCGATGGATGATTTTGGCAATTTACCTATTTATTCTTTTGTTTTCTATTTTTTTAGATTTATTTTTATCTTTAAATTAAAAATTAAAAAAACTATAAATATAATATATGTATGTATATATATACATACAAACATTTATATATATAGACACTTATTTTATTTTATTTTCTGTTTTAACTGTAAATTAAAAAATAATAATAAATTAATAATGTTTGGTACGACTGGAAAGTAGGGTGGTACAATCGGCCGATGAGGGGAGATGAGCTACGAGTTGTGAGGTAGATTGGATGGATGGTTGTGGATACAGTGGTTGAGATGAAGAAGAGAGAAGGATAGAAGAAAGAGAGTATGGTGTGCGCATATATATAAAATTTTAAATGTGTCTGCGAATTTATATATATTATATTAATTTATTAATTTTTTATTTAAAGGTTCAAAAGTTTCTAAAAAGTTAAGTGTGTATATATAATATTTATGATTATTTTTATTGTTTTTATTTAAAGATAAAAAAATTAAAAAAATTGAAAACAAAAAATTAAATGGGTAAATTGTTAAAATCGTCCCTAAGTTAACGAAATTACCAAAATCGTCCCCGAGTGAATGATACATTTTAACTAAGTTGGTGACGTGGATGAAAATGACAACAAAAACGAAATCTCAGGTGTGCAGTTACAATTTTTTATTTTATTTTGGATGCAACATGCAAAAGTTTCCAAACCTCATGGATGATTTTAGCATTGTTACTCTAATTAAATTGGATGCCATGATATCCCATGATATCCTGAATACTTTTCCAAATTTTCTAAGGTGTTCCTTTTATCTAATAATATGTTAGGTTAAGTTATCTTACAACGTCTCCTAATTCTAGGAAATGTATAAAGACACAATAGATCGCAAAATATAACACAATGACGAGAAATATAACACGATGTGGAGGAAAAAAAAGAGTCCCAAAATTACACAATGGCGCAAATAAAAAAGACACAACGACAAATAAAAAGACACAACGATCGATACAAAAATTTTAAAATATACAAGTTAAAAATCCAAAAGTGAAAACCGATCATATCATAGAGTTTGACGAGACGGTTCAAATCCCGCTTAAATGAGTTCAATCGGAGTAAGTTTGATACCCTTCCTACAACTTTCCATTTATAGGAGACTATCTATTTGAACATTTTCTATAATATGTTAGAAACTCGTTTACCTGTGTTAAACGTGTTGAATAAAAAATTATTAAATAACTAACAATGAAGATTTAACAATTATAAAAATAAATATTGAGACGTGATATGATTGAAATTTACTTTTTTAAAACTAAAAAATAAACTATGAAGGTGGTGAATTAACAAAAGAGGGGAAAAGAATCTTGTTCTCAATTAGGTTATGATGGAAGGAAACATAATAATTGTAATCTCGATTCTTGAATAGAGAACACACTTGTTGGTGCCATGTTAGACCATGTGTAGTGGCAAAGGAATTGGGCGTCTTTTTGCCTCATAATGCCTAACCACGCCCACCACACCGCCCCCTTAGCCTTAGGTGTTTTCTTTCAAAAAGTGGCTTGGGCGTTTCATTTAAAACATCTATTGATCAAAAAGTTAATTGAATGGGCCAATAGAAAATTAGAAAATAGAAATGGGTAATCATTGGATGGGGCATTATTGTGACAACCCGTAGCTTCAAGGTATAAACTGTTTATTTCGCTTTTATTAATCGGACCATACGCTTCTATTATATGATGAATTAATCCACATCGCGTTGAACCGACCCAAACTATTGGAACCCATTCCCGTAGCTCGGAACTTACGAAGCCCGAACCGTAGCACGAACAACATACTTTTAGTGTAATTGATTATTATTAGAGTTTTAAATACTTTTATATTAATTGATTGGTAGTTGTAAAAAATACATATGTTTGTATATAAATAGCATAAATTGCTGCCATACACCACACCTTTTCCCAATTTCTGTTTCAACATACTTGAGTGCAGCCCACACCCCAAGTCTTTCGGCCCAATCTCTACCCAGCCCAAATCCCACATTCCCACTTGCATCTTCGGTCCAACTAAAAACCCCAAACCGCACCACCATGTTTCCAACAATTTAATACGTATGTATGCATGTTATATTTTGAATTCTAAACAAGAACCCTACCACCCACTTCCTTGTTCCTCAAGTTCACGACATCAAGGCACAAGACCCCCCAGTCGCTCTCTCTTTCCTCGCTACACTCTCTCACCCAGAGATCTCTCTTCCTCTTCTTTACGGTTAGGCCTGCCTCCTTTTTCGATTATTTATATGTGTGAGTTTCATGATTTTTAGGATAGTTTGATGTTATGATGATCTTGCTTTGATGCTTTGGCTGCTTTTAGACATGATTACAGTCAGTTATCTTGTATGTTTGGGGTTGTCGGTGTTAGGGTGCATGGTTATATGATGAGTTTGAATATTTGGGGTATATCTCGTGGGTTAGGGGCTGTGTTAAGGTCGGTTTTGGGGTAGGGATTAGCAACAGATGTTATGTGTTGTAGCATGATTATGGTTACATTGGCTGCATGATAGTCTAGGGTCGGTATACTTGTCACACCCCGATATTTCAACCACAATCCCTGTGGGCCCGGGTGGGAGTATCGTGACGTAAGATTGGTATCGTCATAGTCAATATTCACAGATAGCACAGCGGAAGTCTTGGAGTATAAATTATTATTACAAACCAAATGTTCAAAGTTCAAAAATAATATACAGACGGCTCGTAATAATAAAAGATCCACAGCCGGATCAGAAAAATGTACAAAAGGAGTTCAACAGACTAATAGGCTTATGCAAAGGATTTGCAAGATCTTCTTCTAGCAATACCGAGCAGCTTCCAGCCTATTTACGTATTTGTACCTGTAACTTAGTCTTTTGAAAATACGTTAGTTTTCACTGTTAAATACAATCAACCGACATATTTTGAAAACATTTTCAAAATTGATTTAAGTGCACAAGGCAAATATTTTATAAATAACTCGGGACAATTCAAAATAATCTTGTATACAGTTGTACATGTTTGTCAATACATATGGGGCCCAATATGGAAACCGAGACATGATTAACCGACACACCACTTATAAACCGACAAATGAGTTATCCCCAACTTATGGGTAAGAAAACATTTTTAATATAGCATTAAGCATCTGTCGGATGCATGCCTACACTCCGTGCTTGGTCGTGGCCATTAGTAACTTAAATGAGCCGAGGATATCCAGGACACGGTCGCGTGAACTCCCAATGTTTAAGTTATCAAATAAAACAGATTAGAACATATTATGAAGATTTTATAGCCACAATCAGGCATATGATCCCATACCTGACCAAGCGGTAATAATTTACCGTATCCTAAGCCTGTATAGGGAAAATAGGTTAAGAGTATTTACCTGAGCTAATACTTGTCTTATAAATGCAAGGTTTATAAATAACTCAGCCGTTTAATCAATTGAAAAGTGTAGGTAGCAATTTACTAAAAGGCTCTAGTCTGGAATGATGGTATAAATAATCAAATAGAATGCTAACGGGTCTTATTCAAGTCATAGACTTAAACCGTCTAGCTTAAAGTATAAAAAACGGTACGATACGCTTGATTAAGCGATGCCCAGAATAGAATGTAGTTTGAATAACCCAACAAGTACTAAGACTTGTATAATATGGGTAATCAATTAACATTCTGGAAATTGAGATAAAAATGATAAGGTTAAACCCGTTTTGGTAAACATATGTAAACTAGTTACCTAAGCCTAACCGTACGCGTATAAGCGATAACGGGTAACCGGATGAGTAATGAACAAGTTCTATAAGCCAATATACTTTAAACAAATCATAATATCAGTAGGATATCAACTTTTATGCCCGTTAAGGTTTTAAAATCAAACTATGCCTCATAAGGGAGTTTTGGTCATTTAGCGACGTAAAAAAGGAACTTGCATATAAACTGATGTTATAAACATAATCATTCTGGAAAAATACTTAATTTTGATATAATATCAGTAGGATATCAAACATATGTGTGTTTTATAGTTTAAGACCAAACTATGCATCGTAGGGGCATTTTGGTCATTTCACACATAGTATAAAAGTTTATTTGGGAATCTGAGTTTATAACATGTACCTACTGTAAAAATATTTTAAATAAGTTGTAAACTTAGTAGGTAACAAGTCTTGATTGATAAATATGGTTTAAAACCATGCTATGCGCCAAAAGGGCGTTTAAGTCGTTAAATGACGATATTTGCGATCTTTTAACAAAAATGATGTTATGAACAGAACCTTAGTGTCAAAATATGTTACTTATAATATCATAATAGTAGGTAATTAGTTGTTTATCATATTGATGATTTAAAATCATTTTAAGTTCAAAAGGGCATTTTCGTCATTTAAGGACATAATAGAAGAACTAGTACTTAAACTCAGATTGTAAACTAACTTGATGTCCCAAAATATCCTCATTATGATATTACATCAGTAAGTGATGAGTTTGTTATGAGGAATTATGTTTAAAACCGTTTTATGTGCCGAAAGGGCATTTTGGTCAACTTAAAGCATAATTTACGATCTCTTATAAAAAATCAGTCTATGATCAGAGTAATGACATTAAAATATGTTAAATATTTTGATATATCAGTACATAAGTCATTTGCAAGTTCATTAGTGATTAAAACTCATATTACTATTATGACCGTGTAATATAACCTCAGAGGGTTATGATACATTATATTATGATCATAATGGAACCTTAAATCGGTAGCAAACTAATCTAACTCGGGTCAGAATTGAAAGTCAAAGCAGAAGTCAAACTTTGCAACTTTCGGTTGCGAACCAACCTTAAGACTGGAATTGATGAGCCGAACATGTTTACACATCTTCCAATAATTATTACCAAGGGGTTAAAGTGTTAAAACATAATTTAGAACACTTTTAAACTCAGATTATGATTATTTCAAAAACTGACCCGTTTGACTTTTTAATATTAAAACTTTGACCCTTCAATTGACCAAGCAAACGTGATTTTCAAGAGGTTTCCTTTTTGAGGGATTAACACCTAACTAATTACGATCACATTGCCATGTTCGTCTCGAACAATGGCTGGACCATTAAGGTCTAAACCGAAAGTCAAAGCGTTTATCGAAAATGCTTGACTTTTAGCTTTAAAAGCCTATAAACGAAAATAGAAAAGAAGGGAACACTTACAAGTGATCCACTGATAAAATAGAACTCAAATGGAAGCTCCCAATAGCTGGGAATCTCCAGGAGATGAGAGGAGAGCGAAAGAAGAAGGTGGAAGTTCAAAAGAAAAAAACATGGCACCTATTTATAGCAATTGGAGGATCTTTGTGATCATTCCAGGTGTTATGGGGCTTCAAGAGATGATAACAATTGTCCCTAAATGTGTCATAATCAAGTATGCAGCCCATGGTTTCGTTTAAGGAGGTTTAGCAGCTTTGAGTGGGCTGGAAGGCCAAAATTCACATCTGGGCACAGACTTATGGACCGTAAGCCTGGACCCTTGTGGTTCGTATGAAGTCTCGGCCAGCTATCAATCTTTTACACTTTGACACGTTTGGCCCCTTAACCTCCATACTTGCATGTATTATCAATAAATGGCATAAATACCCTTCATGGCCAATATTAGGCACACTCGAGAGTATGACCGAACATCTTAAAGTTTTCGGTTCGTTAAAAGGTCACTCAGAGGTATAAATTAACATGTTGACGCTTTTACCCTCCATATCTCAAACTTTCAAACAATTTCACAAACGGTTCCTCTCGTCCAACAAGTGGCTCATGTGAGAACATGGACAGCGTACAAGGTCACTCAGGGGCATAGTTTTAGCATGTTGACACTTTTAGTCCCTCCACATTCATAATTTCATTATTTGGCAAAAATAGTCCCTCCTAGCCAACATTAGGCATAATTAGGAATAAGGACACGTGTCAATACATTATTGGACACGATTTTACGAGGTGTTGCAATACTTGATAATTTTAGCGAGTTATAATAATAAACTCAACATAAATGATCTGAAACCTGCTGTGATTAATGTCATAACTGAACGGGTTTGCTAATAGAGTGTTTACGGGGTTCGGGTAACGAAAACAATAAGCTGTTAAGCGGTTACAGCCAATTTTAATCGGCTGTAAACGGGTGGTAATTTAACGAAATATGGAGTTCCTTGAGTCTATAATGTGCTATTTCGAAATACGAATCAAATGGTGCTGGAATCATAATTTTTCATCGCTGTTTGATATGTTTAACGAATTATTTACGAACAAATGCTGAAGCTGCGAAAATCTACAGTAAATGGGTCATAACTTCCTGTGTAATTGGAGTTTTGCTATGAAATATTGACTATAGATAACGTTTAATTCTCTAAGAATTTTTCCGCTAGTTTCAAGTCAATTGGATAATTGTGGAATTTTTAAGAAATTATTTAGTGGACAGGGGTCAGATTGTGACGAATCTGACCATTGTTCAGTGTTTGATTTTTCACGGAAAATCTATTAAGAGTTAGTGTTATGGGTGATTTTCTGCTCATATATCCCGACTGATATGCTGACTTTGTTTCTTTTATTGTGACCAGGATGCTGGATCATGATGTTGGTAACATCCTGATATGATATCCTGGTAGTAACTAATTAACCCACATGCATATTAAAAGGTGCAAGTCTCTAACATTCAAGTGGACTTCTTCTCCTCAAGACTCAGGCAAATCAGTTAGATTATGGACGTTGAAGCCGGAAGACATGGACTACAACGTTCACATATGGAATATTCGCTGAATCCCGGAATAATAGGATAGTTAGTTAGTTTCTTTTACTATAAAAAAGATTGATCGGATCAGGTTAGGGCACACAATCTCTCATACACTCTTTCTCTCTAGCTGCAAACACTCACAATACACTTACACTTGTATCGAATTCACATTGTAACACTTAGTCGACCCGCATCATATCCTGCACTGTATCCTGACATTTGAAGTAATAAGAAGAACAAGGCAGCTGCGATTGTCAGCTCCCGAGGTTTTGTGCCAGCGATCTAGATTGATCAAGGGCTTTCCTCGTACATCCCGTGTCACCCTTTACATTTTCGCTCATTGTTTGATCGTAGATACAACTCAATATCATGAGCCGTATCCTGAAAACTGTTTTTGCAAACAACTTAATTAGCATATTTTCAACACATTTTCTCAGCACACTACCTCACTTAACTAATTTGATCACTTAATTGCTTCGGTAAATTTTTACCAAAACAATTTGGCGCCCACTGTGGGGCAAGTGGTGCTATTTCTACTAAAAGCTTTTGCAAAATCATTACTTGCTTTTCTATTTTCAAAACGTTTTGCTACACTATTTTCAATGGCCTCGAGATCAAACATGAGCTCTTCCACCATGTCTGCTACCACCTCTGCAACAATTGGTTCGGTGCTTCCGCCACCTCCTCCGAGAACGCAAGCCTCTTCACAAGGAACTGAAATTCATGTGGCTCGGGATGTTAGCCCCGCTCGCAATATTCAGGGATCTGGTCCTGTTTTGGCCTCTAATGAAGAAATTCTGAATTTGTTTGGTAGTGTACAGGAACAGATGAGGCAGTAGCCGGAGACCAACCAGATGTTGATGAGAGAGATACAACTCTTGAAATCCAGCTTAAGCAGGCCCGCTGAGGATACTGTCACTCCCTTGCAACCCAGAGCTCTGAACTTCAGTTCTGCAGTATATACTGAGGATAACAGGGGGAATATTGTGCGTAGCCATTCTTAGAATCATACTCCTGAGATACCCTCTTCGGTTAGGGTGTCAACTGTGAGAAGCTCGGGATATGCTTCAGGATATGGCCAGAATCCTCAGACTGGTAACGTATCTAATAATAATAATACTCTTGCTACTAATGGTGTTGGATCTTTGCAGGATGCAGGTATGACATCAGCATTTTCTAGGAAGCTTCAGAAATTAAAGGACATGATATCCAGTGTACCTGGAGTGGTCCAGCCAATTCCAGAAGTATCCCAAGAAAGCCACAGGATATCCCGGTTTGCCTATCCTATTTGTGATGCTGAAATCCCAAAAATATTTCAGACCCCCAACCTGAAGCTTTATGACTGTACTATGGATCCTGAGGAGCATATTGCCCAATATAGGGAAAGGATGGAAATCAACCCTATCCCTCCGGATCTCAAGGAAGCAATACAAGGGTTTTGGTTCTACCTTAACAGGATAAGCCTTAAAATGGCTCTTAAACGTTCCTCCTCACTCAATTACATCATTTGCTCATTTAGTGAATTTGTTTAATAGTCAATTTTATTGCAGTTGAAGTTTTGAGAAACTAACCAGTGATCTTTACAGGATAACCCAAGGATCTCAGGAATCCTTGAGGGATTATGTGAACAAGTTTAGTCGGGAATCCTTAGATATCCCACATCTTGATGTTGCAACAGCTGTGCAGGCTTTCAAGATGGGGTTGCAAAAAGATTCTCAATTTTACCAGGATCTTGTAATGAATCCCTGCAGGAATCTGGATGAAGCTCGGAACAGGGCTTTAAGATATATTCGACTGGAGGATGATAAAAAGATGCAAGGGAGGATGAATTCATCCACGACCTTTGAGTTAACCAACAGGAAATCAGAATCCTCGTATAAACCATATCGCTCTAAGCCATATGGCAGAAATGACAGCAAAAAAGTGAATGCTGTTGAAGACGAGGATCCTGAGGAGTATCCTGAGTTGTCTGAATATTGTTTTTCTGTTAATATACCTGAACTGATATATGTTATGCAGGGTTTAGGAGACAAAGCAAGATGGCCCCGGAAGAATCAACAAAAAGCTGATTGGAAGGATAAGTCCAAATGGTGTGCCTTCCACGAGGATTTCGGACATGTTACTGAGGATTGCATTGCTCTAAGGAAAGAAATAAGCTATCTCTTGAGCAAGGGATATCTGAAGGATCTCCTGGGAAGAAAGAAGAATAAGGGTCAGGATACTGAGAAGGATCCTGAACGAGCAGCATCACCTCCTACGGATGCCAAGATAATTAATTTCATTTCAGGAGGATCCGACATTTGCGGGACATCATATTCTGTGGTGAAAAGGCACGCGAAGGAAGCCAAGGCAGAGAGGGGAGACAAGCCAACCAGGATGTCAACCCTCATAACTGATAAAGTGATCACATTCGATAACGATGACAGGGATACTGTCCAGGATCCTCATCATGATGCTTTGGTAATAACGTTATATGTTGCTAACCATTTTGTGCGTAGGATACTGGTGGATAATGGCAGCTTTGTCAACATAATTCAGCTGGAAACGTTGAAGAGCATGAATGTATCCCCGATGGATATTACTTCGAAGTCCACTGTGCTTGTTGGTTTCAGTGGAGAAGCCAGGAATACCGTAGGGGAGATAAAGTTGCCCGTGTACGTTGAAGGGGTCAACTCAATGCAGCGCTTTTGTGTCATGGACTCCTTATCCTGCTATAATATTATATTAGGTAGGCCTTGGATCCATGATATGAAAGCTGTGTCGTCAACCTATCATCAGTGCATCAAGATCCCTACCCCTTGGGGAGTAGTCAAGGTGGAAAGTGATCAACAGGAAGCAAAGGAGTGTTATTCTTCTTCGATGAAATCCTCAACAAAGCCTAGTGCAGCATAGCAATTAAAGATGCAAGGCCAGGATACGCATGATGTCAACATTCGTGTGGAAACACGAGGATATGATAGGTATTTCCAAGGATATTATAACTCACAAGCTCGGAATTGATAGGTCCTTCAAGCCTGTCCAACAAAAACGAAGGAAATTTGCCCCGGAGCGAAACACAATCATTCAGGAGGAAGTTGAAAGATTATTAAAGAGCAAGATGATTAGGGAAGTGAAATTTCGTAAATAGGTAGCAAATGTAGTTGTGGTGCAAAAGAAAAACGGGAAATGGAGAGTCTGTGTAGACTACACGGACTTGAACAAAGCTTGTCCCAAAGACCCGTTTCCTCTACCTCATATTGATTCGATGGTGGATGCTACTGCTGGCCACGAGATGTTAACCTTCATGGATGCCTCCTCAGGATTCCAACAGATCCAAATGGAACCCTCGGATTAGGAGGATACTGCTTTCCTAACACCGACAGGTATTTATTGTTATACTGCTATGCCTTTTGGTTTAAAAAATGCAGGTGCAACATACAAAAGATTGGTGAACATGATGTTTAAAGACAAGCTGGGGGACACCATGGAGGTATACATCGATGACATGGTAGTTAAATCTAAAAAGGCTGAGGATCATCTCCAGCATATTAAGGGAGCATTCGATATCCTGGACCTATATAATATGAAACTAAATCCAGCCAAATGCCATTTTGGAGTGGGAGCAGGAAAGTTTCTAGGATACATGGTGACAAAAAGGGGGATAGAAGCAAGCCTGGAGCAGATTAAAGCTATCTTGGATATCAAGTCACCTTCCAATATGAAAGATGTTCAAATATTGACAGGGCGAGTAGCAGCATTAAACAGATTTATCTCAAGATCCTCGGAAAAATGCAAGGAATTTTATGATATCCTGAAGAAGAATAAAAAATTCGAATGGGGAGAGAAGCATGAAGCAGCCTTGCAGGATTTGAAGCAGTATCTTTCAACCGCACCTCTATTAATGAAGCCTGAGGATGGTGAACCATTATCTCTGTATCTTGCAGTATCAGGGAATGCAGTAAGTGCTGTCCTTGTAAAGGATCATGAAGGTCAGCAGTATCCTGTCTATTATGTTAGTAAAAGTTTATTAGATGCTGAAACTAGATATTCTCATTTAGAAAAATTGATATTAGCCCTAGTTATGGCGTCAACAAAACTTAGACATTATTTGAAACACATAGGATTCATGTTAAAACCAACTATCCTGTTAAGAATGTGCTTAGGAAACCCGAGATGTTAGGCAGGATGGCTAAGTGGTCAGTAAAATTAAGTGCATATGATTTAATATATGAACCTAGAAATGCCATAAAGTCTCAGGCCCTAGCTGAGTTTGTGGCTGATTTCAGTAGTGATATTCAAAATGAAGTAGACCTAGAAGTGCAACAACTAGGAGAAAATATAGAATCTTGGACACTATATACTGATGGTGCATCTAATGTAAGAGGTGTAGGTTTGGGTATACTACTAAAATCGCCACAGGGGGACATATTACCCCAGGCTATTAGGTGTGAGTTTCCTGCCACTAATAATGAGGCAGAATATGAAGCTTTAATTGCGGGATTAGAATTGGCTAAGAGCATGAATATCAAGGGTTTACAAGTATTTGTTGATTCCTTATTAATTACTAATCATTTTAATGGGACCAATGCAATTAATGGTGAAAAGTTAATCGAGTATCTCGAAATTCTCAAAAAACTAGCAGGATATTTCGATATTTTTACACTTGAACAGGTACCAAGAGAGGATAATGCTGAAGTTGATGCCTTGGCAACTCTAGGATCATCAGTCAGGATACCAGAGGGAACCTAAATACCAATATTACATATCATGTATCCTGTGACGGATCCTCTTAAATCTCAGGATAAGGGAGTAGTGAGTATTCAGGATCTGATAATGAGTATCCCGAGGAGGATCCTAAGTCCTGGACGGCTCCAATCATGAGATATCTCAAGGAAGGACACATCCCAAAGGATGAAAATCCTAAGGCCTTTAGAATGAAGGTATCACAATTCACTATTATAAATAATGTTTTGTATGAGAAATCTCTTGCAGGACCATATCTGAGGTGCTTGGAGTATCCCGAAACCAAAGAAGAGCTTCAGGATATACACGAACGGGATTGTGGTAACCATACTGGGGGCATGTCGTTATTCTCAAAGGTATTAAGAACATGATACTATTGGCCGACGATGAGAAAAGATGCTGCAGAATATGTTCGAAGATGTGATGCATGTCAAAGACACAGTAATATATTACATCAACCTGCTGAGCCACTTTATCCTATCGCTTCCCCTTGGCCATTCATGAAGTGGGGAATGGATATAGTAGGAAAATTGCCAAAGGCTCCAGGAGGAAAAGTCTTCATGCTGGCAATGACTGATTATTTCTCTAAGTGGGTCGAAGCTGAAGCATTTGTTCAAGTTAGAGACCAAGAAGTAGTATCTTTCATAAAAAAGAATATCCTGACTAGGTTTGGAGTACCAGCTGAGATAATTTGTGACAATGGTTCTGAATTTATAAGTAAGAGGACTACTGACTTTTGCAAGAGTTGGGGAATTAAAATGATCACATCTACACCGGTACATCCTCAAGCAAATGGACAAGCAGAATCCTCAAATAAGATAATTGTCAACAATTTGAAGAAAAGACTTGGAGCTAAGAAGGGAAGATGGGCAGAAGAACTACCCTTTGTTTTATGGGCTGATAGAACGACGGTGAAAAGTGCAACTGGCCAAACCCCATTTTCCTTAGTATATGGAGCAGAAGCGGTGATCCCAACAGAAATGGTGATACCTACGGCGAGAAGGTGCACCAACAGAGATCCAACCTCTGGGATCCTGAGCAGAATCCTGAGGCCCTTTGCCAGGAATTGGATATTATTGATGAGACAAGAGATGCGGCAAAGCTAAGAATGGCAACATATCAACAGAGGATATCCAGAGCATACAACAAGAATATAAGGACTAGAAGGTTTCAGGTTGGAGATTTGGTATTAAGAAAGGCTTTTCAGAATACTACTAATCCTGCTGATGGAAAGTTGGCGCCGAAGTGGGAAGGACCCTATGAGATTGAATCAGAATCATGGAAAGGAGCATACCGACTCAAGAATATGGAGGGGGATATGCTACCAAGATCCTGGAATGCTATACACCTAAAGTTCTATTTCAAGTGAGTTTAGAATTTAATTTCTAACTCAGGATGGTATGAATTCTATCTCTTTTAATATGTTTGATATTGTTTATTCTTTTGAACCCAATACTGACTTAAGCATCGGAGGGGTGTTAGCCAGGCTAACACCCACCTTAGTTTGCGATTGTTTTGCAGTATATGCTTCGGGATATAGCTCCAGGATACACGCTCAGGATACTTCGAAAGATTAGAGGATTGGCCCCCTCTCTCATGTTTAAGGGATCCTGATCCCTTCACAGGTTTAAAGGTATTCACATTTCTCTAGAATTGGGTTTAAACACCCCGCCTGGAGCGCAAGTTATCCATGGATAGTTCAAGATAGCGGGACCAGTCCATGTAAAAGTGGTTGACAATTTCGTTATTGTTGGCTATATCCTGGATCCTAAAGGTATATGAGGATTGATCACCCTCTCTCACGGAAGGGTATTTTCATACTCTCTAAGGTTTAAAGGTTATCACATTTCTAAGTCTTGGAGTTTATACACTCCCGCCTGTAACGCATGAAAATTTGGGATTTTCCCCAGAATACTTATGGGTTTATCCCCAGGTTACTAAAGATTTATCTCCAGTACATTTTAGGGTTTACCCCTTGTAACACAAGAACTGTTCAAACAATTGGAACTGATGTTCAGAAAATTTCTAAGTGTTCCAAGACATTATGCACATGGGACATTCCTACTAAGGCAATTGTGTAAAGCTCAAAGGATCAAGCTTGGACCTAGTACACTAAGTGTCCCAGACTAGGGGCATCATCGTTGGAAAAATTGCAAAAGGATTGAAGTTTGATGAAAAGGGTTACACTCTATTTCTGTTATGATCTTTCCTTTATGAACCCTATTTAAATCATTTGAGTTTTTGAAACTATGTTTGGCAAAAACTTAAATATCCCGATTAGGATATATTCTCAGGATATATTTTCGGAATGTATTTTTGGAATATGTTTCTGGATATTTGGGATATAATACTTGGGTTAAAAACTAAAACTGTATTCTAGTCAAACGAGTGTTATCAAAACAAACTTTATAAAGATAAAACCATATTAACCGATGACCAAGGGCTTCGTCCTGAAACTCAGGATCCCTCCACCTCTGGCCATCATTTTGTTTTGATGCAGGAAAAGAAAATTGTTTAAAGGACAAGAAATAAAATTGTTCAAACAAACACAACCATCAAATTTAAAAAATGGGCTCAGGCATGAACATCCATCACTACCCGCTTCGCTGCTTTTAAGGGGCATCACCTTCCTCATTCATCATGTCTTCACCAGCATCCGCTTCAGGATTAGCTTGAACATCCTTCTCAGCCTCATCACCCCCAAGTTTGAGCTAGTGCCACATCAGCACCCCTGTCCCTCATCACACCATTCCACCACGTTAAAGCTTATTTCTCAAAAACACTAGATGCGAACTCTACCTTTCGCTCGTTCGGACACTGAACATGTCTGAAGGTGCTCTCTAGACTCTCGAACCATTGTAGAAGTGCAGTCGCTCCTTGAGACCCAGAAAACTTTGATGGCTTGGCAGAGTTGAATGTCTTGAAGTTGCATGGGGCATTATTGTTGTTGAGGGCTTGGTTACATTGAGCAATGATGTTTGGGATTGCAACAGCCATTTGCTGCGTAATGATAGCTGCCAGTTCTTCATTAGGTACCTGATTGTCGCGTCGTGGAGGCATTCTAAAAGGGGAAACAAGAGAAAACAAGTGAAATGGCATTGGGTAAGAATGGGATGTTGCAATTACCAACCAAAAAGCATGGGTGATGGTCATTTGTTCGAACTATGAAGCAAATAAACGACACACAAAAGCTGAATCAAAGTAAATAGGTCCTCATAATGTATCGCGAAGACATGCTCGCCTATAAGTGGACACTCACCCCAAGAGTTCCCAGGTAAGAGTGACTGGTCCGATACTGCGCATTTGTACGAACACTCTAGCCTTAGATGGAAGACTCAGGGTACAGGCACCCACCCTTCCAGTTTGCACGTGTTCACATTATTTAGACCAAACTTTGACGAGATTTTGAAAACTTGGAAGGTTCAAAACCTTATAATAAATCATCCTAGAACAGATGATTGGTTTTCAAAGCGGATTCGAAATTTGTGTTCTTATTGTGGTTGTCACCTAAAGATAGGCGACAATATTGTTTTAAAACTAAACACAAGATAACTTGTGTTAGGGTCCTAGGAAGGTTATAGTCTAGGTTAAAGCATTACTAATAACCTAATTCCCTATAACCATTGGCTTTGATACCAACTTTTCTGTCACACCCCGACCACGTAAAACAACGAATCTTGACGGAAACGTCGGGGAGTGTCATAACAGAATCATTGTTTCACAACCATGGATTTAATAATTTTGTTTTACTGAAATATTGAACTCATTGTTTTATTACAAATCAAATGAATACAAATATTGTCTTTCAAGTTTTAAAGTCGCTAAGGCACGAGTCCATCCTATGTATAGCATGTATCAACAATCATCACATAGCAGTTCCTGAAACATGTGTAAAAATAGGTACGTCAGCATAAAAATGCCTGTGAGATACATAGGTTTTATTAATGCATGATTCATGACTTGTAAATTTAAAAGAATGTTTAACAAAAATAGTCATGAACTTAAAAATGTTTTCTTTATAAGTGATATAAGAAATCAGATGATATAAAAGAAAGATGCATAATTAAATAATTAAGTAAAATGAGTTTGTATAAAATATGTTGTTTGTAAAACAAGGTTTTGATAAAAAGGTTTGTAGTATACATAAAAATACACTTTGGTTTTAAGAGAGTCGAATAAGTAATATATTAAAATATATTTCAGTTTCAAAATAGTTAAACAGATAGTATATTAAATATACTTTAGTCGTCAAAATAATAGTTTTTAGTAGTATATCAAAAGTATACTTTGGTTTTATTAATAACATATTAAACTATGCTTTGGTTTTATGAATAACATATTAAACTATGTTTTAGTAATTAACAAAATTTATGTTGTTTTGTACAATATCTCATATGAGAGCATATCAAACTATACCTTTGGGAGTATAACAAAATATACAACAAAAATGTGATTTTAGAATTCATTCAGACCTTAGTGTATCAAAATACACCTTTAAGACTATAGAAATACCACAAAGGCAATCCCTATTTGGATAAAATATCCGTTTCTGACATTCCATACAACAGGAATGGGGTGTCAAATCCTATAGCGCTATATCATACTACCAATCGGTCTGGTGAATGTATAAAATAAGTACAATCCAACAATTAATTTTATAATCTTTGAAAAATTAGTGTTTAAACCATAAATAATCATGCAGTTTGTCAAAAGATAAGTACTAACATGTATAACTAATTTATACTTTGAAATCATGAACATAACAATTAGGTACACATGTTTCACCCCAAAACATTGAAAACAGTAAAAGAGGGGACTATGTACTCACTTGAGGATGCTTAGAAGTCTTGAATAACGACCAAGCAAAGCTAGAGGGATCACGGAATCAAACGGCACCTAATATAGGTAACTAAGTAAATAAACCGGACCTAAATCGAAAGATCGGATATAATGAGGTTTCGTAAACCAAATGAGTGTAGGAACTCATGTAATATGGTTAAACAAAGCCGAGATCCTAAAACGGAAACTATCCTAAGTGCTTATGACCCATTACGACCCGTTTAGGTAGCTTATGCTACTTTAACACGTCATTTGTGTAAAACGCGTTCGGACCGCCTAACTAGTCCTATGACAAGTAATATATGCCTTAACATGTCTAATAATGTTGCCTAATCAGTTTAGATGTCAAAATTTATGTTACATATGCTTAAAATGAATTTATGCGTAAAAAAGGCATTTTGGTCATTTACCTATGGTATATAAACTACCTATCATACAACTATTTAAACGAAGTGACTATAAGGTATAACCTTGAAAGGTTATTCCCTATAAAACTATGGTCACAAAACATGTTTGGTCGGATCCTAATGATCGACCAAACGGGTCGGGTTCGAAAGTCTAAGCGGTTGTTTAGACCGCTTATCTTAAACATGTTAAAACATGTTTAACAAGGTTTGAAAACAGGTTTGGTATCAAAACAAAGGGTCTTGATACCTAAGAATAGTTTGGTTGCAAAATACGCAAGAACACGCATTTTGACCGAAACTATGACTCATCACTACACCTAAATAACGTGGTAATCAGTAGGTATAGTCATAGGAGACTATAACCATCGTGATTACAGTCACATTATGAAGTTCAAACGAACTTCGTGTTGACCATTGACTGGTCAAAGCAGAAAGTCAAACACTGTTTGACTTTCCCGCTTAAAAACGCATAAAAGAACGAAAGAAGCTTACAAAGGTTCCAAGCTAGGAAGAACTTGATCTAAATACTTAGGTATGAAGCATAAATCTTCAAATTAGGGCATAAAATTAGATCAAGGTGTGAGGAAAATGGAATGAGAGCTTGGGTATTTATAGATTTCGGAGAACCGTTAGGATCGTTTCTCGCATTTCGTGCCTTGATCTTGACCCTCCATGTGGGCACATGGTATTGCAATACAAGGGGACATGAAATACCATCAAATTTTAGCCCATAGAATGCAAAACTTGGGGTTAAAACCATCAAAACATCAAAATTGGACTAGATACAATGAATCTGGTCATTTGGGCTTTTTGACGCTTTTAGTCCCAGTTGATCAATAAGTTTATTTTTGCGCACCAAAACACCTCAAAGCCTATTTCTAAGATATGTAAAGTATATATAGGGAATGTTTAACTTATGATAATGTTTCGGAATGTTCGTTACAGTACGAATCAGCATACTTTCACAGTTTGTCAAAATTAGTCCCTGTAAGCGAATAAACTTGATTTCGACACACCAAACCTTCCAAAACTTATTTCTAAGTTATGTAAAGGTTATTTAAGATATGTTAAGCCTATGTCACTGTTCCGGAGTTTTTTTTGCATTAAACTGGTTATATTTACGCATCAGTTCGCGTATAACCTTCCAGAAAGCGATTTAGAGCTCGAAATCGAACAAGAATTGATATGTGCGAACGATGCACATATTTATACAAAATCCAAGTATGAAATACACTATTTCATTGGTTTGGTATTTGTTTGATGGTTGAAGTGACATAGGTGTCGCAGTCTCCCCTACTTTAGGAAATTTCGTCCCGAAATTTAATTTTAGAGGAAACTTGTGAAGAAAACTGTGATTGTTTCGCTTTCGAATGAATCCCTCGATAAGTAAAACTCTGAGTCATGTTCGGATTCTTAGCGAAATTGTCAACTGTCAAAGTGAAGTCCTTTTAGTAACAAAACATGGAGTTTCGAACTACGGACAGAAGAACGTTTCTTATGAAGACTATCATAGGAAACTTGTGTGTGCTCGAAGTCAGAGTTGGAGAGTGTAAGATAAAATGACATTGGTCAAGGTCCAAGACTTCTAGTAACTTAAATAACACTACGTTCTCAATGTAATAAGGAAAACTTATATATAGGAAGTACCAGCGGCGTATCCACCATGCCCCTTTCTACATTGTTCCCGTTTCGTTATTCTCATCACTATAGGTCTTAACACATGACAAAACTTGCTGTGGTTTCTGTGCACTGAATTCCATAATTATGTATGCATCCATAATTACGTAATTCCTTGCACAGTCTGCACAGTTCATTTCATAATGCGTAGGGGAAAAATCAATTGAATAATCATGAAGTGACTTGATTAGACCACCAAAGGATCTTTTTAACTAGATCAACGAACGATCTTTTTAACTAGATCAACACATGTTCTCCTTAACTAGACCGTCATACGATCTCCTCAAATAGACCACTTAAGGGATCTTTTCAGTTATATCATCACATGATATTCCTAACCAGATTTTTAAATCAATTTTTTTAACTAGACCACTCCAGGGGTCCAATTATAGAATATTACTTTATAATCCAAGGGACTTAACTATAACGTAGAAGCCCATTTAGGATTTAAGGTAGTACCTTTGGATATCCTACTATGAATCCCTCATATGGAGATATGGAAGATTCTATGAGGATTTGGATAATGAACATTCGGATTACACAAAAACACAAGACATAAAAGAAACCACATAATCACATAATCACATAATTGATTAACTTGATCTTCATTTTGTTAATCTTCTTGTTAGTTGAGCATACGAGTATTCAAAGCACACCAGGAATCTAATCCTTGAATTTCGTTTGGCACTTTAAACATTTTCAACATAATTTTTCCTTTTACGAGGTTGTGCTGGCTGGTTTGGTGCAACCTGATTGTTCTGAGCAGTTATGGAGCAGTTTTGAGAAGCCTTGCGCTTCTTCTTCTTCTTGGATACCTCGGCTTGTTTTTCCTTTGGTTCAGCTTGTGCAGTCTTGTCAGATGGTCTTGGGTCGCCCTTTCGAAAAAGCTTACCCTTCCTGATCTGGGATTCAGTCAGGGTAGCAGACAATTCAATGGCCTGTCTGACGGTAGTAGGGTTGCTGCCAGTAACGATATCCTAAACTAAGTCAGGAAGGCCATCAATGTACTTTTCAATTGCCTTCTCAACAGGTGTAACCATGGCAGGACACAACAGGCTCAGTTCATCATAACGATCAGTATAGGCTCGATGTTCACCACTGTCTTGCTTTAGGTCGTCAAATTCCCTTTCCAATGCTCTAAGCTCATGACGAGGACATAACTCCTTCATCATTAGAGCGCGGAGCTCTTCCCAAGTTTGAGCTAGTGCCACATCAGCACCCCTGTCCCTCATCACACCATTCCACCACGTTAAAGCTCGTTTCTCAAAAACACTAGATGCGAACTCTACCTTTCGCTCGTTCGGACACTGAACATGTCTGAAGGTGCTCTCTAGACTCTCGAACCATTGTAGAAGTGCAGTCGCTCCTTGAGACCCAAAAACTTTGATGGCTTGGCAGAGTTGAATGTCTTGAAGTTGCATGGGGCATTATTGTTGTTGAGGGCTTGGTTACATTGAGCAATGATGTTTGGGATTACAGCATCCATTTACTGCGTAATGATAGCTGCCAGTTCTTCATTAGGTACCTGATTGTCGCGTCGTGGAGGGGCTACTTCTTTGAAGTTCACTGCATAAGGGCCAAATAAAAAAGTATTAGCACAGGATAAAGGCCTAGAGATGTTTGGGGATATTCTTGAAACCCTAAACCCTACCGGTGGTTAACCACTCCACCGGGAGGCTAGTTGACGTGATGTCGTGGGTCACGCAAATTTAATCCCCAAACAACTGTAGTTAGTGGTAAAAGGGTATCGAACTCAGGGAGTATGTGGAAAATGTGTCGATTGTATAGCTTTGTATTTAAACTAATATTAAACTAAATTGCAGAAAATTAAAATTCAAGATTGTGGATTGTTGTTTTAGAAAACTAAATTAAGAACTAATTCAAATCAAAGTTGGTTGTAAACAATTAGGAGAGAACAATGATCACCCTAGGTTTCAGTTTCTTTAAACAGTTGTGTGCAATTTCACTAGAAAGAGTTATATAGACATAACTCGTGTATATGTGATTGAAGTGATAAAAGGGAACAAAGTACTCGGATTAGATAACGCGAGGTTGTTTCCCGATGACCTATTAACCAATAACCAACCCTAACCCTTCCCGTGATATCTCAGTTGCCAACGGCACCAAGAACGTACGATTAAGACTAGAAATTGCAATATTGATTAACACACTACAAACAATCAAACATACACCATGACATTCAAGCAACGCAAGATATCATTCTAGAAATGCAGAAATTAAACACACAAAAGTTTCAGAAACATTCACCTAGGATGATCACCGAAGAGTTTAGCCGGACATGGCTCGGTGAATCATCATCAACATCAATCTATTGTTCATACGAATCGAAAGCACAAACCGAATGATTGAAAAATGTTCACAAAACCAACAAGTTCTCCAAAATCGCCCCCAAGGTGTCCAAGAACCGTCCAATGATGAGTGATATGAAAAGACACACCAAAAACTAACTTAAATGTGGCAGTTACATGTTTTCTCGCAGCCGCCACCGTAATTTACGGCTCCACCGTAAATTACGGTGAACTTCATATGTTTTACGGTGGCAAGAGACTGATTTACGGTGAGCAAGTGGCCAAAAATCAGGTCCACCGTAAATTACGGTGGAGCCGTAATTTACGGTGACCACCTAATTGTTATTCCTTGTTCACGTGATGATGTCTTTCAACCTGCTGATGTCGTGCATCAAAGTCCAAGTTGCCGTTGATATCCTCCAATCACAATCGTCCATTCAGCCGTCTTTTATTGTCTTGCATATGCCTCTCTCAAAGTTTGTGCACCTCCTCAAAGTCCTCAATCTTCACGTAATATTGATGATGAGTGATGACTTAGGAGCTCCTTTTATTCACGTGATGATGATCATTATTATTCCAACTTCCAAGTTCATGTGACTCACGAAAACCAAAATAGTCTGCCGCCAACCTTTTCCCATTTGTGTGTAGTTTAATGTTGTTGTTGACTATTGTGATTATTAAAAAATAATAAACCCCACAAGTCTCAGCCATCAAGACCCTCTTGTTGTGGACTCCCCTTCACGTGCATATGGCAGCCCAATGGTGATGTTCCAGTTAGCGGCCCAATCCAAAGTCTTCCATGTGCCCTCCTTCAAAGTCCAAGATGTGATGTTGTCTCTTGAATTAGCGGCCCAATCCACTAACAGCTCCCATGTGCGGCCCACTCATGCTTTTCTGCCTTGATAATGTGTTTTGTTAACTACTCCTCAAGTGGATCCCATGATAAATGATATTAATGATGAATTCAAGGCTCCCAACAAAATATCTAAGGCTGCTCCAATAATCGATGGTAGTGATGTGATGTTATGACCATTCAACATAAAACATCTTTCAAGTGTGTTCCCTCTTCACGTGATATGACCCATTAGGATTTTTAGAAAAACACATTAATACCCTTGAACTAACAAAGCTGTGCGCGAACAATGTAATATGTCTTGATATCCATCCATGCTTGTTTCGGTTCGTCTCTAATCACGTTAACTTCATCAAATTAAGCGTCTAACCTGAAAAACCATGAGTACTCGTAGTTATCACATTCACGATACATAACCGTGTAAATGATGGGATATGCACGTATTTAGCTCATTTAAGGGTTGTCCTACGGACCACCCGTCACTAGTACCCTCGAAGATGGAATCTCGCTTAACGAAGAAGAATTTTCGTTGCCATCCGTCCTCGTTTTTGGTGGCTTTAAGAATGAGGGGTTTACTGGAAGTGGAAAAAAGTAAAAACCGACTGGAGCCGTGTGATCGGAGACGGTAAGCGATTGGAATATCCTCGATGTAGAGGTCGGGAAAGTGAAGATGTTTGATTTGTTTAAGTACAATTAGTACCCTCCAAACCATGGGCATTGTTCTGGTGAAGCTAAGACCGGTGGTTTGAAAAAACTGCATCATGAACTCAGGAAAAGGATACCGAAGGCCTAGCGAGAAAGGATATGCCAGAAAATAGACCCAATCGGCAGAAGAAACGTCTGATCGAACTGACCGGTCAAATGGTCTGATAATCGCACTATCTGGAAAGGCGCCGGAGGCTCTCAACGCTGCGATATCTGCGTTATCGAAGGCACAAATCTCCTTCTCAGGGTTCTTGAGAAGGTTTTGCTGAACGAAGGTCTCCGTCGATTCACCGGTATGAGAATGGGTTCTGGTAGCCATTGGAAGTAGAATGAAGAAATTAGCAGGGAATGAAGAAAGAATGAGTAATTACCTGGAGAATCTGTTGATGATATTTGGTTTTCAAATAGAAAGAGAAAATATATAGGGGCGTAATAGATATCTAACGAGTGAAAACCGCGTTGGAAGTTGCATAATGCTATCTTGACCGTCGTTTCAGTTTAATAACCTCGATTTAAGAGATAAGCTTTAAAATATATCCATTGGAATTGGTATACCAACATATATATTTTGGGGACAATTGTTATAGGTGATTTTATGCTCATATATCCCGACTGATATGCTGACTTTGTTTGTTTTATTGTGACCAGGATGCTGGATCCGGATATTGGTAACATCCTGATACGATATCCTGGTAGTAACTAATTAACCCACGTGCAGATTAAAAGGTGCAAATATCTAACGTTCAAGTGGACTTCTTCTCCTCAAGACTCAGACAAATCAGTTAGATTATGGACGTTGAAGCTGGAAGACGTGGACTACAACGTTCACATATGGAATATTCGCTGAATCCCAGAATAATAAGATAGTTAGTTGGTTTCTTTTACTATAAAAAGGATTGATTGGATCAGATTAGGGCACACAATTTCTCGTATACTCTTTCTCTCTAGCTGCAAACACTCACAATACACTTACACTTGTATCGAATTCACATTGTAACACTTAGTCGATCCGCATCATATTCTGCACTGTATCCCGACATTTGAAGTAATAAGAAGAACAAGGCAACTGCGATTGTCAGCTCCCGAGGTTTTGTGCCGGCGATCTAGATTGATCAAGGGCTTTCCTCGTACATCCCGTGTCACCCTTTACATTTTCACTCATTGTTTGATCGTAGATACAACTCAATATCCTGAGCTGTATCCTGAAAACTGTTTTTGCAAACAACTTAATTAGCATATTTTCAACACATTTTCTTAGCACACTACCTCACTTAACTAATTTGATCACTTAATTGCTTCGGTAATTTTTGACCAAAACAATTAGGTTCTGAAAATTTTACATAAAATAAAATGGACCGTTTGGCACGTTCTATAATTATCTGGGAATTTTTTCAGTTCTGCAACTATATTAGAAAAATTCCTGAAAACTGCACAGAATTAAGTGTGAATGCTGAATTTTGATAAGTTAATTTAACGTGCTTGTTTCTTGCTGGTGATATCATCAAATGTTCTAATGTGATTGATGACTACATGATTGATACTTAATGTGTGATATGCTATGGTGTTATGTATGTCTACAATTGGTCAAATTGTTCATGTGTAAACATCTTACATGTAAAATGTTAGATTGCGTGTAGGAATATATGTATTGCATGAACCCACTCTAATGAAATACATGATAACCATCTTAGGATGTGGTTGATCGTCTTCGCTACTATTTTCACTTTACTTCTTACCGAGCAAAACAAAAGTGAGTTCACACCTTTACTAAAAGCATGTATTCCCGGTGGTTGGGAACCTCACTTTCCCAGGTATGGGATTGCCTAGTATTCCTGGGTTGGAATGCTTTTAACTTACTATTTATACTGCATGTCTTTAGTGGACTAAATGAACTCTATCTGAAAGTCCCCACACATTATACCGATTAATCGCCAGGGCCTGGCGAACTGGTGTTAGGATCAGAGGCTATCATGATTATGCTTGTTTGTGTAAATTGAACAGTCAATGAGTATGAAAACATGTTAAGTGCAGCGAAAATGAACAACAAACTTTACAAACACAATCAAAGAGGAAAATAGTTTGATAAACACATGATTTGCATTAATCGAAAGATTACAAAGTCAATCAAAAGATTACAAAGCATGCTTACAAGCTAAGCTCCCCCTCAGCCTGGTACCCCAAGGATGGTTGCACACAAGATGAAAGGATTGGACTAGAGGAGAAGAACTCGCTCAGTCAATCAAATGTAACATTACAGGGTACTGTTACATTTATAGGCAAACCAAACCACTGGTGTACCTCAGCTGACGTCACCATGAAAGTGACGTCTAACAGCCTAACAACGTGTATCTACAGTCTTTACACAAACACTGCTAACCTAACTACTGACTATACATAAAACAAATAATTCACTAAACAGCTGCTCTCCCTTTATGTCAGTGCTTTGCTCAAGGTTGATCAGTCCTTGACTTGGCAGTGCTTTATCATCAGTAGATAGGACCAGCAGTGTTGGATACTTCAGGGTTTGATCAGCAGTTGAAAGGACAACAGTAGTTGTATCTGATCAGTGGATAAAGACCATCAGTAGTTATAACTCACTTTCAAGGGGAAGCTTAATGTAAACTGCTGCTTATTGTGGATCCACTGTTGTGACCAGGTTTTGGCTTTACATTATCTGTTCCTCTGATAGGGTTCAATCCCAACAATCTCCCCCTGGAACAGATAATGCCAAAACTCTTCATTATTGTGGATATCTTTATTGCCTCATCAACAGTTCCCTTATCTGGCCTTTAAATTGTAATTCAAAGTCTAGGGCATCTGTATCTTCATCATCCCTGCTAAGTGGAAGATCAAGGAGATCCTGCAAATCTTCAAGTCTCAGGCCAAGAGCTTGTTCCCTTGATATTTTCTCCACTTCTCCACCAGACCTGAGCAAAGTCAATACGCAGGTCTGTTTGTCAGTTTCCCACTTTTATATTTTTGAGTCTGGTGGGTTTCTTGGGAGATGTTTATTTGCAGAAGTATTTGGTGAGGCTGGCCTATTTATAGCTGGCTGAGCAGCACTTGCAGATTGTTCCAATTCAAGATCTTCTTTTATCATTACTTTCGTGCCTGCTTTTACAATAGCATCTCCAGCTAATAGATCTTGAATTGTTTCCATACTCAACTGGTTTTTGCTCCTTCTTTTGTAGATGGCAGCACCAGCTGGAGCAGTGGTTCTTTTAGCTTGCAGCTTTGGTGGTCTTTTTGAGACCTCTGCTTTGGAGTAGTCAGGCTTTTGTGGAACTCTTGGATCTTTCTTTCTAAGTTCCTCTAATCTTTTATAGGTTGCCCTGACTCTATCTTCTCCCCACTTTGTCACAGAGTTCTTTGACCCATAATCAGCTACAATCAGCTCCTCTTTCATTCTCCTCAACTCTAACATCTTCTCAGCTTCAAATTGTTTGAATTTTTCAGGAGGAGTCTGCTTGACCTTATTTTTGATCATGTCTTGAATCCTGGCTGCTTCTTTTTCAAGCTCAGAAATGGTCCAGTTCTTGTACATGTGTTTCTCCCCCTTGTATTTCTTGTAGGTCATGATACTCTCAATGTAGTCTTTTCTCAAGGACTCTTCAGCCCTTTCTGAAATTTGCTGACATACATTTTTAGCAAATCGCTCCATAGCATTGACCTGTGAGAGTAGAAACTGATAGTTTTGTTGAAATTCTCTATCAGATTTCCCTCTTCTATTTTTTAGTGCAATATCCTCTGCTTGCTTGGCCTTGAGTTTCAAGTATTCTTCAATATTGTTAGGCCTGGGATATTCTGCAACTGATGGCAAGTTCCTTTTAGCTGGGTCGTCCTCATAGTAGAAGGATTTGATTTCTTCCCTGACTGCAATGAGTTCTAGAGGAAATGAGACACCAGCAGGAGGTAATGGTTTTAAAGTTTGAGCTGAAGAGAGAGGTATGGGTTTGGGAATTGTGACAAGTAATAGGGATTTTGAAGATGTTGGTGGTGGTGAAGGTGAATCATCATCTGATATATAAATCCTTCTCCTTTTTGTTTTAGAAGAAGCAAATGATGTTTTGGGAGGATCAGTGGTAGTAGATTGTATGGCAGTGGTTAGTGATTGACTAACAGCTGTTGAAACAACTGGTGTTTCAACCACTGTTGTCATTACATCAGATGTTATAACATCTGTTGTCTTCTGCTTTTTGTCAGCAGGTGGAGATGATGGTGAAGCAGTGGATTTGGTGTATTTTGAAGTGGTGTGTGTTGAAGTGGGAGCAGATGTTGAAACCACTGAAGTACCAGCAGTAGTTGATACAACAGGAGTTACAACAGCTGTTTGGATAGAGGTTTGATGCAGATGGCTTTTGGATGGTGGTTTTGGAGGCTTTGGAAATCTGGATGGGATGGTCTTAGGTTTCCTTTTTATCTTTGGATTTTTGGAATCCTTTGATCCAGAACAACCTTGCTCATACAATTCCATGAAAGCTCTTTTCTCCTCATTCCACCTTGAAACATCCTTTGCCATTCTATCTCTTTTTACACTTGCTACTACTTCATCAAGTGCTTCTTGAGTAGCATCAACCTTTTTATTACCATCTGGCACAGGAATTTTTCTGGTCATGGCATCCTTTTCAGGTTCAATGTAGAGACCATCATCTATTCCTTTCTTCTTCCACTCCTGAATTTTCTCCCCCTTTTTTGCATTATCGTCTGGGAGTTGATCAATGAAAAGTACTGTTGGAGGAGCAGTGCCAGTGGTGTGCAGGATCTGAGTTTTGAGAACTTTGAGATCAGCCTGAGTGTTCTTGAACCTTGACTCCATTGCATTTCTCAGCTGTTGGACATGTTTTTCATGTTGCTGATTTGCTAATTGTGCTTGTTGATGGAGGAAAGGTTGAAACAAATTCCAGAGCTCATTTGTAGCAGATGCCATTTGTGGAGCAGGTGCTTGAGATGGAACAGCAGTTGATTGTACCTTTTGAACTTGTAACACCTGTTGTAGCATATCTTTGAGTTCTGCAACAGAGTTATCAAGCTTTTCAATACGATCCGTCAATTTCTGGTACTTTAAACCATCACCCAAGTTAATGGGATCATCTGATTTCCCACTAGCAGTGGTTTTATCAGTGGTAGATGTAGGGAGTATACTCCAAACATTAACCACTGATGCCCCTTTGTCTTGGTACTGGGGTCTTCTTCCTTCAACACTTGACAACCTTTTGAAGTTGCCAGTAGGATAAATAAATCCACTGGTGGTTGGCAGAGGTGCTATGTAAGGAATTGCCTCCAAGGAAGTCTTATTAATGTAACCACTGTCCAACTGTAAACCAGTGGGTTCAACAGTTGTAGTGGCTGCTTCACTTGGACTACCACCAAGAGTTACTTGTAACTCAAGGGGTGTAACCTCCTCAGGTTGTGTTGGTGGGTTAACAAAGATTGATACATCAGGCCCAGTCAGTTGTTGAGGTATATTCTCATTGATAGGTGAATGAGAAGGACTGGTTAATGCCTGGTTCAAATCAATTGCATCCAACAGCAGTTTAGTTGGTGAGGGAATTGTGGATGTGATGGGTGGTGTAGAAAATGGATTTGCCCCGGGTATTGAGCTGTGGATGATAGAAACAAGTGTTTCCAGAGCATCATGACGTGGAGATCCTATTTGTACAACCTGTTCTTTTTGTGAAGAAGCAGGAGGAGTTTCGGTTATGGGTTGAGATATTTGTACCAACTGCTGTGAGGAAGAAGCAGCAGTGGTTTCTTGTGACTTTTGTGTTGTCACAGGCGTTTGCTCTGGTATCTCATCCTCCAGAGTTGCCTTTTTGATTGGTTTGGGGGGTTTTTGATTTTTCTTTTTGTGTGGCTTTTTGTGGATTGTAGGTGTGGGTTTCAAAACAGTTGGTCTGCTGCTTTGATCACCTTGAGCAGTGGGCTCAGCAGCAGATACCTGAGGAGCAGTTGTAACTGCTAAAATCTACTCAGGCACCTCTGCTTGTGTTTTGCAAGGTGCTAACATTCTTGAAAAGGTTTCAGTTGTTAAACTGTTTATTTGAATGGAATCACCTTGGTTTATTACAGCTAAATCATCCTTACTGAATTTCTTTTCAAAATAGTAACTTAAAAACCTTGGAAACAATAAGAATGATTTTGTTTCAACATTATTAACCAAATCTTTAAAAATTTCCCGAGAATAGTTAAAATTTTCTCCTTGAAGAATTGCATATCCCAAATTTTGAATCTTTAAAGGGATTTCATTGAAAAAAGTGGTTTTGTTTGAAACACATAGTAGGAGGGTATGAAATAAAAACCTGGTTGCAGAAGGAAAATAACCTTTTTCTAAGGTAATTTTCTTCATCATTGTGGCTTCATACCCTCTTTCAATGAAGTCAGTTTGCAACTCGTTTTTAGTGAAAGAAATTTTACCTTCTTGATCATCGAGTTGAAAGACCTCTGAAATGGATTGTGGCGTGATTTGGACAGCTTTACCCTTTATAGAAGAGTTTATGGTGGTTGCAGTGTCTCCTTGTTTTTCAAGGGTTGCATTCTACCAAAACTCTCTCTGGGTTTGCAGATAAATGGGAGCATTTACCGTCAACAAAGTTTTGTACTTTGATGTAGATATTGTATCAATGATGGAGTCGAAGGTGTGGTTGTCTTTGAGTTTTGTGAGTAAACCCAAATAGTTGTGAGATTGTTTGTATGGTATCTCGATGGGTTCTTCGGTCGTTTGAGCGACCTCTTTGGAAGGTGATGGTGATTTAGGTTTTGATTTTGATTTTGACTTTGATTTTGTCATTTTTGCGGAGAAGAACGAAGAAGGATTTTGGAGATTTTGAGAAGAAGGGTTGGAAACTGCTATGAGAAGGGAATTTTGGAATTCAATTCGACAGTGTAAAACCCTGTTTGGGGTTTAGGGCGGTTATTACAATCTGAGGGCTAAAAAACTGACCACGTGTCAAACGCTGATGAAATGGATGAAGTATGGAAAACAGTTATTTTAAGGGCCACTGACGTATCAAGCATCAGTGGTTACAACGGTAAAAATTGTAGGCAGTGGATGATTTTTACTATCAGTGGATAGCATATCAGTGGATAAGACACTGCTTTTGAACATCAGTGCTTGTCAAGAAAATGAGGGATCAATGGTTAACTTTCAGCAGTGGACAGTGTTTAGAGATCAGACGTTGAAACAAAACAGTGGTTAGGGTAAATGGTACAGATCTGAAGGACAAGTGTTTCAGCAGCAGTTTTGTGAATTTTCATTCAAGGTTTTGCCACATGTCAATTTTGAAAGACAGTGGTTTAGTATCCCAGATGATGAAAACTTTTTGCTAAGGCAACTCATTTTCGTTTAATATTCAATTAAAACATGAGTACCCTAGTAATTTAAGCACAGTTTGCAATTAACCTTGATAAAAAATTTTGGGGCAAAACTGAGTATGACATGATCTTGATACATGCACCATTTCCTTTTGACTCATTCATGAGGACAATAATACCACCAAAAATAAGGTATTACATCCTAACAGGAGCTGAAACTATTGCCAACAAAAATAAGCAAAAGTTTCAATTATATTATTTAAAAAAATTGAACAATATATCCTGGTTATTCGAGAAAATCCTTTGAAAAAAAATGGTTAAAGGATTTTCTGAGAACAGCATCAAAAGGATCTGGTTAAATTTTAATAAAGTACATAATCATATCATTCTCAAGTTTATGATAAATGGTCAGTGGTTTGACAGCGGTGGGTAGAACATTCTGAATACATTTTGACCACTGTTTGGTACCATTTTCCTTTTCAGTTGATTGCAACCATGAGGATTCATGGAAAATTTTTGAACATTTATCTCATCCTCTTTGGAGTTCATTCATGGGAAACAAAACCTTTTCCTGAACAGATGAATGCACACAGTTGCTTAATAACCATTATTACCCTAAACTTTGACTCATAAGTGTTTTATGTTTATACTCTTTTCTTTTGACTTCAAAAGTTTTGAGATAAACACACTTCTGAGTTTTTGTGAATTTTCTTAATGTATTTTAACATAGTTGATTTTGTCCTTTTGAAGAGCTCAACCTGTTTTCAACACATAAGATTTGAATAACTAAAGTTTTAATTTCCCTCTTTTTAGGTTATAAAAAACACTAATGTTTTATGAACATAGGTTTTTGTTAAACCGAGGTACATACTTTAGCATTTTAACAAAGAGACATCACAATTTTCATAACAACAATTGAAATTAATTTTGAAAATATGAAATATTCTCACAGTTTAACAGACATGTTTTCAGATCTGAAAACTATGAGTGACTTATGCATGAAATCATTTGTTGTCTGAGATTTGTGTGTCCTATGACATCTTGGTTGATTTACAGAGTTTTTGAATAATCATTTTGATCATGATTTACTCGTTACTCTGTTTTTCAACTGAATACAACCAACCTTAGTATCAATGAATTTTGAGCCAAACTGTTATGTCAAATTGATTGTTAGATCGAATTTGACTGTCCAGGCTCTGATACCAATTGTTAGGATCAGAGGCTATCATGATTATGCTTGTTTGTGTAAATTGAACAGTCAATGAGTATGAAAACATGTTAAGTGCAGCGGAAATGAACAACAAACTTTACAAACACAATCAAAGAGGAAAATAGTTTGATAAACACATGATTTGCATTAATCGAAAGATTACAAAGTCAATCAAAAGATTACAAAGCATGCTTACAAGCTAAGCTCCCCCTCAGCCTGGTACCCCAAGGATGGTTGCACACAAGATGAAAGGATTGGACTAGAGGAGAAGAACTCGCTCAGTCAATCAAATGTAACATTACAGGGTACTGTTACATTTATAGGCAAACCAAACCACTGGTGTACCTCAGCTGACGTCACCATGAAAGTGACGTCTAACAGCCTAACAACCTGTATCTACTGTCTTTACACAAACACTGCTAACCTAACTACTGACTATACATAAAATAAATAATTCACTAAACAGCTGCTCTCCCTTTATGTCAGTGCTTTGCTCAAGGTTGATCAGTCCTTGACTTGGCAGTGCTTTATCATCAGTAGATAGGACCATCAGTGTTGGATACTTCAGGGTTTGATCAGCAGTTGAAAGGACAGCAGTAGTTGTATCTGATCAGTGGATAAAGACCATCAGTAGTTATAACTCACTTTCAAGGGGGAAGCTTAATGTAAACTGCTGCTTATTGTGGATCCACTGTTGTGACCAGGTTTTGGCTTTACATTATCTGTTCCTCTGATAGGGTTCAATCCCAACAACTAGATATTAGTTGATAGCGCTATTAGGTTTCACAAACCTCACACCATACCTAGGAGGACATGTGTGAACTTATATGCCTTGGCAACTGGTCAATGATGATAGACATTGACCTGGGGCACAAACAACTTAAACAGTAAAAGTTACGGTACCACACAGTTTAGTAGCTTAAAGATGGGGTAGCTCCCCATGACATGTTTTATAAATTAAGTAATTTAACAACCGTTGTTTTTTTGAAAACAATACTGAAAAATCGTGAACACGCCAACTTTATGTTGACATGCTATTACATTCTTCGCAGGTCGTTTGGTACAACACATGAGCTTGCATTGAAGGAGTGTCGTGGTTCTGTGGATTATTTTGTTTGGTTTTATTAAACAATTATGGTTTCAAATATTGTTTGGATTTTTAAACTGTTTGCTTCCACTTTTGGTTAAACTATGTTTTTTTTTACATTTAAACTTTAGATCACTAATCGTGTTGATGGTGATACTTTTTCACAATTTAATTGATTGTTCAACATGATTAGTGGCTTGATCCTGGTCGGTCGCACCTCTTGCGGTAAAACTCCGCAAGTGGAAATTGATGGTGTGACAGATTGGTATCAGAGCCATTGGTTATAGTGAACTCGGTTTTAAAAAGAAACGTCTTTTTGAGAGAAACCAGACTATAACCTGTTCTGTACTAAGCTGTCACACCCCCAAAATACCGCATGCGGAAACCCCCGTGAGGCGTGTGACATACCAGGATCTAGCCACTAATCACATTGAACTAACAAAAGATATTAAATAAAAATTCCCATTCAATGTAGATAGTGTGTCTCAAAACATTCGTTTAAAACCAAATACGTTCAACGGAAGCATGGAACATTGTTCAACGAGTTCAATATTGTATTATTAGAAAACATTCCAACTTCACATATCATTCAAAGTGCCACGACCCATGACCACTCCAGCATCCCAGGCTGCAAGTACCACATCAATGTATCTATCGACCTGCAAGCATGCAGAAAAAGTGTATCAACAAAAAGCTAGCGAGTTCACAGTTTTGTTAAACGTTTAGTTGCCAAGTGTTTAGCTTAAAGACTTGTTGATAATAACTCGATACCACAGTGACATCAGTTTGTTTGCCCTTCCCCAATGCCTATCAACATTGGTCATGTGGTTAAGTTCATTAGTTCACGCCCGTCCTCCCCGGTACGGTGTGAGGTTGTCAAGCCTAATAGCGCTATCAACTAATACGCCGTTGCCTCCCCGACAACTAGTTCGGTAGTAAGATAGGACTTAAGTGATAGATTTGAGTGTATTATCCAACATCAAAGTCAAACTACAGTATTAAAAGTATTCCTCTCCGGAATATTAGTTTGTTTGTCCTCCCCGGACGCATGCTTGTAAAAGAGTAGTGAACTCACCTTAGATTTGCTCGGTAAGCTAAGTTACTTGTTCCAAGTTGGTCAACCAAACCCTAATGTGGTTACCAATGACAATCAGTTTCGTATGCACTTAAATCAAGTATTCTTTACACACATTAAGCAATTATCGTGTAAGAAATACACGTATCAACATTCATACAAGTCTTAACAGTTAATCACACAAAATACGGTCTACTAACATCATATAATCATATAGCCCAAGAAAACATGAGGCCCATATAATTGTGTGGCCTGGTTCCAATTATACGGCCCAATAAGTCCCACAACTCATAGGCCCACCTGAAAGTGTGCGATCCACACTTAAGTGTGCGAATGGGTCACGAGTGTGTGGTCCACTTGCACTGTTTGGCCCAAGTGTGAAGTGTGCGGACCATTGACGTGTTCGGCCCAACTGAATATAAAACCCAAGGGACTGTGTGACACATCAAGAGTGTGCGACCTTGTGTTAATGTGCAACCAGACTGTTTATAGTTGTACATTATGCATTAAAGTGGTGTACGAGGTAGGAGTGTACAAACAAAGGGTGTGCGGTTCATTCCAGTGTGCGACATGCAGTTCTTAGGCGTACGTAGTGCAGTTTTAACGTGTACGATACAAAAGTGGGTGGCACATTAGTGTGCGAGTTCCCAGTTACTTGTTTCCTAAATTCCCGATCAATCAGTTACATTCAAAACAACTTTCCATATAATCAAGTAACCCTAATCATCACTAAATCATTAACATAATTTAGCAATAACATCATCCTTCATTCGGATCAAACAACACAATTATTCATCATTATGCAAATCTAGATCACGAATTGAACATTATACAAGTTTCAACGATTCACATAAACCCTAATTATCCAAGAAATCACTGAGTAATAATTGTCATCATTATTTTTTATCGATCATGTGCATGAACCCTAAAACATCAAGTAATCATCAACAACACATCCGGAACAGATTTCCACCCGAAATCACCAAAACATACATATTATGCATCCTTAATTCATTGATTAATAGTACAAGATTGATTCTAACAGTTTGTTAACACAAAAGAACCACCGAAACCTTGATATCATGCAACCCTATTCACATACAATCCTAACATCATGCATCGATCACCAAACAGTTAAACAATGACAAACACTAACCGGTATACAAGGTGACACAAGGATGTTTGGTACGAGAGTCCTTCGAGAGAGAAGGAAGGGCTGTCGTCGAGGATTAGATGGACTAGGGTTTGGTATCTAGTGTGACTTGCAAGATTATGAAAGACATTACAAAACAATATGTGTGTATGTGCTTATATAGATGAGCTGGGCCCGGTTTGGGCTCGAAGGGATTTGGGCCGAGGACCAAAGGTGCCCAAAGATATGGGAATTTATGGCTGGAGTGGGGGTGTGTGACCCGGGTTAATGTGCAGCTGGATTTATAAAAAGTATACACACTTAACATTCACAACTTAATTGTTCACTCATAGATGTCATCAAGCATAAACAAACATAACGACACAAGCTAAAGTTTTCAGAATTAAACGGTGATAACCTTGAAAGTTCGAGTTGTCACATGAGCGATCCACAACGACACTACACTCCTGTTGGTTCATGTGATCCTTCCTGAAGAACAGATGATACAAAGCCAAACCTACTCTGCAACAACTAATCCTGAATAACAGTGTTTTGAACTCTATCCCTCTAATGGCAGAGGCATCTAACACCTGCTGATCTCTAAAGTTTGTTATATACGAAGCTCTGTTGAAGTGTAAAGTCTGTTGAAGACCAATCCTCTGAAGAAGTCAAAGAACGGCTTGAAGTCAAAGGCCTAATCAACCTTTATGGGAAGCACTGCTCAAGCTTCATCAGTGGTTGAGCCCATCAGCGAATAGCATCAACAACTGTTTAAATTAATGAGTGTTTAATGTAACAGTATTTGTAATTAGCAGTGTTTAGAGTTTGTTAAGATTGTTACCTGTCACTATCTAGGTGACGTCAGCCAAGATGCCACAGTGGTTAGGATTGTACTATAAACAGACAGTACCTGTACTGTTCTATTCAGCTCATTCACATACTTGTATTTTGTACAAACTAGCACTTGTGAGCTCAGGCTGAGGGGGAGATAGTAGTTCATGCATGCATAGTTGAATCATTGTTTAAACAATCTTTTGATTAAAAGCATATATGATGAAAGCTGTTCTTCCATTGTTTGTCTTATAAATTTTTCTTCATTTCCGCTGCAATTACTCATCTGTTTATCTTCTTTCATCTTTCATCTCTTAAAAACAAACACAAACAATTAAACTCAGATCCTAACAATTGGTATCAGAGCATATGTCAGTCAAATTCCATTTAACAATAAATTTGACATAAAAGATCAGCTCAATTTCATTGATACTGTGTTGTTCGTATTTGTTGAAAAACAGAGTACAAGCTTAATCACGTTTAAAGTTGATTATTCAAAAACTTTGTAAAACAACCAAAATGTCTTCACAATCACAAGATCCTCACAACACCGGCACATTGTATAAGCCACTTATGCTTGTCAGATCTGAATACAATATCTGGCAATGTAGGATGGGCCATGTGTTAGCACAACATAACACCGGTTGCTGGAAGTTTGTCATCTTTGGACCTCATGTTCCAATGGTGCCAAGTGCAGAAGATCCCAAGGTCCAAATACCTAAAAGTCCTGAAAATTACTCTGAGCAGGATTTTCAGAAGATTGAGCTAGATGCTAAGGCATTCAGTATAGTGGCCAAAGCACTGCCCAATGACATACATGATGGCCTGTTACATTGAAACAGTGCTAAAGAGCTATGGGATGCACTTAAAGAGCAATTTGGTGGGACAGAAGAGGTTATTGAAAACAACAGGGAGGTCTTAAACCAACAATACGAAACATTATGTCATGTTAAGGGAGATTCATTGACCCAACAGTTTGAAAGGTTTAGTTGTCTGATTAGTGAGCTAAAACTGGTTAACGTTGAATATGCTAAATATACCTTAAATAGTAGGTTCCTTAGATCATTACTAGAAAAGTGAGACACTATAGCCATTGTGACCAGAAATTCTGTGGGGTTCAAGGATTTAAGTCTGACCCAACTTCATGGTAGGCTTCTCACATATGAAAGAGAGCTTAACCTGAAAAAGAAGTTGCAGGAATCTGGAAAAGTGACTGAGATTACACTTTTGGTAACACAACACTTTTGGGTCAAGAAGAGTCATCTGGTGGTAGTAAGGACCAGAGTTATGATCATTATATTGACAAAATTGCAGGTCGAGCCTTCAACTCTGAGCCTTACTCACCCAATTATGCTTTCACAACTAATGGGGAAAACCAGATCTCTGATAACTTATCCTTTGAACTGAATGACCTTCAACATTTTGATCCCACAGATATGGAAAAGATGGACATTTTGCATCAGCTTTCCTTGTTGAGTGTTAGAACAAGCAATTTTTATAAAAGAACTAGTAGGAAGTTTCCAGGATTGCATGGGAATTTAAAGGTGGGGTTGGATAAGTCAAAAATCAAGTGTTAAAAGTGTAATAGGCTTGTTCACTTTGCTAGGGAATGTAGGAGTCAAAACAGTCGACCAATTATCACCCACCCTAGTCCAAGACCTCATAATACTCAAAGTACTGTGCACTATTCCCAATATACATCTGCTCCTCATGTCTAAAACACTGCCCATTTTGCACATCCTGTAAACATTGTTCCTATGCAGTATGTCCAAACCACTGTTTCACAGATTTAGTATGTTCAAGCCCCTGTACCTCAGGTTCAAGGGCAAACTGCACCACAAGCTGCTCAAACATCTGCTCCAGTAGAGGCCAGGCAACAGAGTTTCCTTACACAGGGCTTTGTTGATTGGAGTAGCTTACCTAAGGACTTAACTGATGAAAATTTTTCTCTAATTTCTAATCCTGATGTTTCACCTAATGAATTTTGTTTCATGGCATTAGAGACAATAGCTGAAGGGCAAGAATCTGAGGAAGTGGCGTCTAGATCTGAAGTGATTGAAAAGGTTGCTGAAACAATGGTTACAATAGATATTGTTGGTGAACAGATGTTAGAAGAGAAGGAAGCTGAACCTCTGTTGGAACCTCTTGCTGATCCATGGGATGCTAGTGTCTGTGTAGGTGAATGTGACTGTGCCATGATGGCTGCTGCTAAGGTATCACCTCATATCTTAAAAGATCTGTGTTCAGATAAATGCATTATTGCTTTTGCTAACATAAAAGAGGTGAATGAAAACCTTAGAAACAAGATCTTCAAAGATGAAGTACAATTTGAGAAAACTTTTAAAGAGTTGAAAAACAAATTGTTTGACAAAGAAACTAAATTTAGTAGCTTAAAACATAAACACAACATAACCAAACACCAACTCCAAACTATCGTAGAAAAATACCAGAGCTGCAAAAAGGAGCTTGAGTCCACCCAAATGACTTGTGAAAAATGGGTGGAGTCTTGTAAAGGTTATGAACTGATGTTGGAAAAGCAGATCAAAAGCAATGTGAAGTTTGGCAATGGATTTAGAAAACATGACCAAACTTTTGAAAACACTACTGAAATTGAATCTGGCTTGGTTGAAGTAATTCCAACAAACATGGTTGGTCAAGAGATAAAAGTCACCGATAAAAATGGAAACAAAATAAATTTAGAAAAACTAGAAGGGTCATCAACCTTTGAAGAGATAGAAAAATATCAATTCAAACCCACCTGGTCTGATGAATGTGACATCCTTGAAAACTTTAAGCCAATAGATTTTTCCATAATTGAGGATGTCAAAGCACCCAAGTCCAAAATCATTCATCTGAAAGACATCCCAACAGAGGTTACAAACTCTGTTGAAAAGGAAGTTGAAAAGAGGAAGAGAAGGGAAAAGGTTAAGAACCTGTTTTATGATTTTTGTGAGAAAAGAAATCATGCTAGAAAAGACTGTTTTCTTTTAAAAGCTTATGATATAAACAAAACAAGTGTCACCGAGCCTGCACCTAAGTGCACAATTTGTGGGAAAACCAACCATTTAACTCAACAGTGTGTGTATCTCAAAACTTTTGAGGTTAGAGAAAAGTGTATGCATCAAAAACACTGGAGAGTTCTTAATAACCAACCCCCAAATACAAACAGACTTTTGTGCCTGTCCAAACAGCTGTGAAAAAACAGTTGAACAAAACCTTTGCTCCCAGAGAGGTTCAAGTGACATATGCACCCCCTGTAAACCAATTCCCAAGAGGACATGGTTAACCATCATACCAAAAGGTCCCTCATGGTTATGAAGCCTACAAAAGGCCATCTAAACCCAAAGTGAATAGGAATCCTTATGGTTATCATCATCTGACAGGAGATGGTCCACACCAGTGGTTATAAAAATATGTTCAAAAGCCTGATCTAACCACTGTTCATGCTCCTAGACTTAAAGATGACCTATCTGTGACCCCATCCAAAGCCATCTTGTCTTTTGAGACCCACCTGAACTAATTTGTTACTTGATGTGCGGGGAGCTTCTGCATGCTTAGATAGTTTATGGTATTTAGATAGTGGAGGCTCCAGGCACATGACAGGATGTAGAGCCCTACTCAAAGATTTCAAAAAAACATGCAGGGGGTGATATATCCTTTGGTAACAATTCAAAAGGGAATGTATTGGGGTCAGGGACAGTGCAAGCTAGGAAACTCAAGTTTAAAAATGTCAATCTTATTGACAATCTTAAATTTAACCTCCTTAGTGTTTCACAAATGAGTGACAAGGGCAATGGGTCATTCTTCACTAAGGAAACTTGTAAGATTGTTGGGCCAGAAGTGGTTAAAAAGATTGTAAAATCATAGCCGGGAGTAAAACACAGATTGTTGCTCATAGGAGTGGCAATGTGTATGTGGTTGATATGTTAAAAGATAACCCAATGGCTGATGCTTGTCTGTTCTCAGCTGCCTCTACCAAAGAGACTGAGTTATGGCACAAGAGACTTGGGCACACAAATCTTAAGACTATCACCACACTCTCAAAACAAGGCCTTGTAAGTGGTCTGTTGATTATATCTATAAACATGGGTTAAAATTATAGAACTTAATCATGTTTATTCAATCATAACGTAAATACAAATACCAAGTTAGAGATACTTATTTCTATGGATGATTATCTTTGAGGATAAAGATGAAGCCATGATTCCCGTTATGGTACCTTGTGTTGATGGATCACACTAGAGAGAATTTTTAGTATTGGTGTTCTACTAGTTTTTCATCTCTTATGATCAATATATATAACATCAAAATGAATGATGATCATGAATAGTGATCGGTTATGAAAACTCTTTACATTCTCTATTAAAGGTACCTAAAGGGAAATCATAATTGCCCCTTAAACTAATCAATAATTACAATTACTACCATCAAGTAATTGTCGGGGACTAGTTATGTCATATTGGTAATGTTACCAAATGATCTGTAAGGCCACATCAACGGGTTATTTCTAACATTCTCCCACTTGGTCGAGTGATAATTTGTGATAAGTATAAGTAAGTTTGGCCAAGTTAAAACATTAATCAATGTTTCAAATTGAAGTTGTAACAGAAAAATACAGTCATTGAGTTATTTTCAACTCAAGACCCCCACTAATCATGTTACAACCCCAAATCAAAACATACGTAAATTTAAGACCAAAATGACTGAGGTAAGCCCTTTAAAATTAATTTGTATAATTATTGTCTATACGTCATTAGGTGCACATATATGTATTTATAGACAAACAAATTTAAATAATTGAGAAAATTTAATAACAACTAATCATTCATATGTACGATATGCTATTATGTAAGGCCTTTAATAAAACCCGTCTTTATTATGAGCTCTTAAAAAGACTTCGGGTGTAGACCTAAGTTATCGGATCCGCAAGCATATCATGAATGTAAACACATTTGATACAAATATTTAGTTTCCTCTTCTTGTTCATAAACGAACAATGATTCTGTATCGAAGTTTAATGCAACACCTCTCGAACTGTTACTGTTCAAGGAAAAAAAGTAGCTGTCTTTTCACAATAAGTCTTCAATATAGTATTTATATGGAGTTAACAAGTTTATGTCCACTGATAAATTTTCAACAACATTTATTGACAACTGCGTTGTTAACTAACAACATATTATGTCAATATAACTTATGTTGTTTTATCAGTTTCTTACGACTCTTCCATGAGACAATTATATTTGTTGACGTAAGGATATACTCCGAAATTGACATTCAAAGGAAAAGTTTTTAACCTGTTTGAGTTCTCACTTCTTCTTACAGTCTTCCTCGTTTCTAAAAGATATCGTAAGATGCTTCACAATAATCTAGAGTTATCTAATGTTCATCAATGTGAGCAATATCTAAACGAGTATAGACTTGAACCTTCGTAAGGCTTCTAATTAATGAAGCATAAGGAAGTAATCTCATTTATCATTTTATCCTCTAAAGGAGAGCAATAGTGTTTGTTACACATGTAAGAGCCCGCTTTAGAGTAAAGCTTATGGAACAAAACTAATGTCCCGTGCGGTCTATCTCAGTATATATTTTGATATCTCCCACGTAAGTGGTATCTTCGAGATTCATTTTTATCAAAATATGTGTGAGAAATTATTTGACTTATGTAACATATGCTTATAAAAAGAGTGCCATCTATATAAGGACAAGTTTAAATTAGTTGCTCCCACTCATCTTGAGGTAGGTACATAAATAGACTTAACTCTTGATGAAAAGAATTGCATTAATATTTCATCATATTTTGATGCTTGCTTCAACCCATACATGGAAGTTATTGACATACAAAGTAAGTGTTCTTGACCTTCAGTTTAGAACTTTCAGGTTGTTTTATGAACATGTAAGTCTTTTAAGGAAAGTTGTTTTAATGTTTATATAATGTAGCTCTAAATGATTATAAGCCACTAGAACAACAATGATCCTCAAAGAAACATTTTGTAAGAAAGCTAAGATGATTCTTTGATAAACAATTCTCTTCTGAGCATAACCATTAACAATCAATCTTGCTTTTAGTGTCTTAACGTTTGCATTCAGGTTTTGTTTAGTGATGAACACCCTTAGGTAATTCAACCAAATCCCAAACGTTATTCTAACAAATAAACTCAAATTTACTAATAACAATTCTTATTCCATTTAGAAAATTGATTGATGCTAATGGCTTAACTAGAGGAGGTAGGACCAGTAAACTTTCCAATATCCATTTCAACTTCAGTCAAGGAGGATACATAATCATCAAAGTTAGTAGGCTTTTAAACCTAGATGGCCTCCTTAGTTGATTATTAGGTTTATTAAGAGTTTCAGTTTTATGGATTAACTTTTGCCTAAGCTGCTATCACTTTCATAATTCTAAGTGTGTAAGAGTTGGTGCAGTATGGTGTGCAAGAGGTATAATCGGAGTAAAATTTAATAGGTCTCTTCCCCCCGACTCTTGCACTTTTGGCAAGTCCTAATAAGGACTTTTACTGCTCCCACTGACTTAGAAATATTTAACAATTTAGCATGCTTATGGTCAACATTCAAAGACCAATAAATTCTAATAGAGAAACAAATTAATGAAGTTACTCCTTGTAGTTTCTCTGTTTGAGGATTACAATTATGGCAAGAAATCTGAGTGTGCCCACATCTAAGCAACAATGAAACTTTTATTAAAGTAACAGTATATTCTTAAAGAGAAAAGTTGTGAAGGAGCAGTGTCTTGTACAAGAGGTACAAATTGATGTAACAACAAGTTTTCACTCCCCTACCTCTTGCAACTCTCGCAAGTTAAGATAAAGACACTTAATGCTCCCACTAACCTTTTAGATCTCTAGGAATGCTACAAGATAAGTTTCAGTGATGTACGTGTTGTGGGAACCTTTCATATATGTTAGACTTGATTTCCTTAATGTCCAGATGTTATAAAATATTTGAGGGACATATTTAGAATAAATCATAGTATATATGAATTAATTTCTTTAATACCTTGATCCATAAAGGACATGTTAGACACAAGTAAATATTATTTGAAATGATAAATGACTTATGTCTGAATATTCCATTTTGGGATAAGTTCCAATGAAATATAATTTCTGATGGAACTTGATTTATTCCCTTAGCCATTTAAATATTAAAGCTTTTAACACATGCGTAAGTCGCTAAAAATGAGATTTGATAATATTTAATCCTTCATTAACCTGGTCCAAAATTCACATGCAATTTGGTCTTAATGTATGAAGTTGGTAGATCTCATTTTTCTTTTGTTGAATTTTCATTTTCATGATAACAAAAGTTGTGAAAAAATGTAGTATCATCTAGTTCTATCTAATAAGGTTTCTATCAGGATTGTGATGACAAATGATATGAGAGTTTAAGGTAAGAGTGACTTTGTCATGACCATGCAAACCTCACAACTGTCATAATGTAGCTTTCGTATTGATACTAAATTCTAAATAATTTACAGAATATATAAGGTATCATAAAGCCCAATTATAAAACAGTTTATTATGGTTCTTATAGTCATAACATAAAATTTTGTCACTAACTCTTGTATTAATTATTTGTTCATTTCTAGTAAGGAAACACATAGAACTAGAGTCAATCGGTCATGTGTTGGTTGGAATATTACCATTAGCAGACTTAAATACCATAAATATCTTACTACTTATCTTAGCCAGCTGTTCCATTGAATTATGGATAGTCTTCATGCTCATGCCTAGTTTAATGACATAAATCTGCAGTAAGACTTTCCTTTGAAGAAACTTATAGCAGGAAGTAGAACTTGTACACTAGCTCCAAATCTTAAAACTATCCTCCTTTTAGGTTTAGTGGCGGTGAGATGAACAACATCTAATTTTCCAGTTTCATGCATTCCTTTTCCTGTACATATGCTGCTAATCAACACACTTATTTTCCTTTGGTACTCTTGAGTGTTATAGTTGATTCTTAAGGCAACTTATGGTACTAGTGGAAAAGTTATATGTAACACACCGGAAAAGTGTACTGATTTCCATGTGTAAACCTTTAAATTATGGGTCATGGTATTGTACATCATGATGTATTCACATATGCCACTAACTTTATAGTAAGAATCTAGAGTAATGCATGCGTCTTAGGAGTTATTTTGATTCTTCCAAAGAAAACAAATTAGTATTAGGAAATTTAGAATCTAGAATAGCTCACATGACAGCAATAATTAAGTGAGTTCTTATTATCATAAGAAATATAATGTTTGACTTATCCCACTAGTCATGCTCTAATTTTCTTCTGTAATACTTTTATCAGAAAAGAGCAGTAGGATTGTCATATCTTAAGAGATAATCAACAATCCAATAAGTGCAAATTTTGTAGAAACTCTTTAGTAAGCAAAACATATTAGGTTTTGAAATTAGAGTGGATGAAATAGATGAGATACAAACTTAAGAAGAAGCTTAGAGTGATTTACATTATGGGGTAATCAAGTAAGGCATACATAAATTATTACATTGAAGATATTGTGACAGCTGAGCAAAACCCGCAGCAATCTTGATTTCTCACTTCATTTCTCTGTGCTTACTTGTCAAATTTCGGGACGAAATTTCTTTCAAGTTGGGGATGATGTGACAATCTCAAATTTCCAAGGTTAGTCGTGTAATCTTGATTCCTCGTTAGTCCTCTTTCACTTTTGCCGCGATTAGTTATTAGTTATTAAACGTAAACGAGTCGGTATTCCATGTATTTGGGCCAACTGTTTATCATGTGCACACTCTGAAATTGGGCCAGTTACCATTATTCCCTTTTCGGGCCGCACATCAAGTCCTCGGGATGAAATATACCTTTATTTGTCTACGCATAACCAAACCCATTACCTCAAGTCCATTATACATCAAGTCATTTTAATAGCTGCCTTTTACTTGGGCTTAGGCCCAACACCTCGGCTAAGCATGAACCGCCCCAAGTTGTGATTATTTATGTATACGTAACAAGATAGCATATATCAAAACCAAAACCCTATTCCTTCTTTCTGTGCGATCGGCAACAGAAGACCCCCCTCCCCACTCGTGAGACACCATCCCATTAATCAAGGACCTGGTTAGTGATTCCATACCATGTTAGTTATGATTTAATTATCCTTTATGTGCTCATTCATGATTGACTTGTGATTAATTATTTCTTGATGTAATCTGATTTGTATATGATAACATGGATTATGATTACTTATTTCTTGATGTTTGACATACCTGGCCGATGACATGCTTGTTGATTTGGGTTATATATTAGCCTGCTAATTAGTTGCAATTGTTGTTTTGTTGGGTCATGTGTTCATGTTGCGTTTAATATGTGAAATTATATGATCTTGTACAAGATAGAGGGTTAAGGAAATTGGTAGTATGACTGTTATGAAGTATTCGGTAAACAAACATGTTGAAATCGATGAACTCAGAATAGGAAACAAGTGGATGTGCTAGTAATGGATGATATAGGATTCTGTGTATAGTATGGTGCCTTGATTGTTATTATGGATTAATTTTATGACTCAAATCATATGTGTTGCATGAATGGATTGTGAGTATATGAAGGAATAGTGGTATTATGCCCAACCGACACTTTGCACATTTAATACACATTCAACAGGTGATAGCTTAGTGGCCTAATCCTAATCTATTGCAACCGTATAAGCGGTCCAATTGCAAAACATGCAGTCCAAATAAGTCAACTATGTCAAGCCCATGTGATCTTGTATGCCCAAAACATTATTATTAGTTTGCATGTGATATATTATTTGGCCCAATGTGATATGATGTTTTGATTGAACCTGTCTGAATCAAGCACTTCTCAGATAAATCCATTTGTTCGTGACATATAGTTTCAAATAATCATTTTAATACCCGAACTGTTAGATGACTGGTTGTGATCTAAGGCTTTGACTAGGAATGCTGTTAAAACTGATAGATCGTATGAGTGATGGTTGGTAATTAAGGATGCTAGATGATTTCATGATAACAATTGGCTTGTTATGTCGCATGTTTTCTTGTTACAACTTACATGGTTACCTGAAGGTGAAGTGAACCATTTAACATGTGCTTTGGTGTAACATGAACTTGTGCCATAAATGTACTAAGACCCGGACGCTGGTTATGACATATGTGATGATATGTGTTTGATTGTTTATTTCTTGAGTAATGGTGTGATTAAATATGTGAATAATGAATACATGGAACTGAATGTTATTGGTAACCACACTAGGATATGGTTGATCAATGTGAAACAAAGTAATAAAACATACCGAGCAATCTCAGGTGAGTTCATTGCTCTTTTTCCAAGCATGCATCCCGGGGAGGGATATCGGGTAACGTTCTAGGGAGGAACGCTAGTTTATGGGATGTTTGTTATTACTCAGTTTTCTATCACGTAAGACCCCTTACATCTACCGACAGTTGCAGGGGAGGCAACGAGGTTATTAGTTGATAGCGCTATTAGGTTTGGCACCCTCACACCGTACCGGGGAGGACGGTCGTGAACTAATTTCCTTAAAGCATGACCAATGTTTTGATAGAGACATTGGGGTTTGGGCAAATACATCTTGTAGCCATTGCGGTAATCGAGTCAATAACAACATCAGATCAAAATTGTTAAACCGTTTCATACATATATCTGGTAACTAAACTCGTTAGCAAAACTTTGAACTCACCAGCGTCGTCTGACACACTTGTTTGCATGCTTGTAGGTTGTCAGATGTCTTGCATTGGAACTTGTTGTCTGGAGTAGCAGGAGTGGTCATGGGTCGACTGGAAGGATTCATGTGATTGATTATTGACAGTATACATTGGTTTTGAACAATTTAACTTTGGTTTACTATTTGCTTCCGCTGAACATGTTGGTTTTCATTTAAATTGGTTGATGGTATTTTTATTAATAATTGAGAACTTTATTTTGAAACTTGTGTGGGTTCAATGTAATTAGTGGGTCGTTGTTGGTACGTCACGCCTATCAGGGACATTCCCTAGGTGGTATTTTGGGGGTGTGACAGTTTGGTATCAGAGCCACTGGTTATAGTGAACTTGGTTTTAAAACGTTTTTATAAAACCAGACTATAACCGAACAGTTTTGGGCAACAAGGATACGACCATGACACTCAGCTCCAGATAGCAAGGTTCGCCTCTTGTTTACTCATTGCACAGCATAACTAGTGAACACTTACATATGATATTGCATGTAATTGCACGTTTAGCGCAACAGTATGAATTCATTTACTATTTGCATGTGTTATGTGACTGATAGGGTGGTATTTCCCTAAACATTCATGACTCACGTTTCGTAATGCTCTTTGTTGCTACTTGAGTTTGAGGAACCATTTGACATGAGTTAGGAGGAACCGAGATAAGCATGCAAATCACAATATTATTGTGGGTGCACACATAATAATAGTGTGGGGTGCATGCGAGTCCTAGTGAGGCTTAACAAGTGAAAAAGGGGTTCCGTTCTGTTATTAAATCGATGTGAAACACAACAGTCTAAAATAGTTATAGCAGTGACTGTCTCTCACTTGAACGTGATCTTTTCACTCCACTCTAAATCCTTACGAATCTCGATGCTATCGAGTATTACCTGAACACCCATCTGAATGCCTAGCGAACTGTGTAGAATGTTAGGTGCTTGTGCGAACGTCCCTGAGATGGATGTCTCCGCGTCGAATGATTGGTCTATACCTTCCTCACATATCTTGGTTTGTTAGAACCTAGCGCGTTATCGTCTTAGACCCTGAAGTGCGATCACTTCTGCAACGCTCTGGAAACATACCGTGTAATTACTCAGTCAACTCGCAAGAACGATGGAGAAGAGGATGAGCGTAATACCTTACCAACCTTAGTATTGGACGACCCTGATTACAAGCAACGAATATCAGCAGTTTGACGCTAATCGAATCTTTAACCCTGGTAAGCGACTTATGGGAGTCGACTCTTACGAATCAATTGAGGCATTAACGGTGACAACTGATTACAGTGTGGAATGTGTGGCTACCAGCACAGTGATTAGCGCTTTAGGGCGTGTTACCGAATGTGGAAAGATGGACTTGGTTGGGGAAAGATCGTAGGGTTCTGTTTCAAGCAATGACATTAGAGGCAACAGTCATGGAAACACTAGGGCACTTGTAATAGTGGCCTACAGTATGGAAATGAAGGTGCCTATGGCATGGATTGGCTGTTGATAATTCAAAACGACAACAACCAAGGGAACGATGACAGTATTGGGAATCCGCGTGATTGTAACAACAACACCGGTAGTGGTGCTTGTGGAAGGGCATTTAGGATTGGCGTAGGCGACGCCAGGCATAATAACAACATGGTAGCTTGCATGGGTAGCTAACCGCTTCGTCTCGATTCCGTTTAACCCTGATGCTTCTCGAAACCAAACCTGTTATGGAACCGGCTGATGGCAAGTCAATTGAAGCCTTCCTTTTTGCTATCCTTGATGGTCTCGATGCAGTAGTAGTGTAGATTGGTTATCTCGATATCGCGTAAATATACCTTGAGGGAAGGAAATTTTGCGTCACTTTATACTTTGAAGTGTCAGAGTGGTGTAAGAGTTAGCATCATATGAGCAATGAAGGCCCAGAAGTGTCTACGGAGGGATTACCCCGCAACGTTAGCAACCGTTACTGATGTTAAGGCTAAGGAAAAGAGGATCGAGGATCCACCAATTGTTCGTGATTCCTCTCGACGTGCTACACGAGGAGCTTTCGGACTTGCTTCCACAACTGTTAGGCAGAATCTCAGTTTGACCTCACGCTAGGGGCAACTCTGATTACTTGTACTCATACCGTCTTGCGCCATGATGGGTTGCAAGAATTGTCTAATCAACTTCAGGAACTGTTGGACAGGAGCTTGTCGAACCTAGTTTTTCGCTTTGGGGAGTCCCAGCTATATCCGTGAAGATAAGCCTTTTTGTATGTGTACTGATTATCCAGAACTCAGCAAGGCGACAGTCAAGAACTGTTTGCCACGACCATTGTAATGACAACCTGTTGACCAGTTGCGAGGGACAAGCTTCTATTCGAGGATTGATTTACGAACAAGCTATTATCAGATAGAAGTCCAAGGGAAGGATGTTCCGGGAATGGTATATCAAACGCAATACGGCCAGAGCGATCTTGTACACCACAACCATTGGGTTAATCAACTCACCAGCAGTTTTGTGGACCACATGAAATGATCGTGTTTATCGACAACGTTCTGGATTATTTCCAGGAGAAAGGAACATCATGGACGACACCTGTGTCTTATCTTAGAGCTCCTGAGGGAGGTGTCATTACGTGTGAAGTCTTGTTTCATGTAACATCCAGATTTGAGAGATGCATTTTGATCATGTAACCAATGAAGTGGGGATACGCGTGGGTCGTGCTAGGATCGATTTTTTTAGAAGCTGATTGACACCAAAGATTCCTTCGGGGGTACAACAATTTCTTAGTTTCGGTGGATGCTGTTGTAGATTCAGCACATGATATTCGAAGATCGCAGCTTAACTCCCTTAAGCACAGCAAGGTGCTGTGTTCGTGGGAGACAAAACAGGAGAGCATCTTTTAAGCTTTCGAATCCCAACTCTACAATGCACTGAGCATCGTCTTCGCCCGAGGGTGCGAGTGATCTACTGGTATACCTTATGGGTTCGAATCAGAGTCCCAGCTACACATTGATGCAACATGAGAAAGTGATGACTTACGTAGTGGATTTACAAGAAGAGTTACACGAGACCCAACCTGTGGTGGAACCCATGGTCTTTGGATTTGAGTTGGAGGCGTTACTTGGGCGATACCAAATGCATTACTTAGACCGATCACAAGGGCCTCCCGTGTACCTTTATTGCGAAAGATCTAAACATGTGATGACATCACTGGATGGAACTCTCGAGCGGCTACAACTATGGAACCTAAACGTGTACGAGCATGCAGCTAACTATCGACTCTAGTCTACCCGATCAGGTTTGCCTCGTGCTAACCGAAGCATTAAAGGAAGAGGAATTTCAAGCTGGGTCCATGCGGGGCATGGAAGAGCAACTTTTGGCAAGTTGAACGATATTCGCTACTTCATGGAACGCATATGTTTTCCCTATTATACTGCAACCGTAGGGAACTTGAGTGGAGCAAGGCACACCTGCCTCGATGTTCTAGTCGTCTGGGTCTTGTTAGGGGATACTAGGATTTATAAATCCTGTACTGGCGACCTGGCATGAAGGCCCATGTAGCCAAGTGTGTGAACAATGGCTGAATTGTGTGATAGTCAAGGTGGAATATCAGAAACCTACTGCTTTGTGCCAACAACCAGAAACGCCCGTATGGAAATGAGAACAGACTGTCGTGGATACTGTCACTAGTTTACTTACAACTCAAAACGGAGACAATGTCACCTGGGTGAACGTTGATTGTCTCATATTACCAACACCCTTTCTTGCAATCAAGGAAACTGACGAGTCGTCATGGCTTGTGAATATTCCTTTGAGAGAGGCGATTCTTAGGCACGAGATGCCAACATCTATTACCACTGATTTCGATCGATACCTGATTTATGACAGGCACTACACAACACCCTTGGCTCAAGTCTAGACATGAGCATTACTTATCATTGTAGGACAACCGGACAGAGTAACGAACCATCCTGACACACGAAGACATGCTGCGAGCATGTGCGAGATTGGCTCTAGTAAGCATTTGGGAAGGACACCTATCTTTGGGTGAGCTCTACTGCAGCCGTTACCGTATTAGTATGCATACAACTTTGTTTGAGGCATTGCATAGATGATAATGCCAATCTCCTCGTGGACTGACGTGGATGACAACCTAATCACGGGTCCAGGATTGCACTCGAAACACTTGGGAAGATTATTTAGATTGGAAACCATTTGGCGGCAACGCGTGGCCGTCAGGAAAGTTGATAAGCTTAGGAAATACTAGGAGTTCGCTGTAGGCAATCGTATCATGTTGAAAGTCTCACCCTGGGAGGGTGTCGTACACTTGGGAAGCGTGGCAAGCTTAATTTACGTTACGTGGAGTCATTCAGAATTCTGGAAAGAATCGATCACGTGGCCTACAAACTCGAGTTACCTGACGAATCGAGTAATGTTCACCATGTCATTTATGTCTCGAACCTAAGAAGTGTTGTTCGAAGAAACGCTTGTAATGCCCCTACTAACGCCTAAGGTTAACGATGAGTTGCAGTTGTCAGAGTATCTATTGAAAGCATGAACCAGGAAGTCGAGATTCATTATCATAGTCGAAATTCAATCGTGAGAGTTCGTTGGAACAAAAGGCGTGGACCGGAGTTCACGCGGGAACGCAATGATCGGAGTAAGCTCTAGTATCCTCGATTGTTCTAGCGGTTGTTTCAACTTCTGATATCATTGGCGAATTTCGGGATGAAATTCCATTTCAAGTTGGGGATGATGTGACACCTGAGCAAAACCCACAGCAATCTTGATTTCTCACTTCATTTCTCTGTGCTTACTTGTCAAATTTCGGGACGAAATTTCTTTCAAGTTGGGGATGATGTGACAATCTCGAATTTCCAAGGTTAGTCGTGTAATCTTGATTCCTCGTTAGTCCTCTTTCACTTTTGCCGCGATTAGTTATTAGTTATTAAACGTAAACGAGTCGGTATTCCATGTATTTGGGCCAACTGTTTATCATGTCCACACTCTGAAATTGGGCCGGTTACCATTATTCCCTTTTTGGGCCGCACATTGTAGGTCCCTGAATCCGTATGGATCGTAACAAGACTGTTAATCTATCAAGGGTGCGGAATCCACTTGATTGATCTTCGAACACAGAAACAAGATTGTGTAGAAGAACAAGAACTCGAACACACAAACACGCAAACTTTCAAACTGATCTTCTGTGATTATCAAACCCTTAGAAGCGTTTTACAATCACTAAGATCTACAAGAACCTAACAGCCGATTTCTGTTTTGTTCTTAACCTCTCAAACTTGAATGCTCTCTCACAATCTCCAAAAGGCTCTCAAGTTGTCTAAAGTGTCTAACCCTAGAACTCAAGACAAAGGCTGTTTATATACACACAACCAAGATCTCGAATTAGGCTTTGCCCATATTACATTTGTCACATAAACTTGGGCCTAATAGACTTAATACAAACTTGGACTGATTGGGCTTTATAGAACTCGTTTTTCTTTAAGTCTTCATGATCCAATCTTCTGTTTAATATCCAAAGACCAATCCAAAGCTGTTGTCATATAACATGCACCAACAAACTCCCCCTTGACAATAGCTTGCAAAGGAAACTTTAGTCTTCAGAATCTCACAGTCTTTTGGTCTTTGGATAGCGTCAGCTTCAACATGAATTCTGTCTTTGTCAGCAACATCTTTGTCAGCAACAGACTCCCCCTAAGCTGATGCATCCAATCACCAAATCTTCCAAGTTTTGATTCAGCATTCAATGTGTCTTCACAGCATCCACTCTGCATTGTAGAAGGAGGATTCTACCAAGCAGCAACAAACTCCTCCTCTCTTCACAACAACTTCTCAGCAACAAACTGCTTCAATCTGTATACTATAAAACAAACATCTCGAGAAACCATAAGAATTTTTCAACATAGTTAAAGAATTATTATTGTACAAGAGATAGTTAAACTGTATCAGATTAAGCATTTTCAAATAAAGCACCAACACGCACAAACTGTAACAAACACCTTATAACCTGCATGATTTAAAAAATTTTGAACCCACTTTCTAACACAGTCTCCCCCTTTCGGTAACAACTCCTCCAAGAATAACAGTTTTCCGTACATTAAGAATTTTAACAGAAAAAGACACTATTTTTGGATTTTTATATTTTCAAATGTAAAGACTGAAAGCAGTAAATTAATATTTACAGGCATTCTTTTTGCGAGTTTCGAGGGTAAGAGAATCATATCAGTGTACGGTCATGTCAAAACGCTCTTGTTGTTCTTTTAGTTAACATTTAGATAAGCATCCTATAACGATTATCGGTATTGTTGTCCACATAAGCTCAACTTATCATATGTAATCATGGCGAGGGGATACGTTAAGGTATGATTTATACTTACCGACCGGTGTTCATCCACATCACGACACATTCCCGTATCAAGGTATGCACGAGGGTTCATCTTACCGGTGAGTATACCGATTATCATCTGTTTGACCGTATATGATGTGAGAAACTCACTTATTTTGATTGAAAACAAGCCCTATGTGATAGAATCACTTATTGATGAGGAACTTGATTTTTAGATGCATGAGGACACAGGAGCAAGTCCGTGAACAGGTCAGTACTTTCGTACAGCAGAGAGACGAAGTTGATTCCCGGATAAATGTGATATATTATCACTTATTTTGGGGACATGTGATTGTTGATCACTTATTGAGGTCGAATGCAATATGTACACGTATGTATGATATCATGGAAGATCTAGACTTGCGTCCCCGTTATTTTTCGGTAAAAGATACAACCATGATACCCAGATGATAAGCAGCATAAAGACCGAATATTTCAGAACCTCGGCAATCTCTCAAACGAAATTTCGGTACTAAGACCATATGCCAATGAATGGTTCCCACCTGGTCTTCAGTCGATTTAAGTTTATATCACCCTGCACACTTTAAAATGATTGTGAGCCTACCGATACATCTTATATAGAGCTGCTTAGCATATTTCATTTAAGGTTTAAAGAGGTTTAGACAGACCACTGATGTACTATCATTTTCTCTTTTGCTCGCCAGGAAACTCATTTTTGCTTTTCTATTGTTTTTGTGTTTTTGAAATTTTTCGATGTTTTTGTATTTTTGATTTTTAAGAAAAACAGTAAACTATTTACAAAAATTCTTATGAAAAACCAGTTATTCAGGATTCCTCATCCCATTGAGTTCGACTAAGTGTTCAAAGCGAGCTCGATCAAAAGCTTTTGTGTAAAGATCAGCAAGGTTATCTTCTGTGTCGACTCGGTGCAATTCAATTAATCGTTTTTCAGCACAATCCCGTATAAAGTGGTGACGTATGTCAATGTGTTTAGTTCTACTGTGCTTTACGGGATTGTTTGTGATTGATATAGTGGCATTATTATCTATCATAATAGGAGTACGAGTGAAATCCAAACCGTAATCGCGCATCTGCTGTTGAATCCAGAGAACCTGAGAGCAACAGCTACCCGCAACAATATATTCAGCTTCACACGTAGAGGTAGACACACAGGATTACTTCTTGCATTGCCAAGACACGATCCTGCCTCCTAAGAACTGACAACCACCTGTTGTAGACTTTCTGTTTGATTTGCATCCTCCAAAATCTGAATCAGTGTAAGCAACGAACCTCAAATCACTATCAGCTGGATACCACAACCCAAGTTTAGGTTTCCCTTTCAAGTATTTCATATGTGACTCCTTTGGATTTGCCTGATATCTGGCACACAAGCATACAGCAAACATGATGTCAGGTCTTGAAGCAGTCAAGTACATTAGAGAACCAATCATCGCCCTGTATTGAGTTGGATCAACATCTTCAGTGCTTTCATGATCTGGGCCGAGATTGTGGTTTTCACAAATGGGTGTGTTGAAAGTAGAGCAATCATTCATTTTGAATCGAGCTAAAATGTCATACACATACTTTGTTTGATGTATAAACATCCCATCCTCCTTCTGTTCAACTTGTAATCCCAGAAAGTAAGACAGCTCACCCATAGCACTCATTTCAAACTTGCTCTTCATCACCTGTTCAAATTCCTTACACATGTTTTCGTCAGATGACCCAAAGATGATGTCATCCACGTATACCTGTACCAGCAGAAAATCTTCCTTCTTTCTCTTAATGAACAGTGTACCGTCAATCTGACCTCTTTCAAAACCATTTTTGACCAGATGTGTAGACAGTGTCTCGTACCATGCCCTGGGAGCTTGATGTAACCCATACAAAGCCTTATCAAGTTTGTACACTCGATCTGGATAGTCTGGATCAACGAACCCAACTGGTTGTGAGACATACACCACTTCTTGGACTTTCCCGTAAAGAAATGCACTCTTCACGTCTAGTTGGTAAACTTTGAAGCCCTTGAATGAAGCAAAAGCCAGAAACAAACGAATTGCCTCCAACCTCGCCACTGGTGCAAACACCTCATTGTAATCAATCCCTTCTTGCTGATTAAAACCATTGACAACCAACCGAGCTTTGTTGCGTGTGACAATACCTCTTTCAGCTTTCTTGCACCTAAATACCCATTTAGTGCCAATCTCTCTCTCACCTTTTGGAAGGTCCACCAATTCCTAAACCTTCAACTTAGCAAACTGGGCCAATTCCTCTTGCATAGCTTCAACCCATGAATTGTCTTTAAGAGCCATATGAATGTTCTTCGGCTCCTCTTGGGAAATAAAGCAACTATACAAGCACTCGTTCACTATCCCAGTCTTCTCAATTGAAACAAATAACCCAGAATTCGCTTCTATGCTTCTTCTAGTCTGAACACCTGCAGTAGGATCTCCAAGTATCATGTCAACCGGATGATCTCTATTTGCTCGTGTAGTAGCAACAGCATCAACTTCCAGATTATCACCCATATTTGATCCAACCTCCCCCTGAATATTTTGATTTGCAAACGGATTAATGAAATCCTCCCCCTGAATGGGTTCAAAGTCACTATCGCTTGAATCAGGATCAACAAGACCTTGGGAAGTTTCCGGAGCACCTGACATATCTACATTCGATCTAGGCATAAATTCGCCTTCATCGTCTTCACCAATCACTGTTTGAATCAGCTGAGAAGCATCTGCATCAGAAACCTCAGGAATATTAAATGATTTAAACACACTGTCATAATCATATAATATAGCAGGACCACTCGTTGATTGTTGAGGTTTGTAAGAAGTAATTTCTACATTGAAAACAACCTCAATTTTACCAGTTTTTAGATTAAAAACCCTTTTATTCGGTGTGCCAGGCACGTAGCCTAGAAAGTAGCCTTCATCTGCCACCTCACCGAATTTTTGTTTATCGTTGTTTCGCACAATGGTGCAGGGTAATCCAAATGGTTCAAACCCTGTTAAGTTTGGTTTTTCATTAAACATTAACTCATGACAAGTTTTATTAAAACGTTTAACGGTCAAAACTTTGTTTAGGACGTAGCAAGCTGTATTCACAGCTTCTCCCCATAAAAGAACTGGTAGCTTTGAATCTGAAAGCATCGTCCTAGCGGCTTCAATCAACGTCCTGTTTTTCCTCTCAGCGACTCCATTTTGCTGAGGAGTGTACGGAGCGGAATATTGATGTTCAATTCCCTTTCGAAGACAGTAGAGATCCAGAATCCGATTCTTGAACTCCGTGCCATTATCACTCCTTATCCTCTTGATCCTTGCATCATGAACGTTTTCCAATTTTGTAAAAAGATCTATCAACATCTCTGCTGTCTCATCTTTTGTACCTAAAAAGAAAACCCATGAATAACGTGAGTAATCATCAGTGACAACAAGACAATAGTACTTTCCACCTATGCTCCTCACGTTCACTGGACCGAATAAATCCATGTGAAGTAAATCATAAGGGGCATTAATGGAATTTACTGTTTTAGACTTATGAGGTTTCTTGTGTTGTTTTCCCTTCTGACATGGAAGACATTTATCTTCCACTTGAAACCTCAGCAATGGAACCCCTTTCACTAGCTCATTTTTAATAATGTAATTCATTTTGCGGTAGTGAATGTGAGCCATGCGTCTGTGCCACAACATTGATTCAGCTTCAGATGCTTTTGACAGTAAACACGCCACCCCAGCAGTTGGATCCTTGGCACCCATGTCCATGACATAAGTGTCATTTTTCCTTGGAGCACGCATTACTATCCAATCGTCTGGAATGACCAAACCCGGTTTCAACACCAATGCCTCAGACTTGGTAAAATGGACCGAGTGACCCTTGTCGCAGACTTGTGACACGCTCATCAGATTGTGTTTAAGCTGCTCAACATAGTTCACTTTGTCCAATGTGATCTTCCCATTCGTCACTTTTCCTCGTCCAGTAATCCTACCACATTTAGCACCAGCAAAATTTACATGTCCACCATCAAATTCTTCAAATTCAGAAAACAACCTCGCATCCCCCGTCATGTGCCTGGAGCAGCCACTATCAACATACCATAAGTTGATAATCCTCCTTAGCAGCTCCTGCACACACCAACCGAAAGATTAGTTAGATTGGGGGATCCAAGCCTTAATGGTCTTGGGTCGTCCAAATTCACCTACTACTTGAACATCCATCCAAGATCCATCACCTCTAATTGGAGTCTTGGATCTCGGACCTGTTGATGGAAATGGGGTATGATTTCCATAAGGTCTCTGGTCCTGAGGGTTGCTATATGTGTTTGGACTATTTGACCTTTGAAAATGTTGATTTTGGTACCTTGAATTTTGATTCCAAGAAGCATTATTTTTGTAATTTCTAAAGCCATTGTTATAAAAAGTTCGACCACCTTTATTTTGGTATCGATTTTGATATTGACCTTGACTTCTGAAATTATTTGAATTTTGATTATTCATTCTTGGTGAGTTACTTCTAGGTCTTTCATATCTGCCTGATGTAGATTCAGGCTGAAATCTTGGTTGATTTCTTTGGAAACGAGGAACTTGTGGAGTTCCTTTTTCAGCCTTATCTACACCACCAGCAACACTCGGTTGTTGCTTTGGAGCAGATTTCTTTGGAGAATTTGAGACTTTCTCCTCATTATCACCTTGCTTCTCAGGTGATTTCCCTCTTTGTTTCTCACTAACTTGTGCTTCAACCTTTTTGTTAGGACAGCAGCTAGCTACATGTCCCTTTGTGTGACATTTGAAGCACGATCTCTTTTTCGAAGACTTCTCAGCTGAAGCCTTTGAACTAGATTCTGGTTTTGATGATGATGCCTTAGAAGGATTTGGTTCAGATTGCTTAGTTTCAAGATTTTCTATGTTCTTATTTTTTGCAAACTTTAAATTTGATTGGTTTTCAATAACGGCTGTTTCGTTTTTCATGTCACTTCCTTGAACAAAATTAACCTTTTTAACAAAAGTTGGATTTTTATTCGTAGGATTTGAGTTTTTCTTTTTCAAAACAGGTTTGCTGTTATTTTCCTTCTTAGCATCATTATCTTCAGACACATCACCTTGACTGGATGTGAAACTACTTGGTGATGTTGACAGACAGTCTGTAAGCTCATCCTCATCAGGTAGGAAAGAATAGTCATGACTAAGAGGAGGTGGGACTTCATTAAAGCCCTGGAATCCCACACTTGTCTTGTCATTACTCTTCTTTAACCCACCCATCATATGTTTCATAACAAAAGTAGAATCTCTGAATTGACCTAACTTCTTTTCAAGTTCAACAATTTTAAGTTGTGCATCTGAAAACTCTTTGTTTTTATCAGAAATCTCTTTTGTTTTCTCAGCCATCATGTCATGAGCTAAGTCTATGACTTGAAGTTTTTCATTTAATTTGCAGGTCAAAGCTTCAATTTCAGCTTCATAGCCTTTTATCTTTTTCAAATATGATGACTCGTTTCTTTTGGCAAAGAAATTTGACTCTTTTACGTTAGACATTTCGCTCACAAGACTTTTGTTTTGAGTTGACAATTTTTCAACTTCACCCTGTAGTTCACGACACTTTAAGCAAACAGAAGTGGCAGAGTTACTTACCTCTCCTGTTGATTTGTCTGAGTTGGCCATGAGAGCAGCAAGTTGAACTTCCATTCTTTTGATGATTTCATCTTTCTAATCAGTTTCCATTTCATGCTCAGACTCTGGCTTTTCCTCTTCAGCATCTGTTGTCTGATAAGCCTTATCTTCCTCAACTTCACTCTTCTTCTCAACTTTAGCCTCATCTACTGTAGCTTCACCATCATTGACTGGAGTGATCTCTGCCATGAATGCTTGAGTGACATTCTGATCATTTTCTAAGTGAATGCTCCAGTCATATGAGCCTTCTCTTGCAGTAGATATCAACGCCCTTGAGTTAGAGTTGTTTGATGCATTCCGATTGTTTGAACTTTGATTCGTATTCTCATGCTTTTGTTTTTGACATTCCCTAGCGAAATGACCATAACTCTGACAGTTAAAGCACCTGACTTTGGCCTTGTCAAAACCTACGCTCTTTCCTACAAACTTCCTTCCAGTTCTGTTCATGAACCTCTTCACACGTCTCGAAATCATGGCCATCTGCCATTGTAGATCCATCTCTTCTAGATCATCAGGGTCAATCTGATCATAATCTTCATCTAAAGTGGCAGGATCAGATATTTTCCCTTGAATGTAGTTCTCGTAAGACGCAACAAAAGAAGCAAGTAGAGCAAGATGTTCTTCAGCAGACTTCACACTCATAGGCATTGACTTTGCACTACTACTTTGCTTTGAGGTTGATGTTCTCTTGACTCCTGTTGATCCTCCTGCAGCAGCTACAAAACACACATCACCATCCTCATTCACTGTGACCTGCTCCTTATCACACGAAAGAAATGCAGTTGCAGAGTCGCTAGAAGCATCATGAGATGAAGAAGATGTAAGCCCATTGTATATCCCTGGATCTTGAACCTGATCATAACCAGTGTCCTTTTTCTTCATACTAAGTTCATAAGCTCTAAGCTTTCCAACTACTTCTTCCAATTCCTTCGTGTCATAATCTGCTTCTCCCTTAATCATGAGAGTGTAGATATCCCATTTAGCCGGTAGAGCATCAAGCAGCTTGTCGTTTTTCTCAATGTCAGTATAGCAATCTATATCATAATTATCCAGTTCTGACATCAGATCTGCTTCTCCCGAATCCAAAGATATAATGTCGTTTTTTTTTGTCGTAAAAATCCCACGAGTTCAACGGTGCAGACGGCTTCTTCAGATGTGCTACAGATTGTTCTCTAAACTCAAAACACTGAAAAAATTCCTACGCTTGCCTTTCAAAATTCCACCACTAGTGAATCACACAAGATAGGATCGCACAAGACCCTTTGAAACGCACAAGGTTGTAGGTCCCGGAATCTGAGGATCGATAACGAACCGAATCACTTGTTTATAGCAAACATGGTCACGTGTGCGGAATCCAAGTAACTATGCCAAATCAAACATATAAAGCAATAACAACAAACGGATTAATCAATGAAACACACTCGATTGATTAACGGGATGAGAACTGATTACAAACTGATACAAACACAGTTCAGACAGAATTTCGGCAGAGTTTTGCTACTTGGTTATTATCTCATCTCTCTCACACAGAAACAAATGATGAGTATTTATACTAGACACATACCAGCTATGACGAAACACAAATAAACCTCGGCGAAACACATAAAGTCGACGAAACACACCTGTTTCGTCGACATACATCTATTCTACAATATGTTTCGTCGTTTGGTGTAGGAGCCCAACTGAAGTCAAAGCCCACTTCAAGGTCTTCGGCCCACATGTGAGTTTACGACCCAAGTCTTTAATCTGTTTACAACTTTCACACAATTCAAATATGAGACAAAGATAGTGACATCATCATGACATCACTAAGGTGATGTCATGGTGATGTGTTTGCGGGAAAGGCATGCGGCGCTCCGTGCCTCGCGTGTCGAACTCTGGGGCGCACGACGGAGGAATGTCGTGACGTCGGGCTTGAGCCGGACCTAACCGAGTCGAAACCAAGTCGAACTGAGCTGAGTCGAACCGAGCCGAGTTGTGTCCACATAAAGTGTACCAACAAAGGTCTTCTGGATCGCACAATCCACTAACTTTGGGCCAAACAGTCACTTTAACGGGCCTGGGCCTGATCGCACAACTTTCTGGTTTGCGCAAACTAACTTCGGGTCGCACAAGAACTCCAAACGCACAAGATCCTCAAATGTACAAGATCTCCAAACGTACAAGATCTCCAAACGTACAAGGTCTCCAAACGCACAAGATCTCCTAACGAACAAGATTAAAACAGGGTCGCACAAGATTCAAAATTTGAAATTTTGAATATCAAATAATCGCACAAGAGCTGATTGGGCCACCCAGCCGCCCAATCCCGAAACAGCAGCGGCTGACAACAGCAGCAGCTGACAATCCAGATCGCACAAGCAGGTTCTTAATCAGCACTTCTTTCCATACACGAAATCCAAGCAAAGTCTTCCTACAAACACGAAAACAGTCAAAACAATAATCAAAACAGATTAAAATACACGAATTTAAACTGTTCTTCAAGTGTTCTTCGTGTTCTTCGCAAAAACCCAGAAGTTTAACTCGAAATTTTCAAACAACCAACTACCAAAACAGATCAAAACTCAGAGTTTTGAACTGTTCGTCCTTGTTCTTGCTGTTCTTCACGAAAATTATGAATGAGACACCAAAAGTTCTTCAACCGAAAAACAACTTGAATCCAATCCATCAGTCTTGAACCACGCACAAGAGCAAAAGCTCTGATACCAATTGTAGGTCCCTGAATCCGTATGGATCGTAACAAGACTGTTAATCTATCAAGGGTGCGGAATCCCCTTGATTGATCTTCGAACACAGAAACAAGATTATGTAGAAGAACAAGAACTCGAACACACAAACACGCAAACTTTCAAACTGATCTTCTGTGATTATCAAACCCTTAGAAGCGTTTTACAATCACTAAGATCTACAAGAACCTAACAGCCGATTTCTGTTTTGTTCTTAACCTCTCAAACTTGAATGCTCTCTCACAATCTCCAAAAGGCTCTCAAGTTGTCTAAAGTGTCTAACCCTAGAACTCAAGACAAAGGCTGTTTATATACACACAGCCAAGATCTCGAATTGGGCTTTGCCCATATTACATTTGTCACATAAACTTGGGCCTAATAGACTTAATACAAACTTGGACTGATTGGGCTTTATAGAACTCGTTTTTCTTTAAGTCTTCATGATCCAATCTTCTATTTAATATCCAAAGACCAATCCAAAGCTGTTGTCATATAACATGCACCAACACACATCAAGTCCTCGGGATGAAATATACCTTTATTTCTCTGCGCATAATCAAACCCATTACCTCAAGTCCATTATACATCAAGTCATTTTAATAGCTGCCATTTACTTGGGCTTAGGCCCAACACCTCGGCTAAGCATGAACCGCCCCAAGTTGTGATTATTTATGTATACGTAACAAGATAGCATATATCAAAACCAAAACCCTATTCCTTCTTTCTGTGCGATCGACAACAGAAGAACCCCCCTCCCCACTCGTGAGACACCATCCCATTAATCAAGGACCTGGTTAGTGATTCCATACCATGTTAGTTATGATTTAATTATCCTTTATGTGCTCATTCATGATTGACTTGTGATTAATTATTTCTTGATGTAATCTGATTTGTATATGATAACATGGATTATGATTACTTATTTCTTGATGTTTGACATACCTGGCCGATGACATGCTTGTTGATTTGGGTTATATATTAGCCTGCTAATTAGTTGCAATTGTTGTTTTGTTGGGTCATGTGTTCATGTTGCGTTTGATATGTGAAATTATATGATCTTGTACAAGGTAGAGGGTTAAGGAAATTGGTAGTATGACTGTTATGAAGTATTCGGTAAACAAACATGTTGAAATCGATGAACTCACAATAGCAAGGTTCGCCTCTTGTTTACTCATTGCACAGCATAACTAGTGAACACTTACATATGATATTGCATGTAATTGCACGTTTAGCGCAACAGTATGAATTCATGTACTATTTGCATGTGTTATGTGACTGATAGGGTGGTATTTCCCTAAACATTCATGACTCACGTTTCGTAATGCTCTTTGTTGCTACTTGAGTTTGAGGAACCATTTGACATGAGTTAGGAGGAACTGAGATAAGCATGCAAATCACAATATTATTGTGGGTGCACACATAATAATAGTGTGGGGTGCATGCGAGTCCCAGTGAGGCTTAACAAGTGAAAAAGGGGTTCCGTTCTGTTATTAAATCGATGTGAAACACAACAGTCTAAAATAGTTATAGCAGTGACTGTCTCTCACTTGAACGTGATCTTTTCACTCCACTCTAAATCCTTACGAATCTCGATGCTATCGAGTATTACCTGAACACCCGTCTGAATGCCTAGCGAACTGTGTAGAATGTTAGGTGCTTGTGCGAACGTCCCTGAGATGGATGTCTCCGCGTCGAATGATTGGTCTATACCTTCCTCACATATCTTGGTTTGTTAGAACCTAGCGCGTTAACGTCTTAGACCCTGAAGTGCGATCACTTCTGCAACGCTCTGGAAACATACCGTGTAATTACTCAGTCAACTCGCAAGAACGATGGAGAAGAGGATGAGCGTAATACCTTACCAACCTTAGTATTGGACGACCCTGATTACAAGCAACGAATATCAGCAGTTTGACGCTAATCGAATCTTTAACCCTGGTAAGCGACTTATGGGAGTCGACTCTTACGAATCAATTGAGGCATTAACAGTGACAACTCATTACAGTGTGGAATGTGTGGCTACCAGCACAGTGATTAGCGCTTTAGGGCGTGTTACCGAATGTGGAAAGATGGACTTGGTTGGGGAAAGATCGTAGGGTTCTCTTTCAAGCAATGACATTAGAGGCAACAGTCATGGAAACACTAGGGCACTTGTAATAGTGGCCTGCAGTATGGAAATGAAGGTGCCTATGGCATGGATTGGCTGTTGATAATTCAAAACGACAACAACCAAGGGAACGATGACAGTATTGGGAATCCGCGTGATTGTAACAACAACACCGGTAGTGGTGCTTGTGGAAGGGCATTTAGGATTGGCGTAGGCGACGCCAGGCATAATAACAACATGGTAGCTTGCATGGTAGCTAACCGCTTCGTCTCGATTCCGTTTAACCCTGATGCTTCTCGAAACCAAACCTGTTATGGAACCGGCTGATGGCAAGTCAATTGAAGCCTTCCTTTTTGCTATCCTTGATGGTCTCGATGCAGTAGTAGTGTAGATTGGTTATCTCGATATCGCGTAAATATACCTTGAGGGAAGGAAATTTTGCGTCACTTTATACTTTGAAGTGTCAGAGTGGTGTAAGAGTTAGCATCATATGAGCAATGAAGGCCCAGAAGTGTCTACGGAGGGATTACCCCACAACGTTAGCAACCGTTACTGATGTTAAGGCTAAGGAAAAGAGGATCGAGGATCCACCAATTGTTCGTGATTCCTCTCGACGTGCTACACGAGGAGCTTTCGGACTTGCTTCCACAACTGTTAGGAAGAATCTCAGTTTGACCTCACACTAGGGGCAACTCGGATTACTTGTACTCATACCGTCTTGCGCCATGATGGGTTGCAAGAATTGTCTAATCAACTTCAGGAACTGTTGGACAGGAGCTTGTCGAACCTAGTTTTTCGCTTTGGGGAGTCCCAGCTATATCCATGAAGATAAGACTTTTTGTATGTGTACTGATTATCCAGAACTCAGCAAGGCGACAGTCAAGAACTGTTTGCCTCGACCATTGTAATGACAACCTGTTGACCAGTTGGGAGGGACAAGCTTCTATTCGAGGATTGATTTACGAACAAGCTATTATCAGATAGAAGTCCAAGGGAAGGATGTTCCGGGAATGGTATATCAAACGCAATACGGCCAGAGCGATCTTGTACACCACAACCATTGGGTTAATCAACTCACCAGCAGTTTTGTGGACCACATGAAATGATCGTGTTTATCGACGACGTTCTGGATTATTTCTAGGAGAAAGGAACATCATGGACGACACCTGTGTCTTATCTTAGAGCTCCTGAGGGAGGTGTCATTACGTGTGAAGTCTTGTTTCATGTAACATCCAGATTCGAGAGAAGCATTTTGATCATGTAACCAATGAAGTGGGGATACGCGTGGGTCGTGCTAGGATCCATTTTGTTAGAAGCTGATTGACACCAAAGATTCCTTCGGGGGTACAACAATTTCTTGGTTTCGGTGGATGCTGTTGTAGATTCAGCACAGGATATTCGAAGATCGCAGCTTAACTCCCTTAAGCACAGCAAGGTGCTGTGTTCGTGGGAGACAAAACAGGAGAGCGTCTTTTAAGCTTTCGAATCCCAACTCTGCAATGCACTGAGCATCGTCTTCGCCCGAGGGTGCGAGTGATCTACTGGTATACCTTATGGGTTCGAATCAGAGTCCCAGCTACACATTGATGCAACATGAGAAAGTGATGGCTTACGTAGTGGATTTACAAGAAGATTTACACGAGACCCAACCTGTGGTGGAACCCATGGTCTTTGGATTTGAGTTGGAGGCGTTACTTGGGCGGTACCAAATGCATTACTTAGACCGATCACAAGGGCCTCCCGTGTACCTTTATTGCGAAAGATCTAAACATGTGATGACATCACTGGATGGAACTCTCGAGCGGCTACAACTATGGAACCTATACGTGTACGAGCATGCAGCTCACTATCGACTCTAGTCTACCCGATCAGGTTTTGCCTCGTGCTAACCGAAGCATTAAAGGAAGAGGAATTTCGAGCTGGGTCCATGCGGGGCATGGAAGAGCAACTTTTGGCAAGTTGAACGATATTCGCTACTTCATGGAACGCATATGTTTTCCCTATTATACTGCAACCGTAGGCAACTTGAGTGGAGCAAGGCACACCTGCCTCGATGTTCTAGTCGTCTGGGTCTTGTTAGGGGATACTAGGATTTATAAATCCTGTACTGGCGACCTGGCATGAAGGCCCATGTAGCCGAGTGTGTGAACAATGGCTGAATTGTGTGATAGTCAAGGTGGAATATCAGAAACCTACTGCTTTGTGCCAACAACCAGAAACGCCCGTATGGAAATGAGAACAGACTGCCGTGGATACTGTCACTAGTTTACTTACAACTCAAAACGGAGACAATGTCACCTGGGTGAACGTTGATTGTCTCACATTACCAACACCCTTTCTTGCAATCAAGGAAACTGACGATTCCTCATGGCTTGTGAATATTCCTCTGAGAGAGGCGATTCTTAGGCACGAGATGCCAACATCTATTACCTCTGATTTCGATCGATACCTGATTTATGACAGGCACTACACAACACCCTTGGCTCAAGTCTAGACATGAGCATTACTTATCATTGTAGGACAACCGGACAGAGTAACGAACCATCCTGACACATGAAGACATGCTGCGAGCATGTGCGAGATTGGCTCTAGTAAGCATTTGGGAAGGACACCTATCTTTGGGTGAGCTCTACTGCAGCCGTTACCGTATTAGTATGCATACAACTTTGTTTGAGGCATTGCATAGATGATAATGCCAATCTCCTCGTGGACTGACGTGGATGACAACCTAATCACGGGTCCATGATTGCACTCGAAACACTTGGGAAGATTATTTAGATTGGAAACCGTTTGGCGACAACGCGTGGCCGTCAGGAAAATTGATAAGCTTAGGAAATACTAGGAGTTCGCTGTAGGCAATCGTATCATGTTGAAAGTCTCACCCTGGGAGGGTGTCGTACACTTGGGAAGCGTGGCAAGCTTAATTTACGTTACGTGGAGTCATTCAGAATTCTGGAAAGAATCGATCACGTGGCCTACAAACTCGAGTTACCTGACGAATCGAGTAATGTTCACCATGTCATTTATGTCTCGAACCTAAGAAGTGTTGTTCGATGAAACGCTTGTAATGCCCCTACTAACGCCTAAGGTTAACGATGAGTTGCAGTTGTCAGAGTATCTATTGAAAGCATGAACCAGGAAGTCGAGATTCATTATCATAGTCGAAATTCAATCGTGAGAGTTCGTTGGAACAAAAGGCGTGGACCGGAGTTCACGCGGGAACGCAATGATCGGAGTAAGCTCTAGTATCCTCGATTGTTCTAGCGGTTGTTTCAACTTCTGATATCATTGGCGAATTTCGGGATGAAATTCCATTTCAAGTTGGGGATGATGTGACACCTGAGCAAAACCCACAGCAATCTTGATTTCTCACTTCATTTCTCTGTGCTTACTTGTCAAATTTCGGGACGAAATTTCTTTCAAGTTGGGGATGATGTGACAATCTCGAATTTCCAAGGTTAGTCGTGTAATCTTGATTCCTCGTTAGTCCTCTTTCACTTTTGCCGCGATTAGTTATTAGTTATTAAACGTAAACGAGTCGGTATTCCATGTATTTGGGCCAACTGTTTATCATGTGCACACTCTGAAATTGGGCCGGTTACCATTATTCCCTTTTCGGGCCGCACATTGTAGGTCCCTGAATCCGTATGGATCGTAACAAGACTGTTAATCTATCAAGGGTGCGGAATCCCCTTGATTGATCTTCGAACACAGAAACAAGATTATGTAGAAGAACAAGAACTCAAACACACAAACACGCAAACTTTCAAACTGATCTTCTGTGATTATCAATCCCTTAGAAGCGTTTTACAATCACTAAGATCTACAAGAACCTAACAGCCGATTTCTATTTTGTTCTTAACCTCTCAAACTTGAATGCTCTCTCACAATCTCCAAAAGGCTCTCAAGTTGTCTAAAGTGTCTAACCCTAGAACTCAAGACAAAGGCTGTTTATATACACACAGCCAAGATCTCGAATTGGGCTTTGCCCATATTACATTTGTCACATAAACTTGGGCCTAATAGACTTAATACAAACTTGGACTGATTGGGCTTTATAGAACTCGTTTTTCTTTAAGTCTTCATGATCCAATCTTCTGTTTAATATCCAAAGCTGTTGTCATATAACATGCACCAACAAACTCCCCCTTGACAATAGCTTGCAAAGGAAACTTTAGTCTTCAGAATCTCACAGTCTTTTGGTCTTTGGATAGCGTCAGCTTCAACATGAATTCTGTCTTTGTCAGCAACATCTTTGTCAGCAACAGACTCCCCCTAAGCTGATGCATCCAATCACCAAATCTTCCAAGTTTTGATTCAGCATTCAATGTGTCTTCACAGCATCCACTCTGCATTGTAGAAGGAGGATTCTACCAAGCAGCAACAAACTCCTCCTCTCTTCACAACAACTTCTCATCAACAAACTGCTTCAATCTGTATACTATAAAACAAACATCTCGAGAAACCATAAGAATTTTTCAACATAGTTAAAGAATTATTATTGTACAAGAGATAGTTAAACTGTATCAGATTAAGCATTTTCAAATAAAGCACCAACACGCACAAATTGTAACAAACACCTTATAACCTGCATGATTTAAAAAATGTTGAACCCACTTTCTAACACAGTCTCCCCCTTTCGGTAACAACTCCTCCAAGAATAACAGTTTTCCGTACATTAAGAATTTTAACAGAAAAAGACACTGTTTTTGGATTTTTATATTTTCAAATGTAAAGACTGAAAGCAGTAAATAAATATTTATAGACATTCTTTTTGCGAGTTTCGAGGGTAAGAGAATCATATCAGTGTACGGTCATGTCAAAACGCTCTTGTTGTTCTTTTAGTTAACATTTAGATAAGCATCCTATAACGATTATCGGTATTGTTGTCCACATAAGCTCAACTTATCATATGTAATCATGGCGAGGGGATACATTAAGGTATGATTTATACTTACCGACCGGTGTTCATCCACATCACGACACATTCCCATATCAAGGTATGCACGAGGGTTCATCTTACCGGTGAGTATACCGATTATCATCTGTTTGACCGTATATGATGTGAGAAACTCACTTATTTTGATTGAAAACAAGCCCTATGTGATAGAATCACTTATTGATGAGGAACTTGATTTTTAGATGCATGAGGACACAGGAGCAAGTCCGTGAACAGGTCAGTACTTTCGTACAGCAGAGAGACGAACTTGACTCTCGGATAAATGTGATATATTATCACTTATTTTGGGGACATGTGATTGTTGATCACTTATTGAGGTCGAATGCAATATGTACACGTATGTATGATATCATGGAAGATCTAGACTTGCGTCCCCGTTATTTTTCGGTAAAAGATACAACCATGATACCCAGATGATAAGCAGCATAAAGACCGAATATTTCAGAACCTCGGCAATCTCTCAAACGAAATTTCGGTACTAAGACCATATGCCAATAATGGTTCCCACCTGGTCTTCAGTCGATTTAAGTTCATATCACCCTGCACACTTTAAAATGATTGTGAGCCTACCGATACATCTTATATAGAGCTGCTTAGCATATTTCATTTAAGGTTTAAAGAGGTTTAGACAGACCACTGATGTACTATCATTTTCTCTTTTGCTCGCTAGGAAACTCATTTTTGCTTTTCTATTGTTTTTGTGTTTTTGAAATTTTTCGATGTTTTTGTATTTTTTTTATTTTTAAGAAAAACAGTAAACTATTTACAAAAATTCTTATGAAAAACCAGTTATTCAGGATTCCTCATCCCATTGAGTTCGACTAAGTGTTCAAAGCGAGCTCGATCAAAAGCTTTTGTGTAAAGATCAGCAAGGTTATCTTCTGTGTCGACTCGGTGCAATTCAATTAATCGTTTTTCAGCACAATCCCGTATAAAGTGGTGACGTATGTCAATGTGTTTAGTTCTACTGTGCTTTACGGGATTGTTTGTGATTGATATAGTGGCATTATTATCTATCATAATAGGAGTACGAGTGAAATCCAAACCGTAATCGCGCATCTGCTGTTGAATCCAGAGAACCTGAGAGCAACAGCTACCCGCAACAATATATTCAGCTTCACACGTAGAGGTAGACACACAGGATTGCTTCTTGCATTTGCCAAGACACGATCCTGCCTCCTAAGAACTGACAACCACCTGTTGTAGACTTTCTGTTTGATTTGCATCCTCCAAAATCTGAATCAGTGTAAGCAACGAACCTCAAATCACTATCAGCTGGATACCACAACCCAAGTTTAGGTTTCCCTTTCAAGTATTTCATATGTGACTCCTTTGGATTTGCCTGATATCTGGCACACAAGCATACGGCAAACATGATGTCAGGTCTTGAAGCAGTCAAGTACATTAGAGAAATAATCATCGCCCTGTATTGAGTTGGATCAACATCTTTAGTGCTTTCATGATCTGGGCCGAGATTGTGGTTTTCACAAATGGGTGTGTTGAAAGTAGAGCAATCATTCATTTTGAATCGAGCTAAAATGCCATACACATACTTTGTTTGATGTATAAACATCCCATCCTCCTTCTGTTCAACTTGTAATCCCAGAAAGTAAGACAGCTCACCCATAGCACTCATTTCAAACTTGCTCTTCATCACCTGTTCAAATTCCTTACACATGTTTTCGTCAGATGACCCAAAGATGATGTCATCCACGTATACCTGTACCAGCAGAAAATCTTCCTTCTTTCTCTTAATGAACAGTGTACCGTCAATCTGACCTCTTTCAAAACCATTTTTGACCAGATGTGTAGACAGTGTCTCGTACCATGCCCTGGGAGCTTGATGTAACCCATACAAAGCCTTATCAAGTTTGTACACTCGATCTGGATAGTCTGGATCAACGAACCCATCTGGTTGTGAGACATACACCACTTCTTGGACTTTCCTGTAAAGAAATGCACTCTTCACGTCTAGTTGGTAAACTTTGAAGCCCTTGAATGAAGCAAAAGCCAGAAACAAACGAATTGCCTCCAACCTCGCCACTGGTGCAAACACCTCATTGTAATCAATCCCTTCTTGCTGATTAAAACCTTTGACAACCAACCGAGCTTTGTTGCGTGTGACAATACCTCTTTCATCTTTCTTGCACCTAAATACCCATTTAGTGCCAATCTCTCTCTCACCTTTTGGAAGGTCCACCAATTCCTAAACCTTCAACTTAGCAAACTGGGCCAATTCCTCTTGCATAGCTTCAACCCATGAATTGTCTTTAAGAGCCATATGAATGTTCTTCGGCTCCTCTTGGGAAATAAAGCAACTATACAAGCACTCGTTCACTATCCCAGTCTTCTCAATTGAAACAAATAACCCAGAATTCGCTTCTATGCTTCTTCTAGTCTGAACACCTGCAGTAGGATCTCCAAGTATCATGTCAACCGGATGATCTCTATTTGCTCGTGTAGTAGCAACAGCATCAACTTCCAGATTATCACCCAGATTTGATCCAACCTCCCCCTGAATATTTTGATTTGCAAACGGATTAATGAAATCCTCCCCCTGAATGGGTTCAGAGTCACTATCGCTTGAATCAGGATCAGCAGCACCTTGGGAAGTTTCCGGAGCACCTGACATTTCTACATTCGATCTAGGCATAAATTCGCCTTCATCGTCTTCACCAATCACTGTTTGAATCAGCTGAGAAGCATCTGCATCAGAAACCTCAGGAATATTAAATGATTTAAACACACTGTCATAATCATATAATATAGCAGGACCACTCGTTGATTGTTGAGGTTTGTAAGAAGTAATTTCTTCATTGAAAACAACCTCAATTTTACCAGTTTTTAGATTAAAAACCCTTTTATTCGGTGTGCCAGGCACGTAGCCTAGAAAGTAGCCTTCATCTGCCACCTCACCGAATTTTTGTTTATCGTTGTTTCGCACAATGGTGCAGGGTAATCCAAATGGTTCAAACCCTGTTAAGTTTGGTTTTTCATTAAACATTAACTCATGACAAGTTTTATTAAAACGTTTAACGGTCAAAACTTTGTTTAGGACGTAGCAAGCTGTATTCACAGCTTCTCCCCAGAAAAGAACTGGTAGCTTTGAATCTGAAAGCATCGTCCTAGCGGCTTCAATCAACGTCCTGTTTTTCCTCTCAGCGACTCCATTTTGCTGAGGAGTGTACGGAGCGGAATATTGATGTTCAATTCCCTTTCGAAGACAGTAGAGATCCAGAATCCGATTCTTGAACTCCGTGCCATTATCACTCCTTATCCTCTTGATCCTTGCATCATAAACGTTTTCCAATTTTGTAAAAAGATCTATCAACATCTCTGCTGTCTCATCTTTTGTACCTAAAAAGAAAACCCATGAATAACGTGAGTAATCATCAGTGACAACAAGACAATAGTACTTTCCACCTATGCTCCTCACGTTCACTGGACCGAATAAATCCATGTGAAGTAAATCATAAGGGGCATTAATGGAATTTACTGTTTTAGACTTATGAGGTTTCTTGTGTTGTTTTCCTTTCTGACATGGAAGACATTTATCTTCCACTTGAAACCTCAGCAATGGAACCCCTTTCACTAGCTCATTTTTAATAATGTAATTCATTTTGCGGTAGTGAATGTGAGCCATGCGTCTGTGCCACAACATTGATTCCGCTTCAGATGCTTTTGACAGTAAACACGCCACCCCAGCAGTTGGATCCTTGGCACCCATGTCCATGACATAAGTGTCATTTTTCCTTGGAGCACGCATTACTATCCAATCGTCCGGAATGACCAAACCCGGTTTCAACACCAATGCCTCAGACTTGGTAAAATGGACCGAGTGACCCTTGTCGCAGACTTGTGACACGCTCATCAGATTGTGTTTAAGCTGCTCAACATAGTTCACTTTGTCCAATGTGATCTTCCCATTCGTCACTTTTCCTCGTCCAGTAATCCTACCACATTTAGCACCAGCAAAATTTACATGTCCACCATCAAATTCTTCAAATTCAGAAAACAACCTCGCATCCCCCGTCATGTGCCTGGAGCAGCCACTATCAACATACCATAAGTTGATAATCCTCCTTAGCAGCTCCTGCACACACCAACCGAAAGATTAGTTAGATTGGGGGACCCAAGCCTTAATGGTCTTGGGTCGTCCAAATTCACCTACTACTTGAACATCCATCCAAGATCCATCACCTCTAATTGGAGTCTTGGATCTCGGACCTGTTGATTGAAATGGGGTATGATTTCCATAAGGTCTCTGGTCCTGAGGGTTCCTATATGTGTTTGGACTATTTGACCTTTGAAAATCTTGATTTTGGTACCTTGAATTTTGATTCCAAGAAGCATTATTGTTGTAATTTCTAAAGCCATTGTTATAAAAAGTTCGACCACCTTTATTTTGGTATCGATTTTGATATTGACCTTGACTTCTGAAATTATTTGAATTTTGATTATTCATTCTTGGTGAGTTACTTCTAGGTCTTTCATATCTGCTTGATGTAGATTCAGGCTGAAATCTTGGTTGATTTCTTTGGAAACGAGGAACTTGTGGAGTTCCTTTTTCAGCCTTATCTACACCACCAGCAACACTCGGTTGTTGCTTTGGAGCAGATTTCTTTGGAGAATTTGAGACTTTCTCCTCATTATCACCTTGCTTCTCAGGTGATTTCCCTCTTTGTTTCTCACTAACTTGTGCTTCAACCTTTTTGTTAGGACAGCAGCTAGCTACATGTCCCTTTGTGTGACATTTGAAGCATGATCTCTTTTTCGAAGACTTCTCAGCTGAAGCCTTTGAACTAGATTCTGGTTTTGATGATGATGCCTTAGAAGGATTTGGTTCAGTTTGCTTAGTTTCAAGATTTTCTATGTTCTTATTTTTTGCAAACTTTAAATTTGATTGGTTTTCAATAACGGCTGTTTCGTTTTTCATGTCACTTCCTTGAACAAAATTAACCTTTTTAACAAAAGTTGGATTTTTATTCATAGGATTTGAGTTTTTCTTTTTCATAACAGGTTTGCTGTTATTTTCCTTCTTAGCATCATTATCTTCAGACACATCACCTTGACTGGATGTGAAACTACTTGGTGATGTTGACAGACAGTCTGTAAGCTCATCCTCATCAGGTAGGAAAGAATAGTCATGACTAAGAGGAGGTGGGACTTCATTAAAGCCCTGGAATCCCACACTTGTCTTGTCATTACTCTTCTTTAACCCACCCATCATATGTTTCATAACAAAAGTAGAATCTCTGAATTGACCTAACTTCTTTTCAAGTTCAACAATTTTAAGTTGTGCATCTGACAACTCTTTGTTTTTATCAGAAATCTCTTTTGTTTTCTCAGCCATCATGTCATGAGCTAAGTCTATGACTTGAAGTTTTTCATGTAATTTGCAGGTCAAAGCTTCAATTTCAGCTTCATAGCCTTTTATCTTTTTCAAATATGATGACTCGTTTCTTTTGGCAAAGAAATTTGACTCTTTTACGTTAGACATTTCGCTCACTAGACTTTGTTTTGAGTTGATAATTTTTCAACTTCACCCTGTAGTTCACGACACTTTAAGCAAACAGAAGTGGCAGAGTTACTTACCTCTCCTGTTGATTTGTCTGAGTTGGCCATGAGAGCAGCAAGTTGAGCTTCCATTCTTTTGATGATTTCATCTTTCTCATCAGTTTCCATTTCATGCTCAGACTCTGGCTTTTCCTCTTCAGCATCTGTTGTCTGATCAGCCTTATCTTCCTCAACTTCACTCTTCTTCTCAACTTTAGCCTCATCTACTATAGCTTCACCATCATTGACTGGAGTGATCTCTGCCATGAATGCTTGAGTGACATTCTCATCATTTTCTAAGTGAATGCTCCAGTCATATGAGCCTTCTCTTGCAGTAGATATCAACGCCCTTGAGTTAGAGTTGTTTGATGCATTCCGATTGTTTGAACTTTGATTCGTATTCTCATGCTTTTGTTTTTGACATTCCCTAGCGAAATGACCATAACTCTGACAGTTAAAGCACCTGACTTTGGCCTTGTCAAAACCTACGCTCTTTCCTACAAACTTCCTTCCAGTTCTGTTCATGAACCTCTTCACACGTCTCGAAATCATGGCCATCTGCCATTGTAGATCCATCTCTTCTAGATCATCAGGGTCAATCTGATCATAATCTTCATCTAAAGTGGCAGGATCAGATATTTTCCCTTGAATGTAGTTCTCGTAAGACGCAACAAAAGAAGCAAGTAAAGCAAGATGTTCTTCAGCGGACTTCAAACTCATAGGCATTGACTTTGCACTACTACTTTGCTTTGAGGTTGATGTTCTCTTGACTCCTGTTGATCCTCCTGCAGCAGCTACAAAACACACATCACCATCCTCATTCACTATGACCTGCTCCTTATCACACGAAAGAAATGCAGTTGCAGAGTCGCTAGAAGCATCATGAGATGAAGAAGATGTAAGCCCATTGTATATCCCTGGATCTTGAACCTGATCATAACCAGTGTCCTTTTTCTTCATACTAAGTTCATAAGCTCTAAGCTTTCCAACTACTTCTTCCAATTCCTTCGTGTCATAATCTGCTTCTCCCTTAATCATGAGAGTGTAGATATCCCATTTAGCCGGTAGAGCATCAAGCAGCTTGTCATTTTTCTCAATGTCAGTATAGCAATCTATATCATAATTATCCAGTTCTGACATCAGATCTGCTTCTCCCGAATCCAAAGATATAATGTCGTTTTTTTTGTCGTAAAAATCCCACGAGTTCAACGGTGCAGACGGCTTCTTCAGATGTGCTACAGATTGTTCTCTAAACTCAAAACACTGAAAAAATTCCTACGCTTGCCTTTCAAAATTCCACCACTAGTGAATCACACAAGATAGGATCGCACAAGACCCTTTGAAACGCACAAGGTCTTCTGGATCGCACAATCCACTAACTTTGGGCCAAACAGTCACTTTAACGGGCCTGGGCCTGATCGCACAACTTTCTGGTTCACACAAACTAACTTCGGGTCGCACAAGAACTCCAAACGCACAAGATCCTCAAATGTACAAGATTTCCAAACGTACAAGATCTCCAAACGTACAAGGTCTCCAAACGCACAAGATCTCCTAACGAACAAGCTTAAAACAGGGTCGCACAAGATTCAAAATTTGAAATTTTGAATATCAAATGATCGCACAAGAGCTGATTGGGCCACCCAGCCGCCCAATCCCGAAACAGCAGCAGCTGACAACAACAGCAGCTGACAATCCAGATCGCACAAGCAAGGTCTTAATCAGCACTTCTTTCCATACACGAAATCCAAGCAAAGTCTTCCTACAAACACGAAAACAGTCAAAACAATAATCAAAACAGATTAAAATACACGAATTTAAACTGTTCTTCAAGTGTTCTTCGCAAAAACCCAGAACTTTAACTCGAAATTTTCAAACAACCAACTACCAAAACAGATCAAAACTTAGAGTTTTGAACTGTTCGTCCTTGTTCTTCACGAAAATTATGAATGAGACACCAAAAGTTCTTCAACCGAAAAACAACTTGAATCCAATCCATCAGTCTTGAACCACGCACAAGAGCAAAAGCTCTGATACCAATTGTAGGTCCCTGAATCCGTATGGATCGTAACAAGACTGTTAATCTATCAAGGGTGCGGAATCCCCTTGATTGATCTTCGAATACAGAAACAAGATTATGTAGAAGAACAAGAACTCGAACACACAAACACGCAAACTTTCAAACTGATCTTCTGTGATTATCAAACCCTTAGAAGCGTTTTACAATCACTAAGATCTACAAGAACCTAACAACCAATTTCTGTTTTGTTCTTAACCTCTCAAACTTGAATGCTCTCTCACAATCTCCAAAAGGCTCTCAAGTTGTCTTAAGTGTCTAACCCTAGAAATCAAGACAAAGGCTGTTTATATACACACATCCAAGATCTCGAATTGGGCTTTGCCCATATTACATTTGTCACATAAACTTGGGCCTAATAGACTTAATACAAACTTGGACTGATTGGGCTTTATAGAACTCGTTTTTCTTTAAGTCTTCATGATCCAATCTTCTGTTTAATATCCAAAGACCAATCCAAAGCTGTTGTCATATAACATGCACCAACACACATCAAGTCCTCGGGATGAAATATACCTTTATTTCTCTGCGCATAACCAAACCCATTACCTCAAGTCCATTATACATCAAGTCATTTTAATAGCTGCCATTTACTTGGGCTTAGGCCCAACACCTCGGCTAAGCATGAACCGCCCCAAGTTGTGATTATTTATGTATACGTAACAAGATAGCATATATCAAAACCAAAACCCTATTCCTTCTTTCTGTGCGATCGGCAACAGAAGAACTCCCCCTCCCCACTCGTGAGACACCATCCCATTAATCAAGGACCTGGTTAGTGATTCCATACCATGTTAGTTATGATTTAATTATCCTTTATGTGCTCATTCATGATTGACTTGTGATTAATTATTTCTTGATGTAATCTGATTTGTATATGATAACATGGATTATGATTACTTATTTCTTGATGTTTGACATACCTGGCCGATGACATGCTTGTTGATTTGGGCTATATATTAGCCTGCTAATTAGTTGCAATTGTTGTTTTGTTGGGTCATGTGTTCATGTTGCGTTTGATATGTGAAATTATATGATCTTGTACAAGATAGAGGGTTAAGGAAATTGGTAGTATGACTGTTATGAAGTATTCGGTAAACAAACATGTTGAAATCGATGAACTCACATTAGGAAACAAGTGGATGTGCTAGTAATGGATGATATAGGATTCTGTGTATAGTATGGTGCCTTGATTGTTATTATGGATTAATGTTATGACTCAAATCATATGTGTTGCATGAATGGATTGTGAGTATATGAAGGAATAGTGGTTTGTTGCGTGGTATTATGCCCAACCAACACTTTGCACATTTAATACACATTCAACAGGTGATAGCTTAGTGGCCCAATCCTAATCTATTGCAACCGTATAAGCGGTCCAATTGCAAAACATGCAGTCCAAATAAGTCAACTATGTCAAGCCCACGTGATCTTGTATGCCCAAAACATTATTATTAGTTTGCATGTATTATTTGGCCCAATGTGATATGATGTTTTGATTGAACCTGTCTGAATCAAGCACTTCTCAGAGAAATCCATTTGTTCGTGACATATAGTTTCAAATAATCATTTTAATACCCGAATTGTTAGATGACTGGTTGTGATCTAAGGCTTTGACTAGGAATGCTGTTAAAACTGATAGATCGTATGAGTGATGGTTGGTAATTAAGGATGCTAGATGATTTCATGATAACAATTGGCTTGTTATGTCGCATGTTTTCTTGTTACAACTTACATGGTTACCTGAAGGTGAAGTGAACCATTTAACATGTGCTTTGGTGTAACATGAACTTGTGCCATAAATGTACTAAGACCCGGACGCTGGTTATGACATATTTGATGATATGTGTTTGATTGTTTATTTCTTGAGTAATGGTGTGATTAAATACGTGAATAATGAATACATGGAACTGACTGTTATTGGTAACCACACTAGGATATGGTTGATCAATGTGAAACAAAGTAATAAAACATACCGAGCAATCTCAGGTGAGTTCATTGCTCTTTTTCCAAGCATGCATCCCGGGGAGGGATATCGGGTAACGTTCTAGGGAGGAACGCTAGTTTATGGGATGTTTGTTATTACTCAGTTTTCTATCACGTAAGACCCCTTACATCTACCGACAGTTGCCGGGGAGGCAACGAGGTTATTAGTTGATAGCGCTATTAGGTTTGGCACCCTCACACCGTACCGGGGAGGACGGTCGTGAACTAATTTCCTTAAAGCATGACCAATGTTTTGATAGAGACATTGGGGTTTGGGCAAATACATCTTGTAGCTATTGCGGTAATCGAGTTAATAACAACATCAGATCAAAATTGTTAAACCGTTTCATACATATATCTGGTAACTAAACTCATTAGCAAAACTTTGAACTCACCAGCGTCGTTTGACACACTTGTTTGCATGCTTGTAGGTTGTTAGATGTCTTGCATTGGAAATTGTTGTCTGGAGTAGCAGGAGTGGTCATGGGTCGACTGGAAGGATTCATGTGTTTGATTATTGACAGTATACATTGGTTTTGAACAATTTAACTTTGGTTTACTATTTGCTTCCGCTGAACATGTTGGTTTTCATTTAAACTGGTTGATGGTATTTTTATTAATAATTGAGAACTTTATTTTGAAACTTGTGTGGGTTCAATGTAATTAGTGGCTCGTTGTTGGTACGTCACGCCTATCAGGGACATTCCCTAGGTGGTATTTTGGGGGTGTGACAGATATAGTCCACTATAACACCAAAATAACAGACTAACTTAAGGTTCTACCTGAATTTTGGCTTCTCTTTGGCTTTGACCAAAATTCAGACACATTATGAACATACATAAATAACAGATTGTCTTGATGTTCTACATAAATTTGGCTTCGCTTTGGCTTTGACCAAAATTTATGCATTATGAACATACATAACAGACTGACTTATTGTTCTATATAAACTTTGGCTTCGCTTTGGCTTTGTCCAAAATTCATGTATTATGAACATATGTAAATAAAAACCAACTTAATGTTCTGCCTGAACTTTGGCTTCGCTTTGCCTTTGTCGAAATTTCAGGCATAATGAACAATTTAAATATTAGACCGTCTTTAGTGTTCTACATGAACTCTGGCTTCGCTTTGGCTTTGACCAAAATTCATATATTATGAACACACATAAATATAGACTGTCTCAATGTTCTACATGAACTTTGGCTTCGCTTTAGCTTTGACCAAAATTCATGTATCATGATGAACATACATAAATAATAAGGTAAAACACATAAATATAACATAACACCTTTGCACCAGAAATGAAATATTTATGTACATTATGCTAATAATTTATTATGTGTATGATCAAACAATTAGTTGTCGGGTTCATTATCCAACAATATACATAATAACATAAAATAACATAAATTAAAGTTGTGTCATTCGCAAGTTATGGTCATACGAAACCAAATAAATAAGGCTTTCAAAAGTTAACATAAGGCATGCGAATTCGTATAAACGTTATGCGAAAATTTATGCAGAAATAATTTATACAAAATATCACATACGAAAGCTTAACATATAATTCATGACCATTAATAAGACTGAACATCAACATAAATATTTGTCTCTAATATAAAAACCTGATGATAAAATATTAGTCCCTGATAATAATTAAGTGGATTTATGGAAGGTCTAAATCCATATATAATGACAGTGTTATGGAAATCAAAATTATGCATAAAAATTGATTTCTTACATCCTGGTGAATGATCAATTTTCTACATTCATTAGAAGTTTAGCAAATTTTGGGAATCTAAGTTATAATCCACATAAAAGTATAATTTATTAAAATCTAAATACATAAAATGAAGTTCTACAAAATGGATTGCAACACGTAATAACAAAATTGGATTCCATATCCATACAAATTCCATTAATCATTTTGAAGCATAAATTTTAATAATTGTAAAAGTCAGGCATTAATTTCAATGGCACTAAAATATTCATAGTCCATTAAGTTCTTATCCACTGAATTAACAAATATCAAAACTAAATTTTTTTTTGTGATTTCAGCATATAATTCGGTTCAAAACCAAAATACAAATCTTCAAAAATCAATAGGAACTCGACCGTGTTTTTGTAAGTTTCATCAATTATTTAAAATCCAACTTCTAGAAACCTCAAATCAAGTTTGATAATTAGATTGATATAATCAACACTGCTCTGATACCAGATGTTGATTATATCTATAAACATGGGTTAAAATTATAGAACGTAATCATGTTTATTCAATCATAACGTAAATACAAATACCAAGTTAGGGATACTTACTTCTATGGATGATTATCTTTGAGGATAAAGATGAAGCCATGATTCCCGTTATGGTACCTTGTGTTGATGGATCACACTAGAGAGAATTTTTAGTATTGGTGTTCTACTAGTTTTTCATCTCTTATGATCAATATATATTTAACATCAAAATGAATGATGATCATGAATAGTGATCGGTTATGAAAACTCTTTACATTCACTATTAAAGGTACCTAAAGGGAAATCATAATTGCCCCTTAAACTAATCAATAATTACAATTACTACCATTAAGTAACTGTCGGGGACTAGTTATGTCATATTGGTAATGTTACCAAATGATCCGTAAGGCCACATCAACGAGTTATTTCTAACATGGTCTTCTACAAAAACTTTTTACATGTTCTGAGCATCGTGTTTCCTGTCTAAAAGGTAAACAACATAAAAGCTCTTACAAGTCCATTGACGAGTCTAACATCCCAAGTGCTTAGAAATGTTGCACATGGATTTGTTTGGCCCAGTAAAAATCATGAGTTTAAAAACGAAAAGATATTGTTTGGTCATTGTTGATGATTTTTCTAGGTTTACATGGACTTACTTTTTACACTCTAAGGATGAGACTGCATGTATTTTGCAAGACTTTGTTAACAGGTTGAAAAGCAATTTGACTTGCCAGTAAAAGTCTTTGGAAGTGTTAATGGAACAGATTTTAGAAACAAGGAGTTGGATGAGTTCTATTTGGCAAAAGGGATTGTAAGGCAGTATAGTATCCCAAGAACACCAGAACAGAAGGGGGTGGTTGAAAGGAAAAACAGAACTTTAATTGAAGCTGCCAAAACAATGCTTGCAGACTCAGGTTTACCCTTAACCTTTTGGGCAGAGGCTGTAAACATTGCTTGTTATGTGCAGAACAAAGTTTTAATCAACCCCAGGCATCAAAAGACTGCCTATGAAACTCTGTTCAAGATCAAACCATTGATCTCCTATTTCAAAATCTTTGGTTGCCATGTTTTATCCTAAACTTAAGAGATTCAATTTCAAAATTTGCAGCCAAAGTGGATTGTGGTTACCATCTGGGATACTCAACCACTACCAAGGCCTATAAAGTGTTTAACACAAGGACTAGGTGTGTGGAAGAGACTTTGAATGTGAAGTTCAATGAACTTTCATCATTGAAAATCCCAGCAAACCCTGCTGAACTGTTTGACCTTGATAAATTTACATTTGAAGATGTGTCTATCAAGAATAACCCTGTAGGTACCCCCACAATATTTCTCACAAGACAATGGATGTGATATTGTGATCCTACAATACAAAATCACTACCACCATTAGAGAAGCAGATGTTCAAAACAAATGTCAAAACTCTGTCACTACTGAATCAACAGTTGTTGATCAAAATTCTGCCACTTCATCATCACAAACCTCTGTTGATAGAAATCCATCAACAGTTGATAAAAATCAACATTGTGCCATGCCCATTCCTCCTATTCCTCCACCTCTATTTCAAACATATGTTGGTTCTTTAAAATTACCAACAGATATTAGCTCAGATGATTTACATCTGCAGCCTTCACCTCTCAATGCCATTGTTCCATACAAGGGGGATCTAATCTTCCTTAAATCTCATCCACTTGATCAAGTTATTGGCAACATCAATGAAGGGGTTCTCACAAGAAGTCAATCACAAATTTGTCTTTTTGCAGGCTTTCTATCTCTCCATCAACCCGTCAAGTACCAAGAGGCACTGAAAGACAATAGTTGGGTAGAAGCCATGCAAGAAGAGCTCCAACAGTTGAAAAGACAGCAAGTATGGGAACTTGTACCACTGCCAGAGGGTGTAAGTCCAATTGGCACAAAGTGGGTCTTGAAGAACAAAACTGATCAAAGGGTGTTGTTGTAAAAAACAAAGCCATGCTTGTGGTTCAAGGTTATAGACAAGAAGAGGGCATAGACAATGATGAATCATCTGCTCCTGTAGCAAGACTTGAAGCCATCAGACTGTTCTTAGCCTTTGTTGTCAATCACAACATCAAGGTGTATCAAATGGATATAAAGTGTGCTTTCCTTTATGGCAAAATACATGAAGAGGTATATGTCTGCCAACCTCCTGGTTTTGAAGATCCTTTTTATCCTGATCATGTATACAAGCTCAATAAGGCTTTGTATGGCTTGAAACAAGCACCAAGGGCCTGGTATGAAACTCTTTCCACTTTTCTAATCTCCATAGGATTTATAAGAGGTAAAATTGATAAAACACTGTTTTTAAAATGGAGAGGAAAAGACTTAACGATTGTCCAAATTAATGTTGATGACATCATTTTTGGAAGCATATGTAACTCCATGTGTGAATAGTTTAGACAACTCATGACAGCAAAGTTTGAAATGAGTGCCATGGTGAACTCTAATGCTTTCTTGGTCTCCAAGTTAAGCAATTGCAAAATGGAACTTTCATTCATCAAAGCAAATATGTAAAAGATCTTTTAAACAAATTTTACATGAATGATTGCAAACCATGTAGTACACCCATGGCAACCACAAAGTTTGTCATGTATGACGAAAAAGATGACTTGGTTGATCAAACACTGTACAGAAGCATGATTGGGTCTTTATTGTACCTAACTGCATCAAGGCCAGACATCATGTTTGCAACATGTGTCTGTGCCAGATCCCAGTCAGCACCTAGGAAGTCTAATCATATTGTTGTGAAAAGAATATTTAGATACATAAAAGGTGCTCCCACACTTGGTATTTGGTATCCTGCTAAGGGGAATGTCAAGCTTTCTGGTTACTTAGACATTGATTTTGTTGGATGCAACACCACAAGGAAGTCTACATCAGGAGGGTGTCAATTCCTAGGCAATTGCTTAGTGTCTTGGCAAAGCAAAAAAGCAATTAGTTGTTTCCACATCCAATGCTAAAGCCGAATATATTGTTGCTGCAAGCTGTACAACCCAACTGTTGTGGCTTCAAAACCAGTTACTGGATTTTGCTATAAGTGCTCTAAAGACTTCTCTCATGTTGGATAGTCAAGCGGCTGAAAATATCATCAAAAATCTAGTATCCCATTCAACCACCAATCACATTGACATCAGACGTCACTTTGTGAGGGATTGCTATGAAAAATGTTTGATTTCTTTGCATCATGTTCTATGTAAAGATCGACTGGCAGATGTGCTAACAAAAGCATTAGACACATCATCTACCTTTGAAAGTTTGATCTCAACAATTGGCATGCTTAACTTGGATTAGAAGGCAAAAACTTCTTTTCCTTGAATAAAAAGCATTAAAATGTTTTCAGAAAGTAAATAATTCATCCTTAAAAAGTGCTTAAAATGACAATTTTCATAAATCCTTAAAACTCTGTCCATATCCACTGATTGTTTTAAACCTCTGATTGGTTGAAAATTCACCCACTACAGAAAGACAACCTCTGTTCTCATTTCCCTTGTTGACCTCTGTTGACTAAACAACTGTTGGTTTCAAACTCTGATGTCTATCCTCCGATAGACTAAAATCAGCCACTTTTTTCATAAACACTATACCTAACCACTGTTGTTGCCCAACAGTGGTTTCCAAACAACTGCCATCCACTTTTTCATTAGAGGTTGCCATGTGGGCATATGTTAACCGTCCGATCTTTGAAATTGTTGCCACATCAACATTCACTTTTTCACTTTTATAAAACCATGTTTAATCCCAAACAGAGCTTTTACTCGCCGTATCGAATTCAAAATTCTCCAAAACAGTTTCCATCTTCTTATTCACTTCTTCTTCAACCTCTCGTAATTTCTCAACTCCGATCATGGCTCTAATCATCAAACATCCTCATAACTACCTCCCCACTTTCGAGAAAATAGATAAAAACACCGATTTTCACTCAATAATTGACATCCTGTCATCATCCAAATACAAAACACTTCTTACTGCCGATGCACCAATTTACCAAGAAACACTCCGCGATTTTTGGGCAAATGCCAACATTGAAAAACAAAACAATGAGCCATTCGGTATATGTAACACCACGTAAAAAAACATGTCCAATTATGTAAAGACACGTGTCCTAAACTCTAAATATGTAAAAGTTTGAGTTTGAAGGACTAAAGTTGTCAAACGATGAAAATATGTATTAGAAGGGACTAAAAGTGTCAACATGTCAAACTTGTGCCTCTGAATGACCATACACGATGAATATATTCTTAAACGAGTAATTATTTGGAAATAAGAAGCCGTTTGTGAAAGTAAACGAAAGTTTACAAGATACAGGGGTTAAACGTGTCAACATGTTAATTCTTACCTCTGAGTGACCTTTTAACGAACCCAGGGCTTCATAGTATTCAAATATACTCTCAAGAATAAGTGATATCAGTTTCACGTGGTTTCGAGATCGTTATGCAAGTTTCTAAGAACAAGGGCTAAAAGCGTCAACGTATAGAAACTTGTGATTTAGGTGATTGTTTAACAAAACCGGGCCTAACAGAGTTTGATTACACTCCCATGATCCTCTACAAACTAACTACAAGGGCCTTTTATGCCTAAAATGATAGTTATAAAAGTTATAAAGGACCAGGGACTGAAACTACCAAACTAGAAACAATTTTCACCTGAAGTCAAGGTTGTCGCGGGGCGCGAAGACTCCCCTTAATTCCTACGCGGACCGCGAGAGAGTGCCAGTTCAGAAAAAAAGGACAGTTGCTTGTTGCAGCCTATTGCACCGCCTTACACACCTGAAACTCAAAACTTGGAGCTTGTTATTGGTTTTAGATTACCACTAGGACACCTGGGATGATCCTAAACACTCCCATTACACCTGTGATGATCCTTGATCCTGCTCCTTAACTATAAATAGGCACTTATGTTGCACTAGTTCATTGCTCATACTATTCAAATCACTTCTCCTCTCAAATTCTGGGATTCCTGACTATAAAGGAAGCTCATTCTAGTAGAAAAGATTGCTAGGACCCTTTGTAAGTGTCTTAGCCCCCTCTTTAGTTCAGTTTTGTTATTTAAAAACCGAAAAGTCAAAGTTACGCAAAATGACTTTGACCTACGGTTTAAACTCAAATGGTCCAGCCATTGTTCGAGGCGAATATGGATATGTGACCATAATTAGGTAGGTGTTAATCCCTTAAAAGGGCACCACCTAATTTTCTCGTTTGCTTAGTTAATTGTCGGGTCAAACTATTTAATTAAAAAGTCAAACGGGTCAGATTTGTATATAATAATCAAAACTAATAATGCAGAAGGTATAAACCATATTTTATCACTTAAATAACTTGGTAAATAATATTTGAACATGTCTAAGCATGTTCAACTTAACAATTCTGAGTTTAGAGTTGGTTCGCAACCGAAAGTCGCAAAAGCTTGACTTTTGATTTGACTTTCAGTTCTGACCCGATTGAGCTTAATTCTTCTATGTTTTAAGCTTCCATTAGTGTTACTACAGTAATGTCTATCGCCTCCGTCAATCTAGTTTGTAGCAGTTTTAGAACAATACAAGATATTATATTGTAATATTTAGCAGAAGACAAGGTGGCATTTATATAATTATTGAGAAATCTCATTAAAGCCCCTTGGCCTATAAATAGGACACTTAGGTGTTATGTTTAGGACTTTTGCCACATTTGAGACTTGGAGTTTTGAAAGTTAGAGAAAGAGAGTCTAGAGAGAGAAAGTGGCAAGGTGATTCAAGTTTCTTTGTACTTTTCAGATCTTTAATCGAATCACAGATTGAGTACGTTCTTGTGTTCGGTCCACGCACGTGTACGGATTCCACACGTCACACGCAATCGTTACGCAGTCAAAAACCGATCCTACAATTAGGACCATCTTATATTGTAATATAACCCTCTGGAGTAATATTACCTGGACATTAATAATTTAGATTATATGCTAGTTTCCGTTATTATGCTTATAATTGACCATTATGCCCTTTTTAGCCAAAAATGAGATTTTTGATAATGTGAGCATACAATTAGGTTAAGTACTGATATATAAGCATGTCTAAATTAATTTGACATGATTCTCTGGTTTCAAAACGATGTTATGTTAAATATCGTAAAAATTAAACTTTTTATTATTTAAATTACGATATTATGCATAATGCATTTTTAAACATAGATTTTCACCCAAAACTCATTACCTATTGTTATGATATCATTTTTAGAAATTTTTGGAATATTGGGTCAGATTATAAACTGACCATATCATTGAGTTCTTGTATAGATTCCTTAATTGACGATAACACCCTTTTGACTAATAAAATGTGATTTACATATTATTAACATGCCAAACCTTTTTCTACTGATTTGATATGAAAAATAAAATATTTTAAACACGCAAGGCTGATCAAAATCTCAGAATCACATAAACATTTCAAATATTGTCAATTATCGACTTTTACGCTAATTAGGAGTATAGTATGGTTTAAAACCATATTTAACACCTAAGACTTGATACCTATTGATTTTATAAATAAATTTTTATATTATTACTGTAGGTATAAGTCATGAACTCAGACTTCCAAATATGTCCTTAAAAGCATACGTGAAATGACCAAAATACCCTTTTGGGGATTAGCTTGGCCAAAAATCGTAAATCTCACATATGAATGATATCCTACTATTTCAATACCATAAAATAAATATTTTTACTGAATACTTTAGACCAGAATACCAGTTTACTTTAAAACCTCTTTTATAAATATTAAAATGACCAAAATGCCCCTACGAGACTTAAATTGGTTTTAAATAATTTTTGGGCATATATGTTAACATCCTGCTGATTTATTAACATATCTTAAGCATAATAACATATGAGACTTGTATATGGTTCATTTGATTACCAGTTATGCGTTTATGCGTTCGGTTCGGTTTATGTAACTAGTTTACATGAATTAGCGGAAATGGGTTTAACCTTATCATTAAATCTTCAAAATCCAGAATGTGTTTAGTTTACCCATATTATACAAGTATCCAAACTTTTCGGGTCTAAATCACATTCCATTCTGGTCTTCGTTTAATCTAGCATTTTGAACCGTTAAGTATCTTTCAAACTAACCGGTCTAAGTCTTTGACTTAAATAAAGACCCGTTAGTATCCTAATAGGTTAATAAACCTTCCATACAGATTCAGTAGCTTCGGTAGAAGGTATTTACATAAGGCTTTAGGAAACATACAGCTGATTTACAACTTTACACATCTAGCTCAGGTAAATACTTTTAACTTATTTTCCCTTATACGGGCTTGGGATACGGTATAATAATAATACCGATTGGTCGGGTATGGAATCATTTAATCGGATTGTGATTAATAAATTACATAACCCGTTTTAATCTGTTTTGTTTGATAACATAAACATTGAGGGTTAATACGACCGTGTCCTTGATATCCTCGGCTCATTTCATTTGAAAATGGCCACGACCTATGCACGGGGTGTAGGAATACACCTGACAGATGCAAATGATAAATAACCCACACGTTGGGGATAACTCCTTTGTGGTTTTTATAGTGGTGAGTCAGTTAATCATGATCGGCTTCCAAACAGACCCCGTATGTATGACAAACATGTAAAGCTGCATACAAGATTTTATTAAAGATTGTCCCAAGTTATAGATTGTTTTGCGCTTTGTGCGCCTAAATCAATTTTCATAAACTCTTTTCAAATGAGTCGGTTAATTGTATTTACCAGTGAAAACTGACGTATTTTCCAAAGACTAAGTGACAGGTACCTCTCGAAATTAGGCTGGAGCTACTTGGTGTCAAATAAGAGGATCTTGCAAATCCTTAGATGCCTGAAGTCTGTTATTTCAGTTTCTTGTATTATGTTTTTATGATCTGCCTGTGGATCTCTATTACAACCAGTCTGTATATTCTTTTATTTGGACACTCGGACATTATGGTTTGTAATAGTAAATATCTACCAAGCCTTACGCTGTGCTATTATATTGTGTATATTGAATATGATGATATCAACTACGTCACGATACATCCCTGCCAGGCCCACTGCTGATTCCAGGATCCGGTGAGTTCGACGGAGCTTTGGTCCCAAAACGACGTGTTCGGTGCATTTATTACGACCAAGAAAGGAGTAGAGACAGAATACGAAACCGAGCAGTCACTTATAATCTGGTCTTTATTGATTATTCAACGTTTACAGCACCACGAGACCAGTTGGACAGCATTTCCCCTCTGGGAACCAAAAGCTTGTCCAAATGGGGCCCCAACCCCCTATATATAGACATCACCTACACTATGTGTCATCCGATCGGATTGCCATCCTATCGGATTGGCTTTGACAATTACAAAACCTGTCCAACTTCTCCTATTCTATATAATATTCAACACACGCTCTATCTAACTATTCACACAGTGGCAGACGTACGAAATATGCACCAACACCCACCGGTAATATGTGGAAATATCGGAGTGTGACAGGTTGGTATCAGAGCCAACATTGAGTGAAATAAACACTAGCCTTTTATGTTTAATCTCAATGACACAATAGCACATTCCTTAGACTTCCGAGTCTAGGCAAATGACCTAGGATTTATTCTTAACTTTCCTTTTGTCGTTTAAATGTTGTTTTATTGTTTTGACAGGTTTGCTAATTAAAATGCCACCATGCGTTCGAGGAAAAGGAAAAGGTCCTATGAGGGGAGGACCATCTAGCAATGCTGGACCCTCACACAGATGCACGCCATTAGCGTCTTTTACTAGCTCCGATTCACGAGATAATTAGAGACACTCATTTGAACCTGCAAGACACTCAGTCTCGTTAAGTTCTTCACCATCTTTTCACCCTTCCTTTAGGGTGCCTATACAAGATGAGCCCCAACATTCTCACCATTCCTAACATTCTCACCACTCACATCATTCATATCACTCTCTACACACTCATTCTTTTCAACATTCTGATTCTCACCATTCTTATTCCCCGGGCCAATTTAACCCAAATGATTATATTAATGAACCACCAGGTTATAATCCTTTAGGACCCGGGGACCACTTCTCGCAAGATATGGAGATGGATGAAGATCCAGATCCAGATATGCTACCAACAGGAACACCAACACATCCCATCAGTATCTCCAATGGTTCTCCTTATGAAGGATCGCCATATCAAGGCCCCGATTCATGGGCCGAAAGGTGGAACACTTATACTTGGGAATTCACCCCTTCTTTTCATAACTCTCCTCCACAACCTCCATTGGAGGAACCGTATCTTCAGGCGGTTACTCCACACCATTCCCAGTTGAGGAAACACCTCAGCCACCTCCCAAGCCACCAAGGCGGAGGAGGAATGCATGGATGTCCGTGCGAGGGGGATCGAGATTCAGTTCCCCACAAGCTTCAAGTACTTACCCTCCTATCCCTGAAGATCCACAAGTGGGTGGACCTTCTCATGCGGTGTCGGAAGATGATCCCCCGCCAGTTACTTTTGCACCACCGCCACCGCCAATGGGTTATGAAAACCCAATACCTACTTACCCAGGTTCGTCTGAGTATAACCCGTTTGAATATCCAGCTCCTACAGATTATGGATATCAAGCCCCTGACCAAGATCCATATCTTGAGGCAGCTTAATTTAATGCACTTTATCCCTCACCATTTCCTCCAGTATACCCAACTGGGTATCTAGTGCAAGGGTATCAATACCCTCCTTACCAGCAGCAACCTCCACCTCCACAATTTCAAACACAACAAACCCTACAGAGGTTGGATCAAGTAGAAGTTTGTTTTAATTTATTTTTATAATTTCAATTAAGTCCTTGAGTGGACATTTCGTTTCTGTATTTAGTCCCTGCGTGGACTTGTTTCTTTTCTGTAGTCCCTGCGTGGACAATATGTTTATTTCAAAGACACGTTTAGGGCATATTTTGTAATCTTTTAGTATTTTAATGGAATTTCTTTAAAAATTTATGTATGTGTATTTTATTACATCATCGTGCAAATATCATTTCAATTTTAAATTGATCTGCTAAAGAAATTCCAAGAGATGTTCTTAAAGGTATAACCTAGCCAATATTAATGGCCATGATGGTATAACCCTCTTAAGACAATAATTCTTTGTTAACATCTGAAAATATGTTAACACTCTTAGCAATTTGACTTGAGACCACACTAGCCACCCTCATGGTCTATATGATCAATATAAATCATGGCTATTAACATCATGAACGTTGTCTTAAAAGAACATATGTTTGAGATGTTCTGCCTTCGGGCTAATGAGTGATTCTGACAAAGATTGTTATATATTATAACTTCTTATCCAAAAAGGCGATGAACTATGTTCGACCCTTGAAATCACTGATCCAAGAGATCATTAATAATACTTGAATTATCCCTGTGACAAGGCCTTTTGTGCCATCTAAATGTCCTTCGAGACGAGCCTTTGTGCTATATGAAAATGTCTTTAAGACATTCACAGTTGTGACTCGTGTCCCCTGTCTGAACAATATAAATGATTATATCCTACTTGATTGCCAATAATGGTTCATTTGTAACCTAGGCAAATCATGATCAAATAGATTTTGACTTGTTATCTAAAATGGTCTATAAGGTTTATTAATACCATGACCATTTAATCATCAGATGTGATGATTCATTATATAATCTAAATAAATCATTATTGTTTGATTTTAGTATACAAATCATGGCTGGCTCCGATGAAGCTAACAGTCATCCGGTAGAAGGAAACAATAATGATACTAGGATAAATGTTACTGGTACTGAATTACAAGCAATGATAGACACAACAGTTGCTCAAGCTATGGACAAGATGTTTAAAGAACTGATTAATGTTCGGTCTAAAACTCATACAAAGTCCCTATCGCATTCGCATACATTGAAAAAGGATGAGTCTCGACGCTTGTCCAATCAAAATAATGAACCTCAGAGGCAAATTGTCGTTAATAAGGCTCCCAAGTACAACAAGTGTTGTACTTATAAATATTTCATCTCTTGTAAACCAAGAGATTTTACGGGAGAAAAGGGAGCTATCGACTGTATGAAGTGGTTAGATGAAATGGAAACTGTGATTGATATCAGTGGGCGTGCTAAGAAGGACGTCGTTAAGTTTGTATCTCAGTCCTTCAAAGGAGACACCTTAACTTGGTGGAAAGATTTGGTACAGTCCACAGGAAAGGTTCCTCTATATAACCTTTCCTGGAATCATTTTGTTGATCTTAGGAAGGACACTTACTGTCCTCAGCATGAAGTGGAAAGGGTAGAGACTAACTTCCTCAATCTGGTGATGAAAGATTTGGATTGCAGGTCTTTTACGACCAGTTTTAACTTGATTTCTCGACTCATCCCGTATTTGGTCAACCCAAAACCCAAACGCATTATGTAACCCTTGTGCAAAATTTCAGGCTTTCAAAATTTTTTTCTTTGAAAACAACTCGATAACCGATGCTTAAACATAAATCGTTTAACGCAACATACACACCGGGACTAGGAAACGAGCTACACATACCCTAAATACCCTTTACATCACTTAGAAATAGGTTTCGAAGGGCTAGGGATGACAAAAACATGTTTATACAAGTACAAGGACCATTTACGACAAACTATGAAAAACTACCGATTCGCTTAGCGACGAACATTCTGGAACATGATCATAAGCTAAACATACCATATATAACCTTAATAAATCTTAGAAATAAGCTTTGAGGGGTTCGGTATGCGAAAATTCGCTTATTTGATCACAGGGACTAAAAGCGCCAAAAAATATACGCGCATATCTTACATTCTGACCACATCCGGACTTCCATAAATTTTTTTAATCACTAAAATATTTTATTTTAGTGATAGGAATGAAAAAATATCATTCCTCGTGCAATTTGGATCGTTTTCGCGTTCGTTACGACTTCTGTCGTAATTAACCGCAAAACGCGACCGTACGACCGACCGAACGAACCGACATCCGTGATATTTCCGAGCATGTTTCAAGTCCCCTATACTTTGACTTCCTTATAGAGTCTTGAAAATGTCCTAACGGAGGTTAAATACGTCAAATACGTAAGTATGTGTGTGCAGGGACTAAACATGACAAATTCTGAAACCTGCAGCTCCACCCTCGCGCCACGCGATGGCCAAGGAGGACTACTGTCGCGCCACGTGACAACTTATTATCGACAAAATGTATGTTTTCAGCTGCAAAATTGTTCTTGGGGGCCTTTCAAGCAATTTTCCATGATTTGGGCAACAAGTTAACACTTCTCCAAGTAACATTAGATGTCCATAACACATGTATGGTTAGGATTTATTGCTTGGTGATCACAAAACCACTTGTAATGATCCTACAAGTCATCCACAACTATAAATACCCCCCTCTTTCACCTTGTTCATTGCTCATTTCCATCATTTGAACTCTAAGTGGAGGATTTCCTTCTTGGGAGCCACCTACCTGAGTTCATTTAGTCTAATCTTTCAGCCATAGAGCATTGTAAGTGTTCTTTCATGGCTTAGTTCTTATTTTCAGCCATTTAGAGCTGAAAGTCAAACAGTTTGACCAACAGTTTAACTTTCGGTTTTAACCATCAATTGGTCAAATCAAAGTTCAATTGAACTTTGCAACGTGATTGTAATCACGATGGTTATAATCCTTAACGATTATACCTACTGATTACCACGTTGACTAGGTGTAGTGATGAGTCAAAGTTTCGGTCAAAATGCGTATTTATGTTCATTTTGCAACGAAACTATTTTCGGGTATCAAAACCCTTTGTTTTGATACCAAATCAGTTTTCTAACCTAGTTAAACATGTTTTAACATGTTTAACTCGTCACTTCTAGTTTAGTGCTTGTTTAGGGTCGTAAGTCAAGTGGTCTAAACAACCGCTTAGACTTTCGAACCCGACCCGTTTGGTCGATCATTAGGATCCAACCAAACACATTAGGTGGCCATAGTTGTATAGGGAATAACCTTTCGAGGTTATACCTTATGGTCACTTCGTTTAGTTAGTTGTATGATAGGTAATTTATATGCCTTAGAAAATGATGAAATTGCCCTTTTTGCGCATAATTTCATTTTAAGCATATGTAACCAACGTTTTGACATCTAAACTGATTATGTAACATAATTAAACATGTTAGGGCATATAATACTTATCATAGGGCTAGTTAGACCATCCGAATGCGTTTTCACGCAAATGAAGCATTAAAGTAGCGTAAACTACCTTAACGGGTCATAACGGGTCATAACGGGTCATAAGCACTTAGGATAGGTTTCAATTCAGAATGTAGGCTTTGTTAAACCATATCATATGAGATACAAAACTCATTAGGTTTACAATACCTCATTCTATCCGATTCCTCGATTTATGTCTCGATACACTAACATAGTATTCGATACACTAGGAACCACTTCGCCATTTGAACTATTGATCCTTTGAGCTTTGTTTATCAATTGAACAAGACCTACACGCAATCCCGGGTGAGTACATAGTTTCCCTCTTTCACTGTTTTCAAATGTTTTGGGATGATTCATATGTGTAACCAATTTGTTTTCCAATGTATGGCATATATGTGTTTACTAAGTGCTTTTATGTGTATTATTCCAATTATGAAAATACGACGTTTATCCAAATCCTTAAAGAACTATCTATCTTCATAGTTAGATTCTTATAGGATATTTGAAGTGCAGTCTTAGATCTTCCTATCTTCATAGTGAGATTTTTAAGAAGTACTTTACAAGACGACGGTTATGGTTTATGTGTAGATTGTTGGTGATTTAGATAACAAAACTAGAGTAATACAATAAACACATGGTGGATACGCCGCTGGTACTTCCTATATATAAGTGTGTTTATTGTATTACCCTTCGTGGCGTTATCCCGAATCACCATTAGGATTTAGGATTGTTAGGCCTTTGTGATCAGGATCTGTTCGTCTCGAACGTGGATGAATCGATCACGATCAATGTGCGGAATCCATCGATTGTGTCTAAGAATCAACAACAGCAGAATCAACGTTTAAACTCCTCTGATTTTCTATTCAATTGATTGTGAAATTACAGCAGCACCGGTAGAGAATCAGAATGACAGAGGTTCCTTACAAGTTCAGCCAAAGATTCTCAATCACTAACACATGCTAGCTATTTATAGGCAAACATCAAGGAGGTTATAAAGTGTCACCCGATCGGATGGCATCTGACATCCGTCGGATACACTTTAACAATTCAGCGCCATTCCCTGGTTTATCGTTATACACACATACATACAAATACATACAAAAGACATATACAGTACAAAATAAGACTCTATGCTGACGGAAGCTACAGACATATGAACTAACAGACTCCCCCTTGGATGTAGCTGTAGTTCCTTCCAGCATAGTCTTCAGTCTTTCCTCTTACGTCTTCGTTCCTTTGCCCTCTGCCTCCTTTGTTCAGCTTTTTCTTCAAGCATCTTTCTCCTCAGAGACCTTCCAACTTCATTCCACCATTTTTGGTATTTAGGATCACCATCACGTTTTCTATCCCATTTTGGAATCTTGTTTTCTTCCTTTTCGATCGGTGTCTGGTCAGTTGGAGGTGGTCTCATCAGCTTGTACCTACCAAGCCTTGCAGCTTTCTCAGAAATCGCTTTAAATCTCTGCTCACGCTTGTACTTCTTTAAGAATTCATCAATCTCTAGATCTCTCCATTTAGACTTCCAGTACCTCCTAGAGTTGATTTCTTTCGCGAAGCATACATCCACAATCTTCTGATATTGCTTTGCTTGTACTTTATCACGTTTCTCATAGACAATCATGTTGTAGAACAAGCAATCAATATCTTTCTTTGAGCAGTTTACTAGCCACATTGGGTCTAGCACACATATCCTTCTTGCTTCACCCTTTGAATTGTCAAATAAGGAGATCACTGCTTTAGCTGTACTTTCATTATATAACCACCCTTGAAAATCTTCAAAGAAATCTTGTTCCATTGCTTGTAGTGGCATATTCTTTAAGCACCTTGGCGGCTTGATATCCAAAGTAATGTCTTTCTCACCATTCTCCAAGATAGTAACGATCTGCTTTGGATACTGTTGCTTCCAATCTGAATATCTTGCTTTTGATTGTTGCTTCACAAAATCCCACAAATGTTGGTCATGTTGTTTTAGATCCAAGCCATAATAAAACTGTTTGATGTTCTTCGTTTGGACAAATTCATCAATATCCCACCACGGGAGAGTTTTGATATCAGCCAAAAACTCGAAGTATTGTACTCCTTGCTCCCGTCTAATAGCGTACACTTGTAAGTCTTCCAGATAGCCCCAAGATAGAATGTCTCCCCATGAAATGTTTGCATCATGTGTAAAGTACTAAAGTGGCCTTATATACTTACTTTATTTTGGCATCACTTTGTACCACTTCTTCCTTTCTTCAACCAGATTTTCTCTTGGAATGGTTCTCGGAACACCTTCAGTTGTGATCTTTTCAGCAATCTTCCTTCTGACTTCGTCTTCATTCTGATCTTTGAACATCTCAGCGAGTGAAGGAAATGTTTCATCAATACCAGAATAATGAAAATTCGTTTCTTCATCAGACGAATCAGAGGCATCTTCAACAATCACATCATTATACTTATCAGCTTCTTGGGTGTACTTAAACTCATATTCCCTTTCTTGTGATGGAGGTATTTCATCTTCTATATCAAACTTAAACTTCCCGTCGTCTAAACCCAATTCCTCTAACTTCTCTGCCCTTGACCTAGGTACCTCTAGCTCCCCCTCAAAGCGAGCATGTAAATATATGACAGTTGGTTGTGTGAGGAATACCTGGTCTGCATGTTGTTTGCCATATGAAGAAGACTCTTGATGTTGATCCTCCTCCTGTTCGTTGATCTCGTCATTCATAAGATCATCAATCTTTTCTTGAACTGAAGGATTCACAATGAGTAAACCAGACGAGCCTTGGTCTTTATCTTTATCTTTGTCTATGAAATCATCGCATGAACGATCATAATTCTCAACAACATCAAGAATTTCGTCCAAATCTTCATCTTCTTCCTCTTCTTCTTCTACTACAACCTTCTCTTCTTCTTTCCATCTTAACAATAACACTTCTTTTGACTTCTTTTTCCTTTGAACAGCTTGCACTCAGCGAACAATGTCTTCATAGTTGTAAGATAAAGGAGAAGATTCACCAAGAATGAAGCTTTGATCATGATCAGCTTCAGCATCAACCATATCAACATCAAATTGACTTGAAGAACCTCCAGCTTCTTGAGTTTTAACGATAACATCTTTCGTTCTTTGTGTAGCTTCTTCAGCTAACCTTCTTTCTCTTTCAACTCTTCGCTCTTCGGCCTTTTTGATCTCGATGTTGTTGAAGACATAATGAACATCAATACCCAAATGACTTTCCATAACAATGTATAGCATGTTGAGCTGTTCATCCTTCATCACTTTGTCAGCTTTCATAGCTTCCATCTCAAGCTTCATAGCTTTCATGTCGTTTAAGGCTGCTTCATTAATATCACTTATCAAGCCATTCAGCATCTCATTCACCTCTTGCAGCTTCTTCATTTTCTCATTCAATTCAACATTTTCTGCAGATAGAAACTCAAATAGCTGAGCATTGTCATGAACACCATCATCCAATTTCTTCAACTTCTTAGCTTGTTTGATCATGACAGTCTTTATCTCTTCATTTTCTTTCGTCAGCTCCTCAACTTGTTTCTTTAATGCGTCACGTTCTCCTTCAGCTTTGGCCTTTTCTTTCTCAAGTTCACTAACTTTCTTCTCCAAAGCGTTCACAGCCGCATTATTAAACATATCAAAATCATCATCAAAGATTAGATCATCTTTATATTCCCCAGTAGCGTGAGGAAGATCTTCAAGAATATTAGGAAGAACTGTTTTCTTTGGTCTTGAAGATTCAGGAATATCTGGATTTACTGGAGGTGGTGGTGGTGGAGGAATACTCACTTCAACATAGTCATCATCACCAATATTTTTCTGAGCCTCAACTTCTGGCACTTCAACACTTTGTACTTCAGGCTCTTTGGGAATCTCAATGCTTTGAACTTTTTCTGCTTCAGGCCCTTTAGAAGTTGCCATGTGTTTTTCACTCTTTCCACCTTGATCTTTAGGCAATGTAGCACCACCTTTCTTTGCACGTACATTCCTTGGAATAACACCTGTTTGCAAAGCTTTACGCTTTGTTCTCAGCTTCTTTTGCTCATCAACTGATGGAGTATAGGTAGAATCTTCATCGTCAGATCCTTTCTTTTTCTTTTGAGGCTTCTTTTTCAACTGAGCTTTTCCACGACCAAGTGTTGCCATATCAAGTTATGTCTCTGTCTCAGTAGACTCATCATCAGCTTCACTAGATCATCATGAACAACACCTTTAGGCTCTGTTTCTTTTACACTTTCAGTTTGAACACTTGTACTTTGACCTTTCTGAGTTATTTCTTCAGTAATCTTTATGTACTGCTCAAATGTTGCTTTTGTCAAATCAATACCTTGTTGTGATATATCAGTTGGATTCACCATAGGCTCATCTATCAAACTTGATTGTTGTTCGATCTGAGTTTGGTTTTGATTGTATTTTACATTTGAATTAGAATGAAGATGGATGAGTTGTGCAGCGGAATTAAGATGGAAGCAAACTTTGCATACAATCAAACGAGAGTATTGCTTTTATCAAACACTTTTCACAAAGAACCGAAAGATTGAATTTAATTTCAACAACGATTACAATGCAATGTGATGTGCGTGAAGTGTCGTATATTTTAGGTATATATTTTAAGCCCTTTTTAACACTTATTTTAGCCAAGTTTTAAATTTATAAAACACGATATTTCACTAACACTAAACACACATATGGGCAAGTGCACCGATCGTTGAGTGTAGTATAGCGTTGGTAAGATACCGAGGTCGTCCAAGGACACAAGAGCTTTTAGTACCGGTTTATCCTCAACGTCTAACCAAAACAAAAGTTTAGAAAAATGTTTTAAACTAAGAAAAATAAAACTAACTAAAATGCTGAAAATAAAAATAAAAACAGATAGACAAGATGAATCACTTGGTTCCGACTCGTATCTAGTATAACCTTTGATTATTTCCGCACTTTTGCACATAATTAAGAGATTATCTTAGTTATTGTAGTAGGCCCCTCTTTTGAAGGCGACGTTACCCTCACCCCAGTAGTTTGAGTCAGCAGGGATACAATCCTAAAAGGGTGGATTATTGGAAGATAATGAATTAAGTTATTAATGCAGTATTGTGGTAGGCCCCGCTTTTGGCGGTGACGTTACCCTCGGCTAAGTAGTCTGAGTCAGCAGGGATACAGTCCTAAATAGCCGGGTTATAGTATTAATAGTAGTTAACTTATGAGGGGATCAAAGAGTTTGGACCCCCGCCATCCAATACCGTGAAGTATTGAAGGAGGTCCTACTAAATTTGACCCAGGTCCATTGCAGGACCTCTAAACGCTGAACAATGGCAAGACCTTTACCAAACCGTTCCCTTAACCCCCGACCAGGTAGCCAACATACCTCCATATAGACCGTGGAGATATGAATGGTGAAAATCCTTTATTTTATATAGACAGTAAAATAATGCCAAGACACCACGGACAAACGATAAGGAAAGATCACCTTCAACATAAGTAACTAGTTATTAAAGTCATTAATACAAAACCAAATAAAAAGTGCAAAAGATTAGAAATAAAAAGTATTATACTAGACACTTTGTCTTCACCAAGTGATGTAAGAGACTTAGGCAAACATGGCCTTGATTGTCAAGAACTCTTACGATCAATCTTGGATCCCGAGACGACTCACACACTCTACGATGGACAATGGATGATGGTGGTGGATGATGGTGTTGTGATGGTGGTGGGTGGTGGATGAAGTGTGAGAGAGGTGGTGTGCCAAGGGATGGTTTGAGCTTGAGCCAAGCACTCCTATTTATAGCCTGTACAGAAGCCTGGACACGGCCCCGTGTCCGCTGGACACGGCCCCGTGTCCACCCTTTTCTCTTTCTTCATTAATACAGTTTGTCTTTATTAGCTCCACACGCCCCCGTGTCCGCTGGGCACGGCCCCGTGTCCGTCTGACACTCTCTCTCTTCATTAATTGTAATTCGCAATTACAATTAATGCGCCTGCTGTACTTTCGCCACGCCCCCGTGTCCGCTGGGCACGGCCCCGTGGTGGGCAATAGAAGCTTCTACAGGTTTGTCTTTTGTGCCAGGGCTGACCATTCTGGACACGGCCCCGTGCTGAGCTGGGCACGCCCCGTGTCGGGCTGGGCACGCCCCGTGTCGGGCTGGGCACACCCCGTGTCGGGCTGGGCACAGCCCCATGCTCAGCTGGGCACAGCCCCATGCTCAGCTTTCTTCTTGTTTTTGCTTTGGGAGTTGTTGTCGAGGGGTCGGGCATGCCACGTTTCTTCATTTTCTTTGTATTTATGTTGGTTTTGGCTGTATATTTGTTCCTTTTGTTCGTTTAAGCTCATTTGATCCTGAAAATACAAAAGGAAGACAAAAGCACACTTTTTCCAACATTAGTACTAAAAAAGGGTTAGTTTTATGCCTTATTTGATGTAATTTATATGTTGCATTTTACACACATCAAATACCCCCACACTTGAATCTTTGCTTGTCCTCAAGCAAAACTCTTTATAATGTGGCTTTACACTCCCAAATGGAATTGGTAGAAGAGAAGGTTTTTGGGCTTGTCATAGAGTGTCGGGAATCCAAGATTCTTTATTAGGCTTTATTTTTATGTTATTTACAATCCTATTCGTTATGATTTATTTTGAACTTTTCATAAGAGAGATTACTTATTTGGGCATAACATGCCTCTTTAAAATTTTATTTATATACAAGTTCACATACCTCACGGGGAATCACTCAACACTCGGCCGAAGATGTATTTTTGGGAAACACTCGAGAGCGGCATGGAACTTACTCCTACCATAGGCTTGCCAAGCAATCAATCCTTCTCCTTTTTAACTTATATACCTTTGTAAATATCAAGAGGACTTTGTGGGTTAAGGGTTAGGCTTGGTTTAAAGGTAGGTGGTTGGGTTAGTGGTTAGTAAAAGGGCGAAAGGCGTAAAAAGCATCGGTTTTCATAAGACCTCTTTTTTTTTTTTTTTTTTTTTTTTTTTTTTTTTTTTTTTGATGAAGCCACTATTCAAACAAAGTTATTTTTGATAAACTTGTTTGTTTATTTCTTTTTTGCTTCATCATCATCATCATCATCATCTTTTTTTTTTTTTTTTTTTTTTTTTTTTTAAGGTCATAAGAAAAACCGAGCTTGTTACTAAAACAAAGGGTTAGAAATAAAAAGGTTTTGGTGGGTGAAAGGGTTTTTGTTTTGGGTTATGAAATGAAAAGGTTTAGGCTCAAAGGGGTTAACTAGGGGGATTTTGGGTAGGTGGTAAGAAAAAAAAAGAAAAATAATGGTGTAGAAATAAAAAGGGTTAGTCCTAATGCCTCCATCATTTACTTACTCGGGTTTAAGTTGGTAAGGACCGGGAATGTATCGTCATGGCAAGTTCTAGAGTCGTAAGAACCAAGCGGCTATTCACACAAGAAACGAAAGATGAGCATTTAATTTAAATGTATATATTTGTATGCTCAATAAAGGCTCAAAACTCACTTTTGTGGGAATGGGTTTTTATGTGATCAAGTATATATAATTAAATTTTAACTAAGCTTGTCATGCCTTTTCATAATTTTCTTATGTTGGTTCTTTTTATCACGACGCTATCGGTTGTAAATTTGTAAAAATATAACCTTTTTGAGAACTTGAATTTTCCGAGTTGAACCTAGACAAGTAAAGAAAAATGAAATTTTTGAAAAAAATTTGGGGTGATTAGTGGTTCCAATAGAGTTTTGTGTAAGGCTTGTATTTAGGACTTGCAAGATTCAAGGTTTTAGCATCCCCCCCACACTTAAATTACACATTGTCCTCAATGTGTCCCAAAAAATAGTTTTTAGGCTGATTAAATGTGTAAAAATGGGTTAAAAACAAGATTTTATGGTACTGGGTAGCTGAACACGGGGTGGTGTTGGCTGAGCACGGCCCAGTGTCCAGACTGCCAGTACCAAAAGTAATCAGAAGGCTGGGCACGGGGGCGTGTCCAGTGAGCACGGCCCCGTGTCCAGGTACCTGAACTGGGCATTTTCTATAGAACCTTGGGCACGGGGCGTGTTGGGGTGAGCACGGCCCCGTGCTGAACTTGCTGTAATGAAGAAAAATCATCGGGAGGCTCTGTTTTTGTGTATGGGGTGTTGGTTCAAGCTTCCCTTATCATCCTTCACCATCCCGAGTGTGTTTTATTCCTGAAAATTAAAAACTAAACTAGAAAACATAAAGGTTAATCTAAACTAAACTACGGATAGTTCCGCGGAATGCCTCCGTGGTGCGCCACGTTTATAAGGGTCCTTGGCTAGACCCACTTTATCAGGTGGTTCTGGCTCATCTTCAATTAGGGGGTCGTCATTGCCGAATGGATATTTCATTGATCGCTCAAGATCGACACTCTTTTTAAATGCCCCTAATTGAAGAGGTAGATTGTTGAACTTCCGGTTTTTCAAAGCTTCATGAGTTTTTACAAATGGTCGTCCCAACACTAGATGAGCGTCATCGAGGATGACAAAGTCGGTTGGGATTATCATTTGATTTGTTTGAACCAAGACATCTTCAACTATACCGATTGATTTTATTACTTTCCGACTGGATAGAAAAATGGGTATTTGAAGTGGAGAAAAATCACTAATACTTAATTTTTCGAAAATGTAGTTAGGCATTATGTTAACACAAAGATCTTTATCGATTGTGACATTACTAATAAACGAATTTTGAAAGAAACATGGAACCGGTGTAATGTTAATTTCAAACGGGTCTTCTTTTATTAGTGAAGTTTGATCATTAGTTAACTTAACACTTACCGTTTCGTCAATTTTAGCGTTAGTGTTTAACTCTTTTAAAAACTTAGCATGAGTGGATACTAAACAATGGTTTTCGAAAGAAGGTGACAAGAGATTAATTTCTTCAAAATTAGACTCTTCTTGAATTTTAACGTTGACGGACTCACCTTTTTCGTTGTTTAACTCATGTGTCGGTTTTTCACTTATTTGTTCTTCCATTTTTACATTTTCAGTTATCTCTTCCTTTTTTAATTCTTCTCTTGCGCGGGACTCCTCTTCCCTTGCGCGAGCTTCTTTTATACATCGATCGATAACTCTAATGTGTTCTAATATCCTATCGGTCACTTCGGTTATAGAAAAAGAATCGGTATTTTCTAAGCTTGAATCCGGTTGTTCGACCCTTTGTTCCTCATAATACTCATATGAAGTCGATGGTTCGCACCATTGTTCTTCATTGTAAGCATATGATGGATAAGGTTCGTAATTTTGTTCTCCATAATACTCATATGAGGTGGGTTGTTCACGCCATGGTTCCTCATAATAAGCATATGAAGGTGGTGGCTCATATCTTGGTTCCTCAAAGTATGAGTATGAAGGCTCATACCTTGGTTCATCAAAATATGAGTATGAGGGAGGAGGTTCATACCTTTGGTCTTCATAGGATGTGTATGAAGTTGATGGCTCGTACCTGGGCTCCTCATAGTAGGTGTATGAATTGGATGGTTGATATGAGTGATTGTATTGAACCGAGCGTGAGTTACGACAATTAGTGCAATAATTACCCCTATAATCATCCTCATCATAGGTGTAGTTGTAACCTCCTGAGTATTGATCCATAAGAATCACTCAGCAGACCACAACCAAGTCTCGAGATCAGAAAACAAAAATAAAAACGGAAACAGAGGCTGGACACGGCCCCGTGTTCACTGAACACGGCCCCGTGTTCAGGATCTGTATCTGGGCGTTTTAATTAAATTTACTGATTTCGTTGAGCACGGGGCGTGTTCAGTGAGCACGGCCCGTGTTCAAGCTTCTGTTACTGGGTGTTTTATGAAAAATATGCAGCACGACCCCGTGTTCAGCGAGCACGACCCGTGTTCAACCTACTGTAAATGCAAAACTAAACTAAAATGCAGAAAAATGTGGGCCCGTTTTGAAAAGGTTTTGAAAAACTGATTAGGCCGTCGATTTTAAGCTTTCCTAAAATCCTTGTGTCCCCGGCAACGGCGCCAAAAACTTGATGTGCGTGAAGTGTCGTATATTTTAGGTATATATTTTAAGCCCTTTTTAACACTTATTTTAGCCAAGTTTTAAATTTATAAAACACGATATTTCACTAACACTAAACACACATATGGGCAAGTGCACCCATCGTTGAGTGTAGTATAGCGTTGGTAAGATACCGAGGTCGTCCAAGGACACAAGAGCTTTTAGTACCGGTTTATCCTCAACGTCTAACCAAAACAAAAGTTTAGAAAAATGTTTTAAACTAAGAAAAATAAAACTAACTAAAATGCTGAAAATAAAAATAAAAACAGATAGACAAGATGAATCACTTGGTTCCGACTCGTATCTAGTATAACCTTTGATTATTTCCGCACTTTTGCACATAATTAAGAGATTATCTTAGTTATTGTAGTAGGCCCCTCTTTTGAAGGTGACGTTACCCTCACCCCAGTAGTTTGAGTCAGCAGGGATACAATCCTAAAGGGGTGGATTATTGGAAGATAATGAATTAAGTTATTAATGCAGTATTGTGGTAGGCCCCGCTTTTGGCGGTGACGTTACCCTCGACTAAGTAGTCTGAGTCAGCAGGGATACAGTCCTAAATAGCCGGGTTATAGTATTAATAGTAGTTAACTTATGAGGGGATCAAAGAGTTTGGACCCCCGCCATCCAATACCGTGAAGTATTGAAGGAGGTCCTACTAAATTTGACCCAGGTCCATTGCAGGACCTCTAAACGCTGAACAATGGCAAGACCTTTACCAAACCGTTCCCTTAACCCCCGACCAGGTAGCCAACATACCTCCATATAGACCGTGGAGATATGAATGGTGAAAATCCTTTATTTTATATAGACAGTAAAATAATGCCAAGACACCACGGACAAACGATAAGGAAAGATCACCTTCAACATAAGTAACTAGTTATTAAAGTCATTAATACAAAACCAAATAAAAAGTGCAAAAGATTAGAAATAAAAAGTATTATACTAGACACTTTGTCTTCACCAAGTGATGTAAGAGACTTAGGCAAACATGGCCTTGATTGTCAAGAACTCTTACGATCAATCTTGGATCCCGAGACGACTCACACACTCTACGATGGACAATGGATGATGGTGGTGGATGATGGTGTTGTGATGGTGGTGGGTGGTGGATGAAGTGTGAGAGAGGTGGTGTGCCAAGGGATGGTTTGAGCTTGAGCCAAGCACTCCTATTTATAGCCTGTACAGAAGCCTGGACACGGCCCCGTGTCCGCTGGACACGGCCCCGTGTCCACCCTTTTCTCTTTCTTCATTAATACAGTTTGTCTTTATTAGCTCCACACGCCCCCGTGTCCGCTGGGCACGGCCCCGTGTCCGTCTGACACTCTCTCTCTTCATTAATTGTAATTCGCAATTACAATTAATGCGCCTGCTGTACTTTCGCCACGCCCCCGTGTCCGCTGGGCACGGCCCCGTGGTGGGCAATAGAAGCTTCTACAGGTTTGTCTTTTGTGCCAGGGCTGACCATTCTGGACACGGCCCCGTGCTGAGCTGGGCACGCCCCGTGTCGGGCTGGGCACGCCCCGTGTCGGGCTGGGCACACCCCGTGTCGGGCTGGGCACAGCCCCATGCTCAGCTGGGCACAGCCCCATGCTCAGCTTTCTTCTTGTTTTTGCTTTGGGAGTTGTTGTCGAGGGGTCGGGCATGCCACGTTTCTTCATTTTCTTTGTATTTATGTTGGTTTTGGCTGTATATTTGTTCCTTTTGTTCGTTTAAGCTCATTTGATCCTGAAAATACAAAAGGAAGACAAAAGCACACTTTTTCCAACATTAGTACTAAAAAAGGGTTAGTTTTATGCCTTATTTGATGTAATTTATATGTTGCATTTTACACACATCACAATGCAATGTTTAATACAAACTCCCCCTCAGCCAGAGCTCAGTGGTTGTTCGTGCAAAGAAGACGATATTGCAAAGAGCTAATAGAACAGTACAGAGCACTGTTCTATTTATAGGCACTAGCAAACTACTGAGCATCTAAGCTGACGTCCCCATGAAAGGGACATCTAACCTCCTAACAAACTCTAACCTCTGATCAATACAAACACTGCTATGCTAACTACTGCTATTACATTACATTACACAAAGACAGAATAAACAACTGCTGCATCCCTCCACTGCTGTGAACCCAGCAGTACTTGTCCGGATCAGCAGTGCCTGACTCAAGGCAGTAGATTGAACAGCAGAGTTTAGTCTTTCAGGCTTTTAATTGATCAGCAGTTGTAGGTCAGCAGATGTTGAAATCACTTTCAAGGGGAGAGACTTATATGTAACATCTGCTTATTCTGGATCCACTGCTCTGATCCAGTTTTGGCTTTCATTATCTGTTCCTCTGGTAGGGTTCAATCCCAACAATCTCCCCATGGAACAGATAATGCCAAAACTCTTCATTATTGTGGAATTTTTATTTCCTCATCAACAGTTCCCTTATTTGCCCTTTAAGTTGTAGTTCAAAGGTTAAGGCATCTGTATCATCATCATCCCTGCTAAGTGGAAGATCAAGGAGATCCTGCAAATCTTCAAGACTTAGGCCAAGTGCTTGTTCCCTTGATATTTTCTTCACTTCTCCATCAGACCTGAACATAGTCAGTACATGGGTCTGTTTGTCAGTTTCCCACTTTAGTACTTTTGAGCCTGGTGGGTTTCTTGGGAGATTTTTATTTGATGAGGTGTTTGGAGATGCTGGCCTATTCATGACTGGCTGAGCAGTACTTGCAGATTGTTCCAATTCAAGATCTTCTTTCATCATTAATCTAATGCCCTCTTTTACAACAGCATTTACAGCATTTAGATCTTGAAGTGTTTCAGCACCTGACTGGTTTTGACTCCTTCTTTTGTAAATGGCAGCACCGGCTAGAGCAGTGGTTCTTTTGACTTGCAGCTTTGGTGGTCTTTTTGAGACCTCTGCTTTGGAGTAGTCAGGCCTTTTTGGAACTGTTGGATATTTCTTTCTAAGTTCCTCCAACTTTTTGTAGGTAGCCCTGACTCTATCTTCTCCCCACTTTGTCACAGAATTCTTTGACCCATAATCAGCTGCTATCAGCTCCTCTTTCATTCTCTTCAACTCTAAGATCTTATCAGCTTCAAATTGTTTGAATTTTTCAGGAGGAGTCTGTTTGACCTTATTTTTTTTATCATTTCTTGAATCCTGGCTGCCTCTTTTTCAAGCTCAGGAATGGTCCAGTTTTTGTACATGTGTTTCTCCCCCTTGTATTTCTTGTAGGTCATGATGTTCTCAATGTAGTCTTTTCTCAAGGACTCATCTGCCCTTTCTGAGATTTGCTGACATACATTTTTGGCAAATTTCTCCATAGCTCTGACCTGTGTGAGTAGAAACTGATAGTTTTGCTGAAATTCTCTATCAGATTTCCCTTGTTTATTTTTGATTGAGATATCCTCTGCTTGCTTGGCCTTGATTTTCAAATATTCTTCAATATTGTTAGGCCTGGGATATCCTTCAACAGATGGCAAACTCCTTTTAGCTGGGTCATCCTCATAGTAAAAGGATTTGATTTCTTCCATAACTGCAATGAGTTCCAGAGGAAATGAGACACCAGTAGGAGGTAATGGCTTTAGAATTTGAGCCGAAGAGTGAGGCATGGGTTTTGGAATTGTGACAAGTGGCAGAGATTTTGAAGATGATGGTGGTGGAGATGTGTCATCATCTTTTAGAATTAGCCTTCTCCTTTTTGTTTGAGGAGGGATTGATTATGCTTTGGGTGGAACAGTGGTGATAGTATGAGTGGCAGTGGTTTGTGGTTGACTAACAGCTGTTGAAACAACTGGTGTTTCAACCACTGTTGTCATTACAACAGATGTTGTAATATCTATTGTCTTCTGCTTTTTGGCAGGAGATGATGGTGGTGAGGTTGTTTTTGATGGTGATGGTGGTGGTGGTAGATAGTGGTTGTGGTGTGTGTTGAAGTGATAACAGATGTTGAAACCTCTGAAGTACCAGCAGTAGTTGTTACAGCAGGAGTTACAACAGCTGTTTGGGTGGAGGTTTGATGCTGATGGCTTTTGGATGGTGGTTTTGGAATATGCTTTGGAATTCTGGATGGGATGGACTTGGGTTTTCTTTTTGGCTTAGGATTTTTAGTATCCTTTGAACCAGAACAACCCTGGGCATACAGCTCCATGTAAGCTCTTTTCTCCTCATTCCACCTTGAAATATCCTTTGCCGCTCTATCCCTTTTTACACTTGCTACTCCTTCATCAAGTGCTTCTTGGGTAGCATTAACCTTTTTACTACCATCTGGCAAGGGAATTTTTATGGTCATAGCATCCTTTTCTGGTTCAATGTAAAGACCATCATCTATTCCCTTCTTCTTCCACTCCTGAATTTTCTCCCCCTTTTTGGCATTATCTGGGGGAAGTTGATCAATGAAAAGAACTGTTGGAGGAGCAGTGCCAGTGGTTTCTAATAAATGGGCCTTGATTGCCTTAATGTGTGCTTGAGTGTTCTTGAACCTAGACTCCATGATGTTTCTCAGCTTTTGGACATGTATTTCATGTTGCTGATCTGCCTTTTCTTTTTGTTGTTGGAGAAAAGGTTGGAAGAGGTTCCAGAGCTCATTTGTAGCAGATGCATGTGGTGGAGCAGGTGCTTGAGGTGGAACAACAGTGGATTGCATCTTTTGTACTGTCAACAACTGTTGTAGCATTTCTTTGATATCTGCAACTGAAGTATCCAGTTTATCAACACGTTCCGTCAATTCCAAATATTTTAAACCATCACCCAATTTAATGGGATCATCTGATTTCCCACTAGCAGTGGTTTTATCAGTGGTTAAGGTAGGGAGTGTACTCCAAACATTAACCACTGATGACCCTTTTTCTTGGTACTGGGGTCTTCTCCATTCAACACTTGACAATTTTTTGATGTTTCCAGTGGTAAAAAAGAATCCACTGGTAGATGTCAGAGGTGCTATGGAAGGAATTGCCTCCAAGGAAGTCTTATTGATGTAACCACTGTCCAAATGTAAACCAGTGGGTTCAACATTTGTAGTGGCTGCTTCACTTGGAATACCACCAAGAGTTACTTGTAACTCAAGGGGTGTAACCTCCTCAGGTTGTGTTGGTGGGTTAGCAAGGATTGATACATCAGACCCAGTCATTTGTTGATGTATATTCTCATTAATAGGTGATTGAGAAGGACTGGTTAGTGCCTGGTTCAAATCGATTGCATCCAACAGAAGTTTAGTTGGTGGGGGAATTGTGGATGTGATGTTTGGTGTAGAAAGAGAATTTGCCCCGGGCATTGGGCTGTGGATGATGGAAACGAGTGTTTCCAGAGCATCATATTGTGGAGTCCCTATTTGTATAACCTGTTCTTTTTTAGAAGAAACAGGAGGAGTTTCGGTTATGGGTTGAGATATTTGTACCAACTGCTGTGAGGAAGAAGCAGTAGTGGTTTCTTGTGACTTTTCTTTTGTCACAGGCGGTTGCTCTGGTATCTCATCCTCCAGAGATGCCTTTTTGATGGGTTTGGGGTTTTTTGATTTTTCTTTTTATGTGGTATTTTTTTGTGATTTTAGGTGAGGGTTTCAAAGCAGTTGTGGTGCTACTTTGATCTCCTTGAGCAGTGGGCTCAGCAGCAGATACCTGAGGAGCGGTGGTAACTGCTAAATTCTGCTCAGGCACCTCTGCTTGTGTTTTGCAAGGTGTTGACATTCTTGTAAAAGTTTCAGCAGTTAAGCTGTGCATTTGTAAATAGTCACCTTGGTTTATTGCAGCAATTTCATCCTTACTGAATTTCTTTTCAAAATAATAGCTTAGAAATCTTGGAAACAGTAAGAATGATTTTGTTTCAACATTTTTAACCAAATCATTAAAAATTTCCCGGGAATAATTAAAATTTTCTTCTTGAAGGATAGCATATCCCAGATTTTGAATTTTTAATGGTATTTCATTAAAAGCAGTGGTTTTCTTTGAAACACACATTAGAAGGGTATGAAATAAAAATCTTGTTGCAGAAGGAAAGTAGCCTTTTTGTAAGGTGTCCTTTTTCACTTCAGCATTATACCCTCTTTCCAGAAAATCATTTTTAACTCGTTTTTGGGAAAAGTAATTTTACCTTCCTGATCGTCGAGTTGAAAGACCTCTGAGATGGATTGTGATGTAATCTTGACATCTTTACCCTTTAGAGATGAGTTGATGGCTATTACAGTGTCTCCTTGTTTTTCAAGGGTTGCATTTTTCCAGAACTCTCTTTGGGTTGTCAAGTATATTGGTGCATCTGCTGTTAACAAAGTTTTGTACTTCGATGCAGAGATGGTATCAATGATGGAGTTGAAGATATTTGTGGTGCCGGGTTTTGTGAGAAGACCCAGAAGATTGTGAGATGGTTTATGTGGAATTTCAGTGGGCGTTGCCTTTTGAGAGGCTTGTTTGGATGTTGATTTGGAAGTGGGTTTTGCAGATGACTTCGATTTTGTCATTTTGGAGATGATGATCGAAGAAAGTTGTGAAGGAATTTGAAGAAAAACTGTTTTGAGAAGAGAATTTTTGAGAATTCAATTCGACAGTAAAACCCTGATTTGATGTGAAGTGGGGGTTTTATAGAGGAAAAAGTGAAGGCTGACGTGGCAGCGGTTACAAAAGTACTGACCACTATGTACTGCCCACATGCCAAACTCTGATGAAATGAAGGACAGTACTTTTTAAGAAAGTTACTGATGAAGGCAGTGGTTACAACGGTAAAATGGAAGCAGTGGATGATTTTCACTATCAGTGGATAAGACACTGCTTTTGAACAACAAAGTTTATCAAGGAAATGAGAGGACAGAGGATGGCTTTCAGCAGTGGACAGACTTTGATGTAGAGCAGACTTTTGAACAAGCAGTGGTTATGGCAGACTTTTAAGGATTTTAATGAAAACTTCATTTTTAGCTATTTTAAGGATGGATTTTTGATTTTTTGAAAACATTTTAATGCTTTTATTCATAGAAATACAAGATGTTGCTTGTTATTCCATGTTTATCATGCCAATCCTAGAGACCAAGATTTCAAAGGTGGCAGTATCTAATGCTTTTGTGAGCACATCTGCCAGCTGGTCTTTAGTTGGAACATGATGCAGAGAAATCAAACCTTTTTCATAGCAATCCCTCACAAAGTGATGTCTGATGTCGATGTGCTTAGTGGTTGAATGGGAAACTGGATTTTTGATGATATTTTCTGCTGCCTGGCTATCCAACATGAGTGGTGTCTTTAAGGCAATGATACCAAAATCCAGCAACTGATTTTGAAGCCACAGGAGTTGGGCTGTACAGCTTGCAGCAGCAATGTATTCAGCTTCAGCAGTGGATGTTGAAATAGCTGCTTGCTTTTTGCTTTGCCATGAAACTAAGCAATCACCTAGAAACTGGCACCCTCCTGATGTGGACTTCCTTGTTGTGTTACATCCAGCAAAGTCACTGTCTGAAAATCCTGAAAGCTTGATATTTCCATTAGCTGGATACCAGATACCAAGTGTGGGAGCACTTTTTATGTATCTGAATATCCTTTTTACAGCAATAAGGTTGGATTTTCTAGGGGCTGATTGACTTCTTGCACAAACACATGTTGCAAACATGATGTCTGGCCTAGATGCAGTTAGGCACAACAAAGACCCAATCATGCTTCTATATAGAGTTTGGTCAATCAGCTCATCATTTTCATCAGACATGACTAGCTTATTTGTTGCCATGGGTGTGCTGCATGGTTTACAATCATTCATATCAAATTTGTTTAAAAGTTCTTTAGCATATTTGCTTTGATGAATGAAAGTTCCATTTTGCATTTGCTGAACTTGGAGACCAAGAAAGCTTTGCAGCTCACCCATTGCACTCATTTCAAACTCAGCTGTCATGAGTTCCCTAAACTCCTCACACATGTTATTGCATGTGCTTCCAAAAATAATGTCATCCACATAAATTTGGACAATCATTAAATCCTTCCCTCTCCATTTAAGAAACAATGTTTTATCAAGGGTACCTCTTTTGAAACCATTTGAGAGTAGGAAGTTGGAAAGAGTTTCATACCAGGCTCTAGGTGCTTGTTTCAGGCCATACAAGGCTTTGTTTAGCCTGTAGACATGATCTGGATAAAATGGATCCTCAAAGCCTGGAGGTTGACGAACATATACCTCTTCTTGATTTGTACCATAGAGGAAAGCACTTTTTATATCCATTTGAAACACCTTCATGTTGTGGTTGACAGCAAAGGCCAGGAACAGTCTTATAGCTTCCAATCTTGCTACAGGGGCGAATGTTTCATCATAACCAATCCCCTCTTCCTGTCTGTAACCTTGAACCACAAGCCTGGCTTTATTCTTGACAACAATACCCCTTTCATCAGTTTTGTTTTTGAAGACCCACTTTGTGCCAATGGGGCTAACCTCCTCTGGCAGTTGTACAAGCTCTCATACTTGTTGTCTTTTAAACTGTTGGAGCTCCTCTTGCATAGCTTCTACCCAGTTGTTGTCTTTCAGTGCCTCATGGTACTTGACTGGCTGATGGATTGATAGAAAACCAGCAAAAAGAGAAATGTTTTGGGTTTGGCTTCTTGTGAGCACCCCTTCATTGATGTTGCCAATGATTTGATCAGGTGGATGAGATCTCAAGTATGTTAAATCTCCTTGGTATGGAATGATGGCATTAGTTGGTGAAGGCTGCAAATGTGTATCATCTGAGCTAACCACTGCTGGGGACTTTGTGGATCCAGCTGTGGCTTCAAAAGGTGGTAGAATGGGGGGTAATGAAGTGGACACATGCTGACTTTTATCCACTGTTTGAGGAGTTTTGTCAGCAGTGTTGTGGAAGCAGTGGTTAATGGGCTACTTTGGTCAACAACTGTTGAGGTCGTAGTGGTTGAGCTTTGACAGCTGTTTTGAACATCTGATGCTCTTCCCATTCTGACAGACTTTTGAGGAATGATGATTTCTTACCCATAGTCTGGTGTTGAATCCTCTGATGGACCTGCACTGTTAGTCTTGACAGCACTATTTTCAAAAGTGAATTTATCAAGATCAAAAAGATCTGCAGGATTTGCTGGGATTTTCATTGATGAAAGTTCATTGAACTTTACATTCGAGGTCTCCTCCACTGCCTTGGTCCGTGTATTAAACACTTTGTAGGCCTTGGCAGTGGTTGAGTATCCCAGATGATAACCACAATGAATTTTGGCTGCAAATTTTGAAATGAAGTCTTTTAAGTTCAAAATAAAGCATGGGCAGCCAAATACCTTGAAGTAAGAGATCAGTGGTTTGATTTTATACAGAATTTCATAAGCAGTCTTTTTGTGCCTGGGGTTTATTAAAACTCTGTTTTGGACATAGCAAGCAGTGTTTACTGCCTCTGCCCAAAAAGTTAATGGCAAACCTGAATCAGCAAGCATGGTTCTGGCAGCCTCAATCAAAGTTCTGGTCTTTCTTTCAACTACCCAATTTTGCTCTGGTGTTCTAGGGATGCTGTACTGCCTTACAATCCCTTTCTTCACACAGAAGGCATCCAACTCCTTATTTTTGAATTCTGTGTGTAACACCCCGAAAATGGGTTTGGTAATTAACCCATGGTAATACTAAAAGACGGGTAAAATACCGTTAGTGGTAAAAGTAACCCGGTAAATATTAGGATTTAAATAGTTAATCCTAATAATAAATAAAAAGTGGATAAAAGCTTTTAAGAAATAAAAGCTTAGAAGGCCCGAGTTAACGGGACCTAAAATAAACTTAGTCATAAATATTCCCGAATCCGCTAAATTAACTAGGAATATTTAACCTAGTTAATAAGTAGGAAAATTTTTAAAAGAAATAAGTAGGTTGTGGCCTACTTAATAACGAACCAAACACGAGGGGTTAAAGCTGGATAACTAGAAAAGTTATTTAATAAAAACAAACACAAACACACACACACACACAGTGTGTGTTCTGGGGCGACATCAGGGAGCTCCCCATGGAGCCAAACCCTAACAAGCACAAATCCAAGAAATTGAGAGGCCAAATCCAACCCAAATCGAAATCCAAGCTCGTATTCATGAACACCTAGTTGAAAGGATCACAAGGTATGTAAAATTGTGACATTTTGATCCATCTCAAATTCTAGGTTATTTGTAAGAAACTGAAATTGAGCTTGATTATGTCATGCATGGGTGAATCTTGAAATAATATGATGTCTAGGAGTAAACCCTAGTCAATAACATGTTAGATTGTTGGAAAAACTATGAGATTCATGATGATCCATTGATAAGCTAAGTGGGTTTTATGTTAATATGATGAACACTAGGAAATAGATTGTTGATCTAGTGTAAATTGACAATTTTGAAGTGAATTCAGAAATTATAGAAGTTAACCACTTTGTAAGATGGTTGATTTATGTGAAATTTGGGCTAAGAGATAAGCTAGAGACATGATAAATAAACATGTAAAATTCTGCCCTTAAGGTGTTCGTTGAAATGCCTCAAAGAAGGCTCGAAACTAGAATTTTGTAGTTAAAACACCTAGTTGTGATGTTTCGACTACTATGCAAAAATGTGATTAAAAAGAGTTCTAAATGTGTTAAACGCGATTAGAACTTTGGTTAAAACGGAGGTCTAGAGATAACGCCTACCGGGTAATTAAAGAGTGCTAAAACTAGTCGATAACTCGAAAATGCAATTAGCATACTAATGGGCATTTGACTATTAAAAAGGTCAAACTGACCTATAATACGATAAATAGCAATTTAGATATGAAATGCATAAGGTGGAATAATCGTATTAGAGTATGATTAAACTAACCACCTTGAAAACGATGATGATAGTTGACGCGTAACAAGCTAGGTGGAAGCTTGGAGTGAAAGCGGGTCAAACAAGTCAAGCATGGAAGAAAAGCGTAGCTCGGATGCATGGTAAGTGAAACTTACATAATTGTGTAGATTACTTGTCCATTCTATACGTTATAGATGCAATAATGCTAATATTGAAAATATGGATTTCCGACGCGATTGATACGAGTCGGAACACATAAAGATGATAAAAACCATGGTTTATGGCAAAAATGGCAAAACGGTAAATTAATCATGTAAAGACTAGGAAGTTGTGAATTTCCGTCAAGGTCACCTTGTAGTATAACCTAAAAATGATAGAAAGGGTAAAATGGAAATCGGTCAAGTATTGACTAATGTAAACCAAAGCCTAACGGAAACCTTTGGCGTAAGCCGAAACGGGTTGAAATTGCAAGAAAAGAAATTAAGAGAAAATGGGATTCGGTAATGAAATCCGGGACGGGATGTATGTATGAATCAGAAGTCAAAAACCATGTTTTTGATTTAATAGGCAACGTTGGGCATATAGGCCGAACGGGTCAAATGGTGGTGATAACACCATTTGACAATATCGATTAATTTGGTTGTCAAGTCTTATGTTAACAGGAGCGATTAGCAAATCGGATAATCGCGCCGCCATAGATTGTGTGATAATATAAGCGAGATATAAATCGGGTCTATTTGTTGACCCGAGCCAGGTACGCATTTTTATGTTGTAGTTAAAAGTGATAACTTGGTCGAATTATGGGTGAGAGTCCTTCATTGTAAAAGAAGGACCAAAATCGACCAAAACGCCCTTGTAGGCTAAATCGAACAAACAACCCTTAGAGGTTGTTTGGAAACGAGTCTTATGATTAAACAAAAGCTTAGAATAAGTGTAGATGTTGATAGATGTAATTCGTTAGCCAAATAGCTCTATTTGAGTCTTACCGTAAAATAACAACCCGAAGGGTAAAACTCGGAACATATAGACATACACATTGAATCCGACACACAAAGAGTTGTAGTTGAATATTACTCGATAAGAAATGTAGGAATAAGATGCTCGAAAGGAAAGAAAGCGATTTCAAGCTTTAAAGTGCTTAAATAACCTTAACGGGTCAAAATAAGCATACGAGCATAAACGGGTTTAAATAGTGTAATAAACCTATGATTAGAATCTAATATAGTAGGTAACATTAATTTGAAGAAGTATATGTGATATAGGAATCAAACAATGCGTTTGTTTGATAAAATGCGTAAACGGGTCAAATTCTAGTAAAAGGGTAATAAGCCGAAGACTTAAAGGTCTTAAATTTTGTTAAGCCGAATGTCGGATTTTAACTCCATATGATGGAGAATTAAATTACAATCATGTAGGAAGAAACGGTAGGTCAAACGGATAAGCGGTTTGAAAGATACGAAAGATTTCGTGTCAAATTACGGCGAAATGGAAAGGTGGGTTGCAGGTACCACCGTAAATTACGGTGCCACCGTAATTTACGGTGGACCTGATGTGGTTACGGTAGTAATCTTCTGATTTACGGCAGAAGAACACGAACCAAAGGGCCACCGTAAATTACGGTTCCACCGTAATTTACGGTGGAGGCCAGAATGAAAATCTTGTTTTTGATTTCAATTGTTTCTCGGACTTGTTTGAATACGTTTTAAACCCCATAAGACTAAAGCATTTCATGTTTAATGAAATGTAGGTACACTTCGGGATGCCGGAAGACGATCAAGCTCAACGAAGAACCGAACACGATAAAGATACACGCTTCCGCACATAGCAACGCTGTAAAATTCCAACAACGAATTTGATCACGTTATGTAGAATAACTTATGATTTGTAAAAGTTTTAATAAACCCGTATTTTTATAGCATGTGTAGTCTTAACTACACATCTAATTGTTGGTAATTACATACAAATCATTAATCAGAAACTAGGGTGTTACAAGTTGGTATCAGAGCCTTGGTTTAAGAGATTCGAGTATGGTGGGGAGGAACCATGCTTGGACTTAAACCTTATGCTCTTGACAAAGGATAGTGTTCGGTTCGAAGCTTGATCGCAAATCCGGTAAGTACAAGTACGTTAATAGTTAGTAGGCTAAAGTGTTATAAACAACACATAGGGCTATCGTGTGGTACACGTTACCCCAATTAAATGATTGATATAGTTGACGAAAATATGCGCGTTGACGCGTATAGTAGAAAAAGCTTTGTAATAGAATACGGGCGATTATTGAAGTAGATGCTACTAAATTTGTGAATGTCTTAATTGAAGGACACTCGCGTTTGAAGACGACGAGAGTCAAACAAATTGTGGATATGATGATGGAATGTTCCGAGATATGATAGAAAAGAGCATGCTCATTAAGGACCTAAATCGCGTAATGATCGCAGATAAGCTAATGGCAAGGAAAGCCTGTTAAAGCAAGCAAAATCAGGTACATGCTTTAAATTATTACATGAATAGTAATATGCAACAAATACATAGAGATTAAAAGTTGCATATGTAGATAGAAAACTTGGGAAAAACCTGAATAGAATACCTATCCAGGATATTGTTTCCAAGAAAAACAAGTAGAGGTATTACTTACATAGGGCGTGATGTGAAAACTATAAAAAGGTCATGTGTATCATGTGTTAATCGCTTACTCTGGCCAAGTAAGTAGTGGCATATGATACCATGAACTTCTTACGGTGGACACGTTTACGTCCGATGTGGTAATGGCGGGATGAATGGGACTAGTTAAAAAGTACCCAAACGAGACAGATAAGCAAGATATTTGAGAATAATGTAAACCCACAACCGAGTGACAGAAGCGGGTTACATTAGGATAATGAGCCCGAGTGAAGGGACAAACAAGCATGTAAAACGATTTAGACAAGTATTGGGAGGGAGTGTACTTACACTCGAACCCAGAAAACGCAAGCATGTAAAACGATTTAGACAAGTATTGGGAGGGAGTGTACTTACACTCGAACCCAGAAAACGCAAGCATGTAAAACGATTTAGACAAGTATTGGGAGGGAGTGTACTTACACTCGAACCCAGAAAACGCAAGCATGTAAAATGATTTAGACAAGTATCGGGAGGGAGTGTACTTACACTCGAACCCGGAGAATGCAAATATGTCCCTTAACGGGACGTTTTTGTAAAACGTCCAACTTAAAGACCAAGTCGGAATATAAAAATGAAGCGAGGTCTTAATGCATATCGGGAGGGTTGCAATAATAACGACTTCGATAAAACACCCGGTTGATGGGTAAGGATTTAAACACATGCGTAAACCGAGAGATGAGAACATGAATTTAAAGTTAAAAGACTCAGATTATGAGTTATGATTAAAAGACCATAAAATTTCGTAAACAGAAATTTTGATAATTATATTCAACCATATTGAGGTTGAATGGGTTGAATAAAGTATAAATGCTTAATGGCATAAGTAAGCGCGAGCAGGATAACAATAAGCTTGAGACAAACTGACGCGTAAATACGTCAGAAGTCATAAATGTCGGATGGATTAGCCCGGAAGTAAACAAATGAAGCCTTAGACTACGGTCAAGGTCAAATGAAGTTCAAGGGTGAAAACAAATAATTTTCAAACATAAAAAGAGTGCTTTGACACCATATATATATATATATATATATATTTCAATATAGACATGCGTAAAGAATGATCTACGGGATCAATATAACCCTTGGGGTTATAAACAATGGAAAAGTCTACGAGACTAATATGACCTATGGGTCACGACTAGAAAGAAATAGACTATAAGGACCTAGCCTTAAAGAGGTGAAAGTCTAATAAAATAGCCTATAGAGCAAAATGATAAAACTTACGGGGTTAATTAGACAAAGCGACGGATAAATTGAGAATCCCCGCATAAAACAAAGGCTGTAAAAGAATAAATTTTGGACTGTCAATATCCTGGAATGGATAATTGACAGAAGTTAAAGAGAAGATCCTAAAACTAAAACTTCGGTTTTAGTAAGAAATAGTATTTTTACAAACAGGAATTCTGATAGGAATTTAAACAATAAGTATGAAGGATACAAGTCTTGACACGGTTAGGCGCAAGACAATATATTCGAAAAATGAGATATTTTCGAAAATGAAAGGTTAATATAAATTAAACATGATGTAACACAATCACGGTCAAGAAATGTAATGTGAAGAAGAATCACATTATAACCAAGCAAGCAGTAAAAAGGAACTGGACAAATAAGTCTAGTTAGTGAAACCGGTTAAAGTCAGCAATTCAAGTTAAGAAATTTGGTTTGCTTGTAAGTGGTAAATTCGGTATAACTGAACCGAATAAATAAAATTGAAAATAAAAAGATTTATTGCTAAAAGTGAAAGATTTCACTAAAGACCTTTAAACGGGTCAAAGTACTGGATTCATAAAGAATTCAATAGTATATGAAAGCGAGGAATATCGCTAAATTAATTAAACTAGTGGAAATAACGACATTACGTTATTTCAAGTCGCATTATGTCATGTAAGATACGTAGATGATTAATAACCAAAAGAATATTACCATACTTTTCTGGTAATACTAACAATCGGTTAAGATATGAGAAATGCTTAATTGATTATCGAGAACAAATGCATTGAGTTTAAATTCAATGAATTAAGTAAGAAAAGGTTTCGAGGACGAAACCTCTTTAAGGGGGGTAGACTTGTAACACCCCGAAAATGGGTTTGGTAATTAACCCATGGTAATACTAAAAGACGGGTAAAATACCGTTAGTGGTAAAAGTAACCCGGTAAATATTAGGATTTAAATAGTTAATCCTAATAATAAATAAAAAGTGGATAAAAGCTTTTAAGAAATAAAAGCTTAGAAGGCCCGAGTTAACGGGACCTAAAATAAACTTAGTCATAAATATTCCCGAATCCGCTAAATTAACTAGGAATATTTAACCTAGTTAATAAGTAGGAAAATTTTTAAAAGAAATAAGTAGGTTGTGGCCTACTTAATAACGAACCAAACACGAGGGGTTAAAGCTGGATAACTAGAAAAGTTATTTAATAAAAACAAACACAAACACACACACACACAGTGTGTGTTCTGGGGCGACATCAGGGAGCTCCCCATGGAGCCAAACCCTAACAAGCACAAATCCAAGAAATTGAGAGGCCAAATCCAACCCAAATCGAAATCCAAGCTCGTATTCATGAACACCTAGTTGAAAGGATCACAAGGTATGTAAAATTGTGACATTTTGATCCATCTCAAATTCTAGGTTATTTGTAAGAAACTGAAATTGAGCTTGATTATGTCATGCATGAGTGAATCTTGAAATAATATGATGTCTAGGAGTAAACCCTAGTCAATAACATGTTAGATTGTTGGAAAAACTATGAGATTCATGATGATCCATTGATAAGCTAAGTGGGTTTTATGTTAATATGATGAACACTAGGAAATAGATTGTTGATCTAGTGTAAATTGACAATTTTGAAGTGAATTCAGAAATTATAGAAGTTAACCACTTTGTAAGATGGTTGATTTATGTGAAATTTGGGCTAAGAGATAAGCTAGAGACATGATAAATAAACATGTAAAATTCTGCCCTTAAGGTGTTCGTTGAAATGCCTCAAAGAAGGCTCGAAACTAGAATTTTGTAGTTAAAACACCTAGTTGTGATGTTTCGACTACTATGCAAAAATGTGATTAAAAAGAGTTCTAAATGTGTTAAACGCGATTAGAACTTTGGTTAAAACGGAGGTCTAGAGATAACGCCTACCGGGTAATTAAAGAGTGCTAAAACTAGTCGATAACTCGAAAATGCAATTAGCATACTAATGGGCATTTGACTATTAAAAAGGTCAAACTGACCTATAATACGATAAATAGCAATTTAGATATGAAATGCATAAGGTGGAATAATCGTATTAGAGTATGATTAAACTAACCACCTTGAAAACGATGATGATAGTTGACGCGTAACAAGCTAGGTGGAAGCTTGGAGTGAAAGCGGGTCAAACAAGTCAAGCATGGAAGAAAAGCGTAGCTCGGATGCATGGTAAGTGAAACTTACATAATTGTGTAGATTACTTGTCCATTCTATACGTTATAGATGCAATAATGCTAATATTGAAAATATGGATTTCCGACGCGATTGATACGAGTCGGAACACATAAAGATGATAAAAACCATGGTTTATGGCAAAAATGGCAAAACGGTAAATTAATCATGTAAAGACTAGGAAGTTGTGAATTTCCGTCAAGGTCACCTTGTAGTATAACCTAAAAATGATAGAAAGGGTAAAATGGAAATCGGTCAAGTATTGACTAATGTAAACCAAAGCCTAACGGAAACCTTTGGCGTAAGCCGAAACGGGTTGAAATTGCAAGAAAAGAAATTAAGAGAAAATGGGATTCGGTAATGAAATCCGGGACGGGATGTATGTATGAATCAGAAGTCAAAAACCATGTTTTTGATTTAATAGGCAACGTTGGGCATATAGGCCGAACGGGTCAAATGGTGGTGATAACACCATTTGACAATATCGATTAATTTGGTTGTCAAGTCTTATGTTAACAGGAGCGATTAGCAAATCGGATAATCGCGCCGCCATAGATTGTGTGATAATATAAGCGAGATATAAATCGGGTCTATTTGTTGACCCGAGCCAGGTACGCATTTTTATGTTGTAGTTAAAAGTGATAACTTGGTCGAATTATGGGTGAGAGTCCTTCATTGTAAAAGAAGGACCAAAATCGACCAAAACGCCCTTGTAGGCTAAATCGAACAAACAACCCTTAGAGGTTGTTTGGAAACGAGTCTTATGATTAAACAAAAGCTTAGAATAAGTGTAGATGTTGATAGATGTAATTCGTTAGCCAAATAGCTCTATTTGAGTCTTACCGTAAAATAACAACCCGAAGGGTAAAACTCGGAACATATAGACATACACATTGAATCCGACACACAAAGAGTTGTAGTTGAATATTACTCGATAAGAAATGTAGGAATAAGATGCTCGAAAGGAAAGAAAGCGATTTCAAGCTTTAAAGTGCTTAAATAACCTTAACGGGTCAAAATAAGCATACGAGCATAAACGGGTTTAAATAGTGTAATAAACCTATGATTAGAATCTAATATAGTAGGTAACATTAATTTGAAGAAGTATATGTGATATAGGAATCAAACAATGCGTTTGTTTGATAAAATGCGTAAACGGGTCAAATTCTAGTAAAAGGGTAATAAGCCGAAGACTTAAAGGTCTTAAATTTTGTTAAGCCGAATGTCGGATTTTAACTCCATATGATGGAGAATTAAATTACAATCATGTAGGAAGAAACGGTAGGTCAAACGGATAAGCGGTTTGAAAGATACGAAAGATTTCGTGTCAAATTACGGCGAAATGGAAAGGTGGGTTGCAGGTACCACCGTAAATTACGGTGCCACCGTAATTTACGGTGGACCTGATGTGGTTACGGTAGTAATCTTCTGATTTACGGCAGAAGAACACGAACCAAAGGGCCACCGTAAATTACGGTTCCACCGTAATTTACGGTGGAGGCCAGAATGAAAATCTTGTTTTTGATTTCAATTGTTTCTCGGACTTGTTTGAATACGTTTTAAACCCCATAAGACTAAAGCATTTCATGTTTAATGAAATGTAGGTACACTTCGGGATGCCGGAAGACGATCAAGCTCAACGAAGAACCGAACACGATAAAGATACACGCTTCCGCACATAGCAACGCTGTAAAATTCCAACAACGAATTTGATCACGTTATGTAGAATAACTTATGATTTGTAAAAGTTTTAATAAACCCGTATTTTTATAGCATGTGTAGTCTTAACTACACATCTAATTGTTGGTAATTACATACAAATCATTAATCAGAAACTAGGGTGTTACACTGTGCCATTGTCACTTCTAAAGACTTTTACTGGAAGGTCAAATTGCTTTTCAACCTGTGTCACAAAGTCTTGCAAAATGCCTGCAGTCTCATCTTTTGAGTGTAAAAAGAAAGTCCATGTAAACCTAGATAAGTCATCAACAATAACCAAACAATATCTTTTCTTCTTGAGACTCATGATTTGAACTGGGCCAAACAAATCCATGTGCAGCATTTGCAAACATTGGGTTGTTTTGGACTCTTCAATGGACTTAAAAGAGCTTTTATGCTGTTTTCCTTTTAAACAGGAAACACAATGCTCAGGACATGAAAACAATTTTTGTGGTAGGCCTCTTACCAAACCATTTTTTGAAATTTCAGTGATTATCTTAAGATTTGTGTGCCCCAGTCTTTTGTGCCAAAGTTCTGTCTCTTTGTTAGAGGCAGCTGAGAACATACAGGCATCAGCTCTGGGACACTCTTTTGACATATCAACAACATAAGCATTGCCACTTCTTTGAGCAACAAGTTTTGTTTGACCAGTTTTTATTATTGCTTCAATCTTTTTGACCATTTCTGGTCCCACAATCCTACAACACTCATTTGTGAACCCATACTCCTTGTCACTCATTTGTGAAACACTCAGGAGGTTGAATTTTAGACTGTCTATCAGATTGACATTTTCAAATTTTACATTGCCTGACTGTACTGTACCAGACCCCAGAACTTTCCCTTTACTGTTATTCCCAAAGGATATATCACCCCCTCCATGAATTTTGAAATCTTTGAGTAGGGCTTTACATCCAGTCATGTGCCTGGAGCGTCCACTATCAACATACCAAAGGCTATCTAAGCAGGCAGAAGCTCCCTGCACATGAAGTAAAAGGATTAGTTCATTAGGGTTTCCAAAGCCAATAAGGCTTTGGATGGGGTCTCAACAGTGTCTGGGATGGATGCACATTGATGGACAGTGGTTAGGTCAGGGGTTTGGACAGTTTTGGGACTGTTTCTTGCTAACCATTGTTGGGGGTCTTGACCAATCACCTGTTGGTACCCAAAAGGATGCCTGTTCACTTTAGGTTTAGAGGGCCTTTTGTAGGTCTCATAAACGTGTGGAATCCTTTGGTAAGACTGTTTTTCCTTACCTCTTCTGTATTGATTGGCAGGGGGTACATCAGTAACCTGAACATCTCTTTTGACAGATGTTTGGTTCAGCTGTTTTGTGACAGCTGTTTGAACTGGCACAAACAGTGGTTGGTTTTTGGTGAATTTGACAGATGATGTTGATGGACTCAAGGATGTTTTAGCAATGTACTCATTCTTTTTCACATCAAAGTTTTTGAGATACACACATGCTTGAGTTTTGTGGTTTGTTTTACCACAGACAATGCAGCTTTCAGCAGGAACAGTGACACTTGTTTAGTTTAAATCATATGCTTTTAAATGGAAATAGTCTTTTGTTAGATGATTCCTTTACTCACAAAATTCACAAAACAGGTTATTGATCTTTTCTTTCTTCTTTCTCTTTTCGGATTCCTTTGCAACAGAGTTTTTAACCTCTGTTGGGATGTCCTTGAGAGGAATGACTTTAGCTTTTGGAGCTTTAACACCATCAGTGGTTGTAAAGTCCATGGGCTTGAAATTTTCAGGAATGTCACACTCATCAGACCAGGTGGGTTTAAACTGGTATTTCTCAAGCTCCTCAAAAGTAGAGGATCCCACTGGTCTGTCAAGTGTGATTTTATTACCAAGTTTATCAGTGATTTTCACTTCTTGGACATTCTTGTTTGTGGGGATGAACTCAGTTGTTTCATCAGTGGTTTGAACAGATTTTTCAAAAGCAGTGTTTTCATCATCATGTTTTCTATAACCAACACCAAATTTCACATTGCTTTTTATCTGTTTTTCAAGCATAACCTCATACCCTTTGCATGATTCCATCCATTTTTCACAAGTGATCTGAGTGGACTCCAACTCCTTTTTGCAAACTTGGTATTTTTCTACCATAGTTTGAAGTTGGGTTTTGGTTATGCTCTGCTCTTCTTTCAGACTGCTGATCTCTTTTTCCTTTTCAGTCAATTTGTTTTTAAGTTCTTTTAAAGATCTTTCAAATTCGACTTCATCAGTTAAGATTTTATCCCGAAGGTTTTCATTTACCTCTTTAATGTTAGCAAAAGCAATAATGCAATTGTCAGAACACAGTTTTTCAAGAACTTGAGGAGATACCTTGGCAGCAGCCATCATTGCACAATCACATTGATGATTTTCTTCATCATCAGCTCTAACTTCTTTCTCACCTGCTTTCTTCTCTTCCTTTTCTTCTTTATCCTCTTCGGACCATGGATCTGTCAGTGGTTCAATCAGGGTTCCTGAACTTTCTCCCAGCAGTAGTTCACCAGCCACAGCAGTAACCACTGCTTCAGTCACCTCGTCCACTGTTTCAACACTTAGTTGTTCACCTTCAGTTTCAATCCCCTCTGGTATTGACTCTAATGCCATCAAACAAAATTCATCATTAGAAGGTTCGTTAAAGTAATAGAGTGCAAAATTTTCATCACCAAGCTCATCAGGCATACTGCTCCAGTCAACAAAGCCTTGAGTGAAGAAGCTTTGCTGATCTAGTTGTACTGCTGCTAGAGCAGCTGTTTGAGGTACAACAGTTTGCACTTGTGCCTGAGGGACAGGGGTTTGCACGTACTGAATTTGTGGAACAGTGGTTTGGACATAATGCACAGGCACAGGGGCAGCAGCATAATGAGCAGTGTTAACATGAGCTGCAGGGGTATATTGGGTATAGTGCACAGTGCTTTGATTTTGAGGTCTAGGGTTTGAACTAGGATGAGTGATTATAGGACCAGTAGTTTGACTCCTGCATTCCCTAGCGAAATGACCTAGCCTATTGCACATGTAACACTTGATTTTCGATTTATCCAACCCAACCCTTAGATTTCCATGTAACCCTGGGAATTTTCTCCCTGTTCTTTTGTAGAATTTGCTTGTTCTTACACTAAGCAAAGTCAACTGATGCAAAATGTCCATCTCTTCTAAGTCAATGGGATCAAAATGTTGCAAATCATTGAGTTCAAAGCACAAATTATCTGACATATGGTTTTCATTGTGATGTGTGTAAAATGCAACATATAAATTACATCAAATAAGGCATAAAACTAACCCTTTTTTAGTACTAATGTTGGAAAAAGTGTGCTTTTGTCTTCCTTTTGTATTTTCAGGATCAAATGAGCTTAAACGAACAAAAGGAACAAATATACAGCCAAAACCAACATAAATACAAAGAAAAGGAAGAAATGTGGCATGCCCGACCCCTCGACAACAACTCCCAAAGCAAAAACAAGAAGAAAGCTGAGCATGGGGCTGTGCCCAGCTGAGCATGGGGCTGTGCCCAGCCCGACACGGGGCGTGCCCAGCTCAGCACGGGGCCGTGTCCAGAATGGTCAGCCCTGGCACAAAAGACAAACCTCTAGAAGCTTCTATTGCCCACCACGGGGTCGTGTCCAGTGAACACGGGGGCGTGGCGAAAGTACAGCAGGCGCATTAATTGTAATTGCGAATTACAATTAATGAAGAGAGAGAATGTCAGACAAGCACGGGGGCGTGCCCAGCGGACACGGGGGCGTGTGGAGCTAATAAAGACAAACTGTATTAATGAAGAAAGTGAAAAGGGTGGACACGGGGCCGTGTCCAGCGGACACGGGGCCGTGTCCAGGCTTCTGTACAGCCTATAAATAGGAATGCTTGGCTCAAGTTCAAGGCATCCCTTGGCACACCACCTCTCTCACACTTCATCCACCATCCACCACCATCACAACACCATCATCCACCACCATCATCCATTGTCCATCATAGAGTGTGTGAGTCGTCTCGGGATCCAAGATTGATCGTAAGAGTTCTTGACAATCAAGGCCATGTTTGCCTAAGTCTCTTACATCACTTGGTGAAGACAAAGTGTCTAGTATAATACTTTTTATTTCTAATCTTTTGCACTTTTTATTTGGTTTTGTATTAATGACTTTAATAACTAGTTACTTATGTTGAAGGTGATCTTTCCTTATCGTTTGTCCGTGGTGTCTTGGCATTATTTTACTGTCTATATAAAATAAAGGATTTTCACCATTCATATCTCCACGGTCTATATGGAGATATGTTGGCTACCTGGTAGGGGGTTAAGGGAACGGTTTGGTAAAGGTCTTGCCATTGTTCAGCGTTTAGAGGTCCTGCAATGGACCTGGGTCAAATTTAGTAGGACCTCCTTCAATACTTCACGGTATTGGATGGCGGGGGTCCAAACTCTTTGATCCCCTCATAAGTTAACTACTATTAATACTATAACCCGGCTATTTAGGACTGTATCCCTGCTGACTCAGACTACTTAGCCGAGGGTAACGTCACCGCCAAAAGCGGGGCCTACCACAATACTGCATTAATAACTTAATTCATTATCTTCCAATAATCCACCCTTTTAGGATTGTATCCCTGCTGACTCAAACTACTGGGGTGAGGGTAACGTCGCCTTCAAAAGAGGGGCCTACTACAATAACTAAGATAATCTCTTAATTATGTGCAAAAGTGCAGAAATAATCAAAGGTTATACTAGATACGAGTCGGAACCAAGTGATTCATCTTGTCTATCTGTTTTTTATTTTTATTTTTGTTTTCAGCATTTTAGTTAGTTTTATTTTTTCTTAGTTTAAAACTTTTTTTTTCTAAACTTTTATTTTGGTTAGACGTTGAGGATAAACCGGTACTAAAAGCTCTTGTGTCCTTGGACGACCTCGGTATCTTACCAACGCTATACTACACTCAACGATGGGTGCACTTGCCCATATGTGTGTTTAGTGTTAGTGAAATATCGTGTTTTATAAATTTAAAACTTGGCTAAAATAAGTGTTAAAAAGGGCTTAAAATATACACCTAATATATACGACACTTACCGCACATCACATTGTTTGCAGTAAAAGCATAATTTGTAGAGTGAGGATCAGGGTTGTTAAAATTTCCACCAGCAGTTATATCAATGAAGTGATCATAACCCTGTTCCTTACCACTGCTACCAGATTCTTCCTGACCGAAAAGAGCTGTGCTACCGAATGAATAATCATCAGCAACTTTTCCAGACTCTTGCCACTTCTTTTTCTGGTTCAACTCCCTTTCATAGGTCAGGAGTCTACCATGAAGTTGGGCCAGGGTCAGATCTTTGAACTCAGCAGAGTTTCTAGTGACAAAAGCTATGTGATATTCGTTAATTTACACATATTTTAGTCCCCCGTTTTACCCCTATTTTATGCGTTTTCGGCCGTAAAACTGTCATTCGGATACTTAATTATCTACACTTTTGTTTACAGGCCTAAAACAGCATACCAGACAAGATGATAGCGAAAACGAGGACTTTCCGGACAAAACGACGAAGCTGCGGACATTTTGTTAGAAAAACTGACCTGGGCCTGTGGAACGGTCGTGCGACCTGATGCACGACCGTGCATCTCCGACAGTTGTTGATTAGTCCGGCAATGAACGAGCAGTGCGACTAGGCGTGCAAGGAAAACAAGGCCAGACCGGTGACGCACGGACGTGCCATCCGAAGAACGACCATGCGACTCCGAAGATCAGCCAAACTCTCGGAACTACACCACCAGTGCAACAACTCATGCACAGAGTCCCGGTGATGAACGATCGTTCGATATGAAGAACGGTCGTGCGATTTCGAATCTGGTCAAAGATCTGACGACGTATGCAGTATGGTGCCCCATCCCTAATAATTGCTTAAAGTGCACGGTCGTGCCATCTGAAGAACGACCGTGCGACAGCGAAAAAATATAAAAACAGAACAGAAACATTCTGCTCGATATTCTGGAATTTTGGGAGCTTCACAGGCGATTTTACAGGCTCCGGAGGCTATGCTTTTGATCCGGATTCAAGCCACATCGTGCCGTTTAGCTCCATTACTATCCGAATTCTTAGTCTAGTGCTTGTTTATGGTTTGGTTTTCTAATCTTTCCATGATTTTGTTAATCTTTCAAGCATTTAGATTAATGTTTATGTATTATTGTAGCCTTTGGGCAAAAACACAACAATCCCTTGCTTGATTATAGCCATTAGTGTGTTAATCTTTGTTTGTAATGACACTTTGAAGTATTTTCTATGTTAATCTTTGATGATTAGTTTGCAACCTTGTTATTGATATTGATTTCTTGATTATAAGTAATTATGTTGGATGATTGATGTTTGGTTAGTTAAGATAGTTGAAAAATGAAGCCTAATTAATCTTGTATTAGTAAACTTTGAACTTGGTTAACTAGATTAGCTTGGTTTAAATGTGTGCATCATGATACTAGAAATGGTTAGTGATTTAATAAAATGTAATTATTGTTAATCAAGAGAGCTTGCCGTCACGGAAGGACCTTAACGGGTTAGATGGTGTCGTTATAAATTCTTGCCATGATTTGTTAGCTTAGTTAGTAGTTTAGGCCAAAATTGCTATCTTGGTGAATTATTGTGCAAGATTTGTAAAATGAACTCGGTTGTGATTTAATCTAGTTTATGCTTGTCTCGGTGGTTGCATTGTGTTTATCGGTGTCTCTTTCCTTGATTAAGTGCGGTTAGAAAACTCCTAACGGATGACTAACTTATTTTTAAGAGATTTTCATAGACATTTATCAATTGCACGTTAAAGAACAATTTTAGGTGGTTAAAGTGTGTTTATCGTTTTAACTTTCCGAATGATTGTCATGTTAGGATTCCCGAAAGGGATACTAATTGTCTTAAAATGGAAAATTGACCGAATGCTTCTAGTGCCAAAACTTACTTAGTTGACATGCTTTGGTTGTGTATTAAGCAAGGCTATTTATCTATTTTCATATTTGGTATTTACTATGTTTTTATAAGTAGTTGTTTATGCTTACTTTAGTTTATTAAAAACCAAAAAACTTATGTTTTTACCGGTAGTTTAGTGATAAAGGTCTAGTATTAATTCTCCGCCCATTTCCTTGGATCGATACTTGGTTCTTACCGATACTTTATTACATATATGACGGGGTACACTTGCCTCTTTCGTGTGTGTTTTGATGTAAAAGTAATAATCACTTTTATAAATTTAAAACCGAATCGTGTGTAAATTCATTGCAAAATTATGTATATATACGCACACATCAAGTTTTTGGCGCCGCTGCCGGGGAAATGGCGAGTTTTAGGAACGACCCGAGTCATTAAGTTATCGGTGTATATACTTGTTAATATTTGTGTATAATTTCTTGATTATTTATTTGTTTATTTATTTGTTAATATTTCTTGTTTTTATTTCATTTATTCATTTTCCAAGTCATTTTTGTACACTTGTAAATTTTTGTTCCATTTATTTATTTAATCCGGATTTATTATTTATTTATTCTTTGATTTCTCGGCTTCGGGTAATCATTTTTATATTAGCCGATTCATTTTTTTTTTGTGTTGATTTTTATAAAAATTTCGGGCCTATTTTCGAATTTTTATAAAATTTTCAGCCCATTTTTAATAACATTCTGCTTCTATTCAGCTGAAAAAAAAAGCAGAATTATTATATTAATAAAATATTCATTGTGTCAAATTTTCGTTTGCAGGTTAATGTCCTATACCCCCGCTCCCAATCCTATTGAGCCGTCAGACGAACCCGAGCGTGATCTGAGGAGACGTCTTCGTGAGAAATCTCGTGCAGTTGGGCGGCTACTCGCAGCTGGTGAGCTGGAACAGGTGGTACCCGCTAAAGCCGAGGGCTCAGGGGCAGCAGAAAACGCAACCATGGCAGACGACGACATACCTTTGAATGAAACGAACCAACCCGGAGGAGAAGGTTTGCTACCAAGCATTACCCGACCGACGGTAGCAGCACCGAGTTTCGAAATAAAATCTAGCGTCATCAATATGATACAAAACTCGGTGCAGTTTGACGGGAAGGATCACGATGATCCGGGTCGGCACATCGCAAAGTTTCTTGAGGTGTGCTCGACTTTCAAGATAAGAGATGTTTCTGAGGACGCGATACGTTTGCGGCTCTTTCCATTTTCATTGCGAGACAAAGCCGGTGCTTGGCTTTTGTCACTTCCGGCCGGATCTATCACCACTTGGGCCGAGACGGCGGAACTCTTTGTACAAAAATATTTTCCTCCGGAAAAGACGACTAAATTGAGGAACCGTATCATGACGTTCAAGCAAGACGACGGGGAATCTCTACACGCAGCTTGGGAGAGGTTTAAAGATCTCTTAATTGATGTCCCACATCACGGGTTGTCCAAAAGGCAACTAGTTCTGACCTTTTATCAGGGACTCAATTATGACTCGCAGGAGCGTTTAGACGTGTATGCAGGAGGCGATCTTGGAACAAAGACACCGACCGAAGCTTACGCGATCATAGAGAAAGCGGCGTTGAAGTCAAGTTCTCGCCACGGTGGAGCGCGGAATAAGACATCATCCACTTACGGAGTTCATGTTGTGGATACATATACGGCTCTTACTGCACAAATTGGAGCCTTGGCAACAAGAATCGATCAGTCTCAGAATGTCTCGCGAATTCAATCGCCATATTGTGATCAATGCGAGGTTGCACACGTGCCAAGTACGTGTGAGCAGGGTGTTATGTTTACAGGTCACGAGGAGGTGAACTACATGGGAAATCAAATCAGGCCCCAAAATAACCCCTACAGCAACACGTACAATCCTGGGTGGAGAAATCACCCAAACTTTGGGTGGAAATCTGGTTCTGGGAACCAGAACGCACACGGTTATGCTCAAAATGCGCCTGCGCCACAACAATCTCAAGGTCAGTCCTTCCAGCCACAGTATCATAATCAAGGCTCAGGAAGCAATTCTTAGCCTCACGCCTCTCAAAGCAACGCAAAGCTAGAGGAAATGATGGCACAACTGCTGAACAACTCCAACAATGCTAATCAAATGGCTGAGAAGCGATATCAGCAGCATGATGAGCGGTTCATGATCAACGAAGGAGAAATGCAGAGTCAAAAGGCTTCCATTCAGACAATCGAGAATCAAGTGGGCCAGTTGGCGAAAATGATGTCGGAGAGACCTCCAGGTGGTCTTCCGGGCAATACCGAGCAGAATCCGATGGGGCGTGGTAATGGCCCGCACTTGTAACAAGTGTGGGGACATGAGTCTTGCTATCGACTCGCCGAAAAAAATTTAGCATGAGTCTTGCTATCGACTCGCCGACAAAAATTTAGCATGAGTCTACGCTACTGACTCGCCGACAAAAATGTAGCAGGAGCGTCTTTGGCGCTATAAGGGTAAAATAGTCCGCTTTTATGTTTTTGTAGTTTTAGCGTAATTTAGGTTAGTTAGGTAGTTTACGTTAGTTTGTTTTAGTTTCGTACGTGCCGAGCGAAGGTTCTGTATTGCAATATTGTTAGAACAGTTGGTGTGTCGAAACAATGGCGAAAAACGGCCGAAACAGTTGCTGGAAATAGCTTCTGCGGAAAAATTCTGATCTGCACCTGATGCACGACCGTTCCTCGGGATGCACGACCGTGCGTTTCCGAGGGCTGGCACGGTGGATCGCTCCCCCGGTGCATTTCCGAGAAAAGTTGCTAGGGTTTGGGTGATGTCGACGACGCACGACCGTGCCACGCGGAGAACGACCGTGCGTCAGGCTAAGGGCAGTTTTGTCATTTGGCACTATAAATACCCTCATCTGCAGCCCCCATTCATAACTCGCGAAACCCTAGTCGCTGCAGGCCGTTCCAGAGCGATACTTCATAAAATCGCACGGTTTTTCGCACGATCTCACACCCTTCTTCGCACGGTACGTTCCTAGTTGTAGATTTCTTGTTTCCTTGCTTTCTAAGGTAGATTTCTTCCGATTCTTCAAGGAAATTTTTAGGGTTCTCTTCATAAACAAATCGAAACCCTAACCCTTGTTGAATCGTAGTATCGTGAACATCTGGTGCATTTTTCTGACCCATGTTTATGTAAAAAACTTCATGATATGTGAAAAAATCGGGCTACTTAGAGCCTAGGTCAGAATCTGCAGAAAACGAAGTCGCACGGACGTTCCTCGTATGGAACGGTCGTGCCTCGCCGATTGATTCACGATAGTTGGTTGTTGGTCGGTGTTGCACGGTGGTGCCGTTGGTTGCACGCCGTGCAGTTCCGACATATTTGGGCTTGGTCTGTTAGTTCTCGGAGACGCACGACCGTGCGTCTCGAAGAACGACCGTGCCATATGCCCAGATCAGATTGACAGTTTCTTCATAATTGGCTGCTCGCCTGTTTGTGATTCAAATTTTTCCTGTTTCCATCTTTCTAACGTTATTCCCCATACAGATGGACCATCCTTTCCTTCAGTTTGACCCCAACATCGAGAAAGAGGCTCTTTGCATTCCGAAGCGCAACGCCTTGTGGGAAAGGCGGGGACAGTTCGGAGTCCCCCGATGGTTGGATTGGGAAGTCATGCGTGAACTCAATCAGTATGACAGATTAGATGACATGATGAGTCCCCCGCTTGCAAATCTGGTCGGTTGCAACCGACCCATTTACCGGGAGTTGACAATTGAGTTCTTCGCGTCTTATGCCTATGAAAAGCTGATTGCTCATCGAAGACCCAAATTTCGCTACAAGAAGCGGGTAGCCTTCAGGTTATGTGGACAATGGCATTCATGGTCGGTTGGCCGATTAGGTAGAAGACATGGGATTTATACTAGGGACGACATGGATGATCCCGAAGTCTTCAATGATAAGTTCACCTTCCCTTCTGATGCAGAGCGGGATGCATTTTGGGTTGTTAACGCTATTGGGGATCCCTACAACCCAAGGATGTCGAAGGCCTCGCGACTCAGAGACCCTTTGGTGCGAGTGATGCACCATGTTTTTAGCCATACGATATGCGGTCGCATGGACAGTCTTGGTAACTGTCCAACACTTGATTTGATCTTTTTATATGCGTTGGTTGACAAAGCACCCATCAACCTAGCCGCTCGAATGGCTGAATACTTCGTCAAGAGCTCGGGGCGAACTACCAACAACGAGATACATGGCGGTCAGTATGTGACCGAAATAGCCTACAACGAAGGCTATATGACTGAGGAGGTGGTTCAGGGTCTCACTCTGATTACTGAGGGGGTTCACGTTGATATCAGGTCGCTGAAGGCCATGGGGGTGATTGTTGAGCTTGATAGGGGGGATAGGTTGAGAGGGCTGAATAACGAGGTCTGGGACCCGTTGCCTCCAGCTGTGGAGGAAGATGAGGATGTTGAGATGGGAGAGCAGCACCAGCACCAGCCACCGACACCACCACATGTCACACCCCGACCACCTGGAACATACAAAACGTGGCGGAGACGTCGGGGAGTGTTGTAACAGAATTAATCGTTTCAGATCCATGGCAATTAAAGTTTCGTTTTATAAATCAAACATGAGAGTTTACATTATTTAAACAAGAAATAAAAAGTACATAACATAAATTAACTAGTTCTTGTCTCGTTTTAAGTCACTAAGGCACAGGTCCGCCTAAGTATGTCTTGATAAGTCCTATACATCATCACCTGAAAACACATGTGAAAATAGGTACGTCAGCATAAAAATGCCTGTGACATACATAGGTTTTGTGAAAAATAGGTTTCATGACTTATGTTTGAGAAAATGTTTAGTCATGAACCTTGTAATTTGCTTTGTCTTGTAAATCATTTGAAAAACGATAAGATCAGATGATATGTATAAATAAGTTAATAATGTATGGTTAAAGGAATAACCATGTAAAATGTGTTTGTATAAGATAAGTTGTTTATAAATCAATGTCTTGTGAAAAGTATGTTATTTGTATGAAATGTTATATGTCTCAAACTGAAATGATTCAAATAACGCTATGATATGTAATACCATACAAACACTTATATATAGGAAGTACCAGCGGCGTATCCACCATGCTTGTATCATATTACACACGCCTCGTTACTTAAGTCACTTAAACAAACCACCAAATGTAATAAGTCTATGTTTAAACCAATTGTCAAAAGTCCTTGTATAAATCATATCAAATGTTAATAGTCCAAAAGTAGTCAAGTAATGTGTAACAAATGTTATGTATGGTAAGTAAAATAAGACTACTTAAACCATAAGTAAAAATGTACAAAACAAAGTATTGAAGTAAAACTTGGTTTAAATCAAAGTTATGTTTTGTGTAGTAAATGCATACTATACTGGTATAAACATTTATGTGGTATTGTGAAAATTCATACATCCAAGCCTTGCGACAGTCGGATAACTATGTAAAAATGAGTTATCAAAAGAATATGTATTCGGATTCGGTCATTCCTTATGTCCAAACAAACCCGAGATTTCAGGAATAGGATTTGTCAAGTCCTATGGTACCAGTACTTACTACCGAGCGGCGTAGCTAATGTTAATGAACGTATAATAGTCTCGTTTGTGCAAACCAAATGTCATAGCAAAAGTGAACATGTTATATGAAAACGATGGACTAAGTATGCTAAGTTAACATACAAAGCAGAAAGTCATGTTAATCAATGTGCTAGCATGCTATCAGTCAACATACATAGCAGAAATGTAAAGTAAAACAATGTACTAAGTATGCACACAATGGGCATACATAGCATGAAATGTAATGTAAAACGATGTACTAAATACACACACATTGGGCATACATAGCATGAAATGTAATGAAATCATGTACTATAATGTACTAACAAACATAGCAGATATGTGATGTGAAAACAGGAAAGCACGAAAGTAACAAGTAGGCACATGTGTTTCACCCCAAAACAGTTTGGAAAACAGTAAAAGAGGGGTCTATGTACTCACTTGAGATTGCTTAGAAGTCCTAAGATAACCACCAAGCAATGCTAGAGATCGCGGAATATCAAACGACACCTAATATAGGTAACTACATTAATAAACCGGACCTAAGTCGGAAGATCGGATAGAATGAGGGTTCTTAAACCAAACGAGTGTAGAGACTCGTTTCATATGGTTTAACAAGGCCTACATACTAAATGAAACCTAACCTAAGTGCTTACGACCCATTACGACCCGTTTAGGTAGTTTATGCTACTTTAACGCGTCGTTCGCGTAAAACGCGTTCGGACCGCCTAACTTGTCCTATGACAAGTAACATATGCCTTAACATGTCTAATATTGTTGTCAAATCAGCTTAGATGTCAAAAGTCATGTTACATATGTTTAAAATGAATTTTGGCATCAAAGGGGTATTTTGGTAATTTACCTAAGGCATATAAACTACCTATCATACAACTACTTAAACGAAGTGACCATAAGGTATAACCTCGTAAGGTTATTCCCTATATACTATGGTCACCTAATGTATTTGGTCGGATCCTAATGATCGACCAAATGGGTCGGGTTTGAAAGTATAAGCGATTGTTTAGATCGCTTACCTGACGACCCTATATAAGCACTAAACTAAAAGTGACGAGCTAAGCATGTTAAAACATGCTTAACTAAGTTTAGAAAACAAGTTTAGTATCAAAACAAACGGTTTTGATACCCATAAGTAGTTTGGTTACAAAATACGCAAGAATACGTATTCTGACCGAAACTACGGCTCGTCACTGAGCCTAAATAACGTGGTAATCAGTAGGTATAGTCAATAGGGACTATAACCATCGTGATCACGCTCACGTTATGAAGTTCAAACGAACTTCGCATCGACCATAAACTGGTCAATGCAGAAAGTCAAACAAAGTTTGACTTTCGGACTCGAAAAGCAATAAAAGAACGAAGGAACACTTACGAAGGGTCCCCGAATGCTAATCTAGATCAAAATAGCTCAGGTATGAAACAAATGTTTCAACTTAGAGCACAAATGATCAGATTCTTGTGAGAAAAGAAGTGAAATGTGTTGGGTAGTTATAGTATTTCCCGAACCGTTAAGATCGTTTCTTGAATAACATGATTTAATCTTGTGCGTACACTTGTCAAAATGTTATGGTAACTGAAAATGGCCTATTATGAGCTGAAAGGGCAAGTTTAGAATGTGTGGATGAGGTTTAATCAGCTGAAATCTGCTGACTAAGCATACTTATCTGTTCTGGGAGGCTGAGGCGGCCCGCTTCAGGATACACCAAAGCTAATGCGGGCCGCATGGGAATTCTGATCAGAAAATAAGTTTCAAAAATGACAGTTTCAGCCCCTGCACGTGTTTAAGGCCATTTCCGACACTTCTAAGGCCCGTAAAGCCAACTTTAAGGCCCTAAAATGATGCCTAAACATTGTGGACATGAAACATGCTCAAAAATATCTCAGATGTCGGTTCGTTTGGTCGTACGAACGCGATGTTCGCTTAATTACGACGGAATGAGCATAAGCGCGAAAAACGATCCAAAAGACGCAACGAATGGATTTTTCTTATGCCAAACACTAAAATAAAATATTTTAGTGCTTACATAAATTTTTGGATGTCCGGATGTATTCAGAACGTAAGTTATGCGCGAAAATGCAAACTTGTGCACTTTTTGACACTTTTAGTCCCTGAATGACCCAAAAGTTTGTTTTAGCACACCGAACCCCTCAAAGCCTATTTCTAAGCTATGTGAAGGATATTTATGGTATGTTTAACTTATGGTCATGTTCCGGAATGTCTGTTACAGTTCAAATTGGCATACTTTCGCAGTTTGTCAAGTTTAGTCCCTGTAAGCGAATTAACTTGTTTTTGCCATACCAAAGCCTTCAAAACTTATTTCTAAGTTATGTAAAGGTTATTTATGGTATGTTAAGTCTATTTCACCATTCCGGAGTGTTCGTTGCATTAAACTGGTTATATTTACGCATCGGTGCGCGTATAACCTTCCAGAAAGCGATTTAGAGTTTGGAATTGAACAAGAGTTGATATGTGCAAATGATACACATATTTTTACAAATCCCAAGTATGAAATAAAATATTTCATTGGTTTGGAATTTTTTTGATGATTGAAGTGACACAGGTGTCACATTCTCCCCTACTTTAGGAAATTTCGTCCCGAAATTAATACGTAGGAGTCTATTTGTGACTTTGTGTCAAATAACCACCCGAGATATGTAAGGCATAATCCTGACATTTCCTTAACGGACATTTTTCAGAAATGAAAATGAACGAAATGAGTCATTTTCCACAACTTCTTCAGAAACGAAAATGAACGAAATGAGTCATTTTCTACAACTTCTTCAGACCCGAAAATGAACGAAATGAGTCATTTTCCACAACCTCTTCAGAAACGAAAATGAACGAAATGAGTCATTTTCCACAATTTCTTCAGAAACGAAAATGAACGAAATGAGTCATTTTCCACAACCTCTTCAGAAATGAAAATGAACGAAATGAGTCATTTTCCACAATTTCTTCAGAAACGAAAATGAACGAAATGAGTCATTTTCTAGACACACGACCAAACTAGCTGTGGTTTCCGTGCACTGAATTCCATAATTATGTATGCATCCATAATTACGTAATTCCTTGCATAGTCCGCACAGTTTGTCTTGAAATGTTTTAGGGGAGGAAAATCAAACCTGTGATGAGTGTGACTAGACTACCATAAGGTCCTTTTAATTAGATCGACAAATGATCCTTTTAATTAGGCCACCAAGGAGTCCTTTCAGTTATCTCATCACATGATATTCCTAACCAGATTTTTGGATCAATCTATTTAACTAGACCACTCAGGGGTCTAGTTATGGAATAGTACAATATAATCCAAGGGTCTTTACTATTACGTAAAAGCCCATTGAGGATTTAATATAGTACCTTTGGATATCCTACTATGAATCCCTTATACGAAGATATGGAAGATTCTACGAGGATTTGGATAACAAAAACTTGGATTACACCAAAAACATAAAAGGAAACACATAAGCACATAATCACATAGTTGTTTAACTTGGTTATTGATTTGTTATCTTTGGACGCGGATACTTAAAGCACACCAGGAATCCAATTCGTGGATTTCACTTGGCACTTTAATCATTTCAAGAATCCATCCATGAAGATAGGATGATCTACCAAAAATTCGATTTTCGTTTTCAGGAAAACGCAATATGCGAATTAAGGTACACAATAATTTAGGACATACGGAAATACCCTTGGGTACCCTATTAAGAATTTATAGTGGTACTTGGGGTATTCGTACAGAATTATAACTTTCACCTTGTACTTCGTCTCCTTGCAAGAGACGGGTACTTAGGATCTTTGTGTAAAACGCAAGAGATTGTAAAATGGAAGAATTTTGGGGGTAGTTTGCTTTTCAAGGAATATGATTCCTTGATTGTCGGTATTGTTGTTTATACATACAACCACATAAATACATTGTAATGTAAATAAAAGATTTATTTATAAACAATGATAACAATTGTTTCATGGACCTTGACAACAAAAGAAAATAATACATAAGACATGATTATTTCTAAAGAGTGTTGTCTTCTTGTCGGTCTGATGCTCATCTCTGTGCTGGATTAGCATTAGCAAGCTTTGGGCAATTTCTTCGGAAATGACCCATCTCGCCACACTTGTAGCAAGAACCTGGTGGAAAGCGAGCTTGAGCAGGATTGTTGTTAGCTTGATTTGGTGCAACTGCTGCTACGCAAACTTTTGCTGTGTGACCTTTACGTCCACAAATTTCGCATTCGCGGCACTTCACCATAGCATGATGATAAAGGTTACATTTGTTGCACAAGGGTGAAGTTCCATTGTATGGCTTCCTAGTACGGGGTTGAGCTGGTTGGTTGGGGACGGCTTGATCATTGTGAGTAACCATGGTGAAGTTCTGAGAAGCCTTTCGCTTCTTTGACTTCTTAGGGGGTCCAGTCGGTTCATCCATGGTCTTTGATTCCTCGATTGGTTTCGATTCCTCGACTGGTTTCTTGTCACCCTTTCGGAAAAGCTTACGTTTCCTGATTTGAGATTCAGTCAAGGTTGCAGATAGCTCAATGGCCTGCCTAACCGTAGTGGGGTTACTACCAGTAACAATGTCCTGAACTGAGTCAGGGAGACCATCAATGTATTTTTCGATCGCCTTATCCAAAGGCGTAACCATGGTAGGACACAACAGGCTCAGCTCTTCATATCGATCAGTGTATGCTCGATGTTCGCCGCTGTCTTGCTTAAGGTCGTCGAATTCTCTTTCCAAGGCCCTGATCTCGTGACGAGGACAGAATTCCTTCATCATCAGTGTGCGAAGTTCTTCCCAAGTTTGGGCCAGTGCCACTTCGGCACCCCTATCTCTCACCACACCGTTCCACCACGTCAAAGCTCGTTTCTCAAAGACACTAGATGCGAAATCTACCTTTCACTCGTTTGGACATTGAATATGCCTAAAGGTGCTCTCTAGACTCTCGAACCATTGCAGAAGTGCAGTCGCTCCTTGAGACCCAGAAAACTTTGATGGCTTGGCCGAGTTGAACGTCTTGAAGTTGCAGAGGGCATTATTGTTGTTGATAGCTTGGTGACATTGGGCAACGATGGTCGGGATTGCAGCAGTTATTTGCTGTGTAATGACAGCTGCCAGATCGTCAATAGATACCGGATTTTCGCGTCGTGGAGGCATTCTAAAAGAGAAGAACATGAAAAGAAACGAGTGAGAGAATTAGACGAAAAGAATGAGATGAAACAAATCTGATGAAAGCAAGGATAGTGGTCATTTATTTGTTACTACAAAGCAACAAACGACCCTGGTGATTAATCAAAGTAAATAGGTCAAAAATAATGCATCGCGAAGACATGCTCACCTATAAGTGAACACTCATCCCAAGAATTCCCAGGTAAGCACGACTGGTCTCGCGTCTGATGAGATGTATACGAAGTGCTTGCCTAGACAGAAAACCTAGAATACAGGCATTCACCCTTCCAGTTTGCACGTGTTCACATTATTTAAAACCCAAAACCTTGACGAGATTTTGAAAATTCAAAGGGGTTCAAAACCATATAACAGAGGGTTCAAAACCTTACAATAGAGGGTTCAAAACCTAGTAATCAATCATCCTAGAACAGATGATTAGTTTTCAAAGCGGTTTTGAAATTTATGTTCTTGTTGTGGTCGTCGCCTAAGGATAGGTGACGGTATTGTTTTATGACTAAACGCAAGTAAACTCGCATTAGGGTCCTAGAAAGGTTATAAACTAGGTCAAAGCATTACTAATAACCTAATTCCCTATAACCATTGGCTCTGATACCATCTTTTCTGTCACACCCCGACCACGTGGAACATACAAAACGTGGCGGAAACGTCGGGGAGTGTTGTAACAGAATTAATCGTTTCAAATCCATGGCAATTAAAGTTTCGTTTTATAAATCAAACACGAGAGTTTACATTATTTAAACAAGAAATAAAAAGTACATAACATAAATTAACTAGTTCTTGTCTCGTTTTAAGTCACTAAGGCACAGGTCCGCCTAAGTATGTCTTGATAAGTCCTATACATCATCACCTGAAAACACATGTGAAAATAGGTACGTCAGCATAAAAATGCCCGTGAGATACATAGGTTTTGTGAAAAATAGGTTTCATGACTTATGTTTGAGAAAATGTTTAGTCATGAACCTTGTAATTTGCTTTGTCTTGTAAATCATTTGAAAAACGATAAGATCAGATGATATGTATAAATAAGTGAATAATGTATGGTTAAAGGAATAACCATGTAAAATGTGTTTGTATAAGATAAGTTGTTTATAAATCAATGTCTTGTGAAAAGTATGTTATTTGTATGAAATGTTATATGTCTCAAACTGAAATGATTCAAATAACGCTACGATATGTAATACCATACAAACACTTATATATAGGAAGTACCAGCGGCGTATCCACCATGCTTGTATCATATTACACACGCCTCGTTACTTAAGTCACTTAAACAAACCACCAAATGTAATAAGTCTATGTTTAAACCAATTGTCAAAAGTCCTTGTATAAATCATATCAAATGTTAATAGTCCAAAAGTAGTCAAGTAATGTGTAACAAATGTTATGTATGGTAAGTAAAATAAGACTACTTAAACCATAAGTAAAAATGTACAAAACAAAGTATTGAAGTAAAACTTGATTTAAATCAAAGTTATGTTTTGTGTAGTAAATGCATACTATACTGATATATACATTTATGTGGTATTGTGAAAATTCATACATCCAAGCCTTGCGACAGTCGGATAACTATGTAAAAATGAGTTATCAAAAGAATATGTATTCGGATTCGGTCATTCCTTACGTCCAAACAAACCCGAGATTTCAGGAATAGGATTTGTAAAGTCCTATGGTACCAGTACTTACTACCGAGCGGCGTAGCTAATGTTAATGAACGTATAATAGTCTCGTTTGTGCAAACCAAATGTCATAGCAAAAGTGAACATGTTATATGAAAACGATGGACTAAGTATGCTAAGTTAACATACAAAGTAGAAAGTCATGTAAATCAATGTGCTAGCATGCTATCAGTCAACATACATAGCAGAAATGTAAAGTAAAACAATGTACTAAGTATGCACACAATGGGCATAAATAGCATGAAATGTAATGTAAAACGATGTACTAAATACGCACACAATGGGCATACATAGCATGAAATGTAATGAAATCATGTACTATAATGTACTAACAAACATAGCAGATATGTGATGTGAAAACAGGAAAGCACGAAAGTAACAAGTAGGCACATGTGTTTCACCCCAAAACAGTTTGGAAAACAGTAAAAGAGGGGTCTATGTACTCACTTGAGATTGCTCAGAAGTCCTAAGATAACCACCAAGCAATGCTAGAGATCGCGGAATATCAAACGACACCTAATATAGGTAACTACATTAATAAACCGGACCTAAGTCGGAAGATCGGATACAATGAGGGTTCGTAAACCAAACGAGTGTAGAGACTCGTTTCATATGGTTTAACAAGGCCTGCATACTAAATGAAACCTAACCTAAGTGCTTACGACCCATTACGACCCGTTTAGGTAGTTTATGCTACTTTAACGCGTCGTTCGCGTAAAACGCGTTCGGACCGCCTAACTAGTCCTATGACAAGTAACATATGCCTTAACATGTCTAATATTGTTGTCAAATCAGTTTAGATGTCAAAAGTTATGTTACATATGTTTAAAATGAATTTTGGCATCAAAGGGGTATTTTGGTAATTTACCTAAGGCATATAAACTACCTATCATACAACTACTTAAACGAAGTGACCATAAGGTATAACCTCATAAGGTTATTCCCTATATACTAAGGTCACCTAATGTATTGGTCGGATCCTAATGATCGACCAAATGGGTCAGGTTCGAAAGTATAAGCGATTGTTTAGATCGCTTACCTGACGACCCTATATAAGCACTAAACTAAAAGTGACGAGCTAAGCATGTTAAAACATGCTTAACTAAGTTTAGAAAACAGGTTTGGTATCAAAACAAACGGTTTTGATACCCATAAGTAGTTTGGTTACAAAATAAGCAAGAATACGTATTCTGACCGAAACTACGGCTCGTCTCTGAGCCTAAATAACGTGGTAATCAGTAGGTATAGTCACTAGGGACTATAACCATCGTGATCACGCTCACGTTATGAAGTTCAAACGAACTTCGCATCGACCATAAACTGGTCAATGCAAAAAGTCAAACAAAGTTTGACTTTCGGACTCGAAAAGCAATAAAAGAACGAAGGAACACTTACGAAGGGTCCCCGAATGCTAATCTAGATCAAAATAGCTCAGGTATGAAACAAAGGTTTCAACTTAGAGCACAAATGATCAGATTCTTGTGAGAAAATAAGTGAAATGTGTTGGGTATTTATAGTATGTCCTGAACCGTTAAGATCGTTTCTTGAATAACGTGATTTAATCTTGTGCGTACACTTGTCAAAATGTTATGGTAACTGAAAATGGCCTATTATGAGTTGAAAGGGCAAGTTTAGAATGTGTGGATGAGGTTTAATCAGCTGAAATCTGCTGACTAAGCATACTTATCTGTTCTGGGAGGCTGAGGCGGCCCGCTTCAGGATACACCAAAGCTAATGCGGGCCGCATGGGACTTCTGATCAGAAAATAAGTTTCAAAAATGACAGTTTCAGCCCCTGCACGTGTTTAAGGCCATTTCCGACACTTCTAAGGCCCGTAAAGCCAACTTTAAGGCCCTAAAATGATGCCTAAACATTGTGGACATGAAACATGCTCAAAAATATCTCAGATGTCGGTTCGTTTGGTCGTACGAACGCGATGTTCGCTTAATTTCGACGGAATGCGCATAAGCGCGAAAAACGATCCAAAAGACGCAACGAATGGATTTTTCTTATGCCAAACACTAAAATAAAATATTTTAGTGCTTACATAAATTTTTGGATGTCCGGATGTATTCAGAACGTAAGTTATGCGCGAAAATGCAAACTTGTGCACTTTTTGACACTTTTAGTCCCTGAATGACCCAAAAGTTTGTTTTAGCACACCGAACCCCTCAAAGCCTATTTCTAAGCTATGTGAAGGATATTTATGGTATGTTTAACTTATGGTCATGTTCCGGAATGTCTGTTACAGTTCAAATTGGCATACTTTCGCAGTTTGTCAAGTTTAGTCCCTGTAAGCGAATTAACTTGTTTTTGCCATACCAAAGCCTTCAAAACTTATTTCTAAGTTATGTAAAGGTTATTTAAGGTATGTTAAGTCTAATTCACCATTCCGGAGTGTTCGTTGCATTAAACTGGTTATATTTACGCATCGGTGCCCGTATAACCTTCCAGAAAGCGATTTAGAGTTTGGAATTGAACAAGAGTTGATATGTGCAAATGATACACATATTTTTACAAATCCCAAGTATGAAATACAATATTTCATTGGTTTGGCATTTGTTTGATGATTGAAGTGACACAGGTGTCACACCACACTCGCCGCAACACCATGCATTCCAGCATCAGGACTGGCCTGAGTTCTACCAGCAGTTCCAGGATATGCGAGTGACTCAGGAGCAGCATGGTACCTACTTCGACCAGATCAGATCTAGCCAGGACGAGATTCGGGCCAGTCAGGCTCAGCTTCGGGCCACACATGACCAGCTTCAGCATCGCCAGGATACTCTATACCAGGGGGTCAGTGAGGGGTTTTCTTATCTTTTCGGGGAGATGCGTCACGCATAACCCGACTACTTTCAGCACCCTCCGCAGTTCCCACCGTGGAACCCCCTGGTTATGGCGATGCCGGCCCGTCCTACACGAGAGACGGTGATGATGGAGACGAGTAGTTGGCGATGGTGATAGCAGTTGGTGGTTTTTTCTATTTCAGTACTTTATTTATTATTGGGTGTTTATTTTGACTGTTATTTCAAACACCCCGGTTATGTATTTCAGACAATTTCCTTTTTGCTTTGTTTGGATTGTAGTATTTATATTTATGTATATTATGGTTGATTTGTGATTTTTCTGTTTCTGTTATGTTTTTGGTGCACATGTGACATACTAGCAGGTTTTAGATATCAGATCTTGGACCGGAGCACGTACCAGATACAGCTTCGGAAGTCTCGTGGCATCAACATCATCTTTAGGGGAGTATTTTTATCCCTTTCTCTATATTTCGGGTCTCGCATTGGGGACAATGCGAAGTTCAAGTGTGGGGAGGGGGTTAACTTTGTTAACTTTGTTTGTCCTCTTAAAAAAAATCAGAAAAATCATTCAAAAATACTTGTATTTTGTATTTATTTTTGTAAATAAACCGGTTGGTTGTGTTTTAGAAAGCTTCGGACTTAATAAAAACTCGACAAGCAAAATATTTTTGAAAAAGGAAACCGGAAGTCGTGACAAACAAAGAAAGACTTACATGATAGTTTTCACACTTTTACCCATTCCTTTCCGTTACGTGAGCATATTTGAGCCTATTGTTATATATTTGTTCATTTTGGATATAGGAGTGAGCCGGATGTTATGTGTAATTTAGAACTTGTCACTAGTATGCTTGTTAAGACCATGAACGTGCGGATTTGTGTAAAAGTGATAGAGGCACTTAGATTACCCCTTTGTTGTGTACTTGTTCTTTGTGTTGTGCTTCCCGTTCACCTTATATTACCCTTTAGAATTAACCATGTCGAGCCTTCCCGTTTACCTTTGTTTATCCACATTATCGGCCACTTAGCCAAATTTAGCCTTTTTATGTTTTAAACCTTTTTAGTGTTGAAACTCGGTCAAAATAATCGTTTAACTAGCGCTTGTTATTGTTTATGTTTCATTGTATAAATTAGTTTGAAGTAAAAAAAAAAAAAAAAACACCCTAAAATAGGGTGAAGTTGATAGAAATCGAGCAATTTTGAATGCTTAAATGTTGAAATTTTGTTGATAAGCTCGATTGCGCTTTAGTCGCCTTTTTAAGGCGTTTGTATGTATAGTTGTATATTTTGTTGCTAGTTAAACGCTACTACCGAGTTTTAACAATTTTTCGCCACTTTATATGTCCACTTCCATACCCTTCGCCCTAGCCTAACGTTACAACCCGTAAAGACCTCTTGATTTACACTTGTTCGCATGTTAGTTGGTGGAGACGAGATCCTATGACAAGCTTATGATATTGCACATTTCATTGACTAGGCATTGAGTGTTTGCACATACACATTTTATGTATGTTTCACAAATAAAACCGAGTGTGTGTGAACATTGTGAGTCGTGTGAAGATTAACATGTGAGTCAATTAAATGTGAAGTCACAGATTTTTGGCTGTCGCTTTATAATTGCATATGCTTGTTGGGTTTAAGTCTTTTGATGTTGTCTTTCGACAAACCGGCTAGCCGTTTATAGTAGTTTTCAATAAAATAGTGTGTAAATTATCGTTCTTGTTTGTTTATGTCTTTTATTGCTTTTTAGTTCAGCTTGCTTGAGGACAAGCAAGGTTCAAGTGTGGGGAGATTTGATATTCGTTAATTTACACATATTTTAGTCCCCCGTTTTACCCCTATTTTATGCGTTTTCGGCCGTAAAACTGTCATTCGGATACTTAATTATCTACACTTTTGTTTACAGGCCTAAAACAGCATACCAGACAAGATGATAGCGAAAACGAGGACTTTCCGGACAAAACGACGAAGCTGCGGACATTCTGTTAGAAAAACTGACCTGGGCCTGTGGAACGGTCGTGCGACCTGATGCGCGACCGTGCATCTCCGACAGTTGTTGATTAGTCCGGCAATGAACGAGCAGTGCGACTAGGCGTGCAAGGAAAACAAGGCCAGACCGGTGATGCACGGACGTGCCATCCGAAGAACGACCGTGCGACTCCGAAGATCAGCCAAACTCTCGGAACTGCACCACCAGCGCAACAACTCGTGCAAGAGAGTCCCAGTGATGAACGACCGTTCGATATGAAGAACGGTCGTGCGATTTCGAATCTGGTCAAAGATCTGATGACGTATGCAGTATGGTGCCCCATCCCTAATAATTGCTTAAAGTGCACGGTCGTGCCATCTGAAGAACGACCGTGCGACAGCGAAAAAATATAAAAACAGAACAGAAACATTCTGCTCGATATTCTGGAATTTTGGGAGCTTCACAGGCGATTTTACAGGCTCCGGAGGCTATGCTTTTGACCCGGATTCAAGCCACATCGTGCCGTTTAGCTCCATTACTATCCGGATTCTTAGTCTAGTGCTTGTTTATGGTTTGGTTTTCTAATCTTTCCATGATTTTGTTAATCTTTCAAGCATTTAGATTAATGTTTATGTATTATTGTAGCCTTTGGGCAAAAACACAACAATCCCTTGCTTGATTATAGCCATTAGTGTGTTAATCTTTGTTTGTAATGACACTTTGAAGTATTTTCTATGTTAATCTTTGATGATTAGTTTGCAACCTTGTTATTGATATTGATTTCTTGATTATAAGTAATTATGTTGGATGATTGATGCTTGGTTAGTTAAGATAGTTGAAAAATGAAGCCTAATTAATCTTGTATTAGTAAACTTTGAACTTGGTTAACTAGATTAGCTTGGTTTAAATGTGTGCGTCATGATACTAGAAATGGTTAGTGATTTAATAAAATGTAATTATTGTTAATCAAGAGAGCTTGCCGTCACAGAAGGACCTTAACGGGTTAGATGGTGTCGTTATAAATTCTTGCCATGATTTGTTAGCTTTGTTAGTAGTTTAGGCCAAAATTGTTATCTTGGTGAATTATTGTGCAAGATTTGTAAAATTATTTAATCTAGTTTATGCTTGTCTCGGTGGTTGCATTGTGTTTATCGGTGTCTCTTTCCTTGATTAAGTGCGGTTAGAAAACTCCTAACGGATGACTAACTTATTTTTAAGAGATTTTCATAAACATTTATCAATTGCACGTTAAAGAACAATTTTAGGTGGTTAAAGTGTGTTTATCGTTTTAACTTTCCGAATGATTATCATGTTAGGATTCCCGAAAGGGATACTAATTGTCTTAAAATGGAAAATTGACCGAATGCTTCTAGTGCCAAAACTTACTTAGTTGACATGCTTTGGTTGTGTATTAAGCAAGGCTATTTATCTATTTTCATATTTGGTATTTACTATGTTTTTATAAGTAGTTGTTTATGCTTACTTTAGTTTATTAAAAACCAAAAAACTTATGTTTTTACCGGTAGTTTAGTGATAAAGGTCTAGTATTAATTCTCCGCCCATTTCCTTGGATCGATACTTGGTTCTTACCGATACTTTATTACATATATGACGGGGTACACTTGCCTCTTTTGTGTGTGTTTTGATGTAAAAGTAATAATCACTTTTATAAATTTAAAACCGAATCGTGTGTAAATTCATTGCAAAATTATGTATATATACGCACACGTCACTATGGTGTCCCATTTTTCTGGTAGTGATCTAAGGAACCTGCTATTTTGAGTTGAATTTGGAAAAGTTACTTTAACAAGCCTTAGTTCACTAATGAGATAACTGAATCGTTCAAATTGCTGAGTCAGTGATTCACCCTTGATGTGACAAAATGTTTCATACTGCTGATTCAGGATTTCCCTATTATTCTCAATGACTTCTTTTGTTCCACCAAACTGTTCCTTCAATGCGTCCCATAGCTCTTTGGCACTGTTACAGTGTAACAGTCCAGCATAGATCTCATTGGGTAATGCGGATGCTATGATGCTAAATGCTTTGGCATCGAGTTTGAACTTTTGAAAATCAGTTTAAGTATAGTTTTCAGATGCTTTAGGAACGAACTTCTTTGCGTCCTCAGCACTTGGCACCAAAGGAACATGGGGACCAAAAACAACAGACCTCCAACATCCAGTGTTTTGTTGAGCAAGGATGTGACCCATCCTTCTCTCCCAGATGTTGTATTCATTACGTTTAAGCATAGGTGGTTTAAAAAGTGAGCCAATGTTATTCTTATCATCTTGTGATTGTGACGTCATCCTGGTTGTTTTACAGGCACTGATTAATCAACTTTAATGGTGATTAAACCTTACTCTGTTTTTTCAACAAACCGAATAAACTATCGATATCAACGATTGTGAGCTGAACTATTTATGTCAAAATGATTGTTAAATCAAATTTGATTGTCCAGGCTCTGATACCAATTGTTGGATCTGAGTTTGGTTTTAATTGTATTTTACGTTTGAATTAGAATGAAGATGGATGAGTTGTGCAGCGGAATTAAGATGGAAGCAAACTTTGCATACAATCAAACGAGAGTATTGCTTTTATCAAACACTTTTCACAAAGAACCGAAAGATTGAATTTAATTTCAACAACGATTACAATGCAATGTTTAATACAAACTCCCCTCAGCCAGAGCTCAGTGTTTGTTCGTGCAAAGAAGACGGTATTGCAAAGAGCTAATAGAACAGTACAGAGCACTGTTCTATTTATTGGCACTAGCAAACTACTGAGCATCTAAGCTGACGTCACCATGAAAGTGACATCCAACCTCCTAACAAACTCTAACCTCTGATCAATACAAACACTGCTATGCTAACTACTGCTATTACATTACATTACATAAAGACAGAATAAACAACTGCCGCATCCCTCCACTGCTGTGAACCCAGCAGTACTTGTCCGGATCAGCTGTGCCTGACTCAAGGCAGTAGATTGAACAGCAGAGCTTTAGTCTTTCATCAGGCCTTTAATTGATCAGCAATTGTAGGTCAGCAGTTTGCACGATCAGTAGATAGGAGGTCAGCAGATGTTGAAATCACTTTCAAGGGGAGAGACTTGTATGTAATATCTGCTTATTCTGGATCCACTGCTCTGATCCAGTTTTGGCTTTCATTATCTGTTCCTCTGGTAGGGTTCAATCCCGACAATTGTGACTCCTTTGAAGGCCCTGCAAAACAGATATTGATGTATTCATTAGAATAATATAACAATTTAAAGTTCTAACTTCTCTTATGACTCCCCCTTTCACTATACCCTTAACAACAATCTTCGGCATTGGCTCCTTAGGAATAGGTACAACTAGGGATGTCTTCGGAGTTCTCTTTCTTTTGCCATCTTTCACAAACCAATAACGGAGTTTCTTCTCAACCATTTCACTCATCTTATCATCTTCATTCTCTGAGTTACTGTTGTCGTGTCTCCATGCGTCATTCTCAGGAGCAACATAAGCTGGATTATTAATCCTGCAGATCATTCTCCTTGTCCTTGGTTCAGGTCCTTTAGCTAGTCTGCTAATAGTGTCAGCTGTCATGTTCCTGCGATCTAGAATATCATCAGCATCCTTCTCAATGTCCTTGAATTGATCATTAATCATCATCTGTATGAACCTGGGATACATGATGTATTTTCTGCTTCCAGCTCTTACATTATTAACCAAGTGATCAAATATAACTTTCGAAACATTATAAGGTCTATTCAACACCAAGCAAGCTATAATGTTCATGATATAGTCAGAAGTTTCATCATAGGCTCCCTTCCTATGAGATAAGGCATGTACAACATAGAGGATCATGAACTTATAAGGTTTGCTGAACATGGTCTTAATCATTTTTCCATTTATATGTCCCGTGAACCCCATTCTACACCATAAGCCTTTGCACAAACTTTCATGAATAGTTGTAGGCTCATCATCACTGTCTCTTAACTCCAATACTCTTCTTAAATCACCAACATTAAACTTAAACTCTAAGTCCACGTCTTGACCATTTTCATCTTTCTTTCTAACAGCAGAACAGATCAACTTCTCATTCTCCTCGTAACTAACTGAACTCCAAAATCTCCTAACATGTGATTCATACACTATGGTATCATCAGTTAAAGCCTTATGAATCTTGCTCTCTCTCATAAAACTTGCTATGTCTTCAAATATAGTCTTGTCTATATAATGTGCATCCAACAGACAATAGATGTTATGAGATTTATCCAAGTCTGATGCTCTTTCCTGCAAGAATAAACGATGTTATCATTTGCACAAATTTCAAGACATTAATGTCACAAGTATCCATAATTTGAAAATTTCAAAAAATTTTCTAACACTTTGAACTTTCACTCTATACAACACTGAGGATCGGATGGTCATCCGATCGGATTGCCATCCGATCGAGTGAACCATCACTCATGAAAGAACAGAATAGACAAGTCAAGTGCATGTGGATCGGATGACCACTCGATCGGCTTGCCACCCGATCTAGTTGCCACTCAATCCATGTGACAAGCAAAAGCTCCTTTGACTTAGTCAACATTAGAGAATGAATGCCATGGATCGGATGACCACCCAATCGGATTGCCACCCGATCGAGTTGTCACTCGTTCCATGACAAATTGAAAACACTTGGAGTTTTGTCGTTTTGAGAGGAAGATCGGATGGCCACCCGATCGGATTGCCACCCGATCGAGTTGCCACTCGATTTATGACAAATTTGCACATTTTCCAAGACACAGTGATAGGGATCACATGGCCACCCGATCGAGTTGCCACTCGATCAAGTTGCAATTCAATCATTGACATTCACATGATTATTTAATGCAAGTGCTTTGGAACGGATTGCCACCCGATCGAGTTACCATTCTTTCCAAAAGCAACTATGTAACAGTAAAGGCACGAAAATCGAGGTGAATACTTGGAACAATTTTCAAACAAGAAGTGCTATGGATCGGATGACCACTCGATCGGATTGCCACCTAATCGAGTTTCCACTCGATTAACCTGACAGTTAATGAATGAAGAATGAAAGTGCTTTGGAATGGATTGCCACCCGATCGGATTGCCACCCGATCGAGTTGCCATTCTTTCCAAAAGCAATTTTTTAACAAGTAAAGGCACAAGTTTCAATGTACAAACACTTAGATCGGATTGCCACCCGATGGAGTTGCCACTCGATCCTTGAACATCTGAAGAACAGTTTGAGTGTGACAAAAACACCGAAAAAATTTCTAAGTTAAATATCAAATTGAACATAGATCTACGTAGAGAATCTAAAGGCGATCACAACCCTATGTTCATTGTTTTCTAACTTGGCTTATACAAAGATTAATTTGACATTTAAAGGTCCGATAGCCGACTCGTTCTAATCATCAGATCTACAGATTTTAACATGTTTTTGTACAAATTGAGATGGTAAACTTGTAGATCTAACACTCGTGAACAAATCCTTATGCTTAGATTCTATCAAATCATCCTAACAAAGCCTAGATCTAAGATCAAAGGTCCGAACAGTCGCCGTCTTTCAAAACACATCAAAAACATCAATTTTAACAGTTAAGATCATGAAAACTTACCTTTCCCATCGCGAAGGTTGTGCGAACCAACAATCCAATGTCTTGTGGAAAGAAAAAGTGAAGAATCAAGATCAATAGTGTGAGAGTGTTTGAGAGTATCGGATGGTCGCCCGATCGAGTAAAGGTTTGATTGTTTCCATTGACCATCTATTTATTGGGTGACCAAGCATCGGATGGCCATCCGATCAGATTGCCATCCGATCGGATTGCTGTCCGATCCAAACACATCTCTTTGACTTTTTGATATTTTGATCTTTTCTCATTTTATCAGATTTTGTCCAGTTTTAGAAATCCACTTAAGTATCTAGGTCTAAATTAATGACCCTAGGCACTTAATTCGCCTACCAAGTCCAAGTTAATGACCTTGGTTGACCCGAAACGAATCAAAATGACATTTTGTTCAAATTTTTCAAACATATTTTCATGAAAAATGTTCATGTATCAAATTAATGAAATTGATTTGACTTTAAGTATTTCAAGATTTTTCAAATTAGCTCCCAACCCAGTTGTCCAGTTCAGAAACTTTCCTGCTCCGCTTCACTTCTCAGAGTCTGAAGATCCGCTTTCCACCTCGGTTTGTCACAAAACTAAAGCAGAAATGTAAAATCTTTTTGAGATTTTTAAAGAAAGTTTAAACTAGAAAACTATGAAAGCTTTTTGGTTTTTGAAAACTAAACAAAAATGAAATGAAATGCAGTAAATATAAAGCAGTAAATGAAACTATTTACAAACATATTTATGGTTAGCGTGTTAGGGGATCATATCAGCTACCTGACAAGCTACAAGTACCATTGAGCTGATTACACACTAAGAATTAAACAATTCGCTTAGATTGTCGATATACTGATCCTCTTAAATTTTCACACAATTTTCAATTAATCAGGATACGATTTAGTGTTTTAAGATCTTAACTTATACGCGTGTCCCACCTAAGAATATACTCTCGTATCTAGACTCCTATATTCAGTATTACAGGTGAATGTACACTAATGATATCTGTAACGGGTAATGCGAGGCCATGAGAGCTCAGGTTAGAACTTCCGTTCAGACATAGAGATGATGGCTCGACTTTTGGTGTGTCCCGTTTGGGGATCTTTTCTTCAACAGCACATGATTAGCATTTTTCAATGTTTCATCATTTTTTATGCTAGGGGTAGGCTTTAAGATTAAAGTAGTGCAGAGTATTATACGAGGACTAGGCTATTGATTCCGCAAAATCAGAAGTCTTGGTATAATACCCCAGATAACATCACGCACAAAGACCTAGTATGTCAGAAATAGAAAGCCCTTCAAACAAGATTTCAGGGGTTACCTATATATCCGAGAGATGTTCCCCACGTAATAAGCAAGTTGTGATTGTAGGTTTATATTCCGAAAAATCTACTAAATGTGCAAAAACCTATCGGCATATCATCAGCGAGACTGCTTAATGCTTTAAAACATTACATATCTTTAGCATACCATAACTGTCTAGCTGATGTACTATCATTTCCCCTTTTTACACAAACTCTTTTTGGTTTTTCTATTGTTTTTGGATTTTTTGAAAATATCTCATTTTTTGGATTTTTTTTATTGTTTTTGTATTTTCTGAAAATATTATCTATCTCCCCCTAAATACCAAAACAGCTAAAAATGCGACAAACCAAAGCAGTCTGCTTCTCAACATCATCTTCCTCGGTTTCCTCATCAACGCCAATGATTTTCTCCGCATCCGACAACAATTTCATACCATTAAGTTTTAAAAGATATTGAAAACGAGCTTTATCGAAAGCTTTGGTATGTAAATCTGCCTTTTGTTCATCGGTGTGGATTTTATCAATTCGTATCAACTTCTTTTCATAACAATCTCGTATGAAGCGATGACGAATTTCTATATGTTTGGTTTTAGCGTGATGTACTGGATTCTTGGTTATTTTTTTGCTGCCTCATTATCAACAAAAATAGGTGAAGTAAGAATTTGTAAACCGTAGTCGCGCATCTCTTGCTGAATCCACAGGATCTGTGAGCAGCAGTTGCTAGCAGATACATACTCTGCTTCACATGTAGACAAAGAAACAGAGGTTTGCTTCTTACATTGCCATGTGACCAATCGGGGTCCGAAAAATTGGCAACGTGAAGTTGTTGATTTAGCATTGACTTTGCAGCAACCGAAGTTAGAATCAGAAGACCCCTCAAGCGTGAAGTCACCATCCTTTGGATACCACAACCCCAATGTTAGAGTTCCTTTCAGGTAGCGTAATATCCACTTGACGATCGACATATGCGAAGATCTGGGACTTGATTGAAATCTGGCCGCAAGGCAGGTTGGATACATTATATCAGGCCTTGATGCCGTCAAATACATCAGCGATCCGATCATGGAGCGGTATAACGTTTCATCAACCTTCTCTCCGATGAGATCAGGGTTTATCCCATGATTCGTTGCTAACGAGGTGGACATTGGAGCTGTTCCCAACATCCTGAATTTCTCGAGAACATCATGAACATACTTTGTCTGATGTATGAATGTTCCCTCGGGCAGTTGATCGACCTGGAGCCCTAAGAAGAACTTCATCTCACCTATTGAAGACTGATATACGTTAAATTATACATGTTTTTATTCCCCAAAACACTTCCGTTTTAAGCGTTTTTAACCGAAAACATAACGTTTAGGTGCCAAATTCGGTACTTTTATATTTCCAGGTCTTAAACAGAGCATAAAGGAAAATTCTGATGAAAACGGACAAAATCTAATGGATTTCTGATGAAAAGAACAAAATTCTGATAATTGCCAGGTGTGGCACGACCGTGCCATCGGACGGCACTACCGTGCCGATGCTCCGATCTCGGAAGCACTGCCAGTGCAAGCGCCAGTGCCAACCTTCTCTCGGGCCGCACTACCGTGCCACCGGAGGCACTACCATGCCAAGGCTTAACCAAGGTTTCTGACCAACATTTCTGATAAATGGCACTACTGTGCCACCGGCGGCACTACCGTGCCGATCTGCTGACCCAAGCAACTTGTCCACTAGTCCACTTGGCTGACTCGGAATCGCTAGAGGTGACGTCACCCAACAACACCTGTCGCCCAACCGTGCGACCAGTGGCACGACCGTGCCAAACTGGAAATTGCCTATAAATAGCAGCATTCGCTACTGATCAAAATGTTGGGTTTTTCTACATGTTTCTGGGCGATTTCTGGGTTCCAAAGCAGTCCTGATCAGACCCATTTGAAGCTTAAAGATCGAGTGGAGGCATAACCGATCCAACCCGTCAATTCCTTGCTTGTTTATGGTTCGATTCCTTGTTCTTGAACATGTATTCTAATCATTGTGCAAGTTATTGAGCTGATGTTAGCTTATGTTTAATGTAGTTTATGTAATAGTAGTTACAAACTTGTTTCTTGAATAATCTTTATGTTGTAATCTTGTTTGTATGAAACTTAAGTACGTTTTCATGTTTGATTCTTCATGATTATATAATGAATGTTTCATTGATGTTGAGTTCTTGATTATGTTTGATTATCTTGGATAATGAATCTGTGGTTAGAGGGATGGTAACTATTTCTTGATTAATCACTTTTTTGTAGACTTTATTTACACCATGAAACCGGACCAGGGTATTGGTTTTATACAAGATATATCTTATTTTGATTAAGAATACTTTCTTGCACGTAAGGGTTCTAACGAATTATATGGTGTTGATTACATGTTCTTGCATGCGGTTTATGATCCTTGTTTAGGAGTTTTGGTCTGAAATTGCTAACATGGTAGATTTGTGTTCAAGACTTGTAAAGATGAAATTGTTTGTTATATGATCTACACAATTGCTTATCCTCGTGGTTGTATTGTGACCATCGGTATTGCTTTCTTTGATAAGTGAGGTTAGGAATCCAGACCCGGTAAATATCCTATCTTTAAAAGGTTCGCATGAATGAATATCTATAGCTCGCTACTGAATGATTTTAGGTGGTTAACGCGTGACCATCGCGTTAACTTTCCGAAGAATCATAATGCTAGAAATCCAGACCCGGTAACTAGCTGTCTCGAAATTGGAAAATTGATTAAGTGCTTTTGTGACATATCTAATAGATAACATGTTTAGGTTGTTTTTGAAATATGATAATAATAGTATATTTATGTTTTAATTGTAATTTAGTTATTTTAGTTAAACAACCATTCACCTTTCCTTATACCAGGTAATCTAATGACAAAGATTTAGTACATATAACGCCTGTGTTCCATGGATCGATATCTGGCTCTTACCAATACTTTGCTGCATATATGACGGGATACACTTGTCATTTGTTGTGTGTGTTTTAATGTTAAGGTATAAACCATTTTTATAAATTTAAAACTAAAGTTCGTGTGGAAATTCACTGTATAAATATGCATACATAGACACACATCAAGTTTTTGGCGCCGCTGCCGGGGACCACAGCGAAATTAATGGAACAATCCGAGTCAATATTTTACTGGTGTACAAACAGTTAATAACTGTTAATACTTGTACATTTTTGTATTTATGTATTTTTCTTTTTTTTACTAACTTGTGAATACCTAGCTTGGCACGCCCACTAGGACTAACTTTTCTTTTTCAGTTTTACTAACCAACTAACCAACTAACTTACTAACACACTAACCTTTTTATTATTCGACTAACATGTATTTCATTTTATTTAATTCAGTTACGTGTTCGGAATCGAACCATTTACTGGAAATTATTTATTTCATTTATTTTAAATTCAGTCATTTTATTTATGTACTTCATTTATTTATGTATTTCCTTTCAGTATTTCTAATTCAGTATTTCATTTATTTCAATTCAGTTATCCGCTTATATTTATTTCATTTCTGCATTTAATTATTTACGATCAGTTTTTCATTTATTTATTTATGTCCTTCTGTTTTAACCGTTCATTTATTTAATTATTGTACTCAGTTGTTTATTTATTTACTCCACAAAAATAAAGCATAACTTTCTGATAAAATCATCAGATTTTCTGATGAATTCCAATGAATTTATTAGATTTTCTGATGGATTCTGATAAACCCATTAGACATTCTAAAAACAACAATTTTCATTTCTGATGAACTTACCAGATTTTCTAGTAATTCTGATGGATTTATCAGAAATTCTGATGGAACCAATTCTTTCATCAGATTTTTATCAGAAATTTATCAAACCTTGTCCAAAAAAAAAAAAAAAAAACTAACTAAAAAGTTTCCTCAGAATTCTGATGTTGTCATCAAAATCTCTGGTAAACAGCCAAAAACAGTTCTCGGATGTAAATGCGTAAATAAACCAGTGAATATTTAATTACATTTGTTTAAATATCTTGTATATATATGTATTTTATATTATTATTTATTTCTTCCTGTATTATTATTATGTTCTTTTTTCTGTATAATGCCTTCCTTTTTACGTGCAGGCTAATGTCCACACCCCCCGCACCCGCTAACGATGAGCTAGTCAACAAACCAGAAAATAACTTAAGAAGAAGTTGGCGGCTTCGCGAAAGATCACTTGTCGTTGCACAAAGGATTGCGGTTGCAATCGACGAACCAGTGATACTTTCTGACAGCGAGAGTTCAGAGGACGACAAAGGAAACATTATGGCAGAAGAAGACCAGCCTTTGAATGAGACCGTCCGTCCAGGAGGAGAGGGCTTGCTACCGAGCATTGCTTGACCTACGATAGCAGCACCGAGTTTTGAAATTAAATCCAGTATCATTAACATGATACAAAATTATGTGCAGTTTGATGGGAAGGATCACGAAGATCCAGGTCGACACATCGCTTCATTTCTCGAGGTGTGTTCGACTTTCAAAATTCGAGACGTTTCTGAAGACGCAATCCGTTTGCGACTCTTTCCATTTTCTTTGCGAGACAAAGCCCGATCTTGGTTCTTGTCACTTCCAGGAGGTACTATCACGACTTGGAACGAGATGGCCGATCTTTTTATGCAAAAATATTTTCCGCCGGAAAAGACAGCTAAACTTAAGAATCGTATTATGACATTCAAACAGGATGAAGGAGAATCTCTACACGCAGCTTGGGAGAGGTTCAAAGATCTTCTGATTGATGTTCCACATCACGGGTTGTCCAAAAGACAACTTGTATTGAACTTCTACCAAGGACTCAGCTACAACTCACAAGAACGTTTAGATGTTTATGCAGGAGGCGATCTTGGAACAAAAACCCCCAACGAAGGCTATGCAATCATAGAGAAAGCTACCTTGAAGTCAAGTTTGCGTCACAGTGGAGTATGAAGTAAAGCTTTATCTATTCCCGGAGTTCATCATGTAGATACATATACGGCTCTTGCAGCACAAATTGGAGCTTTGGCAGCAAGATTTGATCAAGCTCAGAACGTTTCAAAAGTACAATCATCATGTGAGCTGTGTGGAGTGTCACACGAGCCAGGTACATGTGAGCAGGGTGTTATGTTTACAGGCCACGAAGAGGTGGACTATTTGGGAAATCAAATTAGGCCCCAAAATAACCCCTACAGCAACACATACAATCTGGGTTGGAGAAATCATCCAAACTTTGGGTGGAAGCCAATTCGAATAACCAAAACCCACTCGGATATGCTCAACGTGCTCCTGCACCACAACAACCTTAGGGGCAATCTTTTCAGCCCCAGGGACAATCTTTTCAGCCATCAGGGCAAACCTTTCAGCCACGTTACAATAATTTAGGTTCAGGAAGCACTTCCCAGCCTCAAACCTCTCAAACTAACTCAAAATTAGAAGAGATGATGGCGCAGCTGTTAAACAACTCCAACAATGCCAATCAAATATCCGAAAAGCGATACCAACAGCATGAGGAGCGTTTCATGGCGCAGGAAGGGGAAATGCGGAGCCATAAGGCTTCAATACAAACCATTGAGAATCAAGTCAGCCAGTTGGCCAAGATGTTGTCCGAAAGACCACAAGGTAATATTCCAGGTAACACGGAACCAAACCCGAGAGGGCACGTTAATACAGTAATGACAAGGAGTGGTAGAACAATGGGATCTGACAAATCGGACTCACCACCGATCACTGATACGGTCCAAACTGACGCTTCAGACGAGGTGCACGCTAGGCGAGTCCCAGCAAGTACAGCACAGTTCCAGGAGCCAGTTAAAGAATTGATTCCTCCTATTCCATATCCGAGCAGACTGAAGAAGCAAAAGAATGATGAACAACATGGTAAGTTTTTTGAAATGTTTAAACAATTGCACATAAACATACCATTTGTTGAGGCGTTGGCTCAAATGCCTAAATACGCAAGGTTCTTAAAAGACATCCTCACAAACAAGCAGAAGCTCGAAAGCTTGTCTTGTGTGTTGATGAATGAAAACTGTTCAGCCCTCCTCCAAAACCGTCTACCTGAAAAGATGGGAGATCTGGGCAGTTTTACTCTTCCCTGTCTCATTGGAAGCATGTCTGTCAGTCACGCATTATCCGATTTAGGAGCTAGCATAAACCTTATGCCATATAAAGTTTTTGCTAAATTAGATCTGGGTGAACCTTCACCCACTAGAATGAGCATTCGACTTGCAGATCGTTCAATCAAGTATCCGCGTGGATTCGTTGAAAACATGCTTGTTAAAATCGATAAATTTGTTTTCCCTGTGGATTTTGTTATTTTAGACATGGACGAAGATTCAAAAGTGCCATTGATACTCGGACGCCCATTCCTCAATACTGCGAGGACAATTGTTGATGTGGTAGCAGGCCAAATCACGCTCCGAGTAAATGACGAGCATGTGACTTTTGATATTAAAAGATCAATGCAACATCCACAAAGTCACGATGACATGCTTTATTATGTCAACATTGTCGATACTTGTGTAATCTCTCATTTCCAAGGCACAATTGAAGAAATTGATACAAACACACATCTGTTGTGTGAGAACCAAGACGGCATTTTGCAAGAAAGCCACGAAATTGAGCAGCCGGTTTTTCAAATCAGTGAAGATGGTTCCCAAAGTCCAGGTCAATTTGTGGAGATTGACCATGAAGTTGAAGAAAAGTCAAAGCCTTCAGTTGAAGATCCACCGTCTTTGGAGTTAAAAGAACTCCCACAGTATCTCGATTATGCATTTCTAGACGAGGAGTGTCGCTTGCCAGTCATCATTTCAGCATCTTTAGCAAAAGAAGAAAAGAGGCAGCTTCTCGAAGTTCTAATGCTCCACAAGAAAGCCATGGCGTGGAAGATTATGGATATCAAAGGCATTATTCCTTCTTTTTGTACTCATAAGATTCTCATGGAAGACAATTACAAGCCTAGTGCACAGCATCAAAGGCGTTTAAATCCTAACATGCAAGACGTGGTGAAGAAAGAAGTTATTAAGTTATTAGATGCAGGGCTGATTTATCCTATATCTGATTCTGTTTGGGTAAGTCCAGTGCAAGTAGTGCCCAAGAAAGGTGGTATTACTGTAGTTCCAAATGATAGAAATGAACTTATTCCTACCCGTACCGTCACCGGATGGCGAGTTTGCATTGATTACCGCAAACTCAATGATGCGACCCTTAAGGACCACTTCCCGCTTCCATTCATCGACCAGATGTTGGAACGTCTGTCGGGGACGTCATTTTTCTGTTTTCTGGATGGGTTCTCTGGATACTTTCAAATTCCTATCGCTCCTGAGGACCAGGAAAATACTATTTTCACATGTCCTTTCGGCACATTCGCCTACCGACGTATGCCTTTTGGGCTATGTAATGCACCAGCCACATTTCAGCGTTGCATGGTAGCCATTTTCCATGACATGATTGAAGACTCCATGGAAGTATTCATGGATGATTTTTCTGTTTTCGGGAGTTCTTTCGATCAATGTCTTGGAAATCTAAAAAGAATGTTAATGAGATGTGAGGAAACTAATCTTGTGCTTAACTGGGAGAAATGCCACTTCATGGTGAAAGAAGGGGTAGTTCTTGGACACAAAATCTCTGAAGCTGGGTTGGAAGTTGATCCAGCAAAAGTGGATATCATTTCTAAACTTCCTCCCCCAACCTCAGTCAGAGCGATTAGAAGTTTCCTAGTTCATGCACGGTTCTATAGGTGATTCATAAAAGACTTTTCAAAAACCGCAAGACCTATGACCCGTTTGTTGGAAAAAGATGCTCCATTTTTGTTTTCAGACGAATGCATGAAAGCATTCAAGCAGCTTAAATAAAGGCTTATCGAAGCCCCTATTTTAGTTGCACCAGATTGGGCATTACCATTTGAGATAATGTGCGATGCCAGTGATTATGCAATAGGAGCAGTCTTAGGACAACGAAGGGAGAAGCATTTTCATCCTATTTACTATGCCAGCAAAACTCAACATGATGCTCAGGAAAATTACACGACTACAGAGAAAGAGCTTTTGGCAGTAGTATATGCTTTCGACAAATTCAGGTCGTACCTTGTGTTGTCTAAAACAATTGTGTATACGGATCATGCAGCAATCAAATACCTTTTTAGCAAACAGGATGCAAAACTGCGTCTTATTCGATGGATCTTGTTACTACAAGAATTTGACATTGAGATCCAAGACAAAAAGGGAGCTTTAAATGTTGCAGCCGACCATCTCTCGAGACTTGAGCATGGTAATTCGGAAAATTCGGTGGAGGAACCAATAAACGACAATTTCCCCCACGAAATTCTCTTAAGTATCGAGATGAATAACGAGTCACCATGGTTCGCCGACTTTGCAAACTACCTCGCATGTGGAATCCTTATCAAAGGGTTATCATACCAGCAAAAGAGGAAGTTTTTTTGCAGATTTGAAGTACTACATTTGGGACGAACCATACTTCTTTAGAATCGGAGCCGATCAGGTGATCCGAAGATGTGTATTTGGAGAAGAAGCAGCTAGCATTCTGCGCCACTGTCACGAGGGGCCAACCGGAGGTCATCATGGAGCGAACTACACCGCAAAGAAAGTGTTAGACTCTGGGTTTTACTGGCCCACAATCTTTCGCGATGTGCAAGAATGGGTTAGAGCATGTGATGCTTGCCAGAGGGCAACAAATATCTCCGCACGCAATGAAATGCCTCAACATCTAATGTAAGTTTGTGAAGTCTTTGATATATGGGGTATGTCTCAAAATGGGCTGAAGCTCAAGCTTTGCCCACAAACGAAGTTAGGTAGTTGTGAGGTTCTTAAAAATTTTATTTGCCCAATTTGGTGCTACAAAAGCACTAATCAGTGACTGAGGAACGTATTTTTGTAATGCACAGTTAGAACGAGCCTTGTCCCATTATGGAGTTCATCATAGATTAGCTACGACATATCATCCTCAAACAAGCGGGCAAGTAGAGGTTACAAATCGGGGTTTGAAAAGAATCCTTGAGCGGTCCATTAATAACAACCGCAAGGATTGGTCGGATAAGTTAGATGACGCTCTGTGGGCTTTTAGAACAGCATTTAAGACACCTATTGGGACCACACCCTTTAGGTTGGTTTATGGAAAAGCTTGTCATCTACCTGTCGAGCTAGAACATAGGGCATTCTGGGCCTTGAAAACGGCAAATATGAATTTAAAACTCGGAGGTGAAGCCCGTTTTCTGCAAATTCACGAGCTCGATGAGCTAAGAAACCATGCCTATGAAAGTTCTAGCAGATACAAGGAACGAGTCAAGAGATTTCATGACAAGAGGTTGAGAGACCATAAGGATCTCCGTATAGGGGATTTTTTTCTTGTTATATAACTCAAGACTGCGTTTATTCCCTGGGAAGCTAAAATCACGATGGATGGGTCCATACAAGGTTAAAGAAGTATTTCAATACGGAGCCGTCACTATCGAGGATCCAAGCGGGGTAAGTTTCAAAGTCAACGGTCATCGTTTAAAACTTTACATCAACGGACCGGTTGACCCGGTGGAGGAGATTCTGGAACTCCACGTCCCGCACACTTAAAATAAGTGTGGGGAGGATGAGTCTAGCTATCGACTCGCTGACAAATTTAGCGAGCGTGTTTTCACACGCTAAGGGTAATTTTGTATATATTAGTTTCCAATGTTTATTTCGTAATTCGTTAATTTTTCGGTTTTAAACGTAGGAACATACGATCTTGATCCATAATTTTGGAGATTTGAAGTTAATTAATTGTTAAAATATATGAAATAGTGCAAAAATGGGAAAATTGGGTGAAATTTCGGAGTTAAAAGCTTACTGTGAAAAGTTATACAAAAAGGCCCAGGTGTTGCACGGTCATGCTAAATCGGCACAGTCCTGCAATCCTTAGTCAAAGCTGATCAGTAGCTCGTACATAGGGCAGTCATCGGATCGCACTACCATGCGACCACTGCACGACCATGCTACCCGATAACACAGGTCGCACCAGGAAAACGATCCGGAATGGCACGACCGTGCCGAATTCGCACGACCGTGCGGCTCGAAAACCGAACAGTAAAAATAGAGGTATTTAAACGATTCTGCAGTAAAATATGTCACTTTTACGAAACCCTAGTCGCCACACGGGAGTTCCCGGTCCCCTACACCCTAAATCACCTAATTTTTTCCTAGTTTTCGCTTCAATCATCTTCCAAGGTATGTTTCCTACTTGTTTTGTAGATTAAACTTAGTTTCTAATGTAGATCTGATGATTGAACCAAGAAATTTAGGGTTTTCTTCATAAAATTCAAATAAACCCTTATTCTTGAGTGATTAATGATAAATCGATGATTATGATGCTTGATTCGAGATCTATTCACTTATTACAAGTTAAATTTTGAAAGATACAAGTTAAAATCAGTGATTTAGACTATTTTCTGATGATATTTGCTGTCGCACGGTCACGCCACTTAAACGACATGACAGTGCCGTTCGGAAATCAAGTACAGACCATCGATTCAAAGCTGCGACGCCGAGTCGCACGGCAGTGCCGATTTGGCACGGCAGTGCGACACGATTTCCGGAAACAAGCTGTTGACCGATCACGGGATGGCACGGCAGTGCCACCAGACACACGACAGTGCGACTGCTAAAACAAAAACAGAACCTTGTAAACAGCCTGTTCCAGTGGCACCAACGAAATTTTTATATTCTGCTCTTATTTTGTTATATTCCTGTGTGCAGATGAATCACAGATTCCTCTAGTTCAGCGAAAATAAACCGAAAGAACAACCCTGTATTGCAAGGTTAGAAGCTTTATGGAATAGACGGGGACAAATCGGTGAACCGAGAAGAATTAACTAGGAGACTTTGACAACCCTAAACCAAGAAGAAAGGTTATCCAACATGATGTCACATCCGATGTCAAGGTTGTTCAACATTGCACGACCCGTTTATCTTGAACTAACATTGGAATTCTTCGCTTCATACACTTATGAAAAACCAAGAAGCGAAAATCCAGACTTTAAAAACAGGGAGACAATTCAGTTCAGGTTGGGAAGAAAGTGGCATAAGTGGTCAGTTGCTAAACTTGGAAGAAGATTGGGCATATACTCAGCTGAAGACATCAATTCAGAACTTTTCACCAATATGTACAAGTTTGAAAATGATCAGCAACGGGCTAACTTCTGGGCACAGGTGGCAGTTGAACCACCTTATGAAGCTAGGAAAGCTAAAGCTTCACGACTACAGGACCCGCTTCTGAGGGTCGTTCATTAGGTCATGAGTCATACCATTTGTGGGCGCATGGACAGTGCAGGAAACTGTCCCATTCCGGATCTTCTTTTCTTATATTCCTTAGTGACTGGAGTGCATGTCAACCTCGCAGCTAGAATGGCTGGTTTTTTTGTAAACAGTACGGGGATAACTACAAGCAGCGAAATCCATGGTGGTGAATATGTGACTAAGTTGGCATACAACTTGGGTATTATGAAAGATGATGTAGTCAGTGGTCTCACATTGGTTCACGCAGAAGGAGATGTGGATATGAAGTCTTTAAAGGCGATGGGTTTGGTAGTAGATACAGATAATGGACCAAGACTAAGAGGTCTAAATGGGGAAATATGGGATCCGCTACCGCTACCACCACAGGACGAGGACGTCAACATGGACGAACATCAGGTACTAGAGCCACCACCACATGGCCAACCACCACACGATCACCCACATCATGAAGAGCACCAGCATCACTATCAACATCAGCAAAACTGGCCTCTAGGTATACCTTCCTACCCTGAGTTGTACCAACAGTTCCAGCATATGCAGGTCTCTCAAGACACTATGAGAGCCGACCAGTTAGCTATACGAGCCGAGCAGGAGGCTATGCGAGCAACTTAAGACGCTATGAGGCCCGACCAATTAGCTATGCGGGCATTTCAACACACCATGCGGGAGGAAATGTGTGTAGGATTTTCCTACATCTTCAGAGGGCTACAAAGCGTATATCCTAGCCACTTCAGCAACCCTCCACAGTTTCCGTTTGGAGACACAGGTACGTATGGGGCGGGTTCATCTGGAACACGCCACCATGATGGTGGTGATGATGATGAGGAGTAGGAGGAGGAGGTAGGGAAGAACAATTCAGAAACTAATGTTTTATCTTATTTCTATTCAGTACTTTGTTTGGGATTTCTAAACTTTATGTCTATTTTTAATGTTTTAAGTAGTACGTTTGCTTTGTTTGAATAACGGATATGGTTGAATTATCTAACATCTTGATCAATGGTGATGTTGGCTATTTTAGCAAGTAACATACTTGGCAGATTAATAAAGAAATGCACATAGAGTCGAGACGACTTCAAATCAAAGTATACTCAAACGAGTCAACTCAAACTCTGAGGGAGTACATCTTTCCCTTTTCACATTATTAGTTTAGCTCTTCATAATTGCTTAACTAATATGTATTTCACATTGGGGACAATGTGAAGTTCAAGTGTGGGGAGGGGTTTAAAAGGTTTTAAACTTTGTTTGTCCTTAATTGTTTTCTTTTTTTGTATATATTTTCGAAAAAAATATAAAACAAAAATATGGACAATTTGTGTTGTTTAGAAAGCATCAAATTTGATAAAAATCGACAAGCCAAGTTAATTTTTGAAAAAGATAACTAAAAAGCGTGATAAAACAAAATGAAAGACTTGCATGTCTATCTTTATAATCATACCCATTCCTTCTGTTTACGTGAGCATATTTTTGAGCCTTTAAAGCTTTCTTGTCAAATGCTTCTTTGTTTTTTTTTTCGGAGAAATGAGTGAGCCGGATGTTTTATGTAATTTAGAACTTGTCATTTGAATACTTTTCAAGACCATGAATGTGTAAAATTACATAGAAATGATAGAGGCATTTAGGATACCCCCTTTGTCAGCCTTTTCTTTGTTTATATCCCGCACCCAACATTATCCAAATAGTTCGCCATGTTGAGCCTATTTTCCGTATTTTTCTTAAACTTTACCCAAAAGTTCACCCAAAAATAACCTTTTTCTCATTCACCCTTATTTTCGTTAAAAATTTGGCCATAAACTTTCTAGTCTGATATAAAGTTTCACTTTAGTACTTTACCAAAAAAAAAAAAAACCGTTTGTCAAAACTCTCTAGGAAAATTAAGAAAAGACTATCAAGAAAGAAAAATAGAGAGTTGATGTATAAATAAGAATAAAATCTGAAGACCTACACAATAACTTAGCAACGTGTTTAGAATTGTAGAGAATAAAGTACCAAGTTTTTGGACAAGTTTTAACCTTTCTTGCCACTATCAAATATCCATTCCGCACCCTTAACCATAGCCTAACGTTACAACCCATCAAAGACCTCTTGATTTATGTTTGTCACATATTAATTGGTGGAGATTAGATCTTTTGACAAGCTTATAATATTGCATGATTCATTGACTAGGCATAGAGTGTTTTACATACACATTATATGTATGCTTCAGAAATTTAACCGAGTGTGTGTGAACATTGTGAAAGATATAAGGATTCGCATGCTTAGTCAACCAAAAGTTGAATCATTGCTTTATAATTATCCTTTCATAAATCTAACAAAGTTTGTTTGTTTTAAATCTTTGATGATGACTTTTTGAAAACCAATTTGACCACCAAACAAATTAGTGAGCCTTGTAAATATTCAGATTTGATTCCGTATTTTATTTTTAAGCTTGCTTGAGGGCAAGCAAAGTTCAAGTGTGGGGATGTTTGATATACGTTAAATTATACATGTTTTTATACCCCAAAACACTTCCGTTTTAAGCGTTTTTAACCGAAAACATAACGTTTAGGTGCCAAATTCGGTACTTTTATATTTTCAGGTCTTAAACAGAGCATAAAGGAAAATTATGATGAAAACGGACAAAATCTGATGCATTTCTGATGAAAAGAACAAAATTCTGATAACTGCCAGGTGTGGCACGACCGTGCCATCTGACGGCACTTCCGTGCCGATGCTCCGATCTCGGAAGCACTGCCAGTGCAAGCGCCAGTGCCAACCTTTTCTCGGGCCGCACTACCGTGCCACCGGTGGCACTACCGTGCCATCTGTTGACCCAAGCAACTTGTCCACTAGTCCACTTGGCTGACTCGGAATCGCTGAAGCTGACGTCACCCGACAACACCTGTCGCATGACCGTGCGACCAGTGGCACGACCGTGCCAAACTAAAAATTACCTATAAATAGCAGCATTCGCTACTGATCAAAATGTTGGTGATTTCTGGGTTCCGAAGCAGTCCTGATCAGACCCATTTGAAGCTTAAAGATCGAGTGGAAGCATAACCGATCTAACCCATCAATTCCTTGTTTTTGAACATGTATTCTAATCATTTTGCAAGTTATTGAGCTGATGTTAGCTCATGTTTAATGTAGTTTATGTAATAGTAGTTACAAACTTGTTTCTTGAATAATCTTTATGTTGTAATCTTGTTTGTATGAAACATAAGTTCTTTTTTATGTTTGAATCTTCATGATTATATAATGAATGTTTAATTGATGTTGAGTTCTTGATTATGTTTGATTATCTTTGATAATGAATCTGTGGTTAGTGGGATGGTAACTATTTCTTGATTAATCACTTATCTGTAGACTTTGTTTACACCATGAAACCGGACCAGGGTATTGGTTTTATACAAGATATATCTTATTTTAATTAAGAATACTTTCTTGCACGTAAGGGTTCTAACGAATTATATGGTGTTGATTACATGTTCTTGCATGCGGTTTATGATCCTTGTTTAGGATTTTTGGTCTGAAATTGCTGACATGGTAGATTTGTGTTCAAGACTTGTAAAGATGAAACTGTTTGTTATATGATCTACATAATTGCTTATCCTCGTGGCTGTATTGTGACCATCGGTATTGCTTTCTTTGATAAGTGAGGTTAGGAATCCAGACCCGGTAAATAACCTATCTTTAAAAGGTTCGCATGAATGAATATCAATAGCTTGCTAATGAATGATTTTAGGTGGTTAACGTGTGACCATCGCATTAACTTTCCGAAGAATCATAATGCTAGAAATCCAGACCCGCTAACTAGCTGTCTCGAAATTGGAAAATTGATTAAGTGCTTTTGTGACATATCTAATAGATAACATGTTTAGGTTGTTTGTGAAACAAGATAATAATAGTATATTTATGTTTTAATTCTAATTTAATTATTTTAGTTAAACAGCCATTCACCTTTCCTTATACCAGGTAATCTAATGACAAAGATTTAGTACATATAACTCCCGTGTTCCATGGATCGATATCTGGCTCTTACCAATACTTTGCTGCATATAAGACGGGATGCACTTGTCCTTTGTTGTGTGTGTTTTAATGTTAAGGTATAAACCATTTTTATAAATTTAAAACTAATGTTCGTGTGGAAATTCACTGTATAAATATGCATACATAGACATGCATCAAAGACATTTCGAACTTCTGCTTCATTACTTTCTCAAAATCTTTGCAGAGTTCTTCATTTGTCAACCCGAAAATAATGTCATCCACGTAAGTTTGGACTATCAGAAGATGGCCGTTGACTTCTTTCGTGAAGAGAGTGGCGTCTACCTTGCCTTGGATGAAGTTGTTGGCTAGCAGATGTGAGAGAGCGTCTCGTACCAGGCTCTCTGGGCCTGATGCAAGCCGTACAATGCCTTGTCCAAGAGGTAAACCTTATCTTTGTGGATTGGGTCGGTAAAGCCCGGTGGCTGTCTGACATATACATCCTCTTTCACCTTGCCATAGAGAAATGCCGACTTCACATCTAGCTGATACACTTTGAATACTTTCCTTGAAGCAAATGCTAGGAAGATTCTGATAGCTTAAAGTCGAGCAACCGGAGCATATACTTCAGTGAAATCTATCCCTTCCTGCTGACTAAACCCCTGGACCACGAGTCGAGCTTTGTTGCTAACAATAACCCCTCTGTCGTCTCTCTTACACTTAAACACCCACTTTGTGTTTATCTTCCTATGACCATCAGGCAAGTCCACCAACTTCCATACACCAAGTTTCTCAAACTGACTCAGCTCCTCCTGCATTGCGTTGACCCATGAATCTTCAGTTAGTGCTTCCTTGTAGGTTCTCGGCTCAATCTGCGAAATGAAACAACTGAGTGAAAATTCAGATTGTAAAGGAGCAACTTTAGTATAAAAACAAGTAAGGCCACGGTCAATCTGTCTTCTGGTGCGAACGCCTGACTGCAACTCTCCTATTATCAATTCTTCTGGATGGTATGAAAGAGTCTGTGGCATAACCTCGCCAGGAACATCCACCTCGCCTTCCAAATTCGTAACGTTCTGATCCGCAACTTGTTCATTGACAGGAATTGTCTGATCTGAAGATTGGATTTGCTCCCCCTCAGACTCTGAATCACCACGATCAAATGTTGGCCTTTCATCAGATTCTGAATTATCATTGACCACCGTCTAATTTTTAGGAGCAGGTTCACGTTCCGAAGTAGTCGGAGTTTGTTGAACTTCATCATCATCTCCAGTGTGACTTGGACCAGCTTCATCATCATTGGAAGTTTGTCGTTGACGTGTAGAAGATCTTTCTGGAAACCTTCCCTGAGATGCTTCATATTCTTTTAAAATATCCAAATCATCAAAGAAATCTGGCTCTTCTTCTAACTCGAATGAATCCCATAGAGTATCGTAGTTGAATCACCATGAGTCTGCGGGTTTCTGTGGAGGCATTGTATAACCTTGACATTCAACGTGTTGTTCTTCGATGATCCTTTTCATGCTTGGAACAAAGACTCTTCTTAGTGGACTTGCATACCCCACGAAGATACCTTCAATGCTCTTTGAACCAAATTTGCCATCAGGATCTAGAACTGTGCAGGGTGACCCGAACGGCTCTAAATACTCGAGATTAGGCTTATGATTGTTGATCAACTCGAAACATGTCTTGTTATGATTTTTCACAGTAAGTACCCTATTGAGAGTATAGCAAGCGGCTGCTACGGCTTCTGCCCAGAAATTTATCGGTAACTTGGAATCAGCAAGCATCGTTCTCGCCATTTCGATCAGCGTTCTATTCTTTCTTTCTGCGACTCCATTTTGTTGTGGAGTATACGGTGCGTTGAACTCTTGCAGTATACCTCTTTTATCAAAAAAATTCTTCCATCTTGTTATTCTTGAATTCTGTACCATTGTCGCTTCTTATTATGTGAATTCGTATTCGGTACAAATTCTCTACCTAGTCTCAGCAAACTCTCAAATGTTTCATCTTTCGACTTCAGGAACGTCACCCATGAGAATCTCGAATAGTGTTCAGTTACCACCAGACAATAAAGATCTCTCGTTATGCTTTTGACATTTATAGGACCAAAGAGATCCATGTGAAGTCTCTCTAGCGGTCTCGTGACTGAGTTCATCTTTTTACCAGGATGAGATTTCTTTCGCTGTTTTTCTTTGACGCAACTAATACACTCCCCCTCATGATGAAAACTCTTTAAATGAACACCCGTTACCAAATCATTATGCACCAAGTGGTTCATCTTTCGTAGGTGAATGTGGCCCATTTTTCGGTGCCACAACTGCGACTCCTTTTCAGTGGCTCTTGACATGAAGCAATGAGTTTGACCAGTGGTAGTCGTGGCTATGCTCATATCCAACACGTAAAGATCATTAACTCGCAATGCTCTCATGATGATCCACTCCTCGAGGATGACAAACCCCGGCTTCAAGATCAGACATTGTTTATCCGTGAAATGTGTAGAATACATTCTATCACAAATTTGAGATATGCTTAGAAGATTATTCTCTAGCTTGGCGATGTAATTGACTCTTTCAAACGTGATTACACCATTCGATAATGTTCCTTCACCAATGATACGACCTCCATGATTACCTGCAAAACCAACGTAACCTCCATTAAACCCTCTAACATCGTACAACAGGGCTTTTCTCCCCGTCATGTGCCTGGATGCTCCTCTATCCATAATCCAACGTGAGATAGATCTCGGGAGCTCCTGCACATTTCAAAGCATTCAGATAGAAAATGAAGCAACCCAAGCCTCTTTCGACTCAGGTAGCTTGACATTTAGGTGTGCGGTTTTGGTGTACAAGGGTGAGAAATTCTTGTCATTCATTTTCAAGCTTTCTTCAGACCCAACCTCAACCTCTTTGTATAAGAAAAATTCATCTTTTTGAGGTTGACTAGATGATTGGTCTTTCTTCGGAACATACTTCTTCCCTGGAGAGGTAGAAGTTTGTTTCTCAAGTTTCTCATAGTAATCTAAAGGTACATTCATCTCCTTAGTTGAAGATGATTGTTTTGCAGACTCGGGAACCTTTGGTTTTGGAGAAGTTGACTTCTTTTCTTCAGATTTTGGCTTCCAAGTTTGTTGTGAAGAAGCGACTCTTTTGTAAAATTTATCAGTTTTCTTTACCGATTCTTTTACAGATTCAGTTTTGACTTTGACATTTTCCTTCTTCAAAATCTTTTTCTCAACAAACATTGGAGCCTTTCCTTTAACATAGTCTTTCTTCTTCGGACTCTCGAAAACCACAGACTTAGGCTTTGAGTTGGTGCACTTTCGTGCAATGTGACCAACTTCATTGCATTTGAAGCATGTGTGTGTGTCAATTTCCTGACCTGTGCCTTCAGTCTGAAGCTGTGAGGCCTTTTTCTCAAAGAATTCTTCATTTGATTTTGAAAAAAATTCAGATTCTTGCTCGGAGTGTGAACTCGAGCTTTTCACAAACACTTTCTTTTCTACAAATTTTCCGTTTTGAAAGTTCTTCTTTTGGTAGTTCTTACCACCCTGATAACCTCCCGACCATCTCTTTTGGTTGTTGTTATTAAAACATGTGGTTACAGCAGGTTTCTTGTAGTAAGATTTATCTTTTTTCAAAGTTCAGTTGCCTTTTGGACTTTTTCAAACCCTCAATTTCAGCAACATCAATTTCAACCAATTTGAACACATTTTTCAACTTGTCAACATTCACATTCTCAAGTGGAAATTCAAGATACGAATACAACTTATCAGAACCAGACATCTTGTACATCACAAGAGTAGGTCCATCATTTAAGTTGTTTTGAGATTTTGATTTCGAAAGATAGTTGTTAAAGAAACATTCTTCATCTTCAGCTAAGTCACTGTCTGATTTCAAAATGTTTTCAACCACATGTTTTATGACTTCAGACTTAATATTGTCTTCATCTGATGATGAAGTGAATGTGACATCGATTGTTTCTGGAAGTTTTACATCATTTGTTTCATCGTTATTATCCAACCCAGACTTCTTCTTTGAAAAATTGTTTAATATGGGTGATGGAACTTGATGATAATCAACCCCGGTTCCATCTGGGTATACATCTTCACCAGCTTTGTTCTTCCCAATTGGTTTGGGAACTATGTTTTGAAGAACAAAGCTCGCGGAGCTGTAATTGTTCAGTTTCAGATTGATTCTTTCATTTTCAATCTTAGCTTCCTGAAACTAAAGCTTAAGATTTGCAATCTCATCTAACTGTTGGTTGATTTGTCTTTCTTTTGCTTGAAGAACTCCAGACAGTTGAAGATTTTCTTTCAAAGTTTTACCATTTCTCTCGTCAGAATCTTTAACAGTTCTTTTCAAGTTTTCAAAATTTTCAGAAATGTTTCTGTTTTCATGAACTAACTTTTCATTTTCTTTCTTAAACCATTCTACATCAGTTTTATCCTTTCCAATTCTTTCAGTTAACTCTTTGATTCTTTCGTTTGAAGCTCTCACCAATTTATCTCGACTTAAGATTTGATCTTCAACCATTTTGACTTTTGCAGTTAGTTCTTCAGTCTTTTTTACTGTGAGATATGCATTTGTGCTGCAAACTTTGCAATCTTTCATGCAATTTTTGCAATCACTTTCAATTTTAGCTTTATCAGTCTTACCTGATTCATTTGTTGAATCACTTTTACTGGCCTTGCTCTTTGACTCAGATGCAAACTTAGAATCTACCTCTAATTCTTTTGCCATGAGCACTTTATCTGCCATCTTTGTCAGATTCTCTGCGGTCATTTCTTTTGTTGTGTCGATTATCCCATCATCGACTTTCTTTGACTTTAACTTTTCTTCTTCAGCTTTCCTTGCCCATTCTCTCTGTCTCTCTTCTTCCTGTTCCTTTATAGTTTCTTTGAAATTTTCAACAATAAGTGTTGATGGTTCAGCAATTTTTTTGCCTTTTGGGTCCAGATAGCACTCATGATCAGCATCCCATCTGTTTGCCTTTTTGGCCTCTATCCAGGCTCGATAGTTTCTATCCTTCATGTTTTGAGCTAACATTTTTCTATTAATGTATTTCCGTTCTTTAGTTCGTGTGTCTTTGAATGGTTCGACTTTTACCATGAAAGCATAACCTACAACATCATCTTCTGCTAAAAACTCACTCCAGTCGAAGCCCTCGTCATCATGAATTAAAGCTAATGCCCTTGACTTCTCCTTAGGAGTTTCTTCTATCTGTTTCATTCTCGGCGGCTCCTTACAATTCTTGTGGTAAACAGCCTTTTTATAATAGTCATCATGAAACGGATTTGCTGTTTCGTCTGAAGCTGCATTCCTGCATTCTCTCTTAAAGTGCCCTTTCTGTTTGCACTTAAAGCAGGTAACCTTTGACTTATCGAAACCCAGCTTCATTGATGGTCCACCAATTGAATTTTTCCCGGTTATCTCCATGAACCTCTGAGCACGTCGGATAACGCCAGCCATGCACCAACGTATGTCAATCAATTCCATTTCCTCAGGATCGATTTGATCATAATCTTCTTTGATCAGGTTCGTGTTTCCGATCTTCCCAGCAACTAAGCTTTCATAGGATTCCAGGATTGAAGCTAAAAATACTATCTGCTGTTTGGCAGTTTCTTCATTAAAATTTTGCGCATTGTTGAGATTCACAGCTATATTGCACTGAAATATGTTTTTGGGAATGGTTTGCTGTGGCTGGCTTGGTACGGATGAAGAAGAACCACCGTGATAACCACTACTCGGTGTTGAGCTGTTGTTTTGTCTTTCTTGGGTAACTGTATTCGAGCTCTCGGCTGAAAATGCAGTCCTCAGAGAAGTAGTCTTTGGGATCGTGCTACCCCTGTAGTAAAGATCAATGTTTTGTTGATACGGGGTGTTGTTGACTTTGTTCATCTTTTTAATCTCTAACTCATGGATCTCAATCCTTTCAATTAGCCAATAAAGAATCATGTCCGACAACTTCATCGTTTTCTTCAAAACCAACCCATAGTACTGCCAATCCTTTTCCTCAATTAGCCAATCCATTTCTTCTTCAGTCACTGCGATACCGTATCTTGCAAGCACTATCTTCAGGTAACAGAACCTCTCAACCATCTTCAACACGTTCTCATTCTTCATACAAGCAAACAGATCAAACTCTTTCTTCAGCAAACATTTCTTGTTCTTGACGATATCAGCTCCTCCAATACATTTCTTCTCCAACTTAGCCCACAAATCTTTTTCATTTGTATAACTAATCAACGATATAATATCATCTCTAACAGATTGATGCAATAATGCTATACATTTTTGTTCGACCACAAATGATTCTTGTTCAGTATCACTTAGATTTTCATAATCATCCCTACCAATATCGAAACCGTTTCTCATACATTTCCAGCTTTGGTATGCAAATTCTTTCAACCAGTCTTCTAATCTGCTCGCCAACCTATTGTAGTCTTCGATTTCCATAAGCTTCAGAGGCTTGTTGTAAGTACCATAACCGTTGTCTACACTTAGCGAATCAGCAATCGCTTTCTTCGGATTTGGAGTTGCATTGGAAGTATTTGTCGTAGCATCCCTGGTATTATATGCAAACACATCGCTAATGGATTAAGGAATTCGTCTCCCATTGTTGAGTACCTGAAAAAGTTTCAAACACTTAGACAAATTTTCAAAAGTTTAAAAATTTTCAAACTGATGCAGTTGGATCGGATGGTGATCCGATCGGGTCGTGATCCGATCGGACAGCACAACCAAGTACAATCAACAAATAAGCTCAAGTATCGGATGACGAATCGATCGAGTGGTGATCCAATCGAGTGACGATGTCAAGTAACAAGTGTCAACTAAGCAAGTATCGGATGGTGACTCGATCGGGTGGTGATCCGATCGAGTAACACAAGACCTTTTGAAAACTTTAACCTTCAACCTTTCACCGATCGGATGGTGATCTGATCGATTGATAAGATGACGTAAGCAACTAGTAATTCAAACAACAATGTTACACCGATCGGATGGTGATCCGATCGAGTGACACTGATGACGTCAGCAAGCAGTTATCAAAAACATTCTAAGCCAGTCCGTTCAGACAGTTGTCCAATCGGGTGGATGACGTCAGCAAGCACGAAACATTCATCTTGGTTTTTTGACAGATTTGATTCAGTTTTAAGTTGAATTTTTCTATGAAAACTTGAAGGATTGATCTTTAAACAATTCAGAGTCTAATGATATCAAATTTTGTCCGTAAATTCCCATTTAATTTTGAGTTTTTCTTGTTTTTAAGATGTAAAAGTGTGAAACACAGCAAGAAATGAGTAGAAGAAGAAAAATTGGTCAAATTTCCGGTGAAATTCGACTGAAATCGGCAAAGAATCGCTGAAATTCCAGTGAATTTGCAGTTGTTGTCCTCGAATCAACCTCCAGTGGCTCTGATACCACTTGTTAGGCCTTTGTGATCAGGATCTGTTCGTCTCGAATGTGGATGAATCGATCACGACCAATGTGCAGAATCCATTGATTGTGTCTAAGAATCAACAACAGCATAATCAACGTTTAAACTCCTCTGATTTTCTATTCAAATGATTGTGAAATTACAGCAGCACTGGTAGAGAATCAGAATGACAGAGGTTCCTTACAAGTTCAGCCAAAGATTCTCAATCACTAACACATGCTAGCTATTTATAGGCAAACATCAGGGAGGTTATAAAATTGTCACCCGATCGGATGGTGATCCGATCGGATGGCCATCCGATCGGATGACATCTGACATCCATCGGATACACTTTAACAGTTCAGCGCCATTCCCTGGTTTGTCGTTATACACACATACATACAAATACATACAAAAGACATATACAGTACAAAATAAGACTCTATGCTGACGGAAGCTACAGACATATGAACTAACAAGGATTGTTGTGATTGAATGATTCAATGTAACAGAACCCAAGTCCTTATAGCATCTATCTATCTTCATAGATTGATTCTCGCAGGATGTTTAAAGTACTAAGATTGAGTCCTTGTTTGGATTCATTATGTTCTTTAATGCGTATGTGAATAGACGATGTAACAGAAACCAAATCCTTATAGCATCTATCTATCTTTATAGATTGATTCTTGTAGGATACTTAAAGTACTAATATTGGAGTCCTTGTTTGGATTCATTGTGTGCTTTAATGCGTGTTTACTAGTTGTTGACAAGTTGACGATTTATGTGTTTATGTGGTAGTTGTGATTTAGATAACAAAACATGTGTAATAAAATAAGAACATGGTGGATACGCCGCTGGTACTTCCTATATATAAGTGTTCTTATTTTATTACTCTTGTAACGTTATCCGAATCACTTTAGGATTTTACGTACGATTGATTCAATGTTCGATTATCCAAATCCTTGTAAAATCTTACATATCTTTATATGTTAGATTTTTAGAAGGATGTCTAAAGTATTATTATAAATCATTGACTTGATTTATATAATACTCACACAAGTTTTGATTGATTTCAAAACAGTTATTATTAATCCTTGATTCGATTTCTAATAACACATTAACAAGTTTTACGATGATTTCAACGAGATTACAAAGTACAATTTCAATGGCATAAAAATTACTTAGTAATAATCATATTGCCATATACAAAAATATTTGCCACAAGTTTTTCACAATCAAGATTTCTTTTTCAATCGACAACTCTTGTAGTTGTCAAAGTATTGCAATATCAAACTTTTGTCATTTATTTGGCTAACAAAACCTATGTATTCGCCGGCATTTTTATGCTGACTATTTTTCACATATGTTTCAGGTTTTCAATTTTTCAAGCATGCAACGCATAGGACTGCATCCGGGCCTTAGACTTCTTTAATCAAAAGATATTTACATGCATTCTTTGTAAAACAATGTTAACAATATTGAAACACTATAGTACCAGTAGTTGTGAGCAATTTGTAACGTGACTCCCTGATATTTCCGATGCGTGTTGTTGTATTACGCGATTGGGGTGTTACACATTGCGCGTTTTATAGGTGGTTTAGCCCTTGAGATTAAGGGTAATGTCAAGGCTTCTAAGCCTGCTACTTATAGATCTGTTGTAGTTCTATCTTTGTCACTTACTCTCGTTGTTGTAAGGAGTAAGGCAAAGAAAACCCCCGAAGAAGGGAAGAGGAAGAGGGAGGATGACCAGTCCCACCAATCGAATAAAAATAAGAAGGGAAACTCTGGTTTCAAGAAAGGGCAGTCGGGTGACAAACCCAGGTGTAAAACTTGTGATAAAAGGCACTTTGGAAAGTGCAATCAGGATCCGCAAGCCAAGCCTTGCAGAATCTGCAAAAAGAAAGGGCACAAAACTCTAGAGTGCCGAAACATCAAGGATGCAACCTACTATGGTTGCAATGAAAAAGGGCACATCAAGACCAATTGCCCTAAAAATGCTAAGAAGCCTGATGAGGCGAAGAATACCAATGCTAGGATTTTTCAGATGAACGCCAGGGAGACGGTGAATGACGATAATGTCATAATAGGTACCTTCCTCATTAATGATATTTATGCTAGAGTTTTATTTGATTCAGATGCCGATAAGCCGTTCGTAGACCTTAAGTTTAGTAAGTTACTGAATCTGCCTATTAAAACTCTAGACATAAAATATGAGGTAGAGCTCGCAGATGGTACCTTAGAAACCGCTTCAACTCTTCTTGATGGATGATTTTTATCCATTAAGAATCATTCTATCCCACTATCTCTTTTACCAATGAAATTGGCTGGGTTTGATGTGGTTTTAGGCATGGATTGGTTATCGCATAACCCAGACCAAATTGCCTGCGATAAGAAACTAGTAAACATCAAAACCCCATCAGGTGAATTAGTCACCATTCATGAAGATACTCACTATGGTTTACCCAATAATGTGTCTATACTTAAAGCATTGAAGTGTCTGGAGAACGGATGTGTCATCTACATGGCACAAGTGACCGTGAATGACCCGAAACCCAAGATTGAAGATATCCCAATTATTTCTGAATACCCTGATGTCTTTCCTGATGAATTACCTGGATTACCTCCTGAGAGGCAAGTCGAATTCAAGATAGACATTCTGCCAGGATCAGCACCAATTGCATGAGTTCCTTACCGTCTAGCGCCTACAGAAATGAAAGAGCTAAGGACACAATTGGATAACTTATTGGAAAAGGGTTTCATTCAACCCAGCTCTTCGCCTTGGGGAGCTCCTATATTGTTTGTGAAGAAGAAGGATGGTTCAATGCGTCTATACATTGATTACTATGAGCTAAACAAGGTAACGATCAAGAATCGTTATCCATTGCCCAGGATCAACGACTTGTTCAACCAACTCCAAGGGGCAAGCTTCTTCTCGAAGATCGATTTGAGATCTGGGTATCATCAACTCAAGGTTAGAACAGAAGATGTACCTAAGACAGCGTTTAGAACGAGGTATGGCCACGACGAGTTCTTAGTGATGCCTTTCGGGCTCACTAACGCACCTGCAACATTCATGGACCTCATGAATCGAGTCTGGAAGCCATACTTAGATAAGTTTGTCATTGTCTTTATAGATGACATACTTATTTATTCTCGAAGTCAAGTTGACCACAAAAAACACCTTCGATGTATCTTAGGATTGCTACGACAGGAGAAGTTGTATGCTAAATTCTCCAAGTGTGAGTTCTGGCTTCGCGAAGTCCAATTCCTTGGATATGTTTGTGAGCGAGCGTGGTATCCAAGTGGATCCCGCTAAAATAGAGGCAATCATGAACTGGGAAGCACCTCAGACACCTACATAGATTCCCAACTTTCTGGGATTAGCTGGTTATTATAGAAGATTCATTGAGAACTTCTTAAGAATAGTTGTACCATTGACTACTTTAACCCGCAATAATGTAAAGTTTGATTGGGGTCCTAAACAACAAGAGTCTTTTGAGATTCTTAAACAGAAATTGAGCAATGCTCCTATATTGACATTGCCTGAAGGGATAGAAGAATTTGTCGTGTACTATGATGCTTCACACACCGGTATGGGTTGTGTGCTTAAGCAGAGAGGCAAGGTGATTGCCTATGCATCACGACAACTAAAGGTGCATGAAAAGAATTACACCACCCATGATTTGGAGTTGGGTGCCGTTGTATTTGCACTAAAGTTGTGGAGACATTACCTATATGGAACTAAATGTGTGATATATTCGGATCACAAAAGTCTCCAACACTTATTCAATCAAAAGGATCTTAATATGAGGCAACTCCGTTGGATGGAAACTCTAAATGATTATGATTGCGAGATTCGCTACCATCCTAGCCAAGCGAATGTAGTCGCTGATGCTCTAAGTTGAAAGGAAAGAGTCAAACCTATAAGGATTCATGCCAAGAGCATTGAACTTAAGAATATCTTGAATGAAAGGCTGTTAGCTGCTCAAAAGGAAGCTACATTGGAAACTAACTTTCCAAGTGAAAAGTTAGGTGTAACAGCTAATCAGTTATTACTTTGCAAGGATGGAATCCTCAGATTGAATGGTAGAATCTAGGTTCCTATCCATGGAGGACTTAGAGATGTAATCCTCCAGGAAGCTCACAATTCTAGATACTCAGTTCACCCTGGAGGTGAGAAAATGTATCAAGATTTGAAAGCCAGTTATTGGTGGATAGGTTTGAAGAAATATATAGCCACACATGTAGCTAAATGTCTGACATGCGCTCAGATCAAAGCTGAACATCAAAAGCCGTTTGGTTTGCTACAACAACCAGAACTTCCCACATGGAAGTAGGAGATGGTAACTATGGATTTTATAACCAAGTTACCTAAAACAAGGCATGGAAATGATACTATATGGGTCATAGTTGACATACTGACTAAGTCAGCACACTTCTTACCCATCAAGGAGACTCATAGCTCCGACAAGCTAGCTCAGTTGTATGTGGATGAGATTGTATCTCTCCACGGAGTGCCAGTATCTATTATATCTGATAGAGATACCAGATACACCTCTCATTTTTGGAAAAGCTTCCAGCAATCATTAGGCACTCGATTGAATTTTAGTACTGCTTACCATCCTCAAACGGATGGACAAAGTGAGCGTACAATTCAAACTTTGGAAGACATGCTACGTGCATGCGTTATTAATTTGGGCGGTAGCTGGGATGAACACCTACCGTTGATCGAGTTCTCCTAGAATAATAGTTACCATACTAGCATTCAGGCTACGCCTTTTGAGGCATTGTATGGGAGGAAGTGCAGAACGCCTGTTTGTTAGGCGGAGGTAGGAGAAGCTCAGTTATCAGGACTTGATATAGTCCTTGAAACAACAGACAAAGTTGTCGAAATTCGTGATCGCCTAAAAGCTTCCAGGGATATGTAACACCCTAGAATTTAAACCCTTGATTTTAAATAAAATATAGTTGATTACATGACTTTCATTTACAAAATTTAATAATAACCAAAACCCTAGTTGAGGGATGACCAAGATACAAAATATTTCAACTGTTTAAAATGTAGTAACAACCATACACAAAGACTACAAAAGATCTAAAACGTTGCGGAAGCTTCAAAATAGAGTGTTCGGTTCTTAGTCATGTCGCTTGATCTTCACCCGTAAGACTTGTCAATTTACCTATGGTCAAAACCAGATAAAACATTAGTTTTGACATTAACGTATACTATAAACACAAGTTTGAACGTTACATTTATATAACAAAAACAAAAAAAACAAGTTTCCTGGATCCACCGTAAATTACGGTATCACCGTAATTTACGGTGATCCTTGACTTTTCCTGGACACCGTAAATCAGTAAATAATTACCGTAACCATTCTGACCTACACCGTAAATTACGGTATCACCGTAATTTACGGTAGGTCCTGGAAATCTATGTTTTGATTTCTTAGTTCATTTCCTTCAAAACCAATTTCGGAAATTGCCTTGCAAACAACCCATTTCATCTAAAACTAGTATTTCTAGCATGTAATAAACATTAACCAATAGCATAGAACAAATCTAACATATTTCCGGAATATGATTTATGTTTTACTCGATTAATTGACCCGTTTGGCTCGTCTACGAAATCCATTCCTATGACGACTACCAACGAGTACCATCCGAATTTAACAATCAATATAGCGACTTCATCGCGTAACCAAAACAACTCTTATTCAAGGATTCAATTACACACTAAATCATCAAGCTTAATAGAGTAACGGGTCAAGTTACATACCTTATCGCACGCCCTTCAACCGTGAATCCCCGCCGGCTTGTCCACTTGACGTTCCGGTATCTTGTCCTATAGAGTTCAATTCAATACTTGTTTAGAACTCTTTTCATATTATAATTCGCATAATACACCGAACATCATGATTATGCGTTTTAACTCAAAATCTCAAATTTTAAAGCCTTCATAGAGGCATTTCAACAAACACTTCATATGCAGAATTTTTATAACTTTAGAAATCAACTTCTTAGCTTGCTAATTAGCTATCTTGACAACAATAGAGTCCACCTATAGTGTTTTAAGCATCTATCTTTCTGGAATCACTTCCAACAATCAAATTACACTAGAATAACCCTTCTTAACCCTAGTGTTCATCATCTTTATGTAAAACCCACAACCCACCTTCAAGGTGTTCATGGAACTTTCTGAATTGGGTCATGATTTCTCAAATAGTTAACTAGGTTTTACTTCTAAACACCTAATCAACTTTAATCTAACCAAATAACACACATGCAAGCATCAAATTTCAGATTTCCAAAATCATGAGAATTTCAAACAAGGTTTTAACACGAATTTTTACATACCTTATGATCCTCTTGTGATGAGGATCGATAATTTAAACTCGGATTTCATTTTGGATTAGAATTGCATCTTCAATTTAAGGAATTTGTGGGTTTTAGGGTTCTTGGATAGGGGGTGTCGCCCCCTGCCTTCTTCTGGTCGACCAACACCCTTGTTTGGGGTGTTTGGTTTATTTTATTTGTCCCACTTTTATTTAAGTTTTAGAGTTAACAACTATGGTCCCTCTATTTTGTTCAAGATATAGTTTGATAGCTTTTAATCACACTATAAGCTATTTCTAGACTAGTTAACTAACTTGGTTAAAATTCTTAGTTAGTAAACTCTCATTTATTTAAACCTTACTAATTCCAGTTTAAGGTTTTACATTTTTCGGGGTGTTACAAGTCTACCCCCCTTAAAAGGGTTTCGTCCTCGAAACCGCAATACGTACCAAATAAAGTAGGGTGAAGGCGTCGCATTTCCTCTTCGGACTCCCATGTAATGTCCGAACCTTTTCTATGCTCCCATTTCACCTTGACTTGTTCAATTTGCTTATTTCGTAAACGTTTGACCTTTTTATCTAAAATTTCAACCGGTCTTACCACATAATTTAAACTATCATCCACTTCGATATCATCGTAATGAATATAGGTCGTTTCGTCTGCTAGGCACTTTCTTAACTGAGATACGTGAAACGTGTTATGGATCCCACTCAGCTCCTCCGGTAGTTCAAGACGGTAAGCTACCTTGCCAGCTCTTCCGATAATCTTAAATGGCCCGATAAACCTTGGGCTTAACTTCCCCTTCTTTCTAAATCTAATAACACCCTTCCATGGGGACACTTTTAGCATGACCATGTCACCCACTTGGAATTCAATTGGCTTTTTCCTTTTATCAACATACGCCTTTTGTCTGTCTTGAGCCGCTTTCAAGTGTGCCCGAACTTTATCGATCTTTTCGTTCGTGGCTCGTACTATGTCTTGGTGGGCGAGTTCACGTGGACCCACTTCACCCCAACAAACCGGGGTTCGACACTTCCTACCGTAAAGCAGTTCGTATGGTGCCATTTTAATACTAGATTGATAACTGTTGTTATACGAAAACTCGACTAACGGTAGGTGAACATCCCAACTGCCTCCAAAGTCGATTATACACGCCCGTAGCATGTCTCCCAATATTTGTATCGTTCTTTCACTTTGCCCATCCGTTTGAGGATGGTACGCGGTGCTAATGAACAATTTGGTTCCCATTTGCTCTTGGAATTCCCGCCAAAATTTCGAAGTAAACCGGGTATCCCTATCAGACACGATGGACACCGGCACCCCATGACGGGCTATTATTTCATTGGTGTAAACTTCCGACATCTTTTCTGACGTGTAAGTCTCACGAATCGGAATAAAGTGAGCACTTTTTGTCAGTCTATCCACCACTACCCATATGGCATCAAAGCTACGATTTGTTCTAGGCAGTTTGGTTAACAGGTCCATTGTAATATGTTCCCATTTCCAAACCGGAATTTCCAACGGTTGGAGTTTGCCATAGGGTTTCTGATGCTCCGCCTTGACTTGTAAACATGTCAAGCATTTTTCCACATACTTTGCCACATCCCTCTTCATTCCGGGCCACCAATAATTTTGTTTCAAATCATTGTACATCTTGGTCGCACCCGGATGAATTGAATAACGGGATTTATGAGCTTCATCAAGTAGAAGCGCCTTTACTCCACAGGTATGTGGGACCCATATCCTTCCGGATCGAGTCTTTAACCCGTGATTTCCATCCGACAAGTCTTTCAACTGCCCAATTATTCTTTCCTTCTTCCAATTCTCTTCTTTTACTGCTTCTAACTGTGCTTCTCGAATACGTTCAAGTATACCCGAGGTTACCACGAGTTGCATCGATCTCACTCGTATTGGGACATAGTCCGCTTTTCTGCTTAAAGCATCCGCTACCACATTTGCCTTTCCGGGGTGATAGTGTATCTCACAATCATAGTCCTTCACCGTTTCCAGCCATCGCCTTTGTCGCATATTTAACTCCTTCTGATCGAAGAAGTATTTCAGACTCTTGTGGTCGGTGAATATGGTGCATTTTACTCCATACAAGTAATGCCTCCATATTTTTAATGCAAATACCACCGCTGCCAACTCGAGATCGTGCGTGGGATATTTCTTCTCGTGTATCTTCAATTGTCTCGAGGCATAAGCTATTACCTTGCCCCGTTGCATCAACACGCAACCGAGCCCTGCTAATGAAGCATCTGAATAGACCACCATGTCTTCGACTCCGTCCGGCAATGTCAGTACCGGAGCTTGAGTTAGCCTTTCTTTTAACGTTCGAAACGCTTTTTCTTGATCAACTCCCCAGACAAACTTTACTTTCTTTTGGGTTAGCTTTGTTAGCGGCGATGCAATCTTGGAGAAATCTTGAATGAATCTCCTATAATATCCAGCAAGCCCCAAAAAGCTTCTAATTTCAGAAGGGTTCTTCGGGGGATTCCATTTTGACACCGACTCTATTTTTTACGGATCCACCAAAACCCCATCGGCATTTATGACATGACCGAGAAATTGTACCTCTCGTAACCAAAAGGCACATTTGGAAAATTTCGCATAAAGCTTCTCTCGTCTAAGTGTCTCTAACACTTCTTGTAAATGGCGTGCATGTTCGGCTTCACTTTTCGAATACACTAATATATCATCGATAAACACGATGACCGACTTATCCAACATTGGCTTGCAAACCCGGTTCATGAGGTCCATGAAAGCCGCGGGCGCATTTGTTAGCCCAAATGACATCACGAGAAATTCGTAATGTCCGTATCTTGTGCGAAAAGCCGTCTTCGGCACATCTTCTTCTTTGACCTTTAGTTGGTGATACCCCGACCTAAGGTCAATTTTTGAAAACCAACTCGCGCCTTGTAGTTGGTCAAATAAGTCGTCTATCCTCGGGAGCGGGTATCGATTCTTTACCGTGAGTTTGTTTAACTCCCGATAATCGATACACATGCGCATACTCCCGTCCTTCTTTCTCACAAACAACACCGGTGCGCCCCAAGGAGACACACTCGGCCTTATAAATCCTTTATCAAGCAAGTCTTGAATTTGGGACATCAGCTCTTGTAATTCCGACGGTGCAAGTCGGTATGGGGCTTTTGCCACAGGTTTCGCGCCCGGAATCAATTCGATCCCGAACTCTACTTCCCGTTCAGGCGGTATCCCCGGTAAATCTTCCGGAAAAACATCTTCATAATCTCGTACTACCGGTACATCTCCAATCTTCCGTGACTCTTTCTCCGCCTCATTTGCATAGATTATAAATGCCTTGCATCCTCGCTTCATGAGCTTGTGAGCTTTCAACATCGAACATACTATGGGATTGCCTCGTTTTTCGCCATAAATAGTAACGGGTTTTCCGCTCGGAGATGTTAGTTTTATCTCCTTGCGAAAACACACGACCTTTGCATGGTATTGAGATAGCCAATCCATCCCCACGACTACTTGGAATTCTCCCATCGACATCGGGATTAGATTTATCAGATATTCTTCATCATCGATGCTCAGTTTACAATTTTCACATACATCACAAACAATAAAACTTTTGTTATTACCTATCTCTACTTCTAAAGGCACAGGTAATTTTGTTAGAATAAATGAAGGATGTCGAATAAACCCATATGAAACAAAGGATTTATTCGCACCCGTATCAAATAACACGTGTGCGGGAATTGAATTTACAGCAAATATACCTGAGACCACGTCAGGTTCAATCTTCGCTTCTGCGGTGGTTAATTGAAAAGATCTTGCCTTTGCTTTTGGGGCTTCACTTTTCGGTTCCTGCCCATCTTTCTTTCCAACCAGTTCCGGGCACTCCGACTTTTTGTGACCCGTTCGATAACAGTTGTAACAAACCGTCACCTTCTCCGGGCACGACATAGCCATATGTCCCGTTTTCTTGCATATGGGACAAGGCTTATCCTTGTAACGACATTCGCCTTTATGATTCTTCCCACAAATTTTGCAACCTGGTGTACTACCTTTAGCATCTGATCTCTTTGCTGTTTCATTCGTTCTTGCTTTCTTGGTAGGGCTTGGATTCACATCTTGCGCCCTTCGTTCACCCCTTTCTATACTCTTTTTCAATTCAATCTCCCTTTCCCGAGCAGCATTAACAATCTCGGTAAGGGTCTCGTATTTTGAAGGGGTTATGAACTCTCTATACTCCGCGCTTAGCATGTTATGATAATAATACACCTTTTGCTCTTCATTCGTTATCAAGTCATCACAGAACTTCATCTTGTCCATAAACATTCCCGTGATCTTGTCTATGGATTCGCCTTTGTGTCTGAGTTGCATGAACTCTTCCTTGATTTTATTTATGACCGCCTTGGGACTATGGTGTTTAAGAAACGGCATCTTAAACTCCTCCCAAGTCATGGCCTTGGCCGCTTCACTTCCAATCTCCTTCTTTTTGTTATCCCACCAATCTTTCGCTTGACTCCTTAGTTGACCCGTACCATAGGCTACGTAGTCTTCTTCGTCACAATGGGTTCTCTCGAATACCCCTTCAATGTCACTTAGCCATCTTTGGCACACTATTGGGTCAACCTCCCCATTATATATTGGTGGTTTACAAGCCATGAATTCCTTGTATGAACAAGGCTTTCTTCCTCCACGCTTTTCCTTTGCTACATTTGAATCATCTTCTAGTTTCTTGATTCTATCTTCTACTATTGATAAAACCGTGTGTTGGATTTTATCAATAAAGCCCGACAAACTGTTTTCGATCGCCTTTCCAACCTCTTCGGCAATCACTTCCCTCACTTGTTCGGTGACTCTTGGCACCGCATTATCATTGCCTTCATTAGCCATCTTGATTTCTGAAATGTTTACATAGATTATTAAACATTCCATTTATAATACATGCTTTACTTGTTTTGATTTAATCAAGTTCGCAACTTGATTTAATCATTCTTGTTTCAATTTAATCAAGTTCGTAACTTGATTTAGTCATTCTTGTTTCAATTTAATCAAGTTCGTAACTTGATTTAGTAATTCTTGTTTCAATTTAATCAAGTTCGTAACTTGATTTAGTAATTCTTGTTTCATGCATTTCCTGCTTTTTGAGTGAGCTTACTCACTTGTTTCATGCATATTGTTCATTTCTTATTCTTTACGTAGTACCTAATTTATTAACAAATAAGCTAGTTCTTACCGGACGATCGATCAAGCTTGAACCGAACACTTATTGACAACCATGAGCTCTGATTACCAACTTGTAACACCCTAGAATTTAAACCCTTGATTTTAAATAAAATATAGTTGATTACATGACTTTCATTTACAAAATTTAATAATAACCAAAACCCTAGTTGAGGGATGACCAAGATACAAAATATTTCAACTGTTTAAAATGTAGTAACAACCATACACAAAGACTACAAAAGATCTAAAACGTTGCGGAAGCTTCAAAATAGAGTGTTCGGTTCTTAGTCATGTCGCTTGATCTTCACCCGTAAGACTTGTCGATTTACCTATGGTCAAAACCAGATAAAACATTAGTTTTGACATTAACGTATACTATAAACACAAGTTTGAACGTTACATTTATATAACAAAAACAAAAAAAAACAAGTTTCCTGGATCCACCGTAAATTACGGTATCACCGTAATTTACGGTGATCCTTGACTTTTCCTGGACACCGTAAATCAGTAAATAATTACCGTAACCATTCTGACCTACACCGTAAATTACGGTATCACCGTAATTTACGGTAGGTCCTGGAAATCTATGTTTTGATTTCTTAGTTCATTTCCTTCAAAACCAATTTCGGAAATTGCCTTGCAAACAACCCATTTCATCTAAAACTAGTATTTCTAGCATGTAATAAACATTAACCAATAGCATAGAACAAATCTAACATATTTCCGGAATATGATTTATGTTTTACTCGATTAATTGACCCGTTTGGCTCGTCTACGAAATCCATTCCTATGACGACTACCAACGAGAACCATCCGAATTTAACAATCAATATAGCGACTTCATCGCGTAACCAAAACAACTCTTATTCAAGGATTCAATTACACACTAAATCATCAAGCTTAATAGAGTAACGGGTCAAGTTACATACCTTATCGCACGCCCTTCAACCGTGAATCCCCGCCGGCTTGTCCACTTGACGTTCCGGTATCTTGTCCTATAGAGTTCAATTCAATACTTGTTTAGAACTCTTTTCATATTATAATTCGCATAATACACCGAACATCATGATTATGCGTTTTAACTCAAAATCTCAAATTTTAAAGCCTTCATAGAGGCATTTCAACAAACACTTCATATGCAGAATTTTTATAACTTTAGAAATCAACTTCTTAGCTTGCTAATTAGCTATCTTGACAACAATAGAGTCCACCTATAGTGTTTTAAGCATCTATCTTTCTGGAATCACTTCCAACAATCAAATTACACTAGAATAACCCTTCTTAACCCTAGTGTTCATCATCTTTATGTAAAACCCACAACCCACCTTCAAGGTGTTCATGGAACTTTCTGAATTGGGTCATGATTTCTCAAATAGTTAACTAGGTTTTACTTCTAAACACCTAATCAACTTTAATCTAACCAAATAACACACATGCAAGCATCAAATTTCAGATTTCCAAAATCATGAGAATTTCAAACAAGGTTTTAACACGAATTTTTACATACCTTATGATCCTCTTGTGATGAGGATCGATAATTTAAACTCGGATTTCGTTTTGGATTAGAATTGCATCTTCAATTTAAGGAATTTGTGGGTTTTAGGGTTCTTGGATAGGGGGTGTCGCCCCCTGCCTTCTTCTGGTCGACCAACACCCTTGTTTGGGGTGTTTGGTTTATTTTATTTGTCCCACTTTTATTTAAGTTTTAGAGTTAACAACTATGGTCCCTCTATTTTGTTCAAGATATAGTTTGATAGCTTTTAATCACACTATAAGCTATTTCTAGACTAGTTAACTAACTTGGTTAAAATTCTTAGTTAGTAAACTCTCATTTATTTAAACCTTACTAATTCCAGTTTAAGGTTTTACATTTTTCGGGGTGTTACAGGATAGGCAGAAAAGTTATGCAAATAAAAGGCGAAAACCTCTATAGTTTGAAGTAGGCGACAAAGTCTTACTGAAAGTATCACGCTGGAAAGGTGTGATGCATTTCGGTAAGAAGGGCAAGTTAAGCCCAAGGTATATTGGACCATTCAAAATCATCGAATGTGTCGGGAGTGTAGCTTATAAGCTAAACTTGCTAGAGGAGCTTAGTGGAATTCACAATCTGTTCCACATCTTTAACTTAAAGAAATGTCTAGCTGATGAATCGCTAGCAATGTCCCATAAAGACATACAGATTGATGAAAGCTTGAGGTTTGTTGAAAGACCTATATCGATCGAGGATCGACAGGTTGAAAAGCTCCGAAGGAAGTACGTGCCTATAGTGAAGGTTAAATGGTATGCCCGTAGAGGCCCTGAATATACGTGGGAGGTTGAGTCCATTATGCGACAGAAGTACCCTCACTTGTTTCAGTAAATCTCGGGCTCGAGATTTCTTTTAAGGGGGTGAGGATGTAACACCTTGTAAAAAACGTGTCCAATTATGTAAAGATACGTGTCGTAAACTCTAAATATGTAAAAGTTTGATTTTGAAGGACTAAAGTTGTCAAACGATGAAAATATGTATTCGAAGGGACTAAAAGTGTCAACATGCCAAACTTGTGCCTCTGAATGACCACACACGATGAATATATTCTTAAACGAGTAGCCGTTTGTGAAAGTAAACGAAAGTTTACAAGATACAGGGGTTAAATGTGTCAACATGTTAATTCTTACCTCTGAGTGACCTTTTAATGAACCCGGGGATTCGTAATATTCAAATAGACTCTCAATAAAAAGTGATCTCAGTTTCACGTGGTTTCGAGATCATTATGCGAGTTTCCAAGAATAAGGGTTAAAAGCGTCAACGTACAGAAACTTGTGATTTAGGTGATCGTTTAACGAAACCGGGCCTAACGGAGTTTGATTACACTCCCATGATCCTCTACAAACTAACAACAAGGGCCTTTTGTGCCTAAAATGATAGTTATAAAAGTTATAAAGGACCAGGGACTGAAACTGCCAAACTAGAAACAATTTTCACCTGAAGTCAAGGATGTCGCGGGGCGCGAAGACTCCCCTTAATTCCTACGCGGACCGCGAGAGAGTGCCAGTTCAGAAAAAGAAGGACAGCTGCTTGTTGCAGCCTGTTGCACCGACTTACACACCTGAAACTCGAAGCCTGGAGCATGTTAATGGTTTTAGATTACCACTAGGACACCTGGGATGATCCTAAACACTCCCATTACACCTGTGATGATCCTTGATCTTGCTCGTCAACTATAAATAGGCACTTATGTTGCACTAGTTCATTGCTCGTACCATTCAAATCATTTCTCCTCTCAAATTATGGGATTCCTGACTATAAAGGAAGCTCATTCTAGTAGAAAAGATTGTTGGGACCCTTTGTAAGTGTCTTAGCCCCCTCTTTAGTTCAGTTTTGTTATTTAAAAACTGAAAAGTCAAAGTTATGAAAAATGACTTTGACCTACGGTTTAAACTCAAATGGTCCAGCCTTTGTTCGAGGCAAATATGGCTATGTGACCATAATTAGGTAGGTGTTAATCCCTTAGTTAATTGTCGGGTCAAACTATTTAATTAAAAAATCAAACGGGTCAGATTTGTAAATAATAATCAAAACTAATAATGCAGAAGGTATAAAACATATTTCAGTTTTGTCCCTGAGTTTTGTCCAAATTTGCCATTTTGATCCAAATAGTTTTTTTTTTGCATCTGGGTCCCTGACTTTTCACTTTTATTGCCATTTTAGTCCCTGAGTTTTGTCCAAATTGCCATTTTAGTCCCTGAGTTTTGTCCAAATTTGCCATTTTGATCCAAATATTTTTAGTGGGTTGGATCAAAATGGCAATAAAAGTGAAAAGTCAGGGACCCAGATGCAAAAAAAAAACTATTTGGATCAAAATGACAAATTTGGACAAAACTCAGGGACTAAAATGGCAATTTACTCCTTAAATAACTTGGTAAATAATATTAGAACATGTCTAAGCATGTTCAACCCGACAATTCTGAGTTTAGAGTCGGTTCGCAACCGAAAGTCGCAAAAGCTTGACTTTTGCTTTGACTTTCAGTTCTGACCCGATTGAGCTTAATTCTTCTATATTTTAAGCTTCCATTAGGACCATCTTATGTTGTAATATAACCCTCTGGAGTTATATTACCTGGTCATTAATAATTTGGATTATATGCTAGTTTCCGTTATTATGCTTATAATTGACCATTAGGCCCTTTTTAGCCAAAAATGAGATTTTTGATAATGTGAGCATACAATTAGGTTAAGTACTGATATATAAGCATGTCTAAATTAATTTGACATGATTCTATGGTCTCAAAACGATGTTATGCTAAATATCGTAAAAATTAAACTTTTTATTATTTAAATTACGATATTATGCATAATGCATGTTTAAACATAGATTTTCACCCAAAACTCATTACCTACTGTTTACTGTTATGATATCATTTTTAGAAATTTTTGGAATATTGGGTCAGATTATAAACTGACCATATCATTGAGTTCTTGTATAGATTCCTTAATTGACGATAATGCCCTTTTGACTAATAAAACGTGATTTACATATTATTAACATGCCAAACCTTTTTATACTAATTTGATATGAAAAATAAAATATTTTAAACATGCAAGGCTGATCAAAATCTCAAAATCACATAAACATTTCAAATATTGTCAATTATCGACTTTTACGCTAATTTTAATATGGTTTAAAACCATATCTAACACCTAAGACTTGATACCTATTGATTTTATAAATAAATTTTAATATTATTACAGTAGGTATAAGTCATGAACTTAGACTTCCAAATATGTCCTTAAAAGCATATGTGAAATGACCAAAATACCCTTTCGGGGCATAGTTTGGCCAAAAATGATAAATCTCACATATGAATGATATCCTACTGTTTCAATACCATAAAAAAAATATTTTTACTGAATACTTTAGACCAGAATATCAGTTTACTTTAAAACCTCTTTTATAAATATTAAAATGACCAAAATGCCCCAATGGGACTTAGATTGGTTTTAAATACTTTTTGGGCATATATGTTAACATCCTACTGATGTATTAACATATCTTAAGCATAATAACATATGAGACTTGTATATGGTTAATTTGGTTACCCATTATGCATTTATGCGTTCGGTTCGGTTTATGTAACTAGTTTACATGAATTAGCTGAAATGAGTTTAACCTTATCATTAAATCTTCAAAATCCAGAATGTGTTCCATTCTGGTCTCCGCTTAATCTAGCATTTTGAACCGTTAAGTATCTTTCAAACTAACCGGTCTAAGTCTTTGACTTAAATAAAGACCCGTTAGTATCCTAATAGGTTAATAAACCTTCCATACATATTGAGTAGCTTCGGTAGAAGGTATTTACATAAGGCTTTAGGAAACATACAGCTGAGTTACAACTTTACACATCTAGCTCAGGTAAATACTTTTAACTTATTTTCCCTTATACGGGCTTAGGATACGGTATAATAATAATACCGCTTGGTCGGGTATGGAATCATTTAATAGGTTTGTGATTAATAAATTACATAACCCGTTTTAATTTGTTTTGTTTGATAACATAAACATTGGGGGTTAAAACAACCATGTCCTGGATATCCTCGGCTCATTTTGTGACAACCGTCAAAAATCCAGGTATCCGTACAATTAATTAACTATGATTAGTGCTTAATGACTGTGCCGAATTACAATTAACTACTTTCTGATTACAGTATCATACTTATATGTGCATCACATAATACATAATGTCATATCACTTTTACATGCAAACCCTATTGACATAAATGAAGCACAGTTAGCACAGTTAGCGGATAACTCAGAAAAATGCTGACAAAGTTCAGTACATACACAGACAGTGTTTTGAGGCCCAATATGAGCCAGAGACTAAGTACTACACTAGTATGGTGTGTAGGGAAGTAAGGGCCACAAAACTGCTTCACTAGGTGATAGTTTAAGTGCCGGAAAGTGCCTAAAACCCACTTAAAGTGCTGAATTCAGCATAAATCAGCAAAAATCAGCTTTTTAACAAGCTAGTATCATGCAAAAATATGACTAAATGGTCCTGAATGCTTTCCTAAGTGTCGGGAATTAAAAGTGTCACAAAAGGGTATATGAAGATCACTAAACGGAATAGTTTGACACTTTAACGAACCGGTATCTAACCGAACAACCGGACACTACCCAAAACACTAAAATTATACTAGAAACATGGTTTTATTACTTCTGAGCTAGTCATGATTTTATGAATGATGAGGCATGTAACATAATTACTAGACATAAACTTGGATAATTTCAAAAATAGTTTCTCAAGAAACTAAGTTAAATCACAAGATTTACATAAACATTGTTTTTAAAGAAACTCACCATGTTTGTAGTGGTGAAACATGTAATAGAATACATTGTTTACAAGAAAAATTCAAGAGAATGATTTTTGGAAAAATCATCTAGTAAGTTGTAAAAGACTAAACTTTACAAGAACGAGATTTACAAACCAATAACCACTATTTAAAGGATGACTAAACCTACTAAAAGCACTAGTAAGTTACTAAAAGTTTTCGTGAAAGTTCAAGTTCATGATTGTTATGTAAATAGCATTGTTTTGGCACTTAGTTAGTGTAAGTTGTTTAGGGTTGATTGCTGATTGTTTGTGATGATTTTAAAAAGAAAATGATACGCTTTGATAGCATGGACACCTCATTTTTAAGGGAAACTATGGCAAAATTTTCTAAAAATATAAACACTTAGAAAAATATTTTCAAATAAATATTTACAAGTGTATTTTGAACATGAGTTTTCAAAATAAACCTTGCCATAATTTTGGTAACGAAAATACAAATATTGGAGGATGGTTTTTATAAACAAAATGGATAAATATATATTTAGAATACGTATTTACATTAAAGACATGATGTGTGAATATTTGTATACTTTGTGTAGTAGTTATATTATTTTAGGGTTAAAATAATATAACTTGACAAAATACCAAGAAATTACAATCCAAAGTATACCAAAAATCATATGGAATAAATATACAAGTTACACACCTAACATTGTGAAACCGAACTAGAAATATAACCTACCAAAGTATTCCAGAAAATACGCTTATAAATATATTTTTGGTAAATAATATTTTGGTCACAAGAAATGAAAATATGATTTTTGTAAATACTACTAAGTTATATCATATTTTTTACAAGGAGAAAATATATTATTTTTGGGAAGTAAAAATAAATTTTCTTGAAATTTTTAGAAGATATATGATTTTTGGGAAAAATATATATTTTCTTGGAGAAACTTGAAATATGTTATTTTTGGATAAAAATAAGTTTAAATATATTTTCTAAAGTGAGACTTGAAAATATGTTATTTTGGAACTACAAAATACAAGAATACGAATATACATGTATGAGATACCCCCATCCTTGGGAAGGAAATAAAAGTATAAATACTTGAGAAGTATTATTACGAAAATATTATTTAACAATTATTCCAAAATTTATAAATATAATTTAAGTTGAAATGTTAATTATTTTGACAATAATTATATAACTTGGAATAACATCAGAAACGTAACTCCAAAACATTAATACTAAGCAAAGGCACGACTCGTCCGCCTAATCGACATTAGAACATTGTAGGTAGTCGTGTTTGCTGAAGAGACGTGAGTTACGAGTACTGAAGACGCAAGACTGTTAGTTCATGTCCCCGTTTTCTTTTAACTGTTTTTAGTTTTATACTTCTGGGGTGAAATACATGTTACAATTATTAAAAACGTTTTATACATGGTGTGGTTAGCTAAGGAAGGTTACTGCTTGATCATGTGAGTGGTGGGTACAACACTTAAGGCCATTAATCCTAGTCGTAGGACCGAGGGACATGAGTGATAGATCTATTTGGGTGTAGCGAGCCCACACCCATGGGGACCAGGGTGGCCCATAGGGTGACCATGTCTTCCAGCCGGAGGCCCGGTACAAATTTCCTAGGTTTGAGTTTTCCTGCATCACTTCACACATATAAATGGCCTTGCAAACCATTGGTGATCTGTTTTTCCTTATTGCTTTCATACCAGGATTTACATACATACAGACATACTTTAAAGGTTACTCTTATACACAAACACATGAACTCGCTCAACTTTTGTTGATGTTTTTAAACTACATTTATTTCAGGAAATTAAGAGGATCTGGCGGGTGTTTGCATGTTCAATCTGCGTCATGAACAAAAGATGTCATCCGAGGTCGTAGGGTTTAGGAGATGTATCTTATTCCTGGATGAGATATATGTTTCTAAACTCGCTTCTATTTAAGGTCTTTTGTCGAGTCTTCGTGAACTCATTTAAACATGTTGTGGTTTGTAACTTAAATTTGGAGTCTACATTTCAGACAAGTATGTTGTGGTATTTTCAAACTAAATTTTATGGATGAACATCTTATGGTTTTTATCATATAGCGTTTTTATGATTGAATGCTATGGTATTCAGAAAGTCATACCAATAATCACGCTTCCGTAAAAGTCAGGGTGTGACAGCTTGGTATCAGAGCTTCGATCGTAGCGAACTAGGATTCTTTCTCGAGTCTAGACTATGATCATTAGGGCTCTCACGAAAATGTTTTCATAACATATTTTCATTGCATACACAAAATGTCCAGATCCAGGAAACAAACATTTTTACAAATAAAAGACACAAATCACATTTCAAAATTTATGTTATTCAGTCTGAGAGACTGGGTGGTTCAGTCTAAGAGACTGGGAATTTAGGCTGAGAGACTAGCTGGGGGCGGTCTGAGAGACTGGGTAGTGTGAGAGACTAGTTGGGGCAGTCTGAGAGACTGGGAAGTTAGTCTGAGATACTAGCTGGGGGCAGTCTGAGAGACTGGGTAGTCTGAGAGACTAGTTGGGGCAGTCTAAGAGATTAGGAGGTTCAGCCTGAGAGGCTGGGTAGTTCAGTTTGAGAAACTGGGAGGCTTAGTCTGAGAGACTAGATAGTTCAGTCTGAGAGGCTGGGTGGGATAGTCTAGGAAGACTAGGATGAATACATGCTTGCATTGTTACTACTTACATGCTTATTTGATGATTGTTGATATATGTGCATATGATTGTTTTGTTACAAACACCATGTCCTCATCTGAGAGTGAGCTGTCAGGTACTGTAGACCCTATGGCCATAGTTTCGGATGACGAGATTATCCCAGACCCTGAGGTTTTCACTTCCGACACTGAGAGTAGCGATGACGATGATTTCCAGCCGTCTGCTTTACCAGATTTTGGCGATGATATACCGCTAGCTGATGGTTTCCCTGTCGAGGATCTATTTCTTGTTCTGATCCCCGATCCTTTGCCCCTTGCTGCTTTTCCTCTCGAGGATTTGCCTCTTGATGCTTTGTCTGACGATGATGTCGATCTTTTCATCGACGGTCCCCCTGATGTTGCACAGGGTGATGGAGTTCCAGCTGATGATGCTCTTGTTGTTCCGCTTATTGAGATTCCTATCGTTGAGATTTCATCTGATCATTCTGGTCCTGATTCATTCGAGTCTGTGTCATCCACTACTTTGCATGCACTAGGATTGCAGCGTTATCCTACTGATTCTGATTCTGACACAGCTATGTCTGCCACACCTGTTCCTCCACAGGACTTTGAGTTTGATGCCGAGATTAATCTTGACATTGATCCTGAGCATGAGATTGACTTTGTTCCCGACGATCAGCATTTTGATGCACCCGCTGATCTTGAGCCGATGGCCACTGATCTTAAGCTAGCACCAGCCGACCCTGAGCCTATGCTTGCACCCGAGCTTATACCTGCTCATGATCCTCTGCCAGAGCATGACCATGTACCTGTTGACATACCTATTGTTGCACCACCTGTACCTGATCCGATCCCTGCAGCCGTTGAGCATGCTCCTTTTGCTGACCAGATAGATCCCTGTTACGCATTCACCCATAATGGGTGGATAGAGGATGATGATGATGATGATATGCCTCCTTTCGTTGAGCCTGTTACTCCCCCACCTGCACCTACACTTGCACCTGTTGATGTTGCCCCGTTTCACCCACAGGTGTTTGATATACACCGCACTAACTTGTTGATCACATTCTTACAGGATATCCCTCCACCCTGTCCAGGGGAAGGTCCATCGAGTCAGCAACCCAGCCATGTTCCACCCGTGTCAGCCGCATTCCTTTCATGCCACAGTTTACATCTGCTACTATTCCTGCACCGTCAGGCGAGCCACTTATATGGTTTCCGCCTAACACTATGCCAGTTTCTGATCTATACCATCCCTTCCACTACACTTACGAGGGATGACCTACTCCTGTCATTACAGCTTCAGCAGGAGATCTTGTGTCGCAGGGTCTTGGAGCTAGAGAGGATTCTACGTCCTCCACCTTGCACTTGTCAGTCACCTTTCGCGACTCCACCTGCTCCTCTCCTGTCGTACCCAGATTTTGACGTTCGTTTTCTTACTATGGAGCAGCAGATTAGCTATCTGTTGCGACTCGCTTATAGCCTTGAGAAGGAGCTAGCGCATCTGCGCAGCTTACTTTTCGTTCCTCCACCTCCTCCTCCTCCATCATCAGCATAGCAGGTTTTTCGTTTTATGCAGGTAGCATACTTTTGATGAGAGTATCGCTATTGAGCCCAGATTACACAACCTTTTGAGGACCACTTTTTGACTTTATGATTGTTGTAATTTGATGGATATTTTGGACATGGGTAGTGTGACCCTATAGTCCCTTTTGATGTGATATGGTACATTTGTGAAACATGTAAAACTATAATTGTGGTCGATGATTTATACAAGCTCAATCGCAATATTCTCATTATATACATTGTTGAATTACTTTTTTACATTGTGATTGGGATGTTATGTGCTTACTTGCGTTGATAAATGTTATTACATACACGTACTACATACTTATATGCATAAGACCTGACCTATACAATCTTCTTTAGAAGATGCCTCCTCGAAGAGACAACCAACTGCCCATAACTGAGGTCGAGTTACAAGAACGGATTTCACAAGCGATAGCACAACACGAGGCCTTACGCTCCAAACATAGCGGAGGTACCTCGGGAAGCAAACCACCTCTTGGTAATGTTTAAGTCACTAAAAGACACATTACGTTACTTTTGGATATTCCATGTGCGTTCGCTAATGCTTCATGTGAATGATGTTGCTTGTACAGGCTGCACCTATAAACAATTTCTAGACTGTAAGCCTTTGAATTTCGATGGCACCGGGGGTGCTGTATCTTTTGTCAGATGGATGGAGAAAACTGATTTTGTGATAAGAATGAGCAAATGTGTGCCGGAGCACCAGGTCACCTATATCTCTGGATTGTTCTTAGACGGAGCGTTATCCTGGTGGAATCTCCAAGTCCAGACCTTGGGTGAAGAGGCTGCATATGCAATGACATGGGATGAAATGAAGGAACTCATGCGCAAGAAATACTGTTCCAGAGCTGAAATCCAAAAGTTAGAAACTGAATTCTGGAACCTCGAGATGGATGGTCCGAAGATTGCTGATTATGTGCAGAGATTTCATGACTTATCTCGCATTGTACCATACATGGTTGATCCGGAATTCAAGCACATCGAGCATTTTATTTGGGGGTTGGCACCTCAAATCATGAGTACGGTGACGACGTCAAAGCCTGCAACAATTACTGAGGCTATTGATCTGAGTGTGTCACTAACTGAAGAAGCTATCCGGTTGAACAAGTTCTCGATTTCTGACCGGAAGAAGAAGGAGACTCACGTTGAGTCATCCGGTGAGAACAAAAGGAAGTTCTCAAATTTTAAGAAGGGTACCAGCAGTGCTAACAAGAAGAAAGAGGCGTACTCACCAGTTGAAGTCAAGACTGGTGTTGAAAACAAAGGAAAAGGGTATATGGGCGCTCTGCCCAAATGTGATGTGTGCCAGTACCATCATTCCGGTTAGTGCAGAGTTAGGAAATGTGAGTCTTGTGGAAAGATTGGTCATTTGAAGGAGACGTGCTGGGCAGGCACAGGTCGTGGTAATGGTGGTCAGAGAGGTTATGGTAGCGTGAATGGAAACAATAACCGTGGTGGTAATGGGTATGGAAACCGCCCTCAAGGAGGAAATGGCGGTAACGGGAATCGTGGTAATTTTGGGAATCAAGCTGGTAGTGGAAACCGTGGAGCAAACAATAATCTAGGTGGTAATGGAAATGGTAATGGTCGGGGACCAGGTTGCTTTAATTGTGGTGAAGTTGGGCATTTCAAATGCGATTGCCCAAGGAACAACCAAGCTCATGGAAGGGTTTTCAACATCGGAGCGAGGGAAGCTCGCCAACATCCTAATGTAGTCACGGGGACGTTCCATATCAACCAACGCTTTGCATCTGTACTGTTTGATACTGGTGCCGATTATAGTTTTGTATCACTATAGTTTAAGAAAATGCTTGGGTTGGTAGCTAGTAAGCTAGATATTCCATATTCGATAGAACTAGCTAATGGGAAGCTAGTAGAAGCAAATGAAGTCATTAGAGGTTGCGTGATAGAACTAGGAGAGCACGAGTTTACGCTTGATCTTCTGCCAGTCGAGTTGGAAAGCTTTGACGTGGTAGTTGGAATGGATTGGTTGTCGAGCAACCGAGCAGAGATCGTATGTCATGAGAAGATCATTCGCATTCTGATGGCGAATGGAGAAATGATTGTGGTACATGGAGAGAAGCATTATACGCCTTTAAGGATCATCAGTTGTTTGAAAGCCCAAAGATGTTTGCAGAAATGATGTGTTGCCTTCTTGGCACACATTGTGGACAAAGAAGCCGTTGAGCCAAAGCTAGAAGACATCCCAGTTGTGAAGGAATATCCTAAAGTCTTTCCCGAAGACTTGCCAGGATTGCCACCGCAAAGACAAGTCGAGTTTCACATTGACTTAGTTCCAGACGCTGCGCCTGTAGCTAAGGCACCCTATCAACTTGCGCCCTCAGAGATGCAAGAGCTGTCAACACAACTTCAGGAGCTATTGGACAAAGGATTTATTAGACCAAGCTTCTCGCCTTGGGGAGCTCCAGTTTTGTTCGTCAAGAAGAAAGACGGTAGTTTCCACATGTGTATCAACTACCGAGAGCTAAACAAGTTGACCATTAAGAATCGGTATCCTTTGCCAAGGATTGATGACCTGTTTGATCAACTACAAGGTTCGAGTTTCTACTCCAAGATCGATCTTCGATCAGGGTATCACCAGTTGAGAATTCAAGAGGAGAGTATTCCAAAGACAACCTTTAGGACTCGATATGGACACTACGAGTTCCTAGTTATGTCGTTTGGCTTGACAAACGCGCCAGCAGTGTTTATGGATTTGATGAATAGAGTCTGCAAGCCATATCTCGATAAATTTGTGATTGTGTTTATCGACGATATTTTGATTTATTCAAAGACGAAGGAAGAGCATGAACAACATCTAAGAGCTATTTTAGAGAGAAGTTGTACGCTAAGTTCTCAAAGTGCGAGTTCTGGTTGCGTGAGGTTCAGTTCCTTGGTCACGTGGTAAACGGAGATGGAATTCATGTGGATCCCACAAAGATCGAGGCGATCAAGAATTGGGAGACTTCGAAGACGCCAACCGAGATACGTCAGTTCCTAGGTTTGGCTGGTTATTACCGCAGATTTATTGAGGATTTTTCGAAAATCGCTCAACCGTTCACCTCCCTTACTCAGAAAGACAAGAAGTATAAATGGGGAGACAAGCAAGAAGAAGCAATTCAGTTGTTGAAGAACAATCTTGGCGATGCACCCATCTTATCCCTACCCAAAGGCACCGACGACTTCGTGGTATATTGTGACGCCTCGCGTCAGGGATTAGGTTGCGTGCTAATGCAGCGACAGAAGGTTATAGCTTATGCTTCTCGCCAGCTGAAGGTTCATGAAAAGAATTACACTACGCATGATTTGGAACTAGGCGTTGTGGTGTTTGCTTTGAAGATCAGGCGACATTACTTGTATGGTACCTGATGCACGATCTTCTCTGATCACAAGAGCTTACATCATATATTCGATCAGAAAGAGCTTAATATGAGACATCGCCGATGGGTGGAGCTATTAAACGATTATGATTGTGAAATCAAGTATCACCCAGGGAAGGCAAATGTAGTCGCAGATTCCTTGAGTCGGAAAGAAAGAATCAAGCCCATAAGGGTTCGAGCTTTGGAAATGATTATACAAACGAACCTCTCATTGCGCATTCGTGCTGCACAGAGAGAAGCTCTTAAGGAGGAAAACATTGTGAACGAATATCTCCGTGTGATGGAGAAACAGTTAGTACCCAATGAGGAAGGAACATTGTGTTTCATGAAAAGAATTTGGGTTCCCCTCTTTGGTGGTCTGAGAGACGTTATTTTTGAAGAAGCTCACAAGTCAAGGTACTCGATCCATCCCGGATCGGATAAGATGTACCAAGACTTGAAGGATTTCTACTGGTGGCCGAGATTAAAAGGTGATGTTGCAACGTATGTTGGCAAATGCTTGACTTGTGCCAAGGTAAAGGCCGAATATCAGAAGCCTTCAGGACTTCTGCAACAACTTGAGATTCCCATATGGAAATGGAAACAGATTTCAATGGATTTTATAACAAAGTTACCAAAGACATCCAGAGGCCATGACACGATTTGGGTAATTGTAGACCGTCTGACGAAATCTACACACTTTCTACCGATCAGGGAAAAAGATAACACTAGTAAGCTTGCTGAGCTATACCTCAGAGAGATAGTTGCATGACATGGAATGCCTCTCTCGATTATTTCTGATAGAGACGGAAGATTTGTGTCAAGGATTTGGCAATCCATCCAAGAAGCCTTTGGTTCTCAGTTGAATCTGAGTACTGCATTCCATCCGCAGACAGATGGCCAGAGCGAGCGAACGATTCAAACGTTGGAAGATATGTTGCGAGCTTGCGTAATGGACTTGGGTGGTAGTTGGGACACTCACCTACCTTTGGTAAAATTCTCGTATAACAACAGCTACCATGCAAGCATTCAAGCTGCACCATTTGAAGCTCTTTATTGGCGCAAGTGTCGATCACCGTTATGCTGGGCAGACGCGGGTGATAGACAGCTTGTTGGTCCTGAATTGGTTCAAGAGACGAAGGATAAGATTATACAGATCCGAGAGAGCATCAAGGCGGCTCGTGATCGACAAAATAGCTATGCAGACCGAAGAAGGAAACCGTTGGAGTTTGAAGTAGGAGACATGGTTTTACTAAAAGTCTCACCTTGGAAAAGGGTAGCACGCTTTGGGAAGCGTGGAAAGTTGAACCCACGATACATTGGACCGTTCAAAATCCTGGAGAGGATTGGTCTTGTAGCCTACAAGTTGGATTTACCCACAGAACTGAATGGAGTTCATGATACATTTCATGTATCTAATCTGAAAAAGAGTCCAACTCAAGAAACAGTTGTCATTCCTGCCGACGAAGTTCACATTGACGACACACTCCACTTTACAGAAGAACCTGTTGAGGTTACGGGTTAACAAGACGCGTAGGAGTAGTGTTAAACTTGTCAAGGTTCGATGGAACGCGCGTCACGGCCCAGAATTCACATGGGAGCGTGAGGATCGCAAGAAAGCAAAATACCCACATTTGTTCCCCAAGACCCCTGCAACTTATAGCAGAACTAAAATTTTGGGACGAAATTTTCTTAACAGGGGGAGAATGTGACAACCGTAAAAAATCCAGGTATCCATACAATTAATTAACTATGATTAGTGCTTAATGACTGTGCTTAATTACAATTAACTACTTTCTGATTACAGTATCATACTTATATGTGCATAACATGATACATAATGTCATGTCATGTCACTTTTACATGCAAACCATATTGATATAAACGATGCACAAAGTACAGTTAGCGGATAACTCAGAAAAATGCTGACGAAGTTCAGTACATAGACAGACAGTGTTTTGAGGCCCAGTATGAGCCAGAGACTAAGTACTACACTAGTATGGTGTGTATGGAAGTAAGGACCACAAAACTGCTTCACTAGGTGATAGTTTAAGTGCCGGAAAGTGCCAAAAAGCCACTTAAAGTGCTGAATTCAGCATAAATCAGCAAAAATCAGCTTTTTAACAAGCTAGTATCATGCAAAAATATGACTAAATGGTCCTAAATGCTTTCCTAAGTGTCAGGGAATGAAAAGTGTCACAAAAGGGTATCTGAAGATCACTAAACGAAATAGTTTGACACTTTAACGAACCGGTATCTAACCGAAGAACCGGACACTACACGAAACACTAAAATTATACTAGAAGCATTGTTTTATTACTTCAGAGCTAGTTATGATCCTCGAACACCCTAACACACTATATACCACATAATATGCATAACACCTAACTAATACCCTTAGAATCTAATTAATTAACTTAACTTACCATTCAACACTAACCAAGACCCCCCCCCCCTCATGTTCACGGCATCAAGGGTGTGGCCCACCCTTGATCACACTAAATCTCCTTTGATATCTTAGAGATCTTGTATGTACTTTGGGGGACACATTAACCATTGGATAAACTCTTAATATGTGTATAAGTATTGGATGGAAGATCATTAGCTCATTATCTCTCACACATCAACACACACCACTCTCTCTCCCTCCCTTGCTCCCCCTCTCGGCCAAACATAGCCCACCACACCACCACCTTCATCCATTGATCATCCATTCCAAGTTCATCCTAAGGTGCAAGAAGGTTTACAAGCAAGCTTGGTGGTCTTGGATCTTGAAGGACCTCCTTCATTTGCTATTATCCAACACATTTATCATCTTCAACATCTTGTGTTCATCCCTAGTCATAGAGCTAGTAGTAAGGCCCTTATAATCCATTGTTACTTCATATTTAGTTGGTTAAAAGATGATGAACATTGTTAATCTTGAAGAAAACTAAAAAACATGATCATGAATCTTTAACATAAGTTTAACACCATATGAATACATGTTGTTTAGTGTTGTTTTGCTTCTTGATGATTGATTATTTGTGTTAGTGATGTTAGACATCATATGAAACCTACTACATTGTGATTAAACACATGATCTAGTAAGTTAAGGTGATGATCTTGTGAAAGACCAAGATCATCATACTTTATGTTTTCATGTGCTTGAAGAATGAAAATGATTTTATGAATGATGAGGCATGTAACATGATTACTAGACATAAACTTGGATAATTTCAAAAATAGTTTCTCAAGAAAGTAAGTTAAATCACAAGATTTACATAAACATTGTTTTTAAAGAAACTCACCATGTTTCTAGTGGTGAAACAAGTAATAGAATACATTGTTTACAAGAAAAATTCAAGAGAATGATTATCTAGTAAGTTGTGAAAGACTAAACTTTACAAGAACGAGATTTACAAACCAATAACCACTTTTTAAAGGATGACTAAACCTACTAAAAGCCCTAGTAAGTTACTACAAGTTTTCGTGAAAGTTCAAGTTCATGATTGTTATGTAAATAGCATTGTTTTGGCACTTGGTAAGTGTAAGTTGTTTAGGGTTGATTGTTGATTGTTTGTGATGATTTTAAAAAGAAAATGATATGCTTTAATAGCATGGACACCTCCATTTTTAAGGGAAACTATGGCAAAATTTTCTAAAAATATAAACACTTAGAAAAATATTTTCAAATAAATATTTACAAGTGTATTTTGAACATGAGTTTACAATATAAACCTTGTCATAATTTTGGTAACGAAAATACAAATATTGGAGGATGGTTTTTATAAACAAAATGGATAAATATATATTTAGAATACGTATTTACATTAAAGACATGATGTGTGAATATTTGTATACCTTGTGTAGTAATTATATTATTTTAGGGTTAAAATAATATAACTTGACAAAACACCAAGAAATTACAATCCAAAGTATACCAAAAATCATATGGAATAAATATACAAGTTACACACCTAACATTGTGAAACCGAACTAGAAATATAACCTACCAAAGTATTCCAGAAAATACGCTTATAAATATATTTTTGGTAAATAATATTTTGGACACAAGAAATGAAAATATGATTTTTGTAAATACTACTAAGTTATATCATATTTTTGACAAGGAGAAAATATATTATTTTTGGGAAGTAAAAATATATTTTCTTGGAATTTTTAGAAGATATATGATTTTTAGGAAAAAATATATATTTTCTTGGAGAAACTTGAAATACGTTATTTTTGGATAAAAATAAGTTTAAATATATTTTCTAAAGTGAGACTTGAAAATATGTTATTTTGGAACTACAAAATACAAGAATACGAATATACATGTATGAGATACCCCCATCCTTGGGAAGGAAATATAAGTATAAATACTTGAGAAGTATTATTACGAAAATATTATTTAACAATTATTCCAAAATTTATAAATATAATTCAAGTTGAAATGTTAATTATTTTGACAATAATTATACAACTTGGAATAACATCAGAAACGTAACTCCAAAACATTAATACTAAGCAAAGGCACGACCCGTCCGCCTAATCGACATTAGAACATTGTAGGTAGTCGTGTTTGTTGAAGAGACGTGAGTTACGAGTACTGAAGACGCAAGACTGTGAGTTCATGTCCCCCTTTTCTTTTAACTGTTTTCAGTTTTAAACTTCGGGGGTGAAATACATGTTACAATTGTTACAAACATTTTATACATGGTATGGTTAGCTAAGGAAGGTTACTACTTGATCATGTGAGTGGTGGGTACAACACTTAAGGCCATTAATCCTCGTCGTAGGACCGAGGGACATGAGTGATAGTGTAGGATCGGTGAATCGATCAAACGAGACGTTCAGAAGAGTTCTTGATCAATACGAAAGGCGGAATCAGACGTATTGATGTTGTAACAGCTTGATTTACACTTAGAAGTAGATTAAATGTCGATTAGATTGATTTCACAACGTTTTACAGGCTTGGCGACATTTCGGCAGAGCTTCGCTACCGGAATCAGAAGTTCTACAAATGAAATCCAAGGCACACATATATATAGGGAGAGCCACTTCGCACGAACCAGTAAAGACCAGTTCGCACGAACTAGTGCCAGGTCGCACAAACTGGTCAGTCCGCACGAACTGATCAGTTCTGACATGTTTCCCGTTTTTCTCGAACTGCGTGTCTTGGATTATCTATTATATTACATGACTCGATACAAGACGAAGTCAACAGACATATGCACTAACAAACTCCCCCTTGGATGTTGACGAGTCTTCAGTGTGTCGAGTCTTCAGTCTTGATCAGTCTTCTCGCTCTCTTCCAAAGTATCTTTCTCTGTAAGCATCCTTATCAATCTTTATCTTCTCTTTTTAGAATTGCAACCTGACTCTTCTAATTCTCTTGATCAGATCTCTTGATTCCTTAAGCTCATCAGCTTTCACAGGTTCAGGAACGATTCCTGGCTCTTACCTCTTCAGACTCCCCCTTTCCATAAGCTGGGATTGCAGTCTGGAATTCACAATCTGGAAGCTTTCACAAGTTCAGGAACGTCTCCTGGCTTTCCGTAGCAACAGGATCAGAAATCTGGCTCTAATATGCATATGCTTATGCGGAAATTCCTCAGGATTCGAAACCTAGCTTTTTCAGAGCTTTTAACCTGCACATACTCTACCCAAAAGTAAATTTCATAATATTTACAATTTAACAATTTTAATCTCTGCTTAACCACTTGTATTTGTAACACACAAATTTGGTTTCAAATTAATGAACCATTTAATCATTTCAAAAGCAATTCTCATTTCAAACAAACTCTCCTAACCCTGTTATCGATCATCCGGAATTTTGAAAATCAGCTTTCCAACATCAGTTGTCGAAAATAAGGTGAAATAAAATATTTTTGAATTTTCAAAATTTATGCTAAAATACACTTAAACTCTTTTTGAATTTTGGGATATAAACTATGTACAGACATCTTTTAGTGAGTTTGTGTAAGAGGATCATATCAGTTTATGACAAATCACTAGCACCGTTGAGCTTTAAACACTTTAAGTTCTAAACGTTTCACTTAAATTGTCAGTATACTGATCCACTTAAATTTTCACACAAAGTTCAACTGATTTGAGATACGAGATTAGTGTTTTAAGCACTTAACTTATTCGCGTGTCCCACCTCAGAATATACTCCTGTATCCAGACTCCTATATTCAGTCTTACAGGTGAATGTACACTAATGATATCTATAAACGGGTAATGCGAGACCATGAGAGCTCAGGCTAGATGTCACGGCCCCCGTCCTGGTTTTTCCCGGTCCAGGAGCCGCGGGACAGAAACTCCGCGGTATTTATTTAATTTGGCACCGGAATAATTAATAGGATCGTTTAAAACTTGAAAATGCCTGATTATTTTATTTCATAATTAGGGACAACCCCTTAATTTACAATAAGGGAATTTCACTGGGAAACCCCTATTTTTCAAAAACATGTTTCTTTATTTTTATTAAGCCACTTCTTCAAGCTTGCAGTGCTACACCGCACTTTTTCATGGATCACAGCAGATCACCTGAAACATGTTTTAAAAAGGTTTTATCAGCATGGAAATACTGGCAAGTCATTCAAGTTGCACAAAATGACACATTGTTATAATATACAGTATTAAGGGTGATTACATTATTTCTATCAACCAATTACCCCAAATCGGTATTTGTCACTCGACTATATCTGTGACTATGATCAGATCACCCATTAGCTAACTCGTTGTCCAATGGTGACGGGAAATAAGTAATGTATACAAAACCTCACATACCGGCAGTAATTGAAGATTACAAAGACTTAATCCCTGTAATTATAACCTTGAAAATAAATAGTGTTTTAGAAACAATTTGATAAAAAAAAAAAAAAGAATGACTCACATTGCAGATTTAACAGGCAGAGTTTAGCCTACTGATAAGCCTGATAACCTAAGTTAAATAACAATGCACACGAACTAGGTCAGTAACTAATACAACATTTACGATAACTCACGAGATTAAAACCCTCACAACGAATGACAAAGTGCAATACTTAAACATCCATCGAATTCACGACGAATGACGAAGTATAGCCCTAATGTGGGCAGCACTTAAACATCCATTGGATTGGTTTCAATCGATCGGACATTGAATTGTAGCAGCGATCGAGTTAATACCATGTATCTTAGCAGCGCCTTGATACCTTAAATCTTCGAATTTAGGCAGTATACTTCGTTTTTGAGAAAAATTTTCGACACAGTTGAACAGGCCATGAACCAAGCAATTTATAGCTGAAATATGAGTTTTACGCGGCCTGCGTAAAACTTAATAAGAGTTTACGCGGCCTGCGAGGGCCAGCTATTCGTAGACTAGGGCTAGCGTGTCATCAGTAGGGCCGCCACGTGTGCGACACGTGGCCGGGGAAGCTTATCCGGTCAAATCTTAAGTTGACGCGGCCCGCGTAGGGTCTTCTTATGTTTTACGCGGCCCACGAGAAGACCAAATTTCATGTTTTCTTGGTTTTTCATGCACATTAGGGTTTCAGGGGTCCGGGTTTTCACTTACGGTTCGTTTAGGAGCATTTTTGCAAGTCCTTACATCCTCCCCAAGTGTATTCGGGTCCTCTTTTTGAATCCCACTTAACCTTGACCAGTACTAGTCTTTTGTTCTTGAGAAACTTGACCTTTTTGTCTTCTACTTGAAGCGGTTTCTCCACGAACTTCAACTTTTCATTCACCTGTATGTCTTGAAGAGGGACTACCAGGGATTCGTCAGATAAACATTTCTTGAGGTTGGATACATGAAATACGTCATGTACCCCGACTAACTCTTCTGGTAGTTGTAAGTGATAGGCAACTGATCCTATGCGTTGGATTATTGGGAATGGTCCTACGTACCTTGGACTTAGCTTTCCCTTCTTCCCGAATCGCACTACTCCTTTCCAAGGAGAAACTTTCAAGAGTACCTTTTCTCCAACTTGAAATTCTAGTGGCTTGCGTCGATTATCGGCATAACTCTTCTGGCGATTTCGAGTCGTTTTCAATCTTTCCTTGATTTGAGTGATCTTGTCGGTGGTTTCTTGTACGATTTCAGGACCTGATAATTGGCTTTCTCCTATTTCTACCCAACAAACTGGAGTTCTGCATTTTCGTCCATATAGTGCTTCGAATGGGGCAACTTCAATGCTTGCATGATAACTATTATTATAGGAGAATTCGATTAAGGGTAGGTGGTTATCCCAGTTTCCACCAAAATTTATCACACATGCCCTAAGCATGTCCTCTAGGGTTTGGATTGTCATTTCACTTTGTCCGTCTGTTTGAGGATGGTATGCAGTGCTTAAATTTAGTCGGGTTCCCATTACTTCCTGGAAACTGGTCCAGAAATGGGAAGTGAAACGACTATCCCTATCTGATACAATGGAGAGTGGAACTCCATGTAAGGATACTACTTCATCTACATACAACTTTGCCAACCTTTCCATGCTAAAGGTTTCTTTCATGGGTAGAAAATGAGCTGATTTGGTTAATCGGTCCACAATTACCCAAATCGCATCATTACCCTTTCTGTTCTTGGGTAACTTAGTGACAAAGTCCATGGTTATAAGTTCCCATTTCTATACTGGCATTTCTATTTGTTGTAGTAGACCTGAGGGTTTCTGATGTTCTGCCTTAACTTGTGAACAAGTAAGACACTTAGAAACATATCTAGCTATATCATTTTTCATTCCTATCCACCAGAAGTTATTCCTTAAATCTTGGTACATCTTATTGTTACCAGGATGCATGGTATATCTAGATTTATGGGCTTCCTCTAAAATCTTATTTCTTAACTCTCCTTGCTTAGGTACCCAAATCCTTTTCTTGTGGAATCTCCAAATTCCATCACTTCCTTGCTCTAATTCCTTTATTCTTCCTTTCATACCTTCAGCATCATCCTTGATTGTTGTTTCTTGGATATTTTTCAGTTGTTCCATTAAATCTAACTGTAGATTTAATCTAAGAGCACGAACTCGTCGTTGTTTCTCATGTTACTTACGACTTAAGGCATCAGCAACTACGTTTGCTTTTCCTTCATGATATTGAATATCACAGTCGTAGTCACTTAAGATCTTCATCCATCTTCTTTGTCTCATGTTTAATTCTTTTTGCCCAAATATGTATCTTAAGCTCTTATAATCTGTATAAACAATAAACTTACTTCCATACAAATAGTGTCTCCAAATCTTAAGGGCGAAAATTATGGCTCCTAATTCTAAGTCATGAGTCGTATAGTTTTCCTCGTGCTTTTTCAATTTCCTTTAGGCATACGCAATTACCTTCTTGCGTTGCATTAGTACACATCCTAATCCTAACTTATAAACATCACAATAAACTTCAAAATCTTCTGTCCCTTCTGGTAAGGCAAGAATTGGGGCATTCATTAATCTTTGCTTTAAAATCTTAAAAGCTTCCTCTTGCCTAGGTCCCCATTCAAACTTAATTGCTTTACATGTTAGCTTAGTTAACGGCACAGCTATTTTGGAAAAATCCTTAATGAATCGTCTATAGTATCCAGCTAACCCTAGAAAGCTTCTAACTTCCATAGCTGACTGCGGGACTTTCCATTTGGTGATCGCTTCTATTTTGGAGGGATCTACGTGAATGCCTTCGTGATTCACCATGTGTCCTAAAAATTGTACCTCTTGTAGCCAAAATTCACACTTCGAGAATTTGGCGTAAGGTTTCTCTTTTCTTAACAAAGTTAAGAGTGCATGCAGGTGCTGACAGTGCTCGTCCTGACTTTTGGAATAAATGAGTATATCGTCGATGAAGACAATTACAAATTTATCCAAGTACGGTTTACAGATCCTATTCATCATGTCCATAAAAGCTGCTGGAGCATTTGTTAGTCCGAAGGGCATGACTGTAAACTCGTAGTGACCATACCTAGTTCTGAAAGCAGTTTTAGGTATGTCTTCTTCTTGTACCTTCAACTGATGATATCCGGAGCGTAAATCTATCTTAGAAAATTATCTAGCTCCTTGCAATTGATCAAAAAGATCATCAATCCTAGGTAATGGGTATCGATTCTTAATTGTAACCTTATTCAATTCCCTATAATCGATACACATTCTCATCGAACCATCTTTCTTTTTTACAAACAACACGGGCGCTCCCCACGGGGATGAACTAGGTTGTATAAATACTTTGCTTAGTAATTCATCTAACTGCTTTTTCAATTCTAGCATTTCGGTGGGTGCTAACCGATAAGGTGCCTTGGCTATCGGTGTAGTTCCAGGAATTAGATGAATTCTAAATTCTACTTCCCTATTGGGTGGTAATCCCGATAGTTCTTCTGGGAATATATCCAAGTATTCCGAGACTACAGGAATTTCCTTAAGTTCCTTACCTTTAGTGTTAATGATTACCGAAATCATATACACTATTTCTTGTTTTCTTGAATAACTGGCCATTTTCATTACTGAAATGAATTTCAGTGGCTTACGTGGCTTATCTTCTGTAATCACCACTAATTCTCCAGTGGGTGTATGAATTTCTATGGAATTTTTATCACAGAGAATTCGAGCACGGTTGGCTACTAACCAATCAATTCCTAACACAACATCAAATCCAGATAAATTCATAGGTAACAGGTTTGCAGAAAATTTATGACCTAAGAGTTCTATCTTTCCTTCTTGCAAAATCCAAGTATTCTGAGACTACAGGAATTTCCTTAAGTTCCTTACCTTTAGTGTTAATGATTACCGAAATCATATACACTATTTCTTGTTTTCTTGAATAACTGGCCATTTTCATTACTGAAATGAATTTCAGTGGCTTACGTGGCTTATCTTTTGTAATCACCACTAATTCTCCAGTGGGTGTATGAATTTCTATGGAATTTTTATCACAGAGAATTCGAGCACGGTTGGCTACTAACCAATCCATTCCTAACACAACATCAAATCCAGATAAATTCATAGGTAACAGGTTTGCAGAAAATTTATGACCTAAGAGTTCTATCTTTCCTTCTCGCAAAACCTTATCTATGTTAACAGAATTCCCATCTACCGTTTCGACTGTAAAAATTTGTCTAAGGTTGGTTAAGGGTAGGTAAAGAGCTTGGCAGAATGAAGTATTTATAAAACTTTGGTTTGCACCAGAGTCAAATAATACTTTTGCATAAACGTCGTGAACTAGGAACGTGCCAGCTATCACGTCAGGGATTAGCTCTGCTTCCTGAGTAGTCAACTGGAAGGCTCTTGCATTTTTCTTGGTAGTTCCTTCTGCAGGCTTAGCCTTGTTATTTTCTGGTTGGACCAATTTAAGGCATTCGGGTCGGAAATGCCCAGCTTCTCCATAGTTGTAGCAAATCTTTGTTTTCCTTCTGCAATCTTCTTCACGATGTCCTATAGCTTTGCAGAATTGCAGGGTTCAGTACATTTTCCAAAATGTTTCTTTTTACTGTTCCTGTAGAACGGCGGAGTGGAAGATTGCCCAGTTCCTCTTTTCTTAAAATTGTTATTATTACCCACCCGAAATCCTTAAGAAAATTTCAGAGCCAATTCCTTCTTCCTATTTTCTTCTCGCGTACGCACCAGTCCGTCTGTCAAAGTGTTAGCTAATTCCACCGCATCGTCGATCGTACGGGGCCTTGCAGCTTTGACAATATCACGGATTTCGCTAATTAAACCCCAAATGTAGCGAGAAATAAGTATCGGCTCTGGCGAAGCCAGAGTAGGCACAATTCGAGCATATTCGAAAAACTTCGAAGTATACCCTCGGCAATCAACATCCACCATTCGGTGGCACAGGAATTTGTTCGCCATCTGCTCTTTTTCATATTTTGGGCAGAATTTTCATTCCACCAGAGGCTTAAACTCTTCCCAACTCATGGCATAGGCCATGTCACTTCCCTTGGCTTGTAATACCGTATTCCACCATTCTAATGCTTCTTCCTTAAAAAGGTGAGAAGCATACATTACTTTATCCTCCTCGGCAAATTTACTTATTTTGATTACTGCCTTGGTTTTCTCCAACCAACGCAGTGCCGCATTCGCCCCTTCATTGCCAGCGAACTCAACAGGTTTACAGGCAAGGAATTCCTTGTAAGTGCAACCAGGCATTGCAACTTTCATTCTTTTGAGAATTGGGGCTTGCAGTACATCGTTATCATTATTATTAATGTTACCGCCTCCATTTATGCTATTACTGAAGTTGTCTTCATGAGTACGTTTGATAGGAATAATTTGTTGAGGTTCAACTGGATTTCGAGCAGCAGCAAGGATTACTGGAATAGCATTGGCTATTCCCTGAGCAACGATATTCTCGATATCTTGCATATTCAGAAATTGATCTTCATGGTTTTGTTCAGATTGGTTAACTTCGTTAACGGGTTCATTACCAGCGTGTTCCATCTGGTAATTAATATATATAAGTGATTAGCAGAAAATAATTAATAACCAAACATAACAAAATAATCGCACATAATCACATCAACATGTATAGCCAAAATTGTCGATTTTTTCGACGTTCGATATTTTATGTATTATAATAGGCATCCGTACACACAAGTTATCTTACAAAATTTTTATTTTTAAGTTATTTCACATAATTATATTTTTATTATTATATTATTATTAAACACACGTTCCCACAACCACATACGATCCCTGTCAGATGGCACTTCAGAAACGACGTTCTCTTTCGTCGTACTTCTAGGATATCATTTCTCCCACATCCCTAATTCGGTTCCCTGCATCAATCAGCTCCTCGCCATAATGGCGGAGTTCAGCCAAATTCTCGGAGCTCATAGGTGGGTGTAGTGGAGGCTCCGTATCAAATTGGGGGAAAAAGGTATTAGGGTTATTCAGGATATTTTGAAACTGCCAGTCAGTGGTCCACCATTCCTCCAGCTCTCCTAGAGGTCGGGGGTTAACAAGGGGATCGGGAATAGCAGGTTCCAGATTGATTGGAAGTTGGGCTTCAGCTGGGTAATTGAAAAGAGTCTCATCGGCATGTCCGATGAGGTCGCTATTTGCTAGTTAGCGGTCCAGCTCTTCCCAGGGTGGCATTTCTTGAGCTTGCCCTGAACTCTCCCCAATCTCTATTCCTTTGCCCTTATCTTTGTGATCCTCAATCTTTATAACTTTTTGTGTTGCTGGCCTCTTCCTACGCACACGCCTCCAGCCTACAAGTCTTCTTCTTTTCTTTGGTTTAGGTTTATCCTGAGGTTGGGCTTGGAATACCATTGGCTCTTCAGTGTCAGCCTGGTAGCCAATAAAGGTACTGGTGATATCCATATCTGAACTATGGATAGAAAAGTTTTAGAGTGCTTCTGATAGTTCATTCATGTTGTTAACATACATGATGAAACATACAAAATTCTAAGTTAAAATTTGGTAGATTAAATTCTCACAGAATCACAGAATGGCAATCATAAAAATTAAGTATTAATTACAAATATCAAATACAATTATACAAATAGATTGATTAAAACGAAATATTGCCATTTTTTATATATATATCTATTACAAATTACAACTGAAATTCAAAATATACTAGTGGTTATGCATCCGTAAATTATTTTAGTCTAGCGGTTATAGGAGTATTATGCTCAACATGCGTTTATGTAAAGTTTATTTTGTCTCTTTCTTCTACTAGGTTGTTATCTTATGGATGAAGTTCTTTTAAAGTTTCTGGCTCGTAGGTGGCATAGGTGCTGGTACTGGTTTGGCGATTCAACTATAAGTTACCATTTACTGCTGTAGTGGCTAACATGTAGAGATTTTCCCATTGTTCTTCTAATTCATCTTCCTATGGTGGGTTATAACTTGTTTCCCGAGTCTCCTTATTAATTATCACTCATTTTGTTTGTGACTTCCTTATTTTTTCTCGGCTTTTTCTAATAATCCAACTTCTTTTCCTAGGGGTAAATGGTTTCTTAGACTGTGACTTACGAATAAATATTCCTTCCTGAGTATCTGCTAAGTATCCTGAGGGATATGGTTGAAATGAGGTTCTTTTATCTTTTGGTGAACTATCTAATTGACGATAGATGTCCGAAATTCTTTTCTTACCCATACTGTAACATAAAGCACATACTCACATAAATTATTTCCTAACACAGAATTTAAAACTTAAGTGTTAGCAGAACACTTCTTTGGCTTGAATCAGTGGCCTGGCTCTGATACCACCTTATTTTGTCACGGCCCCCGTCCTAGTTTTTCCCGGTCCAGAAGCCGCGGGACAGAAACTTCGTGGTATTTATTTAATTTGGCAGCGGAATAATTAACAGGATCGTTTAAAACTTGAAAATGCCTTATTATTTTATTTCATAATTAGGGACAACCCCTTAATTTACAATAAGGGAATTTCACTGGGAAACCCCTATTTTTCAAAAACATGTTTCTTTATTTTTATTAAGAAACTTCTTCAAGCTTGCAGTGCTACACTGCACTTTTTCCTGGATCACTGCAGATCACCTGAAACATGTTTTAAAAAGGTTTTATCAGCAGGGAAATACTGGCAAGTCATTCAAGTTGCACAAAACGACACATTGTTATAATATACAATATTAAGGGTGATTACATTGTTTCTATCAACCAATTACCCCAAATCGGTATTTGTCACTCGACTGTATCTGTGACTATGGTCAGATCACCCATTAGCTAACCCGTTGTCCAATGGTGACGGAAATAAGTAATCTATACAAAACCCCACATACCGGCAGTAATTGAAGATTACAAAGACTTAATCCCTGTAATTATAACCTTGAAAATAAATAGTGTTTTAGAAACAATTTGATAAAAAAAAAAAAAGAATGACTCACATTGCAGATTTAACGAGCAGAGTTTAGCCTACTGATAAGCCTGATAACCTAAGTTAAATAACAATGCACACGAACTAGGTCAGTAACTAATACAGCATTTACGATAACTCACGAGATTAAAACCCTCACAACGAATGACAAAGTGCAATACTTAAACATCCATCGAATTCACGACGAATGACGAAGTATAGCCCTAATGTGGGCAGCACTTAAACATCCATTGGATTGGTTTTAATCGATCGAACATTGAATCGTAGCAGCGATCGAGTTAATACCCTGTATCGTAGCAGTGCCTTGATACCTTAAATCTTCGAATTTAGGCAGTATACTTCGTTTTTGAGAAAAGTTTTCGACACAGATGAACAGACCATGAACCAAGCAATTTATAGCTGAAATATGAGTTTTACGCGGACCGCGTAAAACTTAATAAGAGTTTACGCGGCCCACGAGGGCCAGCTATTCATAGACTAGGGCTAGCGTGTCATCAGTAGGGCCACCACGTGTGCGACACGTGGCCGGGGAAGCTTATCCGGTCAAATCTTAAGTTGACGCGGCCCGCGTAGGGTCTTCTTATGTTTTACGCGGCCCGCGAGAAGACCAAATTTCATGTTTTCTTGGTTTTTCATGCACATTAGGGTTTCAGGGGTCCGGGTTTTCACTTACGGTTCGTTTAGGGGCATTTTTGCAAGTCCTTACACTAGAACTTCCGTTCAATCAGAGAGATGATGGCTTGACTTTTAGGTGTGTCCCGTTTGGGGATCTTTTCTCCAACAGCACATGATTAGCATTTTTCAATGTTTCATCATTTTTTATGCTGAAGGTGGGCTTTATGATTAAAGCAGTGTAAAGTATTATACGAGGACTAGGCTATTGCTCCCGCAAAATCAGAAGTCCTGGTATAATACCCCAGATATCATCACGCACAAAGACCTAGTATGTCAGAAATAGAAAGCCCTTCAAACAAGATTTTAGGGGTTACCTATATATCCGAGAGATGTTCCCCACGAAATAAGTAAGTGTTTGATATTTAGGTTTATATCTCGAAAACAATCTATTAAGCGTGCGAAAACCTACTGGCATATCATCAGTGAGACCGTTTATCACATATTAACTTTCCAATTCTTTAGCGTACTGTGATTGTCTACTGATGTACTATCATATCCTCTTTTTCCCAACAAAACTCATTTTTGATTTTTTGGTTTTTAGATTTTATCATGTTTTTTGATTTTTCAAATTTTCAAAATTTCTAAATTTTTTACTCCCCCTAAAATCAAAAATATGTTTCAATTTTTTACTTTCCGAGAAAATTTGAAAGTAAAAGTAATAAACTGTACAAATGAAGTGACAAACTGATGTGAATTGCTTCAATTTGCCATTCACTTAGCTTAAACAATCAGAACTCCCCCTGTCAACAAACTATTTTCCCATTATGATTTCAAAACACTTAAGTTTGTTTTAATCAAAATGGTTTTTCTGGAAAATTAGTTTTGTTGATCATTTCACAAACATAGGGTTTCATTCATCACTTTGTTCTTTTAACCACTTGTAAAATCTAACACTTGTAGGTTTTTCACAAAAACATTTTTCAAGAATGATGCCGATTCCTGCTCCACGATTACCAACTTGGGAGCTCCGGCAAGTCAGGATTTTTAAGCATGGAATACAGACACCCAAGCCTGACCAGCTTTGGATGTAACCTGTTCAATTTCACTTGGTTTTTGAACATTCCTTTTTGCTTCATAAAATTCTTTTACTCATTTTTCTCTACCATCGACCATCTTACCAAAGATATGTTTCACTTTGCCATTGAACGCTTTTTCGACATCGAATTCTTTCTTTTCAAAATAAAATTGATTCGAAATTTCCACTTTTCCAACTTTTTGTTTTAAATTTTCAGCCCGCAATGGTGGAACGTTGACATCATCCATTGGCGGTTCTGAATTTTCTCTTTTTAGCTCAACTGGTGGCTCCTCTGACTTTGACGAGTCAGATTCATCGCCAGATTTAACATCTGATTTCTTAGCAACCCACGTTTGGTTGTTAAGATTCCCTCTTCTTTTGTAAAACCTTTTAGAACACTCACCAACTTCATATGTAGAATTTTTAAACATTTTAAAATTTTCAATTGGTGGTTCAGTTTTGTCAACAATTTTTTTCTTTGAGTTTAGAAGACACTTCCTGTTGTGTATTGGTTGCCTTTGGATAGTTCCAGGCGATGTGACCAACTTTTTTGCATCGATAACAGGTTCTTGTCTCCTTTTTCTGATTAGCTTCATTCTTCTCATGTTTCTGTTTTTCTTCAAGAAACGCTTTGTTCGATTGCTTCCTGAATGAGCTCTTTTTCTCTTCTTCAGAACTTGCACCTGAAACAAATACAGTTTTTAATTCAAAATCTTTAATATTTTGATTATTTTCACCATCAAAACCCAACCCCTTCTTTTTTAAATTGCTTTTATGATTCGGTTTCTTTTGATGACCTGGACCAAATCCTTTCTTCTTGTTTAAACGTTGTTGAACTCTAGAAGTATATTTAGGTTTTGAAAATCCCATTTTATCTTTTATTTCTGAAAACTTTATTTTTATCAATTTAAAAACCGTCTTAATATTTTCAATTTTCACATTTTTAATTGCAAATTCTTCATCTGAATATAATTTGTCTGAATCATTCAAAGTATATGCCACTTTGATTGGTTCATCATTCAAATTATTTTTTGATAACAGAAAATCTTTATTGTAAACACTTTTGACCGATGATTTCGAACTGTCAACTGATGATCTTGAACTCTCAGATTCAGACTTTGACTCTGACACCTCATCCTTATCCAACACCTGATCGAACACTTTCTTTATTAACTCAGACTCATGATCAGTGTCAGACGATGTGAATATGACATCAATGTTGTCTGGTAACTCATCAGTTGTTTCAGACTTTAACTATATATTGACTGCCTTTTCGACTTGTTCCAGATTTGGTTTTCTGGGAGAATAACCTTCCCAGATCGGAGGCGGACACTTGTTATAATTTGCACTTTGTTTCTTACCAAAATCCGTATCTTCCAACTTCTTATCTTGAAAAGCTTCAAAACCTGCAACTGTTGGATAAATTCTATCAATCAAGTAATCAGAAATTGAGTAACTCATTAGCAATCGTCTGAGTCTTTCATTCTCAATCTTTTCAGTCTCCAATTCTTGCTTTAACTTTGCACACTCTTCAATATAATGATTGATGGCCTTCTGCTTAGACATCATTGTTGCATTCATCATTATCAAAGCATCTTCCCTTTCTGAGTTTGTCTTTTCCAACTGGTTTACTGTTCTGTTCAACACATCATAAGATTCTTTCACATACTTAACATCAAACAACAATTTTTCTTTCATCTTGTCTAGCTCACTATACTTCTTATCTTTCTCTTCACAATGTTTGCATGGTTCCAAACATTTCAGACAAGGTTTTATGACCTCTACAATCTTTTCAATCACTTTATCTTCTTTACTCTGTTCATCCTTCTCTTCCTGAGCAACATTTTCGCATTTTACCTCTTTTTTTTTCTTTTGCTGCTCGTCTCACCTTTAGCTTCTCCAATTTATCTGCAAAATAAAATTTGAAACTTTCAGGAGATAAATGAGTTTTACCAATGTTTATTTGTTAATTTCTTCATCATCATCACTGCTATCAATTGATGATTGATCAAAGACTGGTGTCTTTTCTGAACTATCTTCTGAAGAAACAGACTCTTCATCTTGACTTTTCTCATCCTCTGCAAACACATCCATCCATTCTTTCATCAACTCTAGCTCTTGAATGATCTGCGTAATAAATACTCTAAACTTTGAGTTACTTTCAGCCGGAATATATTTGTCCCAGCTAAATCCCTCTGGCAATTTTTCATCTTCTTGATGAACTAGATAAGCTTTCTTCTTTCCATCTTCAATTGACGGTTGTTGAGCTACCTGATGATATATTGCTTTCCGATAATATTCATTGTTCCCGAAAGGATTCTGAGCTCCGCCTGCTTCTCGGTTGGTACATTCCCTCTTGAAATGTCCTTTTTCCCTGCACCGAAAACAAGTAACTTTAGACTTATCAAAACCTAAAGTAGAAACATTAGCATCACGTAAGTCATCTCTTCCGGTAATCTGCTTAAATTTCTCAGCTCTCCTCAACACGCTCGCTAAACACCACTTAATATCCATTAGCTCCATTTCCTCAGCATCAATCTGATCGTCGTCCTCTTTTGTTAACATAGGATTTCCGATCCTTCCCGCAACCAAACTCTCATATGATTCTAACACGGTAACTAGTAATGCCATATGACCTTTAGCGACTTCTTCAGAGAAATTCTAATCGTTCTGAAGATGCAACGCGATGTTGCATTGTAGCACATGACCATTACCATTGTTTGAGCTTTGAGACTGATAATTTGAAGTTGGGTCATTAGGATTAACACTCGGATACGAAGAAAATCCACTGTTGTTGATAGAGCTTTGATTGAGTGATCCGGATGAGTTTTCTGCGCTGAAAGCAGTTTGGATCTTCGGATTTGCTTTAACATTTTGGACATTACCTTTGAAATACATCTTGATATCTTGTCGACCACTTGAATTGTTCATTCTAGCGATCTTTTGTTGTTCAAGATCTTGTCCTTCAAGTTTTTCAATGAACTGAGCAATTGTTAATCTATCATACTCTCCGGTATTCTTCAAAATCATAAGATATGTACCCCATTCTTTTTGAGGTAAAGCATCAGCCAATTTTTCAACCCATTCCTCACGATCTTTAGTGATATCCAACCGACTCATTGAACGTACTAAATGACAATATCTCTCGATAAGAGTCTTTGTAGTTTCACACGGCAAACTTGAGAACAATTCAAATTCTTTCTTTAATAGTGACTTTTTATTCTTGATCATCTCCGTACTACCTTCAAGTTTTGTACGAAGTGCTTCCCAAATCGAACGTGCACTATCATCATGTTGAAGTAATATGAAAATGTCTTCTTTCACAGCTTCTTGAAGTAAACTGATCATCATCTTTTCTGCCTTGTACATTTCTCTTTCTTTTTCCGTAAATTCAGAAATATTCTTTGTAACTCCCACATTATTACGAGGTTGAACATACTTAGTTTCAATACACTCCCAAGACCTTAGATGATTTGCTTGAACCCAATTCTCGAAACGTTCTTGCCAACTATAATATTCTTCAATGCTCATCAGCTTTGGGGGTTTCTGTAACGTTCCCGTTTCATTTTCCATAGTTACACTCTGAGCAACAGTAACAGGAGTACCCGGGGCAGTAGCAAATGCATTATAAAATTCGTTGTCCATGTTTCGGTATTGAGATTTCACAAAAACAGACTTTTCATACAAGCTGACTAGTTTTCAAAACGATCTGGAATCAATTCCAAACTACCTGGATTTGGTGCGACCTGGAATAATCTCATGCGAACTGATATGATTTCAAACCGTGCGAACTGGTAGTCTGACAAATCACACCGTGCGAACTTGGAGTTCACTTCGTGCGAACTGGAGCAATTCGTGCGAACTGGAGTCTTTTCACACGACCTGGAGACAACTTCGTGCGACCTGAATATAACTTCACACGATCTGACAAGATTTCACACGACTTGGCCCAACTCGTACGATCTGATTCAATCTCACACGACCTGGGTCACTTCGCCAAACGATCTGAATTCAGTTCGTGCGACCTGAATGATCACCTTGTGCGAACTGGAAATTATTTCACACGAACTGAAGGTTTCTCGAACGAACTGAACATATTTTCACGCGGTTTGGTCAATTTTATCAAGTTTTAGGTCGAATTAGATTCTGATTTTTTCAAGGATTGATTAAAACAGTGTTTTACGTGTTATATGTGAAAATCATGTCATTTTAACCGTAAATCCTTTGAAATTTGATAAGAAAGTGTAGAAGAATGTGTAGAAATGAAAAGAAATCAGTTGTTTTTTGAAGAAATCAAGCTGAAATGGTAAGAACTCTTCCTCCTGAGCTCTGATACCACTTGTAGGATCGGTGAATCGATCAAACGAGACGTTTAGAAGAGTTCTTGATCAATACGAAAGGAGGAATCAGACGTATTGATGTTGTAACAGCTTGATTTACACTTAGAAGTAGATTAAATGTCGATTAGATTGATTTCACAATATCTTACAGGCTTGGCGACACTTCGGCAGAGCTTCGCTACCGGAATCAGAAGTTCTACAAATGAAATCCAAGGCACACATATATATATGGAGAGCCACTTCGCACGAACCAGTAAAGACCAGTTCGCACGAATTGGTGCCAGGTCGCACGAACTGGTCAGTTCGCACGAACTGATCAGTTCTGACCTGTTTCCCGTTTTTCTCGAACTACGTGTCTTTGATTATCTATTCTATTACATGACTCGATACAAGACGAAGTCAACAGACATATGCACTAACAGATAGATCTATTTGGGTGTAGCGAGCCCACACCCATGGGGACCAGGGTGGCCCATAGGGTGACTATGTCTTCCAGCCGGAGGCCCGGTATAAATTTGCTAGGTTTGAGTTTTCCTGCATCACTTCACACATATCAATGGCCTTGCAAACCATTGGTGATCTGTTTTTCCTTATTGCTTTCATACCAGGATTTACATACATACAGACATACTTTAAAGGTTACTCATATACACAAACACATGAACTCGCTCAACTTTTGTTGATGTTTTTAAACTACATGTATTTCAGGAAATTAAGTGGATCTGGCGGGTGTTTGCATGTTCAAGCTGCGTTATGAACAAAAGATGTCATCCGAGGTCATAAGGTTTAGGAGATGTATCTTATTCCTGGACGAGATACATGTTTCTAAACTCAGTTCTATTTAAGGTCTTTTGTCGAGTCTTCGTGAACTCATTTAAACATGTTGTGGTTTGTAACTTAAATTTGGAGTCTACATTTCAGATAAGTATGTTGTGGAATTTTCAAACTAAATTTTATGGATGAACATCTTATGGTTTTTATCATATAGCATTGTTATGATTGAATGCTATGGTATTAAGAAAGTCACACCAATAATCACGCTTCCGCAAAAGTCAGGGTGTGACACATTTCATTTGAAAATGGCCACGACCTATGCACGGGGTGTAGGCATACACCTGACAGACGCAAATGCTAAATAACCTACATGTTGGGGATAACTCCTTTGAGGGTTTTATAGTGGTGAGTCGGTTAATCATGACCGGCTTCCAAACCGGTCCCATATGTATGACAAACATGTAAAACTGCATACACGATTTTATTAAAGATTGTTCCAAGTTATAGATTGTTTTGCGCTTTGTGAGCCTAAATCAATTTTCATAAACTCTTTTCAAATGAGTCGGTTAATTGTATTTACCAGTGAAAACTGACGTATTTTCCAAAGACTAAGTCACAGGTACCTCTCGAAATTAGGCTGTAGCTACTTGGTGTCAAATAAGAGGATCTTGCAAATCCTTAGATGCCTGAAGTCTGTTATTTCAGTTTCTTGTATTATGTTTTTATGATCTGCCTGTGGATCTCTATTACAACCAGTTTGTATATTCTTTTATTTGGACACTCGGACATTATGGTTTGTAATAGTAAATATCTACCAAGCCTTCCGCTGTGCTATAATATTGTGTATATTGACTATGATGATATCAACTACGTCACGATACTCCCCGCCGGGCCCACCGGTAATATGTGGAAATATCGGGGTGTGACGGTATAACTTCTAAAGTCGGAGGTGAATTGGTTGCTATAACCCCCACTATGATATCAACAACTTTTGGGATAAATGACTTGGCAGGTAAGAGTTCTTTACCGAAAATGAGTTTCAAACAGAGTTTATTGAGAGGGGATATGATGGACAGTTGAATAAAGCTACAATGTTTAAAGGAAATTTTCCACCACCAATGAAATTCATGTTCCATACCCTCTTAACATATATCTCTAATAAAACCACTGCTTTTAATGAAATACCTTTGAAAATTCAGTACTTGGGGTATGCAATTTTGGCAAAAACTGATTATAACTACTCCCAAGCACTGTTTACTAATTTGGTTAATAATTTGAAAAACATTAAAAACGAGAAGAATGTTGCTTTTCTCAAGTTTCCAAGACTATTAAGCTATTACCTAAAAAACATGTTTCTCAAAAAGCTTTTGAGCAAGGTACAACTTTTAAAATGAATAGTCTCACATTAGAAACTTTTACTCACCTTATGGCCAAAGAGTGAAATGTTTCCAAAACAAAAGCAAAGAGGTATGAGCAAATTTTAGATGAGTCTACATCTGCTCCTCAAACCTCTATTGCTGAGCCCATTGCTCTTGGTGATCACAACACTACAACCACTGCTATGAAACCCCCACCAAGAAAACCCAAAACGACCAAATCCAAAAAGCCCACTAAACCCACAAAAATGGGTCCTCTGGAAGATGGGATCCCATAGGTTAACCCTGTGACAACACAAATGTCACTACAAACCACTGTTGCTACTTCCTCACAACATGTGGAAAGATCTCAATCTTTAAACCAAACTCCTCATGATTCCACACAAAAGGAACATGTTGTAATCACAGGGACACCAAAATATGATGCCATACCCTCATTTGAGAGCATGCTTAAAAGTCCTTCTCCCGGGGCAATGTCTCTTTCTACACCAATCCCTTCATCTCTTATTCCACCAACCTTTGTACCACTGCTTGAGGCTATTGACATTCAGACTCATAGCAGCCCCTCTCACCAACACATTACTGAGAGTATAACTTCAACAATGGTTGTGTCTGAACCTGTTCAAATAGCTCTCCCGCAAACAGTTGAGGAGGCTATACCTCTTGAATTTCACAAAATTCTTGCAGGTATTTCAAATGGAGCGCTACTACAAATGTTGAATCCACTTATTTACATTTGGATAGTAGTTTCATTTCTAAGACTCCCTTGAAGGCAACCACTGCTGTGGCTACCAAGGTAACCACTGTTGCAGAGGGAAGTCCCCAGAACCAAGAAAAAGGGGCATCTGCTACTGATGATTTGGAGTCTACTCCTATCACCAAGGTAGATACAACCACCTCTGGTGGGAATTCAGATGATCCTATTAAGTTAGGTGATGAATTTAGATATAGAGAATTGACGGATAGAATGACATCTTTTGAAAAAACTATTGGGGAGCTGAAGGATATGATGAAACAAGTGTTGAATGCATTTAAAAGTCGGCCTAGTCATCAGCAAATCACCCAAGAGCTATGGAATTCAGTGCAACCCATACTTGCAACTCAAATGGAACTAGCTGAACTTCAACATAACTCACACATGGAATTGATCAGAGTTTTGGTGGAGGCTAGGTACAAGGATACTGAGGCAGATATCAAGGGTATCAAAGAATCCCTTGCAAAACTCACTGGCACCACCCCTGCACATGTGCTTGAAAAGGGGGAGAAAGATTCAATAAGAAATTTGGATGTTGATCCCAAAGCAAAACCAAAAGGTCAGCAAAAACAAAAGCCAGACTCTGCCAAAGATAATTCTTCTAAATCTTCTGAAAAATCAAATGTTGGAAAGAAAAAGGGAATTGATGAGACCCTCAACATCCAAATTGATGAGATGGTTACTGAAAAGCAGAAGAGGAAAGATACAGCAGAGAGCAAGGCCTACAATTGGAAGAAAGAACAGGAAGAAAAGATGAAAAGAGAAAATATTGGGCCTTCTCAAAGAAGGAAATCTTTTAGAAATAACAGACCCCCAATTTCCACATTTCCCAAAACATATGTTGCTCCTAAAAGGCCTGCATCCACTGCTGCAACTAAATACAAACCCTCACCTCAAAAACCACCTCAAAAGAAGCAGAAAACAGCTTCAAAATCACCACCACCATCCACTAAACCAACAGATGTTGATGCAACAAAAGCATCAGCAGATGTTAGACCATCAGTTGTTAAGACACCAATGGTTTCAACCGTTGTTAGTCAAACCACTGCCACCATCCATTTCAACATACCTCCATCAACACAACTACCATCAACACCCCAAAGATTCCCTTCACAACCATATTCTTCACCTAAACCACCTTCTCCATTAAAGACTCCTCCACCACCTAAATACACTTATGTCCGCAAAAGAAAATTTGTGGTGCATGATGATGATAAGGAGATTCCATCACCAATCCCTTTATCATCAGCTCCTATCATTCCACCCTCATCATCTCCACATACAAACTCACTTAATCATCCACCCATTGGTTACATGCCACGTATCATCCCTTTAGCAACTCAGTATCCTCTGGAACTGCTTGCAGTCCAAGATGAAATGATACAATTTTCTCTTAGATGGATCCTTCCCATCTCTATATGGCTTCAGAACACCTCAAAATCTGGATGATTACTTAAAGTTGAAAGCCAAGCAAGAAGAGGCTATAGCCAAAGAAGAGAGTAAAGGGTTAGGAGATAGGAAATACCAAGGTCTGTTACAACATGGGCTTAGCAAAGTCAGAAAACTTGAAGACTTTGCTTGAGACCTCAGTAAATCCATGTCAGAGTTGTCACCAAATGTTGGTCTTCAAGAGGAATTAAGGGTTGATTATTTAGATCTCATTATGAAGAACAAGCCCTACAAAGCTAACAAGTCTCAATTCAAAGATTGGTCTCTAGATGCTCTCAAGGAAGAAATTAACAGAATTGAAATGATGAACAAAGATCCTCAGATGAAAAGAACTGCACCAAATTGGAACAAATACAAGAAACTTGATCAAGATGAGGCATTGAGGTACAAAACAAAGAGCGAATAGCTTGTTACAGCTGGATATGGGTCTGCAAGATCAATTGCAAGATGGTCAAAGCAGAATGTTGATGAGACCTATAGAAGGTTGGAAGAACTTATAAAGAAAGATCCAACGGTTCCTCATATGCCAGTGTATACTGGAACCACTGTTAGCAGATCCCCTCAGACCTAAGCTTCCAAAAAGCCTTCCTCATCATCTGCTTTACCCATCAGTGCCTTGAATTAATTAAAGAGGCAAAAGCAGACTGATGAGGAGGATGAGTTGAGGTTTGAAGAATACATAAAAGCAGGGATCATAAATCAACTTCAATTTGGATTGGATAATGCTACTGACCAACTTGCTACCCAATTAACTAAAATAATCAAACAATTGGCAAGCAGGCCTCAATCCTCAAACTCATCTCAAATAAATCTCACCCCTAAAAAGACATCTGATCCAAAAATAGTAAAGTGGAAGTCTGATCCAGACACCCATGTATTGACTTTACTCAGATCAGATGGTAATGTTGAAATGATATCAAGGAAAGATGCATATGGTCTGAATGCAGGTGACCTTCAAGATTTATTGAACCTTCAACTGAGTATGGATGAAGAAGACACAGATTCCTTAGATTTTGAGCTTCAATTCAAAAGGCAAATCAGGGAACTGTTGATGAGGAAATAAAGATCAGAGAATAATGAAGAGTTTTGGCATCATCTATTCTAGGGGAGATTGTTGGCTCATGTGATCCTTCCTGAAGAACAGATGACACAAAGCCAAAACTACTCTGCAACAACTAATCCTGAATAACAGTTCTTTCAACTCTATTCCCTCCAATAACAGAGGCATCTAACACCTGCTGATCTCTAAAGTCTGTTGTTCTCTAAAGTCTGTTATATACAAAGCTCTGTTGAAGTGTAAAGTATGTTGAAGACCAATCCTCTGATGAAGTCAAAGAACTGCTTAAAGTCAAAGGTCTGATCAACCTTTATGGAAAGCACTCTTCATTAGTGGTTGAGCCCATCAGCGAATAGCATCAACAGTTGTTTAAATTAATTAGTGTTTAATGTAACAGTATTTGTAATTAGCAGTGTTTAGAGTTTGTTAAGATTGTTAGTTGTCACTGTCTTGGTGAAGTCAGCCAAGATGCCACCGTGGTTAGGATTGTACTATAAATAGACATTGCATGTACTGTTCTATTCAGCTCATTCACACACTTGAATTTTGTATGAACTAGCACTTGTGAGCTCAGGCTAATGGGGAGATAGTAGTCATGCATGCATAGTTGAATCATTGTGTAAAAAATCATTTGATTAAAAGCATATATGATGAAAGTTGTTCTTCCATTGTTTGTGTTATAAAGTTTTCTTCATTTCCGCTGCAATTACTCATCTGTTTATCTTTTTTCATCTTTTGTCTCTTAAAAACAAACACAAACAATTAAACTCGGATCCTAACAACTCCAAGTGCAAGGCTCAACATTTTAGATTGCATAACCTATGTATGTGCCTACTTGTTACTTACTTGATGTAATATGTAATGATATGCTTAGTTCCCAAGGCTTTAACAGTAAGATACCTATTAACCCTAACACTCTCTCTCCTAAACTCAACTGTTTGTTTGGAACTTGATGTGTTGTGATCAAACCTTCTTTTGTATTCCCTCAAACCACTACGGCATCGTCCTTATTTTGTGTTTTGTGGATGCGAAGACAATGAACGGATGCGACAGAGGTGGTATTAACATGACTCAGGACCAGTTGACAACCCAGATAAATGTGCGGGTTGCTAAGGCTTTGGCAACACAACTCAGAGGTAAACCTACCATTCTGAACCACTCTAGGATGTTTACATCATGTTCTTATTTCATCTTATCACTCTTCTTCTTACCCGCTTCACTTTACGCTACATATCAACCTGCTCCTACTCAGCCCCGAGTTTGCACTTTTAAGGCTTTCATGGATTGAAAGCCTCACTCCGTCAACGGCACTGAAGGAGTAGTGGGCCTTCTATACTGGATTGAGAAGACCTAGTATGTTTTGAGATGTGTGAATTCCCTGTCAACAATAGGGTAAAGTACGCTACTGGCACTCTTGAAGGAAATGCGCTTTCCTGGTAGAATGCTTAGGTTTCAGATGCTTGGATTGGCGGCTGCCAATGCCACTCCATGGAACAAATTCAAAGATCTGATTAAGGAAGAATACTGTCATAGAGATGATATTCAGAAGCTCGAGGTGGAGTATTACAATCTGAAGATGGTTGGATCTGAAATCGAAGTGTACATTAAGAGGTCCAACGACTTAGCTGCTCTTTGCGCGAATATGTCTGAGCCTACTTACAAGAAAATCGAGCTCTATCTCAAGGGTTTAGCTCCTGAAATTCAGAGCTTGGTAACCTCAGCTAATCTCCCTACAATCCAGCGAGTCATCCGTTTGGCACATTGTCTCACCGATCAAGCAGTTGAACATGGAAAGTTGCCCAAGCGAAACAGTGCTACTACTGATATTACGAGCGACAACAAACGCAAGTGGGATAGCAACCAGAGTAAGGGTTCTAGCTCCTCTCAGCCTCAGTCACAACAGAGAAAGTTTGAAGACAACAAGAGCCCTAACCAGCAAAATTCGACCAATCAAAATCAAGGTGGGTATCAAGGAAATAGGCCGAAGTGCAACAAGTGTAACCTACATCACAATGGGCAGTGTGAGAAGAACCATTGTCAACGGTGTAATAAGCAAGGTCACGTCAAAGGATTGTAGAAGCCTGTACCCAGTGAGACAAAATCAGCAACAACAACAGCAATCCCAACCGAATCAAAGGCCTTTAGGAACCTTTTTCTAGTAAAAACACCAATTATTGAGGTCGCCGGAAAACTCATTATTCGCCGGAAAAATTCTTTTTCTCGGAAAACTCAACTTTTTGCTCAGAAAACTCAACTTTTTGCCCGGAAAACTCAACATTTTCATCCCAAACCTCTTTGTAATCTTAGATCGGATCTTTAGGAACCTTTTTCTTGCCAAAACCGTTTTTTCGGCGACCGAAGACTAACGGCGTTAGGGTTTTGTTAGTCAGGGTCCATTGGAGGCCAATATATTAATAGTTGGGACTGTCAGTAGTTATTTTTTAAGTTGAAACTATTGATGGTCAAAGAAGAATTGTTGGGATTATTAAAATCCAGTATTACAAATTATCAAATGAGAAAGAGAAAAAAACTGAAACTTAAAAATAAGTTACACAAAATGATAAACATATTATATTGTAGTCAATTTTTTTATTTATTTACTGTAGCCAAATTTCTTATTGGGTGAGAGATGTGTTATGTGATGTTCTTAAGCGGTCCGGGATCTCTGCCAAAAAGGAGGCTCCAGTAAATTTCCTGACTGGCCCCTTAGAGGGGAGGTCCACTTTATGCCCGGCGGACATCCTTGTGTTTGGATGGGAAGGGGGAAACACGCTTGTGTAGATCTAACTGGAGTCTCCCCCCTTGTCGGGCTCAAGGACAAGGGCTTTGTCGTAGGGCAAGCGGTGCTCAAGGCAGAGGCGAGCAAAGTGGCAAAACATGAGAAAGCCTGCCTGGAGAATCAACATGTGTTTGTCCCGTTTGCGTTTGATACCTTTGGTGGTCTCGCTCCTGACGTTGTGCGACTTTTGAATCAGGTTCAAAAAGTCGTTAATAGTAATTCTCCGTCGCTAAAGGTTTCAAACTTTGTATTTAGTAGAATTGTTTTTTCTATTCAAAAGGGGGTGGCGGCGCAACTTGTTGCCCGACTACCTGCCATTGCTTTGTAATTGCCCTTTTTCGTGTTAATATATTAGAATGAACGTTATAAAACTGTAAGTATTGATGATATAAATCTCAAAAGATAAATCAATATTATCAAAATATACCCAAAAAAAATTATTAACTGTCACTATAATTACAAAAGTGTGAAATAGGCCATATGCTAATTTGTGTGGAAGGTCATATTTCAGTGGGCTTATAAAATTAAGTACGATAACATGGTATGAAAGTTAAAGGCTGATTCAATTTAGTGAAGTTCATAGAGTTTAAAATATCTTCTATTATATATATATATATATATATATATATATATATATAGGGGAGGGTTTAAATGAGAACACTCATCTTTTGTGAGAACCATGAGAATAAATTTCATCCACTCATTTATCTTCCCTTATCTTTTAGTGAGAAGGTTAAATGGGTAATTCTACAAATCTCCTTTTATACTAACAAGAAACATCAATCATTTGATTTAGGGTTTTCTATCTTCTATTGACAATATGATCTGATCATCAAACATTTCAATCGCATCGATTCCTTCTGATTAGGGTTTGAATTCTACAATCGTTTCTAAATCAACTTCATCGATTCCTTCTATGATATTCGTCCATTCTATATTCAGGTATCTTCTTCAATCAATTTTGCCATTTCTTCAATATGTATCATATGTTTAAATTCTTCAATCGATTTTCATACTTCGATATGCTTGCTGATTCTTCTAATGTGGTGTATTGTGTGTGTTCTGAACCTATGATATGGATCATAAGTTCATATGGAGATTCATACAATATATTCCAGTATTTAACCTAAAATTATTGGTGATGTATTTCTGAAATTGGGTTTTGTGTTTGATGGGTTTATGGGTAACAGTTTGATGATGATGTATTTATGAAATTTGGTTTTGTGTTTGTTGAGTTTGTGGATAACATTTTGATGATGATGTATTCTTTGTTTGGTAAAATGGCCGATGTACGATATGTGTTTGATGAAATGCCAAAACATTGTATTGTGTTCTGTTGTGGACGGTTTTGATTTCTAAGTATGCTGAAAAAATGGGGGATGTTGAGGTGCAACATTGGTTTTTGATGAAGCACCAGTTAAGGATAGAGGAGTTTCGGGTGCTATGATTTCTAGGTATCAATCGACTTCTTCAATTATTAGTTAATTTGTCTTTTTTTTGTACCATTTGATGATTTGATCGTGTTTTTGGGTAGTTAATCTTTTTCTTATGTGCTTAGTCCAACAATAAAGTTTGAGTAACAATTCAATGTTAAAGTTTAAGTATTGTTTGTTCTAGTGAACTGCTAATGCCACAAGCCAAATCAATTACTTATCATTCAACATATTAACATATTATCTGATATTCAACATCCATAAGCTGACTCATTATAAAATTTATCTTATTATAGGGTGGTGCAGGACTACTAGGAATGTTTGATACCGCAAAGGATGCGATGGGTGCGTACAGCAATGCAACAAAACGACTAAGAGGGTCAAAAAACAGCAGTAACTTTGAGATGTCATCAGTGTTTCATTGTATACATCACTAACAACAGAAGAAAAATAAGAAAGACTAGAGGTTGTAGTAGTAGCACTAGTAACAACATAAAAGTTAGCAGTATCACCAATAAAACAACTTATTTTGAACAATGTAGAAATCAATATGATTCTTGGTGGTCCTTTGAAAACAAGAGCAAAGATTGTTTGTGTGCTTTATTAAGTTTGTGTAATTACTTGTGTTTTATGTTTATTCGGTTGGTAAATTATTTAGTTTTATATATTATTATTGTTCCTATGATGTTATACATGCGGGTTTGTTTTCTTTTTCATATATGCTTATTTAATTTACTATTATGATTTAGACACGTGTAAACCTTCATATGCATGCGTGTTTCTCTAAAATACTATGATTTACACATGTGTAAACCTCCGTATACATGGTTGGTTTTTTTAACCATTATGATTTACATACATGTAAACCTTCATATCTATGGTTGTTTGTTTTAAGTATTATGATTTACACATGTATAAACCTCGATATACATTTGATCACATCGCCCAACTTAACTCACCCTACTTTTATTACAAAAAATTACTCACTTAAATCAAAAGACACCCAACTTTGCCACTCGAGATTGTTTCACTTCGCCTATGCTTCACCCAAAGAAAAGTCATTACTTGGATTTCACCAAAAATCTTCTCAATGACCACTCGATTGCTGGAGAATATTAGTTCGCTCCTCGCCTTCCAAGTCTCCCAACATGAGGTCAAAATATTCATTTGAATTAGCTTTTTTTGTACCTCGAAACCATCAAATGCTTGTGTGACTCGAGCAACTCCTTCATTTTATATAAGCTGAAACATTTGGTATTTACACAAGGTACTAACCTTTTTCCAAACGATAGTTGGCACAAGGCATGTCGCGAAAAGATGGTCATCATCTTCTTCTTAATCTTCGCAAAGTCTGCATATTACATACCTATGATAGATGTTACTCTCCTGCAAATTCTTCAATGTAGGCAGCCTGTTTTGTACACCTCGCCACCCGAAACTATTGGTTATTTTTTGGAACCCATCTTACCAAGTCAAGTAGGTAAAACGGTACCGCAAAACTGGATAAAATATTCTTACACGAACTAACAGAAAACACACCTTCCTTATCGAGTTCCCATATCCACCTGTCATTATTTTGAGAAATCGTTGCATCAGTGATAATCTCCTATAACCGACCTTGTTGTTCCTGCTCAGAAGCCGTTATTGGCGACCGTTTCCACTCCCATCCCCACACGGTCTGCCACAATGGTGTTTTTATGCTGCTCCAATACAGTTGCAGCTCATTTACACATGTGTAAATTATGAAATAAGCAAGATAGTATATTATGCAAAATTATAAAGTTCTATATTGACCAATAAATAGGATTTAAACAAACATAGCATTATCCATATAAATTTTCCAACAAGTCATATAATTCTTTTGTTTTGGTAAATGAGGATGACACCCTGTTAAATTTTATTGGTAACAAAAAAAATATTTACAGCCTACGGGCATTGGGCTTCCTAGGATATACCCTAAGGAAGACACCAACCCCAAACCATTAGATATGGTTTAACAATCGGAACCTAACAAGGATCCGACCATGAGCTAAACGTATGCCTCATGGAAGAGGAAAGTTGGCCTTAATGCTTCAGGTGAATGCTCTCAGTCAAACTAATATTGGCCGGCAGACGCCGCTTCAAGCAGGAAAACAAGCCTCTCTTTGTTAATTAAAAGTTTTGATGGGTCAGGTCCAAAGGACCAACCTGTTTGGAATTATTTTAAAGATTACATGTTTTGACCCGTTACCCACTCGACTTGAAACATGATATGTCTCATACCTTTTAGGTAAGTTTCCTCAAAATCAAAAGTATCAACTATAATAAGATTGATCTGTGTTCGCAAAATGTTCGCTACCAGATCATAAACTTTCGAAAGATCCGCTGCGAACCACGGGGTATATAATGAACAAATTATTTGATAAGATCATTGAAGGTACAGTTGTTACAAATATTTGTGGCTGTCACACAACCTTTATTAAGTTTTTCACTGTGCTTTCTTTCTCTGTTATTGATGCAGATAGTTGTGTATGAAAAGAGGAAACGAAGTCTATGAAAAGATATCATTCAAATCATCTCTTTGTTAACCATGGTTAGTCCTTTTAACCACTTCAATTTGTGGGGAACAGTCATGTCCTAAGCACCTTATATTGTTCAATTTTAGTTGGTGAGATGCATCCCAATCTTACATCTAATCTTTATTAATAAAATATCCCATAATCTTCTAAGAAAAGAATCAGTAATATATCTCGTGCTCACTATGGGAACTATCATGTACTAAGCTCCTTGATATTATTTTCAAAATCAACAACACAATCTCATAACCTTCAACACTAAAACAACAGAAATAACTAAAACAACTCAAAATCAGATCAATCGTACAAAAACACACTCTACGTATACTGTATACACAATAAATCGAAAACCTAAACACGTATATATGCTAACACACATATCACATTATCGGAAGACATAAACAACCGAACCCTAACAACTCAAATCAAACAAAACGCTTAAAATATTGTATATCAGACATTAACGAATCAGTTTCATCAATACACAGTTACACACTTACAATGCTTATGGCTGCTGCAAATCGGACGGTGTTAATGGATGCGAATGACCGTGCTTACGACTGCGAACGATGATGCTTCTGTTGTCGACGATTTGCTGAGGGAGATGGATGGTTTTCGATTTCTTGAAGGAGAAGATAGAAATGCTCGTTGCGTATTTCAGGGATTTGGGGAGGGAATTTGATGGTGGGTTTTGTGTTTTAATTTTTGACAGTAATACCCTTTATGTTTTAATTTAGCTCATCTAATCTTAGCCCTTAATTTAGGATGATCTATGGATGAAAATTGTTCCTAATGTTCTCACAAAATTTGATTTTCAAAATTTCCAACATTGAAAACTAAAAACAGTCATAAATTCACACGAATACAATTATTTACTACTTTTTTACTAATTTTTACAATAATTCAAACTAAATATAATGCTCATATACTATATATATTTATAAAAAAATAATTAGTTTTCGGATAATCAGATTATCTGAAATTTTTGAAATTCATATCCGAATCCGAAAATTCGGATTATCCGGTTTTCAGATATCCGGATTTTTGGATATCCGAAATTTCGGATATTTCGGATACGGATTTTCGGATATTTCGGTTTCGGATCCGGATTTTTTTTAACACCCCTAATCCTACCCCATTTCTTCTCATGTCACGGCTGTTGGCTACCTCTCACCCGAAACCAAAACCTAATTCTCTCTCTCTCTCTCTAGGGTAGAAATTAATTTTACATCAACTTAAAAAAAAATGAACTCCATTAGCCATTTGCTCTGGCATTTAAAGAATACGGTGAACATTAGGGCTAAATAAATAAAAAATAAAAAATTAAGGACTACATCAAAGATTTGGCCAAAACCACAAGGACCACTTGCCTAGTTTACTCTATAATATTAACCTAAAACATTAATCAACCAACATTAAAGCTTTGAATTATCTCATCTAAGAACTAGCTTAATTAGCATATCAATATTTTAAACACTTAATTAGATCTGGACCACAAGCAAAATCATCTATCTAGATCTATTCTTACTGCTGGACATAGCGCTGATCGTTGTTGTCAATAGTGGTCGACACATAATTAAAAGTGGTCACATGCATGATATAATTGACACGTTGATTAATATCTTAAGCAATCTACTCCTAGTACTTGAGAAAGCCGGCCGGGAGAATCAACATGTGTTTGTCCTGTTTGCGTTTGATACCTTTGGTGGTCTCGCTCCTGACGCTGTGCGACTCTTGAATCGGGTTCAAAAAGTCGTTAATAGTAATTCTTCGTCGCTAAAGGTTTCAAACTTTGTATTTAGTAGAATTGGTTTTTCTATTCAAAAGGGGGTGGCGGCGCAACTTGTTGCCCGACTACCTGCCATTGCTTTGTAATTGATCTTTTTCGTGTGGAATGATACCTAATTCAAAGTACTTGAACTTGTCTACAATTAAGTTACTCTTCACACACCTTTCCTAAGATTTCCACCAAACGGTGTTACTTCATTGTCATCTTCTTTTCAGATTAGAAAGATTACTTGTGGTTGATTGGATTGGCATACCTAGAATATATTGTGATGAGTTTGGTTGGATAAATAAAGATGATACTCCATAATTATGGAAAGTGATTGGTTTGACCAACATCCCATGTCATGTAGAGGTGTACAAAAAAACTGGTTTTAGAACCGAAACTGGAAAAAAAACCGAAACTGGTTTTTTTTTTAACCGGTTTTTTTATAACCGGTTTTTTTTTTAACCGGTTTTTTTTAACCGCCGGTTTTTATACCGGTTACTAATCTTGACTTAAAAAACCGGTTATTAACCGAACCGGTTATTAAAAAACCGGTTAAAACCGGTAAAAAACCGATTTTTTTGGGAAAAACCGGTTAAAAACCGGTCCCAACCGGTTATACCGGTTATTGTTTTAGACCTCAAAAACCGGTTAGTAACCGGAACCGGTTATAAAAAAACCGGTTTTTATTTTGGGTGAAAAAACCGGTTTTTTTTTAACCGGTTTTTTAATAACCGGTTTGCACCACTCATAATAATACACTATTAATATATATAAAAAAATTAACAGCATTTAATATAATACACTATTAATACATATAAAAAAAAATTAACAGCATTTAATCCTTTTATATACACTATTTAATATTTAATATACGTATTATGATGGCAACACATAGCAAAAATTATTGTTTATTTATTATATTAGAATGAATGATAAGTATATTTATTTTGATATATATGTATATTGCGTGTAGGCAACCTCCACCCACCTCCAATCTCTATCTTCCAATTTTCAATTGTCTTTGTGGACTAGTCCCACTATCACGTCACTCGTTGCTTCATTTCATAAATATTTCTATAAAATCTCAATGGTTTCGTTGTTCAAGTTACGTGTAAAGCAAGTCACACAAGTGTTATATTTCATAAATAGATAAAAGGTGGACGGCCACTTAGGCTATAGCCTAGTGGTAGAGGTGCACTTAATTTGCCCTCTTGGTGGTGGGTTCGATCCCCACATATGGTGTATATTAGTTGGTGTATAGTTATAGAGTAGAAGGTTTGCCGGTCAAAAAAAAAAAAAAAAAGATAAAAGGTGGACGATTCCATTTGTAAAATACCAAAATTTAAAATAATATTAGAAATTAAGTGATAATTAATTCGTAATATAGATAGAACATTACTCGCATAAACCTATTAAGAAATAGTAAAAATGTTGAACGTGGAACATGAATAAATTATTTTTGGGACCATCCATAACGTACACCGAGCACATAGAGAACTTCTTCCACAAGTCATTTGAAAGTTATAACAATTTCAAGTTTGTTACATTTTTTATCTATATATAATCACGTTTACAAACATCCATAGATAACTTGACCAACACATCACGAAGGTATTTCCAGAGAATACAGATATCTATTATAGGGGCAACGTTTCAAAGAAAAAAGGTAACGAAATCGAAAACCACTGTCGAAGGGTCAAGGGGAAACGTGGGTTACCCCTTGTTAAGTGGTAGATGTGCCCCTGTAGTCAGGGCTGGTTTTATGAAGAAAAAAAATTCGGGTTTTAGGTCCAATGATTTTAACGGTATTAAATTATTATTTTCTTAATAATTACTTTAGAAAAATTACTAATATTTGATTACTTAACACATGTTGGTTGCGTGAAGAGCTCATGCATGGAGTTACTTAAAAAACTAGCATGTGCTTATTGAAAGACCAAATCAGTTGGGTTTTTTTTCTAGTCTCATGTACTCTACTACAGGTAATGGCTACACACATACACATATACATCGCACTTAGGGTGGGCGGGAAGGACCATCGGCCAGAGCCCAATACTTTGAAGGGCACGTTATTTAAAAAAAATCAGATATGTAAATGTAAAAATAAATAAATTAATAGGGTATACTCATACAAACACTAACATTGATCCACTTACAAAACTATTTTTATGGTTTAGATTAGTTATTAGTCCATTATCATTAGGTTTAAACCTTTAATGAGCCCAATACCCAATTTCGTTAAGGCCTAAAGGCACGTTTTTTCGAGCTCGAACAAGTTACATGAATTCTCAGGGCCGGCCAATACATATAGATTATTTCGAGCTCGAACATGGTGCATTATTCTCAGGGCCGGCCAATACATATAGATTATTTAGAAGCCTACAATTAAAACTAATTTATCTTTACCGGTTCAAAATCCACAGAAAGAAGGATGGTTAATACCTAATAGCCAATTGTTTAATGAAAAAAAACCCCTCAATTTGAATTCCGCTGTAACGCTGGAATAAATTAAGCCGGTATTAGAATATTCACTTCTGTGATAATGTTTTTTATATTTTTCTCCAAAGTTGATAACTTGGAAGGTTAGAGTTTGCAATTCAGAAAGGGGTGGCGGCACAGCTTGTTGCCCGTCTACCTTCTATTTTGATGTAACTTGACAAGTTTTTTTTGTGGAAAATTGAATTAAAAAAAATAGCAAAAACGTTTACTCGAGATGAAACAAGTGTATGGCAGGATGCTCAGTGGCTAGAAAATTTTTATAGTTGCAATGTTTAAAAAAAAGGTTACGAAATCGAAAAAAGGTCAATTTTTTCTAAAATTTACACTACCACTACCCGTATTTACAAGCTAAATCCGCCCTTAAGGATGCTATCGTAAGTTGTGAGTGATATGTAGACTTCAAAAAAGATATCAACTTGCGAAAAGAGATAATGTAGACTTCAAAAAAAAAATCCGAAATTCGAATTATAATACATTTAATACTCTACGTCCTTATCTTTTTTGTTTGATTTTGACATATATATCTCAATGCTTTTACCAGCCATAATTTTAAGCGTACGAATCATTTAACATACAAGAAACAAAAATATAAACGGTAAATAATTTATCTTTAAATATCATACAAATTACAACATTAATGTACAAGAAAGTTGAAACCAATACACCCAACAAAACGTTTTTACTGTATTACAAAAAGGGGTAAGTGGGTAAACCACTCACCCCTTAAATCAAAAGAAAAGAATAACAAATTTGTTCAAGTAATTTTTGTTTACAGAACCTTTAATTAATTTTCACAAACCATTCATACGACACACCATCGAACCCGATCAACAAGCCTTTGGTGGCTCGGTTGGGGCCACTTCGGCGGCCTTAGTCACCTCGGGTTCTGGTGTTTTCTCAACCTCGGCCTTGGGCGCCTCGGGTTCTGGCGTTTTCTCAACCTCAGCTACCACTACCACCTCTTCTTTCTTCTCTTCTTCCACGACGATTTCTTTCTCTTTGCTGCTCGTTTCTTCCACCGGGGCTGCTGGTGCTTCTGGTTCGGTTGCTGGTGGGGCCTCTTCTTTTTTCTCTTCGACCACTATGAAAGTTGACACCTTTTCGAAGACGAAATAGATAGGTCCCTCGACATAGGTCGGGCCATACTTGCAACAAGCTTCATGAGCTGGTTTCGACCCCGGAAATTCTATATAAGAAAAAAAAAAGAAGTTATTATTGTAGCCACCATCTTAAATTATTTAAATTTTATTAATCGGCCAGACATGTCAAAGAGATTTACCTATTTTAGAGAGTTCCTCAAGAAACTTTTCGACTGCCGAAGAAACCTTTTTCAAGGCGCCCTCCTTGCGTTCCTTCACTACTGCCTACAGGTGGAAAAAAACCAATTAAACGAGCCGAAACTGAAATAACTAACAAAACCATATCGAAATAACCAACGGTTTGGTTTTGCTTTTTTGAAAACCAAAAATTACAGTTTAGTTTCGATTATGCCTCGCTCTAAAAAAGTACTGCACTGAACCGAACCGAACCGAACCGAACCGAACCAAACTCCAATAATTGAGTTGAATTATGACTATCGTTGTCACTCATATTAAATTTTATATTATAATATTCTTTTAATAGCTTATTTAATATATTTTTTTCTCTTGTTAAACAAAGGTTAGTAATTTAATTACCTTGATTTCGGCTGCTGAAGCTTCATAAATTTCAAGAACTTTAGCTTTGAGATCAGTCTTCTTCTCCTCAAACTCTTTGCTATAATCCTCCTGCGTGTGAATTAATTTTCATAATAAATCATCTATTAGAATTCATTATACGTCATATAAAATTAATAATTATCTCACAACATAACTAAGATATAGCGGCGTACCTTAGCGTCATCAAAGGTCTTGCAAGCTTCGGCGGCACCTGCCTTTTTAACGTTGTTCTTTTCGAACAACTTCTTGAATTTTGGTACCACTGTGGATTTCCAGTAACCCATCTTTTTCGTCTTTAAATATTTTTCTTCAAATACTTCCCTACACCAACCACAACCATATATCATCCACATGCATGTTACTTTAAACCAACAAACAAACCAATCAAACCCACAAAATATAACTCTCTATATATCAAACATCAACCAACCATATAATTGAGTAAACAATGACGGAACCAGAGCTTTTTAGTTAAGGTTCTTTTGTTTACCGGTTACAACTAGAGAATCCATCTCATGTTTTACATAAAAGAATATTAGATTTTATATATAAAAAAACGGAATAAATAATTCTGATGACTGAAGGTCAGTGAACCCTCTTGACCCCTTGGTTCGGTTACTGTAAACTCATATTATAATCATCCACCATGCACATAAGATGAACTCAAAAGGCTTTTGAGCGTGACTTGATGTATAATCATAGATGAGTACGTAGAACTAATTAATCTTCTTAGTGATCAAACCACAAAAAGGACACAAAACTAACCAACTATTAGTTGTGAAGATAATCAAAACAACAGGCAAAAGTTAAAGCTATCGATCGGATAAGCATGAAATAAAAAGAAAAGAAAAGAAAGAAAGCAAGATACCTGAGAGAACAAGTGTATTGATTGTTGATGAAGACGAGTTTTGTAATTGAGTGGTAGCCGATGTGATCACAAGTTATATGTCCAAACCTTTGGCCATCTATATATTTTATTTATTCTCCTTATATTATTATATTGAACACCCTCACCCGTTGCCCCCACCCTAGCTAGTGTAATTACTATTTTGTCCTTCAAATCATGTCATCATCCTTAATCTCACTTTTAATATATATATTTTTTTATATCTGTGTCTTACTGTTTTAATTAATATATAAAATGGTATCAAGTATATTTGTATGATCTTTGACAACAAATATATTCAAATATACAAATTTTATTAATTAATAAAAACAAACAATCATATTTTTTTTTTTGAGTAAACTGCCATTTTGGTCCCTGTGGTTTGGCCAGTTTTGCCACTTTAGTCCAAATCTCAAACTTATTACATCCAGGGCCCTGTGGTTTGCATTTTGTTGCCATTTTAGTCCAAAACTCAAATTTGACCAGATTTCCCACTTTTGACCCCCTTGTTTTGTCCTTATCCTCAGGGGTATTTTGGTCATTTATGTTTTATTTAAAGCAATTCAACAACAACAACAACAAAACCCAGAAAATCAAGAACATCTTCTTCAACAACAACAAAACCCAGAAAATCAAGAACATCTTCAAAGTTCATCATTAAAACCCAGAAAATCAAGAACATCTTCAAGAAAAAACGAGGCTCAGATCTGTATCTTCAAGAACATCATCAAACATCATCATCAAAACAACAACAACAACAAAACCCAGAAAATCAAGAACATCTTCTTCAACAACAACAAAACCCAGAAAATCAAGAACATCTTCAAAGTTCATCATTAAAACCCAGAAAATCAAGAACATCTTCAAGAAAAAACGAGGCTCAGATTAGGTGAAATCATCACAGCCTCATGGTGAACAAGCCTAATTTGAAATGAAAACATCAGAAACAATCAAACAATCAAACAACATCAGAATACCGAATCAACCAGATCTGCTTCTCTCTCCTATCAAAATACCGATTCAAATCTGAAACTCAAACAATCAAACAGTCAAACACATCTAATTTCGATTCAGATCTGAAACAACATCAGAATACCGAATCAATCAGAAACCGAATCAATCAGAATACCGAATCAACCAGATCTGAAAATCAAACAATCAAACAACATCAGAATACCGAATCAATCAGAAACAATCAAACACATCTAATTTCGATTCAGATCTGAAACTCAAACTCAAAACTCAAAGCTGAAACTCAAAGCTCAAACCCCTGATTTCGATTCAGATATGAAACTGCCATGGTGATGAAGATGAGATGATGGTGATGAAGATGGAGGCGACGGTGGTGTTGGCGACGGTGGTGTTGGCGGCGACGGTGGTGAGATGATGGTGATGAAGATGAAGATGGCGGGGACGGTGATGTTGATGATGAAGATGAGATGATGGTGTTGAAGATGATGAACAGTGGAGAGAGAGAGAGAGATGTCTGTTGAATGTTGAAGATGATGATATGTTGAAGATGATGATAATCAGGCATTATATTTATTAAATTTGAGATATAATATTACAAAATACCCAAAATACCCCTGAGGATAAGGACAAAACAAGGGGGTCAAAAGTGGGAAATCTGATCAAATTTGAGTTTTGGACTAAAATGGCAACAAAATGCAAACCACAGGGCCCTGGATGTAATAAGTTTGAGATTTGGACTAAAGTGGCAAAACTGGCCAAACCACAGGGACCAAAATGGCAGTTTACTCTTTTTTTTTCTTTAGGTATGTTTGAGAATCTTCAAGGTATCCACTTTCAAACGTATTTAAACAGGTCACGTTTGCTGTGAAATAAGATTTAAACTTATATTTTAACTACAATTTTTTTCTTCAAAACCTCTCATTCTCAAGGTGCTCTTATGTCAAAACTAATATGGTTATTGTTTCCATCTTCCAGCTTTACGCTCAAATTTTATAATTTTTTATTTATTTAAAATTTAATTTGTTATATATTTCAAACTAGATTATAACCCCGTGTATTACACGGGTTGACTAAATAAATTTATATACTAAATAATAAAACATTATATCTTTAAAAACTTCCTTTATTGCACGGGTTGAATAAATATAATTTTATATATTAAATAATAAAAAGTTAAATATATAAGAACCGTATTGTACTGGTTGAATTAATGTAATTTTATATACCAAATAAAAAAATGATATCTTTAAAACCACATGTATTACACGGGTTGAATAAATGTAATATTGTTTACCAAATAATAAAATAATACATCTCTAAAAAACCTCATTTATTACACGAGTTAAATAAATGTAATTTTATATACCAAATAATAAAAAAAGTTAGTAAATGTAATTTTGTATAGTGAAAATAAAAATATTTAATATATTAATACAAAGTTTGGTTTTCGTGATAAATAATTTTCTTTATTTAAAATGTTTTAAATTAACAATTTACAATTGCGGATAATATTTTATTAGAAAAATAGAAGAATGGTATTCGAAATTTAAAGTAGGATAAAATTTAATATTAGCTCATTATTCATTTAATCAATATAAGATAAGTTTAGAAGTGAGGCGAGAAAATCATAAAATAAATACCTACAATGAACGACATGTATCACACATTAATTTTTTATTATATAGTATAGTATAGATAAAAATTTAGATTGATATAAATAGATTATTTTGTTGTAGCAAAATTTGTTAACGAAGTCTCAGTAAATTTAACTCATTATTTAAAACTCCGTAAATGTATAAATAATAAATAATATTAGTTAGAGTAAATTACAATTTTGGCCCCTGTGGTTATATCACTTTTACCCTTTAGCCCAAAAAAGAATTTTTTTTAACATCTGAGCCCCCAACGTCTTTTTTTCTAACTCTTTTGGCCCCAAACACTAATCTCATCCATTAAATGTTAGGGGTCAAAAGGGTTAGAAAAAAGACGTTAGGGGCCAAAAAGATTAGAAAAAAGACGTTGGGGGCTCAGATGTTAAAAATTATTTTTGGGCTAAAAGAGTAAAAGTGATATAACCACAGGGGCCAAAATCATATTTACTCTATTAGTTAAATAAATAATATTATAAATGAGGAGATTAAACTAAATAATAATTATCCATAAGAAATTAAACTAAATAATATTTAGTAGGAGGATTATCTATAATTAATTAGAAAAGATTAAACTAAAATAATACTTATCTATAAAACATGGCCTAATATGATGACAAGTGTTCCCAAAATGGTTTCTTTTATTATATAGTATAGATTTCTCTAACTTATTCTCATACCGTTTAAAACCACACTTAACAATTTCTGATTACTTATATCAAATAATGTTTTTTTATTCACAATATATGTTGCTTGTGGTTAGCAAACACTCATGGTACGTTGTTAACTGTATTAAAAAAAAATTAATTGATAACCACAACTTGGTTTGTAAATGCAATCGTAAAGGCTTATTTGACTTGCTTCCCATAAATTAATGCAAGTTGGTTTTTAATCATTTTTTAAGAGCTGGCTAGTATTAGAAATTTCTTAATATTTACAGTAATACAAGTTATATAGAATGACACTATAAACGTAACTATAACTCTATTATATCAACTAAATTAGGTTAACAAAGAGTTGGGAATTTATTAACATAGGAGTACTTCAATGATAATCAAATAACTTTATGAAATAGCTTAATTTAAAACTTTTGTAGGCTTTATTACTAAGTAACAGTTTACTATTAATTTGTTATTTTACCAACAAGCTATCGTCACCAATTTACTTTTTTCTTTCTTATCAGTTTGTAGTTTTTAAGCTATTTTTTATCCTTGTTTTTTTTAATCATAACGTATATCCATAGTGTTAATTTAAACACCGACTCTAAATAGTAATTTTAATATAAATTATAAATAATATTGCTGATGTGCTTTAAATATCTCCAATGCTCATGTGTGTATTTACTCAAACCTCACAAATATCTAAATAACCAATTGTTTTCATTAATGTTGCAATCATAGTCACATCAACGTAAAAGACAAAGAAAATTAGTAGAAGGAATATGACACGGAACTTAAAATTTGTAAATTACATAGAAACTAGAAATACGACCCGCCGCAATGCGGCGGGTATTCTTTAGTTATAACTAAGTCGATTTAGGACGCGCACGTTATGTTGAACCTGTCAAACGGGAAAAAATAGACGATGTAAAAATGTTCACCCACACACGCACGTTGCGTCGTGTTAATTCGCAAAGTTTAGAATGAAACGTGAAAAATGCTAAACCATAGACGCACGTTGCGATGTTTTAAGTCACAAAATTCAGAACGAAGCATAAAGCGAAAAATTTGCGGAAAATGAAAACTATAAAGGACAAAAGTTGAAAGTAAAAAAGTTGTGAGGATAGATTGCAAAAGATAAAAAGTTTTGTGTTAAAAGTAAAAAAAAAACAAATAGTTTTGGGTTAAAAGTAATCTATGAAATACTTTTTGGTGAAAAGTAAAAAAAATCAATTTTTTTAAAGCTCCAAAGCCAAGGTTACAACAACCATATGCATAACCATTTTTTCTTTGAAAAACCCCCAAAGCCAAGATTACAACACATAAGTAAAAAAATATCAAAGTCATTAAATCGTAAAAGATGGAAACGTTTGAATTAGAAGTAAAAAATCAAATTAATCAAAGGGGTTAAATTAACAAAGATTAAAACTTTAAACTTAAATTGTTAAAGATTAAAACGTTAGGGTTAAAAAGGAAAGAAAGATTAAAAATTTTAAACTTAAATTGTCAAAGATTAAAATTTTAGGGTAAATTGTGAAAGATTAAAACTTTAGGGTTAAAAAGGAAACTAAGATTAGAAGTTTAAACTTAAATTGTCAAACATTAAAACCTTTAGGGTTAAAAAGGAAAATTTTCATTTTTTTTTTGAAATACTCCCAAAGCCCAAGTTACAACACATATATGCACTAATATGTTGCTTTTTTATAAGTTTTTAATATCACCTTTTATTATAGATTAGTTCAACTAATAAGACATCAAGCTTTTAATTAATAAATTTTGGGTAAAGTATGATTGATTAACACACAGTATATGCATGAAATAATACAGTGGCGGAGCATGACCAAAAGTTCCGAGAGAGAGGAAAGTCATGGGACCCAATTTATATATTGTATGAATATTTAGGCAAAATAATTGGAGGGCAATCCTGTATAATTTTAAAATTTTTGGATGAAAAATAGGAAATTTTACACTTCTACCTGAAACGCACTATACACTTAGCTACGCCCATGAAATAATGGAGTGATGGGATGATGTAATATTTGTAGTACGTAGGAACAAAGTTATACAGAATTTGAAATAGGAGTAACAAACAAGACCAATATTGAGCATAAGATATAACCAGATAGTTTTTCAAATTGAACCTATACTACTATACAAACATGCTCAGAATGTTATAACGATAACCAAATGGTTATTATAAGTTACAAAAATGAACACTCATCTCAGTTAGAAACTTAATGAACACGTTATCTACCAAGACGCTTTAACGATATAATATCACGCAATAATATTGGCTCCCATATATAAGCTCTCTTCGTATTTACCTATTGTTAACTAGCAATTGTATATCAAAATCAACTTCAGTGGATGTCATGATACATAGAGTTGTGTTAAAACATACACTACTAGAAACACATAACTTTTGGCCATGCGAAAAAGGATCCAAAATCCCTCTCTTAAAGCTTTTTTTATAGAGAAGAGAATTTGTTTTTTTATAAAGCTTAAAACAAATATAGAGAAGAGAAATTGTTTTTTTATATGTTTCTCAATATGTGTAACTAATGATGTCTGCTGGTAGAGTTGTCCAAAAAGCTCGCGACTCGGAGCTCGCTCGAATTTAGCTCGGAAAAAGCTCGCTCGATATGGCTCGGTTTGAAAGTGAGCCGAGCCGGCTCGGCTCGGTTAGAAAGTGAGTCTATCTCGGTTCGGCTCGTGACGAGCCAAATTGGCTCGGTTTGGCTCGCTTGATAGCTCGGCTCGGCTTAGCTTGAATTATTTTAGTTATAATATATTTTATTTTATATACATCTAATATATTACAAAAAAAAATGATTATTATTTACATGTATTTAGGTTTGTAGTTTGATATCTTTGACATATTTAAAGATTGATTGCCGTGCTAATGAACAAATATTGTATTTACTTGAAATATCAAACTTATTTTGCGTTGTTGAACGTGATTTTGGCTTGTATTTTGAATATGTTTTTTTGAAGTATTGAATAATATTTTAGAATACTGAATTTTGAGAGCTACGTATTAATTTTTATTTTTAAAATCGAGCCAAATCAAGCTGAGCCGAGCCCGAGCTTAGATTTTCAGCTCGGTTTCAAATCCGAGCCGAGCCAGCTCGGTTTATAATCGAGCCGAGCCCGAGCTTGCCCTAGCTCGGCTCAGCTCGACTCGGCTCATGAACAGCGGGTAACTAACTAACATAAAGAAAATGAACATAAACAACTAACTTAACTAAATAAGCAACACAAAAGTTGATTTTGACTATCAGTACTAACATTCCCCACAGGCTTATTGGTGGTCCGATGTGCATATTGGATCTACGATGGCCAAATTGAGTTGAAGACAACAACTTGGTGAGTAATTTGGTAAAGTTAATTTGTGGTAAGAGTATGCTTCTTCCGGGAAATCCAACTAAAGAGATGGAGCCAGGAAAAACATAGTAGCTCTAAATCGAACAACGATCATTAGGGATCACACCCAATTAGAATCTACATATCAAGAGATGGTCAACCCATAAGTGACGATACCTTTAAGATACATAAGGAAATGTTTGACCGCTATCACGTGCCGATCACTTGTTTTCCATAAAACAAACAAACCTTGGTGACATCATAGGAAATCTCGGGCCTCCTTATTACCAAATGCCACAATGTGACAGTGCTCACCTGATAAATCGGTGATCGTCCATATGTTCTCAGAAATTGAGAAAGGTGTCGACCTTGTGATACCGGTGAGAGGTTGGCAATGGATTAAGCCAATGCACTAGAGTATCTTTAACATATAACACTACTCAAACAAGTGTAAATATTATGAGAAAATGTAGCCTTTATCCCAAGAAAATAACTTAATTGGCCAAGTTTTTAAGGAAACTTTGAGAATAGATTTTTAGATCACCTCTAAGAAAAAATATACCAATATAAGAGCTCCATGTGATAACAATATCATCAATGTACACAAGCATATAGCACGTAACAAAAGCTCGACAATAAACATAAAGTGAAGTGTCAGAGATGAAAGTCCCCTGGACTCCCTAGATTGATGACAAACACAGCGAACATCATTCTTGATCGAGACAGAAGCATAAAAAATATGAGAAATAGTAGAAGTAATAAGAAATTCTTTCGTATTATTCATCACGGATTACAACCGAAAAACTACACATCCTATAATTAAGACAAACTGGCCACAAAGGCCTCAAACCCACGCTTTCGCTCTCTAACACACACACTCTCTCTCTAGATTTCACTCTTTTACAATGCTTAATAACAAATGAATACAACACATGTATATATACCAAACTCTACATCCTAAATCCTCATTTGGTCAACAAGAAAGCATTCCAAACTTAGTTAATCCTGAATCTTTGGTCAACAACTTTGGAACCTATTCCAAACTTTCTAAATTCTTACTGACCAAAAGTTTGGAATTGTGGAAATTAGTGTCTCCAACATTCAATTATTTAACGATACTATCATGGTACGATCTAAATAGTTACACTTTGGAGGACATACATGAATAATATATTTAATAGTTGAATATATTTTTAACACAATACGCGGTATAATATTACGGATATTAATTATTTAGAATAACTAATATATTGTTTAAGAGTTAAACAAAATAAAGAGGTTTTATCATTGGAATATAAATAAGGTTTTGTTAATTAAGAGTTAATTACATGGTTTTAATTTGGAGGGGAAGTTTAGAAATTGGAGTTTGGTTTGTTATTATATATGATATAAATACATGCTTAAACTTAAAACCAAATAACAAAAATAAACACAACACCCAGCCCTACCCCCCCCCCCCCCCCCCTTCCTCTCTCGACAACCGGCAGGCCAAATCCGCCGGCACCCGCCACCTTTGTGAACCACCTCCTCGATTCGCTTGTTTGATTGGATCAAACTGCTGTGTAGGATCTTAAGTGTTGGATCTATTTTGTCTTCGATTTACTTGCAGAACTATCTGCCAATCCATCGTGTGATCTATTGGTTTTTCGCTGTGGTATATTTACTAAACACCCTATGGTTGGTTATAATTTTTAATCGAACTGCATATAGATCATTGACAGGAATCAAACCTGTTTATATTTATATGTTCACATTTTCGCTTATCTGATTAATATGTGATATTAATAATTATAAAATTAGATTTATAAATAAAATTGGAATCGATACCCTAACATGATTCTCAACAGTGGTATCAGAGCCATTTACGCATCAGTGGCGGACATAAGAATTTTTTCATGGGGGTGCGGAATATTTTTAAAAATTTTAGGTCTCTAGGTATATAAAAAAAACTCGGTTCATATCGGGTCGTATCAGGTCGGTTCGGGTTGAGTCATGTAAAACAAAAGAATATCAAGCTAAAACTTATATAATTATAAAAAACATGTCAATTGTCGTTACAAACATATTTAAAATGTCGCTCTACGAGTTTTCATTTTTTGAAATCTATCCAAAACATCTAGAGCTACTTTTCTAAGCAAGAAAACAAAAAAAACCGAACCATGCCCGAAAATAGTGATGAGATGCTATTTTCGTGAGTATGGTGGCCGAAATTGCGGTGAGTTGGGTTATTTTATTATATTTTAGTTCAAATTAGATTATTAGATTGGGTTGGGCTTGAGTTATGGTGTGTTTATTGGGTTAAAGGTTAAGAGAAAGTTAATTGGGTTAAGTGAAAGTTAACTAGTTAAGTAGGAAGTTAATTAGGTTGTATTTAAAAAAACAGTGTTTACGTAAAAAAATTTACAAATTCATAAGATTTTTTCCTAAGGGGGCGGTCGAAAATTTCCAAGGGTGCAGATGAAAATTTTCAAGAAATGCAGTAGGGATTTTACCGGGAATTTAGCACTAAATTTTATTTTTTCAAGAGGTGCGCCCGCCCACCATAAGATATAGGTGGGTACACCCCTGTTATGCATTCGGTTAAATGTTATATTTTGTGAAAACTATCTATGTTTTATTTTTTCGAAACTTTTTTTTTTTTTGACAAAAGAGCGTGCCTTTGTCATTTATTGTGTGATTGTGAGTATTTATGAATCGAGCACTAGATCCCTTGGTTTGTTGTTTGCGGTTGTGGTTTTTGATTTATTTCAATTTTGTATTTTTACAGGTTATTTGCAACCCCTTGTAATAGTTACGTTTATTTATTTTATTGTAATATTTTAAACCGACTGAGATAAGAAATTGAAGACCGAAGACGGAGACAAACCAGATTGAAGATGAGATCTTGGATCTAGTAGGAGTTGATTTAATAATTGTTATTTTGTCCCTTTTGTGAGACCGGTTTTAGTATAAGTAAAAGTCTACATATTTTTAAATCAATTTACACCCACTTTTTATTAAATTTTGTTAAAGAAATATTTTGGTTTAATGAAAATAGGCTCATTTTGGTTTATTGTTTATTTTCCGGAAAAAACAAACCCAAGATGAACAAAGGAAGCAAATCTGGGCGTAAGCTAAAGAAAATAAGAAAAAAAATGTCCAGACACGCCCTATACCTCGGATCCGGAAACTGATGACACATCCAGAAGACCACAAAGCGAAACCTAGATAAGAAAAGTCCAAACTCGCCTCGTGGTGCCTTGAAGGCACGCCCCGTGTCTCGGTACTAAATGACAAAAGTTGACTTCTGGAAAATCCAGGGGACCACAACCCCTGCCTCACCAACCGGCTGCAGTAGGTCATTTGGCCAGACATGGCGCCCTATAGGCACGCCCCGTACATGGGCTCCCAGCAGCCTATAAATAGATGTCATTTATAACATATTTACTTGCTCAATTCTCTCCTCTCTTCTCGACAACACATTTTTTTTCTACCCACTATCTCTAACCATTGTAATAACCAAGAAAAACTCAAGAATTATTAGTGTAATCAAGTTTTTGATGATTAATATAATCTCTTCAAGTTTGGTGAAAACAAGTTCCATGGCCATTCTTGGCTAGATTTCTTGCGGGTGTCTAGGAGAAACTTACCCCTTTGATGAGGAGTTGACTAAAGAAGATCATGGGTGAACAAGGTGCGTGTGTTGATGACTTTGGTTAATTAATAGTTTATTGAAAGTGAGTGAAATATTAGAGGTCCCATTGACTTGGGTCATTAGTATTTCAGTTTAACCCTTAAAAGCTACCAACAATCTTGTGGCGCCATTGACTTGGGCCATTCATGTTTTCTATGTCTATGTAGAGTCAAATCATGTTGATGCTCTGACAAGAGGTTAAAGGTTTTGGATGGGACTTAGGGTTGGTAAGCTCTTGCCTTTGCGCGGCGCTAGTACCAAAGTGTAAAGGACTTGATTTTATAAAAGTAACTACCTTAGGGGAATTGACAACTCCCCAATGGACTCCCAGTGACAAGTAATTTAACCCCTTAAATTCTCTATTTAACGAATACTAAACCATAGTGGTATATATACTTTCCTTGCTGATTGGGTTGTACCATTATGGTTGGATTCCGGCTTTGAGTGGCGTTTCCCTGCTGATTCAAAGCGATAGGTTCGAGTGTGTTAGGATCCCGACTCAGGTACTGCACACCCTTATGCATTAAAGCACACAATTTTTCATTTGACAATCAAGCCCTTGTTACCCCATGGTAAGAGTTAGTTAAGGAAGCATCAAGAGGTATGTTGATCCTAAACACCCATTTTTCTTATCATTGATTACTATCTTTTTTATTTTCCTCTTCATTTTTATTTTCAGCCATTTTGAAAACTTTTACTTTTGGGTTTGACTAGACGCTAACGAAGATTTGGTACTAAAATCCGTTGTAACTTTGGACGATCTTACCATCATTATATTACGCCAACAATGAGTGCACTTGCCCAATGTGAAGTGTAGTGTGATAGAATTTTATCGTTTTTTATATATAAAAAAAAACTAAAACTTGAACCAATGCATAAAACGACTACAAATATACCACTTTTTATAAGCACAACACAACACAACACATCAGGTTCGGTTTGCATTTGTTGGCTCAAGCGAAAACGAACAAATTCACTAGTAGCTCAATTCGCATGTTTTGTGATTGCTTTGTTTATTGTAAATAGTTGTGACCGGAAAAACTAATATTTTTCACAATCATAAAACAACAAATTAAAGTGTTTAATTTGGAAAGATAATTTAACAAAAGGAGTTTTATTAAAAGTGGTTTTAAATAAAATGCTAATTTATATGCCATAATTTAATGAAGAGTTTATTAAATTTCAAATAAGTTTGTGATACAAACATAGTTTTAAATAGGTATTTAAAATCGGTTCGTATCATGTTTTGATTGTTGCGTTTAAACTTTGATTTACTAACAAATGTATTAGAGTGAGGAAGAAATTTGATCCATTGACAAGAAGATTCAAGAACGAAGAAGACGGCATGTCACAACAATACGGTGACTGAGAGGAAAGTTGACCGAAAAGAAAAAAAAACATAGTAGCAGATTGATTGTTTGCATGGCCTTCACTATGATTATTTACATTGCCATAAAGTGGCTTTGGATGTGAATTATATTGAAGCAAAAGAATTAAGTTAGTAGTGGGAATTTAGCGGTACTTTATCCGATGGTAGGGAATTGAAATTTTTAAAGCAAGTGATCACAACTATGACAACAAAGGAAAAACAATAAAGAAAGAAAATAAGGACGACAATTAATTTGATAGAAGCAAAAATCTAAAAAACAACAAGAAAAAAGCACCCAAGATCGAAAAACAATAAAAAGAGAATTGAAGTTAAAGAATTAGTGGAACAACAAACTGTAAGAAAATAACCACTGTTTTTAAATTCACTGATCAGAAACCACTGATCAGTTTGTTAAACTACTGATCAGTTTAAGCACTGATCAGTCTAACCACTGATGAGCTTAACTACTGATCAGGTTAAGCACTGATCAGAACCACTGATCAACCACTGATCTGAATAAACCACTGACCAGTGTAACCACTGATCAGTTTAAGTAAACCACTGATCAGTTTAAGTCTGTTCAAACAGTGGCACGTTTGAACATAACCCGCTGATCAGAGCAGTGGTTAGAAAAAGCTGCAATAAGATGAAGAAAAGAAACTGTTAACGAGTGAACCGGGCTTGTGTTTAACACAATTCCCTTAAACAGATTCGTCGTCTGTTCCCAGGGTACGCCGGTTCGAAGCAGCACCGCGCACTGCCGGACTTGAGCACTTGCCTGAAAAGAACAAAAAGCTGTGTTGCAGAGATAGAGAGAAGAGAAGTTGTTTTCTGTGTGTTTCAACTGATCAGCTTTGCCTTCGATTTATAGTGCTAGAACCATAACCGAAATCAGCAAATTAAAGACCAAATAATGGTCATTAGAGTATCAGTTACGAAACTGATAGTCAGTTTGAAAAATGAAATAATGATCTTCATTCATTTCAGTTTCAAAACATAAATCAGTTACAAAACAGAAAGTCACGAGTGCAAAAAACTGCTCCACGCGGACCCGGGTTTTCGGAACTGCATTCGTGTCCGCAGGACGTGCGGGCGTACACGAGTTCAACTAAATCCGGTTTTCTTTTTTGCACCCCCCCTGCGTGCGCGCGGGTAGGACTTGTGGTAAAACATGTCATAAGACTTCAAAGGCTTCATTAAGGTTTCACCTTATAAATAGCCTTTCTTTTCACTCCCACACCGATGTGGGACAAGGTGAATTACCAACTTGAGACTTTCATTCACACTAAACTTCCAACAATCCCCCACATGAATGGAGGTCGATCTCAGAAACAACATAATTCCTTGTTACATTTCAGCAGTTGAGTTTTGCATACGATAGGTAGGTGTTACCCTTTGAACCTTCGCTCATGAAATGCACTTAGCCCACTAGCTCTGAGTAGAACTCGATGTCTTTGAACTCGTCTGCCGTTTGTGTAGACGACAATGCACTTCACACAAGACTCTCCCTGACAAAGTCAAGTCCTCATAGTTATGTTCGTTATGGTCATGAACATGATGCCTGGTTCTGCGAGAGCCATTAAGTATTGTGCCCCAACAATACCCTTCGAAGCGACCCCACTTCTCTCTCACATAGGTGATTCACTATGTATGTTTACTTTAGTCGAATCATTAAAAGCCATAGGCTTAGCCTCACACTTGTCACTTTTAGGAATGGACTAGGAAGTTTATAAATCTATATAATAAACTACCTTATTAAATGCGTAGGGTTATCCCCCACAGTGACCTTGCTTATTCATACAATTAGGTTTTCCTATTGAACTCAATTCTTGGGATCTCCAGTCTATTGAGTTAGGTTTCCATCATATGAACTTCATTTTTCAAGGGCTTCAGTCCCATTCCCATGGACGACTTCTGTACTAACTCTCTACTTAGGCCTTTTGTCAGCGGATCCGCAATATTATCCTTTGACCTCACGTAGTCAACAGTGATAATTCCTGTAGAGATTAGTTGTCGTATCGTATTATGTCTACGTCTGATATGTCTGTTCCTACCATTATACATTGTGCTACGAGCTCTGCCAAGTGCCGATTGGCTATCACAATGTATACAAATGGCCGTTGCCGGCTTAGGCCATCTTGGTATATCCTCAACGAATTGACGTAGCCATTCTGCCTCTTCACCTGCTTTATCTAAAGCGATGAACTCAGATTCCATCGTGGATCTAGCAATAACAGTTTGTTTTGATGATTTCCACGATATCGCTGCACCTCCAAGTGTGAATACATACCCACTTGTTGCTCTGGAATCATTCGTGTCAGATATCCAATTTGCATCGCAGTGTCCTTCTATAACTGCTGGATATCTGTTATAATGCAACCCGTATTCCCGAGTGTATCTTAGGTAGCGAAGCAACCGAGTGATACAGTTCCAATGCATTGAACTTGGGTTGCTTGTGTATCTACTTAGCTTGCTCACAGCAAATGCTATGTCTGGCCTAGTACAACTCATAAGATACATCAAGCTACCAATAATTCTTGAGTATTCCAACTGGTTTACGGGTTCACCTCTATTCTTGGCTAGATGTTGACTTGTGTCAAGTGGAGTTCTAGCTTCATTAGAGTCATTTGCATTGAACTTCTCAAGAATTTTGTCCACATAGTGGGATTGACTTAAAACGAGTCCACTTTGGGTTCGTGTGATTTTGACCCCCAAAATCACATCCGCAAGACCCATGTCTTTCATGTCAAATCTTGCTTTTAGCATGTTCTTTGTAGATTTTATGATTTTGTCATCGCTTCCAGCAATGAGCATATCATCTACATATAGACACAAAATGACATATCCATCAGATGTGTCCTTCACGTATACACACTTGTCACATTCATTGATTTTGAACCCAACATCAAGCATGACATGATCAAACTTTTGATGCCATTGTTTTGGAGCTTGTTTCAATCCATACAGGGATTTCACAAGTTTACACACTTTCTTTTCTTGCCCAATAGCTGTGAAGCCTTCGGGTTGCTCCATGTAGATTTCTTCCTCTAGAATTCCATTCAAGAAAGCTGTTTTCACATCCATTTGGTGAACTTCTAAATTTCTAATGGCGGCAATGGCAAGCACCAACCTGATGGATGTTATTCGCGTAACTGGCGAATATGTATCAAAGTAGTCTAAACCTTCTCGCTGTTTATATCCTTTGATCACCAACCTTGCTTTGTACTTATCGATGGTTCCATCTGGTTTCATCTTCTTCTTGAAGATCCATCGATATCCTAGTGGTTTACATCCTTGAGGAAGATCCACTAGTTCCCAGGTATGGTTCTGTAAGATAGAGTCTATCTCACTTTTGATTGCCTCCCTCCACTGAGGTCCTTCTGAGGAATGTACCGCTTGTTGGTACGTTTGAGGTTCATCTTCTACCATATAGGTAAGAAACTCAGGTCCAAAGGATTTTTCAGTCCTTTGTCGTTTACTTTTCCTGATTTCAACTTCCTCAGATTGTTCTCGAGGTTCATCGTTTTCAACTTCACCCTCGGGAACAATTTCCTCAACCGGTCTAGAAGAACTCGGTTCACTTTTATCTAAGCATGGGAACACATGTTCAAACCATGATGCATCCTTAGATTTGATTATGGTGCCTTTGCATATTCCAGGGTTCTTGGAATCATGCACAATAAAACGATAAGGACCATAAGGACGGGTGTATCCTATAAATACACAATCCACCGTTTTGGGACCTATTAGTAGCCGCTTAGGTGGTGTGACCACCACCTTAGCTAGACACCCCCACACTTTCAAGGATTTATATGGTGCTTTCTTTCCCATCCATAATTCGTAAGGTGTTACATTCTTTTTCTTATTGGGTATCATGTTCAACACATAATTCGCCGATAAGATTGCTTCCCCCCACATGTTTTGGTTTACACCAGAACTTATCATCATGGCATTCATCATTTCTTTCAAGGTGCGATTTTTCCGTTCCGCTATGCCATTTGATTGAGGGGAGTAAGGAGCCGTGAGTTCATGGATGATTCCACTTTTTGCACATACGTCGATAAAAGGTGAAACATATTCACCTCCTCGGTCGCTCCTTACGATTTTGATTTTTCGGTTTAGTTGATTCTCAACTTCGGCTTTGAACAAGATGAACTTGTCAACAGCCTCGTCCTTACTCTTAAGTAAGTACACATAGCAATACCTTGTACTATCATCAATGAACGTGATGAAGTACTTGTTCCCACCACGAGTAGGAATTGCTTTAAGATCACACACATCAGTGTGGATCATCTCGAGGGGTTCGGTGATTCGTTCAACCTTTTTGAATGACGATTTTGTTTGTTTTGCTTCTACGCAAGTTTCACATTTATTAATTGAGTCGATATCGAATGTTGGTATGCAATCAAGTTTGATTAAACGACGAATGGAATTATAATTTACGTGACCTAGTCTACCATGCCAAAGATTAGAAGACTCAATCAAATAAGTAGAACTAGTAGCGTTTTCTTTCATTGCATTCACGACAATTACATTCAGTTTAAACATTCCATTGAGGGCATAGCCCTTACCAACATACACACCATTTTTGGTCAACACGACCTTATCCGACTCAATTACCATTTTGAACCCAAACTTGTTCAACTGCCATCCCGACACAAGGTTCTTACGAATTTCGGGAACATACAACACATCGGACAAGGTGAGTTCCTTTCCCGAAGTCATCTTCAAAACCACGTTACCCTCGCCTTTTATTTCTGCCGTGGCAGAATTTCCCATGAAAACCTTTTCTCCATTAGTCACCTCCTTGAAGGTGTTGAAAAGGCTTTTGTCAAAGCACACATGTCGGGTAGCCCCCGTATCGACCCACCAATCCTTGTTATTTTGCCCAACTATATTCACTTCCGTGACCAAAATCGAGAGGTCCGTGACCATGGCAACAAGCTTATCGACTTCATCTACCATGTTCACTTGTTGAGCATTTTCCTTCTTCTTGGGAAGCTTACATTCGCTAGCCTTGTGGCCTTGCTTTTGACAATTGTAACAAATTCCAAGGAACTTCTTTTTCCCAACTCCCCCCTTAGGACCAAGGTTGGAGCGTTTCCCATGACTTTTCTTCCCACCCTTTCCACTGTTTTTTCCCTTCGAAGATTGCCCATGTTCAACAAGATTGGCCTTCACAGTTTCAGGACCATCAACCTTTTTTAGGGCCACTTTGTTATCTTCTTCAATCCGAAGACGAACAACAAGATCTTCGATGGTCATCTCCTTTCGCTTATGCTTGAGATAGTTCTTGAAATCAACCCAACTTGGTGGCAGTTTTTCGATCATTGCAGCAACTTGGAATGTCTCGCTGAGCATCATTCCTTCCGCATGAATATCATGAAGGATAACCTGCAATTCTTGGACTTGGCTCATGACAGTTTTTGAGTCTATCATTTTAAAGTCCAAGAACTTTGCCACCACGAATTTCTTAGTGCCCGCATCTTCTGTTTTGTATTTGCGATCCAAAGACTCCCACAATTCTTTGGCAGTCTTGGCTTTGCAATACACATTATACAATGTGTCTACCAAACCATTCAAGATAAAGTTGCGGCACAGGAAATCCGAATGATTCCAAGCATGCATCGCGCTCACAGTTTGAGCATCCATTTCCCCTTCATCAACATGGGGTTTCGGTTCAGTCAAGAACCTTGCCAGATTCAGCGTGGTCAGATAAAAGAACATCTTTTGCTGCCACTGTTTGAAATTCACACCACTGAATTTCTCTGGTTTCTCAGAATGCGACACTGCATTAGGCAGTGGTGTCACCAGACCAGTAGTGACGGTAACAGCAGAAGTCATGACCGCAGAAACAGCACTGGTCATGACAGCAGAAACAGCAATAGTCATCGGCTGGGATTCCATTCTGAAAAGAACAAGAACAATCAGTAAATCGAGTCTGTTTAAGTTTGTAAGAAAATAACCACTGTTTTTAAATTCACTGATCAGAAACCACTGATCAGTTTGTTAAACTACTGATCAGTTTAAGCACTGATCAGTCTAACCACTGATGAGCTTAACTACTGATCAGGTTAAGCACTGATCAGAACCACTGATCAACCACTGATCTGAATAAACCACTGACCAGTGTAACCACTGATCAGTTTAAGTAAACCACTGATCAGTTTAAGTCTGTTCAAACAGTGGCACGTTTGAACATAACCCGCTGATCAGAGCAATGGTTAGAAAAAGCTGCAATAAGATGAAGAAAAGAAACTGTTAACGAGTGAACCGGGCTTGTGTTTAACACAATTCCCTTAAACAGATTCGTCGTCTGTTCCCAGGGTACGCCGGTTCGAAGCAGCACCGCGCACTGCCGGACTTGAGCACTTGCCTGAAAAGAACAAGAAGCTGTGTTGCAGAGATAGAGAGAAGAGAAGTTGTTTTCTGTGTGTTTCAACTGATCAGTTTTGCCTTCGATTTATAGTGCTAGAACCATAACCGAAATCAGCAAATTAAAGACCAAATAATGGTCATTAGAGTATCAGTTACGAAACTGATAGTCAGTTTGAAAAATGAAATAATGATCTTCATTCATTTCAGTTTCAAAACATAAATCAGTTACAAAACAGAAAGTCACGAGTGCAAAAAACTGCTCCACGCGGACCCGGGTTTTCGGAACTGCATTCGTGTCCGCAGGACGTGCGGGCGTACACGAGTTCAACTAAATCCGGTTTTCTTTTTTGCACCCCCCCTGCGTGCGCGCGGGTAGGACTTGTGGTAAAACATGTCATAAGACTTCAAAGGCTTCATTAAGGTTTCACCTTATAAATAGCCTTTCTTTTCACTCCCACACCGATGTGGGACAAGGTGAATTACCAACTTGAGACTTTCATTCACACTAAACTTCCAACACAAACCAATCGGAGACAGCAGTGAAGAAGAATCAAATTGATGTAATTTTGGTCAAGATCAGTTAAAGAAGGCGAGACTGTTTTGGGTTGTGTGGAAGCAACCAATCTCGTCGAAACCGAAGACGTTAATTACTCCGTTCGAGTAATCAGAAAAGCGTAAATCTTGTAAAATGATCATGGTGTGTTTGAATCCGACAAGATGTGTTAAGTAATCAGGAAGGTTTGAAATCTTGTAATTCGATCACGATGTGATCGAGTCCGACAAGATCAGTCAAAGACAAGTTGGTGGGAGTTTCTACCGTTATAGAAACCTACTACTAACACATTAAGGGGCTGTTTGGTAGCCTCTTAATGACCATTCAGATGCTACCTCTTAATGGTTTAAAACCTCTGAATGAATAAGAGGTAAACTCAAGTCTGAATGGTTAAGAGGTAACATCTGAATGGTAAATCATCACATGTCACATTCTTCTACCTTCTCATTGGTAAAATTCTTAATGGTTCCATTAAGAGGTTGCATCTTAATAACCATTCAGAGGCTATCAAACAGCCCCTAAATCACAACCTATGTTAATTGTGATTTGATTTATAAAAGGAACGTGGGATTCTTCTTATCAAGATTATTCATATCAAACTAATCGGATTTGAGAGATGGCAAAACCAATTGTCCCAGTTGTTCTGGTTCGTGAAAATAACAGTACTTCATTTTAGGTTCCTCGATTGACATCAACGAACTACAAAACTTGGACTATTCTAATAGAGTCTGTATTAGATGCTCAAGGACTCTGTGAGGCAATTGATCCGGTGACATGTGATGTTGTGGACTAGAAGAAAAACAAAGTTGCTAGGGATGATCTCTTTCAAGCACTATTAGGGGATATACTCCTTCAAGTTTCTAAGAATCGATAAGGAAAGGATCACGTAATGCTTAAATGCTTATAGCGCTATACCTGACTCGTCTATAAAAAAAGTTTACGTCGGAATGTAGAACAAATCATATTTATACATACCCGTACATAAAATATGCACGTAAAAAATAGTTTTTAGGTAAAATAAGTATAGGGGTAAAGCGAAACAAAATATTAGTAAAAATTTAATAGGTTAAAAATGCTCGTAAAACCGTTCCAAGTAGCACCAATGCCACAACGACATCGACTCTCAACATCGTAAAACTAAAATAGATAAAATGGTAAAAAATACACTGAACAAAAAGCAGACTAAAATCGTTGAACCACGCACACCCATTACAGTGTGTTAATGCGAAGAAATTAACCAGAAACGTAAAACGTAGAAAATAATAACATAGTCGATCTCGGACCCGCCCGTAACGGCGAAATTTTCAAAAGGGAAAAATGGATGTATTGCGACGGGTCTGTCAAATATGAAAAATAGAGCAAAAAACGTTGAACCTCGCATGCACGCTACGACATGTTAACTCGCAAAATATAGAACGAAACGTAAAACGAAAAACTTGCGAAAGATAAAAAGTATGGAGGACTAAAGTTGTAAATAATAAAGTGTTGTGTTAAATTATAAAAGATAGAAAACTTTGAGTTAAAAGTAAAAAAAAAATTAAAAGGGTTAAAATAAAAAATATAAAATGTTTGGATTAAAAGTGAAAAATCAAGTTTTTTTTAAAAAACTTTCCAAGCATTGGGGTACAACTCCTAAGGCACAAAAAAGTTGCTTCTTTATAGCGTAAATAATAATAATATTTGAAGCTGATTGGATATAACATTGAGTTCATTAATTGAGATAAATACCTATAGTGGAGGGTTTAAATGAGATGAGATTTTGTAAAAATAAAAATAAATAAGTTTTAAACCAATAGAAATACTCCATTTTACTTCATTTAATATGTATATTTAATGTTATTAATAAGGACATATAGGTAAATTTCTAATTGTAATTAATTAGCTAACTAATTAAACTTGTAACTCCTTGTTAAATATACTCTTTCAAGATAAAATAATTTAGGGTAAATGACAATTTTCGACATGTGTAGGATAAATTTTAGTATGTGTAGGATAAATTCTTAAATGTGTAAGATAAGATAGATATGTGTAGGGTAAATTTCAGTAAGTGTAACATATATGTAGGATAAATTTTGAAATGGGTAGGATAAAATGTTTTTTGCTTTATTAATGAGAGATAACATAATTAATGAGAGGAGTTATAAACTATTTAATGTTTTACCATTATGCCATATTTCTTCTTTTAATTCTCACATTAAATACCGAAAAAGGTGATATCGTGTTTTTTTAGGAAAAATTACAAGTTTTGTCATTTATCTTCATACCACTTTTCAGGCGGTGTCTTTTTAACGAATGTTGACAGCCGGTGTCCTTTACTAGTTATTTTGTTGCAAGTTTAGTCATTTACACTCAACCCAGTTAAAAAACCCTGTTAATTGTTGGGTGTAAAGGACTAAACTTCCAACAAAATACCTAGGTAAAGGACTAAACTTGTAACAAAATACCTAGTAAAGGACACCGCCTGTCAACAATTAACAGGGTTATTTAACTGGGTTGGGTGTTAAGGACTAAACTTGCAACAAAATACCTAGTAAAGGACACCGCCTCTCAACATTCGTTAAAAAGGACACCGTCTGAAAAGTGGTATAAAGATAAAGAATAAAACTTGTAATTTTTCCTTTTTTTATTAATATAACTTGCCTTTTTTTCTAAAAAAGAAAACAATCATATTTATTGTCGGTTAAATAATGTAAAAAGAACCTTGTTATATAAATTTTAAAACACAAATACATATAAACGCATTCGATATAAAATCGATTTAAAGCATGAAATTGCAAGAATAACATACGTGATTGCACATAAAGCTAACTCGTGGGAGAGATAAAGAGATAAGGGTATTAGCAGGGGGATTCTTATATTGGATGGACGGGTATTGTAAATTTTATCGAAAATTTTCAAAAATTCTTCTGAGTAGTATATAATATTGGATTTGAGAGCAGTGGCGGAACTAGAACATTAACTCAGGTGTATTGCGAAAAAAAGATTTCACCGTGCAATCGTACAATATTAAAAAAACGACAATAAATAAATAAAGTAAAACAAATACCTAATAGATTTGTCCTCTTCTTTTTTCATATCTTGAAATCGTTCCATCACATCGTCGTCTTTTACTTCACGTAAACAATCATTTTCGACCGCACAAACTATAGCATTGTTCAAAAATTATGGGCTCATTCGATTGCGTAAATCCGTCTTGACAAGCTTCAATTTCGAAAAGCTTCACTGTAACAACCCAACTTTCCGGGTCTTTACTTGTACCTGTCATTTCTTGCTTAATTACTTATACTCCAGAGATTCGATTATCGCTACTGGTTAACTATTTTAAACCATGTTTTCAGACGCATTTTAAAAAGCTTATTACAACGCATGTTTAAACGCTTATTCTAAACGCAGATAACGCAACTAAACGCTATTTGTAACACTTACTATTTAAACGCATTTTATCGCATGTTACACCGATTGTTTAGACTAAACGCTAGCGCAACGCAAACTCGAAACGCGGATTGTTTTAAATTACGTTTTATGTGCTGTTTGTGTGATTATATGTTTATTTGCTATGTGGTTATAAACGAAACGCTTACACGCTCAACGCTTACTCGCAACTCGATTAAACGCAATGCAACGCTTAACACACGAAAAGAAAGTTGGAAAACTAACTCGCATAACTTTGGCCGATCGAATGGACACCCAGTCGAATGGACATCCGCACGGATGACCATCCGACCGAAAGGCCATCCGACCGAACACATCGCACACCTCCTTAACCCTCTCTCACTCTCTATAAATACCGCCATACACCCTCATTCTCTAATGTTGACACTTCCATCCGACCACTCGCTCTCAAGTCACTCTCAGTCACTCTTAATCGAGATTCAAGGCTATCTCGTAAGTATTTCTCCTCAAATCTTGTACAATCATCATCACCAAACACTTCTACATCATCTTCTTCATCAAGATCACACACAAACACTAACTTTTCCTCTGAAATCACTGATTTGGACCTCTTGAAGGTGTCCTTCACTTATCTTGCTTATGCAACCTGTCGTGGAGCACCAACTCAATAAGATTGGTTTAGATCTAAGAGATTTCCACCATTTTTCACTAAGTTTTACAAGATTACAACACTTTTCAACTGTTTTCAAACTTTTCTTCAACTTTTCTCCTCAAAACCGATGGGATTTAGACTCAAACTGACTTTAGACTCGTTCCCTAGACTAGAGCCGGCTTGAAAACGGATTTCCACCAGAGAGATGACCGATTAACAGGTCAGACATGAAACTTCGTCAAGAACAGTGAGTCTGACCGAATGGGGTGATTCCCATCCAATCGAACGAGCTGGGCTTTGGTGTGTTTCCGTTGTTTGACACGTCATCACACCATCTCTGTTAAAATTCCAAACTTTTACTTAGAACTTTGTGCTAAATTTTCAAACAACGAAGCGCCCACTCGAGTGGCCTTCCGATCGGATGACCATTCGACCAAGTGACATGTCCCTTATACAAATCTTTATTCAAAACGATTTGATCAGACTTCAAACTTTAAACAATTTTCCAAAACAACACACACTCATTCGAATGGCCATCCGTTCGAATGGTCATCCGCCCGGATGACCATCCGCCCGGATGACCATCCGCCCGAATGGATACTCATCCGTTCGGATCACATCCGAACATCCTACCATTCGACACTCAGTATACACACTGTTCAACGCTTACACTACTATTCTATGCTCAGGCTAACTTCAATGCGATCCCTTCAATCCAATTAAGGTTGTGTTTACTTGTTAAACACATACTGTGAGTATACCCGAACCCATTTTCTTTTAACGCACTTTTAGGTGTTACATACGTTCTCTATCGAAAACATAACAACACACGACACAATCACTTTAGAACGCTAACCGCTCCCGCATGCTATACGTGTACCGTGAATGCTTATACTATGCTATATAGTGTTATACCATACCGCCTCTAGCAACGATAATACTATAGTTTGGACTCAGCACCTGTCGTGGACGAGGGTTGCTAGGGATCACTTTACTTTACTTCACATGTTCACCGAACATGTGTCGCGCATACTCCAAAACGCAGTCTCGTGGTTAAGTTGTAGACATTGTTTGATAGTTACATGCTTTCGCCCATTATGTGTTACATGCTGGTTATGCATAAACGTTTTTACTACTATATGCTACTCAAACTTGTGTACTCACCTTTACATTTAATGTATTGACTTTATTTTAACGTATGTAACAGGTTGATAGGATGTTGTGTTTGCTGAAACAAGCTAGGAAGTCTAGAAACTTCACTAAATAAATCTGAGTTGTCGGAATAGTATTGTTTTTGAGACATGCTATCTGTAATGACTGTTTTTACTTTATATGTTAGTAGTACGGGATATTAACGTTAAATATATTGTCATTAATAGTTGTTATGGATTCTCTTAGACAATCTGTTTCGTTCAGTGCCACGTCCCGATGTTTCCGCCATCGGTTGGGGTGTGACAGATTGGTATCAGAGCCATAAGTATAGGGAATTAGGTCGAGTCTTAGGATTGACCTAGTCTATAGTCTAAGTACCAACAGACCGGCTATGTGCGAACCCAGTAGGGGTTTTGCACGAGCCCACTCTTGCTCGTACTCGCAAAAACTACTACTTCGTGCGAACCTCCATACTACGGTTTCGCGCAAAGTAGCCTTTCCTAAGGCTGAAAACTATTTTTGACTTTCCTAAGGCTGACACAATACACACGTTTTCGAAAACACTCGCATAACACAATCGAGTGATTGGATCGAGATTAGGTGTGAAAACCAAGAACTCTCGATAAGATCACTCACTCTACGCGTGTTTTTACTCATAGCACGAGAATATCTGTTGAGTTAGGAGTGACATCCATACCTCGACAGAGATCTCCACCTCTATCTCGTGGTTTTGCCACACTATCAAGAACGAAGTCATTAAGTTAGGGGTGAAACCCGCATCTTAATGACCTGTTCCACTCCCTACTTTGATTTTACAAAAACTCTCACCAAAGTCTCGATGGATTCCCACGTCCTGAGTCATGTAGTAACTGGAAGGATTAGTGTCGTTCGCCGTGTTTCGGTGAGAGCACAGTCTATTAGGCCAAAGTGTGTACTCGATCTCGTTGAGGATAGTCGAATCACTCTGGGTAGTCGATGACTAACACCCAAGGTACTCTATTTCGATTCTGAGCCCGCAGTCGCTGATATTACGAGTTATCGATCTTATGTATTTGATGTGTTTATATGTTTATATGTTTATGTGTTTCGATTTTGGAGATTTTACGCTTTATCGCTTTTCGCTTTTCGCTTCCCGCTGTAATATAAAGCTCAGGAGCACGCCACACTCGCAATCTAAAACACTAACTAATCCCAGACAAACTATGAACTCTCGTACGCAACGCTCCCCGCTTATGATACTCGCTATATGTCACACCCCGATATTTCCACGTATTACCGGTGGGCCCGGTGGGGAGTATTGTGACGTAGTTGATATCATCATAATCAAAACTTCACAGTTCAATGCACAGCGGAAGTCTAAAGTAAATATATTACAAACCGATTCGAAAGTAACATCAAATAATACAAACGCATTGTAAGATGGATCCACATGCAGATCTTAAAACAGAAATATAAACACTGTTCAACAGACTTTAGACATTTAGAACTTACAAGATTCCCTATTAACGCCCTGAGCTCCCAGCCAATTTACGTACAGTACATGTCACTTAACCTTTTTGGAAAATACGTCAGTTTACACTGGTAAATACAATTAACTGACTTTTTTGAAAATCTTTATGAAAATTGATTTAAATGCACCAGGCACAAATATTCTTTTATAACTTGGGATAATTATTTAAAAATAATCTTGTTAAAGAATTATATGTTTATTATACGTTCAGTAGCCCCGGTTGAAAACCGGGTTAAAGATTAATAGACACGCCGCATAATATATCCCACGGCGAGTTATTCTCGAACAGGTGGGTACATTATTTTACATACGCACCGGCAGGTGTATGCCTACACCCCGTGCTTAAGTCGTGGCCATTTCAATGAATGAGCCGAGGATATCCAGGACATGGTCATTAACCACCCAAAGGCTTAAAATAAACAAAACAAATTAAATGGGTTATCTCAATGATTTAACCTTCATACGATTAAAAATTCAATACCCGACCAAGCGGTATTTTATATAACGTACCCCAAGCCCGTATAAGGGAAAACAAGTTAAAAGTATTTACCTGATCTAAAATGTAATTTTATTCTCAGCCGTATATTCAAATCAGCAAGCACCAGTACCTCTACTGCGGCTCTTAATCTGGAATGAAGGTTTTATTAACCTATTAGATTCCTAACGGGTCTTATTTAAGTTGTAACTTAGACCGGTTAGTTTTAAGGAAAGGTTTACGGTTCAAAACGCAAGATTAAGCGAAGACCGGATTAGAATGTGATTTAGACCTGAAAAGTATGGAGACTTGTATAATATGGGTAAACTAAACACATTCTAAATGTTGAAGTGATAATGATAAGGTTTGACCCGTTTCGGTTAATTCATGTAAACTAGTTACATAAACCGTACCGAACGCGTAAAATGCATAACGGGTAACCGAATGAGTCATGAACATGTATCACAAGTTAATATGCCTTAAATATGTTGTGATATCAGTAGGTTACCTTCCATTTTGCCCAAAACGAATTTAAAACCAATTTATGCCCCGTAGGGGTATTTTGGTCATTTTAATGTTTATAAAAGAGATTAAATAATAATCTGAGTTTCTGGTCTAAATAATCAGTAAAAATATTTATTTTATCGAGTTATATCAGTAAGATATCTCACATATGTGAAATTTATCATTCATGGTCAAACTATGCACCGTAGGGGCATTTTGGTCATTTCACATATGCTTTAAGGGTTAATTTTGGAAATCTGAGTTCAAAACTTTATTTACTATTAAAGTATATAAACTTATTCATAACATCAGTAGGTAATAAGCTTTAGGTGCCTAATACGGTTTTAACCCATACTATGTGCCTAAATCGCATAAAAGTCGGTTTTTGGCGATATTCAGTTTAAATAGGGAAATCTGAGATTTTGACCAGCCTTTATAATTTCAAATAACTTATTTATTATACAAAATCAGTAGAAAAAGGTTTGACATGTAAAGGATGTATAAAACTCATTTCATTAGCAAAAAGGGCGTTATCGTCAATTACCGAGCCTATGCGAGAACTCTATATTATGATCATTTTAAAATTTAATAAAATTTCCAAAAATCCCAAAATATTATATTACATCAGTAGGTAAAAGGTTTGATGTCAAAATTTGAGTTTAAATAGGATTTATATCAAATATGCCGTTTAATTAATAAAAATGCCTTTATTTACGATATTGAGCATAACTCTCATTTTAGACCATAAACTGATGTCAAAATTTTAGGACATACTTAAATATCAGTAATAAAGGTTTTTGTCCTCTCACATTTTCAAAATCTCGTTTTAATATCAAAAGGGCATTATGGTCAACATTTAAGCATTTAACGGAACATGCAATGAACTAGGATTTCTATGGAACCAAGTTGTATAACCTCATAGGGTTATACTAACCTATAACATGGTCCTAAAGGAATCCTAAGGCATATCTAAACTAAGCTAAATCGGGTCAGAACTGAAAGTCAAAGCAAAAGTCTACTTTTGCGACTTTCGGTTCCGAACCGAGCCTAAACTCAGAATTGTTGGGTTGAACATGCCTAGACATGTTCAATTAATATTTACCAAGTTATTAAAGTGACAAAACTGATTTTATTGCCTTTACATCATTAGTTATGAATTTTGTTTAAAAAAAACCGACTCGCCTAACTGTTATTTTAATTACTTTGACCCGACAATTAACCAAGCAAACGTTGTAATTAGGAGGTGCCCTTTTGAGGGTTTAATACCTACCTAATTACGATCACGTAGCCATGTTCGTTGCGAACAATGGCTCGATCGCTTAAAAGTCAAAGCGTTTATCACGAACGCTTGACTTTTCGGCTTTAAGAGCCAAACAATTTAACTAAGCACGAAAGGATCACTTACGAGTGGTCCTTAGGACTGAAGGAGGTTCCCAAGTTGGTTAGGATCCTCTCAAATCAGAGAGCAAGAGCAGAAATGCAATGAAGTGTGAAAAGTGAGCTAAAATAAGTGGGTATATATAGGATTTTGAGAACCGTTAGGATCGTTCCTCGATAAACGAGCTTCAATCTGGTCCGTACAAGTATTACCCATTGTTTTAGTAATCTATGGGTGCCCAAAACAGCCCCTAGATTGTTTAAAAACCATTTGCAATTTAGTAAAGCCTAGCTGCTGATTTGAAAAACTAGTTTTGCAGGTCTGATGGCTTACACACCCCGCGTAGACTCAGGGAGAGTCTTACACGGCCCGCCTTAACTGGCCAGATCAGCAAAAACTTTCAGAAAATGCAGTTTCAGTCCCTGTACTTGTTAAATATCATTTCTGACTCATTTAAGGCCCGTTAACCTCATTTCAAGGCTCTACAATGATTCCTAAACATAGGGAACATAAAACATGCTCAAAAATACCTCGGATGTTATTTCGTTTGGTTGTACGGTCACGTTGTTCGGCTAATTACGACGAAACACGAACGGACGCGAAAAACGATCCAAATTACACGAAGAATGGAATTTTATCAATCCAAACACTAAAATAAATTATTTTAATGATTAAATAAATTTTTGGATGTCCGGATATATTCAGAATGTAAGATATGCGCGAAAATGCAAACTTATGCGCTTTTTGACGCTTTTAGTCCCTATTGATCAAATAAGTTTATTTTTGCGCACGAAACACCTCTAAGCCTATTTATAAGCTAGGTAAAGGATATTTAGGGCATGTTTAACTTATGATCATATTTCGAAAGGTTCGGTATCATACGAATTGGTATACTTTTGTAGTTTGACGCAATTAGTCCCTCTAATGCGCAAACTTGAGTATGTCATCGTTTAATAGCATCAAAGCCTTATCCAATCCATATTAGGCATTATTGAAAGTATTATTAAACATCACGATGCTTCGGGTTCGTAGAAAGGTCATTCAGAGGTATAATTAAACATATTGACGCTTTTAACCCCTTAAACTTGCAAAGTTGCGCGTAACGTCGCTTAAAGGCATAAAAGCCTTAGATGGTCAATAATTGGGATTCCCGAGAGTATAATTAAATATCATGAAGCTCCCGGTTTGTTAAAAGGTCACTCAGAGGTAAGAATTAACATGTTGACGCTTTTAACCCTTCATTGCGCAAACTTTCAATTAGTTATGCAAACAGCTACACGATCAACATGTGACTAAATTGTGAATATAAATACCGTAAAAGGTTATTCAAAGACTTATTTTAAGCATGATAACACTTCCAGTCCTTTCATAATCAAAGTTTATGACTTTTCAAAAAATTAGTCCCTTAAATTCAACGTTTGACTTTATTAGGGTTTATTACACGTGTCAATACATCATTGGACGTGAATTTACGTGGTGTTACATCCTCACCCCCCTTAAAAGAAATCTCGACCTCGAGATTTGCTAAAATAATGGATGTACTTTCTGTCGGATAATGGATTAACTTCCACAACCTATTTGGGCCTCTAAGGGCATCCCAAATGACCTTTATAATAGGTTCATGTTTTCTTTCTTAGCTTCTAATCCTGCCGATCCTTATTTGATACTGGTTTCTCATCAAACCATAAATTTTCATTAATCTGCATATCATTATGTGATAATGCGTCTCGACTTATCGGCGAAACATATCCTTAAATCACTAGTGTGGGTCACATTGCGAGCTCCACCAAGCTCCTTAAATAGGTTTTAGCTTATAAGCTATTGACCTTTGATGTATTCGATTTCCTCGAATGATCCTATATATCCAGAGCTTAACTAGCTCGTTGTATAAAAATTTCAGCACACCCTTCTTAGGGCGATACTTTCAATTGAACCTTATTCCTTATTAAGGACTTAAGAGGGTTGCGACTTTCATCAATTCTAAATTTTCCGCCGATTACTGGCAACTTTCAGACGATTATGGATTTGTATGATCTTATTCGTTGATTACAAGGCAACTTTCAGATCCTGATAATTGGACTTACCAATCTTCTGTCTAACAATAGATGTTTAACATTCCATCTATACAAGGTCCCCAAAGGAGCAGCCTTGCTGCTTACATAACAACTATTACAGAAAATCTTATTTAAGGTGAGATGGTTATTCCAACCACTGCTTAAAACCGATCTTAAGGAATAGCTAATCCTTACAGCTAGTCGAACAAATCGACGATCCTCGGCAGCTGATGGCGATTCTTAATTATTGCCTAAATAGGGTTGCGGTAATCAATGCATAAGCAAATCAACCGTCTTTCTTAATTAACAATACCGAACTCTCAGAATATTGAGTTAGGCTTTATGAACCTCTATCTTAAAACTCACTTAATCAGGGTTTCGATTCTTCCAACGATGGTACTAGCCGTCCTGGAGATTTCATAATAATGCAGCCCTAAATGGGATGTATATCTTAACTCTACTTGCCTTTCAGGAGGTAAACATGGTAGTCCTTGGAGAAGATAATCAAGACACAAGGAGGTTACAGAGATTTTCCAAATCTCAGGCTCCAGTTCATCTATCATTGCCTGTGTCAGATAAGTGACACATTTTATGTTATGAGTCCACGGATTCCTTAATCAGAGACACTTACTTGGACAATTATATTATGGGTATCTTCTTTGAATACCATTAGCTGACTTTAGTTACCATATGACCATTGGAATATCTTTGTGGTTCCATGCATTAAACCTCCATACTGATCAGGCATGGAAGCAATCTATTGAACATATTAAGATACATCAATCCTCATTTGGCGATTTTGTCATACCGTCTGGTATTCGCAATCGATAGAGATCAAAGAGATATCAACTACACATGCTGACGTACTTCATCTGGAGAGAGGGTACTCTAGAATTTTACGACTGAAGATTTCTGACAGGAACAGAAGAAATGGTTCCTATGATTTTCGTCTGTAAGTTTTACCTTACGCTTAATATCTAGGGTTCTTGTGGAAGATTTTAAAAGTTTGCTATACTTATAACTTATGAAGGATTTATTGGTACCCGAACCAAAATAGAACTCTTAGCATTTATATTACTGATAAATGATAAGGAATGTACCTGATGTCATTGCTGATGAAAACTGCCTCAGGAATTTATCGGGAGAGTTTAAGCGCTTTCATTCTTAGGCTTTCTATCCTTAGCCGCATTTCCTTTGACAGATTTAGGGCATGTAGTCTTGATGTGGCCTTTCTCATTACAGCCGAATTGGGTGTTATTGTGTAAGTAGAGGATGATTGACCCGTAGTTGGGGGGGAAGAAATGTGAAAATGGTGGAATTGTGGTAGAGGGGCTAAAGGTAAGAGTGGGTTCAACTTGAGTAGTAATTGGTTGCCTGGTATTGGTTGGTGTAACTTCATGTGGTGGAGTGGGTTCGGTTGTGGTATTAGGTATGGTGGTATTTGGTGATGGTTGTGTGGAAGTAGGTATGAATGATGAGGTCGTTTGACCCGTTATGGGTGGTACTTGGGGTTCTTGCATGATGTTTCTTGGTGTAATGGGTGAAGTAGGTGAACCAACAATTATGTTTTCTCGTACCAAAACTCGGTTTTGCCTTAACGTTCTTTCGATTTCCAGATCAAACGATAGTGGTGACGACTTGTGAGAGCCTCTAGTATGCAGGCACCTGTAGAACCTGCACACTAAACACACCAGTGTAAACCCGAAAATAACAACGCAAAACTAACAAACTGACACACTTTGCGCACAACTCCCTGGCAAAGGCGCCAAAATTTGACGTGTTGTCGTGGTCAAAATCAAATTTAATCCAATTACTACTAAATAGTTAGTGGAAAGTGGGTATCGAACACAGGGAGTTTGTGGAATATGTGTTATTTAAAGGTTTATCTAAGTTAACTAAAATTAAACTAATTGCAATGAAAGTAAAGTTCAAGAGTTGGTTTGATTGATTTGAGTTTAAAAACTAAGATTACTATTCTAATTGCAAAATGAAAGCTTTGGTTTGTAAACAATTTAGAGACGAATGACTATCTTTAGTTTCCGGTTTGCATTGACATTCATGCTATCATTCCACTAGAAAGAACTACATAGACATAGTTCATGTGTGATTACTTGTAGTGATGAAAGGGAACTAAGTACTCAGATTCCTAGAACGTGAGGTTGTTACCCGATGACCAATTAACCCTTACCCAAGCCTAATTCTACCCATGATATCTCGATTGCCAACGGCACCAAGAACGTATGATTTCAAATTAGATTAACATAAGAATCAATAATTTACTAACAACTAATCACACACCATAACAAACAAAACATAAAGATAAAGTTTGTTATTCTAGAAATAAGGAAATCAAAGCATAAAGTCTTACAAACCTTCAACTAAAGACAATCATAAAAATTTTAGCCACTCATGGCTTGAACAAACATCATAACAAAAGGATTAATGTTCATATTAATCGAAAACATAAACCAACTGTTTAGAATTGTTTACAACCAAGAAGAAACAGCCAAAAACGCCCCAAGAACTGCTCTAAAACGTCCCACAATGATTGCCAATGAAAAGACACCATAAAACACCTTAAAAGTGGGGAGTTACACTTTTTTCGCAGGCTCCACCGTAAGCTACGGTGGCTTAAAATGGCTTACGGTGGATTTAAACTGTCTTACGGCATCAATTTTTGTCAGAGTCTACCGTAAATTACGCTAGCTACCGTAATTTACGGTAGGCTTCAGCAATCAATTTTGTTTTCTTCATAACTTTCTCGTTTCAACTCCGTTTTCTTCACCGTTTTTGCCTACGTTCTCGTAATTTCATCCTCTATCATGTTATCTTCTTAATTCTTCAATTCCAAAATTTATTTTTTTCATTTATTCTCCGTCTTTCAATCTCCAATCCAGTCGTGTTTATTCGAAGCTTTATTTCCATACTTTTAAGCTCCAAATGTACCTGAAACACAAGCAACCGTAGTTATCTAATTCAAGACAATTACATGATCAAATGAGGGATTAACTCGTCTTTTAACACACTTAAGGGTTGTCCCATGGACCACCCGTCAGTCTATCATGGCTTGGAGAACATCTTTGTCAATTTTGAGGTTCATAATTGTAGCATCATTAGCATGTGTCACATTATGAATGGCGCCATTGAAGGTTGTCTTATCCGAGTTTGTCATACTCGAGACTTGGTTCCTAACACCAAATGAAACAATTACTTAGTTGCAATCCAACAACCGCTATTCATCATCCTGATGACCTGACATATACTTACCATGGTATCATTAAACCATACAGGCTAATGTAGTACGAACATTCTTAATGAATGTTATTTAGATATATATATATATATATATATCAATTATACTTAGCCTAGGCCATAAAAAGACCATTAATGACATTTAAGGTTTGGACCTAGTCCATCACCTTTTCGACAGGGGATCAAAATGTCACATCTGTCTTTATTATATTGCTGATTTTTGATGGCTTGAAAGCTTGCCATAAGGATATTTGAGAAGAGTGATTCCTAATGGATATAAAGCATCCATCTAAGATTGTTGAAGCGGTCTCTAAAGTATCATTGGCCATTTTCTACCTCGCGTTATACGTCTAGAGTCCTAACCAGGCGGATACAACAGTCTACAACATTTATTGTCTACAATAGACTTATCTGTGCCAGAATCAAACAAATTTCCTCGTAAACATCATTGATATGGAAAGGTACCTGTTATGATGTTATCATTCTGCATTGCCTCCTGGGTGTTCATCTGGAAGACTCACGCGTTTGTTTCCTTGGCCTCTCCAGGCTTCTTTATAAGTTTTGGGCAGTTGGTTTTGATGTGCCCTTCCTCGTTACAGTTGTAACAAGTCGCGTTCTTCAACTCCTTGCAATCTAAAGTCTTGTGACCATTGGTCTTGCATATTCCACATAGTTTAGCACGTGGGTCAATCGTACATTTTCCAGAATGTTGCTTTCTGCACTTACTGCATTTGGGTCTGTTAGTAGACTAACTCGAGTTTTTCCGAAACTCAGAATCTTTCCTGTGCTCAGAACTTCCCTTTTTCTTATTGTCAGATCGGTGAGAGCTTTCCGCTACTACTTTCCTTTTTCCCTTGCCGGAGGTCTTAATAGACTTATTCCTGATTGCATCTAAAGTGAGAGATAAAGATAAGTCCACCACAGACCTATATGTGGTAGTCCTAGATGCTTTAACATTTTTCTTAATTTCTGGTGCTAGGCCTCCAATAAAACGCGCTATGCGTTTTGGTTCAGGGGTGACCAAATAGGGAACTAGGCGAACATAGTGTTAAAACTTGTCACATATGCCTGACAATCTAAATTCTTCATGACCAGAGTCAAGAAGTCTGTTTCTATCCTTTCTACCTCATGCTGAGGACAGAAGTTTTCCTTGATCAGTGCAACAAATTGATCCCAAGACAAGTTATAAAGTAGGATCTTCCCCGTGGCTTGGATCAATGATCTCCACCATGCCAACGCTTCTCCTTTGAATGATTGTGTAACAAACTTCACAATATCCTGCTCTGTACAACCACTGATGTCTACTACTGTGTCCATCTCATCCAGTCATGTCATACAATCGATGGCTCCTTTCTCTCCTGTAAAGTCCCTTGGTTTGCAAGAGACAGAGTATTTATAAGAGCATGTCTTAACATGTGGCTCCTGATTTAGCACAATTTGTCGGGATGGAACACTTCTCTGATTTGTAGAATGATGAGAATCATTCTTATAAGACGTATGCATCTTAGAAGGTGGTTTTGTGTGAGGCACAGATTGGGTCCCACTATGAGTATCACTTGAATCTTTGAACTGCCTGTCAATGGCTTGAGTGACAGCTTTATATATCATCTTCTGTAATTCTGCAGCCGTTACATTCATCATTGTATTGTCATTCCTCATATTGGGATGACTGTTGACTTCATCTGATTCAGACATGCTGAAGCTTGTTTTCTATAAAAAAAATCTCCAATAATTTGCTTAGGAGTCTATTTCCGAATCATCATCTTTGATGATTCATTAACCATGGTATTAATGGACCATTTTTGGTTAATTTAATATCAGGTTTATTTTAAATTTTCATTATAATTAATCCAACTATAAGCTATAAAGGATATTGAAATGGCACAAAAGGCCTTGTCACGGGGACAGTTTTGAATTTATAAGCCATGATCTTATAGGATCGAGGCATTAAGATTTGAACATAGTTCATTACTTTTCTTCACAGAGAGTCAAAGACTACAACTGTCTTTTGTCTTTTAGGACAATAGATATAGCCCGTAGGCATTTCATCACTAAGGGATGTTTATGATATGATCATCTTATCTGATGATTTGAGCCATGATTTCTAAATCACTAGGCTAGATAAGAGATTGGAAGAATCCAATATAAGGATGACTATTGTGATTTTCTCGAACCACATTTGTCAAGAGTGTTAACACGTTCTTAGGTGTTAACAAGGATCTATTATCTTAAAAAGGCTTTACCATTTTAGCTATGTCGAAAATGACATATAGGCTAGGTTATACCTCTAAGATTTTCTTTGATATATAATGGCAGAGCAATCATAAATTGAAATGACGTTCTGTTTTAGGACATAATACATACTAGGGGTGTGCAAAAAACCGAATTAACCGAACCATAACCAAATTAACCGACAAAACCGAACCGAAAAAACCGAACCAAATAAAAAGCCGATGGGTCGGTTAATGATTTTTTGAAAACCGAAAGTAACGGGTCGGTTATGGTTATCATTTTTTCCATAGCCACCATAACCGAACCGACATGTAATAAATCTTTATAAGATTTAAGATTTTTCACCATATTTTTAGTATTTGATGTTTTTGACTGAAAAGTTTTAGTACTTATGGGTTTTTCATATCATTTTGTGGTTTTGGTTCAATGTTTATTTGAATTTATGGAATGTATCATATCACTTTATTTGAATATTCGATAATAATAATTGGTATTAATATTATAGATTATATATATATATATTTAATATTATGTAATATACTAATAGATATAAATATGCAATAACAAATTATTCTATGTAAAGAAAAATTAAGCTATTTTTAGCTAAGCTAAATACACGGTTAACCACCCATAACCGACCCGCTATAACCATCAAAACCGAATAACCATAACCACCATAACCGATCGGTTATGGTTATGGTTATCCAATAACCGACGTCGCGGTTATGGTTATGGTTATGGTTATGGTTTGTGGTCAAAACCGACCCAAACCGACCCATGCACACCCCTAATACATACGTATACAGTTTAATACCAAAGTAAATTTCAAAATAGGAAACTTTTCATAGAAATTCTCACAAAATACACTAATTGCCCTAAACGGGTTATACACAAAGAAATTCGCCCACGCGGGGACTTAAAAGATATGTATGTCCTTATAGGGACTACTATAGAAATGAATTATAACAAGGAAGTTCCTTCTTCATTCTATTTCTGAAAGTTTTCTCCTTGGTACTCTGAGTGCGGTACGGGTACTGAAGGTTTTTGTGGGTAGTCGAAATCTTCTATATTAGGAAATCTTTGCAAAAGTGGAATCCAAGGATTCTATGGTTAATGAATAATATGAATCATGAATAAGGTCGGGACAGGTATAATCCAAGTTCGGGATTCCAAAACTTGGAGGTAAGAAATATAAGTCCTTTGGGTCCATAGGTATTATCTTTGGAGCGGGAGTTTCAGGGACAGCTGGTATGAACTCCTCCGATGTTGGCTTCTCACTTGAAGTTTCAAAGTCTTGGGTACAGAATTTGAGATATGGATAATGGGTTCAAAAAGTCCTTTCCCCATACCGGTCGTATGCTAATTCGAGCTGTAGTACGAAGCTTTACATTCTTAAACTTCGGATTTGGAGAGCCTCCACCAATGGCAACTTTGCTCGGTGACACGATCCTGAGATGCATAAATATCGAAAACAATGTATATATATAATAGGGATGAGATCATTCCTAGTTCAAGTCTAGACTCGAACGTCAAGGAATGTGCTACTGTGTCATTGAGATTAAACACAAAAGGCTAGTGTTTAATTCACTCAATGTTGGCTCTGATACCAACCTGTCACACCCCGATATTTCCATGTATTACCGGTGGGCCCGGTGGGGAGTATCGTGACGTAGTTGATATCATCATAGTCAAAAAATCACAGTTCAATGCACAGCGGAAGTCTAAAGTAAATATATTACAAACCGATTCGAAAGTAACATCAAATATTACAAACGGATTGTAAGATGGATCCACAGGCGGATCTTAAAACAGAAATATAAACACTGTTCAACAGACTTTAGACGTTTAGAACTTGCAAGATTCCCTATTAACGCCCTGAGCTCCCAGCCAATTTACGTACAGTATCTGTCACTTAACCTTTTTTGGAAAATACGTCAGTTTACACTGGTAAATACAATTAACTGACTCTTTTGAAAATCTTTATGAAAATTGATTTAAATGCACCAGGCATGAATATTCTTTTATAACTTGGGATAATTATTTAAAATTAATCATGTTAAAGAATTATATGTTTATTATACGTTCAGTAGCCCGGGTTGAAAACCGGGTTAAAGATTAATAGACACATCACATAATATATCCCACGGCGAGTTATTCTAGAACAGGTGGGTACATTATTTTACATACGCACCGGCAGGTGTATGCCTACACCCCGTGCTTAAGTCGTGGCCATTTCAATGAATGAGCCGAGGATATCCAGGACATGGTCATTAACATCTCAAAGGCTTAAAATAAACAAAACAGATTAAATGGGTTATCTCAATGATTTAACCTTCATACGATTAAAAATTCAATACCCGACCAAGCGGTATTTTATATACCGTACCCCAAGCCCGTATAAGAGAAAATAAGTTAAAAGTATTTACCTGAGCTAAAATGTAATTTTATTCTCAGTCGTATATTCAAATCAGCAAGCACAAGTACCTCTACTGCGACTCTCAATCTGGAACGAAGGTTTTATTAACCAATTAGATTCCTAACGGGTCTTGTCTAAGTTGTAACTTAGACCGGTTAGTTTTAAGGAAAGGTTTATGGTTCAAAACGCAAGATTAAGCGAAGACCAGATTAGAATGTGATTTAGACCCGACAAGTATGGAGACTTGTATAATATGGGTAAACTAAACACATTCTGAATTTTGAAGTGAAAATGATAAGGTTTGACCCGTTTCGGTTAATTCATGTAAACTAGTTACATAAACCGTACCGAACGCGTGAAATGCATAACGGGTAACCGAATGAGTCATGAACATGTTTCACAAGTTAATATGCCTTAAATATGTTGTGATATCAGTAGGATACCTTCCAGTTTGCCCAAAACGAATTTAAAACCAATGAAAGCCCCGTAGGGGTATTTTGGTTATTTTAATGTTTATAAAAGAGGTTAAATAATAATCTGAGTTTCTGGTCTAAATAATCAGTAAAAATATTTATTTTATCGAGTTATATCAGTAAGATATCTCACATATATGAAATTTATCATTCATGGTCAAACTATGCACCGTAGGGGCATTTTGGTCATTTCACATATGCTTTAAGGGTTAATTTTAGAAATCTGAGTTCAAAACTTTTATTTACTATTAAACTATAAAATCTTATTCATAACATCAGTAGGTATCAAGCTTTAGGTGCCTAATATGGTTTTAACCCATACTATGTGCCTAAATCGCATAAAAGTCGGTTTTTGACGATATTCGGTTTAAATAGGGAAATCTGAGATTTTAACCAGCCTTTATAATTTCAAATAACTTTTTTATTATACAAAATCAGTAGAAAAAGGTTTGACATGTAAAGGATTTATAAAACTCATTTTATTAGCAAAAAGGGCGTTAACGTCAATTACCGAGCCTATGCGAGAACTCTATGTTATGATCATTTTAAAATTTAATAAAAATTTCCAAAAATCCCAAAATATTATATTACATCAGTAGGTAAAAGGTTTGATGTCAAAATTTGAGTTTAAATAGGATTTATATCAAATATGCCGTTTAATTAATAAAAAGGCCTTTATTTACGATATTGAGCATAACTCTCATTTTAGACCATAAACTGATGTCAAACTTTTAGAACATACTTAAATATCAGAAATAAAGGTTTTTGTCCTCTCACATTTTCAAAAATCTTGTTTTAATATCAAAAGGGCATTATGGTCAACATTTAAGCATTTAACGAAACATGCAATGAACTAGGATTTCTATGGAACCAAGTTGTATAACCTCAGAGGGTTATACTAACCTATAACATGGTCCTAAAGGAATCCTAAGGCATATCTAAACTAAGCTAAATCGGGTCAGAACTGAAAGTCAAAGCAAAAGTCTACTTTTGCGACTTTCGGTTCCGAACCGAGCCTAAACTCAGAATTGTTGGGTTGAACATGCCTAGACATGTTCAATTAATATTTACCAAGTTATTAAAGTGACAAAACTGATTTTATTGCCTTTACATCATTAGTTATGAATTTTGTTTAAAAAAAACCGACTCGCTTGACTTTTATTCTAATTACTTTGACCCGAAAATTAACCAAGCAAACGTGGTAATTAGGAGGTGCGCTTTTGAGGGTTTAATACCTACCTAATTACGATCACGTAGCCATGTTCGTTGCGAACAATGGCTTGATCGCTTAAAAGTCAAAGCGTTTATCGCGAACGCTTGACTTTTTGGCTTTAAGAGCCAAACAATTTAACTAAGCACGAAAGGAACACTTACGAGTGGTCCTTAGGACTGAAGGAGGTTCCCAAGTTGGTTAGGATCCTCTCAAATCAGAGAGCAAGAGCAGAAATGCAATGAAGTGTGAAAAGTGAGCCAAAACAAGTGGGTATATATAGGATTTTGAGAACCGTTAGGATCGTTCCTCGATAAACGAGCTTCAATCTGGTCCGTACAAGTATTACCCATTGTTTTGTTAATCTATGGGTGCCCAAAACAGCCCCTAGATTCTTTAAAAACCATTTGCAATTCAGTAAAACCCAGCTGCTGATTTGAAAAACTAGTTTTGCAGGTCTGATAGCTTACACGCCCCGCGTAGACTCAGGGAGAGTCTTATGCGGCCCGCCTTAACTGGCCAGATCAGCAAAAACTTTCAGAAAATGCAGTTTCAGTCCCTGTACTTGTTAAATGTCATTTCTGACTCATTTAAGGCATGTTAACCTCATTTCAAGGCTCTACAATGATTCCTAAACATAGGGAACATAAAACATGCTAAAAAATACCTCGGATGTCGTTTTGTTTGGTCGTACGGTCACGTTGTTCGGCTAATTACGACGAAACACGAACGGACACGAAAAATGATCCAAATTACACGACGAATAGAATTTTATCAATAAAAACACTAAAATAAATTATTTTAATGATTACATAAATTTTTGGATGTCCAGATATATTTAGAATGTAAGATATGCGCGAAAATGCAAACTTATGCGCTTTTTGACGCTTTTAGTCCCTATTGATCAAATAAGTTTATTTTTGCGCACCAAACACCTCTAAGCCTATTTCTAAGCTAGGTAAAGGATATTTAGGGCATGTTTAACTTATGATCATATTCCGGAAGGTTCGGTATCATACGAATTGGTAAACTTTTGCAGTTTGACCCAATTAGTCCCTCTAATGCGCAAACCTGAGTATGTCATCGTTTAATAGCATCGAAGCCTTATCCAATCCATATTAGGAATTCTTGAAAGTATTATTAAACATCACGATGCTTTGGGTTCATATATAGGTCATTCAGAGGTATAATTAAACATATTGACGCTTTTAACCCCTTAAACTTGCAAAGTTGCGCGTAATGTCGCTTAAAGGCATAAAAGCCTTAGATGGCCAATAATTGGCATTCCCGAGAGTATAATTAAATATCATGAAGCTCCCGATTTGTTAAAAGGTCACTCAGAGGTAAGAATTAACATGTTGATGCTTTTAACCCTTCATTGCGTAAAAATTCAATTAATTATGCAAACGGCTACACTCGATCAACAAGTGGCTCGTTTGTGAATATAAATACCGTAAAAGGTTATTGAAAGACTTATTTTAAGCATGATAACCCTTCCAGTCCTTTCATAATCAAAGTTTTCAACTTTTCGAAAAATTAGTCCCTTAATTTCAACGTTTGACTTTATTAGGGTTTATTACACATGTCAATACATCATTGGACGTGACTTTACGAGGTGTTACACTATACTACTCGCAACGCTACTCGTTATCGCTGCTCGCTACCGCTCGTAACTCTAGAAACGCGCTACGCTACCTCGAAAGATAGGTGAATACGTGCACAATATGTAGGTAAATACATGCAAAGTATAGGTGAATACGTGCAAAATATGTGCTTACGTGGATTATGTGCTCCTACATGCTTATGTGCTTATGTGCCTATGTGGTTTATGTGCCTACGTGACTATGTGCTTATGTGTTTGACGTATTCTTGTGTTTTACCTAATAATAATGATAAGTATGATTGCTTAAACGCTAAACTTTTTGAAAACCCGGTACAATCGAATCTCGTCTAAATCCTATGACGATGTCTGCCTCAGACAATGTCGTTATTTGGATCGCACACTCAACGCGCTGCTCGCCTAAACCATGCTGACAAGTGTATTGCTTCGCTCTTAGCCACGGAAATGGCTAAAGTGATACCTCAGATCATCAGCAAGATCAACGATGTCAGCAGTAAATCGTCCGTTGATTCAAAGGCTGAAGCTCCGAAAACGTCTTTCTGCTTTAAGCAATTAAAGGCTTGCGGTCTTGCTAACTTCACTGGAGAAGATGCACCCAGTGCTATGTTCCAGTGGTTTGACGCTATCGAGGTCACTTTCAGACAAAGTGGATGCCTAGAGAACCTGCGTACTGTTAATGCCACCGGAGTGTTCCAGTCCAGGACACTAGATTGGTGGACTGCTGAGCGCAACAGGCGAGGAAATGATGCAGCTTACGGCCTATCTTGGGAGGAAATCAGAGAGCTTATGACGAAGGAGTTCTGTCCTCCTCATGAAGTGCAAAAGCTAGAGAATGAATTATGGCATATCAAACAGGATGGAGGTGACAACGCTGGTTTCGCCGCTCGCTTCAAGCAGCTCAATATCATCTGTCCTAGTCAGGTGGCAACGCCTGATATGACGATCAAGAAGTACATTCGAGCTTTACCCGACTGTGTAGCTGACTTTGTTTAAGCAGCCAAACCTGCTTCCATTGAGGAGACATACCAACTCACAGTTGAGATCGGTATTTCAAAACCTCCACCAAGAGTCTCAACCAGGTCACTCCTACTCCCGCTCCTGCTACCGACACTGCAACATCACAAGGTTCAAGGTCCTCACGTCAGAATCGCAAGCGCAAGGGTAACAACTACAAGAAATACGCTACTACCGCCGCTCCTCTCAACGCCGTTTCTGCTCAACCCAACCCAACCAGAACCGTCAAGTTGCAGCACCAAACACCAACGCGCCGCCTGCTAAGCATGCGTATACTGGTGTTCATCCTCTTTGCCCTACTTGCACCTATCATCACCCAGCTGGGGTGAATTGTCGTTTCTATGCAAACTGCAACATTTACGGGCACCTTACTGCTGCTTATTGTCGTTCAGTCCCATGTCAACAAGCTGCTCAAGATGTTCCCACATCACCAGCTCCACTCCATGTACCTTAGGTCAACCAAGCAGCTCCTGCTCCAGCTGTTCGTGAACGAGCTTGCTACTATTGTGGTGACCCAAATCACTTTGCTAACGTCTGCCCGAATCGCGTTATGAAACAAGAACCGCAGCAACAACCACCACAGCAGCAACAATAGCAACCCCCGAAGTAGCAGCCTCAGCAGCAGCAACCACAACAATCAGCCCCCGGAAGAACTTTCAACGTCAATGTCCGCCAGGCTCAGACTGACAACAACGTTGTCAATGGTACGTTCCTTGTTAACAGTATTTATGCTTCGTGTTTATTTGATACCAGAGCCGATAACTGTTTTGTGTCGTTTGAATTCAAAAACTTCCTAAACCGTAAACGCGCTAACCTCCCAACGACATCCGACGTAGAAATTGCCACCGGAAGAACCGTCATCGTCAGCTCTGTTCTCCGTGATTGTACTCTCGAACTCAACAATCACGTTTTCCCGATCGACCTTATTCCAATGCAACTTGGTAGTTTCTAATATCATAGTAGGCATGGATTTTCTTTGTGAACATCGTGCTAAAGTCGTTTGTTTCGAAAATATGATTCGTTTCTCTCTTTCAAACGGTGATCAACTCTGTGTCTCTGGCGAAGTATCTTCAAAGGAATTGAAACTTATGTCGTGCATTCAAGCAAGCAAGTATCTTCGAAAGGATTACATGGCTTTCTTAGCTCACATTGTAGTAGCGGAGGAGGAAAAGAAGCTGATGGAAAAGGTACATGTGGTTCGTGATTTTCCTAATGTCTTTCCTAATGATTTACCCGGTCTACCATCGACTCGTGATATCGACTTTCATATCAACCTTATTCCTTGAGCTAACCCTATTGCTAAAGCCCCTTATCCCCTCGCACCGTCTGAAATGCGTGAACTTTCTAGCTAACTCCAGGAATTACTTGATAAAGGCTTCATACGCCCTAGCACATCTCCATGGGGCGCACCTGTCCTTTTCGTGAAAAAGAAGGATGGATCGTTTCGAATGTGCATTGATTATAGGGAACTCAATAAGCTTACTATCAAGAATCGCTACCCTTTACCCCGAATCGATGACTTATTTGATCAACTGCAAGGCGCTACGTGTTTTTCTAAGATGGATCTATGCTCTGGTTATCACCAACTACGAATTAAGGAGGAAGACATCCCTAAAACCACTTTTCGTACCCGCTATGGCCATTACGAATTCATCGTTATGCCCTTTGGTCTTAACAACGCACCCGCAGTCTTCATGGATTTGATGAATCGCGTGTGTAAACCTTTTCTTGATCGCTTCGTCATCGTGTTTATCACTGATATCCTTATTTATTTGAAGTCGAGAGCCAAACATGCGCAACGTCTTCGTCTAGTTCTCGAGCTTCACCAAGGAAATCGCCTCTATGCCAAGTTCTCCAAGTGTGTATTTTGGCTTGAGGAGGTTCAATTTATCGGTCACATCGTCAATGGTCAAGGTATCCACGTCGATCCTGTCACACCCCGACCACGTAGAACATACAAAACGTGGCGGAAACATCGGGGAGTGTTGTAAGAGAATTAATTGTTTCAAATCCATGGCAATTGAAGTTTCGTTTTATTAATCAAACATGAAAGTTTACATTGTTTTAAACAAGAACCAAAGAATACATCACATAAATTAACTAGTTCTTGTCTCATTTTAAGTCACTAAGGCACAGGTCCGCCTAAGTATGTCTTGATAAGTCCTATGCATCATCTCCTTAAAACACATGTGAAAATAGGTACGTCAGCATAAAAATGCATGTGAGATAGATAGGTTTTGTGAAAATAGGATTCATGACTTGTAAGTTTAGAAAGAGTTGTTTAATAAAGTTTAGTCATGAACCTTGTAATTTGCTTTGTCTTGTAAATCATTTGAAAAACGATAAGATCAGATGATATATATAAATAAGAGAATAATATATGGTTAAATGAATAACCATGTAGAATGAGTTTGTATAAGATAAGTTGTTTGTAAAACAATGTCTTGTGAGTAGTATGTTATTTGTATAAAATGTTATATGTCTCAAATTGAAATGATTCAAATAACGCTACAATATGTGATACCATACAAACACTTATATATAGGAAGTACCAGCGGCGTATCCACCGTGCTTGTATCATATTACATACGCCTCGTTACTTAAATCACTTACTCAAACCAAACCACCAAAGTAAAATGTTTAACAATTGTAGAATTGTTTATGTATAGTCAAATGTCTATTGTCAAATGTAAATCATGTCAACAGATACAATTGGTTCACACGGTTCAATAGTTACAAACGGTTCATATAAACAAAGGGTTACGACGGTTCACATAGTCAAATGGTTACAACGGTTCAAAATGTAGTATAATGTGTTCATATGCTGGATGAGCATATGCAACAGAAATGCAATGTAAAACAATGTACTAAGTATGCACAAAATGGACATACATAGCATGAAATGCAATGTAAAACAATGTACTAAGAAATGCACACAATGGGCATACATAGCATAAAATGTGTTGAAATCATGTACTATAAATGTCCTAATAAACATAGCAAGTATATGATGTGAAAACATGGAAAGCATGAAAGTAACAAGTAGGCACATGTGTTCCACCCCAAAACAGTTTGAAAACAGTAAAAGAGGGGTCTATGTACTCACTTGAGATTGCTCAGAAGTCCTAAGATAACCACCAAGCAATGCTAGAGATCACGGATATCAAACGGCACCTAATATAGGTAACTATGTTAATAAACCGGACCTAAATCAGAGGATCGGATAGAATGAGGGTTCGTAAACCAAACGAGTATGGAGTCTCGTGTAATATGGTTTAACAAAGCCTACATACTAAATGAAACCTAACATAAGTGCTTACGACCCATTACGACCCGTTTAGGTAGCTTATGCTACTTTAACGCGTCGTTCGCGTGAAACGCGTTCGGACCGCTTAACTAGTCCTATGACAAGTAACATATGCCTTAACATGTCTAATATTGTTGTCAAATCAGTTTAGATGTCAAAAGTTATGTTACATATGTTTAAAATGAATTTTGGCATCAAAGGGGTATTTTGGTAATTTACCTAAGGCATATAATCCACCTATCATACAACTACTTAAACGAAGCGACCATAAGGTATAACCTCGGAAGGTTATTCCCTACATACTATGGTCACCTAATGTGTTTGGTCGGATCCTAATGATCGACCAAATGGGTCGGGTTCGAGGGTATAAGCGATTTATTAGATCGCTTACCCTTACGACCCTAGACAACGTGGTAATCAGTAGGCATAGTCACAAAGGACTATAACCATCGTGATTACAATCACGTTGCGAAGTTCAAACGAACTTCGCATTGACCATAAACTGGTCAACGCAGAAAGTCAAACAAAGTTTGACTTTCGGACTCGAAAAACAATAAAAGAACGAAGGATCACTTACAAAGGGTCCCCGAATGCTAATCTAGATCAAAATAGCTCAGGTATGAAACAAAGGTTTCAACTTAGAGCACATTAGATCAGATTCTTGTGAGGAAAAGTGAAGGGTTGAGGTGGGTATTTATAGTTTTCGGTTCACCGTTAGGATCGTTTCTTGGAGAAGAGGGAATGATCTAGCCCGTACACTTGTCGGAATGTTGTGGTAACTGATTTTGGCCACCACAAGAGATTAACATGTGGCACTTTGCCTTTGGGGAGTGTTTAAGGGCAGTTAACAGCTGAGAAAAACGTTTTTGCTGCATCTGGCCCCTGCTTGCGCACCGCAACACTCACATTGTTGAGGTGCGCAAGGACCAGTTTGGCAGATTTACAGTTTTGGTCCCTGGTGTGTTATAAGGTCATTTCCGACGCGTTTAAGGCCCGTTAACCCCATTTCAAAGCTCTAAAATGAAGTTAAAGTATAGGGAACTTAAAATGTGCTCAAAAATATCTGGGATGTCGGTTCGTTTGGCCGTACGATTGCGTTGTTCGGTTAATTACGACGGAATGCGCATAAGCGCGAAAAACGATCCAAATGGCGTGACGAACGGATTTTTCTTATGCCAAACACTAAAATAAAATATTTTAGTGCTTACATAAATTTTTGGATGTCCGGATGTATTCAGAACGTAAGTTATGCGCGAAAATGCAAACTTGTGCACTTCTTGACGCTTTTAGTCCCTGAATGACCCAAAAGTTTATTTTAGCACACCGAACCCCTCAAAGCCTATTTCTAAGCTATGTAAAGGATATTTATGGTATGTTTAACTTATGGTCATGTTCCGGAATGTCTGTTACAGTTCAAATTGGCATACTTGCGTAGTTTGTCGAATTTAGTCCCTGTAAGCGAATTAACCTGATTTTGCCATACCAAAGCCTTCAAAACTTATTTCTAAGTTATGTAAAGGTTATTTAAGGTATGTTAAGCCTATTTCACTATTCCGGAGTGTTTGTTGCATTAAACTGGTTATATTTACGCATCAGTGCGCGTATAACCTTCCAGAAAGCGATTTAGAGCTTGAAATCGAACAAGAATTGATATGTGCAAAAGATACACATATTTATACAGATCCCAAGTATGAAATACAATATTTCATTGGCTTGGTATTTTTTTGATGGTCGCAGTGGCTCAGGTGTCACAGCTCCCGTGAAAATTGAAGCAGTTAAGAGTTGGATTACGCTGAAAACTCCGTCCGAAGTTCGTTCATTTCTCGGATTGGCGGGTTATTACCGTCGATTTATCACTGATTTCTCTAAAATCTCCGTTCCTCTCATAACTCTAATGCACAAAGACAAACCTTTTGTTTGGTGAACCGAACAAGAGGATGCCTTTCAAACTCTTAAGCGTATGCTTTGCAACACTCCCAAACTCGCGCTACCTGATGGAAACGAAGACTTTGTTGTTTATTGCGATGCCTCTAACCTAGGCCTCGGTTGTGTTCTTATGCAACGAGACAAGGTTATCGCGTACGCATTTCGACAGCTCAAGATTCACGAGAAGAACTACACAACTCACGATCTCGAACTCGGTGCAGTTATTTTTGCGTTAAAGATTTGGCGACACTACCTTTGTGGTACTAAGTGTACGGTATTCACCGACCATAAGAGCCTACAACACATCTTGAACCAGAAAGAGCTGAATGTGCGCCAACGCAGATGAGTTGAACTTCTCAACGACTACGGCTGTGAGATACGCTACCACCCAGGCACAGCAAACGTCGTCGCTGACGCTCTTAGCCGGCGAAGCTATTTACATAGTGTTCATAACGTTCAAGCCCAACACGACCTCGAAGCCCTAATTCGCGACGCTCAACACGCCTGTTTTCTCGAGAACACTCTGAAGGAAGAAAGAATTCTTGGAACCGAAAACCAACTAGTGAATAAACCGAATGGTATCTTTCACTATCTTGAACGAATTTGGATCCCTAGTCGTCATAATCTCCGTGAGATATTGATGACTGAAGGCAACAAATCTAGATATTCCATTCATCTCGGTGCCGACAAGATGTACCAGGACCTCCGTGCCAGGTATTGGTGGCCAGGAATGAAGAAGGATATCATTCTCTACGTCTCAAAGTGCCTAACTTACTCGAAAGTTAAGGCTGAACATTAACGACCCTCTGGCTTACTCGAACAACCTGAGATCCTAATGTGGAAATGGGAGAGTACAGCTATGGACTTCATTACGAAACTCCCTCGCATGCCATCAAGTTACGATAGCATTTGGGTTATCGTTGATCATCTTACAAAATCCGCCCACTTTTTGCCGATACAAGAAGACTACAAGGTTGAACGATTAGCACGAATCTATACCGACGAAGTCATTTGTCGACATGGGACACCTCGTGACATCATCTCTGACCGTGATGGTCGATTCACCTCGCGTCTCTGGGAGACATTCCAATCCGCTTGGTACTACTCTTAACCTCAGTACCGCTTTTCATCCCCAGACCGATGGTCAGACTGAGCGCACGATTCGCACCATATGTTTCATTCGTGCGTTATATATTTTGGTGGTAACTGGGATACGCATTTACCTTTAGTCAAATTCTCGTACAACAACAGTTATTACGCTAGTATTCAAATGGCACCCTTTGAGGCATTATATGGAAGAAAATTTCGATCGCCTATTGTATGGCACGAGATCGGAGATGCGCAAATTACCGGTCCAGAGTTATTGCAAGAAACGACTGACAAGATCCTCCAAATCCGAGACAATCTCTTGAAAGCTCGGAGTCATCAAAAGAGTTACGCCGATAAACGTCGCAAGCCCCTTGAGTTTGAAGTTGGTGATCACGTACTCCTAAAGGTTTCACCTTGGAAGGGGGTGATCCGATTCGGAAAGAAAGGAAAGCTAGCACCACGATACGTGGGTCCCTTTAGGATTCTGGAAAGAATTGGCAAGGTGGCCTACCGGCTCGAACTACCAGAGGAACTCAAGAAAGTACATCTGACTTTCCATGTCTCGAACCTCAAGAAATGCCTAGCTGAAGAAAATCTCCATGTTCCACGTGAGGATTTGCAAGTGAACGAAACTCTACACTTTGTGGAAAAGCCAGTAGAAATCATGGACCGAGAGACCAAGAAACTTCGACGCTCTCGCATTCCTATAGTGAAGGTTCGCTGGGAAGGCAAACGCGGCGCGGAGTTCACTTGGGAACTCGAGAGTGATATGAAAGCTAAATATCCACATGTCTTTATTACACATGCGCCTTAATTTCGGGACAAAATTCCCTAAAGTAGGGGAGGCTGTAATAAACCGACTTTCCGGGTCATTACTTGTATCTGTCATTTCTTGCTTAATTACTGGTACTCCAGATATTCGATTATCGCTACGGGTTAACTATTTTAAACCATGTTTTCAAACGCATTTTAAAACGCTTATTACAACGCATGTTTCAACGCTTATTCTAAACGCATTTAATGCAACTAAATGCTATTTATAACACTTACTATTTAAATGCATTTTATCGCATGTTACATCGATTTTTTAGACTAAACGCTATCGCAATGCAAACTCAACGCAAACTCGAAACGCGGATTGTTTTACATTACGTTTTACGTGTTGTTTGTGTGATTATATGTTTATTTGCTATGTGGTTATAAACGCAACGCTTACACGCTCAACGCTTACTCGCAACTCGATTAAACGCAACACTTAACACACGAAACGAAAGTTGGAAAACTAACTCGCACAACTTGGCCGATCGAATGGACACCCAGTTGAATGGACATCCACTCGGATGACCATCCGACCGGATGACCATCCGACCGAACACATCGCACACCGCCTTAACCCTCTCTCACTCTCTATAAATACCGTCGTACACCATCATTCTCTGATGTTGACACTTCCATCTGACCACTCGCTCTCAAGTCACTCTCAGTCACTCTTAATCGAGATTCAAGGCTATTTCGTAAGTATTTCTCCTCAAATCTTGTACAATCATCATCACCAAACACTTCTACACCATCTTCTTCATCAAGATCACACACAAACACTAACTTTTCCTATGAAATCACTGATTTAGACCTCTTGAAGGTGTCCTTCACTCATCTTGCTTATGCAACTTGTTGTGGAGCACCAACTCATCAAGATTGGTTCAGATGTAAGAGATTTCCACCATTTTTCACTAAGTTTTACAAGATTTCAACACTTTTCAACTGTTTTCAAACTTTTCTTCAACTTTTCTCCTCAAAACCGATGGGATTTGGACTCAAACTGACTTTAGACTAGTTCCCTAGTCTAGAGCTGGCTCGAAAACGGATTTCCACCGGAGAGATGACCGATTAACGGGTCAGACATGAAATTTCATCAAGAACATTGAGTCTGCGAATGGGGTGATTCCCATCCGATCGAACGAGCTGGGCTTTGGTGTGTTTCCATTGTTTGACACGTCATCACGCCATCTCTGTTAAAACTCCAAACTTTTACTTAGAACTTTGTGCTAAATTTTCAAACAACGGACCGCCCACTCGAGTGGCCATCCGATCGGATGACCATCCGATCGAATGACCATTCGACCAGGTGACCTATCCCTTATACAAATCTTTATTCAAAACGATTTGATCAGACTTCAAACTTTAAACAATTTTCCAAAACAACACACACTCATTCGAATGGCCATCCGTTCGAATGGTCATCCGCTTGGATCACCATCCGAACATCCTACCATTCGACACTCTGTATACACGTTGTTCAGCGCTTACACTACTATTCTATGCTCAGGCTAACTCCAACGCACTCCCTTCAATCCAATCAAGGCTGTGTTTACTTGTTAAACACATATTGTGAGTATACTCGAACCCATTTTCTTTTAACGCACTTTTGGGTGTTACATATGTTCTTTATCCAAAACACAACAACATATAACGCAAACACTTTAGAACGCTAACGCTCCCGCATGTTATACGTGTAACTTGAATGCTTGTACTATGCTATACAGTGTTACACTATACCGCCTCTAGCAACGATAGTACTATAGTTTGGACTCAGCACCTGTCGTGGACGGGGGTTGCTAGGGATCACTTTACTTTACTTCACGTGTTTGCCGGACATGTGTCGCGCATACTCCAAAACGCAGTCTCGTGGTTAAGTTGTAGACATTGTTTGATAGTTACATGCTTTCACCTGTTACGTGTTACATGCTAGTTATGTGTAAACACTTTTACTATATGCTACTCAAACTTGTGTACTCACCTTTACATTTTATGTATTGACTTTATTTTAACGTATGTGACAGGTTGATAGGATGTTGTGTTTGCTGAAACAAGCTAGGAAGTCTAGAAACTTCACTAAATAAATCTGAGTTGTCGGAATAGTATTGTTTTTTAGACAAGCTATCTGTAATGACTGTTTTTACTTTATATGTTAGCAGTATGGGATATTAACGTTAAATATATTGTCATTAGTAGTTGTTATGGATTCTCTTGGACAATCTGTTTCATTCAGTGCCACGCCCCGATGTTTCCGCCATAGGTTGGGGTGTGACATTCACTACCCGATAAACTAAAGGACAAGAACTATGTGTTCTTGTTTCAACCATAACACGCGCAAGATCACTTATTCCATTCAAGTTTGCAAATTTATCATCATTGCTTATAGTGTGACAAAATGGGCAATTGGGATTTGGGCTTATTATTTTCAATTGATTGGTATCCTCGTAGTTGTGTCATGTCGTGCATTAAAACTTCAGGGCAATTGGGAAATTATTTACAATCTTTTATTATTTTGGGCTAACATATTGGGCAATTAGGCTTATTATTTACAATCTTCAGTCGATTTGGGCTAGCATATTAGGCAATTAGAATTTGGGCTTATTATTTTCAATTGACATACAGACTTTTTTAGGGGTGTCCTCGTAGTTGTTCAGGGGTATCCTTGGTATAAAAACCGAAAAATTTTTACACTACCGATAAAAAGTTGAGCCGTAGCCCGTGCCACGGCTCGGTATACATAGGGTCCGCCCCTGTTTGAGAGTCTAGTCCCCGCTAATTTTATAGAAAACTAATTTCAAGATCCGCCAATGAGTATAAATTTATATAATATATAAATGTTTGCATAATTCGTTACTTTCTATTTAAATTATATTTTAATAATGGATGTTTATATGTATAGGGTTTGGTTACGGTATAAATAAGTCTTAACATACAAACTGACTTAACGTGAGAATTGAAGGAGATATTTTTTTGAATTCTTTTATCTTATTCAGCACGTATTTTAGTCATTGAATCTAAAAATGTGTATTTACACTGATAGCGTAATTATATAATTACTCTACAGTCAGTAATTATATAATTACTCTAATACTGTAAAACATGATTTTTTTACATTTTATAATGAAATATCATACCTAAGTAGATGGAAAAAATTTAAAAATAAAAAGAAAAAGTTCCATTCATTTCTCATGTTAAGGTCATTTTGTATGTTAAGATTCATTTGTATTTCATCCTTACATTATATATATAGAGAGAGAGAAAGAGAAAGTACAAAATATAATATACCTTAACGTGTGATGCGTACGCATAACGTGCATCATTATGAATATAATATACGTGATTAGGGTTTACTCATGCGTGATTTTGTTGGGGGTTTTTTTTACCACATGTGTGATTATGATTTTTTATTTATGCGTGATTAGAGTTTGAGTTTTATAACATGCGTAAGTTCATATCGTATGCATCGCACGTTAAAGAATATTGTATGTTAACCTTCTCATATATATATATATATATATATATATGTAGATTGAGGTTCCTGTAAGAAAGACCAAAAGTGTGAGAAGGGTAAGAAAGAATCTCTGCCATTAGATCTTTGATCTAATGGTTGAGATCAATAGGGACCAGATTGTAAAATGTATTTTATTTTTTGGACTGATTTGAAAATTGTAGGGGTAATAGAGTCTTTTATATCCACTTAAAATAGGAAACTGTAAATCAAATCCCTACAATTTCGAATCCTCTCTCTTCTTTCCAGATCCGTGAATTTGAATCCTCCTTCTTCTCCTCGAATCATCATCATCAATCCATCTTGAATCATCATCATCATCATCGATACAGCAGCATCGATATCTCCAAAGCAGACCTACTGGACACCACCGACCAACCATCGCAAGCCACCCACCTGCTCCGATCTGTTCACAACGAGAACCACTCAAGTTGCCGCACCTCCGCCACCGGTCCGACTACCCTCCATCGTGTCGTTGTTGCTTCAGACGCCCACCATTTACGGGGTTGTAATGTTATATGGAGTATAATAGGGTAATATGGTGTTATATATTATTCATAGTGTGTTATAGTGATTTGTGGTGTTATATCTTTTTTGTAGTGTTATGTACTTTTTACAGTGTTTTGAACTGTTGAATGGTGTTTTGCAGTGTTTTTAATAGTGTTATATACTTCTTGAATGGTGTTATATAATTATTGAATGGTGTTATATACATATTGAATGATGTTATATAATTATTGAATGGTGTTATATATGTGTTAAATGGTGATTTGCAGTGTTATTCGTAGTGTTTTATAGAGATCTTTAAAATGGTGTTATATAATTATTGAATGGTGTTATATATGTGCTGAATGGTGGTTGCAGTGTTATTCGTAGTGTTTTCATAGAGATCTTTTGAAAATATCTTGTTCCTATAAATAAGGTAGCGGTTATGGAAGAATTTGAATTAATTGAATCAATGACAAAATTACTTGTTTACCCTTTTGAATTAATTTAGATTGAGTACACATGTATGTCATCTCCACAATATTTCTTACACTTCTCACACTTTTAACCTTTTTTATAATAACCTTACCCTATATAGACATTATATATATATATATATATATATATATATATATATATATATAGAGAGAGAGAGAGAGAGAGAGATGAGAATTTGAAATAAAAAATCTAACGAATTGTTATTATTAGGCCAGGGGGTGTGGCTTAATGCCACCCCGCCACCTCAGCCACTATAGCGCCCCAGGGCGCCATCGTCCACACCGCCACAATTAAAGGGGGGCGCCATGGCCCTGCTCGCACCTTCTGCGAGCACGTTAACGAGCAAAATTGAGGGGCCCACCTCTTTTCAACCAATAATATCTTTTTTTATTTTGTTTAGTAGAGGGCTTTCAAAAGGCTTTAAACCATACCGTAAAAGTTAACGATAAAGCTCTCGCTTACGTGGTGCATACGTGGCTCTGACGTGGCACTATAAAGCCCCTAGGGGCTTTAAACCACACCCCTCAGCCTTATTATTATTATTATTATTATTATTATTATTATTATTATTATTATTATTATTATTATTATTATTATATAAACTAAAAAAGAAATGTGATTGTGGTTGCCAATTGGCATTGAGAGGATTCAATCATGGTCAAGGGGTAAAATAGGAATATGAACAGAAATTTGAAAGCTGGCGCTCACCTCAGATGGGACCCAGGGTGGGGCCCAATGGTGACCTGTGAAACCAACATTTTCTGACCTGTCCGTGAGAGATTATTATATTCCCACGTGGCTTAGCTGGGAGGTTAACTAACAGCAATCACGCCGTTAATTTGCCCCGGAATCAATCACCCACCTCCACATGTTATCAATCATTACAAGACGACTTCATATTTAAGGTTTAAACCTTTAAAATATAAATTAGATATCATTATTGAATGCATTTATATTGTTAACTTTATGTTTTATATCGCCAAATCAGCCGTATGTTCAACCCATTTGGCAAGCATAAACCTTAACCTTTTTTTATTAAAACCGTTCTGTTCAACCCATTTGGCAAGCATAAACCTTAACCTTTTTTATTAAAACCGTTCACTAAAATATTGACATTTGTCCATTTTTATATGTGATGTGTCGAGTTGACGCATAACTTACATACTTTTGCTTACAAATCGCAAATCGACGCATAACTTACACGCATATGCACCGAATAAAGAAAAACAAAGCACGCCGCGATGGCGTAGGAACATAAAAACCATTTTCCAAAACTATTTAAAAACTTGGTTTTTAGTCGTTGTATACTTTTATTGATCATAATTATCTCTAATAATTCTTGCGACTCTTTTCTGAAAACACTTTTCTCAACAAGCTTCTCTAAACAACTTTTAGAAATTTAATTAGTATTGTAATTTATGGCAAAAGAAGATGAGAGTTTGTCAATAGTGTTGCTAAGTATTTACCTTTTAATTGTTTTATCCTTCCTATATGTATACCTACGGATATCACATATGGAGAGTGATATCGTGTGTCTAAAAAATGTGGGTAATAATAACAATAGTCTTATTAACTATGGTCTGATAAGAACTATAACTATCATATTACATATAAATTATATTGATTTCTAATTAATTAAATAATATAAATTTAATTATATGAACTACTAAATATTGTAGATTTAAAAAAAAAACACCAATCAATCATGCCCAGTAAAATCTCACAAATAGCAAAGCTATTGGTAAGGAATGGGGAGGGTGGGATGGAGGCACCCCTAAGGATGGAGAGGCTGCTTCTAGTGAGACTCTCGTCTTCAAAACACCCAAGAAAAAAATAAATAAAACATGATGGGTGTGTGAGTACATGGTAAACAATTGTACCCTCCCCTTGAAATCATTAACTTTAATCCTACCATTAGTTGAAATACAAATCGTAAGAACTCAAAATGATTTTAAAATCATAAAGCGTAAATGATATAAATATAAATCGTAATTGATATATTTTAAAAGTTAGAAAGAAATTATGAACTCAAAATGATTCAAGCAGAGAGCGATCGAGTTAACTCATAACCATTAGTCGAAATTGCTCATTTAACCATCTCTTGTGTTAAATAAAAGGCGGAATCTCAGGACTTAATCCGTTCACGCTACATCAAGAGTAATAAGAGCTTCAAAAGTTGAATGGTAGGGCTGACATAACAAGTCAGACACAAGAGGGAGGATAAAGACATGATAACCTGAAAACACGACATGATATTATCGTGTTATTTTTTATAACACGAATACAACCTGTTTAGAAACAGGTCGACACAAACGACCGGTTAACAAATTTGTTTAGGAACACAATAAATATCACATATTAGGAACTTGCTAGTGAAACAAAAATGTTCAAAAGTTCATAAAGTTTTAACTAATACATAATCCTTAACATATTAATTCTAAGCAAATTTAAAACAAAAATCCTTAAAAGTCAAATCATAACATACATTACAAATATAAACAGGTCACTAACAGGTTAAAATGTATTTAACTTGTTTAGACATGAGTTTTATCATGTCCTAACGTGTCGACCTGATTAAGACATAAAACTTGTTAAGTCCAAACATTAAACCTGTTAAGAAAGTATCATTTCATATCGTATTAACATGTTCATGTCTAATTATCAGGCCGTCAACCCTATTAAATGGTAATGCGACTAAAACCACTTTTTGTTCCTCTCTTAGCCCCTCTACCTCATCATCTAAGGCATACAACAAACTTCTCTTTTGTAGGTTAGATGATCAATAATATTTGGCTTGTGATATCGAATATTGTCGGTGTATTTAAGAAGACTTCATTTATTTGTGTGATAAATAGGACGTATAAGTTCATATACTCTTGTAGTCTTGTTTAAAGTTGTTTTATGTTGAACGTCTCAAGTATTAACAAAATTTGGTTTGGTTTATGACTTTTGTAATAGTGAGACACCCGTTTTTCGAGATTAGTGTTACATTATGATATAAGAGTTCATACTCTTTATTGTAGAAAACTTAAACGTAATAAACTAAAACATACAAACTAGTGATCAGATGTTGGGTTAGGATTTCATCTGCACAAAAATATTGGGTTAAGTTATTCTATAAAAACTCCTAGCTGTAAGAAGTGTAAGAAAGAGTTATAGAATGACAAGTGTCCAATTAATAACCTAAAACCTAAACATACTACACCACCACCCAAAACCTAAACACCCACCCCCACCCCACCCCCCACCCCACCCCACCACACCACCACCCAAAAACCTAACCCCCCCCCCCCCCCCCCCCCTCAAAAAAAATCCTAAACACCCACCACCACCCAAACATGGGTGGTTAGGGTTTTTTTTAATGGGTTTTTTAAGAGTCTTTGTACCCTTTTTTTTACAATTAGGAGTCTTTGTATTTGATCCTAATCCCATTAATGTTGTAGTAAAAGTTCAATTAACACGAAATCTATCTCCCATATGTATCTTCATATGTAGTAAGGCACGAACACCGAGCTGTATTCTCAATATTATCAAATCCGACAACCAAGAAATAAAAGATAATACAATAACGAGGGACCATGCTAACACACGTTCTTTAGAAGGTATTTAATTTGTTAGCACCAAATGATATATCTATGTCAGTTAACACCTTAGTTACCTATTAGGAGTTCATCATCTCTTCAAGAATTGTTTGTTATCAGTCAATCCTCTTTGTATAAACATATCAAAGCCATTAAGAAGCATTATGAAACACAAGTAGGACACTCTGCCCATAAAGAACACACCATAGCTTAAACCAAAATCCAGTTCCATTGTTAATAAAGATCAAACCATAAACCAAAATCATCCATGCAAAACTAAGACAACACGGTGTGGGTGTGAAAATGTGGCATGGAAGCCCCTCCAGGCCGGGCACACCACCCTGCGTATGGCGTGGAGGGAGGCGTTGTGGGTGGGGCTTGAGGATCTCCACCGACGTGGAGGGCAATTTTGTCGATGATGTGGCGCGAGTTGATTGGTGGTTTGTCGAAGGAGGTTTGTGATTGCTAAGTTTTTTTTTTTTAACAAAAGGCAGGGCCCTTTCCTCGCCCAACACCACCCTATGCTTTTTTTACCACGTCCCCTTACTGACTTGTCTGCCACATGACGTTTAATATCCCCTCTTCATGCCCTCCAACACCGTATAGCCTAGACACCCAGGTTTCGCATAATAAAACTCTTGAAAAATATATTTTCCTGTTTCATAAACAAATATCTTACTAGATCTCCATTTTATTAGCATTATATGACTTGCTCGTATGTGAGGGGTGTCCTTATCCAACAAAAGTAGTGGTGGGAGCAACTACACATGATCATCGTTTTCAAGTGACATATTCAAGACTACAAACTCTTCCTATATAAGTACATCCATCGTTACATACTGTTCTTGTAGCCCTATCTAAGACCAATGTAATTCTTACAATGACCATAACATAACCATCGAGTTAGCCCTTTATTGCATCTAAATATCAAACCTCATAAACTACTCGTCGTGATCTATAACTAGAGATATATTTAGAATTCATATTCAGTGTATATTGCCCAATGCAGGCATCCCACGGTTATTTCAATTTTTGTTGATTTAAATATAATTTGGATATCCATATGTTATATCCATTAATATCCTAGGATTTATTATCCATCACTATGGAATGAATATTCTCACATGTGCAAAATGTAATTTATGTAAACGGCATTATAAATACACTTTTTATGGAACCCGGGTGGCGAAGCTAGAGATTTCCGACGGGGGGTCGAAAACGTATATACCCAAAAAATTATGTAGAATCGGGGGGTCGAAAACGTATATATCCAAAAATTTCTATACAAAAGCCCCCCCCCCCTCCCCGAAAACCTAAAAAAAACTTAACCCCCATCCTCAAAATAGAGTGACAATCATTTAGGAACCACCATTTATACAAAGAACCACAAAACCACTTGTGAACACAACCAAAACTACTTAATAACACAATTTTTTAAACCTAAAAAAAAAAACTAAAACCCCCACCTCAAAATAGAGTGAAAATCATTTAGGAACCACAATTTATGGCGAAAACAACTTGTGAACACAACCAAAACTACTTAAAAAGCTTAAAAACCACACAATTTTTTCCATTAAAATCGTGAACCACAAAACCACTTGTGAACACAACCAAAACTGCTTAATAACACAATTTTTTTAAACCTAAAAAAAAAACTAAAATCCCCCACCTCAAAATAGAGTGAAAATCATTTAGGAACTACAATTTATGGCGAAAACAACTTATGAACACAACCAAAACTACTTAAAAAGCTTAAAAACCACACAATTTTTTCCATTAAAATCGTAACTTATTATAAGATTTTTTTTGAATTTTTTATTAATAAAAAGTGGCGATTTTAATTAAAAACAAAGTTGAAAATTTAATTGTTTTTAGCATTTAGTTTTGGTTTTAGTTTTTGCATTTATTTGGCGGTGGGTGGGTAAGGGGTTTAGGTTTTTGGGGTGTGGATGGGAGGTTTAGGGTTTTTTTAGGTTTTGGTGGGGTTTTTATTTATTTATTTATTTATTTGAGAAGGGGGGGGGGGTGTTTAAGATTTTGGGTGGTGGTGGGTTAGGGGTTCATTGTTTGTTTTTTGTTTATTTTATTTGTGTTCACACGAGTTCTTGTAGCTCTCTCGTTAAAACTAGTTCTCGCATAAACCCTACGCTATATACAGGGGATGGATCATTAGAAAATTAGTTTAAATTAGAATAATAAAAAAAACCTAAAAAACATACCAACTTTTTTTTCTTCTAAAAGGTCGCTATTTTTAATTTATAAGAACTTAAAAGTATTGCACATGTGTATACGAAAAAAAACCTAAACCCTCTAACCCACCCAAACACCGCCACCCCCCAAAAGCAAAACACCAAGGCTAAATTGCATGTGCAATATATACATATAATGCACATATGCAGTACTATTTTTTATTTTTAGAGAGTTTTTTTTATATAATGGAGTAAAATGCCAAAATGATCCTTGAGTTTAGGCTACTTTTGCCACTTTAGTCCAAATATGAAACATTTTGTATCTGGGTCCCCGATGTTTTATTTTTGTTGCCATTTTCATCCAATTGGCAAACTGAGTTTGAATTTTCTGTTAATTTCTCCCTTTTTTTGTTGTTTTCCTCTTTTAATTAAAATACATTATGGCATAAAATGACGATTATACCGTTCATTAAAATTAGGAAACTAATGAATGTGATCAGTACTTCAGTAGCATGTAAAATACTATTATTGTATAAATTTTATCATGATAATTATTACACTATTGCATAGAGTTAATTAAAACAACTTGTAAATGTGATTTTTTATAACACTGTCATGACATGATAAGTTTAAATACCAATTATTCCTTTGAAGTGATAACTTATACATTAAACGAGTAAAATTCACCCCGCGCGTTGCGGCGGGAATTTAGTCAAATATATTTTATTCATCGACACGCACCATATCAGCCAAAAGAGAACAAAATATAAAATCTCTCAAATATTATCTAAAGCAGAATAAACAAAGTGAGGTTTCTGTAGACTATTTTTTAGGGTTAATTTAGAGTGAGATTTCTGTAGAAAAATGGTATTAAAATGTAGAATAATTGTTAATAAAAAATATTAAATATACGATCCATGTTTTAGATTTAGATTACTACTAAGATATGTGACGTGTGCGCGTATATACATATTTTTATAATGAAATTACACACTATTCGGTTTTAAATTTATAAAAGTGATTTATACTTCAACATCAAAACACACACGAAAGAGGCAAGTGTACCCCGTCATATACGCAGTAAAGTATCGGTAAGAACCAAGTATCGATCCAAGGAAGTGGGTGGAGGAATAATACTAGACCTTTGTCATTAAATTAACGGAAGAAAGATAAGTTGTTTGATTTTATATAAACTAAAATAAGCATAAACAAATATTTAATAAAACATAGTATACTTCAAATAAGAAAATAAATATATAGCCTTGCTTTATACACAACCATAGCATGCAAACTAAGTCGGTTTTGCCACTAGAAACATTTGTCAATTCTTCATTTTCAAGACAATTAGTATCCCTTTCGAGAATCCTAACATGACAATCATTCGGAAAGCTAAAACGATAAATACACTTTAACCACCTAAAATTGTTCTTTAACGTGCAATTGATAAATGTCTATGAAAATCTCTTAAAAATAAGTTAGTCATCCGTTAGGAGTTTTCTAACCTCACTTAATCAAGGAAAGTGACACCGATAAACACAATGCAACCACCGAGACAAGCATAAACTAGATTAAATCACAACCGAGTTCATTTTACAAATCTTGCATATAAATTCACCAAGATAACAATTTTGGCCTAAACTACTAACTAAGCTAACAATTCATGGCAAGAATTCATAACAACACCATTTAACCCGTTAAGGTCCTTACGTGACGGAAAGCTTTCTTGATTAACAATAATTACATTTTATTAAACCACTAACCATTTCTAGTATCATGGTGCACACATTTTAAACAAGTTAAGCATGTTCAAAGTCTACTAATACATGATTAATTAAGCTTCATCTTTCAACTATCTCAACTAACCATATACTAATCATCCAACATAATAACTAATAATCAAGAAATCAACAACAATAACAAGGTTGCAAACTAATCATCAAAGATTATCATAGAAAATACTTCCAAGTGTCATTACAAACAAAATTAACATACTAATGGTTATAATTAAGCAAGGGATTGTTGTTTTTGCCCAAAGGCTTACAATAATACATAAAACATTAATCTAAATGCTTGAAACATTAACAAAATTATGGAAAGATTAGAGGATCAAACCAAAAACAAGCACTAGATTAAGAATCCGTATAGTAATTGAGCTAAACGGCACAATGTGGCTTGAATCCGGGTCAAAAGCAAAGCCTCCGGAGCCTGTAAAATCGCCTGTGAAGCTCCCAAAATTCCAGAGTTACGAGCAGAATGTTTCTGCATGTTTTTTATAACATTTTGCAATCGCACGGTCGTGCCAACAAAGTGCACGACCGTTCACTTTTTGAATTATTGGAGTTACTGTTCACCATACCGCATGACATCATCAGATCTTGACCAGTCTTCGATCTCGCACGACTGTTCCTTTGGTGGCATGATCGTGCATCTCCGGGTAAGGGTGGCACGAGCTCTTGAACGGGCAGTGCATAGCCGGGGTTGTGTTGGACATCGGATCCGCACGGGGTGCAACCATCCGCACGACCGTTCATCTCCGGGATTGGCTTGCACTCCGAATCGCACCATCGTTAACTGCCGGGATGGGCTATATTGTCGGATATGCACGGTTGTTCCACTCATTGCACGACCGTGCCAAACACCCAAGTCAGAATCTCCACAGAATGTTCGCAGCTTTGTCGTTTCGTCCGGAAAGTCCTCGTTTTCACTATCTTCTTGTTTGGCATGCTGTTTTACGCCTGTAAACAAAAGTATACCTGATTAAGTATCCGAATAACGGTTTTACGGCCGAAAACGCATAAAATGGGGATAAAATGGGGGACTAAAATATGTGTAAATTGGTGAATATCAAATCTCCCCACACTTGAACCTTGCTTATCCTCAAGCAAGCTAAACTAAAATGCAATAAAAGCTAGAATCTAACAAGAACGAGAATTAACAAACTATCTACTAATATACAAACATACGATTAGCCGGTTTTTCGAAAGACAACTTCAAATGAATCAAACCAAACAAGCACATTCAATTATATGTATGGATAACCAAAAAGCCGTGACTTCACTTTCAATTGACTTAACATGCTAATTTTCACACACCTCACAATGTTCACATACACTCGGCTTTATTTGTGAAACATACATAAAATGTGTATGTGCAAACACTCAATGCCATGTCAATGAAACGTGTAATATCATAAGCTTGTCATAAGATCTCGTCTCCACCAACTAACATGCGAAAGAGTGTAAATCAAGAGGTCTTTACGGGGTGTTAACGTTAGGCTTGGGTGAAGGGTATGGAAATGGATATTTAAAGTGGCGAAACGGCTAAAACTCGGTAATAGCGTTTAACTAGCGTAAAACAATACAACTATACATATATACACCTTAAAAAGGCGGCTTTTGCGATATCGAGCTCATCAACGAAATTTCATCAATTTAGCATTCAAAATTGCTCGATTTTTGTCGACTTCACCCTATTTTAGGGTGTTTTATTTTCTGTTTTTTTTAACAAATATAAACTAAAGGATTTGTACAATGAACAATAAACTATAACAAGCGCTAGTTAAACGATGCTTTTGGTCTAGTTTTAACACTAAAAGGTTAAAAAAGGCTAAATTTGGCTAAGTGGGTGATTTTGTTGGGTAAACAAAGGGAAACACGGGGAAGGCTCGACATGGTTAATCCTAAGGGTAATGTAAGGTTTACGGGAAACACAACATAAAGAACAAGGATAACACAAAGGGTTTTCTAAGTGCCTCTATCACTTCTACACAATTTCGCAAGTTCATGGTCTTAACAAGCATGCTAGTGACAAGTTCTAAATTACACATGACATCCGGCTCACTCCTACTCTGAAATGAACAATCATATAACAATTTTACGGCTCAAATATGCTCACATAATCGGAAGGAATGGGTAAAAGTGTGAAAATTCTCATGCAAGTCCTTCTTTGTTTGTCACGCTTTCCGGTTTTCTTTTTTAAAATTTATTTTGCTTGTCGAGTTTTTATCATGTCCGAAGCTTTCTAAAACACAACCAACCGGTTTATTAGCTAAAAATAATATATACAATTTACTGATATTTTTGAATGATTTTTCTGAATTTTTTTTTAGGACAAACAAAGTTAACAAGTTAAACCCCTCCCCACACTTGAACTTCGCATTGTCCTGTAACACCCTAGTTACTATTTAGCGATTTTATATGTAAATACCAACAATTAGATGTGTAGTTAAGACTACACATACTATAAAAATACGGGTTTATTAAAACTTTTACAAATCATAAGTTATTCTACATAACGTGATCGGGTTCGTCGTTAAAAATTTACAACGAGGCAATGTGCGGAAGCATGTGTCTTTATCGTGTTCGGTTCTTCATTGAGCTTGATCGTCTTTCAGCATCCAAAATGTACCTACATTTCATAAACATGAAATGCTTTAGTCATACTGGGATTAAAACGTGTTTAAACGAGTCCGGTAACGAATATGAAAGGAGAAATCCCAACGTTAATCTCTTGATCTCAAAACAAAAATTTCAACTTGGTCTCCACCGTAACTTACGGTGTCACCGTAAGTTACGGTGGCCTCTGTAAGGATATTCCCCCACCGTAACTCAGGGGTTAACTACCGTAACAGTTTTAGCTCCACCGTAACTTACGGTGGACACCGTAAGTTACGGTGGCCCCTGCATCCAGCCTTCCCATTTCGCCTTTTTGACACGAAAACTTTCGTATCTTTCAATCCGCTTGTCCGTTTGACCTACCGTTTCTTCCTACGTGATTGTAATTTGATTCTCCACCTTATGGAGTTAAAATCCAACATTTGATTTAACAAAATTTCAGACTTTTAAGTCTTCGGCTTATTACCCTTTTTACCAAATTTTGACCCGTTCGATTTTTATCAAACAAACAAGTTTGTTTGATCCTTATTTCTCATAAACCTATTAAATTCAATTATGTCTAACATATTTGGTTCCAATTACAGATTCATATACCTTCTTAAACCTATTTTCACTCATATGCTTATTTTGACCCGTTAAGGGTATTTAAGCATATTTTAAGCACCAATTGCTTTCATTCGTTTCTAAATACATATGCCCACATTTCTTATCAAATGATCTCCCACCACAACTATATTTGTGGTGGATTCAATGTGGTGATTTATATATTTCAAATGTTACCCTTCAAATCGTTATTTTACGGCAAAGACTCTTTATAGAGTCATTTGACCAATATTTTACATCTTTCGCTTTTATACTTATTCTAAGTATTGACTTGATTATAAAACTCGTTTTCAAGCGACTTCTAAGGGTTGTTTGCTTAATTTTACTTACAAGGGCGTTTTGGTCACTTTTAACCCTTCTTTTACGACGAAGGGCTTGCTTAAGCCAAGCACGCCCAAAAATCTCATTTTTAACCAAATCTTGTTTTCAAAACACTCTGTCTTTAATTTAAATCCTTCGGTTTACCTTTTAAGGTAACCGAATGTCCCTTTTTACTTTGCCTAACTCTCATAGATCTCCAAGTTCTAAATGAGGAGTTGATCTATTATACATACCTGGCCCGGATCAACTTATTAACCCGGTTTTAATACCTTGCTTTATATTCGCTAATTAAGAACGATGCGAATATCCATTGAATATCTATTCCTGTAAGCATATAACTCGACAAAAGAATCATTAGTCTATATAGTCAAAAGGTGTTGTCTACACCTTTTGACCCGTTTGGCCGAATTGACCGTTTATCTTTGCGAGATGATATTTATTATCATCTCCTCTACATGACTCGTTCCGTTTAACACCGTACAGTCATTTTAACTTATAAACCGTTTATTACTTTCAACATAATATGACCGAATTATCGATTTACTTCTTTTTAACCATTATTACGGTTTCTTTCATCTTTGATTATCTTGTTCCGTTCGACTACACGACGGAACATCATATTTCAATTGTTTAGATATCTCATTCGTAATTTATATGATGAGAAAATATTCCACTATTTAAGACTAGTGTAAGCTAAACTTACCTTGCATCCCGAATACGCTTTTCCTTTATGCTTGACTCGTTCGACCCGCTTTCTCCCCAAGCTTCACCTGGCTTGTTAAGCGCCAACTATCATTCATTATTCAAGGTTGTTAGATTAGTCACTCCAAATCATGACTTTCACACCTTATAATAAATCATGAGTTTAATCCTTGTGTCAAGACGCACTTCTAATCAATTATGAACTCATAACAAAATCCCTATTTTGTTCAAGTAGTCATTCATACGAGTTAGTATGGCGTTTATAAACACCAATACTACATTAATTTCATCAAATCAACTAAACCCATTTCATAGCAATTATGATCTTGTGCACAAATTCATGGTTTAATCGAACACCTTCTATTTGTTATCATGCATGTTGATTCTAAGCATAGTTATATCATTAAAATCATCATAACATCAAAACCCACTTATCTAAGTGTGTTAATTCACCAAATTCATCAATCTATAGCATGTTATGTATGATTTTCACTTAGGGTTTCGTTCATAAGCAAGTATACATCACTAATCTAGCCATAGCTTCTATAATCCATGCCTAATTCGCGATTAGGATGATTATCAACTTTTTACAACTTCATGAATGTTAGAAATTCGACATACCTTAGGATCCCCTTGACTTGGTGATCACGAATATGTGCTTGAATTTCGATTTGGGTTTGATTTGCCCTTCCAATTTCTTGATTTGTGCTTGTTAGGGTTTTGAGCTCAAGATGTTCTTGGCTCCTGTGGATATATCGACCAGAACACACACTTTAAGTGTGTGTTTTGGTGTTTAACTTTTGTTTTAATAAAACAACTTTCCCACTTGGCAATATTGGTCCCTCATGTTTCCTTTTGATCAAATGAAGCTATAACTCACCATTAGTCACTTAATCACATGCTACTAACTAGGTTAATTATTCCTTGTTACTTTAGCGGGTTCGGGAAGTCATAACCCGTTATGTTTTTAAGTCCCGTTAATTCAGACTTCTTATAAACCTTATTTACTTAAAAACATTTATTAACGTTTTATTAAATATTAGGTTTATTTATTTAAATCCTAATATTTACCAGGTTACTTTCACCACTAACGGTATTTTACCCGCTCTTTTGTATTAACGTGGTTTAATTACCAAACCCGTTTTCGGGGTGTTACATGTCCCCAATGCGAAACCCGAAATATAGAGATAAAGGAGAATAATACTCCCCTGATGATGATTTTGATGAAACGAGACTTCAAAGCTGGTCCTGTGATGTGCTCCGGTCCAAGATGTGCTAGCCAAAATCTGCAAGTATGTCACAAGGCACATCAAGACAAAACAGAAACAATATGAACGCAAATAAACCATAATTTACATAAATAAAACTACTAAATATCCAAACATAGATAAGACAAATAAACTAAAGTGTCTGAAACATAAAGTACATATCCGGGGGTGCTTGAAATAGTAGCCAAAATGAACACCCAGAAAATAAACTACTGAAATAACAAAACCACCAACAAACAACCCCACCTAATCCTCGTCATCGTCACCCGCATCATCTCTCGTGTTGGACGGGCCTGCACCTCCATAACCGGGTGGGCTCCCGTATGGGAACTGTGGGGGCTCCCCAAAGTAGTTCGGGAATGCATTATGAAGACCCCCGAAAAGATATGAGAACCCAGCTTGCACCTCCTAGCGCATAAAGTCCTGGTTCACCCTCAGCTGGTCCTGACCAACTCGCAGCTGCTCTATACTAATTCGCTGCTGCTCCTGACTAGCATACAGCTGCTCTAAACTGGTGCGCTGATGCTATTGACTCACCTGCATCTGTTGAAACTGCTGGTAGAGATCAGGATAAGACGGGATGCCCTCTGGCCAATCCTGGTGCTGGTGGTATCCTTGATGCTGTGGTGAATGTGGTGGTGTTTGTGGCTCATGCTGCTCGTGCTGCTCTCCCATCTCCTCATCCTCATCCTCCGCCTCTATTGGAGGCAACAGGTCCCATACCTCGTTGTTCAAACCCTTCAATAAATCCCCATGATCCGTCTCTGCAATATGCCCCATCGCCTTCAAGGAGCGTATATCAACATATAAACCCTCGGTCACTAAGGTAAGACCCTGAAGCACCCCATCAGTCATTAACCTTAAGTTGTAAGCGATCTCGGTCACATACTGACCGCCGTGAATCTGACTGCTGTTGGTTCTTCCTGTGTTGTTCACAAAGTATTCCGCCATCCGCGCGGCGAGGTTGATGTGTACCCCCTCCGCTAGCGCATATAGAAATATAAGATCTGGTGTTGGACAGTTTCCCAAACTGTCCATGCGCCCGCATATGGTATGGCTGAAAATGTGATGCATAACTCTATGCAATGGGTCTCGTAACCTTGAAGCTTTTGACATCCTAGGATCATATGGGTCTCCAACTGTGATATGAGCCCAAAACTCGCCCCGCGCTTCTTCGCTTGGGAAGACGAACTGATCCGTAAAGAACTCGGAATCCATATATTCATTTGTGTAGATTCCAAGTCTTCGACCCAATCTTCCAACCGTCCAACTATGCCAACGTCCACCCAATCTGAAAGTCACCCTATTCTTGTAGCGGAAGTTGGGGATTTTATGAGCATTTGGATTGTCGTAGGAATAGGTAGCAAAGAATTCAATCGTTAGCTCATGATAGATAGGGCGGTCGATGGCGACCAAATGCGAAAGCGGAATAGTTAGCATGTTTTCCAATCGGTCGCGCTGATTTAACATCCCAGTCTAGTCTTCGGGGGATGCCAAACTGGCCCCGCCTATTCCACAATGAGTGAAGTTTTGGGATGCAAAGACGTTCCCTCTCGTCCTCGGGGTCGAATTGTAAGAAGGGATGATTCATCTGCATAAGGGAAGACAATTAAAACAGGAGAAACATAAAAAATTTCATTCGGAACAGCCGAACACATAGTTATGAGGCTACTGTCCCGCTGATCTGAGCGCTTGGCACGGGCGTGCGACCAACCGCACGGTCGTGCGTGCCCGAGAAACAGCGAAGGTGGTCGGCTTATGTCGTGACTGCACGACGTGCGACCAACGATACCACCGTGCATCACCGAGACCACAACAATCCATCGTGAACAGCCGGCACCACACGAGCGTTCCATCAGAGGAATGACCGTGCGACCTGGTTTTTCTGCAGATTTTAAGCCCAGCTCTGAATAGCCAGATTTTTCAAAAATCAACAAGTTTTTGTGCAAACAGGGGTCAGAAAATCAACTGGATGCTCACGAGACATATGATTCTAGCAAGGGCTAGGGTTTCGCTTGTATTTATGAAGGGAACCCTAAAAACCTTGAAGAAATCGAGCAAATCTAACCTAAAGCATGGATGAAACAGATAATCGACAAGAAAAAACATACCGTGCGAAAGGAACTGCGAAACCGTGCGAAGAATCGTGCGGTTTGGGGCAAAATAGGTCTGGAACAGTTGTGTGCGGTTTAGGGTTCGCGACTTGTGAGAAATGGTAGTAGATGTGGGTTTTTATACTGCACAAATGATGAAAATGCCCTTAGCCATCCGCACGGTCGTTCGACCGCTCGCACGGACGTGCGTCACCGATGAAACCTGACCCTGGCACGCTGATCTCGGAACTGCACCGGGTGTGCGACTCGAGGTGCCGGTCAACCCACAATCGCACGGGCGTGCGTCCCATGGCACGGTCGTGCCAGATCTGCAGATCAGTTTTTTCTGCAGAATTCATTTTCAGCACCTGTTTTGACCGTTTTTCGCCATTTTTACCATCCGCAACCTGATCTAACATTTTCTCACATAGACCCTACGCTCGGCACGTTTAAAAAACAGTACAAACTAACGAAAACTACCAAACACACCTAAATTATGCTAAAACGACAAAAACACAAAAAGGACGATTTTACCCCTAAAGCGCTTAAGTCGCTCTTGCTACATTTTTAATCCACGATTCAGTAGCGTAGACTCTCCTCCCCACACTTATGATGTGTGCGGGGCGTGGAGTTCGATAACCTCCACCGCCGACTCGATCGGCCCGGCAACGTAAAGCTTCAAGCGGTACCCATTTACCTTGAAAATAACGCCGTCCGCGTTCTCTATTGCAACAGTCCCATATGGAAATACTTCTTTTACCGTGTATGGTCCTGTCCAACGTGAATGTAATTTTCCTGGAAATAAGCGCAACCGCAAGTTGTAAAGAAGAAAAAGATCGCCCGCTTGGAATTGTTTGTGGTCCTTCAAGCGTTTATCATGCAATCTCTTTGTGCGCTCTTAATACAACACGGAGCTTTCATAAGCGTGTTGTCGTAGCTCCTCCAATTCATGAATCTGAAGAAACCGGGCTTCACCTCCGGTTTTTAAGTCCAGATTTGCGGTTTTTAGAGCCCACATCGCCTTATGCTCCAACTCCACCGGTAAATGACACGCCTTTCCGTATACAAGCCTAAAGGGAGTAGTCCCAATATGGGTCTTGTAAGCCGTACGGAAAGTCCACAATGCCTCGTCTAGTTTGTCCGACCAATCCTTGCGGTTTGCACCAACAGACCGCTCAAGGATTCGTTTTAGACCCCGATTTGTGACCTCCACCTGCCCACTTATCTGTGGATGATAGGGCGTGGATAAACGGTGATGCACACCGTAACGGGACAAAGCTTTCTCAAGCTGTGTATTGCAGAAGTGGGTCCCTCTATCACTGATAAGCGCCTTCGGAGCGCCAAACCAGGCGAACAAACTTTTCAAAAATCTCACGACCACCCTGGCATCATTGGTGGGTAAGGCCTGTGCCTCCGCCCACTTTGATACATAATCAACTGCGACCAGGATGTACTTATTTCCTCGTGAGGGGGGAAATGGTCCCATGAAGTCTATCCCCCAAATGTCGAAGACTTCACAAACTTGAATCCAGTTCTGAGGCATTTAATCACGTGCCAATATATTTGCCGCCCTGTGGCAGGCATCGCACGCTCTAACCCAACTCTGCGCATCACGAAATATAGTCGGCCAATAAAACCCAGAATCCAGCACCTTCTTGGCGGTGAAATTGGCTCCATGGTGGCCTCCGGTAGGTCCCTCGTGACAATGGCGCAGAATATCGGTCGCCTCCTTCCCTGAAACACATCTTCTGATCACCTGATCAGCACCAACCCTAAATAATAAAGGATCGTCCCAAATGTAGTGCTTGACATCCGAAAAGAATTTCCTCTTTTGTTGGTGAGTCAACCCTTTAATCAGAATCCCGCAAGCAAGATAGTTCCCAAGTCGGCGAACCAAGGTGACACATCGCATATCTCAACACCCATCAACGACTCGTGTGGGAAATTGTCATTGATTGAATCCCAACGCGTGTCCTTGATGTCTCCATGCTCCAACCGAGATAGATGGTCAGCCGCTACATTCAACGCACCCTTTTTATCTTGAATTTCGATATCAAATTCCTGCAGCAATAAGATCCATCTGATTAGACACGGTTTAGCGTCCTGTTTGCTGAAAAGATATCTGATGGTTGCGTGATCAGTATACACAATTGTTTTTGAAAGCACCAAATACGATCTAAATTTGTCAAATGGGAAAACAACTGCCAAGAGCTCTTTTTCTGTCATGGTGTAGTTCTCCTGAGCGTCGTGAAGAGTCTTGCTCGCATAATAGATCGGGTGAAAGTGCTTTTCTTTCTTCTGACCCAGAACGGCCCTTATAGCTTAATCGCTCGCGTCGCACATAATTTCAAATGGCAGACTCCAGTCAGGTGCAACTAAAATAGGGGCCTCAATACACTTTTGCTTAAGAAGGTCGAAAACCCTCAAGCAATCATCTCCAAAGATAAACGGACGTCTTTCTCCAACAGACGGGTCATGGGCCTAGCGATTTTTGAGAAATCCTTGATGAATCGCCTATAGAACCCCGCATGACCAAGAAAACTCCGTATCGCTCTCACAGAGGTGGGAGGCGGAAGTCGTGAAATAACGTCAACTTTAGCTGGATCGACCTCCATACCAGCACGAGAAATCTTATGTCCCAGAACTATGCCCTCTTTCACCATGAAGTGACACTTTTCCCAGTTGAGGACTAGATTCGTCTCTTCGCACCTCTTCAATATCTTCTTCAAATTTTCCAAACAATGATCGAAGGAATCCCCAAATACTGAAAAGTCATCCATGAAAACCTCCATAGAATCCTCGATCATATCATGAAAAATTGCAACCATGCATCTCTGGAAGGTCGCCGGTGCATTACACAACCCAAAAGGCATACGCCGGTAGGCGAATGTGCCGAAGGGGCAGGTAAAGGTAGTCATCTCCTGATCCTCAGGAGCAATAGGAATTTGGAAGTACCCTGAGAACCCGTCCAAGAAACAGTAATACAACTTCCCCGACAGACGCTCCAACATCTGGTCGATGAATGGAAGCGGGAAGTGATCCTTACGAGTAGCATCGTTGAGTTTGCGGTAATCAATGCAAACTCGCCACCCAGTGACGGTACGGGTAGGAACTAGCTCATTCCTATCATTTGCGACTACAGTAATACCACCTTTCTTGGGTACTACCTGCACTGGACTCACCCACACAGAGTCAGCTATTGGATATATCATCCCGACATCCAACAACTTAATCACTTCTTTCTTCACCACGTCTTGCATATTTGGATTTAAACGCCTCTGATGTTGTGCACACAGTTTGTACTCGTCTTCCATCAGAATCTTGTGAGTACAAAAAGAAGGATTGATGCCCTTGATATCCATGATTTTCCACGCAATGGCCCTCTTATGAAGTCTCAGAACCTCGAGAAGCTGATTCTTCTCATCCTTTTCCAATAATGCCGAAATGATGACCGGCAAGCGACACTCCTCATCCAAAAATGCATACTCGAGATGTGGCGGGAGTTCTTTCAACTCCATAGACGGTGGATCTTCAATCGAAGGTTTTGCTTTCTCTTCTTCTACATGTCTAATTTCTAGAAACCGATCCGGACTCTGGGAACCATCGTCACCAATCTGATAGACTGGCTGCTCGAAATCGTGGCCCTCCTGCGTAATGCCAATCAGGTCCCCACACGACAGACGTGTGTCCGAATCAATCTCGTCAACAGTGCCTTGAAAATGAGAGCACACACATGCGTCGACAATGTCGACATAGTAAAGCATGTCATCGTGACTTTGCGGATGCTGCATTGATCTTTTGATATCAAATGTCACGTGCTCGTCATTTACTCGGAGCGTGATTTGGCCAGCTGCCACATCAACAATCGTCCACGCAGTATTGAGGAACGAACGCCCAAGTATCAAAGGCACTCTTGAATCTTCGTCCATGTCAAGAATAACAAAATCCACGGGGAAAACAAATTTATCGATTTTAACAAGCATGTTTTCAACAAATCCATGCGGATACTTGATTGAACGGTCTGCCAACCGAATGCTCATTCTAGTAGGTGACGGGTCACCCAGATCCAGTTTAGTAAAAACCTTATAAGGCATAAGGTTGATACTATCTCCCAAGTCAGCCAATGCATGGCTAACAGACATGTTTCCAATCAAACAAGGAAGCGTAAAACTACCCGGATCTCCCATTTTCGTGGGCAGACGGTTTTGTAGAATGGCAGAACAAGTTTCATTCATCACCATACATGATATATCCTCGAGCTTCTGTTTATTCGATAGGATGTCCTTTAAGAATTTCGTATATTTTGGCATCTGGGCCAAGGCTTCAACAAAAGGTATATTTATGTGTAGTTGCTTAAACAACTCAAGGAACTTACCGTATTGTTCTTCGTTTTTCTACTTCTTCAGCCTGCCCAGATATGGTAGTGGTGGAGTGTAATCTTTGAGTGGTTCCTGTACTTGTTCTGTACTTACTGGGCGTAGCCTGGCTTGCACCTCGTCCGGTGTGCCAGTCGGGACCGCTCCAGTGATCGGTGATGAGTCTGATATGGCGGATCCGGTAGTTTTTCCACTCCTGGTCATTACAGCATTCACATGCCCGCTTGGGTTTGTCTCTGTATTGCCCGGAAGACCACCTGGGGGCCTTTTAGACATCATATGTGCCAGCTGACCAACCTGGTTCTCAATATTCTGAATCGAGGCTTTGTGACTCCTCATTTCTCCCTCATCGGATAGAAAACGATCCTCGCTTTGTTGGTATCGTTTTTCAGCCAACTGATTTGCACTCGAGGAGCTAGAAAGAAGCTGAGCCATCATATCCTCCAGCTTGGAACTAGATTGAGGGGCCTGCTGCTGGGAACTACTCCCAGTGCCCTGATTCTGATATGAATATGGACGCTGCTGGTAAGGTTGGTTGTATGGCTGAAATTGCTGACCCTGAGCCTGCTGTGGCGCTGGAGCGCGCTGAGTAAATCCCAATGGGTTTTGATTGCCCGTATTCGCTCGCCACCCAAAATTTGGGTGATTCCTCCATCCGGGGTTATAGGTATTGCTGTAGGGATTGTTCTGCGGCCTCACCTGATTACTCACAAAATCTACTTCTTCGTGGCCCTCATACACGACTCCCTAAAAGCATGCACCAGGCTCGTGTGACACCCCACACTGGTCACATCCCGAACCAGCTTGCGCGACTATCTGGGACCTATCGAATTTCGATGCAAGAGCCGAGATTTTTGCAGTAATGGCTGTGTAATCGTCCACAGCGTGAACTCCTGCGCGAGATGCTGATGATGATGATGTAGCCCGGCCTCTATCTCCTTCGCGATGCGAGCTAGACTTCAACGCAGCTTTTTCAATGATATCATACGCTTCATTCGACGTCTTTGTTCCTAGATCGCCTCCTGCATTCACGTCTAATCGCTCCTGCGTGTTGTAACTGAGCCCTTGATAGAACGTCAAGACCAGCTGTCTCTTGGAGAAGCCATGATGTGGAACATCAATCAACAAATCTTTAAACCTCTCCCAGGCCGCGTGCAACGACTCTCCCTCGTCCTGGCGAAATGTCACAATCCGGTTCTGTAGCTTTGTTGTTTTCTCAGGTGGAAAATATTTTTGCATAAACAGCTCAGCCAGCTCATTCCAGGTCCTGATGGACCCATCTGGAAGTGACATAAGCCAAGCTCTAGCTTTGTCACACAACGAGAAAGGAAACAACCTCAACCGAACTGCATCCTCCGAAACACCTCTAATCCTAAATGTCGAAAAGACTACGAGAAAAGCAGCGATATGTCTCCCGGGATCCTCATGCTCACGCCCGTCAAACTGCACCGAATTCTGCACCATATTAATAATACTAGATTTAATTTCAAAAGTAGGTGCATCTATAGTAGGCTGTAGGATACTAGGCTCCAGGCCTGCCCCTCCAGGCTGATTCGATTCATTCAAAGGTCGCTCATCGTCCGCCATGATTGCGTTTCCAGCTGCCCCTGAGCCCTCGGCTTCAGCGGGTACCACCTGCTCCTGCTCACCAGTTGCGAGTAGCAGCACTACCGCGTGGGATCTATCACGAATACGTCTCCTCAGATCGCGCTCGGGTTCGTCTGACGGCTCAACAGGATCGGGAGCGGGGGTTGAGGACATCAACCTGCAAATGAAAAAATGGCACAATGAATATTTTATTAATATAATAATGCTGTTATTATTATTATTATTATTATTATTATTATTTTTGGGCTGAAAAGAAACAGAATATTATTTTAAATGGGCTGAAAATTTTGTAAAAATCCGAAAATGGGCCCGAAATTTAATAAAAATTAAAGCAATAAAAATGATCGAATCGGCTAAAGTAAAAATGATTTTCGGAGCCGAAAACTCAAAGAATAAATAAATAGATAAATTCGAATTCGAACAAATAAATGGAATAAAAATTTACAAGTGTACAAAATAATCTAGAAAATGAATAAATTGAATTAAAAACAAGAAATATTAACAAATAAATAAATGAATAAACGAATCAGAAAATATTCACAAAATATTCAAAAGTATATACATCGATAAAATCATGACTCGGGTCGTTCCTAAAGCTCGCCAGTTCCCCGGCAACGGCGCCAAAAACTTGACGTGTGCGCGTATATACATATTTTTATAATGAAATTACACACGATTCGGTTTTAAATTTATAAAAGTGATTTATACTTCAACATCAAAACACACACGAAAGAGGCAAGTGTACCCCGTCATATATGCAGTAAAGTATCGGTAAGAACCAAGTATCGATCCAAGAAAGTGGGCGGAGGAATAATACTAGACCTTTGTCATTAAATTAACGGAAGAAAGATAAGTTGTTTGATTTTATATAAACTAAAATAAGCATAAACAAATATTTAATAAAACATAGTATACTTCAAATAAGAAAATAAATATATAGCCTTGCTTTATACACAACCATAACATGCAAACTAAGTCGGTTTTGCCACTAGAAACATTTGGTCAATTCTTCATTTTCAAGACAATTAGTATCCCTTTCGAGAATCCTAACATGACAATCATCCGGAAAGCTAAAACGATAAATACACTTTAACCACCTAAACACAATGCAACCACCGAGACAAGCATAAACTAGATTAAATCACAACCGAGTTCATTTTACAAATCTTGCATATAAATTCACCAAGATAACAGTTTTGGCCTAAACTACTAACTAAGCTAACAATTCATGGCAAGAATTCATAACAACACCATTTAACCCGTTAAGGTCCGTGCGTGATGGAAAGCTTTCTTGATTAACAATAATTACATTTTATTAAACCACTAACCATTTCTAGTATCACGGTACACACATTTTAAACAAGTTAAGCATGCTCAAAGTCTACTAATACATGATTAATTAAGCTTCATCTTTCAACTAACCATATACTAATCATCCAACACAATTACTAATAATGAAGAACTCAACAAAAATAACAAGGTTGCAAACTAATCATCAAAGATTATCATAGAAAATACTTCCAAGTGTCATTACAAACAAAATTAACATACTAATGGTTATAATTAAGCAAGGGATTGTTGTTTTTGCCCAAAGGCTTACAATAATACATAAAACATTAATCTAAATGCTTGAAACATTAACAAAATTATGGAAAGATTAGAGGATCAAACCATAAACAAGCACTAGATTAAGAATCCGGATAGTAATGGAGCTAAACAGCACAATGTGGCTTGAATCCGGGTCAAAAGCAAAGCCTCTGGAGCCTGTAAAATCGCATGTGAAGCTCCCAAAATTCCAGAGTTACGAGCAGAATGTTTCTGCATGTTTTTTATAACATTTTGCAATCTCACGGTCGTTCCAATAAAGTGCACGATCGTTCACTTTTTGAATTATTGGAGTTACTGTTCACCATACCGCATGACATCATCAGATCTTGACCAGTCTTCGATCTCGCATGACCGTTCCTTTGGTGGCACGATCGTGCATCTCCGGGTAAGGGTGGCACGAGCTCTTGAACGGGCAGTGCATAGCCAGGGTTGTGTTGGACATCGGATCCACACGGGGTGCAACCATCCGCACGACCGTTCATCTCAGGGATTTGCTTGCACTCCGGATCGCACCGTTGTTCACTGCCGGGATGGGCTATATTGTCGGATATGCACGGTCGTTCCACTCATTGCACAACCGTGCCAAACGCCCAGGTCAGAATCTCCACAGAATGTTCACAGCTTTGTCGTTTCGTCCGGAAAGTCCTCGTTTTCACGATCATCTTGTTTGGCATGCTGTTTTAGGCCTGTAAACAAAAGTATACCTGATTAAGTATCTGAATAACTGTTTTACGGCCGAAAACGCATAAAATGAGGGACTAAAATATGTGTAAATTGGTGAATATCAATATGGGATATATTAGATTCCTGGAACGTTTTGGATTCGTAAACAAAAAGATAGTATAATAATATCATATATAATTATATTAATAAAACTACTATAATAGTAACAATTAAATTTGCTTATAAAGCTTTAGTGTTGTTATTTATATATTATTATTTTGCAACATATTGTTGCATTAAGAGTTGTACCCATTGCTTAAAGTTTAGTACTATTAATTTGCATTGTTGCACTATATTATATATTATTAATATTAATATTAATATTTATATACTATTAATTTGAAACATTAGTATGCATGTTTAGTTGTAAGTTGTGCTTAAATGTTTGTACCTTAATCAAATATTGGTTGTCAGTTGTGCTTAAGTGCTTGTACCTTAATAATGTATTCATGTTTAGTTGTAAGTTGTGCTTAAATGTTTGTATCTTAATCAAATATTGGTTGTAAGTTGTGCTTAAGTGGTTGTACCTTAATCAAACAATGGTTTCATTACCTTACCAAATTCAATATGTTTTTTATGCATGTATGGTTGTAAATTGTGCTTAAATGGTTGTACTCTAATGAAATAATGGTTTCATTATCTTACCATATTCAATCGGTTTGATCCATTCAAAGTTGTGTTGTTTTATTTGTAAATTATTATTTATAATAATCTAATTAGTTAAGTCAAAATCTTGTATAAATATAATTTGCAACATATTGATGCAGTGGTTGTTGTAATGTTTGCATTATGTTTTGTATAGTGGTAATGATATATATTATATATAGTTAACGATGAACCTGTCAAACGGGAAAAATAGACGCGAGTTCATCGTAACGTGCGAGTCCTAGATCAACTTAGTTTTTTTATTCTATTTTTACGTTTCGGTTTAGTTTCTTCGCATTAACACCGCAACTTCAGTGTTGGTGGTCACTGGCAGTAGTATGGCATTAGTGCTCGCCCCCGCCGCAACGCGGGGGTTGTTTAATACTAGTTAGAATTAAAATTAAACCATAAGGTTAGTTTAGCATTTTTGCTAATAGTCGAGGGGCTATATAAAAAACTGAGATGAAATTGAAAAGGTATCATCTTCTCAGATGATTTGAAACCGTCAAAGCGCCACCCTTCTCCACCCAAACCGCCGTCGGAAACCACAACCACCCTGGAAATCACAACCTCGCTCAACCTGCAAACCCCATACATGAACTTCGCCTGACCACCACACTGCCACTATCGGTTGCCATTTGTCTTCCAAACAATATTTGAAACTACCTCTCTTTTATAAATTTATTTGTGTTGTCAGACGAAATTGAAAGGATCGATATTTTTTTTGAGTACTCCGGTATATATAAAGTTTTGCCGGGTCAACGGACATCAAAATCAGGTGTCTTGATTTAACCGTTTTCTTCACTGGATCTGTGTTGATCTTCGATTACTAATAAGATATTGATTACTATTGGAAAACAATAACATAAAGGATTTGGATTTCATTGAATTTAATTGAATTTGATTACAATTTTCAACTCTGATCTTATTCATGTTAGGCAGTGGGTTAAAGTGACCGGCAATTAAATTTTAATTTCGCCGATGCTTTGTTGGTTATAGCCATGGAACCAACATAACCGTTAATAGAACCGTATCTCCAGTGGGATTTTCTGGATTTAACCGTCAGGGGTTGTGTTGATCAGCAGGGGAAATCAATTGAGTGCGATAAAACTGGCTTCGGTTTTGTCGTACCATGTGCCTTGTTGGCTTGTACCAACATCATTATGGGCAAAAACAAAGTGGTGTGCAAAGAATAAATTGGTAGAGAAGGCATGTGGCAGGGCTGCAGGAGGCATATATATAAATGCTTGAACACGTCAATTATAGACGTGATTGTGTGAGGGACTTGAGTTTTATGGACGTGATTATGTGAACAAATCCATTTGTTATGGTTAACAACAACAGATTATTGTGTGAGGGACTTGAGTTTTATAGTAGTGATTGTTGACGGTTGGTGGTGGTTATGGAGAGGAGTCGCAACCCATGAATTTTATCATAAACCCTTCTCATGAAAAGGTGCCAAATAGTTATAAGAAGTCGTATCCCTTGAATTTTAACGTAAAGGATCTCATGAAAAGGTGCCAGTTGGTTTTTGTATATGTATATAATAAAGGGTTATTGGATTTAACCACTCTCAACTATTGGCTATTGGTCACTGACACCCTCAACTATTACTTTGATGTCCGTCACACCCAACTTAACACTTAATGTGTTCTGTTAACACGTCGTTAACTGATCATTAACTTTTGATGTCGTTTTTAGACTTTTGGGGGGTGTCATAGGGATCTTAGGAAGGTTTTAGCGATCTTTGGACACCCCCAAAAGTATAGTAACAAGCTCAAAAGTTAGTGATCAGTTAACGACATGGTGACAGAACAAAGTAAGTGTTAAGTTGGGGGTGGCGGATGTCAAAGTAATAGTTGGAGGTGACATCAGCTAATAGCTAATAGCCAATAGTTAAAGGTGATAAAATCGAATAACCCTAAAATAAACTAGATTTAGTTTATATTTCGGTTGTTCTTATCACACATTTCTTGAACTTTTAGTTTTGTTTGTTTATCCAAATTCTAAATGTATGGATTTATTGTGACATAATATTATTACATTACTTTTAACCTCTTTATAAGTTTTAACTATTTTGGATTGTTATTTGTGATATAACCTGTTTTATTTTATACCATATAAACACTATATAATGTAATTTATATATATATATATGGGAGAGTTTAAATGAGAACACCTATTTTTTGTGAGAACCATGAGAACAATTCTCAGCCACCCATTTATATTCTCTTATGTTTTAATTAAAAGGTTAAATTGGTAATTTAACCTTTCCCTATTTTCTTATTCACGTTAGATTCATTGTGAACCTTTCCCTATTTTCTTATTCACGTTAGATTCATTGTGAACCTTTCCCTATCTTCTTATTCACGTGAGATTCATTGTGAAAAATCAATCGATTTTTCAACTCGCTCATAATCAATCTCGTAATCAGACGCATTTGATTGTGGATTAGGGTTAGGGTTAGGGTTGTTCAATGATGTTGAACTCATTATCATCAGTTCGGTTGCAGTAGTTTGGGGCATTTGATTTGAGTTCTTGCTAATCAGACCATTTGATTGGATCCTAACCCGCAGGTTGTGTTCGTACACTTAATTCCAATTCCATGTTGTACTGAGTTCATAATCGATTGATGATTTTGTACCATGATTTCAATTCTTTTTTGAGTTCTTAATTTGCCCTAATTAGTTCTGTTAATTAGAAGGGCTGGTTGAAGTAGGCGGTGAATCAACTGTTCAGGAGCAAAACAACATGATGTCGAATGTGTCCAGATCTGATGATGCACTGAACAATAGTGAATCAACTGTTCAGGAGCAAAACAACATGATGTCGAATGTGTCCAGATCTGATGATGCACTGAACCATAGCTCTGATGATGCACTGAACAATTCCATTAATACCAATGTTGTTGATGAAGAAGGTACTACTACTCTAGATGTTCACAAGACGATGGCTAAACGTTATTGTACAATTTGTGGTGTTTGGGGTTATCATGATGCTAGAAATTGTCCAAAAAAATGAAAGTCTATGGTTCAACATGTTTTTCAAGTAATTTTAGTGTGTATGTATTTGTTTGTATTGTACTTATTTGTGTAGTTGTTTCTTATTTTAATGCAATATCAGTATGAGTGTTTATTCTTCTGAATTGTGTGTGCCTTGATGTTTTATCATTTATGTTGTATTGTTTAATGAGGCTTGTGTGGTTGTTTAAGATCTTGAAAGCAGACATGTGTAAAAGCATCCTGTTCAGATTTACACATGTGTAACTGCCGATGGCTTTCTTTTCATCTTGTTCATATTTAATGCAATATCAGTATGAGTGTTTATTCTTCTGAATTATTCACATGTGTAATCGCATACAAACAAATGAGGCTTGTGTTGTTGTTTAAGATCTTGAAAGCAGACATGTGTAAAAGCATCCTGTTCAGATTTACACATGTGTAACTGCTGATGGCTTTCTTTTCATCTTGTTCATATTTACACACGTGTAACTGTTTGTGCTATTCTTTGTGTTATTGATGCCAAGTCTTTATCATATCATAATCCGATGTTCCATATATTCTATTTTATGTTATTTTAGAGCCACATATACAAGATTTTCAGGAATCGGTTCGTAGTACTTTTTATCATTCACCGAATGGCACTAGATATTGGATACCCAATGTAATGGAAGCTTATAGACCTGTTTTGGGTACGGTATTTGCTAAAGAGGAAGATGCAGCTTCCATGTATCAGTCATATGCTGAGAAAGTTGGGTTTGATATTAGGTTGTCGACAACTAAGAAATCAAAAGATGGTACTGTTACACTTAGGTATATTGTTTGTAGTAGATCGGGAAAGCCCAATTGCCAAAATGTTGATTCAATGGTTTTGAAGTCATCTTCCAAGTTGCCTCGTAGCAGTAATTACAAGGTTTCAGACTGTAAAGCTAAAATAAAGGTTAAAGTTTTCAAGGGTTATCCTGGTTTATGGTTATATGAATTTGTTGAGTCTCATAATCACCCGTTAGTTTCAATTGAGAACATGGATTTAACGCGCAAGAGGCGGCAACTAGAATTTAGCGACCAAGATTTCATTCATAGGCTAAGTTTAGCTAAAGTTGGCCCGTCAACTGCCTTTAAGATGCAAACTGTTTTGAAAGGGGGACAACACAACGTCCGTGGTACCAATATAGAATATAAAAATTTCAGCAAGGATTTAAGAGGTTTCATTGGTAAAGGAGATGCTCAAATGGTTGTAAATATGATGGATAAACGTAAAGTTAATTTAGAAAATTACTATTGCCATTACATAATTCGTCGTGGAGAGCTTAGGTCCTTATTTTGGGCAGATGAGGTTATGAAGTGCAATTATAGAGTTTTTGGCGAAGTGTTAGCTTTTGATGCCACCTACGGAACTAACCAGTAAGAATTTGTTTGTTTTTTTTTTCTTTCTATTTTCAGTTGTGTATTTTTTATATATTATTTATCATTATGTTGTAGGTATAATATGATTTTTTTTCCTTTTACGGGGGTTGATCACCATAAGAATTGCGTAACATTTGCGGCTGCTCTTCTTTATGATGAAACTATTGAATCGTTCACATGGATGTTGGAACAATTTCTTGAAGCACATGGTAAGTGTTTCTATTCTACACATGTGTAACTTTGCTTCACAAAGTTTATGTTTTACACCATAAGAATAGCGTAACTTTGTTTTATAAATTCTCAGGTAAACAACCGAGGCTAGTGTTAACCGACCAAGACCCGGCAATGAAACAAGCCATAGCTAAAGTGTTCAATGAATCTGTCCATCGTCTATGTATGTGGCATATTATGGATAAACTTCCTCATAAGGTACATTAAATTAAAAATAATTAATCTTGTCAGTTTTACACATGTGTATTTATGTTTTTCTAGTTTCTGTGTTTTTTATTAAACGTGTGTGATAATGGTATTTTATTTTTAAAAATTGTATCTACAGATTGATGGTGATGTGTTGCAGAATACCAACTTGAGGGTACGTATACATAAGTTGGTCTGGAATGTTTTTATCACTCCTGCCACATTTGAGAAGTGATGGGAGTTATTGATAAATGATTGCAACTTGCAGCGTCACAAGTGGTTGTCTGATATGTTTTCTATTAGAGATCAGTGGGTCCCAGGTTATTTTAGGGACATACCAATGTGTTGTTTAATGAAAACAACGTCTAGATGCGAAAGTTCAAACGCACTTTTTAAGGTATACTCTAGCGCATCGAATACTTTGGTCCAGTTTATGTTGTGTTTTGAGATGGCAATTGATGGTCAACGCTACCGGCAACGGGTTTTTGAGCATAAAACCGATTCAACATCTGCTGCCTTATGCACTCCGTTACCTATAGAAGAACATGCAGCACTTGTATACACCAGAAGCATTTTTAAGGAGGTCCAAAAGTAGATATCTAAAGCCTTATTATCATGTATGAATGGTAGACCTGATGTCGTTGATGGTTATGAACTTTATACGGTTTCTCACTTTGAAAAAGGGATCGTTATTGGTGATTACACGGTAATTTTTTTGGTTTCATATTTTTATTTCTGTTTTATCCTTCATTTGTTTAGATATATACCATTATCAATGTGTCATAATAGATAAAGTTATTATATTTGTGTAATTAAGACACTTATACATGTGTAAATAAGCTGTTTACACATGTGTAAGTAAGCTGTTTACACATGTGTAAGTAAGCTGTTTACACATGTGTAAGTAGGTTGTTTATACATGTTTTTAACTGTTTATATATTTGCAGGTTAAGATCAATCTGAGTGATAACTCAGTTACATGCTCATGTATGTTATTTACACGCATTGGATATCTATGTCGTCATGTTTTTTCTGCATACCGATTTCGAGGCATAAACAAAATTCCTGACAAGTATATAGCTCCAAGGTGGAAAAAAGATGCATTGCCTAAGAAAGTGTTCAACCTTGAATTCCATTATGGTGTTGACAACTCAGAAAGCTTTAAGCTTAGGTCAGAGGCGTTGAATTTAGCTCAGCAATGTGGTGATCGATTACGAGGTGATCCAGTAAAGCTTGCTTGGTTTGTGGAACAAATCAAGGCTATTAAGAACAAAATTTTTGAAGAGGTCCCAACTGATCCAAGTTCTAAGAATAAAGGTGGTGTCTTTGAAGAATTGGTTGGAGAATCACAACCTGATAGTGTTTCTTGTGTGGCTCCCCAAGGTATTAGGAATAAAGGATGTGGGACATCTCGTCGTTTGATTGGCCCGGAAGAGAAACCCAAGGTTAAGAGCAAGAAGAAAAAAAGGAATTGCAAATTGTGTGGAAAACGTGCCTACCATGATACTCGTAACTGTCCTACAAAAAAAAAGAAAAAACAAAAACGTAAACAAAGTCACAGTGACGAAGATAATGATGAAGAAAATGATGAAGATATCGATGAAGATAGTGATGAAGATAGCGATGTAGATGGCGATGAAGATAACGATGAAGATAGCCACGAAGATAGTGATGGTGAATAAAGTTTATCTTTTATTTTCTTTTAGTTTTGATGTTGGATTTTAGAGTTTTAATATACACGTGTATAAGTTCTCTGTTTTACACACGTGAAAGTGTTCAGTTCGACTTTTTATGTTTATGATTTACATATGTTAAAGGGTTTTTACATATGTGTAACTTTCTTATTCATACAATGCCTGCAAACATGACACCCCTAGTTACCGACACTGGTCCTTCAGCCGAGTTGTTGCTTGGGTCAGCTGTGGTCCACAGAATCTGACCATTGTTTGCATCTAAAGCCACCCAACCAGTTGCGGTTGTGGTCCGGTTAGATGGTGCGAACGTGAAAGGCATAAGAGTCGAATGCAATTCTCTTGGTGTGATTAGGTTTTGTTTGGTTCGCTTATTCTAGTCGAATTATAGAATTAAGTTTTTACAACTATAATAATAAAAAAAGTTATACCAGTGACTTTTTATTGGTCTAATCACTAGTCGAATTATCGAATTATCCGCCTTTGATCTAGTGGAAAACGGTATCACAAACGTCCCAGTTACAGCTTTCGTGTTTGGTTCACCACGAGTGGGTAACCGTGCATTCAACAATCGTTGTTGATGCACTACATCTGTTGACTTCGTCTTGTATCGAATCTTAGATTTCATTGTATAGATCAGGGAACGTTGTACGAGAATATGTAAAATTTTATAGGTAGATAGAGATGATTTCGCTCATGTGTACAAGAGGGTATCGCTTATGTGTACATGACACATAAGCGAAATCACTAACATGAGGTATCGCTTATGTGGTCTGTCACATAAGCGAAACCATCACCCTATATATAGGTGATCTCTTGAGCGAAATCATAGGGATGTTCTTGTAACTCGTACCGAAGTGCTGCCGGTGTGAGTTTTGGATGTAATCGTTTGTTAAATCAATAGAATCAGTGATATTAGTGAAGAATCAGCTATTTCTACTCTGTTTCTTGTTATTCCGCACCTGAAACAGAGAAAACTCCTCTGAACGACTCGTTCGGGTCAGTACATGGTCCTACAAGTGGTATCAGAGCTCAGGAGGAGGAGTTCTGCTGAAATTAGCTTGTTTTCTTCTGATTTTCATTGGTTTTTCTCACTTCTACACATACTTTTCTTAATTCAGAGGGTTTTCACGGTTAAAATTGGATCAAAATTGTTAAGCACATAGATAATCTTGCATAGACAAACCCTGGAATGTTTGAGACTTAGATTCTAAGTAAAATGGCCTAAATTCTGGTTCGAAGGGGTTTCGCTTTTGAGGTCAAGATTTCGCTCTTGTGGTAATTTGAGATTTCGCTCTTGTGGTAATTTGAGATTTCGCTCTTGTGGTAACTTGGGGTTTCGCTCAAACGTACAAATTGGGGTTTCGCTCAAACGTACAACTTGGGGTTTCGCTCAAACGTACAACTTGAGGTTTCGCTCAAACGTCACTTTAGGGTTCGCTTTTGTGGCAACTTACAAACTGATTTCGCTTTTACGACACAGTGTTGAAAAATTTGATACGTCATCATGAGTACTGAATTCTACAACGCATTTGCAACACCGACGGGTCAATCTTCAATTGCTAAAGCCGTGAACTTAGAGAATGAGACAGGAACTACACAGAAACCGCCAAAACTTATGGGTATTGAAGAATATTATGGTTGGAAAGATAGGTTTGAAAACTGGGTTCAAGCTAATCATTTGAGATCATGGGAGTGCATTTTGAAGAAGTATGTATTACCAAGAACTGAGCTACAAACAATTAAACAGATTTCAGATTTCAGCAATGAAGAACGAGAGATGTATCGGGCTGAAAAAATGATGATTAGTTTATTACAACAGGCGATCAAAGAAGACATATTCATACTTCTTCAACATGATAAAACATCGAAGTCGATTTGGGATGCTTTGAAAGTAAAGGTTGAAGGAAGTGCAAATATGATTAAGAACAAGAAGTCGTTACTTAAAAAAGAATTTGATCTGTTTACAAGTCTGCCTGGGGAAGACACGAAGAAGTTAATTGAAAGGTACTGTCATCTGGTGAGAACGATGTCGATGATGGACATAACAAAGGAAAATGAGGAATGGGTTGATAAGCTAGCTGATGCTTTACCACAGAAAGAGTGGGGAACGTATTTGATGATACTGAAAAATACGGGTGTTTATGATGGTTTATCGATATCTCAATTCATTGAAAAGATTGAAAGTCAAGATCTGGAACAGCAAAAGATTGCCAGGATGAATAATCCAAGTGGTCAACAAGATGTGAAAATGTATTACAAAGGCAGTGTTCCTACATCAGAAGCTGAAAGAAGTCCTAAGATTCAGACTGCTTACAGTGTGGAGAATTCTACAGAACAAGTTGATCAAAATGCAAATAAAAGCAGTAGTGGTTTTTCATCATACCCAAGTGTTAATCCTAAGACTTCATCAGAGAGCACTAGAATGGGAAATGGGTGTATAATTCAGTGCAATATAGCTCTTAATCTGCCAGAGGGTAAAAGTTTTTCAGAAGACATAGCAAAGGATCACATGGCATTACTTGGTTCTGTTTTGGTATCTTATGAGGGATTGGTGGCTGGTCGGATTGGAAATCCTATGTTGACAAAGGAGGATTATGATCAGATAGATGCCGAAGAAATGGAACTCATGGATATTAAGTGGTGTCTTGCTAGTGTTCTTCGAAGGGCTGAAAAGTTCAAAACAATCACTGGAAGAAATGATTTTCTTGATGCTTGTGTTTCTAATTTAGGATTTGACAAATCTAAAGTTACTTGTTTCAGATGCAGGCAAAAAGGTCATTTCAAACGAGAGTGCAAAAACAGAGAAGTGAGTGGTGCTCAGAATCCGTTCGAAAAAGAAGACTACTACCGGAAAGCCATCTATCAGCAAGTTGGTCAATTACAAGATTCACAAACGGCTCATGGTAGAAAGATTGAAGATTCGAAGAAAGGATGCTTGGTAGATTTTAACTGGAGCAAATATATATCTTCTGAAAACTCAGCATGTTTGGTAGATCAGAATGATGAAGAATTACCTGAAGGGTTTAGCTGGGATATGTTTGTGGATGAGAAAGGTGGTTTTAAAGCTTTCATTGCTAAGATAGTTAAAGAACCAGATCTGTTTGCTACCTGGATGAAATCTATTGGAGAGACTGTGAGGAGTGTGAAAGAAGAATCTGATGCATCTAATGAAAGTTCTGACAGTGATGAAGAAAGTCTGAAAAGTTCTGATGAGAGTGTTCAAAATGATGATAGTTCAGAAAAAGAAGTTGTTTTTGATCAAACACCAGTTGATTCTGGTTGTTCAGATACTGAGTCTGAAAAATCTACACAGTTTGATCAAACTCCGGTTGATAGCAGCTGTGATGATGAAGAGGAAAAACATATTAATGTTGCAAAAAGACATTTATCTCCTGAAAGTTTTCATTTTTATTTTGCAGATAGAATGGAGAAGCTGAAAGAAAAAAGAGCTGAAAAAGAACAACAACAAGATGTGAAGATTGAAAATGTTGTTGAAGAAGAAAAGGTGACTGAAGTTGAAGAGGAAACTTGTAAAGAAAAAATTATTGAAGTGGTGAAGACTGTAGAGGTTGAAAAGATTGTTGAGGTCGAAAAGCCTTGCACAAAGTGTTCAGAAATTTGCAAGAAGTGTGAAGATAAAGATGTGTTATTGTTTGATCGTGAAAGATTGATAGAGAAGCTGATATCCGATATCAACTATGTGAAGGAATCATATAGTGTGCTGAACAGAACGGTGACAAGTCTTCAAACAACAAATTCTGAAAGAGAGAAGGCGTTAACCATGACTAATTCGACTTTGATGCAAAAGCAAAAGGCAATCAATCATTACATCGAAGAGAATGCAAAACTGAAGCAGGATTTGGAAAATGAAAAGATTGAGAACGAAAGAATCAGAAGGTTACTTCTTAGTTATTCATGTTCTGACTATGTGATTGATAGAGTTTATCCTACTGTTGCAGGTTTTGAAGCATTTGAAGATGAAAGGAAAAAGAATGAGACTGGTAAGAAATCGACTGTTAAGTATAACAAGTGTCCGCCTCCTATCTGGGAAGGTTATTCTCCTAGGAAACCAAATGAGGAGCAAGTTGAAAAAGCAGTCAATATAAAGTTAAAATCAGAGGAAACTGACGTTTTACCAGATAACATTGATATCACGTTTACCTCGTCTGATACTGATCATGAGTCTGAGTTAATCAAAAAGATGGTCGATCAGGTGTTGGATACTGAAGAGGTGTCTGAGTCAAAGTCTGAGTCTGGGTGTTCAAGTTCGTCAATCAAAAGTTCGAGTTTGTCGGTCACAAATTCCAAATCTTCGGAAAAACGGTCTTATAGTAAAGAATTTTTGTTATCAAAAGCAAATTTGGATGATGAAACATTTAAAGTTGCATATACTTTAAATGGTTCTGACAAATTATATTCTGATGAAGAGTTTCCTATGGATAGTGTTAGATTTGACAAGATCAAAAAGGTTTTCAAAATCACAGAAATTAATATTTCTGACACTAAAAATTTAAATCTTAATGAAAAATCTAAAAAATACACTTCAAGAGTTCAACAAAGGTTAAACAAGAAAAAAGGGAAAAAGGATTACAATTTTAGTTCTGGTTTTCAAAAGAAAACAAACCAAAATTGTAATTACAAAAGAAAAGGTTTAGGTTTTATTCAGCAAGAAAGTTACAGAAAGGTAAACAATTCTAAACCAAAAACAAAATTTGTTTCAGGTGGAAGTGTTGAAGATGAACAGAAGAAACCTTTCTGGAAAGAAACAAACCAGGAGTTTCTTGTTGAAAGAAAAAGAACAGGAACTGGAGTTTTTCATTCAAGAGACATTCCAAAAGACACAAGAACTTGTTTTCAATGCCAAGTTGTTGGACACATAGCTCACAATTGTCCAAACAAAATCAACAAAAAACAGGAAGTCTCTGCAAAACTCAAAGAAAAACTGGTTGAAAAGAATGTTTCACCAACTGCAAACTTCAAAATTTTTGAAAACTCAAAAAATGAAGTTGGTGAAAGTTCTAAAAGATTTTACAAAAAGAAGGCTCATCTTGACAATCAAAAATGGGTTGTTAAAGAATCTGATGTAAAATCTGGCAATGAATCTGATTCCACAAAATCAGAGGAGTCACAAAATGAGATTGATGATTTGTTGAATGATGCTGATATTAAATCAATGAGTGTGAAAGAAATTCAACAAATGGTTGGTAAAATTGAAATCTCAGATTTTGATATTGAAAAAACGTTCAATGGGAATGTTAAGAAAATTTTCAAGAAAATGCTTGATGGGAAAGTAAAGGGGGTTAAAGATTTTTATGCAACGAAAAAGGCAACTTACAACCCTACTACCCAGGAATTGGAAGCCACCAAGTCAAATAAGACTTGGGTGGAAGTTTGCTTTCCTTAAAGTCTTAGGACTTTGCCGGAGATCCCAAGTTTATATCGTGGATCAGGAATCGGCATCTTTCTAATGTTTGAAGATTTTGATTGAAAGATTTTGATAGTGTTTGAATGTTTACAGATTGAAGGAATTGCCGGAGCTTCCAGGTTGGTAAATGTGAAGCAGGAATCGGCATCTTGATTGGTAAAATGGTTTGTGTAGATGGTTTATTCCTACATATGTTTTAAATTGTTGGATATTCTTACAAGTGGTAAGAGGTTGCTTAATTGCAAACAGTGAATCAAGGACATTAAATTGTACTTGATTTACTACAGTTGATAAAACTGACAAGATGATGAACCATATCCCCATACTTAACAAGTGGTAAACCTACAAGTGGTAAATACAAATTCATTTTCCGGAAAAATCATTTTGATTAAAACAAACTTAAGTGTTTTGAAATCTAAATGAGAAAATGGTTTGTAATAAGGGGAGTTCTGAGTGTTTATGCATAGTGAATGGCGATTTGATGCGATTCGATGTCAGTTGTCAATTCTATTGTACAGTTTGTTTTCAAATTTCCTAAAATGTGTTTGCATTTTAGGGGGAGTAGAAAATTTCAGAAAATCCAAAAACATTTGAAAATTTGAAAAAAACAAAAACATGATAAAATGAAAAACGAGTTTTGTTGTGAAAAGAGGAAATGATAGTACATCAGTAGACAGTCACAGTATGCTAAAGAAATGTTATGTTTAAATAGTATTAAACGGTCTCACTGATGATATGCCGATAGGTTTTTACACATTTAGTAAGCTTTTTCGGGATATAAACTAAAATTTAAACTTGCTTATTTCGTGGGGAACACTACTTGGATATATAGGTAACCCCTGAAATCTCGTTTGAAAGGTCCCTTATTCTGAGATACTAGGTCTTTATGCTCAGTGATATCTGGGGTATTATCCCGGGACTTCTACTGAAAGGAATTTCTGACCTAGTCCCCGAAGAATACTTTTCTTCATGCTTGAAATATAGCGCAGCCCTCAGCAAATTGATGAAACAATAAAATTGATAGTCATTGCTGTTGTAATGCAAAAGATCCTCTAAAGGGGACACACCAAAAGTCGAAGCTGTCATCTCTCTGCGTATCGAAAGATCGACCTGAGCTCTCACAGCCCTCGTACTATAATTTATTCCCCTGACAGATATCATCTGTGGTATACTCACCTGTAAGACTGAATATTGGGATCTGGATACGGGAGTATATTCAAGAGGTGGGACACATGAATGAGTTTAAGTTCTTAAAACACCTAACTCATATCCTGAATCGGTTGAAATTTGTGTGAAAATTTAAGTGGATCAGTATATTGGCAATCTAAGTGAATTGTTTAATTCTTAATGTGTAACTAAGCTCAACGGTACTTGTGACTTGTCATAAACTGATATGATTCTCTTACACGAACTCACAAAAATATTGTCTGTAAATATTTCATTTCTGCATTTCTTTTCAGTCAAAAATTACAAAAAGATTTTAGTGTGTTTTAGCATAAGTTTTGAAAAATTCAAAAAGATTTTCGACAACTGATATTGAAAAGCTGATTTTCAAAATTGCAAGTGCTAAACATGATGACATTATTGTAAAGAGGGAGTAAATCTTAAATGAAAAATTTTATTTTTGAAATTTTACAATTGGTTCATCAAATGAAAGTGAGATGTGAATTTGAGAGAGAGTTAGTATTGGTGCATATAATTTGTTAAATTTAGAAATTTATTTTTGGGTTAAGATTTTTCCAGATATTGACCTGATGCTGATGAACTTAAGGAATCAAGAGATCTGATCAAGAGAATTAGACTTGATTTTGAAAAGCCAGGTTTTGATATCTGAAGTCTTAGAGAGACAGACAGAGATCCTGAAGATTGTGCTGAAGAACAAAGGAATACCAGCAAATCGAGAGGGGGAGTCTGGAGAGAACATCTGAGAGGAGAGTTCGGAAAAGCCCATAGATAGATCAAGACTGAAGAACTGAAGATACAGTTGGTGCTGAATGCGACTCGTCAACATCTGAGGGGGAGTTTGTTGATGCACTACATCTGTTGACTTCGTCTTGTATCGAATCTTAGATTTCATTGTATAGATCAGGGAACGTTGTACGAGAATATGTAAAATTTTATAGGTAGATAGAGATGATTTCGCTCATGTGTACAAGAGGGTATCGCTTATGTGTACATGACACATAAGCGAAATCACTAACATGAGGTATCGCTTATGTGGTCTGTCACATAAGCGAAACCATCACCCTATATATAGGTGATCTCTTGAGCGAAATCATAGGGATGTTCTTGTAACTCGTACCGAAGTGCTGCCGGTGTGAGTTTTGGATGTAATCGTTTGTTAAATCAATAGAATCAGTGATATTAGTGAAGAATCAGCTATTTCTACTCTGTTTCTTGTTATTCCGCACCTGAAACAGAGAAAACTCCTCTGAACGACTCGTTCGGGTCAGTACACGGTCCTACAATCGTCTCAATCAATTCCCGAATGTTAAACTTCTACACATAAGGAACAAGATCGACCTCATTACGCTTTACCCAAGCAGGTTAATGGGGTATGTCGATGCTAGGATACAATTCAAGATCAATTCCTAATCATCAACAAGTCACTAATCTTCAAAACTAGCAGTTCAACAAAATCTTCAAAACTATTACTTCAAGTACACTTACAAAACATCAAGTCACTAAATCTTCTAAACTATGAGTTCAACTAGAATAGGGGTTACTGATCAGTTCAAGTACACTTACAAATCATCAAGAAGTCACTAAAAATAGATCAACATAGCCAAAGAAAGTTGTTTGGTAGGACCGATAACCTAAAACAAATGGTTCAAAATATCAACTAGTTTTCTGGATCACATTATCTCTATGAAGATTTGCTTTCGAAAGCAAAATCTTTGTAGCGTACTTTTGTCTAAGTAAGCTAATTTGTGCACCTTGTTTGTTGCTTTTTTCCGTTTGGAATCCACATTGCCAGTTCTTTACACCACTTTCCTTGTACGCCTCCATGTGTCTCATAACAAATACTCCACAGTCTATGCTGTTTTTCTTTGTTTGCCAAGTCAGCTTCAGTTTTTTAGGCTCCACGGTTTTCATTTCCTTCCATTTTGCATTATGCATTGCCTTTAGGTAGGCTACAAGCATGTGTTTCTGTTTCAACAAAGAGAATTTGTAAGTTTTATTATTTATATTTTTGACAAATCAGAAAAACTAATTCTGTTCACATAAATATCCGTTCAATTCACAGAAACAAATCAGAAACGCATCTGAACCAAAGATTTAACATTGAGTATTCGGAAAAATCATAAACTAATTCAATTAAAGCCCTAACTACTTCTTTCATCAAACAAAAAGTACATGACAGGAATCTGTATTCATTATTAGAGATAAAACACAACTGACTATCGATTCAAATATATTGAACTTAAATATTAATCACAAATTTCAAGCAAGATATTTATCATAAATAGCTACAATCAAATCCGAATAGTATGCATGTTACCAGATTCACAACTTCGAATCACATATTTTAGATAAACTCGTTCGATTCACATAAAACTCGTAACTCTTTTTATTCACATAAATACACGTTCAATTCAGAGAAATACCAAGTATACTATAAACGAATAAAAATTCTATTTTACACATGTAAATAAGACTTACCACTTTCAGCACGGTATCTTTCTTATTGTAGTCATCATTATCTTGCAGACCAACAAAGCTTTTGGTTTCATGAATGTTGTCAATAACTTCAATTGCTGGATTTTTCAAATCAAAACATATAAGGTAGTAGTGGCCATTCTCAACGATCGGAATTAACACCACTCTAAAAGCCTTTAAATTCGGTTTATCTTCTGATCCTTTTAACAACTCCTTAATGCTTGATGCAATCACATCCAGTCGTCCAGCTTCATCCATTTTTTTGTGTTCAAGAATACCTATATTCTGTGTCGACAAAAGTATTATTATTCTAAACTATTTTATTGGTTTAAGATAACGTTATACAAAACGAGTAAAAACGTTTAAGTTACCATTACACTTGTATCACAAAAAAGTCTCTTATCTGAACCTGGGCTTCGTAATTCTTCATCATGATTCAAAACTGCAGCCCAGCAGTCTATGACATTGCTTAGCAATGTCTGACCTGGTTCTAAAGATCTTAACAAAAACCTTTTTGTTGCAATTCCAGAAGCACTCTCGAACACATCAGCCCTATCATAGCATATCCATCAAAAAAGTATTCATATAACTTTAATATAATTGATTAAAATTGAGTATGCATACCCAAAATCAGTTTCAATCTCCAATTCTTCCTGACATAATTTGGATGCATCTTTTTCCGTATAACCATCGGATTCCTTTTCAGAGTTGTCTTCTTGAATCCTATATCCAAAGTTCCACAATGTGATGTTAAAACTTGTATAAAATATTCAATGTAGCGTATTTTAGAACTGATAAAATGCTTACAGTTGTTGTTTCTCTGAACCTTCCATCAAATAATCCCAGATCTTCAACTCATCTTTTGTTAACGGTTTGCAAATGTCAACTACTCTTACCAAAAACGGAGATTTGGATGCATATGTTGGATGTTTGATTCTATGCGGTCTCTCCGTTACATCCTCCGCATTTTGCTTTTCAGCATCCACTTCTTCATATGGAACTTGTACAGGGCTGATTCCTAAACTGAAACTCGGTTGACTCGATACTATCTGCTTTGACTTGCTTTTGTCTTCTGTTCCATCGAGATCAACCTTTTGCATAGGCGTTTGAGCTTGTATAGGGCTGATTCCTAAACTGAAACTCGGCTGACTCGATACTATCTGATTTGACTTGCTTTTGTTTCCTGTTCCATCGAGATCAACCTTTTGCAGAGGTCTTTGAGCTTCAGTTTCTTTTGGTACAACTACTTCAACAGGTTGATCATTTGTTGTTGTTGTTTGTGGTGTCGGTGGTGTTGTTTCATCTTCTTTTTTATTGAAAAGCTTTTTGAGCTTTTCGTTGTAACTTTCTACAAAAAATTTTACTCCCTCCCTTTCTGGGAAGCTTGCCAACAACTTTTCTACTGCTTTCTCGAAATTCTCCTTGTGCGTTTGAATCCAGTAGTAATGTGTACCAACCTCTCTAAAGTGTGCCTGGTCAAAGTGATAAATGCCAAAAATATTTAAGTCATTTGTTTTACATGCCATTATAAAGAAAAAAATAAAAAAAAAATCTGATTTACACATGTGTAAATTCTCAGTTTCTGTTTTACACATGTGTAAGTTTCTGTTTTACACATGTGTAAGTGTGTAAATAAGAAACATAAACAAATAAAAAATAACTATGACTGGAATCAAACTAAAATTATTTGGAATTAAGGCCGAATTATCCGGTTCTGGCTCAAACCACCTCTTAAATATGAAGTCACGAACTGGTTTGGCAGGCTATGTCTATAACTTTTTATATGTACTATGCACTAAGAAGAAGAAACACATTATTATACTATAAGTTGACCAAAAAAGATTGACCTTTTATACTGTTATAATACTAATTGTGTGTACCTTGCAAGTATCCTGTCTAATAGTTCACCACCTTGTGTTGCAAAGGGAAAGAAAGGGAGTATGAAGGCCCATGAAGTTGCTGTTAAGGTTATCCCCAAATCAAAGGTTTGATTTCTGCTAATTTACTCCATCACTTGTTCTGTTGTGTTGTTTACAAATAACATTTAAAATCACCAAAAGGATAAAAATATTATGAATGGTTTACGTGATTTCGAAAGTGATTATCTGTTTATTGTAGTGTATTGATATAGTAAAATTGTTAATTGATTAGCTGATTATTTAAGGGTCATTTTAATCCCTTTTGGATGATCAATACAGGAGTAACAACAAGAAAACCGATTCTGATAATCTGACTATCTATGGTCATTTTACCTTTTAAGTTTTAATGTTTTATATCTCTATATAAGCAGAGTGTCATATCTTCGACGCTCGTCAAATCGGAATGTTGAATTGCTAAAATTATGTGGAGGTTGACTTCTATGGTCAAAATGATTACTTTTTGACTCTATAGTTAATATAAATACTTAATATTGTATTAAATTCAACTGTATACTTTATACTAAAATAATCTTGGTATGCAATTGTCAAAACTTTTAGTTTGTGTTTTTCTTTACTAATGATAAATTGCTTGATGTTAATTCAGATGACAACAGTAATTGCCATTGAAGACGCAAGGAGAGAAGTGAAGATATTAAAGGCACTAACGGGTCACGACAATCTAGTTCAATTTTATGATGCTTATGAGGATGAAGATAACGTCTATATAGTTATGGAGTAAGTGTTGACTTTCTGTATTTTATCGCTATTTTAAGGGTATTTTGTACAATTTACTTTACATAATATTGTTTTGATATGTTTACTTTTTACCCTTTTGTAGGTTATGTAAAGGTGGTGAACTATTAGACAGGATACTTGCAAGGTACACACAATTAGTATTATAACAGTATAAAAGGTCAATCTTTTTTGGTCAACTTATAATATAATAATGTGTTTGTAGGGGTGGAAAATACCTCCAAGCTGTTTGGATCTGTCAAACCTGGTCCACTTTCTTCAGTTTCTTCACTTTCTGTGTTCTCGGAGTTGGTTTCTTCACTTGGCTCAGAATCAGAACTTTCTTCAGTAACAAATAACCCCCTGAAATCTCCTCTTCCAAACCCCCCTTGTTCAATCTCCATGTCTTCTCTCAGTTGCAGCCTTTGCGACGTCCAATATTCCAGTGCCGAACATGTTCGCTCTTCATTAATTCCTTTACATGTCACACTATCTACATATAAGAGCTGCAAAACAGTTTTCAAATACTTATTATTACTGCTTTTATCATAGTACAATGTAAAATATAAATTGTATAATAATGAAGTTATACCGTTAAAATAGTTAGTGCGCCGCGAAAATAGGAAGAAAGGTCCCTTGGTACCCACACCCTTTTACATCTTTTTATAATGTGTACAATATATTTGCACCAATTTATCTTTGAGAAGTCCATATCTTCATTCAGTAGGTCAACAATTCCAGCTTTGCATAATCCGTTAATATGGCATTCGACCATTGTGTTGACGAACAAAACAATGAAATCAAGCTTGAACATCAAACCCTCCTTGTCTTCTCCAAAAGATATATTTTCAACAATTTTTTTTGCTTTAATTGTGAACTTGTTATCATGCCTTTTTTTGTAAGCTTTGCCTAGTGTCGTGTTCTCTTTTGGTGGGGTAACGGCTGTCAAATCGAACCCACAATTTGGAAGACCAAGCAACTGGTGAATAGCTTCTTCATCTACTTTGATAGCTATCCTTCCAAATATTATTTCCATTGTGTTTGGATCAAACTGGTCAACCACAAAGTGAGCCAACTTTCCTGGGATTGTATCAATCTTTAATGACAGTATTTTGCCAAATCCCATTTTGCAGACTATTTTCCTTTGTTTTTCAGTCAAAGCATATAAACATTCGTACAACTTTCTTGGCGATGATCTTGTTCTTATGCTGAAAAGTAAAGGCTCCCTAACATTTGTTTTCGGTTTCCTTTTGGTGGATTTGGCAGTTTTTGTAATCTTCGCTTTCTTCGTAACCGCTTCAGCAATCTTTTTTTTTTTGATTTGTTGCCTTGTTCGTAACCGCTTCTTTTCTTTTCCTCTTTTTGCCTCCTATTTCAAATTATACACAAAACTATTTTAAACCACATTGTTAAGTAATATGCATTAGTAGCAGTTTGTGTAAACGTCTTAATCACTAATAATCAACTTAGATTACTTACACATGTGTAGATTGACTAATCACTCAAATTCATTACTAACCAGGATGATTTACTTATGTGTAAACTTATTGATCACTCTGATTCAACGCTAACCAAGATGATTTACACATGTGTAAACATCTTATTTACACATGTTTACACATGTGTAAATATCTTATTTACACATGTGTAAACATCTTATTTACAGTAAACAACTTATTTACAGTAAACAACTTATTTACACATGTGTAAACAGATTATTTACACGTGTAAATATCTTATTTACACATGTTTACACATGTGTAAACAGATTACTTACACATGTGTAAACATCTTATTTACATGTGTAGATTGACTAATCACTCAAATTCATTACTTACCAGGATGATTTACATATGTGTAAACTTATTGATCACTCTGATTCAACGCTAACCAAGATGATTTACACATGTGTAAACATCTTATTTACACATGTTTACACATGTGTAAACAACTTATTTACAGTAAACAACTTATTTACACATGTGTAAACAGATTACTTACACATGTGTAAACATCTTATTTACATGTGTAGATTGACTAATCACTCAAATTCATTACTAACCATGATGATTTACACATGTGTAAACATCTTATTTACACATGTGTAAACAGATTACTTACACATGTGTAAACATCTTATTTACACATGTGTAAACAGATTACACTTTCACATGTTTGTGTAAATAGATTACTTACACATGTGTAAATATCTTATTTACACATGTGTAAACAACTTATTTACACATGTGTAAACAGATTACTTACACGTGTAAACATCTTATTTACACATGTGTAAACTTTTATTATATATTTTTTTATATTACAAACCTTCACATGTGGCAACTTCGAGTTTATTTGTCTGTTTTTCAGCAACCTTTTTCACCATCTATTTTTCCTTTTTTTCTGTTAAAACAATAGAAAGCAGTTAAAAACATGTATAAACAGCCTACTTACACATGTGTAAACAGCTTATTTACACATGTGTAAGTGTCTTAATTACACAAATTCAATATTAACTATGACTATTTACACATGTGTAAACATCTAACTTTATGATGTGTTTTATTACAAACCTGTAAGCAATTCTTTAATCATCTCATTCCTTTGTCTTCTTAAAACCATCTTCAGATTCACTGAACTTTCTGTTGAAATCAAAGAATTTAACCACAAGTTTATTTTATTTATTTAATGATCTATGAAAATGCATTTGTCTTACCTAATTGTCTTTCTAGTTGAGCATCCATTTCTGATAATGTATTAACTCGATCCACATTCAATGACATTTCAGAATCTGTAACCAAAAGTCGACAAAATTTATTGTTTGCTTTCAATTTGTTATTCAAGTAATTATTTGATTTAAAATATTTTTTGTTACTTGCCTGTTTCGTCATTGGTCTCAGAACTATCGTCATCAATTATGTCTGGATTTGTTTTTGTATTTGAGAAACTTTTTGCTTTAATCCTTAATATCCGTGGACTTTTCCGACCTGTAAATATAGTGTATTAATACATCATATTCTACAATATATCTTTATAAATCCAAGATTAATGTTTTAGGATGCTTACTTGCCATTCTTCCTTTTTTTCCTGTAGAATCTTCTGATAACAATACCATTAGACTTCCAAAAGCACTCTATTCAAGTCAAGTCATTAGCAAACATATGAGTAAACTCAGCAAGAAAGTAAAATAGCCCAACGAATACAAATATACAACAATCAACGCATCAACCAGTCCAAAATTAAACAGTATTACAATGCACTATAGCAGTTGCAAAATAAGCTTCAAACCCTAACTAATCAATAAACTCTTCACGAGTTACCAAACAGCCACCGCCTCATTCATCGCTTTACAAATCCATAACTTCAGATAACTAATTTTCACATATTTCCAGGCAACCCCTGTTGACGTCAAGGAGTGTCCTAACTCCTACATGTTTATTGTTGATATGCCGGGGCTGAAGTCAGGGGATATAAAGGTGCAGGTGAACATGACAACGTTTTGGTGATAAGCGGAAAGAGGAACCGAGAGGAAGAGAAGGAAGGAGTGAAGTATGTGAGGATGGAGAGGCGGATGGAGAAGTTCATGAAGAAGTTTGCATTGCCAGAGGATGCGAATACGGATAAGATATCGGCGATTTGTCAAGACGGAGTGCTTACGGTGACTGTGGAGAAGCTGCCTCCGCCCAAGCCCAAGAAGCCGAAGACGATTCAAGTGCAGGTGGCTTAAAGAATGTGTATGCTACATGGGAATGAATAATGAATCGGATGTTTGGTGTGTAATGAGTTATGGGGTTTGAAGCATGTTTTGTTGTTTTGCTCTGTTTATAATGAATCTGATATCAGGTGCTCTGTCACACACCATAACCAAGGTCTGAGTTATAGTAAATTGACGGTTAATAACTGCACTTTCTAAACCCTAACAATTACTAAACACAAACAAAGGAACATATTATCAGATCTATTTTCAGAATATATAAACAATCGAATATATTATCATATCAGATGAACAAACTAATCAACTGTAAAATAGAGAATTGATCAAACAAATACAAAACAATTTACTAATCAAAATCGGACAAAATCGGACTGTGGAGAACAAAATCGGTGATTTGTCAAGACGGAGTGCTTACGGTGACTGTGGAGAACAAAATCGGACAAAATCTTAACTAAAAACCTTCATACACCAACTACTTTCAAACTACATTATGTAACAACACATAAATATTGACCAAAAAGCACAAAATCGGACTCTATAAGTAGGTTTCGAGTGGTGCGATTGCATAACAGATAGAAGGGGGAAGATGAGAGGCTTACCGAGTGGATGAATCAGCAGATTTTACAGCTTCAAATCGAGTGTTCGTCGGTGTTTTTGGTGCAAATGATCAACGGTTGAGGGTTTCGGTGGTGCTTACGGTTGAGGGTTACAGCTGCAAAATTTGGTGAATGGGGGAATGATTTCGAGAAGATGATTTTGTGTGTTTGGACAATTATACCCTTTTCTATTATAATTTAGCTTTTTTCATTTTCATTTAAACCCAACTAATCTTAGCCCTTAATTTAAGATGATCTATGAATGAGATTTGTTCTCATAGTTCTCACAAAATTTGGTGTTCTCAAGATAACCCTCCCCTATATATATATATAGGGTAAGGATAGTGTAAAAAGGACCTAAAGTGTGAGAAGTGTGAGAAGTGTATTATAACACTATATATAATACTATATAACACCATATAAACACCGTATAACAATATGTAACACCATATAATACCATATAACACTATGTAACACTATATATCATTATATAACAAATATAACACTATACATCTATCATAGACATGCTATCAGACAACCTATAGTGTTATATTTGTTATATAATGATATATAGTGTTACATAGTGTTATATGGTGTTACATATTGTTATACGGTGTTTATATGGTGTTATATAGTATTAAATATAGTGTTATAATACACTTCTCACACTTTGAGCACTTTTTACAGGATCCTCTACCTATATATATATATATAGGGTTGAGTTCATTTCAGAACTCTAAATAACTACAGAACTTTCAGAACTCCTAATAAACAGTCATTTTATATATAAGTTTTTGTATTTAGGATCTTTTAATCATCTATTATATGTATTTCTTTGATTACATACATGTTAAAAGTAGTTTACATATGTTTAATTGCCAAAATTATATATATGTGTCATAACTAATTACATATATGTAAAAAAACTAGTTTACATATGTGTAATTATAAAATTACATATAAAAATGATAAAATTACTCTTAACATGTATGTAATCGTAAAAATACACATAATAAATGATAAAATTACCTTAAACATAAAAATATATATATAAAAAGATTGTTTATTAGGAGTTCTACGAGTTCTGTAAATATTTATGGTTCTGAAATGATCCTGGCCCTATATATATATATATATATATATATTCTATGTATTATGTGATAAGTCTTTTCACCGATAAGGATTCTATATAAATTTTTTATTTGTATTTTTTTTAAAATTCAACCTGTGAAATACACGGGTTAATAAGCTAGTATTTTTTTTTTTTTGAAATTCAAGCTGTGAAATAAACATATCTAATATTTTATTATTAATATCCAATTTTCAAATTCCAATATTTAAAAAAAAATCAAATCATTAATATCTAATATTCCTTAGATCTCGGTAAAAAAATTATCCCTACCTAATATTTTTATCCAAATCAAAATTTTCAAATTCAAATTAATATGATGACTATTTTTAATTTCTCAAGTTATGAGCTAATTATTTAATAAGAGAAATCATGTATTATAAAAACATTGCAAAACCCATAAAGTGATGATAATTGATAAATATAAATTTGATTTTATAGTAACTTACGCAAAAATTATCTTTTAATAGCCATACAATTTCTTTCCTTCATTTCCTGTTCAAATGATTTGCATAAAATCTATTTTTTAAACATCGAATGTCTTTATAATTTACATCCATGTTAATTACCAACTGCAATAAAAGGATATTATCACTCATAGTTTCTTCTTTTATATTTTTTTTTTTAAGTTTTGTCAATAATAATACATTCTTTTTAAATCACATGATCAAGTTCCCATTTCTCTATTTTTTTTATTTTATCCTATCTTTATTTTAATCTCACCATTCCATATTCTTTATAGCATTTCAATACCCAATGTCACTGTCAGTTGCGGACTCAGGAATTATTTGTTGGGAATGCGGATGAGGTGTTCAATCATATTTTCAAAGGGTGTGGTCTCCAGTTTAAAATTATAGTATTTCTATTATTTTAGTTTTTTTAGCAGAATTATGGTAGTGTTTTGATTTAATTGGTTGAGTCGACGTAACTTTTTTGTGATCGTGTTATGAGTAGTATGTACAAGTAACCAAAACACAGAAGTACATATTAATGTTATGAGAGAAAATTATTCGGCTTAATGCCCCGCAACACGGGCGGGGCAAAAACTAGTTTCGAACATTTTATGGTTATGATGATATTTATGTAATATTGTTATGGTTAAAAACATAATTTTATATAAAAATTAAAAAGGAAAAAATATACTTGAAAATTCAAAAAGTATATTTTTTAAACTAAAATGGTTATATCAGATATCTGCCGGGTATGTCTAATACTCGACGGATAATTAACAACAAGTACTCGACGCGTATTACACTGGGTATAGGACATTGTTTTACAATCAGGTATGTATTGGGATTACAAATATGCATCCCATTCCCATCCTTAATTATAAGTCCATAAATATGCTTTTGAGTAATTAGAAGGTTGATTTGATTCAGGCGTTGTTTTCATGAGATATCGTTATTGCAAAAAGAAACAACCTAACGTTGTCATGAGTGTATAATCAATTAAATATCTTAGAGGTGTATAAAAACGAAACAACCAAACGTTATCATGGATGTATATTCAATTAAAAATATCTTAGAGGTATAAGATATTTTATGCCTCGTTGCTTAAGTGACTTGTTTGTAGCCTTTTTAGTGTATGTTTCTAGTTAATGGTGTTGTCCTTGCACAAATGGGAGTTAAAAAAAAAGCTGTGTACATTGAACAACATTGTCAATGTCATGAGTGTAACAACCTTATTTTTTTAGGTATAATTTTTGTTTGTCAACAAAAAATAGCCATTTTCCTCTCTGATTTAAACTTGTAAAATATTGTTGCAAAATATCAATTAATTTGGTGGCAAATATTCAATTTTCGGTTTATGTTTCCAATTAGGATTTAGAAGATAAAGATAATCATGTATAGTGGAGGGTTCAAATGAGAATAAAAATTTTGTAAGAATAAAAAGAATAAGTTTTTAATCAATAGAAATTCTCCATTTTACTTCATTTAATATGTGTATTTAATGTTATTAATAAGGGCATATAGGTAAATTTCTAATTGTAATTAATTAGTTAACTAATCAAATTTGTAACTCACTTTTAAATATACTATTTTAAACTAAAATAATTTAGGGTGAAGGACAATTTTCGACATGTGTAGGATAAATTTTAGTATGTGTAGGATAAATTCTTAAATGTGTATGATAAATTTAGATATACGTAGGGTAAATTTCGGTAAGTGTAAGATATATGTAGGATAAATTTTGAAATGTGTAGGATAAAATGTTTTTACTTTATTAATGAGAGATAACATAATTAATGGAAGGAGTTATAAAGTATTTAATGTTTCAACATTATGCCCTTTCTTCTTTTTCTTCTCACATTAAATTTCTTCTCAAATGAACCTTCCCCATCATGTATATTGTGTATCTGAATATTATCATGATGAAGTTGTAATAGAGAGACCCCTCGATTCTTGGATAATTTCAAAGTGAATATTGTTTAGGGTGTAAGGCTAGTGGGTATGGTGATGGACCATCCTTGGAGGATGATCCGCCACGTAGGCGCCACGTCATAGTCCTCCTAAGGATGGTCCATCCTCCAAAACTAGAAGGCATGGAAGGATGGTCATAGTCCTCCACCACTTTTATGTTTTTTTATTTTTTTTAGTCTTCTATTTTTTAACATTTAACAAATGTACTAACAAAATATTTTCATTAATATTAAAACCACATTACATAAACATAAAAAAAACATAAACTTAAATAATATTATGCTTCTTCATGATGTCGGTTTGAAGTTTTTTCAACATCGAACGTTTCGGCTCGGGATACTGATCGACATCCATCGTTATCATTTCTCATTCCTTTAGCCGAATTTTTTCATCCGAAATTCTTATTTTCTCATTCGACAATCGGACCTTCTCGCGTAACTTTTCTTCCGCTACACGAGCTTTTTCTTCGACGGCCCGCTCCTTCGCCTTCGTCTTTTGGGCCGAGACGTCATTGTACATTTTTAAGTGTTCCATAAACTCAACCATGTTCGGTTTGGACGGTTGAGTTTGCCTTTGTTTCGTGCCAATGTGAGCCTTGGCTAAGGCTTCTTCTTCGATTGGTGTCCACTTAGTCGGCTTCTGTTTGGACGGTTGATCCCCTACCACTTGTTTGCCTTTGTTTCGTTTTCCTTTTCCTTTAGGCGGTTGGGTTTCGGGAACAACCTCCACATCGTCTTCGGGTTCGGATTGTTGAAAGGGTTGCGTCGGGATCGGTTGGGGTTGAACGGGTGGTGTGGGGTTCGGTGGGAAATTATAAGCACCCCGCATCATCATTTGTTGAAGGGCTTGATTTTGAGAGAATTGAGCGAATTGGTTTGGCGAGTGTTGGAATGATGCAAACGCATTTGATGAATATTGCGAGAATTGGTTCGGTTCTAGCGTCGGATAATATCCCGGAACCGAGAAAACATTAGGTTGGGTCGGGATGTTGGGATTGTTCGGATTGTTCGGGTTGTCCGGGTTGTTGAAGGGATCCATGAAAGAGTATAAGGTTTATAAAAGTGGAAGAAGATTTATAAAAATTACGTGAGAGAGAGATGAAATTTTAGGGTTAAATTTGTGAATGAAAGTGAAAATGGACTGGAAATATATATATTTTGTAAATTTGACCGTTTGTTTGTTTGTTTAAAATGTAAATTAATTTTTTTTTATAACGGTAACTTGAGGTAGGGGCCCCACCTTTTTGGACCGTCGCAAACGGCGAGAAAAGGACGACGACGACGGGACGTGTGGGGGGGGGGGGGCGGCATGGTGTTCCACCCGGCGCCGGAGCTCGACGGTATGGGGACGGAGCCCATACCGCGTAGCCTAAGGGGAACTCCTCAAAGTGGGGAGTGACCTCTTTTACCCACAGCCAATCAGCACGCGTCACGTCAACTCCCCACTTAACTCCCCCCACACCCTCAATTTGATGGCGGCACTCCTCTCTTGGGGGACTTGCTTTTTTTATTTTTTAATTAAGTAAATATCGTTCAAAAAATCAATTTGATGTGCGGTGAACCAATGCCGCAGACAAGTCCCCGCTTAGCCACCCCGAGGGGTCGGCGGCGGTGTTCCCGAGCGGGGAACTCACTCACCGCACGCCACCCCGAGGGCGGCGACGTTCAGCAGCGGCGGAGTTCAGCGGCGGCACACAGCAACAACGTCAATAGCAGAGCCGTGTTGCAGTCTGTATGTTCATGTTCCGATCCAGAAAAAGGGGTGTTAAAGTTTGGTGGTGGAGATGATGATGATGATGGCGGTGGCGGTGTTGCAGGTAGGGAGAGAAAGGGGAAGATGGGGGGGGGGTGTGATGACTGAATACTGATGAATGATGATGATGATATTGGGTTTATAGAAAAAAATCTATAAAGGGTTTATTTTGTGGGGAGGGGTAAAAATGTCATTTTACACTGTCATTCAGATATGGAACCAAACAACACTTTACTGGTTCAGCACTTACCCATTCAGACCTCTTATTCATTCAGCACTTATTGGTTAAGATGTTGCCAAACAGCCCCTAACTTTTATTAAATTTATTAGAGTTAAATGCCATTTTAGTCCCTGTGGTTTGGGCTATTTTGCCAGTTTAGTCCAAAGGTTTCATTTTTAACCTGTGGGTCCAAAAAGGTTTCACAGTTGCCATTTTAGTCCACTGGGTTAACTTCATCCATTTTTTCTGTTAACTAGAGGCCATTTCGGTCATTTTATATGGCTGAATTGCCCTTTTAGTTAACAGAATTACATACAAAATGGCCAAATTGGCCTTCTGGTTAACAGAAAAAATGGATGAAGTTAACCCAGTTGACTAAAATGGCAACTGTGAAACCTTTTTGGACCCACAGGTTAAAAATGAAACCTTTGGACTAAACTGGCAAAATGGCCCAAACCACAGGGACTAAAATGGCATTTAACTCAATTTATTAAATCCAATTTTGATGGGTTGGACAGACTTAACAAGTCATAATCAAAAACTCTCAATTAAGCCTGTTATAACCCGGACCCATATTATATGGGCCAGGCCCACTACCCAATTATCCCATATTGATTCTCAGAGGATATCATCTGATTATCTAAAATCTCTGCAAAGTGACACAAGCCAATGGGTGTGATTAAAGTTCCCCAACTCAGAAAAATGAAGAACCACCTATCAATTTCATAAAAATACAAATCCAAATCCAACATATTCAATCCCAAAAATGGCTTCATTAAAACTTTCATCTCAATTGCCACTACCTCTGTACACCTTCTCCACCTCACCTCAACCCATTCACAACCCCTCAATCTCATTTCCCCACCAAAATAAACAATTTTTGAGCTACAAGATTGCAGTTAGAAACCGAATTTGTGTTCCTGTTGGTGCTAGCAGTGAAGATACCCAGACAGAATTGAGTGTTGCTGCAGAATCAAGTACCAGAAATGATGATGAAGAGGATGAAGATGATGAAGATGAATATGATGACCCAGATCCTCAAGACCTTGAATATGTTTCTCAAATTAAAAGGGTTGGATTCTTTAGTTGAAATTTTTAAAACCCTTGTGTGGTTTTGGTTGGTTTTATGGATAATGGTTGTTTGTGTAGGTTTTGGAGCTTTTGAAGAAAAACAGAGATATGCTTTTTAGTGAGGTAACCTTTGTTTGCAAAGTTATGGTTAATTAATCTTGAAATGAATAAGTGTGTTGATTTTAAGGCAAATTAGTATGATTGATTTCCCATATTAGATATAAAGTAGCAGGACAATGTCTAGGCATGTAAAGGAACCGAACGGTAAAACCTGATCGTGAACTGTTCGGTGGGAAGTTCGTTTATGTAATATGTGAGCGAACGTAAATAAAAAAATTTGTTCACTGAGTTAAACAAACGAACTTGAACACATGTCTTGTTCGTTCATTTATGTTCGTGAAAGTTTGTTTATGTTCGTTCATTTGAATTCTTTTATGTTTGTTTTTGTTTTTTTATGCTCGTTAATTTACATTGGTTTAAGTATGTTCATTTACGTTTGTTTATATATTCGTTAAAAAATTTAGGTCGTTACAGTCTAGTTTTATGAAATAAAAATATCATCCGATACAATCTAGTCTAGTTTTAGTAGTTTCATAAGCCTAACAATTGATGTTCACGTTTACTTTTAGTTGGGGTTCACTGAATTATGTTTGTATATATTCGTTCATCTATGTTCAGCTATGTGGGTTCATTATGACCGTTTTTGTTCGTTAACCAATCGTTTATACTGTTAACGAATGAACACGAACATGTTCATCTTCTTAACGAATGAACACAAACAAGAAAACTCCATTCGTTCAATTGTTAGTGTCCGGTCGTTTGTTCAGTTAAAGTTATACAACTGCACACGAATCAATATTCATGTAAGTTTATGATGGGAATATTTAGGTGAAGTTAACAGTGATGATTGAGGACCCGAGAGAAGTTGAGCGAAGAAGACTTCTTGGAATCGATGATGTTGATGCTCCAACAAGAGAGGATTTGGCTGCTGTTCTTGAAGAAGTTAGTAACTTCTCTCATACACATGAGTGTATTAATCTTTAGAAGAAAGTTAACCAATTTACAACACATTTACAAAATCTAAAAGAATCTTGGTGTATACTTCTCAATAAAAGATAATTTTATTTCTCAACACTAACGCGCTTGTTTTCAAAAATAAAAAATGTATGGATTTTGCACAAATGATGCTCAATCTGCACTTATGCGTCGTTATTGAGATTTACATCATCAGTAAGGGTGTGAATTTTTGACACGAACCCAACACGAAATTCATGGGTTTGGGTTTAGTCTAAACAGGTCAGGTTAGGGTCATCCTGGTCGGGTTGGTGGGTTGACCTGTTTTTCCCATTTATATTATATTATATTTTTTACGATACATGTTATGTCATAAATGAAATTGGATGGTTATTTTATGCCATAATTGTAATTTAAAAAGAGAAATTAACGTAAGATTTTATAATTAAAATGTAATTATATTATATACATTTTTGTTTTTGTAGTAAAGTTTAGTTTTAATATACTAACTTGTGAAAAAAATAAAAAATAAAAAAAATCCGGGGTGAACGGGTCGTGTTCGGGTTCATATGTATGACTCGATTTTCGAGTTGGGGTCGTGTTTGGGTTTGTCTAATATTTTCTGGTTCGGGTCGGATTGGACCCACCAACCCACGACACGACCCGTTTAGCACCCCTGATCATCATTAACAAAATGTAATCTAGGTGAATGAAGGTAAAATCCCACGAGACCGTGCTGCTCTTCAAATGCTGGCGGAAGAAATGGTTCAATGGCCTAATTTAGAGGTAAGAGTTGATACAAGAATAGAAACTTGTAATTGTTGGTGCGGATGTTCTGATGTGGTATGTTATGTAATATGTCTGTGTGTATTATGATGAAGGTTGAAGCAACAAAAAAGGGGCCACGAAAGTCGTTATACGCGAAGGCTACGGACACTGGTGTTGATCCTGAAGTAGCTGCAAAAAGGCTTAACATTGACTGGGATTCAGCAGCTGAGATTGAGGAAGCTGATAGCAGTGATGAGAATGAAGTCCCTTCAGCTGTGGTATATATTAATTGTTTTTTATCAAACGAGAAAATTACGGATAACAATTTTTAACACGACCCGAAACACGAACACGACACAAAAATATTCAGGTTTTGGATTGCATACCTAACCCATTTAATTAACAAGTTGTGTTTGTGTTCACAAGTTTAGCCCGTTTAATTCAACAGGTCGACCCACCAATCTATTTAACCCATTTATTACATATAACCTGTCAACCCGTTTGACTCGTATAGATAAATGGGTTTAACGGGTCATGTTCGGGTTGACCAGTTTAATTAAAGGGGTTGACCCACCAACCCGTTTAACCCATTTATTCCAATCCATTTGACTCGTTTAAATAAATGGATTAAGCAATTCATGTTCGTGTTACGCGTTCAGGTTCAACTTGTCAACCCGATCAGTGGCGAAGCTTGACCCGAATGACGGGGGGTCGAAAACGTATATACCCAAAAAATTCTATAGAACCGGGGGGTCGAAAACGAGTATACCCAAAAATTTCTATACGAAAACTACATATATAACACTACTGAGCGAAAAGTTCAGGGGGTCGGGCCCCCCCCCCCCCCCCCCTTCTATACTTCGCCCCTGAACCCGATACGATCAACACCCCTAAAGAAAACTACATATTACAATAACAATCTGAATCTTTAGATAATTTACTATAGAGTCTGTACGCATTAAAAATGAACTTTGAACAACTTATCAACTTGTTTGACGCATTTGACATGTACTCTTCTTAGCTAAATAAATTAAGTCGACACGTTGATATAACACGACGACCATTGTTTAAATGTGCGTTGCAGGGATACGGCGCGTTGTACTTGGTGACGGCATTTCCAGTGATAATTGGTATATCAGTGGTGTTGATTCTTTTCTACAATTCTCTCCAGTAAGGAGAGGATAACGTTTAGGTTAGTTGATGGATGCTCATCAAAGATTTTTGATGTGTATATCAAATGGCTTACAAAGATTTTGATGTGTGCTGTTTGACATCAATATAGTATCATATTTTTATTATTGTACCTCTTTCTTTCACTATCCAAAAATATACTATATGGATCGGGTCACGGGTATGGTACTTGGTTCTAATTAGAAATAAAGAAACATTTGTTATTAATATTATTAATGAACACACGGATCAGGACGCGTACGTGCCAGTTTCTGCAAACAAAAGCCATAAGTAACCCGTGAATCTGTTGGTTCTTCAGATTTTAGATTTTGGATCATCCACTAGGAGCATAAGAATGTAGATGAGTAAGTACTTTATTTTTAAATTTAACGAGTCAAGTTGCTTGTGAGCTATTCGTGATTGGATCATTAAAAACTCGATTCAAGCCGAGCTTAAACAAGTTCGAGCTTTTATTGAGTCTCATTTAATAAGTTAGCATGAGTGTGAGCCTCACTTCAGCTCGAGTTGCCTTTGAGGTCTAAATGATATATTTATACAAGATTACAATCACGTATATTACATGTGTCGATAAATATAATTTTATATAATTAGTAATAAAAAGGTTATGTTAAAAAAAACATATGCATTGCATGGTTGAATAAACTTGTGTGTTATACTAATAGTATAAAATATGTATTTAAAAAATGAACATTGATGTAACAGTCATAAATTTTGCTAAGTTATTTTTTAAAAATTATTTCTTTCAAACGGGTGTTAACTTTGATTTTTTAATACCATTTATTTTTATTATTATTTAACATATTATATTTTTACCATTCATACTATCTAAGGGTGCAAACAAGCTGAGCGGCTCGCGAGCTACTTAAGATCGGCTCGAGAAAAAACTTGAAACGAGCCGAGCTTGAGACTAAAATAAAGCTCGTTTGTTTACCGAGCCCGAGCTCAAGCCTAGCATGTGAAGCTCGTTAGGCTCGTCGAGCCTTATCGAGCCTTGGTGTAAACGAGCCGAGTCGAGCCAAGCTTATATAAACTTGTTTACAAGCCGACCTCAAACCTAAAAATAAGCTTATTTAGTAAACGAGCCCGAGCCCGAGCTTCACTTATCGAGCTCGCGAGCCTAAAAAGTCTATTATTTATGTTATTTTTACTTAATATAATAATTAATAGATAATAAACGAGCCGAGCTCGAGCTTGAGAAAATACCAACGAGCCGAGCTCGAGCCCCGAGCTTTCATAAGTTAATCAAGCTCGAGCCTGGTCGAGCTCGGGTTCGGCTCGAGCCTGGTCGAGCGGTCGAGCTCGGGTTCGGCTCGGCTTGTTTGCACCCCTAATACTATCCAGTCACATTAAATTTTTTTAGAAAATTTAAAAATCACTCATAAAAACAATTATCATCGTTATGCTTCATTTTTTAATAATTTAACCAACATTACTTTGAACTTGCTGAAACTTTTAAGTAAAAAATATATGTTTATCTAAAAAAAAGTAATAACTGATTTCATATTAAATTCATTTGATTGAGGATATAATAATTATCTTTAATTAAAAATACATACCCATAATTAAGTAGGAGGGACAGACAGGAAAATGGCTTCAATAGATGACATGTATCCCTCATATTCTCTTTTATTATATAGTATAGATATAGATACTAATTGTATATAAAATTATAATAAAAATAAGAGTAAACTGCAATTTTACACCCTGAGGTTAGGGGTCATTGGCATGTCTACCTCCCCTAACGAAATAATTGCAATTTTACCCCCCACTGTTCACTGTTATGTCGCAACATTACCCCCTGTTAACAGATTCTGTCAAGTCAACGTTTATTTTGACTGTTATAATGTGTGAAAAGTCGTTTTTGCCCTTGTCTTATTAAAATTATATAAAAAAATCAAGAATCAACACAAAATAAAAATTCTTCATCATCATCAGTTCATTCCAAACCCATATCAGTTCATTCTTCATCATCATCATCATCAGCAGTTCAATCGTTTAATCGTTGTGTGCTTCTTCATCATCATATTCAAACGTTTTTGCCAGATCAGTTCATTCATCATCATCATCATCATCATCATTCCAAACCCAGATCATCATCATCATCAGCAGCAGCAGTCCAAACCCAGATCAGTTCATTCTTCATCATCATCATCATTCCAAACCCAGATCAGTTCATTTACGTTTGAAAGAAGCACACAAGTTCAACATCATCAGCAGCAGCAACAAATCCAGATCCACAACACAAATCACAAAATCAACGAAACAAGTTTATCATCATCAACACAAATCACAAATCCAAATCCACAACAAATCCAGATCCACAACACCGTCCGATTTGCCGCCGCTGAGTTGAATGAGATGCAATGCTGCCTGCATCTCCGGCCTTGACCACCGCCACCATCAACTCCACCACCACCGCCTTCTCCTCTTCTGACCACCACTACCATCAACTCAGCCACCACCTCCTTCCCCTTTCTCACCACCACCACCATCAACTTAGCCACCACCTCTTTCCTATTCCAAACCCTAACCCTAGCCGCCTACAGTGGTTCCTATTCCAGATCTGGGTTATTAGATGATGTAGAAGTTGGAGTGTGGCTAGGGTTTGTGTGCTTCTTTCTTGTAGCCATGGTTGTAAAAATCCCGACTAGTCTCTGATTAGTCGACGATTAATCACTAGTCGGAGGTTCACCGATTAACGACCGATTAATAGCTAGTCAGTCATTGGCGGTCCTATTCTGACCAAATTTTGGCTAGATGTCGGACAAATTTTGACCAAACCATATAAATTCCTTCCAATTACTTAAAAAAATGGGTTGGTGAGGGGTTAAAACATGTCTACTTTAAAAAAATACATATAAAAATGTGTGTGTATATATGTAACTAAGAATTACATATAAAAATCTCAATCCGATTAACTCCGATTAATCCCTATTAATCCCGATTAATCGCTAGTCGGTACCCCACTGCCCGACTAGCGCCTAGCGATTCTTACAACACTGCTTGTAGCAAATGAACTGCTGCTGATGATGATGAACTTGTTTAATCGTTTAACCAAGAATGAACTGCTGCTGATGATGATGAACATGTGTGCTTCTTTCTTGTAGGAACAGCGTTGATGATGGCGGTGGTTTGAATATGAAGAATGAACTGCTGTAGCAAGAATGAACTATCACTCTCACCTGGGATAGTGATTTAAATATCACTACTGTAAATTCCAATCCAAATGATATTATATGAAATGGTGCAAAGCCACTAAGTAGGATGTGGTTTGAATATGAAGAATTAACTGTTGTAGCAAGAATGACAACGATGGTAGGTGAGAAGTGGGTGCAAGAATCTGTAGGCTCCATGGTTTATGAGGAATCGATTTAATGGTTTTAAATAATAATAATAATATAGGGTAAGATTACCAAAATACCCTCACCTATAAGGGTCAAACAACGTTGACTGTTAACAGGGGTAATGTTGCGATATAACAGTGAACAGTGGGGGGTAAAATTGCAATTATTTCGTTAGGGGGGGGGGGGTAGACATGCCAATGACCCCCTAACCTCAGGGTGTAAAATTGCAGTTTACTCTAGAAATAATTAGTATATAAAAAATTATAATTATAAAAATAATAAAATGAGCTAAGCTTAAGCTTTAGAAAAAGAGGTCTAAACAAGTCGAGTTTGAGCCTGGACGAGTCCAGGCTCGGCTTGTTTTTTTTTTTTAAACAACAATTTGGATCACTGATGGACCACTGAAGTGTTATCGTTCCGCCAACAAAGAAACGCTATGCGGTGAAGGATGTGTGCGAGGAAGAGTTGTCGCATGCAGGGAAGATGAGGGAGAGGGTGTAATGGTAGGGCCCACTATCTTTCAACCAAACATTTCTTTTTTAAAGGAAAATTGGAAATAAATAATCTCACCTAACTCAATTTGGCCGATAATAATCCCAAATCAGTTATTGGTCGATAATAATCCAAACTGGTCTATTTTTTCTGTAAAATAGTCCGCCGTTAAAATAGCTTAACGGAGTTCAGTTTTTCCCGAATTACAAACCGATGATTTAGGGCTTTTGATCAGAACGGGGATACGAGTCGACTGATGTAAAACTTACCTCGAAATACTGCCCCAACTTATGAAAACGGTGCTTCAATTCGGGTGTTTAAACTTCCAATTAACAAAAATCAAGTCATTTCGAGCACAATTTCGAGGTAAGTTTTACATCAATCGACTCGTATCCTCGTTCTGATCAAAAGCCCTAAAACATCGGTTTGTAATTCGGAAAAAAAACTTAACTCCGTTAAGCTATTTCAACGGCGGACTATTTTACAAACAAAATTGACCAGTTCGGATTATTATCGGCCAATAACTGACTTGGGATTATTATCGGCCAATAACTGACTTGCAATTATTATCGGCCAAATTGAGTTATGTGGGATTATTTATTTCCAATTCGCCTTTTTTAAATGGTTTGGGTGAAACCACCCCTTATGTTTTTTGGGCAAGGGTGGTGTATGAGAGGAGAATTGACATGACACATCATGATTGGGTGCGTAAAAATTTCCCCCCATCTCATGAGTGATGCACCCCTTTCACTCTTTTAGTGTTTGATATTTTTCTTTTTAAAATTTGACTTTGTAACAAAATCCATGTTGGATTTGTTTTCAAAAAATAAGCAAGAAAACTAAGATAAAGATGAAAAGCACACAAGAACAAACAATAACATAATAATATTCTATTGATTCTCCTCTAAAAGATATACAAAATGAACTCCAGACTTACTAACAGTACTTAGAATTACAGTCTCACAAAACACACACAATCATGGTGAAATTGACAGAAAGCTTAAATTGTGTGTGAAATGCTAAGTATTTATATGCAACGCCAAGTGTCATCGGGAGTGTTTCCATAAGCATTGGTGACACTCAACAACATTCTAACGATAATTGAGAATGGCGACATTTGACCTCAGCAACAATCAAAGACAAGTTACCTACCGACACTGTGAGTGAGTGTCAACAGTGACTGTCTCCGGTTACAAATAAATCAAAGAGTAAACTGCAATTTTACCCCCTGAGGTTAGGGGTCATTGGCATGTGTACCCCCCCCCCCCCCCCTAAGGAAATAATTGCAATTTTATCCCCCACTGTTCACTGTTATGCCGCAACCATACCCCCTGTTAACAGATTCTGTTAAGTCAACGTTTGTTTTGACTGTTATAATGTGTGAAAAGTCGTTTTTGCCCCTGTCTTATTAAAATTATATAAAAAATCAAGAATCAAGTTCATCATCATCAGTTCATTCTTCTTCATCATCATCATCATCAGTTCATTCATTCTGGGTGTTCTAGATCCACAAATCACCTACAAACAATTACTTTCATAATTCATTCAACATCAAATTTACACAAATCATCAAACCCTAAGTGCCCTAACAACAACAACAACAAATCCAGATCCATAACACAAATCACAAAATCAACGAAACAAGTTCATCAGGTTCATCATCATCATCATCATCATCAGTTCATCACCACCACCACCTCCTTCTCCTCTTCTGACCGCCGCCACCATCATCCCACCACTGTTCATTCTTCATATTCAAAACATCCCCATACAAAACAAACCCAGATCTAATAACCCAAACATCTTCATACAAAACAAACCCAGATCTAATAACCCAAACATCTGCACATGAACATGAACACAGATTCATAATCAATCTTCATACAAAACAAATCCCCTTTAACTTGTTCATAATCAATCTTCAAAAACCCCAGATTCATAAACCCAAACCGACTTAATAACCCAAACATCTGCACATGAACATAACAGATTCATACAAAACAAACCCAGATTCAAAAAACATCTTCATAATAACCTAGATTCAACTGATGATGATGTTTCATAAAAACAAAACAAACCCAGATTCAAAAAACATCTTCATAACAACCCGTATTCACATGAACATAACAGATTCAAAAACATCTTCATACAAAACAAACACATATACATAAACCCAGACATGCCAAGTTCATGTGCAGATTCAACCCAGATTCAACTGATGAAGTGGCGGAGACGGTGGTGGTGAGGAGAAGTGGCAGCGGAGACGGTGGTGGTGAGGAGAAGTGGCGGAGACAGGGGTGGATTGATTGCAACAGCGGTGCCGGAGACGGTGGTGGTGAGGAGAAGTGGCGGAGACGGGGGTGGATTGATTGCAACAGCGGTGCCGGAGACGGTGGTGGTGAGGAGAAGTGGCGGCGGCGGAGGAGGGTCCGGAGATGAGCCGCTATCAACAGCGGAGATGGCCTCGATTGATGGTGGATGTTCTTGGTGGTGGTAGGTGTTTCGATGGTGGTTAGGGGTTTCCGAGTTAGGGGTTCAGTTTGGTGAGGTGGTGGTCAGGTTTTGATGGAGGTGTTGATGGTGGTAGAGGTGGTGGTCGGTTGATAGTGGTGGGAGGTGGTGGTGACTGAATGTTTGTGAGAGAGAAGGAGAGTGTGGTAGAGAGAGAGTGTGTGTGTATGTGTGTGGTATAGAGAGAGAAAGTGTTATATATAATAATAATAATAATAATAATAATAATAATAATAATAATAATAATAATAATAATAAATATTGGGTAAGATTACCAAAATACCCTCACCTATAAGGGTCAAACTACCGTTGACTGTTAACAGGGGGTAAGGTTGCGACATAACAGTGAACAGTGGGGGGTAAAATTGCAATTATTTCCTTAGGGGGGTAGACATGCCAATGACCCCTAACCTCAGGGGGTAAAATTGCAGTTTACTCTAAATCAAAATTAAACTACAAAACTAAGTCTTGAATCTTCTATTTTGGCCATTGCACTTTAATAGGTCTACAACGGTCTTTTTGACCCAACAATCTCCCTCGAGACCGTTTCATACCTCAATCTTCTATTCATTTGGCTTGTCAGCTCCTTTATCCTCAATAAGAGGCTTATCAATCGAACTCTTGTTCAAAAAATCTTCAAACTCTCTATAATTCAATCTATACCCTTTATCACCACCAAAAACTAAATCATACATTTCTTGCAGCTCGAGATTTGGTACAACATTTTCTAGTATGATTAGCTTCTCTCCAGTTGCTTCTTGAGATTCTTGAGGTTTCATTGGTTCTGATGGTTGTGTTTGTAATGGAGTTTCTGAAGATTTGTCAGCTGCATGATCTATAGGCTTCCCAACAAAAACAACCTAATGTGTTGCTTGTGGTGTTTCTGTTGGCTTGACAATAGCAATATCTTCTTGTTTCTCAGTATGTTCATGAGGTGTTTCTTGCGATGTTTCTGTTGGTTAGACGATGGCAACATCTTCTGGTTTTTTCAACGGAAACAACTTGAGGTGTTTTAGTGGGAACATCTTGAAGTGTTTCTAATGGATTTTTAATTGAAGCATCTTGAGGTTTCATTGGAGGAACCTTAGCTAAAATATTTTCTAACAATGTCATCTTCTTTCTTTTCCTCTCTATGGCACTATAACTACCCTCTAAAATAGTGTAGCTTTTTCTTTAAGTTGATGACCCATTCGACACCAAATTTTGTTTGAAAATAAAATCTTCAGATCTGATGTACAGAACATAAACATATCCATAGTGTCAAAGATTCTCTTAACTTCACTTCCATTAGTTCTTTAAATGACTGCTTCACCTATTAAACTATCATAGTGCGACTTCCAAATATTTGTTAAGGCTACGAGAAGCTCTTGTGGAATCTTAAATCTTTGTGATAACTATTTGTAGGATCGAATTCGGACCCAAACGAGTCTATCAGAAGAGTTTATCTCAGTTTCAGAGGCAGAAACTAAGAAACTGAGTTCAATTCAGCAAGTATTACACTTTAAACTGTCGATTGTATTGATTAAATGACTTTTACAGCGACTCGACACTTCGTCAACATTCCGTTGCAAACCGGAAGAACTAACTATATGATTTCGCTCAAGGCTGCCTATTTATAGGCTTTCTGATTCCCTACGAAAGTGCAATGTTCATTTCGTGGGAAATCAACATTTCGTGGGAAATCAACATTTCGAGCGGAATCAGGACTTATATGATTTAGCTTGAAATGACAAGGTGTAATTTCGAGCGGAATCACCCCTAAAAACCACTTTCTCGTTTTTCGTGCCCTGATCTAACTAGTACAGTACAAGACTCGATACAAGACGTAGACGACAGACGGATGCACCAACAAACTCCCCCTTGGATGTTGACGGAGTCTTCAGTGTCAAGTCTTCACATCTTTAGTCTTTATCAGTCTTTGGGCTTCTCTTTGAAATATTTAACGCTGTAAGTATCCTCAATCTCTATCTTCTCTTCTCTGTCTCTTTGTCATTCAGACTCCCCCTCTCAATCAGCTGGGATCGCAGTCTGGCTTTCACAGGTTCAGAATCCATTCCAAGATCGTGACCTGGCTCTCCTCCAGCTCAGGTTATCTGCACAATCTCTACCTCAAACATAAGATTTCTGATATACAACTTTAACTCACTCAGACACCACTAGTAGATTATATCACAAACTGATCTACCAAATAGCCTCTGATGAACCACTTGCAGGTGTATCAAATTCAAAACTTCTTATGACCACTTGTAACAAGATTTTAAAGTCTTTCACATTCAACATTCCCAAACCAGTTCGTCAAGTTTAGCACTTGGAATTTTGAAAATCAGCTTTTCAACACCAGTTGTCGAAAATCTTTTTGGATTATTCAAAATTTATGCTAAAACACACTAAAATCTTTTTGGGATTTTTGAATGAAAATGCAGTAAAGAAATATTTACAAACAATATTTTTGTGAGTTTGTGCAAGAGGATCATATCAGTTTTTGAGACAAATCACTAACACCGTTAAGCTTGATTTCATTTTAAGTTCTAAACAATTCACCTAGATTGTCAGTATACATATCCACTTAAATTCTCACACAAAGTTCAATTTTTTCGAGATACGTGATTAATGTCTTAAGGACTTAAACTTATTCGCGTGTCCCACTACTTGAATATACTCCCGTATCCAGATCCCAATATTCAGTCTTACAGGTGAGTATACCACAGATGATATCTGTAAAGAGGTTAAATTGCGAGGGTCGTGAGAGCTCAGGTCGATACTTTCGTATACGCAAAGAGATGACGGCTTTGACTTTTGGTGTGTCCCCTTTAGAGGATCTTTTCTTCAACAGCAATGATTATCAATTTTATTGTTTCATCATTTTTGCTGAGGGCTTGTGCTATATTTCAAGCATTTGCAGAAATTATTATACGGGGACTAGGTCAGAATTTCCATTCAGCAGAAGTCCCGGGATAATACCCCAGATATCACTGAGTATAAAGACCTAGTATCTCAGAAAGAGGGGCCTTTCAAACAAGATTTCGGGGGTTACCCATATATCCAAAAAAATGTTCCCCACGAGATAAGCAAGATTGAATTTAGGTTTATATCTCGTCACAATCTACTAAATGTATAAAAACCTACTGACACATCCGCAGTGAGATTGTTTATCACATTTATAACTTTCCATTTCTTTAGCGTGTTGTGATAGTCCACTGATGTACTATCATTTCCTCTTTTATGCAATAAAAACTCATTTTTCATTTTATAATGTTTTTGGCTTTTTCAAATTTTCTAATGTTTTTGGATTTTCTGAAATTATACTCCCCCTAAAATGCAAACACATTTTAGGAAATTTGAAAACAAACTGTACAAGTAACGTGACAATTGATATCGAATAGCCTCAATTCTCCATCCACTTGGCATAAACAATCAGAACTCCCCCTCACAACAAACTATTTTCCCATTATGATCTCAAAACACTTAAGTTTGTTTTAATCAAAATGGTTTTTCCGGAAAATTAGTTTTTTATGATTTTACCATTTGTAGATTCGGGGAAAACTCATCACATTGTTCACCAACACTTTTAAATGATAGTTAAATCAAGTTCAACTTAATGACCTTGATTAACCACTTGTAAGATCAAATATCAAACATTTTCAACCAATCATCATCTGTTGGTTGAATTCTCAAGGTGCCTATTCCTACTCCACGCTTACAAACCTGGGAGTTCCAGCAATTCCTACTGTATGACTTGCCAAAATTTTTCAATTTTCAAACAAACAACATAAGAATGATGCCGATTCATGCTCCACGATTACCAACTTGGGAGCTCCGGCAAGTCAGGTTTTTACTCTTTGAAAAGTATATCCACCCAAGCCTGACCTTCCTTGGGTGTAACATCCTTTTTAGTCTCATTTGGGGTTGTATCTTTCCTTTTTTATTGATAAAACTCTTTTACCCCTTTAGCCTTCCCCTCAATCATTTTTCCAAAAATATTTTTCACTGCAGGATTAAAATCTTTTTCAATATCTAATTCTTTCTTTTTAGGAAAAAATTGATTTGAAATTTCGACTTTCCCAATTTTAGATTTCAAATTTTTAGCATTCAGTGGTGGAAAATTCACATCATCCACTGTCAGAACTGATTTCTCAACCTTTTCTTCAGCACGTGGCTCCTCTGATTTTGTGGAATCAGATTCATCACCAGAACTGTTTCCTGAACCCTTAACCACCCATATTTGGTTCTTCAGATTTTCTTTTCTTTTCACCACATTCTTTGAACATTCACTAACCTCAAAAGTTGAATTTTCAAAACCTGTAAATTTTTTGGTTGTAAGTTCAGTTTTCTCAACAAATTTTTCTTTGAGTTTACCAGAGACTCACTGTTTTGTTTGTATTGCCTTTGGACAATTTCTGGCAATATGATCGACTGTTTTACACTGAAAATAGGTTCTCGTCTCTGTCTTCTTCTGAGCAATACTCTTCTTCATGTCCGCTTGCTTCTTTGCAAGGAATTCTTGATTTGTCTGCTTTCTAAATGCTTGCTCTTTCTCAGCCTCTGTCGTTTTTCCTGAAACAAACACAGTTTTTGGTTTATAAACTTTTTCATTTTTATAATTTTTCGGTTGATTAAATCCAAGACCTTTCTTTTTGAAATTACGATTATGGTTTGGTTTCTTTTGAAAACTATAACCACAATTGTAACCCATTTTCTTGTTAATGCTTTGTTGATCTCTTGAAGTGTATTGTTTAGGTTTTCCAGAAAGATTTAAATCTTTTATTTCAGAAATATTAATTTCTGTAATTTTGAAAACCTTTTTAATCATTTCAATTCTAACACTTCTTATTGGAAAAATCTCATCAGAATATAATTTGTCAGAATCTTTCAAAGTATATACTACTTTGACCGATTCGTCATTCAAATTAGATTTTGATAGCAAAAATTCCTTATCATAAACCCGTTTGTCCTTTTTGATTGTTGACTTTGACTTGTCGGATTCAGACTTTGACTCAGATTTGGACTCCGTTTTTTACTCCTCTATGTCATCTTTATCTAAAACCTGATCGACCACACGTTTAATCAACTCGGACTCATGATCAGTGTCAGACGTTGTGAACGTAACATCAATATTTTCTGGCAAATTATCCGACGACCCTGACTCCCATTGTAAGTTAGTTGCCTTTTTGACTCTTTCGGAATTTGGATTTCGAGGCGAATATCCATTTTCGACCGGGGGCGGACATCTATTGTAGACAACACTTGATTTCTTACCAGAAATTTCTACTTCATCCTCTTCTTTTGTCTCGGACTTCTTTTCTTCCGAAGTCTTCTCTTCTTCAAAAGTCTTCATTCTTTCCACAATTGGATAAATCCTGTCAACAACAAAAATAGAACATGAGTAACTTTTCAGTAAATTGTTGACTCTTTCAGTTTCTATTCTTTGTGTTGCCAACTTCAATTCCAGCTCAGCACACTTCTCTGTGTAGTAATTTACATCATCAAGTTGTCTCATGTAAGCTCCTTTGAGTGTATTCAATGCAACGGCTTGTTCACTCTTCGACTCAGTGTACTTGTTAATCTCTTTGTTCAAAGTATCATAAGATTCTTTCAATCTTTTTATGTTGTGTAGCAGCTCGTTGTTTTGCATGATCAAAGAATCACAATTCAAACACTTTTCAGGAACTTTGACTGCTTCAGCATCAGCTTTGATCTCAAATTCTGGAACTTCTTTGACTATTCTTCTCATTTGAAACATCTCAGCTCTTCTCTTTTTCTCTTTCTCAGCTTCAACTTTTATCCTTTCTTCTTCCTCTTCCTCTTCTTCAATTTTTCTCCATTTTTCTTCTTCAGCTTCCCTCATTTTTCTGTATTTTTCTGCCCAATATTCATCTCTAACATTAGCAACAAAAGCTTTAGCATTTAACATTTCTTTTTCCATAAATTCTTTATCTGGGCAAAAATATCCCAACTGAACCCTTCTGGCAATCTTTCATCATCTTGATCTGCCAAACATACTTTGCTGTTTGTTGGAATGTATTTATCCCAACTGAATCCACCATCCTTGCCCTGATTAACCAGACACGCTCTCTTTGAATCTTCAATTTCTTTTCTACCATGTGCAGTTTGTGCTTGATGCAGTGCCTGTTGTTGTTGATATGGCTGTTGTGAGACTTGATGATAAATTGCCTTCTTGTAGTCATCGTTGTTTCCGAAAGGGTTTTGAGCTCCACTAGCTTCACGATTTTTGCACTCCCTCTTGAAATGCCCCTTTTCCCTGCATCGAAAACAAGTAACTTTAGACTTATCAAAACCTAAAGTTGAAACATGTGCCTCGCGAAAATCATCTCTGCCTATGATTTGTTTGAACTTTTTAGCCCGTCTCAACACACTAGCCATGCACCATTTAATATCCATTAATTCCATTTCCTCGGCATCAATTTGATCGTAATCCTCTTTCGTGAGCATTGGATTCCCGATCCTCCCTGCAACTAATCCTCCATAAGATTCAAGCACTGTCACTAACAATGACATATGACTCTTTGTAACTTCCTCGGTATAATTCTGATCATTTTCAAGTTTTAAGGCAATGTTGCATTGAAGAACTTTGCCACTCTTTGTTGTAGAAAACTGTGGATCATAAGTTGGAAATGAAGATAATCCTGTTGTGCTGCTTGATCCCTGAGATGCACTTTCAGAAGAACCTTTTGCGTTATAAGCAGTTTCAACCTTTGGAGAAAAAATTGTCTTTTCACTAACACCACTCTTGAAATACAAGCCGATGTCTTGTTCTCCATCGTAGTTCTTCATCCTGGCGATCTTCCTCTGCTCCATCTCTTGAGCTTCCAGATGTTTGATGAACTCACCCAATGTTAACTTTTTATATTCTTTCCGATTGTTTCTCAACATCATCAGACATGTTCCCCAAATATCATGTGGTAATGCATCTGCAAGTTTCTCAATCAGCTCATCACTATCCTTTTTGATGCCTAGCTTCGTCATATTTCTCACCAAGTTACAATATCTTTCAATAATCTGCTTGGTGTTTTCGGATTTCAAACCACGGAATAAATCAAATTCTTTCTTCATGAGTGACATCTTGTTCTTGAGCATATCATCACTTCCAATAAATTTTGCTTCCAATTCATTCCAGATTGAATAAGCACTTCCATCATGTTGAAGCAAAATCAGAATGTCCTCTTTGATCGCTTGCTGTAACAGACTCACCATCAATTTCTCATCTCTATACTTATTTTTCTCCTCAGCACTCATTTCTCTGATTGTCATTATCGGATTACCGTTCTTTGTGGGCCTTTCATATGGGACTTCAGTGTGCTCCCATGCATCCAAATGATAAGCTTCAACCCAATTTCCAAAACGTTCGGACCAACCATTGTAATCATCAATATCCAAGAGCTTAGGTGGTTTCTGTGATGTTCCGGTTTCATTTTCAAGCAATGCACTCTGAGTAATGTTCATTGGACCGGCAAAAGCATTATAAAATTGTATAGAACTCTTCCTCCTAAGCTCTGATACCACTTGTAGGATCGATTTCGGACCCAACCGAGTCTATCAGAAGATTTTATCTCAGTTTCAGAGGCGGAAACTAAGAAACTGAGTTCAATTCAGCAAGTATTACACTTTAAACTGTCGATTGTATTGATTGAATGACTTTTACAGCGACTCGACACTTCGGCAGCACTTCGTTGCAAACCGGAAGAACTAACTATATGATTTCGCTCAAGGCTGCCTATTTATAGGCTTTCTGATTCCCCACGAAAGTGCAATGTTCATTTCGTGGGAAATCAACATTTCGTGGGAAATCAACATTTCGAGCGGAATCAGGACTTATGTGATTTAGCTTGAAATAACAAGGTGTCTTTTCAAGCGGAATCGCCCCTAAAAACCACTTTCTCTTTTTCCGTGCCCTGATCTAACTAGTACAGTACAAGACTCGATACAAGACGTAGACGACAGACGGATGCACCAACACTATTGCTGGTTTAATAGGCGGGGGGATAGTGCACAGTCCTCCCAACCGCCGGAGTGATCCCACTCCGGGAGCCGCTACCCGACAAAGCTAGGTCCGCGGTGACTTCCCCTTGCTGAGTTCTTACCCTGGGCGACATATGCCACTCCCAAGACTCGAACCCGGTACCTCTGGGAAGAGGTGGGTGTCGGTGGCCAACTGGGCTACCTCAGTTGCGGGTTTAATAGTCAAGATAACCCTTCCATTATTGAAGATTCTTCTTCTTGGCCTTTGAGGCTTGAAGATATCAAAGTTCTTCTCACATTGAATCCTGATTAAGTTCTCGATATAACTTCCAGTTGAATCATTTTTTGGATTAATCAAGTAAAGCTTAACGAGAGTACAAATATCCCAACGTGGAAGAGTTTATAGATCATACTTCCTTTCAAAGTGTTGAATCACTCCTCCGCATCTCTTTACTAAAAACAATATCTTCAACTCATCGTACATCCAAGAGATAATATTTTCTGACTTTACATTTAGCTACTTGAATGTTTTGGTGAAGATTAGGTATGATATGTTAAGGAGGTTTGAACCAATTTAGCCTCTCAGCTTCAGCTAATTCCCCATCAAATGTTTCGTAGATTGCCTCCTCTCCCTTTCCTTCTTCGAAAATTCATCGAGGCATTGCATCAATGTCAACTACTTCATCAATTTCTTCTTTATCACCACCAGTATCAAATCCACCAACACCACCATTAACACCATCATCCCTTCCTCATCAACGGTTTTCAACATTGCATGCCTTTTAACTTTAGCCTTTTTCTTCTTCATAACATTTGTCCCATATGGACCAAGTTCATCTTTATCACATCCATCCAACATAAACATCTCAACAAAACCCACTAGGAAATCCCCACCCACATTGTATTGAAGTATCGTGATCATCTTGTACATCGTTTTTAAAGAATTTTGTTGCGCATAAGCATTGTTGTTCATTGATCAACAATGACTTCATCATGTTTTTTAACTTTCCTTTTAGCTTGTTAACTTCTTTCTTCAAACTCTCTACATCCTTCTCTTTATTTTCTGCCTGGTCTTTTGCATTAATCAACTCATTTCTTGACCACAAAATTTCACATGCTACAATCTTCCCTGTTTCAATGATCAATTCATCTCTCGGTTTTTCACAATCTAATCTTACCATCATCATTACCTTTTCATCAATTTTGGCTTCTGGAGCATGTGGTCTTTTTCGTCTCTTAGGTAATGGATTGCTTATACCAGCTTGAGTACTAGGACAAACTTGTTTTCTTGAATCAATATGTGCAAGAGGAGGATTCCAAGCAGTACCTTGTAAAGACATACGGATTGCTTGATCTATTTCCACATCATCTTCAATTATAATGACTAGCTTTGGGGTTAAATGGTGGTCATTTTGTGCAAAGCTTCATATGCTAACTTTCAAACTTCATATGTAGCAACACCCATAAGCTTCTTTTGTTTCTTTGGAGGTTCTTTTTCAACTAGCCTCTTACTCTTTTTCTTAGCTTAAGGGTCTTCTAGCAAACCTTTCGTGATTCTTTTATAAATTTCTTGAATAATGGGCCATCTTTGTGCAAGGTATATGTTTTCATACAACGGCCTCCATTTTCAGAATCTCTTAGATGTTTTTGCAGTTTGTGATAGCATTTGTAAGAATCTTAGATATAAAAGCCTCTTGCCACCCTTTGAACATGAACTACTATACATTTTGTTGAAGATCATCCCTGAGATGTTGACTTTGTTACCCATGCATAGTGTCAACATCATGCCTCCCTGGTCAAAGCTACATGCATCATATCCACTTAGTCTATGTGACAAACATGTAATAAATATGTGAGCGATGAATCTCCATTCTTTTGAAAGCATGCTCTTCTTAACTTCCTTCTGTATAAAGCTACCTTAATACCCAATATCCCAAAACCCTTTCTTAACAAAGTTATTCGAAAAAATGGGCCATTCTAATGATCTTTCAGCTTGAGAATCTTTCTGATAAGATCTTCAGTTATGACAACTTCTTGATTATTGACTACTTCAACAATATGAATCGGAGATGGTTTATGACAGAATATGACAGTTTTCCAAAATTGAACGATTAGATCTTTGTATATTGATGGATTGTATGAGATGGCATGAGATGAATTAGATTGTATTAGCCATCTGATAATATCTACAAACCCATCTTCATCTTCTTCTACCAAATTTGCCAACTGATTGTGTCTGGGATCTAGTTCAAAGTTGTTAACCATGATCTGCAAAACAGTAACATAAGAGAAATGTAAGTGAAGGGGCATGGTGCCAAAAACCTTGCGCACGTGCATTGGACCATACCACAACCTTATCCCAAAACATCTTGAATAGAGACCCCGCGCGGCTGCGCAGCGGTACTAAACATGATTTGGGAAGAAACAGTTCAGAAACAAAGGAATATGGTGTAACACCCCGAAAATATAAAACTTTATATTTAAAATTATAAAGTATAAAGTAAACAAAAACAAACTAACTAGGAATAAATAACCTAGTTAGTCATAAGTGTAGTTGTTACAAAGGAACTTGGATAAAAACCCTTAGGGTAACTCAAGTAAAGATAAGGGACCAAAGTGGAACATGTGCTAATTAGTTTTAATAATAATAAAAAATTTAATTAACACACCAAAACTCACACTTGGTGTGTTCTGGTCGCGCACAAACACAGAGCCAGGAGAGGCTCCCCAAGCTCAAACCCTAGTTATCAAGAATTGACTAAATTGAAGGCCAAATTTCGTTTCAAATCGCAATCCAAGCATAGAATAGTGATCTCCTCTGAAAGAGGATCATAAGGTATGTAATTTCCATGGAAAACCTTCATCTAAATTTCTGAGTGAATTCATGAAATTCAGAATTGATGTTGCATGTTAGTTGTTTGGAATGAAATAGTGTCTAGGGATGAACCCTAGTCAACTACTTGTTGAAATTTCGCCTATTTCTTGAGAAATTCATAATCACCATTGAAGGTGATAAGTGGGTTTTGTAGAATTATGTTGAACACAAGGATTGTCTTTGTTAACTTAGCGTATTTGAGCTCTATGAAGCAAATCCAGATTTGTTGATATGAAAATTTGTCATGAACATGTGAAATGATGTTTAAATCTTGGTTAAATAGTTAGTCAAGAACTTGATTTTTGAATTGTATGAAATCATGCTCATTAGGTGTTTGATATAATGCCTAAGAGAAGATAAATGTAAAGAATTTGGACTAAAAACGCATATTTGATTAGTGTGGTAAAGTATGCGTTATATACTATAAGAGAGTTCTAAACACCTATGGTTGAACTCTATAGGCAAGGAAATCGAAACGTTAAGCGGACAAGCTAATGGCGATACGCGTTTGAAGGGAACGCTTGGAAGGTACGTAACCACGGTTTCGTTACGTTATGTTTATTATGTATTTTGACTAGTAGACTTGAATTTAGAATAGTGTATGAATTTGGATGTCTAGTCGAAGTGACGAAAAACACTAGATGAGTAAATGGGTTAAATATTGGTTAGAACAAGTTTGGTATGTTGTAAAATGGTGGTTCCCATTAAACAACCAAACGGGTCAAACAATGGTTGAATTTGTAAGTGTTGAAGTGACTAAAACGTCACTCATTATGATTGAGTTATAAAAACGTAATCCATGGAATGGATGTGAAACGCTAAGATTGACAAGCCCGGTGATGGGTAATTATGGTTAGATACCAATGTTGATGAATTATGCAAGTATGTAACTTGATTCATTACATTGGGTGAATTTTGGTAATTAGCATATGTGTAGTCGAAATGTAGAATAAAAGTTGTGTTGATTTTAAGCGATAATGTTCGCTATATTGAATAATAGGTCAAGAATTGGTTAGGTTTCGTTGGTAGTCATCATAATGGAGGATTCCGTAGATGAGCCAAACGGGTCGAATAATCAAATAATGAGTGGCTATTGTAGATTTTGAACCCGAGTGACGGGTAGCGAAATACTAAACACGCAAACCGATGATGGGAGCGTGGGTGTTGAAAATAAAGAACCCATGATTGGGATCTTCTCGTTTAGAAGAGATATCCTGTTCGTGGAAGTTTGGGTAAAATGATTAAATGGGTCAAACAACAAAGTTACAGCACCTACCGTAAGTTACGGTCTCCACCGTAACTTACGGTAGAAAATAAAACTTTACGACAGTTCTATACTGCCTTACGGCAGAGACAAGTGATCCAGCTTCTACCGTAACTTACGGTGGCTACCGTAAGTTACGGTAGAGCCTTGACATTTATGTTAAATTTTGCATATCCTTGTTAATCGAACCCGTTTTTTAGCGTAGTTTCGATTATGTATTATTTCTAAGAACTCTAATATTTGTTTTTGTTAAAAACATTTCAGTTTCTAGGTATTGCAAGAGTACGGATGGCGATCAAGCAAGTTTTTTGAAGAACCGAACACAACTTTTGAAGCTTCCGCGATTTCATAACTTTGTTAAACAATGTTTCTATTTCTTTTGAATGTAAATAACTTGCAAATCAGGTCATGAATGTTTTAACTAGTCGTTGGTTGACTAGTTTTGATTACTCGGAACCTTGTTTTGGTAACTATAATTTAATTTAGACACATTTTATATAAATCGTATAAAATAATTATTAAATTCAAGTAATAATTAGAAGGGTGTTACAAGTTGGTAATCAGAGCTTAAGGTTGTCAACAAAGTGTTCGGTTCAAGCTTGATCAATCGTCCGGTAAGAATTAATTTATTATTTTAGTAGATTTTATCTTATTTAAGAAATGAGATGTGAATTAATGTGCATGGGAAAATGTGTTAACTCACTCAAACCCGGAAAGTGCACCAAAAGTGAACGGTTAAAGCAAGTAGTGAACTTGGCTAAACCAAAGCGAAATATGCAAATGATACAAAATGAAATGTTTAACAATTAATATAAATATTCAGATTCAAGATGACTGATGAAGGCAACGATAATGATACGTTGCCGAAGGTCACCGAACAGATGAAAGAAATGTCCGGTGTAACCGAGAGCGAATTAGCATCTCAATTAACTAAAGAGATGGAAGCTAAAATTTCTGAGGAAGTCGGAAAGGCAATAGAAGCCAGTCTACCGCAGTTTGCCGAGAGACTACAAACCACAATTTTGCTAGCAGTAGAGGATATGATGACTGAATTAAAAGATAGTCTCTCACAAGAAAAAGATGACGGGAGTGAGTCGGATATGGACCCAAGACCCGTAAAGAAATTAAAGCCTGATACCCCGTAAGAGAAGACAAGGTCTTCCCACACGATAGCAGCGGAGGCTAAAGCTGAATCTGATGTTGTTCCAGGTATACTTATTACAAATTTAATTTCACTATAAATTTTATTCAATACTAGTGTGAACAATAGTTGCATAGGGGCATACATGAGTAGTGAAACGGGCGAATTATGTGAAAGAAATGTATATGCATATGAAAATAAACAATGGTAAGTATGTGAAACCAAGGCAAAAGTAATCACGGTCAATATAGTCGTGGGAAGGAGTGCGCGTACACTCGAACCCGGGAACTTAATAAAGTGAATAACTGACGTATTGGGAAGGAGTGTAATAACACCCGAACCCGGAAATTTGCAATAAAAATAGACGACAAGGACAAGGTTATAGACTTGGCCAAACCAAATAAAATATGCAGAAACTTTGTTATATAAATAAACGATGTGGATAAATTTCATACAATGATATGGAATAATAAAACGAAACGAATTGATTTTGTTATAGTTACAATAGGATTAAGGTTAAAGATGAGGAATTACGACTCGGACCAAACATATCCTCGAGAAAGAAACCAAATGGATGATACGTGTTATTCGCTACTATGAATAACAAAGTATCAATAAATGCAAATTTGGAAACTTGGGTATGGGTAACCATCCAAATAACACATTATTAATCAAACCTTTATGAGGAAGGATGATCACAACGATGGATGTGATTATATAAAAGATTAGTAAAATAAACGTTATGAAAGTATTAGAATAAGGACGGGTAAACCCCAAAAGCCGAATAACAATAGCAGTAGTTTTACCAAATAAGACTTGAGAAATGGGTCTTCGGGACATTAGCAAAAGAAATAGACCTAAGGGTCGCTAACAAAAGAAAGGCGGTGTTAGGATCAAATAAGTAAAATGCGTGATAATAAAGGTAAACGGAAGCCGGATAACGGGAGCGTATTACATTAAGGTAATGAGCCCAAGGGAAGGGATAAGAATCAAGGTAATTAAAATTATAAACTAACAAACAAGAATGTTAAGGAGCAAGGATAAAGTTTGACTATTATAAGTAATAAAGTTCATCAGAACAAGTCAAACAAAATAAATGGAAGAATTAAGGAATTGGTGAAATAAAGGCGACGGGTTACGCTAATACCACCAAATAAATCAAAACGAAATCTTAATGCATGTCAGAATGATGACTCTAATAATGACTTCGGTAAAATAACCGATAGATGGGTAGGACTACGAATATATGCGTAAACCAAGAGACGGTGACGCATATTAAAAGTCAAAAGACTCGGACTAAGAGCTATGACTAAAAGACGATGAAATTTCGCAAAACAGAAATTTCGAAAGTTATATTCAACTATTGCAATGCCGGACGGGCTGAATAAAGTATAATGCCTAATATTTCAAGTAAGCGCAAAACGAATAATGGAAGTGCGAAATATTACTGAATCTGTGTGATAGGTCGAAAAAAAATTATGGAAAGGAAAATGCAAACCAATAAAATCGGAGTGTTAAAAACATTAAGATAAAGAACCCGGGTAATGGGTTGAAAGGAATAGGGGCGTAAATTAAATAACGGTATGAGTGAAATAAATCGACACGAAAGTGACATAAGAAGCCATAGAGTCGGAAGGATGATCCAAAAGAAAGCGGGCGTAGCCTTGGACTACGGTCGAATCAATAAAAAAAATTCAAAGATAAATGAATTTTAGGCTCGAAAGGGATGCCAGGATACCATGAATGTATTTCTAAGTATATGAAAACTTCACAAGTAAAGATGATCTATGGGATCGTCATAACCTTTGGAATTATAAACAAAGTAAATGTTTAAAGGACCAAATAAATCTAGCGTCAACAATAGAAAGAAATGAACCAAAAGGGATGAAAGCCTAAAGAAATAACCTACGAGGCTAAGCAAAAGAACCTTCGGGTCACTCGGGATATAGTAAGAGGACTGGATACGACTCCCCGCGTAATATAATAGCGGATAAGAATAAATTCTTGTCGTCAATTCCCGGATATGGGTAATTGACATAAGTTAAAAGAGATAAACGTTAAACAGAAAATCAGTTTTAGTAAGGAACAACGTTTAACGAAAATGAGTGTATGAGACAAATTAGAAAACAGTTAATAATAAAAGACATAGGTCTTAACACAGATGGGTGTAAGACGATACATTAGAAAGAAGATATTGATAACAAAAAGATTATCTAAACTTAAACACGACGTGATACGATCACGGTTAAGAAAAGTGATACAGAATATAGTCATGTTGTAGCACGAGTTATGGGATTGAAGATCGTAAACTTACCTAAGTTCGATTATGGCAAGGAGGGATAGACCCGAAATCTATGGGGCATGAAGTGATGGTGACTAATCAGTCTAGCCGATGGGTCCGTATGGAGTCAAATTAGTGTTGGGATTTATACAAAAACCCTTGTCGATATAGAGTTAGCATAAAGTAAACATGTGGGCAAACTCATACTATTGAGTGATCAATTGACGATTGGGACAAATAGGCGATAAGATAAAAAAAAAAAAAACACAAGACACAAGTTAAAGTCCATGAGGACTTACATATGGAAAATGCATGCGTTGAGGCAAGTGATAACTTTTGACTAAAAGAAATAAGGTCTGAAAAAACAAAACTAAGTTAGTTCGGTCCAAACCAAAGAACTACTTAACGAAGGTTTCGGGGACGAAACCTCTTTAAAGGGGGTAGACTTGTAACACCCCGAAAATATAAAACTTTATATTTAAAATTATAAAGTATAAAGTAAACAAAAACAAACTAACTAGGAATAAATAACCTAGTTAGTCATAAGTGTAGTTGTTACAAAGGAACTTGGATAAAAACCCTTAGGGTAACTCAAGTAAAGATAAGGGACCAAAGTGGAACATGTGCTAATTAGTTTTAATAAAAAAAAAATTAATTAACACACCAAAACACACACTTGGTGTGTTCTGGTCGCTCACAAACACAGAGCCAGGAGAGGCTCCCCAAGCTCAAACCCTAGTTATCAAGAATTGACTAAATTGAAGGCCAAATTTCGTTCCAAATCGCAATCCAAGCATAGAACAGTGATCTCCTCTGAAAGAGGATCATAAGGTATGTAATTTCCATGGAAAACCTTCATCTAAATTTCTGAGTGAATTCATGAAATTCAGAATTGATGTTGCATGTTAGTTGTTTGGAATGAAATAGTGTCTAGGGATGAACCCTAGTCAACTACTTGTTGAAATTTCACCTATTTCTTGAGAAATTCATAATCACCATTGAAGGTGATAAGTGGGTTTTGTAGAATTATGTTGAACACAAGGATTGTCTTTGTTAACTTAGCGTATTTGAGCTCTATGAAGCAAATCCAGATTTGTTGATATGAAAATTTGTCATGAACATGTGAAATGATGTTTAAATCTTGGTTAAATAGTTAGTCAAGAACTTGATTTTTGAATTGTATGAAATCATGCTCATTAGGTGTTTGATATAATGCCTAAGAGAAGATAAATGTAGAGAATTTGGGCTAAAAACGCATATTTGATTAGTGTGGTAAATTATGCGTTATATACTATAAGATAGTTCTAAACACCTATGGTTGAACTCTATAGGCAAGGAAATCGGAACGTCAAGCGGACACGCTAATGACGATACGCGTTTGAAGGGAACGCTTGGAAGGTACGTAACCACGGTTTCGTTACGTTATGTTTATTATGTATTTTTACTAGTAGACTTGAATTTAGAATAGTGTATGAATTTGGATGTCTAGTCGAAGTGACGAAAAACACTAGATGAGTAAATGGGTTAAATGTTGGTTAGAACAAGTTTGGTATGTTGTAAAATGGCGGTTCCCATTAAACAACCAAACGGGTCAAACAATGGTTGAATTTGTAAGTGTTGAAGTGACTAAAACGTCACTCATTATGATTGAGTTATAAAAACGTAATCCATGGAATGGATGTGAAACGCTAAGATTGACAAGCACGGTGATGGGTAATTATGGTTAGATACCAATGTTGATGAATTATGCAAGTATGTAACTTGATTCGTTACATTGGGTGAATTTTGGTAATTAGCATATGTGTAGTCGAAATGTAGAATAAAAGTTGTGTTGATTTTAAGCGATAATGTTCGCTATATTGAATAATAGGTCAAGAATTAGTTAGATTTCGTTGGTAGTCATCATAATGGAGGATTCCGTAGATGAGCCAAACGGGTCGAATAATCAAATAATGAGTGGCTATTGTAGATTTTGAACCCGAGTGACGGGTAGCGAAATACTAAACACACAAACCGATGATGGGAGCGTGGGTGTTGAAAATAAAGAACCCACCATTGGGATCCTCTCGTTTAGAAGAGATATCCCGTTCATGGAAGTTTGGGTAAAATGATTAAATGGGTCAAACAACAAAGTTACAGCACCTACCGTAAGTTACGGTCTCCACCGTAACTTACGGTAGAAAATAAAACTTTACGACAGTTCTATGCTGCCTTACGGCAGACACAAGTGATCCATCTTCTACCGTAACTTACGGTGGCTACTGTAAGTTACGGTAGAGCCTTGACATTTATGTTAAATTTTTCATATCCTTGTTAATCGAACCCGTTTTTTAGCGTAGTTTCGATTATGTATTATTTCTAAGAACTCTAATATTAGTTTTTGTTAAAAACATTTCAGTTTCTAGGTATTGCAAGAGTACGGATGGCGATCAAGCAAGTTTTTTAAAGAACCGAACACAACTTTTGAAGCTTCCGCGATTTCATAACTTTGTTAAACAATGTTTCTATTTCTTTTGAATGTAAATAACTTGCAAATCAGGTCATGAATGTTTTAACTAGTCGTTGGTTGACTAGTTTTGATTACTCGGAACCTTGTTTTGGTAACTATAATTTAATTTAGACACATTTTATATAAATCGTATAAAATAATTATTAAATTCAAGTAATAATTAGAAGGGTGTTATGACACTTCACCCGTCAGGTCCTCGATCTGAAAACAGGGATGACTCAATTCGTGTTTCTCAGATCGATGGAATCACGGGAAAAACATTTATCAACAGCGAAATTCGACATGAGGTACTCACTCCTGGTGCCTCAGAGGTTCAATCTGGAGCTCAGATTGGCCCAGATCTATTTTCATAAGAAACTCCGAGTTTTTGGTTTACCAAATTCCAAAATACCATAAACGAAATTTTCGAACAAAAACCTGCTACTCAGGAACAGATTGTAGACATATCCAAATCTTATTATGAATCCCCAACCTTACCAACCGAAGTAACAGAGGTATACCCCCAGACAAGTACCAAATCTGAATTTCTCCATCTCAGATCTGGTTATCAGAAGTTTCAGGCAGAACACACATCTCAGAAGTAATCTGACAGTACAGTGTTGATGGTCGAAAGGGATGGAGTCCAAACTCCAATTTATTACATCAGCAAAATGTTGACTAGTCCGGAGACATGCTATTCCATCATGGAAAAACTTGTTCTCGAGCTTGTCCATGCATCGCGCAGATTACGAAGGTACTTTTCCGGCCATGTTATAACTATCCTTACCAACTATCATCTGGGACAGATCTTGTCCAAACTAGATGTCGCGGGCATATTAGCAAAATGGGCCATTGAGCTGGGAGGATATAACATTTTGTATAAACCGCGCCCAGCTATCAAGGGCCAAGTCCTAGCGGATTTTGTCACTGAATTACCCATCGATAGATCCAAGAATGCGAAGCCATTCAAAATCCTACCCCAGTTTTTTACGACAGGGTCTGGACTTTACATACAGATGGTACTTCCAATGATGATGGCACAGGAGCTGGTCTCCTCTAGTTAGCCCCGATAACCACGAACTTACTTACGCCATCCGGCTAGGCTTCAAGAGCACAAAAAACGAAGCGGAGTTTGAAGCACTCCTCGCAGGTCTCCACTTAGCGCTCAAAATGGGGGCAAAAAATGTTGAAGCACATGTCGATTCCAAGTTAGTAGCGGAACAAATTAATGATCGCTATGACGCAAAAGGTGAAACAATGGCCTTATACCTCGAGCAGGCAAGAATTATGATCAACCAGTTTCAGACCTTCAAAATAATCCACATCAACAGAAGCGAGAACAAACACGCGGATGCGCTAAGTAAGTTAGCCGCTACAAGCTTCAGCACCTAGCAAAGGAGGTCCGCATTGAAGTTCTCTCAAATCCATCCGTTCCTCTAAGACACGTAAACATAATAGAAGTAGGGAATACATCTTGGACGTCCCCACTCATTATGTACTTATAACATGGAACTCTCCTGGAGGGGAAAACAGAAGCAAGAAAAATTCAACACAAAGCGTTAAATTACGAGATGGCGGATGGAATTTTGTATCGCAAGTCTTACATGGGTCCTCTCCTAAGATGCGTAGACAAGCACGACGCATAATATCTGGTCCAGGAAATCCATGAAGGACTGTGTGGAATCCATGTAGGCATACTCATGGTAGTAGCAAAAATCATGAGCGCAGGCTATTACTGGCCCGACATGCATTTAGATGCTGTGGAGATCTTGCGCAAGTGTACGTCATGCCGACGTCACGCTCCGAAGACACTCCGCCCAAAGAACCCTCTGGTCCCAGTAACCGCAACATGGCCCTTCCAGCAATGGGGCATCGACTTAATAGGTAATTTTCCCGACGCGCCCGGCGCAGTAAAATTCATAACAGTCATTGTAGATTACTTCACCAAGTCGGTGGAAGCTAAAGCCCTAGCGTCAACCACCGCAATAGTAATCAGGAAATTCATTTGGGAATACATCATATACTGGTTCGTATTACCACTGCGCATCATCACAGACAACGGTACCAATTTTGCATCAGAAGATTTACAAAAATGGATGAAGGAAATGCGCATCGAACATAGTTTCGCCTCCGTGACGCACCCACAGGCAAACGGTCAAGTCGAAAGCGTTAACAAGCAGAACGTAGATGGCATTAAAGCAAGGTTGGGAACCGCGAGATGGGGGTGGGTTGATGAACTCCCCAGCATTTTATGCGCTCACCGCACTATGCCAAATACTAGCACGGGAGAAACGCCATTTAGCCTCGTTTACGGCTCCGAAGTAGTAATTTTGGTGGAAATTGGCCTCCGATCACCTCGAATGCTAGCCATGGAGAAACAAAATAACGAACACAAGCACAGACTCGACCTGGACCTCCTTGAGGAGAGGCGCGAAAACGCAGCCATCAGCGAAGCCAGGTATAAATCAAAATAGAAAAATATTACAATGCTCGAGTATGCATATGCACTTTCGTACCAGGAAATTTTGTCCTACGAGGCCACGAAGCTTCGAACGCTGAAAAACCAGGAAAACTCGCGCCTAAATGGGAAGGACCATACGTCATTAATGAAGTCCTAGGAAAGGGTGCGTACACCCTATGACAGCCAGACGGAACAGACGTTCCACGTACTTGGAACGCGCAGCAGCCGCGCCGATGCTACATGTAACTGAAAAATTCGTACTGAAAAATTAATGGGAACATCTTGAGGTGTTTCTAATGGGTTTTTGATTGAAGCATCTTGAGGTTTATTGGAGGAACCTTAGCCAAAATATTTTCTAACAATGTTATCTACTTTCTTTTCCTCTCTATGGCACTATAACTACCCTCTAAAATAGTGTAGCTTTTTCTTCAAGTTGATGACCCATTCGACACCAATTTTTTTTTTTTGAAAATAAAATCTTCAGATCTAATGTACAGAATATAAACATATCCATAGTGTCAAAGATTCTCTTAACTTCACTCCCACTAGTTCTTTGAATGACCGCTTCACCTATTAAACTATCATAGTGCGACTTCCAAATATTTGTTAAGGCTACAAGAAGCTCTTGTGGAATCGTAACTCATTGTGATAACTATTGCGGGTTTAATAGTCAAGATAACCCTTCCATTATTAAATATTTTTCTTCTTGGCCTTTGAGGCTTGAAGATATCAAACTTCTTCTCACATTGAATCCTGATTAAGTTCTCGATATAACTTCCAGTTGAATCATTTTTTGGATTAATCAAGTAAAACTTAAAGAGAGTACAAATATCCCAACGTGGAAGAGTTTATAGATCATACTTCCTTTCAAAGTGTTGAATCACTCCTCTGCATCTCTTTACTAAAAACAATCTCTTCAACTCATCGTACATCTAAGAGATAACATTTTCTGACTTTACATTTAGCTACTTGAATGTTTTGGTGAAGATTGGGTAGGACATGTTGATGAGGTTTGAACCAATTTGGCCTCTCAGCTTCAGCTAATTCCCCATCAAATGTTTCATAGGTTGCCTCATCTCCCTTTCCTTCTTCGAAAATTCATCAAGGCATTGCATCAATGTCAACTTCTTCATCAATTTCTTTTTTATCACCACCAGTATCAAATCCACTAACACCACCATTAACACCATCATCCCTTCCTCATCAACGGTTTTCAACATTGCATGCCTTTTAACTTTAGCCTTTTTCTTCTTCATAACCTTTGTCCCAAATGGGCCAAGTTCATCTTTATCAGATCCATCCAACACAAACATCTCAACAAAACCCACTAGGAAATCCCCACGCACATTATCTTGAAGTATCGTGATCATCTTGTACATCGTTTTTAAAGAATTTTGTTGCCCATAAGCATTGTTCTTCATTGATCAACAATGACTTCATCATGTTTTTTAACTTTCCTTTCAGCTTGTTAACTTCTTTCTTCAAACTCTCTACATCCTTCTCTTTATTTTCTGCCTGGTCTTTTGCAATAATCAACTCATTTCTTGACCACAAAATTTCACATGCAACAATCTTCCCTGTTTCAATGATCAATTCATCTCTCAGATTTTCACAATCTAATCTTACCATCATCATTGCCTTTTCATCAATTTTGGCTTCTGGAGAATGTGGTCTTTTTCTTCTCTTGGGTAATGGATTGCTTATACTAGCTTGAGTACTAGGACAAACTTGTTTTCTTGAATCAATATGTGCAAGAGGAGGATTCCAAGCAGTACCTTGTAAAGACATACGGATTGCTTGATCTATTTCAACATTATCTTCAATTATAATGACTAGCTTTGGGGTTAAATGGTGGTCATTTTGCGCAAAGCTTCATATGTCAACTTTCTAACTTCATATGTAGCACCACCCATAAGCTTCTTTTGTTTCTTTGGAGGTTCTTTTTCAACTGGCCTTTTACTCTTTTTCTTAGCTTTAGAGTCTTCTAGCAAACCTTTCGTGATTCTTTTATAAATTTCTTGAATAATGGGCCATCTTTATGCAAGGTATATGTTTTCATACAACGGCCTCCATTTTCAGAATCTCTTAGATGGTTCTGCAATTTGTGATTAAATAGCATTTGTAAGAATCTTAGATATAAAAGCCTCTTGCCACCCTTTGAACGTGAACTACTGTACATTTTGTTGAAGATCATCCCTGAGATGTTGACTTTGTTACCCATGCATAGTGTCAACATCATGCCTCCCCGGGCAAAGCTACATGAATCATATCCACTTAGTCTATGTGACAAACATGAAATAAATATGTGAGCGATGAATCTCCATTCTTTTGAAAGCATGCTCTTCTTAACTTCCTTCTTTACAAATCTACCTTAATACCCAATATCCCAAAACCCTTTCTTAACAAAGTTATTAGAAAAATGGGCCATTCTAATGATCTTTCAGCTTGAGAATCTTTCTGATAAGATCTTCAATTATGACAACTTCTTGATTATTGACTACTTCAACAATATGAATCAGAGATGGTTTATGACAGAATATGACAGTTTTCCAAAATTGAACGATTAGATCTTTGTATATTGATGGATTGTATGAGATGGCATGAGATATATTAGATTGTATTAGCCATCTGATAATATCTACAAACCCATATTTATCTTCTTCTACCAAATTTGCCAACTGATTGTGTCTGGGATCTAGTTCAAAGTTGTTAACCATGATCTAGAAAACAATAACATAAGAGAAACGTAAGTGAAGGGGTATGGTCCCAAAAACCTTGCACACGTGCATTGGACCATACCACAACCTTATCCCGAAACATCTTAAAAAAAATTAACAAATTTCAGCAACTTTCGTGACTAACATGTGTTAGACAAAAAATGCTGAAACTTGTTTATTTTTTTTAAAACATTCATTCGGAGCTTTTTTGTTTTTTTTGGCCCAAAACTCTTAAAAAATGTATATTACATGTGTTATTTTTTTCAAAAAAAAAAATGTCGGGAGGTTGGGTTTTCTAGGGTTTTTTAAAATTGTTAGGGTTTTCTATATAGCCCTACCCTGTATATATATACATATATATATATATACATATACATATATATATACATACATATATATACATATACATATACATATACATATACATATATACATACACATATACATATATATATATATATATATATATATATTTGTGTTGTGTCAACCTACTAATCTATCTCAAAACTATAAGAAAAACCTATTATTGTCACACCCCGATATTTCAACAACACCCAGTGGGCCCGGTTGGGGTATACGTGACGAGATTGATATCAAATACACAATATAGCACAACGGAAGTCTGGATTTAAAGTACTATTACAAACATAATTGTCCAAGTGTTCAAAATATTATATAGACGGATATTGTATCTAAAGATCCACAGGCGGATCGTAAATTACAAAATGAGATAACAGACTAATAGGCTTCTTATGCAAAGGAGTTGTAAATTCCTCTTAAGCATTACCGGCACTTCCAGCCTATTTCGTAACCTTGCAACCTGTCACTTAGTCTTTTTAAGATACGCCAGGTTACACTGGTAAATACAAATAACCGACACATTTTGAAAATATTTAAAAATTATTTTAAGTGCACAAAGGCACATGCATTTTCATAAATAACTTGGGATAAACTATTTCCCATGTTATCAGTTTTATATGCTTAACAATACATATGGGGCCCGGATACAATGCCGAGATCATGATTAATCGACACACCACATTAATTCCCTTATTGGGAATACCCTTATTGGGCAAACCCGTATTGGGTTATGAAATCATTTTATTTTAGCAGTAGCATATGTCAGGTATATGCCTACACCCCGTGCTTAGGTCGTGGCCATTTGCAATTAAATGAGCCGAGGATATCCAGGACACGGTCGTATTAACCCTCAATGTTTAAGTCAAAACAATACGAATTAAAAAAGATTATTTGGATTCCCAACACATTGGTCTTTGATCCCATACCCGACCATGCGGTAATAATATACCGTATCCCAAGCCCGTATAGGGAAAATAGGTTAAGAGTATTTACCTGGCTTAATAAGTCTTACAATGCAAGATAATAACAATAAGCACAGCCGTAATCAATTAACTAAGCTTGGTTGCAATCTACTTGAATGCCTTAGTCGGGAATGAGTGGTATAATAACCAGTTAGAATGTCAACGGGTCTTATTCAATTCATAGACTTGGATCGGTTAACTTAAATTAATTAAAACGGTACGATACGTTTGATTAAGCGATGACCGGTTAGAATTTAGTTTAATCCCAACAAGTACTAAGGCTTGTATAATATGGGAAAACTATATACATTCTGGAATTTGAAATAAATATGAAAAGATTTGACCCGTTTCGGTAAACTTACGTAAACTAGTTAAATAAGCTAACCGTACGCACATAGGCGTTATCGGGTGATCGGATGTAAGACCCTAACACGTTTAACCTTAAAACGACGCAGCGGAATTTCGAGTCTTAAAATTTCTTTCATGACATACATCTTGACATTCTAAAAATTCATTTTATAATATAAGAATATAACTTATCAACATTAAATTACATATTTAAACATTCCCGTACAATCTGTCTTGTGACTCGATCTTCGATCTCTATTCCTTAGTAATCCTCGTGGCTGGTACTACCTGCGCTCACCACATAAAATTCATAACGTTAGTACGTATCATAAGCATACAAGATTTGTTCACGTTTACTTTTCATTTCATTAACTCTTTACATCCCGGCTTTCCCTCTGATCATACGATCCGTAGTGAGACTTCCTTGGTATTCCCGCGTTACACTTCATCACCAAGCACGCTGTTATTGTCGTTAGTACTCAATTTCATTGAATGCATGCGTACATACTTTCATTTTACTTATACATACACTTACGATTACACATAGCAACATACATACCTATGTACCTACATACATACGTACGTACCTACGTACGTGCATGCCTAAATACCTCCATTCATACATACATACATTCTTACATACCTACATACATACATACATACCTGCATACATACATACAAACATACATACATACATACTTACATACATACGCACATACTTATTACATACCTTCTCACAACTTACATACGTGCATACCTTCGTACATACTCACTTGACTACATATACATACTATCTACATACACCCTTACATACATACACTTATACTTATATGACATACATACGTATATACCCACATACATACCTACCTTCATATTTTCAATCACACATTGCAATATACCCGACTCATACTTGTCTACTCATATACGTCTTCATATATCCTTATGTACTCGCTTACACACTATAATCTTACATACATTCGCGCATACACGCTTACATACACTTCTACATATGTGTATAGAGATATACAACATCCATACATACCTATCCACACGTACGCTTACCCTAATGGTCACAAAACATGAGTTAAATTAGTCATACGCAACTTAAAACGCGTTTAAACGAGTTCCCAAGCCAAAACTGAGCAAACGAGCAACTTTCGACAACCAGGGGGCTCGCGTGACGCCAAGGCCCTTGGCGTCACGCTAGGCCCTTGTTTTGACAGAAACCTTGCAGCAACTTGCTGCATATTCCCAGCGCGAACCCGTTTCACGGAAACGGTCATAACTTCTTCGTTATTGGTCCGTTTTACCCGATTCTTTTTCCTACGCGTCCGTAATTTAATTCTCCATCTTATGGAGTTAAGATCCAACATTTGGACTACCGAAATTTCTAACTTTTAAGCCTTCGGCTTATTACCCTTTTCCATGATTTCTACCCGTTCATGCATTTACCCACATAACTTGTTTGTTTGACCTTAACTTCATATGAATTGATAGTTTCAAGGTCATTTGTCATAAAAGATTCATTCTCGGATGCCCTACATCTCATTCCACCCGTTTTCGCTCAAAAGCTTATTTTGACCCGTTAAGGGTAATTGCGCATTAAAACGTTTATGACTTACAAACCATACTTCTCACTTTCATACTTAACCAAAACATTACACTAATCGAGTAACTTGCTTCTAAACTACTTTTTAAGATCGTTTGCCCAAAATACCCATCAAGGGCATTTTGGTCAACTTTAATCCCATACTTTACGACAAAAGACTACGACACATACTTGTCTTCAACCATCGTGTTTAGTTAATTAAAACACCATATTACTTAATCGAACTAAGAAGTGATTACATAAATCACTTACCTTATGCGTCCGTGCTCGTATCCGATTCCTTGCCTCTTCTTGACCCGTTAACACCTCAAGCTTGAGTCCGTCTCGACGTGTTTCCTATACTTTCATTTCACCGAAACCACGCCCTTATTAGCATACTCATTTGTACATGTAACCATCATATCATTCACATAATTCACACTTAACTTTCCTTAGTCATTACTAACAAGCATTAAAACATATAATCGACTTCATACCCTTTCCATCACACGTAATTCATCATGTAATTACAAATAATACATATTAACATAACATGTACCAAACGACTTCCTATAATCCTACCTTTACGACAATGAGTCAAATCATGTTTCTTAATCTTGTTGACTTTCAAAAGTCAACTATTAACCATATGTAACCATCGACTTATCAACATATACCCGTAACATCATAATCGACTATACGGACGAAACTATATACATTGCATCACACACTTGATGTGAGTACTACCTTGTAAACATAACGTACAACTATTTCATGCACAAATCTTCTAAACTCATACATAACCCATCAAATCCTACTACTAATCATCATATATCATTCCAAATGAACATTAAACATAACATCATCATATTCCTATACTTTCATCTAACAATAATTCATCATACCCACATAATACATCAATCATTGAACAAGACTTGAATCATAGGAGGTGATTCTAGTCATCATCTTAACCCTAACTAACGGGTTTCACCTCTAATCATCAAATTAACACAAACCATACATAACCCATGTTCTATACGAGGATTCTAACCCTTGTACATGATCAATTTCATATTAACTCACGGATTAGAGCATAACCCACTTCACCCATGATCACCAATCTTAGATTTAAAACATACCTTATGATCCTCTCGTATTGGTGATCATTAATCCATGCTCGGTTATGGATTTAAGCTTCATCTTGCCTTCCGATTTGAGCATAAAGATGATGCTAGGGTTTGAGGCTCCATAGGAGCCTCCTGCTCCTTCTCGAACACACACATATATGTGTGTTTGTGTGTGATAAGTTATTTAATAACTTAACTTTCATCTTTCCCACTTTAGCCCCTCGGGTTTACCTTTAAAACATAACTGACATTACCTTCCTCTTTTAGTTCTTTTGACCATACCCTTAACTAGGTTAAATAGCCTAGTTATTTATTTCATGACGTGTCATATCGGAACACACGACAAATATTAACATTCAGATTTTGGGGCGTTACAAGTCTACCACCCTTAAACAAGGTTTCGTCCCCGAAACCTTTCTCACTTTCATTGAACACACATTATCTTTCTTCCTGTCCATCCATACGACCCCTAGCCCATCCTAATGAGAATCTTCTGGCTCCAAGAACCCGTTCCGGAGTTCTTATTAGTGTCGCTTTCACTAATAACTCAAGTTCCTAACAGCCTTTATAGCTAATGATTCATTCATCATCCTAATACTCGTATATTATATGCATTATATATCTTTTATTTACTTAAAACCATTTCAACATCCCACTACTAACATTCCCTTTTTATTATTTGCACATTCATAACGTCTTCATCGACTAAACAACCTTACTTTGAATTTGAAATCTATACATACTCATATATGCTTAACTTTAACATTAACCTTATTCTACATTTTCTACAGTTACGTATACCTTGAATACCTTTATTTTATCTTTATATCATTCCGTTCATTTCACATTACTATTGCTCCCACTTAATGCATTACTTAATTCACGTGTATAAATAGTTCATATCTCTCCAATCGTGAGTTAAACATTTTACTAACCTCTTTTTCATCTCCCAAACCACGATCCGCAACCCAGATCGATCATCTTCTCCTCGAGTACTAGCCGTACAGGCCAGGTTTCATTCATTCGCATAATGAGCTTCCGCTCGTGCACGTCCTTTCACCAATACGATTGGTTTCATTACATCAATAGTTCTAACATTATCATCAACAACATCAGCGGTTAGCATATGTCATTCAAACATTCATTACACTAGGTGATTACCCACCTATAACTCTTCTACAATTTACTACGTGCCTGCTATAATGTACCACACATTCTATTTCTTACATGCAATCCTTTCATTCAATTAATTATTTCGCCAACTGAAGTACACACTCGTACTTCCTTCCATTCATGCTTACTTGCGAAGACCTTATTACCATTCCCGCCCATACTCAAGTTATTGTCCGGGTCACCGCCCGTTATCATTCTGACTTCTAAGAGTCAATTACTAACACATCTAACACGTAACTTATACAAAACTTCGTCTATTATACTATCACCTTTTTACTTTATACTTATTTTCTATGACCCGTTCAACTCAATCATGGTCGAACTATCGACATCTTCTTAGGCGGATTAATTTCATCTTTTTTTTTTGTATCCGTCTCACGGATTCAGACGCATCATTCATGCTTTTTCATTCATTGAATCCGCCTTACGGATTCAAACATTACATTCATGCCTTTTATCCTTGAACCCGTCTCGCGGATTCAAACATTACATTCATACCTTCCCTCCTTGAATCCGTCTCACGGATTCAAACATTGCATTCATACCTTCCATCCTTGAATCCGTCTCACGGATTCAAACATTACATTCATACCTTTCATCCTTGAATCCGTCTCACGGATTCAAACATTGCATTCTTACCTTTCATCCTTGAATCCGTCTCGCGGATTCAAACATTCATTCTTACCTTTCATCCTTGAATCCGTCCCGCGGATTCAAACATATCATTCATGCCTTTCATCCTTGAATCCTTCTCACGGATTCAAACATTGCATTCTTATCTTGATGATCCGTACTTAATTACGGATTCCACATTCTTCGTTCTTATCAGGCATGCTTTTCATACTTTCATAGTACTCTCAATTTCCCGAGAGCCTTACTTCCCATTTCACCCACACGCCCGCCTGCTACCTAACTCTACCGGACATACCTGTAACAATTATCATGATCGCACGAACGTCATACGTTTCTCGTGTACTGTCCAGGTACACAATCCACATAGTAGTTTCGTGCCTTCATGTGATTGTCACCTCATGTCCGTAGACTTAGGTTTCGGCGCGTGTATCACTTCCAGTACTTCACTACTATACAATCATTGTCTTTCATTTTAAAATTCTCCTCCCCTTAATGAATTTTACCATTACTTACACCCACATATTAAATTCACGTACCTGGGCTCATTTGCCTATTTGTCTTATTACCTCTTTGCCTGCCTTAGTATTCATCCTAGACTGCATTCACGGATCATCCTCTTCCAACACTTACGCTTACCTTGCACATACAAAACCGTCAGTTTCTTTATACGTATACATAAATACATACTTTCATCAGCCTTTACCTTTGGATCTTGATCGAGTCTTAGATTGTACGGATTTCTTATCTCAAGAGCACACAAGTTTGAGTTCAAGTACTTACCTTCTCATACTTGATTCCCTCAAACCAGGGCTCTGATACCAACTTGTAAGACCCTAACACGTTTAACCTTAAAACGACGCAGCGAAATTTCGAGTCTTAAAATTTCTTTCATGACATACATCTTGACATTCTAAAAATTCATTTTATAATATAAGAACATAACTTATCAACATTAAATTACATATTTAAACATTCCCGTACAATCTGTCTTGTGACTCGATCTTCGATCTCTATTCCTTAGTAATCCTCGTGGCTGGTACTACCTGCGCTCACCACATAAAATTCATAACGTTAGTACGTATCATAAGCATACAATATTTGTTCACGTTTACTTTTCATTTCATTAACTCTTTACATCCCGGCTTTCCCTCTGATCATACGATCCGTAGTGAGACTTCCTTGGTATTCCCGCGTTACACTTCATCACCAGGCACGCTGTTATTGTCGTTAGTACTCAATTTCATTGAATGCATGCGTACATACTTTCATTTTACTTATACATACACTTACGATTACACATAGCAACATACATACCTATGTACCTACATACATACGTACGTACCTACGTACGTGCATGCCTAAATACCTCCATTCATTCATATATACATACATTCTTACATACCTACATACATACATACATACCTGCATATATACATACATACATACATACGCACATACTTATTACATACCTTCTCACAACTTACATACGTGCATACCTTCGTACATACTCACTTGACTACATATACATACTATCTACATACACCCTTACATACATACACTTATACTTATACGACATACATATGTATATACCCACATACATACATACCTTCATATTTTCAATCACCCATTGCAATATACCCGACTCATACTTGTCTACTCATATACGTCTTCATATATCCTTATGTACTCGCTTACACACTATAATCTTACATACATTCGCGCATACACGCTTACATACACTTCTACATATGTGTATAGAGATATACAACATCCATACATACCTATCCACACGTACGCTTACCCTAATGGTCACAAAACACGAGTTAAATTAGTCATACGCAACTTAAAACGCGTTTAAACGAGTTCCCAAGCCAAAACTGAGCAAACGAGCAACTTTCGACAACCAGGGGGGCTCGCGTGACGCCAAGGCCCTTGGCGTCACGCTAGGCCCTTGTTTTGACAGAAACCTTGCAGCAACTTGCTGCATATTCCCAGCGCGATCCCGTTTCAAGGAAACGGTCATAACTTCTTCGTTATTGGTCCGTTTTACCCGATTCTTTTTCCTACGCGTCCGTAATTTAATTCTCCATCTTATGGAGTTAAGATCCAACATTTGGACTACCGAAATTTCTAACTTTTAAGCCTTCGGCTTATTACCCTTTTCCATGATTTCTACCCGTTCATGCATTTACCCACATAACTTGTTTGTTTGACCTTAACTTCATATGAATTGATAGTTTCAAGGTCATTTGTCATAAAAGATTCATTCTCGGATGCCCTACATCTCATTCCACCCGTTTTCGCCCAAAAGCTTATTTTGACCCGTTAAGGGTAATTGCGCATTAAAACGTTTATGACTTACAAACCATACTTCTCACTTTCATACTTAACCAAAACATTACACTAATCGAGTAACTTGCTTCTAAACTACTTTTTAAGATCGTTTGCCCAAAATACCCATCAAGGGCATTTTGGTCAACTTTAATCCCATACTTTACGACAAAAGACTACGACACATACTTGTCTTCAACCATCGTGTTTAGTTAATTAAAACACCATATTACTTAATCGAACTAAGAAGTGATTACAGAAATCACTTACCTTATGCGTCCGTGCTCGTATCCGATTCCTTGCCTCTTCTTGACCCGTTAACACCTCAAGCTTGAGTCCGTCTCGACGTGTTTCCTATACTTTCATTTCACCGAAACCACGCCCTTATTAGCATACTCATTTGTACATGTAACCATCATATCATTCGCATAATTCACACTTAACATTCCTTAGTCATTACTAACAAGCATTAAAACATATAATCGACTTCATACCCTTTCCATCACACGTAATTCATCAAGTAATTAAAAATAATACATATTAACATAACATGTACCAAACGACTTCCTATAATCCTACCTTTACGACAATGAGTCAAATCATGTTTCTTAATCTTGTTGACTTTCAAAAGTCAACTATTAACCATATGTAACCATCGACTTATCAACATATACCCGTAACATCATAATCGACTATACGGACGAAACTATATACATTGCATCACACACTTGATGTGAGTACTACCTTGTAAACATAACGTACAACTATTTCATGCACAAATCTTCTAAACTCATACATAACCCATCAAATCCTACTACTAATCATCATATATCATTCCAAATGAACATTAAACATAACATCATCATATTCCTATACTTTCATCTAACAATAATTCATCATACCCACATAATACATCAATCATTGAACAAGACTTGAATCATAGGAGGTGATTCTAGTCATCATCTTAACCCTAACTAACGGGTTTCACCTCTAATCATCAAATTAACACAAACCATACATAACCCATGTTCTATACGAGGATTCTAACCCTTGTACATGATCAATTTCATATTAACTCACGGATTAGAGCATAACCCACTTCACCTATGATCACCAATCTTAGATTTAAAACATACCTTATGATCCTCTCGTATTGGTGATCATTAATCCATGCTCGCTTATGGATTTAAGCTTCATCTTGCCTTCCGATTTGAGCATAAAGATGATGCTAGGGTTTGAGGCTCCATAGGAGCCTCCTGCTCCTTCTCGAACACACACATATATGTGTGTTTGTGTGTGATAAGTTATTTAATAACTTAACTTTCATCTTTCCCACTTTAGCCCCTCGGGTTTACCTTTAAAACATAACTGACATTACCTTCCTCTTTTAATTCTTTTGACCATACCCTTAACTAGGTTAAATAGCCTAGTTATTTATTTCATGACGTGTCATATCGGAACACACGACAAATATTAACATTCAGATTTTGGGGCGTTTTGGGGCGTTACATCGGAAGATCTATAAAAAAGTTCAATATGCCAAAATACATTGATTATGATATGACATAAGTAGGTTATCAACTTGTTTGATCATATTGGTTTAAAACCTAATTATGCACCATAAGGGCATTTTTGTCACAATGTGACATAATTTAAGAACTTGCATGAAATCCTATGTTATGAACAAGTTTCTTCTGTTAAAACAAGTTAATTATATTGCCATATCAATAGGTAATCAATTTCATATGTTCATCATTGATTAAAACAATGTTTTGCACAAAAAGGGCATTTTGGTCATTATTAGGCATATTATAAGAACTTGTGTAAAAACTTAGAATCTGATTATGATCAAGTAGTATAACCACAAAGGGTTATTCTACACTATAATATGATCATAATGCAACTACTAATCAGTAGTTATAGTTACTAAATCAGGTTAGAATCGAAAGTCAAAGCAGAAGTCAAACTGCTTGACTTTCGATTGCGAACCGAAACATAAACTGGAAATGACGGGCTGAACATGTTTAGACATGTTCTAATATTAGTTACCAACTGATATGATGTTAAAAAAATGAGTTATAACATTTACAAATTAATTTATTAAAGTTTCCGAAAATCTGACCTTTGACTTTTTATTTAACTTAACTTTGACCCGTCATTTGACCAACTTAACGTGATTTCCAGGAGGTGCCCTTTTGAGAGATTAACACCTATCTTATTACGATCACGTAGCCATGTTCTATTCGAACAATGGCTGGACCATAATGGTCTAAACCGAAAGTCAAAGCAAAAGTCAATTTGCTTGACTTTCGGCTAATAAAAGCCTATAAGCTGAAAGAACAAGGATGGAGCACTTACAAGTGGTCGAAGAGAACAATTAGAACTTAAAGGATGCTCCCTTAATTACCAGGAACTTTCAATATAGCAGAGAGAAGAGTATAAAGAAATGGTGCAAGTTGTGAATGATCCTAAGGGTTCTATTTATAGTTGTGGAGGATGTTTAGGATCAATCCAGGTGTCTAGAACTGATGTAGGATCATTCCAAGTGTAATGAACTGAGGATGGGTGGCATAATTCGAGCTAAGTGACATCAATGCAGAAATACTTGGTCAGCACACAAAGAAACTGCCAGCTCTGGTCCTTACAGATCGTATGAGCTCAAAGCTTACGGCCCGTAAGCTAGCAAAAGCGCCCATGGTTTTAAATCCTTACGGACCATAAGGTAAAAGATCTTGCGGTCCGTATACGATGCCTAGCATCAACATTTATACATGCTTACGGGCCGTAAGCACAAGGGCTTCCGATCCGTAAAGGGTCACTCAGAGGCAATAATTTGGCATGTTTACACCTTTAGTCCCTCAATATTCAAGGTTTCATAATTTGACAAAATTAGTCTCTCTCGTTCAATTTAATAGGCATATTTGAGAGTGGACACGTGTTAGTAAATTATCCGACACGAATTTACGAGGTGTTACAGTTATGCATGTCATAAAGTGCTTAAACGAGTTAAACATGTTTAGACACTTTTTTTAATCATGCCATTCGCATTTATGACTCAAGACAAACTTACCCAAACACGAGCATGTTTAACTTCGTGTTAAATTATATCTTAATAACGGGTCGGGTCATAAATTATCCACCCGAACTTACGGTTAATAAGCAAGTATATCAATATTTTTAAATAAAAATATTTAACATATAAAATTTTAAATAAAAATATTTAACATATAAAATAAAAGAAGAAGGCCAATTTTGACACCATAATAAACTAAGGTATTTCTTAGATGCCAAAGGATATGAGATAAAAAAGAACGAGAAAAGTAAAAATATTGGGTAGATGGGTCTCTTTTCCCTCCATGTAAAGAAAATTTATCTTAAAGAAAACGGTAAAAGGTTGCTTCAAAATGAAGATTGCCTCCTCATTGGCTTTTATTTTTATATTTTCTTTATTTTGCTTTTACTTTTTATTAAAAGAACTCGGGTCCTTTCTATTTTCTTATGCGTAGCGTAGATTATACCACATTATATATAGAGGGAGAGAGAGACACTATATAAAGGTTCAATTAAGAAACAAAAAATACCAAAAAGAAATTACAGAACTACGTGTTTTTAATTATTCAAGTATAATTGCCTTGTTTATATATGGTATTGATGAAAATTTGAGAACCCAAAAGAGAAGGTTGGAAAATCATAATATTATTTGTGAATCTACATCATACTTTAACCCGTTCACTATGAACAACATTGACTATTTACATTGTAAATTAAAATACAACGTTCCAGCTTTTAAAGATTTTTTTTTCTTCATAAGGTTAGCTCAAATTTGAATGTTCATACATAAAGGGTATGTTTGGCAAAAATAGCTGTTGGCTGAAAGCTGTTAGTTGGTGGCTGTAATTTTTTAGATATATTTAGGTGTTTGTCAGAATAGCTGGAACTTTTAATAAAATGTATAAAATGATCAAAATGGACATGACAAAAAAACATAACTAAAAGGTTTATTATCTTTAGAAGTTAAAATAGTCATTGTTTCCCTAAAAAACTTGTAGCTCCTTCTAAACGTTAGTAGTAGGAGCGTTCAACGAAAAGTTCCAATCTCCTAACCTAAAAGCTTCAAGCTTCTTCAATCAAACAAGGTTTTTTATTGAGTATGAGTTTTTTATTAAAAGTTTAAAGCTAGTAGCTCTTAAAAGCTTAATGCCAAACATAAATGCTCTCTCACTAGTTTATCTAATTCACAAGTTATTTCAAGTTTGTTTTTGTTGCTCGGTACTTAGCAAAACATTTTTATTTTGGTGTTATATTTTTTCTTGTGTTTTTTCCTTAAGGAACTTACCATTCAAAATGTAGTTGATGTATACAACTATACATTATTATAATTATTTTTTTCTTTGGTTTTTTGTTTGATAAATGAATATGAAGCCAAATTATAGGTTTCAACTTAAAATCACATTTATTTTTTTTCTTAGTTGTCTTTGACTCTTTTAAACCAATAGTTTTTGTTGCTGACTGGAATCAACTTCCTAGATCTTCGAGTGCATTCAAAGTCATTTATCTCTACTACAACCAAACACTTAAAGAAGGACCAACCTCTTTTGTTTTTCTAACTTAAATATAGAAGAAAAGAAATATTGGAGGGATTTAACCCATATCATGAGTGTTATTGAGAAGATACAATAGAGCCTCATGTTCTACATGCTCATGATGTGGCAGCATAGAACCCCTAGGGGCTCCATTCAATACCTCGCAGCCTAAGAGTGAAGTTTTTAGGTTTCAGATTTTTTGGAACAATAGAATTAGAAGAAAAAAAAAACTTTTGAAACATTCATAATGCATTGAGCATTGTTAGAAAAAAGGCACACAAATATTAGAACAATGTTAACAATATGTGATGACGGGGTAGCCCAAGACTAAATAAAATGACTAAATATGCAAACGCTAAAAGGGTTAAATGGTTCAATGGTTAAAAAGCTGTGAGGTGGGGGAAAGTAATACGGAAACAGTAGCCAGTCACATCCGGGGATTGCTTCACCAACCCACAGCCGCAAAAGCAACGCAGGTCTGCAGAGTACACGCTATTATCCAGGGGTCAAAAGGCTTTAACCCCCAAAAGGGTAAGCCCCTCGCTGCAAGTAAGGACACTAGTCAAATGGATGCTACTTTGGGAGATGTCTTCTCCTATAAATTGACACTTCATTTACTTCAAAATACATTCTTGGCCAGGCATGTTTCCTTAAACTCTGGTCATTCACATCGAGTACTTGCTTCATGCAAGTCGCTCACTTTCACATCCAACACACAAATTCTATTTGCTCCTTCATCCGAATCTGAATATAATTCCGAGAAGGATCTTTAGCAAATAACAAAAATAAACTAGTGAACCTCCTTCCACGTCTTGCAAACGTGGGGGGACCCCACGACCTGCGTTAGGCAAAGTTGAACCCTTCAACCATTTTGCCTAACCAGCCCAGCTACTACCGTTGGTCTTATATTTGTTGCAACAACAAGTTGGCGCCCACCGTGGGGCTACGCCGCTATTTCTTCTCAAAAAGACCTAGTAGTGTAGCTCTCTTCACTTAAAATCACCATGTCTGAAAGTGGATCCCCGGAAGAAGTAAATCAGATTCCAAACACTTCTACTCCGGGTAGTAGCCAAGCTCACGTGGCTATACCAACTTCTTTCTCAACTCCGGGGAGCACACCCGAGTTCCTCACCTTCAACACACCAACTCCGTCCAGATCCGGGGTTCCATCTCCCAATATCGGTGTCTCTGACGCCCCAGCACGTGTTGAACTCACCCCTGAAGGGGTTGCCAACAATTTCCTTGAGTTGAGATCCCTTCTCAACCAACATGTGAGTAAAGAAAGAGAAAAAGGAGTGAGGATTCATTTAGACTATGATGAGCCTGAACCAACGTTGTCTCCCGGACCACCTCCCCCTCCTTTTACAACAAGAAGTGAGGCTGGTCCCAGTAATCCTTCAAACCCTCACCCTTATCTGTCCACTATGACAAATCCTACGGTGCATCCTGTCTTCTCTTCCCAACCGATTACTAGTGGTGCTCCTTTGGGACATGAGCTAACCCTTGACCAGCTCCTACAGTCCCCAGTAACAAGCTATCCAGCATCTATAACAACCACGTGGGAGCAAGCTCTGTCCGTGCTCCCTTTGGCACGAAGTGCTGTTATGAGCACTCCCTTCGGAATAAACTGTTCAGTTGCCCCAGGAAGCCTTCAAGGCTTCAACCTCATGCCCAACATGATGACCCAGATGATGGCCAACTTCCCGTGGCAACACTTTATTAATCAAGTGCTAGCCACTCAGGGAAATAACGGCAATGGCAATAATGTGGATGCAAGGGCTGAAGAAGACTTGGCTAAACCATATAAGCCAAGTAACCTTTCATGCTTTTCAAAGCAAATAGCCGACTATGATTTCCAAGCAAAGATCAAGATGCCACCCCACATCAGGACGTATGATGGGACTGAGGATCCTAAGGACCATCTTCAGATCTTCACCGGTGCAGCAAGGATAGAGAAATGGTCAAACGCCGAATGTTTCCTAATGTTCATGCAAACCCTTGTCGGATCAGCCAGGATCTGGTTCAATGACCTACCTGCTCAAAGCGCTTGAAGCTTTGACGACCTTAGCAAGGGTTTTTTGGCCAATTTCTCCCAACAAAGGCGTTATGTTAAAGACGCGACAGTAATCTTCCAAATAAAACAGCGTGATGACGAAAGTCTTCGCGCGTTCATCGAACGATACAAAAAGGAAGGCCTGACCTATGTAGGGGCAGATGAGAAAATGAGAGTGGCCGGTTTCATGAATGCCATCACCTCTAAATATCTCACAAGAGATTTTAACAAGTCTTTGCCCAAGACCTTGGAAGAAGCTCTTGAAAGGGCTGAAGCCCACATCCGGGGAGAGGAGGCGGTAGACATTAAAGAACAAAGAAAAAGGGGATCCGGCTGGCGAAGCAATAGTCCGGCTAGAAAAAGGGGAAACTTTAACTCCTATGACAGGCGGTCAAAGGGTTCAGACCCTCGAAGGTCTGAAAGTCGGAACCCTTCAAGCATGGAGAAAGGCATATGTTTCACTCCCCTCACAAAGACCCCTCAAGAAATCCTTGCAACGGAAGAAGTTAAGCAAAACTTTCGGCCTCCTAGGCCTCTCCCCAAAAGCAGGAAAAACGGGAACTCCACCCAATACTGTGAGTTTCACGAAGAAAAAGGTCACCACACCAATGATTGCTTCCAACTCAAGAAAAGAATTGAAGAGGCCGTTAAGTCCGGAGAACTCACTCATTTGGTAAAGGGAATCCGGGACAAAATGGCTGAAGGAAAGGGCAAGGAAGTCAATATGGTGGATTTCGATGGAAGGGTTCCTCATAAGAGACATCGGTTGGAAGCTTGGGAGCTTCAGTGTGTTTGTTTCCCCCCAACGGAGAAAGACCCTATCTCTAGCCCTCTTGTGGTAGAAGCTACCGTGGGAACATTGCAAACATGTAGGGCATACATAGACACTGGAGCAGCCACTGAAATCATGTTCGAGAAATTCTTTAACCGTTTGAGCAATGAAGAAGGTTCAAGGCTTCAACCCTCTGGAACCTCTATAAAAGGTATCGCCGATATACCCCTTAAGCCTTTAGGGCAGCTGACACTTAATGTTCGTTTCAGCAAAGGTTTGAAAGAAAGAACCCAACCACTAACCTTTGTGGTTATCAACATCCCCTCAAGCTATGACGTAATCATCGGAAGACCCGGGCAGTGTGCCTTCTACATGGCCGTGTCTGTTGGCCATGGCACAGTCAAATTTCCTACTGAGAGGGGCATAGCAACCCTTCAACCCTTTCAATAAGCTTACATGGTTGAGGGTGAAAGCTCAAACAGTGAAGAAGACATGCAAAGGTTGGTCATAAATCCCAAGTACCCTGAGCAAAGGATAAGGGTCAATCCAAACCTTTCTCAAGAGACCCTTTCGTATCTTAAAAAGCTGCTAACACATTATAGCGATGTCTTCGCTTGGTGTCCAGAAGATATGACAGGAGTCCCTCGGAACATTGCTGAACACGAGTTAAGAATACCACCGGATGTCAAGCCTGTGGTCCAAAAGAAAAGAAGCCTAGCACCCGAGAGAAGTCTGGCAGCCTGTCAAGAGGTTGAAAAGCTTGTGTTAGCCGGCATTCTCCGGGAAGTCAAGTAGCAGTCATGGGTTGCAAACCCGGTTATGGTCAAGAAACCCGACAACTCATGGAGGATGTGCATAGATTTCAAGGATCTTAACAAGGATTGTCCTAAGGATTGCTATCCACTACCGGAAATTGATCTCAAAGTTGACTCCCTTACCGGTTACTCGTTCAAATGCTTTCTTGATGCATACAAAGGTTACCACCAAATCCTCATGAAGGAAGAGGATGAGGAAAAAACAGCCTTTCACACGGACAAAGGAATCTTTTGTTATCAAAAGATGCCTTTTGGTCTCAAAAATGCCGGAGCAACCTACCAACGGCTCGTTGACAAAGCCTTTGCAAGCCAAATTGGTAAAAACATGGAGGCATATGTCGACGACTTGGTGATCAAAAGCAAGACAGAGTATCAAATGCTCGATGACATTCAAGAAACCTTCAAGAACCTCAGAAAGGTTAACATGAAGCTTAACCCTGAAAAATGCTCGTTTGGGTTTGAGGAAGGAAAGTTCCTGGGTCACATTGTCGGGAAACAAAGCATCAAGGCTAACCCAAACAAGGTGAAAGCTGTCCTTGAAACCAAGCCACCAAAAACCAAGAAGGAGGTTGAAAGTTTAAACGGGAAGCTTGCAGCCTTGAAGCGTTTTACCTCAAAGTTGGCTGAAAGATCTCTGCCCTTCTACAAAACGCTCAAGAACTGCTCAGATAAGAAAGATTTCAAATGGACTGAAGAAGCTTTCAACCAGATGAAGCAACATCTAGCTTCCCTACCAGATATTGCGGCACCAAAAACTGGGGAGTTAATATCGGTGTACCTCTCAATTGCTGACGAGGCCATCAGTGCAGTCCTCACCATTGAGCGAGACAAGGCCTAGGTACCCGTTTATTTTTTCAGCAAAACTTTAAAATTAGCTGAAACGAAATACCCTCCCCTTGAAAAACTTGCCCTAGCCCTAGTTCAAACAGCTAGAAGGCTTCGAAGGTATTTCCAAGCACACCCCATACAAGTGGTCACCGACCAACCTATTAAAAGTGTGCTTGAAAAACCTGAAAACTCGGGGCGATTAGCCAAATGGGCCATAGAACTGGGTGAACATAACATCACCTATGTCCCAAGAAAAGCTATCAAGGCCCAAGTCTTGGCTGATTTCATTGTGGAAGTCCCAAATCAGGCGATCACTGAAGTAAACACTACCACCACTGAACCCTCCAACCCTGAAGCCTGGAAGCTTTTTACCGACGGGGCTTCAAGCATTGAAGGGTCAGGGGCTGGGCTAATTTTGATCAACCCAGAAGGGTTGGAATTCACATATGCTCTCCGTTTTGATTTTTAGACCACCAATAACGAGGCTGAATACGAGGCACTAATAGCTGGCCTAAGGCTGCTAAAGAGATGAAGATTGAAAAGCTTGAAGTGTTCACAGATTCGTTGCTGGTCTCAAGCCAAGTGAATGATAGCTACATAGCTAACGAGCCCAACATGAAAAAATACAGAGAAAAATCCAAGGAACTGATGAGTACCTTCCAAGCCTGCAACATCAAACAGATCCCCAGGTCTCAAAACAAAAAGGCTAATGCCTTAAGTAAGCTTGCATCTCTCACTTTTGCCCACCTTACCAAGAAGGTGCTGGTAGAAGTATTGAACGCTCCATCAATCGATGAATTGAAAGTTCAAGACGTGGTTACCGAAGAAGACCCAAACTGGATGACTCCCATAAAAAAGTTCCTCAAAAATGGTCAATTACCCAATGATCAAGTAGAAGCTAAAATGGTTGAAATCAAAGCAAGGCAATACATACTACAAGGAGAGACCCTTTACAAAAAAGGTTACCTTGCTCCCTTGCTAAGATGTGTCGGTCCCGAGCAAAGTAAGTATTTGATAAAGGAAATTCATGAAGGTGTATGTGGAGCTCACTTTGGAGCTAGGTCAGTGGTTGCAAAGCTCATGAACCTTGGATATTTCTGGCCCTCGATGCATCGAGATACAACTGAAGAATTGAAGAAATGTGATGCTTGCCAGATCCATGCACCAATTCCAAAAAGTCCCAAGCATGACTTAGTCCCGATAACCTCGGCGTGGGCATTCCATAAATGGGGGATGGACATTGTTGGTCCATTTCCCCCAAGCAAAGGGGGAGTAAAATTCTTGCTGGTGGCAATAGATTATTTCACCAAGTGGCCCGAGGTCAAACCACTTGCTAAGATTACGGGAAAACAGGTCATTGATTTTGTTTGGGAGAACATCATTTGCCGTTATGGATTGCAGGGAGTACTTGTCACTGATAACGGAAGGCAATTTGCTGAGAAGCCTTTCAGCGTTTGGTGCAAGGAATACAAAATCGATCAGGTCTTTAGCTTAGTGGTTTATCCGCAATCAAACGGTCAAGTTGAAAGGACGAATAGAAGTATAGTGGAAGGCATCAAGACAAGATTGGGAAGATACGAAAGCAACTGGCTTGAAGAATTGCCTAGTGTCCTATGGGCAATTAGAACAACCGAAAAAACAAGCCACAAGAAAACACCTTATAGCTTGGTATTTGGATCCGAGGCTGTGATCCCCGCTGAGATAGGAGTTGTAACACAACGAATCGTCAACATGGATCCCGAAACAAACCAAAAAGAGACCATGTTGAATTTACAACTCCTAGAGGAAGCACGAGATCAAGCTGCAATCCAAGAAGCCAAATACAAGCAACGAATGGAAGCCTACTACAACAAGAAAGTCAAGAATGAACGATTCAAGCCTGGGGACCTGGTCCTCAGAAACAATGTAGCTAGCAAAGAGGAAAATCAAGGAAAGCTTGGCCCAAAATGGGAGGGTCCATATACCATCCTCGAAGCACACAAAGGTGGATCCTACAAGCTAGCAGATTCAGAAGGCAAAAGGCTTCCAAGGCATTGGAATGGCAAAACCCTGAAAAGGTTCCATGTTTAGACAGGAAAATTTGGTTTGTATCAAAATGTATTTTGAACAACACTATGAATACCTTTTGTAAAAAGCAAGTATTGCTTGAATGAATGAAGTTGTTTTATCAAACTTGTCTTTCTATCCTAAGATCAGGTTGAGAACCTAGCAAAAAACTCCATGGCAAGGGCCATGTAAGGGGATGGGCTCCCAGGCCACATCGCTCAATAGGTTCAAGGGTTAAATGAACCTATATAATGGGTGAGTTCCTAAGTCAATACAACTCCATGAGACTTGTTAAGAAAAAATAAAATTGTCTCATAGACGGGTGTGAACAGCCTACACCAAATGTTCCCTAAGCTTTAAAAATATAATCCACAAACAAGCTTGAAAAAGTCAAGTGAAAACCAAAGAAATGATAAAAAGGATAGGTGCTATATCTTCTTGTTAAAAATACCAAGGCTAAGTGTCTGCAGCACTGAACCCTTTTAGGTATAAAAAACATAAGGGCAGCACAAACTCGACAAAGACAAAGTTACAAAAAGACAGAAAATCTAAAAAAACAAAATCACTTGGACAAAAATTACAAAGATGCAAACCAAGCCAGGTCACAAGACTAAGAATCCTTCAAGCCACCCGAGTAACAACTCGAAACCCTAAAGGCTTCAACCTACTAACAGACAGCCAAAAGGCTTGGAAGGTTAAAGCCAAACAGACTGCCTAAACGAAAGCAGGCACAAGTCTAAAAACATAACACAAGGAAGAAAGTTAAAACATCGTACCATGTCAAAGAAAGTCCTAAAAGACTTCCAAACATAAGTTAAGGCAAGTCCTAGTAACTTGCAAGCCTAATCATTGTTCAAACGGCCATACAGGCCTTCAACACAACCAAAAGAAACCTTAAGGGTCCCTGAAAACCTAATATTGTTTAAGGGTTACAAACCATGAATTGTTTTAACAAAGTGCTAAGAAAGCTACAAATTTTATGCATCAACAGAAGGCTTAGTAGCCCCAGAAATGCTACCTTTGGCCTTCTTAGTCTTCTTAACCTTCTTAGCCTTCGGACCTTGATCATCAACAACTGAAACTTCCAAACTGGAATCCTTCGGAGCATCGGCCCCCCCCAGGAAAAGTATCTTCACTATCTCCCGAAAAGGAACGTTTCCTCGAAGGGGAGCCAAGCAGTTCAGCGCATAACTTTTCATTCAAACCATCCGGCTTCAGTTCCTGCAAAACGGAGAGAGGCTTACCATAACAAGAAGCAACCTGACCCATATACGGGTATGACAACCTCTCCATTTGCTCAACGGAACTCTTAAAAACATCCGAAGCCTCAGGACGGTACAGGGGAGATTTCTCTAAGGGATCCGCAATAAGACCTTGGTGTTTTCCCAGATTGAGCAGTTTAGTGTAGACATCACCAAGAGCGGAGTTAAATTCCTTATAGTGGAAGAGATAGGTAACCACCTGATGAAAACCATGCTCAATGAGCCATTGGTTATCTCCGGTAGCTTGGGCAACCAAAGTTTTCAAACCATCCTTCTCCTTATCAAAAGCTTTCTTTTGCACAGCCAAGGTCTCCCGGTCAGCTTTCAGTTTCAACAGGCTGGCTTCAAAGCTCTTCTTGAGATCACCCATCTCAATATCGTGCCTCTTAGTTAACTCCTCAATCTTCTTGTTCCAAGCCAACTCCTTCTCAAAAAAGCTCTCGATTTCCTTCTTCATAGCTGCAATTGAAGCCTTCATTTTCTCCTTCTTCTTAGAGGCCTCCTCATATTCCCGCATCCCTTTAGCAAAGCGAGTGACACCTTCAGCCAAAAAGGCAGAAAGGTTGCAGGAACTGAGCATCATCCTAGAGATAAGATGATCACCCTCCATCTCAGATATGGCATCTCGAACACCGGGAGGAGCAAAATGAGCCAAGGCTTCAGCACAAACAGCAGGATCCTTAAAATTGTCACCAACCTTAACCTTCCAATTGGGCACATAAATGTCCTCTGAACCCTCTAAGCTTTCAACAATTTTGGCCGACGAACCTTCAATAGCAGAAATAGTACCCCTCTTAACCAATTTCTTCTTCTTGCTCGAAACAATCAACTCCTTTTCCTTGCCTTTACCAACATCCATAGCTTGATCCTCTGATACCTCGATATCATCACTAACGTCAATAGGCTCTGAGCCAGAGGGTTGATCAACACCCTTCAGATGACGTTGAGAACGACGAGTAGAACCTTTGGACGCAGTAACCTTGGTGAAGCCTTTGACATTCGGAACATTGACATAACCAGAACCCTCAAACCTATAATCGGCACCCTTAACAACCACATTCTCGTCAGGGATAGCAGCAACATCATCAAAAACAACGTCAGAAGTATCATCGCTTTTGATAAAATCCAAGGCAGACATAGCTACAACACAAATATAAAAGCACATAAGCAAATAAATAGAAAGGAACAAAAAAGCAAGAAAAGACTAAATGCATACCCTTCCCATCTCTAATAAGCACCGGATCCCGGTTAGCCTTTTCCCACAACTTACTTATACCCAACAACACCAACAAATGCTCAGGGAAGGAATGAAGCCTAGAAGGGCACTCCCTAAGAATTTCTAAGAAGTGAGTGTTTATCTCGGAATCAAAGGGCTCCGGCTCGTTCAGAACAGCATCTGGGTGTCTCCAAACAGGTTTGAAAGGGATAATCTCCTTCGACACCCAGAAAAACCGATCTTTCCACACCCCAAGTGTAGAAACCATGGACGAGATTAAGCAAGTGTCAACTTGACTGGTTTCAAATGTGAACCAATCACCATTCTTAGCAAGCCGGAAAAAGCGACGGAAGGACAACAAAGATGGATCATACCCACAGGCCCGACACAGAATTTCGAAATGCAAAACCCTAGCCATGCCTAGGGGATGAACTTGACCAAAAGACACCTGATAATATTCCAATACATTCAAGACAAAGTTTGAAAACGGATAACGAAGATTTGAAAACTCAAAATGACGGCAATACAAGGCAATCATACCAGAAGGACAGGCATTGATGGATTTATCGCAAGCCGGTGCAACCGGTTTATACTTTGTCCCTATTCCCCATTCTACGCAAAATAAATCGACTTCCTCTTGGGTCAGTCGAGAGAAGGATTTTGTCATATCCTTCCGAGCACCCATCACAATGAACAACTAAATAAAAAAATAAGCAAATTGGAACTGACCTGATTTTGAAAGAAAGGGGGATACCGGAGAGAAAAAGGAAGCAAACTGATGGTTTCTTCAAAGTAAAATGTGTAAATAAATGAGATAAGTAAATATAAAATAACCTACAATAGGGGTAATAATGGCAAACAGTAACCGCCACCCTATTGAACTGCCATACATCAATCAAATCAAGTGTCAGTTATTTAAAATTCAAATATTAACTGCTCACAACCCTTCAAGCCTGCAAGCATCGAACCATTGAAACCTTTAGGCAATAAAATACGCGTATAAAAGTTAGAAGTCTTTGAGCCCATTCCCCAAAAACCTCTGACTTGGGGGGCTGATGACGGGGGTAGCCCAAGACTAAATAAAATGACTAAATATGCAAACGCTAAAAGGGTTAAATGGTTCAATGGTTAAAAAGCTGTGAGGTGGGGGAAAGTAATACGAAAAAAGTAGCCAGTCACATCCGGGGATTGCTTCACCAACCCACAGCCGCAAAAGCAACACAGGTCTGCAGAGTACACGCTATTATCCAGGGGTCAAAAGGCTTTAACCCCCAAAAGGGTAAGCCCCTCGCTGCAAGTAAGGACACTAGTCAAATGGATGCTACTTTGGGAGATGTCTTCTCCTATAAATTGACACTTCATTTACTTCAAAAGATATTCTTGGCCAGGCCTGTTTCCTTAAACTCTGGACATTTACATCGAGTACTTGCTTCATGCAAGTCGCTCACTTTCACATCCAACACACACATTCTATTTGCTCCTTCATCCGAATCTGAATATAATTCAGAGAAGGATCTTTAGCAAATAACAAAAATAAACTAGTGAACCTCCTTCCACGTCTTGCAAACGTGGGGGGACCCCACGACCTGCGTTAGGCAAAGTTGAACCCTTCAACCCTTTTGCCTAACCAGCCCAGCTACTACCGTTGGTCTTATATTTGTTGCAACAACAATATGCATCAAAATAAGGAACAATGTTAGGAGCAGAAACATAAAGAAGACATAGAAAAAGGCTATCATTTGGAACAACGTCCATGTAGGAATGAGCATTGCTATAAACAGGCAAACGATAAGAACATTGTTGGTAATACGCCGAAATGCAGATCATTCTTAGGAACAATTCGTCCACCATAGATGGAACAACACTAGATGGTTCTTCATTGTTTTTGGTACATGAAGAGGGGCGCAACATAGTGGGGGTGGGATGGGGCGGCCGACCCCTCGAAATTTTTGGGTATATACGTTTTCGACCTCACGTTTTATAGATATTTTTGGGTATATACATTTTCGACCCCCGGTCGGAAATCTCAAGCTTCGCACTGTACATGAACAACCAATACCAATGTGCTATACACCAATATGATTGACTAGGCATTTCTTGAAAACAAACTAGTTCATCATTGTTGGGGAATTTTCTGATTGCCGGATGATCAAAGAAGCGTGATGTCACTCTCAGATCAAATTATTTCGGTGGTTCACCCGAATAATTCAATCGGATACAACTCTGATTTTCGAGAATAGAACCAGGGTATGTTTTTCGTGTCTGTGAATTTTCTGAACCAGAAGAAATGCAACCAAAGAACCATCTACGAATTTGGGTTTCTTGGGTGTAACTGCCTAATGGCAGTTAACTCTATTTTTAGGACAAAACTGCCAATTAACTGCATTATTTAAACATTTCGAAAATGTGGCAATTTTCAGAAAATAAAATTTTCTGATGCATTTTTATTAAAGCAATTTAATAAAAATAAAATTTTCTGATGCTGACCTGGCAGTTCGACCCTAGCCAAGGGCTCTGCCCCTTGGACCCCGCCAGGGGTTGCCGCCCCTTGGACCCTGCTCCTAGGGGCGTTGCCCCCTTGGAACCCCCGTAGAGTACGGGCTCCACCCGTACACTTCGAATTATAATAACTCAAACAAGCGTGCACTCCCGCATCTCCTAACTTGCTTGATGTATATTATTATTCGCTTTGATCACCAAGTCAATCCCGATTACACTAAAATATCTAACATTCCTCCCCCATTTTAGCGTAATCCTTAATTAACTTAAACAGATTCACAACAATCAAAGTTATGCATAAATGAAATATCGCGACGATTGAATTTCACATTAGTATATTACACATTCCAAATATTCGAATATAGGGGTGTCGCTAAGGATTGAACCCTTTCTATTCAGTGAATACATGAAGATAATATACACACAAGTTTACATACTCTAATGTTCTTTCTTGACACTATTTTTACTAGCCTGTGTCCCATCCTTCAATGAGCATATCAAAGCCAAGTCCTAGCTTCTTGAAGCGGCTAAACTTCATGCTCATATAGGTAGCTCTTTATTCTTGCACTTGCATATGCAATTTTTCAAAGAACTATTAAGAAAAAACCTTCAACCTCCTTTAACTTGCAGGTCTGAACACATACCTTGGGATGATGCTACTAATGTGTTCCAATTTCTAGATGTTAAGCTTTCCACATTGAATTCAGCACCTAACGTCATATTAGGTGGGAATTGGGTATCTTAACACAAGAAATCTCATGTGGACTTTAATCCCATCCCTACAGCCGCCTTGTGCACAAGATCTCTATATAACTCTTTGGTTTAATGGTCGGCTAAATTCTGTTGAGTTCTCACAAATTCCACCGATATCACCCCATGCATGATGAGCTCACGAATCATGTTATGTCTAACATCTAAGTGTCTAGACTTCCCATTATACACTTGGCTATAGGCCTTAGCCAACGTAGCAGCACTATCACATCTAATAGATATTGGTGATATAGGTTTAGGCCACAATGGAATCTCATAAATCAAGTTTCTTAGCCACTCAGCTTCTTTGCCAGCTGTGGCTAATGCAACAAACTCAGACTCCATTGTTGAATCAGTCATGCAAGTCTGTTTCTTAGATGCCTAAGATATAGCACCTCCTCCAAGTAGAAAAGTCTATCCACTTGTGGAAGAATGATCTTCCTTGTTGTTAATCCAGCTTGCATCCGAATACCCTTCTAAAACCGAAGGAAATGCGGTATAAGTCAAACCATATTTCATGGTTCCTTTCAAGTACCTAAATACTCGATTCATTGTTTGCCAATAACTTGCACCTAGATTGCTAGTATACCTATTAAGCTTTCCAACAGCATAAGCTATATCCGGTCGAGTGCTAATAATGGCGCACATGAGAGATCCAATGGCCCTTGAATATTCAAGTTGGCTTACAGCTACACCTTCATTAGGTGAGAGCTTAAAAGCAGGATCCATTGGAGTGCTAACCAGAGAACTATCATGAAAATTAAACTTTTTTCAATATCTTCTCAATATAATGAGATTGAGAGATAGATATGCCATTGTTTTCCCGTTTGATCCTTATACCAAGGATCACTTACGCCTCCCCCATGTCTTTCATATCAAAACAAGATGACAAAAAAATTCTTTGTTTTATCAACTTGATCCTGGTCAGTACCGAAGATCAACATGTCATCTACACATAGACAAATTATGACTCCTTTCCTAGAATCATCAAATTTGCTATATACACACTTGTCTGCTTGGTTTAATATGTAACGCCCCAAAAACCGAAATGTCTAATTTACTAGTATGTTTCGATGTTGAATGGTACAAGGCGGTTTAACTAACCTTTATTAAGTAATCTATTTAAATTAGATAAAGTAAAAGTTATGTATGTAACATCCTAAAACTCGAATTATTTAAATTCGTTAGCATGTTCCGTGTTTAATAGAATGAGATACAATAACTAAGTTATTAAACTTAGTTAAATGCCTAATAAACAATTAAGGGAATGAAATGGGAAAAAGAATGATTAAGTAACAAATAGGAGGGCTTAGGTTGCCAAAATGGGAGAACTTTTATTGATTAAAATTAAAAACCCAACACACACATTGTGTGTGTGTGGGTGTCAATATATCGACCAGGAAGAAGGGGGAATGGGACAAAACCCTAGCTCACCAAAAACCTTCAAATTGAAAGAGGAAATTGGCAAGAAACTGATGCATGGGCTTAGATTCGTGATTATCCAGCCATTCTACACATAAGGTAAGTTGTAGAAGTTATTTTAGTGATTTAGTATGAAGCGAATCCATGATTAGTTCATGAAATTGTATGGAATTAAACATGTGGAGGTGTTGGAATCACCAAGTAGATAGTATATTAGGAACAAGTTCAAGTAATTGGATGTCTTGACTTGAAACCCATTTGGTGATGATATAGATGACAACATGAGTGTAGTATTCATGTCTAAATCATGTGTAAATTTGATAGAGTATGTTGAATATGGTGGATTCTTGCTAGATAAGCTAAAGTATAACATGAAATTTATTGATGTTTAGCTAGGGATGAATAAATGCGAAGATAGGAAATGAAAGCATAAGAGGATTGTACATTTAGCTTAATAAACGGTACGCCCACCAAGTGTATGATGAAATGCCTAAGTGATGATTCTAGATGAATTGTGTATAATGATGGATGGAAAAGTAAAGAATGTAATAATGAAGTGATAAACGATAGGTTAACATGAAATATGCATTTTTATTGAAATACATATGGGGCGTAGTTAGATCAATGTATGAATGTGTAATGACATGATAAATTAAATAAGCTTGAAAAGATATGACTTTGAGTATATGCCTTATGTTTGTTAGAAATTGACTAATGAAGGTCAAATGTGGAGCATAAGATTAATGTGATTGATGTTATGTGTGGTCTTGTATGCTAACAAGGATATTAATGTATTGACATGTAAGGATAAATAACATATCTACGGACTCAAGCACGGAGGCTAACGGGTCAAAAGTACGCATGGAACCTATGCTTGAACTTGGTCGCTCAAGGTGAGTGATTTCCATAATCACTTCTTGGTTTGTTTAGGTAATATAATGTTTAATTATTAAGTTTATATGAAGTTGAGGTCAAATCAATGGATTATTTGATAAATGCATGAACGGGTCGAATAATTCGTAGACGAATAATAAGCCGAATATGTATAAGTTAAGAAATTCCTTAACTCGGATGTTGGATTTCAAGTTCACATGGTGGAATATTAATTTACAATCATGTAGGAAGAAACGTGACGCGAAACGGATGAAAAATGAGTGAGTTATGTCCGTTTCGGTAAAAATTAATGGCTAGGAAAAGTGCAGAGTTGACCCGGCCGGGTGAAGGTTCTGTCAAAAATATTACTTATGTGATTTATGCATCGTAGGCTTCGGTATATTATCCGTGGACTACGATGGACCTCCCAAACGTGATTTCGAGTGTTTCCTTGACGATGTTAGGTTGTAAACCCAAGTCTAAGCCTCATGTAATTCATATAAGAGTACGATAGATGTATGTAATGAAGTTGGACATGTATTACATGTAAATGGTATACAAGAATGCGTACGGAACACGTAGGTATGAATACATGATTGTAGGTAGGATTGAATGTATATTAGGTATGTAGATGTGTATGATTGTAAGTATGTATGTGTGCAAGTATGTGCGAATGCATGATTTGGATGCATTTGGGAATTAGCGTTACTAATAATACCTTTGGGTTTGGAATGTAAATTAATTAGATACATTTAAATGGTTGACGTCCTTTTACGAAGATGTAGTACTTGAATATGTTGAGATTACGGGTTTGCTAACCAAGTTATTATTGAGTATGTTTGAAAGTGCAGGTTTATGAATGTCGGACTTTTGAAGTATTGATATAATAATGAAACGGTTGAATGTTGAAAGGATAATCGGGTTGAAGTAACTTATGCGGTTAGAATATGCTATGGACGTTTTAGTTTATACAACATTTTATGTTTGGACGTCATCATCTACTAACGGGTTAGTTGTATGAAAGTATATGTCATACCCATTTAATTGGGTAATCGAATGCGTGAAAGAAATGAAAGTACATACACGAATGGAACTAAAGTGACGTTTTTTTTAAGCAAATAAGTATAATGACTAACTTTTTAAAGCTTTGTTGTTGAATGTAGGTAAATCCTCAATTTAGGTGACTTGGAGAATTGGAGCGAGCACATGTTTATGATATGTCATATCAAGCGCTTCCGCTAGTTGCACTAATGTTTTTAGGTCAAAATTCTATTTCGTACAACTTGCTAGTAGACATACATTTTAACTTGTGATGTCTAAGTTTTTAGTAGTGTCGTGTCAAACGAATTGTAGAATGGTATTTGTCTTACTTATGTTTATAACAGGGGTATATCCGTTTTACGGACGAGTCATGCCCAAAATTTTGTTAAAAGTTTTTATGAATGTTATTAAATGTAAAGTCTTTAAACCGGTAAAGCTGTTATTTTACAAAGACGAATAAGCGGTCCTAACAAGTTGGTATCAGAGCCAAGGTTTGAGGGATTCGAGCGTTAAACGTGATGCTTGAACTCAAACCGATGGCTCTTTCGAAGAAGTGCTCGCTTCAAGATCGCCCATGAGGTAACATTTAAGTTGTAAGTAAATTGTAAGTGTTTATTATGAGTTTGATGGAAATAATTAAGAAGGTATGTGGGAGGGTTAAATGATAAATTCGGGAGCTGTATAGCCTAAACGGAATGGAAAGAATCGAATGAGAATGCTTAAAAATGAAATCTGCCAGATGCACAAACGGCTAGGCGTCGACGACGCGGAAAGTGGCGTCGCCGACGCCGCTTGGAAAGTTCAAACCCTGTCGACGTCGGTTCCCCCTGGACGACGCGAACTGTTTTCAGCCGTTAAGCGTCGCCGACGCCAAATGTGGCGTCTCCGACGCCACTTCCCTCGTACGCTTCTGGTTTTCACATTTTATGTTGTCGGGACATCCGAGGACTTATTTAATAACTACGTAAAGTCCAAATAAGGCTTAAATGGCGTATGAAATCACAATTAGTGATTACAACAAGAACGAATTCGTAAGAATCAAAAGTGATGAACCGAATTGCATGGGATGGATTAAGTAAATGCTGATTAATGAACAATGAAATACTGGAAGTTTGTGATTTGTATTAAACGAGTACATGACACTGTGTAGATGGCTAATGCAAGCAACGTTAATGATGATGATGTTATTGTTCGTCAAAGAAGCATTATTCAACAAGGTCACAGAAGTGGCGGAAGGGCTGATCCGTGAACGCGGTCTAGAACCGGCGTCAAGGCAAGTAATAAGACGAATTGACCCCAGGTACGCAAACTTAACGTGTGGAAGTATGAAATGGTGTAATTAAGAAAGTGAGAGAAAATTCTAAATGAATATAATAACAACATGGTAAGAAGGTTTTAAAAATGTAACACGTGCCGAAACTTAATTCTTCGGGCATAATGTGGCGATTACGCGAAGACACGAAACTAGTACGTGGATTGTGTACCTGGCCAGTACTCAAGAAACGTATGACGTTCGTGAGACCGCGGTAATTGTTACAGGTATGTCCGTTAGAATTGGGTAGCAGGTGGCGTATGGGTGAAATGAGTAGTAAGACTCTCGGGAGATTGAGAGTACTACGTAAGAGTAAAAAGTGCATATGATAAGAATGAAATGCTTGAATCCGCGAGACGGATTCAAGGAATGAAAGATATGAATGCAATGCTTTAATCCGCGAGACGGATTCAAGGAATGAAAGAGATGAAAGAGATGAATGCAATGCTTGAATCCGCGAGACGGATTCAAGGAATGAAAGATATGAATGCAATGCTTGAATCCGCGAGACGGATTCAAGGAATGAAAGATATGAATGCAATGCTTGAATCCGCGAGACGGATTCAAGGAATGAAAGAGATGAATGCAATGCTTGAATCCGCGAGACGGATTCAAGGAATGAAAGAGATGAATGCAATGCTTAAATCCGCGAGACGGATTCAAGGAATGAAAGACATGAATGAAATGCTTGAATCCGCCAGACGGATTCAATGAATGAAAGGCATGAATGCAATGTTCAAAATCCGCGAAGCGGACTTAAGGTATAAAGACGAAAACTAGTCTACATAAGAAGAGTCAATAGTTTGACCATGATTGCGTTAAACAAGTCATATAATTAAATGTAAAGCAAATGAACAAAGGAACGATAAGAATGAAGATATTCGAATATGAAGTAATTACGTACCAAACAAATAATTGTTCCTTAGGTGATATGATTCAGTTGATGCTTGAACTTCTATATATATATATATATATATGAATATATTTATGCAAATGCGTTTCGTACAAGAATGGTCGAGAGGACAAATGGGTCATACGGGTCAGATGGCGATCGCCATTTGAACTCGGTAGCTAATGTTTTGATATGTTAAGCTTTGTACTCATAGGTGAGCTTGATGAATGGACCCGCAATGTCACTAATCAGAGAGGAATGATCATCGTAAGGTATGAATAACGAATCAATGGAATTTACTTCCGTCAGGTATGTATAAAAAGGGGTGTAACTTTAATAGGAGGTTATGACTCGACTAGAGATGGATGTGTCAGAATAGAATGTATATATACAAACTGTAAAGCAAAATGTGGGGTGACTTTCAAAATGTTCGTAATGATCGTCGGGTGGTGTTGAACTTGAATGCTCGTAATTGTGGAAATTCTGATAAAATATAAAAGACGGCAAGTATCGTTAAGAAATGCTAACTTTGATGCTCGGCTTGTTGGCCATGTTCATTTGAACAAGACATTGTAGAAAAGATACGCATGGCATAAATAACAATAGTAACCATGGAAATAATGCTTGGTCTTCGTGATTTAAGTATGGTTAATTAAGTTTAAGAAGGGTGATTTTAGTTGTAATAATAAGTCCTGGAATGATTATAGTATGCGTATGGTAATATATCGACCCCTCCTATGAGCTTAAAGGTTATCGGAAGTAATGATAGTAATGAGATGTTTAGGATGACTCATAGTGAACAAAATGAAAGATAGCATATGATGTATGAGTAGTATGAAATAAATCGATTTATTTCGATTAGCAAATATATGAATGTAATATGCTTAAGTAGGAAGTTAGAAACAAACCGCAGATTTAGGTTTGTATGATTAATGATTGTATACAAATGGAATAAATTCGATGAGTGAAACGTTAGTGATGATATGTATTAAGAGCTAGTATTATAAAGTAAAAGGCACTAATAAGAGCTCTGGAGCAAAATCTGACATAAGTATAATTATGAAAGTAATTTACTTAATATAAGGCATAGGCACGACGTGTACAATTACGTTCATGCATGAATAAAACCTTTGCCAGGATCCTGAATGCGTTTAGGTTGTAGTAAGTATTATGTATGAACAACCTGATAAGGGTAAGAGTAGAATTGGTCTAGTTGAATGAGAAAGGTTTCGGGGACGAAACCCCATTTAAGGGGGGTAGACTTGTAACGCCCCAAAAACCGAAATGTCTAATTTACTAGTATGTTTCGATGTTGAATGGTACAAGGCGGTTTAACTAACCTTTATTAAGTAATCTATTTAAATTAGATAAAGTAAAAGTTATGTATGTAACATCCTAAAACTCGAATTATTTAAATTCGTTAGCATGTTCCGTGTTTAATAGAATGACATACAATAACTAAGTTATTAAACTTAGTTAAATGCCTAATAAACAATTAAGGGAATGAAATGGGAAAAAGAATGATTAAGTAACAAATAGGAGGGCTTAGGTTGCCAAAATGGGAGAACTTTTATTGATTAAAATTAAAAACCCAACACACACATTGTGTGTGTGTGGGTGTCAATATATCGACCAGGAAGAAGGGGGAATGGGACAAAACCCTAGCTCACCAAAAACCTTCAAATTGAAAGAGGAAATTGGCAAGAAACTGATGCATGGGCTTAGATTCGTGATTATCCAGCCATTCTACACATAAGGTAAGTTGTAGAAGTTATTTTAGTGATTTAGTATGAAGCGAATCCATGATTAGTTCATGAAATTGTATGGAATTAAACATGTGGAGGTGTTGGAATCACCAAGTAGATAGTATATTAGGAACAAGTTCAAGTAATTGGATGTCTTGACTTGAAACCCATTTGGTGATGATATAGATGACAACATGAGTGTAGTATTCATGTCTAAATCATGTGTAAATTTGATAGAGTATGTTGAATATGGTGGATTCTTGCTAGATAAGCTAAAGTATAACATGAAATTTATTGATGTTTAGCTAGGGATGAATAAATGCGAAGATAGGAAATGAAAGCATAAGAGGATTGTACATTTAGCTTAATAAACGGTACGCCCACCAAGTGTATGATGAAATGCCTAAGTGATGATTCTAGATGAATTGTGTATAATGATGGATGGAAAAGTAAAGAATGTAATAATGAAGTGATAAACGATAGGTTAACATGAAATATGCATTTTTATTGAAATACATATGGGGCGTAGTTAGATCAATGTATGAATGTGTAATGACATGATAAATTAAATAAGCTTGAAAAGATATGACTTTGAGTATATGCCTTATGTTTGTTAGAAATTGACTAATGAAGGTCAAATGTGGAGCATAAGATTAATGTGATTGATGTTATGTGTGGTCTTGTATGCTAACAAGGATATTAATGTATTGACATGTAAGGATAAATAACATATCTACGGACTCAAGCACGGAGGCTAACGGGTCAAAAGTACGCATGGAACCTATGCTTGAACTTGGTCGCTCAAGGTGAGTGATTTCCATAATCACTTCTTGGTTTGTTTAGGTAATATAATGTTTAATTATTAAGTTTATATGAAGTTGAGGTCAAATCAATGGATTATTTGATAAATGCATGAACGGGTCGAATAATTCGTAGACGAATAATAAGCCGAATATGTATAAGTTAAGAAATTCCTTAACTCGGATGTTGGATTTCAAGTTCACATGGTGGAATATTAATTTACAATCATGTAGGAAGAAACGTGACGCGAAACGGATGAAAAATGAGTGAGTTATGTCCGTTTCGGTAAAAATTAATGGCTAGGAAAAGTGCAGAGTTGACCCGGCCGGGTGGTGAGCTGACACGGCCGGGTGAAGGTTCTGTCAAAAATATTACTTATGTGATTTATGCATCGTAGGCTTCGGTATATTATCCGTGGACTACGATGGACCTCCCAAACGTGATTTCGAGTGTTTCCTTGACGATGTTAGGTTGTAAACCCAAGTCTAAGCCTCATGTAATTCATATAAGAGTACGATAGATGTATGTAATGAAGTTGGACATGTATTACATGTAAATGGTATACTAGAATGCGTACGGAACACGTAGGTATGAATACATGATTGTAGGTAGGATTGAATGTATATTAGGTATGTAGATGTGTATGATTGTAAGTATGTATGTGTGCAAGTATGTGCGAATGCATGATTTGGATGCATTTGGGAATTAGCGTTACTAATAATACCTTTGGGTTTGGAATGTAAATTAATTAGATACATTTAAATGGTTGACGTCCTTTTACGAAGATGTAGTACTTGAATATGTTGAGATTACGGGTTTGCTAACCAAGTTATTATTGAGTATGTTTGAAAGTGCAAGTTTATGAATGTCGGACTTTTGAAGTATTGATATAATAATGAAACGGTTGAATGTTGAAAGGATAATCGGGTTGAAGTAACTTATGCGGTTAGAATATACTATGGACGTTTTAGTTTATACAACATTTTATGTTTGGACGTCATCATCTACTAACGGGTTAGTTGTATGAAAGTATATGTCATACCCATTTAATTGGGTAATCGAATGCGTGAAAGAAATGAAAGTACATACACGAATGGAACTAAAGTGACGTTTTTTTTAAGCAAATAAGTATAATGACTAACTTTTTAAAGCTTTGTTGTTGAATGTAGGTAAATCCTCAATTTAGGTGACTTGGAGAATTGGAGCGAGCACATGTTTATGATATGTCATATCAAGCGCTTCCGCTAGTTGCACTAATGTTTTTGGGTCAAAATTCTATTTCGTACAACTTGCTAGTAGACATACATTTTAACTTGTGATGTCTAAGTTTTTAGTAGTGTCGTGTCAAACGAATTGTAGAATGGTATTTGTCTTACTTATGTTTATAACAGGGGTATATCCGTTTTACGGACGAGTCATGCCCAAAATTTTGTTAAAAGTTTTTATGAATGTTATTAAATGTAAAGTCTTTAAACCGGTAAAGCTGTTATTTTACAAAGACGAATAAGCGGTCCTAACATAATACAAAACCATTAGACAAAACCACATCATCAAACTTTTGATGCCACTGTTTTGGTGCTTGTTTTAAGCCATATAATGACTTAACTAGTTTACACACCTTATGCTCATTGCCAGGCATAACAAAACCCTCTGGTTGTTTCATATATATCTCCTCATCCAAATCACCATTCAGGAAAGCGGTTTTCACATCCATTTGGTGAATTACAAGATTGTGTATTGCAACTAAGGCAACCAACAATCTAATAGTGGATATTCTTGCTACAGGAGCATATGTATCAAAGTAGTCAATTCCTTCCTTTTGTCTAAAGCCTTGGATAACCAATCGAGCTTTAAACTTATCAATTGAACCATCTACTTTCATCTTTTTCTTGAAGATCCATTTACAACCAAGTGGTTTACACCCAGGGGGTAGATCAGACAGTTTCCAAGTGTTATTCTGCATAATAGAGTCCATCTCACATTTATAGCTTCTTTCCAGAAAGCTACATCCCGAGATGCCATGGCTTCACTTTAGGTTTTAGGATCTTCCTCAATATTGAAATAATATTGATACGGAATTTTAATTTCATCTCTAGATCCTTCAACCAAATATAGTTGAAAATCATCACCAAATGATTTAGCTTTTCTTGCTCTACCACTCCTCCTAGGTTCCAGAGGAGTATATCAATCACTTGATCAGCCACCTGAGAGTTACTAGAGCTTGGAACCATGTCCCTAGGCCTAGGTATTGAAGGGAATCTATTCTCATCATAATCTGCAGTTTTTGCCTCAATTACTGTATGCACAGACACGTAGTCATTTGTTTCTATAACATAGAACCTGTGAGCAAATGAATGCTCCGCATATCCAATGAAAATGCAGTCTATACCTCTTTCCCCTATGTTCCTTATCTTGGGATCAGTGAGCCTTACCACGGCTCTACAACTCCAAACTCTCAGTTTATGCAGCTCAGGTGGTTTTTTATGCCAAAACTAAAAAGGGGTGGTCTTGTTCCTTTTATTTGGAACCTTATTTAGCAAATAGCAGGCTGTCAACATAGCCTCACCCCAAAAGCCCCCACTTAGTCCCGAATAGGAAAACATGGTATTGACCATTTCCTTTAGAGTCCTATTCTTCCTTTCTGCCACATCATTTTGTTCCGGTGTGTAAGAAGCTGTGGTATGGTGTATTATTCCAGTCGATTGGAAATACACCGGATCAACATACTCACCACCTTTGTCCGTATGTAGGGTTTTGATCAACCTACTCCGATGAAGCTCTACTTCTTGTTTATAAATCTTAAACTTTTCAAGAGCTTCATCCTTAGCATGCAACAAATAAACATAACAAAATCTAGTAGCATCATCTATAAATGTTACTACATATTTTTTATTGCCTAGAGATGGTGTAGCATGAAAATCACATAGATCACTATGTATCAAATCTAACACTTTAGTTTCCCTATGAACATATTGCATGAAAGGCTTTTTGGTTATCTTATTCAACTTGCAAACATGGCATTTATCATTGTTTATGTTAATAGGCGGAATTAAACTCATTTTAGACATTTCTTTAACTCTTTTATAATGTACATGTCCTAGTCTAGCATGCCATAATTCCGATTCAGTCAAGTTGTTTATACTACTAGTTCAAGCTATGCAATTTGCATTACTAGTTAAAGCAACACAAACAGATTCATTTATAAAAGAGACATCAACATTCAACATAAACATAACATTGCATAGATAACCGAAACCTACAAAAGTACCATGTCTTGACAAGATATACTTGTCACTTTCCAATACTTGTTTGTACCCACAATTATTTAACACAATGCCACTTAACAGATTCTTTCGAATTCCGGGCACATACAAAACATTGTTCAAAAGTAAAGATTTTCCAGAAGTAAAAACAAGATTCACAGTTCCTATTCCCTTGATTGGTTCAGTTGTAACATTCCCCATCTTGATGATAGATCCGTCTTCGATTGGTTGAAAGTCTTTAAACTAACGAAGATCCTTGCATACATGGCTTGTTGCACCCGAATCAACCCACCAAACAATGTCATCATCCTGCACATAAAATGCCTCAGAAACTTAGTGACACATAATTCTGAACCGAATTATTAAATTGTACTAAATTCTGACCTTGCTTGCCCGGGTCCTTGGACCCGCAAGAACTAGCCTCATTCTTGTTCTTTGAACCGGACTTGTTGTTATTCTTCATCATCTTACAATCCCTTTTAAAGTGACCAACCTTACCACATTTCCAGCAAGGGTAATTCGGCTTTTTGTTTGAACCCGAATTGTTGTTTCCTTGAAACTTACGTTTCCCTTTGAACTTACTGTTTCCTTTGGATGATTCACCTGTCTCAACCATGTTCACAGAACTTGATCCAGCCCGTTTCTTTTCATCATTGACCAACACATTTTCCTGTGCTCTCAAGCCTTCTTCAATTCTGAAGTGGCTTCGAAGGTCAACCAAAGTTAACTCTCCTTTCTAATGTTTCAAATTATGTTTGAAATCTTTCCAGGAAGGAGGTAACTTGTCAATGATACTCGAAACAGAGATGGATTCATCCATCTTCATATCATGTTGGGCAAACTGCCCTAGAATTCGTAACAATTCATTGTACTGTTCCATCACAGGCCTTTCATCAACCATTCTATAATTGTTAAAATTACTGACAAGAAACTTCTTGCTAGAAGAATCTTCCGCCATGTATTTGGCTTCCAAAGTGTCCCACAGTAACTTTGCAGTTTCAACATTTTGATAAACATCAAATAAGGGATCAGACATACCATTCAGAATGTGGCCAAGACATATATAATTGTCGTTCTCCCACTTCGACCTCTTCCTGATTTGCTCCAGATTGCCCTCCTCCAGTATCTCCAGGATTGAAGTAGTCAACACGTACACAACCTTCAGTGTTGTGAGAAGAAAATGCATCTTCTTCTGCCATCTTCGGAAGTCCTGCCCTTTGAACTTCTCCAGTTTGTCAAACTTGCTTGTCATATCCTTCATCGATCCGCTTGCCATATTCACAGAAATTAATTTGATCTTTGTTGGGGAATTTTCTGATTGCCGGATGATCAGAGAGGCGTGATGTCACTCTCAGATCAAATTATTACGGTGGTTCACCCGAAGAATTCAATCGAATACAACTCTGATTTTCGAGAATAGAACCAGGGTATGTTTTTCATGCCTGTGAATTTTGTGAACCAGAAGAAATGCAACCAAAGAACTGTCTACGAATTTGGGTTTTTTAGGTGTAACTGCCTAATGGCAGTTAACTCTATTTTTAAGACAAAACTGCCAATTAACTGCCATTATTTAAACATTTCGAAAATGTGACAATTTTCAAAAAATAAAATTTTGTGATGATGACCTGGAAGCTCGACCCCAGCCAGGGGCTCTGCCCCTTGGACCCCGCCAGGGGATGCCGCCCCTTGGACTCTCCTCCCAGGGGCGCTTCCCCCGGTCCCCCACCAGGGGGACGCTGCCCCCTTGGAACCCCCGTAGAGTACGGGCTTCGCCCGTACACTTCGAATTATAATAACTCAAACATGCGTGCACCCCGCACCTCCTAACTTGCCTGATGTATATTATTATTCGCTTTGATCATCAAGTCAATCACGATTACACTAAAATATCTATCAATCATTTCTTGTAAATTATTAGGATAGCCTATGAAAATATGGAGACCCGGGTTTGAAGAACATCTCTATGCAAAATGTTTAGAAATTTTAATATAGTTTATATCTTAATGCAAAAGGACAAACTATTTATATGACGTTTGAGATATATACTTAAATACTCCATTCTGCATCTACAATGCAACGACTCCTCTAACTATGGCTATCTTCACATTCTCACACTTTGATTCCATTACTATATATTAATAAACGAATTATTACTATTACTATATATTACTAAACGAATTGAAATAAATAGTGATTTTTATATTATAATAAAGGGGAAATGGACTGTATCACCCTAAACTATGCAAAATTGGCCAATACCACGCCCAACTTTCAAGTTGGCTCCCACCACCCTCTACTCGATAAGTTGGTGTCAATGGCACCCCTTCGTTAAAAAAACACTAACTGAGTTAGATTTTTAATCCTACGTGGCAAAAGAGTTGTGACCTGGCATGCCTACGTGGACTCACCCCTTACAACTCATTTATACTTGATCAAAAGTCAAAACTTTCTGAAGTTCTGTATCATCTTCTACGCCGCTAAACCCTAATCCTCAAATCCTCCATCAATGGCGGCGGTAAATCAGCCGCCCACAACCACCCTCCAACTCACACCACTGACAACCAACATCTTCACATCACCTCTATGCCTTCAAACCCTTAACAGAATCCGGCAACAAAAGCTCAGAAGACGACGAAAACCCCAACCCTTTCAGCGTCTGTTTACTAATCGAATCCGTCATCGCATAAATCGACCTAGAAATCACCCTAGCCCGGACCATTTCTTACCCCGAAACCCACACGAATCCAATTTCAAGCGCAAACTCACGAATGCTACAAACCCATCTTCAAAAAATGTCGACTTTGATGAACTTTACAACCTTCGGTTAACCTGCTCCGCCGCTGAAACGTCACGGTCGGTTCCATCTTCAATCACAAAACACTAACCTTCACCTCCACCTCCACCACCACCACCCACCTACAACCACCGCCCAAACCCACCCCTTCACTACACAAACTCACAACACCATACAAAGTCACCGTCATTTGCAGCGGGAAGAAATCCGCAAACTGATAAACAAATCTGAAATAGATCGCGGTGTATAGGAGCCACATGTTCAATTTCTGCCACAATTGCCGACTGGATTTCTCGTTTTTAGGTAGAGATATGTATTTTGAGAGGCAGAATTGCATACACAAACCGATATACAGAGAAACGCGAGTATATAGTTGTTCTGGCGGATAGATCTGGTGATTGCACCGACGGTGTTAGGCATCATGATGATGAATAGAATGTCCACTGGTAATCATGGTGATTGCGTGAGGATTTCAAATGGGATATAGGGTTGGCTTCTTACAGAGAGGCATATGAACTGTGTGTTTGTAGGAGAGTTATGGTTTGTTGTGGGGAGTTAGGATTGCAGATCCACATCGATGAGGATAAAGTTTTTTTACTTTATTTTTTGTTATTTATAAATATGTTCCAGATCCACATCCACATCAGCATGCCACATAGGATAAATTAGCCATGTCAGCAAAAAAAACTAACCTAGTTAGTGTCTGGTTAACGACGAGGTGACACAACAACCTAAGTGTCCAGTTGGGGGTGGTGGGAGCCAAAGTGAAAGTTGGGGATGACAACGGCCAATTTTGATTAGTTGGGGGTGATACAGTCCATTTTCCCTATAATAAAATATAGTTTTTTTAATACTTTTATTATTTTAGTATTATAATAATAGTTATTTTCTTTACTTTTAAACTTTAATCTTTTTTTAATATCAGGGGTTGGGATAAGTTTGGTGTCAATCGGTATGGAAAATACCGAGACGGTCCTGTTCGGTATCAGTACATAAAGGTAAAAACCTGCACAAATACAGAAAACGCCAAAAGTTGGTGCCGAATTGATATTGGAAATCTTTTGGTTCGGGAAATTCAGTGCTCCTACCCGGTACCATTTGCTCATCCCTGATCACGGTTACCGTACGAACAATGGTATCGTACAACTTTTTTTTTGTTGATTTTCTTCAACTTTTAATTTTTTCTTTTTTTAGTTTCAGGGGTAGGGATGAGCTCGGTGCCAACCGATACAGAACACCGGTTACGGTACCAGTATATGAAGGTAAAAAACGGTTGTGAATCGGTACCAGGAACGCCAAAAGTTGGTACCGAATTGGTACTTAAGATCTTTCGGTTCGGCAAATTTGGTATCGGGACCCAGAACAATTTGCTCATCTCTGACAACATCGTTACCATACAACTTTTTTTGGTTGATTTTCTTTCGGTTATCTTTTAGTGTTTTTTTCTACATTTTCTTTTTATTCTTGTTAGCAGTTCTGTTCGCAACACGCTCGTAGTGATTTCAAAACACATGTAAATACAGACTAAGGTGCTGTTTGTTTTTTAAGAGGTAAAATGTCTGCAGTCTGCGGATCACATCTGCAGACATGTGTTGAAGAAGAGGTGGACCAAATGTCTGCAGTCTGCAAGAAGAAGACTGTTTGTTTTTTAACATATGTAGACTTCTAAAATAAACTGGTGGAGGTGTACAGACGGTGGTGGGTGGTGGACGGTGATGGTGGTGGACGGTGGTGGCGATGGTGATGGACGGTGGCGGGTGGTGGTTGGTGGTGGACGGTGGTGGTGATGGTAGACGGTGGTGGTGGGTGGTGGGTGGTGGATGGTGGTGGTGGCCGGTGGTGTTGGGTGGTGGACGGTTGTGGTGGGTGGTGGACGGTGGTGGTAGACGGTGGTGGCCGGTGGTGGTGGGTGGTAGCCGGTGGTGGTAGACGGTGGCGGTGGGTGGTGGCCGGTGGTGGTGGGTGGTGGTGGTGGATGGCGGTGTTTAACCCTCTGCAGACCTTAGAAGATCTTAGAAGTGGTTGGACCAAGTCTGCACCAAGAAGACCTCTCGTAGACCTTTTTTAATGAAACGTTTTCGGAAAAACAAACAGTCTACGCGTGGCAATGTCTGCGCGTGGTCTGTGCCGCGCAGACTGAAGAGCCTGCGCAGACGTTTTATCAAAAAACAAACAGCACCTAAATAACAAAAGAAATTCGCCGCAGCGCGGCGAACTTTTTTAAACCTAATTTTCGATAAAAAAAAATAGCATGAATATGAATCTTTCAAGAGTATAAAAGGTAAGAACATGTTAAGTGAATATTAATACCATATGTGAATGTACACATCTCGGTGAGGGCTTGGTCCGGGGTTTTACCCGGGTTCGAGTCCGAGGGGGGGGGGGCGTGGTTTTACCTATTCCACGGGGTTTCCGCGCATCTGGGGTGTGCTACGCTTTCGAGCGGTGGTCGAGTAGTCGGACTTTGAACATAGCTCCGAAAGGGTGGTTTTACACGTGGAAAGCAGTTAGCCGTTCAAAAAATAAAAATAAAAATAAAAAACCATATGTGAAGGGAGTCGGCATATACATCTTACCTTGAAATAAAGGTCAAAACAGATTCTTTAGGATAAATTTAATAGTACACGATAGATATTCGTGTGTGCTAGGCATGTGTACTATTATCCAAAGTTTTGACTATACATGACAGAATTTGATACCCAATATTAAAGTTACGTTGTAACTATTTTTGTGGTGACTTTATTCATGACATTAACATAGCTCAATTATTTGAACATCCAAAATTCTTATTTTTACACTCTATATACGAGTCCTATAGATATACGACTCGTATAGGGTAATTACAAATCCCAAAGTCAGACAAAGTCTATCACATTTGTGACATGTTAACCCTATACGAGTCGTATAGAGCTATACGACTTGTATATGGTATGAGATAGTACGAGGTCAGCTGACAGTGACAAAAGTTAATGGATGTGATGAATATGTTAGCCCTTTATGACTCGTATAGAGCTATACGAGTCGTATAAAGCAAAAACGAATGATTGGTTTTGGCATTTTTTTTCTCCCTTTTAAACAATGAAGAAACAACAATTCATTTCATCGTTTCATTCTTTTGTCAAACAACTCAACAATTAATCCTTTCAATTTCCAACCTCAGAACGTTAGCGATGTCTTGGTTTGACAACAACTATGTTTTTGGCGAATTATAATGCAACACAAGCACGTTTGTTTCAGAATGCAGTCTGTTCTACTATTTATTCACTTGTTTTGTTTACGAAATACTTACCACAATGTTGTTTTGTTACAACCCTCGGTAAAACCAATATCCTTATAATATTTCCGACACCCTATTATAATTTAAAATACCCTTATATGTCTTATATTACACCCCGTATGTGAAAATCGAGCCCAAAATATGTTATAATTTATAAAATAAAGTAAAAACATGAAAAATTGAGTTGAGGCGGGCCGCGTAGACCCACCCCAACATCTCACGCGGGCGGTATCAAGACTGGAATTGACTCCGCTGATTTCTTTAGTTAAAGCGGGCCGCGTAAGAGTTCTTGATAGTTGACGTGGGCCGCGAGAGATCGTTAAACGCGGAGACATCCGGTGCTGACACGTGTCGACATCGTGTCAAGTCTACAAGCTGACCCAGCCAAGCTATTATGTTGACCAGGGTTGATGCGGACCGCGTAACCCTGGCCTGTGCTTTACGCGGGCCGCGTGGGAGTCGTATATCAGAACTATAAATAGATGGCATCGGGTTTCAATTCAGTTCGTTCACATTTCAATTCTCAATCTCACTTTCTGAATTAGAGGCATTATAGTTGGATATTATACCCCTAATTAGCGAGGTTCTGCTCCGTTGTAAGTATTATAACCCTAGTTTCGTAATAGTTATGCTACCCGATTGATTTAGGGTTCCGTAACAACTGTCGTGGTTCTGCCCGACGTAGTTGTTGGGATGCCGTCTCGGGGAGGGTGTCATTAATATTTTCAAAGGGTTATGATACTAACCAATGTACATTTGTATAAATTATAGATTATATCCAGGAAACCCTTACGAGAAGTCTAAGATAGCAATGTGAGTTTATCCTCTTTTTGTTAATCTTTTTGGTAATGTTTTACCAAACCTTAAATGTTTTACTATGAAATTTAGCAGTGATTGAGTCTTTGTAGTTCTTCAATTACTGCCGCTATGTTGGGGTTTTGTATACAAAATTTGTACTACCTGCGAGTAGTAAGTCGAGTATGACAATACGTTACCATTGGACAATGAGTTAGCCAATGGGTAATATGACCCACAAGTCAGGGGATTGACAGTACTAATGGAGTAATTGTGTAGACATAAACAATGTGATCGCTCTCAATACTGTTCACTGTGACTTTTTATTTAAACTTGATTAAACTGGGATTCACTCACCAGTATTTCCGACTGACAAATGTTTTTAAAACGCATTTCAGGTAACCCAATATGACAGCCAATTAGTGAAAAGCCAGCTGGAGAGCACTGAAGGCTTGGGATAATGTGGCTATAAAAGTTACCTAATAAACGATGTTTTAAAATTGAATAAAATAGGGTTTATCCCAATAAATGTATTGTAATAAGAAACTTGGGTTTTACCCATGTGATTATTAATATAAAATGAGGTGTTTTTACTCTGATAAATATTTCCTAACTACGGTCCTGATGTAAATTCCACTGCAAGATTAATTAACAACTGATACCACCGAAACTCTGTGATCGCGTCCGCCCGTTCCCGGGAATCAGGGATCGGGGGTTGCGACAGAAGGTGGTATCAGAGCCTAGCCACTGGTTTGAGCCAAAGAAGTGTTCTGCTGACACTTGAAATTCTAAAATTTGTGTTAGGAAATAATATAACGGAAATATGTGCATAACTGTAATTAATTGTTATGTGTTATTTGACTATTTGTTAGTTTACAGTATGAGTGATCAAGGACCCTCAGACATGAATCGTCAGTTGTCTGATTCACCTAAGAGTTAAGGTACCTCATCATAGCCTGCCCTCTCTGGGTATACTGCTGATCAGGAAGAAGGAGTGTTTGCCTTTAGAGCTCAATCTGAAGAGGCATTTCCTAATAAGAAACGAGGATGGTTCAGTAAAGAAGCTTTTGCTTGTAGGAAGAGAATGCGAAAGTTGCAACAGCAAAGAACCTTAGCAGCTATTAAGAGAGAGACAGATGCCCATACGTAAGATATGCTTGATAGAAGACTAGCTAATTTCCATATCCTAGCTACAACTGCTGTTGACCTAAGTCTGGAACAATTAGTAGCCCCACAACCACAAAACCCAGATCAACCTATGGAGATAGAAAACCAGGAAAACCAAGTGGACATGCATGATTTTGACCCAGAAGAAATCCCTAGGATACCTGCACCAAACCCCCTTGATCCAAATTACGACCCCGGGTGGGACGATAATAGGGATTTTGTGCAACGTTACCCTATCCAGGAATATCCACCCATACAGAACATAGAAGCCTACCCAGGTATGGACCCTTTAGATCCCTATTACCATGATAACTACATTAGGGAAATATTAGAGGATCCTTACCAATTTCAGGAACTGTCACCCCCATATCAGGAACCCGCACCCCAGATTCCAAACCCAGTCCGAGAACCTGCACCCCCATTGAGTGCAGAAAACGTCCAAGAACTTAGGACTTTTGGGGAGGAAATTTTAGAGAGCAGTGAGAGAATAACTCAGGTGGGAGAGCGTCTCGTATGGAAATACGATGAGCGCAATATGGATTTTTGGATAAATCCATATCCGTGAATGAGATGGTGAAACGATGGTAGTAATAATAATAAAATAAAATAAAATATGTGTGTATGGATGCATATTACTATTAGTGTGATTCTATTTCTGTTGGTATTGTAATTTTATTTCAGTACTAGTGTGTAATAGACGCATAAGTATATGAAAAGAGTATAGTAGCAATGATCTACGTTTTTTGCTAGATTGTGTGTCATGTGATTAACTATATTAGATATTAATTGTCATATTAATATGGGATAAATGTTTAAAATTCAGATGGCCGACGAAGGAAATCAAGGAAATCTGAATAACGATAACCAGAATAACATTAACGTGGTTAATGAAAATCCAAGCATCAATAACAATGGAAATCAAGTGGATAATAGTGCTATCCAACACATAGTAGCACAGGGAATTATAGATGCAATGCCATTTATTCTTCAAACTGTTAAAGATGCTAATAATAAAAGTAAGCATAGCAGTAAGCGACCCGTTGAACCAGAAAACAGTGTGAACGATGGACCTGTACTTCAATTGCCTATTACTAAAAGAAGAAGAACCATGCCTTATGGTTGTTCTTATAAAGAATTTTGGTCTTGTAAACCAATGGAATTCTCGGGCAACGAAGGGGCCATTGCAACCTTACGCTGGATAGAGAAGACTGAGGCAGTCTTAAGGATAAGCAAGTGTGCTGAAGAAGATAGGATATTGTTTGCTTCTAATCTGTTTAAGAATGCAGCACTAGAATGGTGGAACACTATCCTCCAGACAAGAGGAAGTGATCAAACCTACAATATGGAATGGGAAGAATTTAAGAACAAGGTAGAAAGGAAATTCTGCCCACCCAATGAGAAGGAACAGATAGCAAACAAATTCCTAAACCTTAGGATGACTGGTGTGGATAGTAAGGGATATACTAAGATATTCTTTGAATATGCTAGAATAGTGCCAACCCTTGCTTCACCAGAACCAGTGTTAATTTCCCGTTATATTTGGGGATTAATTGGGGAGATAAGACACGTAGTCAAGGCCGCTAGACCTCAAACCATAGAAGAAGCTGTAGAACTAGCCAATACCTTGCCTGATGAATTAGTCCGTACTAGAGAAGAAGATCAGAGGAGGAATTTAACCCAAAGACTTACACAAGAATTTCGTTCTGGAAATTTCAATCGTAGGAATATGGGTTCTACATCTGCACCATACTGCAAGGTCTGCAAGAAAAAGCATTCGGGAAAATGCTCCACTCTCTGCAATTATTGCAAGATACCAGGACACAAGGAAGAAAATTGCAGGAAGAAATCCAGTAATGGATTTTGCTACAACTGTGGAGAAAAAGGTCATATCAGGCCAAACTGCCCAAAATTAGCTCCAACTCCAGACAACAAGAATACTAAAAATGCTAGAGCATTTGTTTTGACTGCAGATGAAGCCAAGATGATCCCAGATGTCATAGCTGGTACGTTTTTAGTTAATGATATTTTTGCTAAAGTATTATTTGACTCTGGTGCAAACCAAAGTTTTATTAATACATCATTTTGCAAATTTCTAAATCAGTCATTAACTAAACTACCACAAGAATGTCTAGTAGAGACAGCCAATGGAGAAACCGTTAGGATTTCTGAAATATTGCAGGGAGCAAGAATAGAAATTTTTAACCAAATATTTAGGGCAAACTTATATCCCATGAATCTGGCAGGATTCGATGTTGTTTTAGGAATGGATTGGTTAATAGCCAATAAAGACAATATTTTATGTGATCAAAAGTTAATTCAAGTAAATTCACCAAAAGGTAAAACGATCACAATTAAAGGAGATAAACCTTCTAGGTCTACTAAATTTATCTCTGTGATGAAAACTGCAAGTTGTATAAGAAAAGGTTCTATAGTGTATTTGATTTCTATAATCACTAACACTAAAGGAAAGGATTTAAAAGATATTCCAGTAGTATCTCAGTTTTCATATGTCTTTCCAGAAGAATTTACAGGACTACCTCCGGATAGAGAAGTTGAATTCAGAATCCATTTGCTACAAGGAACAACACCAATTGCCAAAGCACCTTACCGTTTGGCACCTGCAGAAATGCAAGAATTAAAGAAACAATTAGATGAATTGTTGGAGAAAGGATTTATACAACCAAGTTCGTCGCCATGGGGAGCGCCGATATTATTTGTTAAAAAGAAGGACGGATCAATGTGTATGTGCATTGACTACCGTGAATTAAACAAGGTCACGATTAAGAATCGGTACCCATTACCAAGAATCGATGATCTGTTTGATCAACTACAAGGAGCTCGATTTTTCTCTAAAATCGATTTAAGGTCAGGATATCATCAATTAAAGGTACAGGAAGAGGACATTCCTAAAACCGCTTTCAGAACGAGGTATGGTCATTATGAATTTACTGTCATGCCATTTGGTTTAACCAATGCCCCAGCTGCATTTATGGACATGATGAACCGAATATGTAAGCCATATTTGGATAAATTCATAATTTTATTTATAGATGATATTCTAATTTACTCTAAGAGTAAAGAGGATCATGCAAGACATTTGCACGCACTTTTAAGTTTATTAAGAAAGGAAAAGCTTTATGCTAAGTTTTCAAAGTACGAGTTTTGGTTAGAACAGGTACAATTCCTTGGACACATAGTCAATCATGAAGGAATTCATGTAGATCCAACAAAGATTGAGGCGATTACTAAATGGAAAACCCCTGAGTCACCAACCGAGGTTAGAAGTTTCTTAGGATTGGCCGGTTATTATAGAAGATTTATTAAAGATTTCTCTAGAATAGCCATTCCATTAACTAAGTTAACCTGTAAATCTGTTAAGTTTGAGTGGGGATTAAAACAAGAAGAACCCTTTAGAACCCTTAAGCAAAGATTAACCCATACACCCATATTAGCATTACCAGACGGAACCGAAGACTTTGTAGTCTATTGTGATGCTTCTAAATTAGGTTATGGATGTGTATTGATGCAAAGACAAAAGGTTATAGCTTACGCATCTAGACAACTTAAGAATCGTGAAGAGAATTATTCAACCCATGATTTAGAATTAGGAGCTATAATTTTTGCTCTTAAGATTTGGAGACATTACCTTTATGGTAGTAAGTTTACTGTATTCACCGATCATAAGAGTCTAAGGTATGTTTTCAAGCAAAAAGAGTTGAATATGAGGCAAAGACGCTGGATGGAATTTCTTAGTGACTATGACTGTGATATCCAGTATCATGAAGGAAAAGCAAATGTAGTGGCAGATGCTTTAAGCCGAAAATATCATGATAAGCCAAAAAGCGTACGTTCTCTTAAATTAAATCTGCAAGTAGATTTAAATGATCAGATAAGAGAAGCACGAGAATCAGTAATCAAGGATGATTCTGAAAAATTAAAAGGTATGCTAAAAGAATTAGAACAAGGAACAGATGGAATATGGAGATTCCATGAAAAGAGAATGTGGATACCTAAATTAGGAAATCTACGTCATCGTATATTAGAAGAAGACCATAAGTCTAAGTATACGATGCATCCAGGAAGTGATAAACTGTACCAGGATTTAAGGAAAAAATTCTGGTGGATAGGTATGAAGAAACACATAGTAGCCTATGTTTCTAAATGTTTAACCTGTTCACAAGTCAAAGCTGAACATCAGAAACCCTCAGGTTTGTTACAACAATTAGAAATGCCGATGTGGAAATGGGAATTGATAACAATGGATTTTGTTACTAAATTACCCAAAACAAAGACAGGAAATGATACAATCTGGGTGATTGTAGATAGAGTAACTAAGTCAGTTCATTTCTTACCAATGAAGGAAACAATTAGTATGGAACAATTAGCTAAATTGTATGTAAATGAAATTGTTTCTGTACATGGTATTCCTTTATCAATTGTTTCTGATAGAGATAGTCGATTTACCTCTCATTTCTGGTCAAGTTTCCAAAAGGCAATGAGAACCAAGTTAAAGCTAAGTACAGCTTATCATCCTCAAATGGACGGACAAAGCGAAAGGACAATTCAGACAATGGAAGACATGCTTAGAGCTTGTGTAATTGACTTTGGAGGTAATTGGGACGATCACTTACCTTTAATAGAATTTTCTTATAATAATAGTTATCACGCAAGTATCAATGCTGCACCATTCGAAGCACTTTATGGACAAAAGTGTCGAACCCCAGTCTGTTGGGCAGAAATTGGGGAAACGCAACTATCTGGACCTGAGATAGTGCAGGATACAACCGACAAGATTATTCAAGTCAAGGAACGACTAAAAGCAGCACGTGATCGACAAAAGAGTTATGCTAATAACCGACGCAAGCCGTTGGAATTTCATGTAGGAGATAAAGTATTATTAAAAGTCTCTCCTTGGAAAGGAGTAGTAAGATTCATCAAACGGGGAAAGCTAAGTCCCATGTATGTTGGACCTTTTGAGATTATTAGAAGAATAGGACTTGTAGCCTATCAGCTACAACTGCCAGAGGAAATGGCAGGAATACATGATGTGTTTCATGTATCTAATCTCAAAAAGTGTTTAGCTGATGAATCATTGATAGTACCTCTTAAGGATATAGAGGTAAATGAACAACTCAAGTTTGTAGAAAGACCTCTACAGATTGAAGACAGGAAAGTCAAGAATCTCAAGCATAAGAGACTAGTTCTAGTCAAAGTGAAGTGGGACTCCAAAAGAGGACCTGAGTATACATGGGAGCTTGAATCTGAAATGCAAAGGTAATATCCGCATTTATTCCAGTAGATCTCGAGGACGAGCTCTAAAATAAGGTGGGGAGAATGTAACAACCCTCGGTAAAACCAACATCCTTATAATATTTCCGACACCCTATTATATTTTAAAATACCCTTATATGTCTTATATTACACCCCGTATGTGAAAACCGAGCCCGAAATATGTTATAATTTATAAAATAAAGTAAAAACATGAAAAACTGAGTTGAGGAGGGCCGCGTAGACCCACCCCAACACCTCACGCGGGCGGTATCAAGACTGGAATTTACTCCGCTGATTTCTTTAGTTAAAGCGGGCCGCGTAAGAGTTCTTGATAGTTGACGCGGGCCGCGAGAGATCGTTAAACGCGGAGACATCCGGTGCTGACACGTGTCGACATCGTGTCAAGTCTACAAGCTGACCCAGCCAAACTATTATGTTGACCAGGGTTGACGCGGGCCGCGTAACCCTGGCCTGTGCTTTACGCAGGCCACGTGGGAGTCGTATATCAGAACTATAAATAGATGGCATCGGGTTTCAATTCAGTTCGTTCACATTTCAATTCTCAATCTCACTTTCTGAATTAGAGGCATTATAGTTGGATATTATACCCCTAATTAGTGAGGTTCTGCTCCGTTGTAAGTATTATAACCCTAGTTTCGTAATAGTTACGCTGCCTGATTAATTTAGGGTTCCGTAACAACTGTCGTGGTTCTGCCCGACGTAGTTGTTGGAATGCCGTCTCGGGGAGGGTATCATTAATATTTTCAAAGGGTTATGATACTAACCAATGTACATTTGTATAAATTATAGATTATATCCAGGAAACCCTTACGAGAAGTCTAAGATAACAATGTGAGTTTATCCTCTTTTTTGTTAATCTTTTTGGTAATGTTTTACCAAACCTTAAATGTTTTACTATGAAATTCAGTAGTGATTGAGTCTTTGTAGTTCTTCAATTACTGCCGGTATGTTGGGGTTTTGTATACAAAATTTGTACTACCTGCGAGTAGTAAGTCGAGTATGACAATACGTTACCATTGGACAATGAGTTAGCCAATGGGTAATATGACCCACAAGTCAGGGGATTGACAGTACTAATGGAGTAATTGTGTAGACATAAACAATGTGATCGCTCTCAATACTGTTCACTGTGACTTTTTATTTAAACTTGATTAAACTGAGATTCATTCACCAGTATTTCCGACTGACAAATGTTTTTAAAACGCGTTTCAAGTAACCCAATATGACAGCCAATTAGTGAAAAGCCAGCTGGAGAGCACTGAAGGCTTGGGATAATGTGGCTATAAAAGTTACCTAATAAACGATGTTTTAAAATTCAATAAAATAGGGTTTATCCCTATAAATGTATTGTAATAAAAAACTTGGGTTTTACCCATGTGATTATTAATATAAAATGAGGTGGTTTTACTCTGATAAATATTTCCTAATTACGGTCCTGATGTAAATTCCATTGCAAGATTAATTAACAACTGATACCACCGAAACTCTGTGATCGCGTCCGCCCGTTCCCGGGAATCAAGGATCGGGGGTTGCGACATGTTTTAGGGAGGGGTCTGCCATCCCCGATTCCTACGAGGGAAGAGTGAATGATGATCACGCAGAGGAGGTCGTGTCTGGCGTTCCTTCTTATCCCAAGGAACCGTTAAGCATTTATTTACTTACTTGAGTTAGGTGTTAGATTTACCATCACCGTTAACCATTGGCGTGTATCAGTTTGTTGCTTCTGATGGCGAATCCTATTACGAGTATCTGAGTTACGAATACGAGCATGAAGCCTTGTACGGATAACAAACCTATGGCAACAACGAATACGAAGGTGTACCTTCTTACACGTAGGAGTCATTAGTTAACGAACGAGCAACCCCCTTACCCGCAAGTTTCATATGAAACTAAGCAGGTATGATAATTCTTCATTTTTGTCCTTTTAGACAAGTATAACATTAACCATGGTATTGTTTAGAATTTTATGTCCTGTGGTGAGTTGGAAGAGTGGGTAAAAAGGGGACTTGATAACTGTTGATGCAACAAATACAAGACCAACGGTAGTAGCTGGGCTGGTTAGGCAAAAGGGTTGAAGGGTTCAACTTTGCCTAACGCAGGTCGTGGGGTCCCCCCACGTTTGCAAAACGCGGAAGGAGGTTCACTAGTTAGTTTTTGTTATTTGCTGGAGATCCTTCTCTGAATTGTATCCAGATTCGGATGTGGGAGCAAATAGAATGTGTGTGGTGTATGTGAAAAGGAGTGACTCGCATGTAAGCAAGTACTCAATGTGAATGACCAGAGATTAGAGAATCAGAGCTGGCCAGGAGATGTCTTTTGAAGTAAATGAAGTGTCAATTTATAGGAGAAGACATTTCCCAAAGTAGAATTCATTTGACTAGTGATCCTTCTTGCAGTGAGGGGCTTACCCTTTCGGGGGTTGAAGCCTTTTGTCCCCCGGATAATAGCATGCATTCCTGCAGACCTGCATTGCTTTTGCGGCTGTGGGTTGGTGAAGCAACCCCTGGATGTGACTGGCTACTGTTTCCGTGTTGCTTTTCCCTTCCTCACAGCTTTTTAAGCCTTGAACCCTTTAACCCTTTAAACATTTACGCAATTAGCCATTTTATTCAATCTTGGGCTACCCCCGTCATCAGCCCCCCAAGTCAGAGGTTTTTGGGGGATGAGCTCAAAGACGTCTGACTTTTACACGTGTGTTTTACTGCCTAAAGGTTTCAAGGGTTCGATGCTTGAAGGCTTGAAGGGTTGTGATCAGTTAATATTTGAATTTTAAATAACTACAGTTGATGTGATTGATGTATGGCGGTTCGTAGGGTGGCAGTTACTGTTTGCCATTATTACCCCTATTGTAGGTTATTTTATATTTTCATATCCCAGTTATTTACACAATTTGCTTTGGATAAACATCACTTTCCTCCCCTTTTTCTCTCAAGTTTCCCCCTTTTCATTCGAAAATCAGGTCAGTTCCATTTCTCTTATTCTCTCTTTAATTGTTCATAGTTATGGGTGCTCGGAAGGATATGGAAAAATCCTTCTCTCGACTGACCCAAGAGGAAGTCGATTTATTTTGTGTGGAATGGGGAATAGGGACAAAGTATAGACCGGTTGCACCGGCTTGCGATAAATCTGTCAATGCTTGTCCTTCTGGTATGATTGCCTTGCATTGTCGCCATTTTGAGTTCTCAAATTTCCGTTATCCGTTTTCAAACTTTGTGTTGAATGTATTGGAATATTATCGAATGTCTTTCGGTCAAGTTCATCCCCTAGGTATGGCTAGGGTTTTGCATTTCGAAATTTTGTGCCGGGCTTCTGGGTATGATCCCACTCTTTTAGCATTCCGTCGTTTTTTCCGACTTGCTAAGAATGGTGATTGGTTCACCTTCGAAACCAGTCAAGTTGATACTTGTTTGATTTCGTCCATGGTTTCTACACTTGGGGTTTGGAAAGATCGGTTTTTCTGGGTGTCGGAGGAAATTGTTCCTTTCAAACTTGTTTGGAGACACCCGGATGCTGTTCTGAACGAGCCGGAGCCCTCTGATTCCGAGATAAACACCCGTTTTTTAGAAATTCTTAGGGAGTGCCCTTCGAGGCTTCGTCCCTTCCCTGAGCATCTGTTGGTGTTATTGGGTATAAGTAAACTGTGGAAAAATGCTAACCGAGACCCGGTGCTTATTAGAGATGGGAAGGGTATGCCTTTAGTCCTTTCTTGCTTTTTATTTCTTTTTATTTGTCTTCTTATATCCTTTTATATTTTGTATTGCAGTTATGTCTGCCTTGGATTTTATTAAGAGTGATGATACCTCTGACGTTGTTTTTGATGATGCTGCTGCTACCCCTGGTGAGAATGAGGTTGTTAAGGGTGCTAACTATAGGTTTGAGGGTTCTGGTTATGTCAATGTTCCGAATGTCAAAGGCTTTACCAAGGTTACTGCGTCCAAAGGTTCTACTCGTCGTTCTCAACGCCATCTGAAGGTTGTTGATCAGCCCTCTGGCTCAGAACCTATTGACGTTAGTGATGATATTGAGGGATCGGAGGATCAAGCTGTGGATGTTGGTAAAGGCAAGGAGAAGGAGTTGATTATTTCAAGCAAGAAAAAGAAATTGGTTAAGAAGGGTGCCATTCCTGCTATTCAAGGCTCGTCAGCCAAAAGTGTTGAAAGCTTCGAGGGTTCAGAGGACATTTATGTGCCTAATTGGGGCGTTAAGGTTGGTGACAATTTTAAGGATCCTACTGTGTGTGCTGAAGCTTTGGCTCATTTTACTCCTCCCGGTGTTCGAGATGCCATATCTGAGATGGAGGGTGATCATCTTATCTCAAGGATGATGCTCAGTTCCTGCAACCTTTCTGCCCTTTTGGCTGAAGGTGTCACCCGCTTTGCTAAAGGGATGCGGGAATATGAAGAGACTTCCAAGAAGAAGGAGAAAATGAAGGCTTCCATTGCTGCCATGAAGAAGGAAATTGAGAGCTTTTCTGAGAAGGAGTTGGCTTGGAATAAGAAGATTGAGGAGTTAACTAAGAGGCACGATATTGAAATGAGTGACCTCAAAAAGAGCTTTGAAGCCAGTCTGTTGAAACTGAAAGCTGATCGGGAGACCTTGGCTGTGCAACAGAAGGTATTTGCTAAAAAGAAGGATGGTTTGAAGACTTTGGTTTCGCAGGCTACCGCAGATAACCAGTGGCTCATTGAGCAGGGTTTCCACCAAGTGGTTACCTATCTGTTGCATTCCAAAGAGTTTAACTCTGCTCTCGGTGATGTTTATACTAAGCTACTCAATCTGGGAAAACACCAAGGTCTTATTGCAGGTTATAAGCTTCACGAGTCTGGCAACCCTTTGGAGAAATCTCCTCTGTACCGTCCCGAGGATTCTGACGTCTTTAAGAGTTCCGTGGAGCAAATGGAGAGGTTATCATACCCGTATGCAAGTCAAGTTGCCTCTTGTTATGGTAAGCCTCTCTCTGCTTTACTGGAACTGAAGCCGGATGGTTTGAATGAAAAGTTATGTGCTGAACTCCTTGGCTCCCCTTCGAGGAAACGTTCCTTTTCGGGAGATAGTGAGGATACTTTTCCTGGGGAGGCCGATGCTCCGAAGGAGGCTAGTTTGGATGTTTCGGCTGTTGATGATCAAGGTCCGAAGGCTAAGAAGGTTAAGAAGACTAAGAAGGCCAAGGGTAGCATTTCTGGGGCTACTAAGCCTTCTGTTGATGCCTAAAATTCGTAGCTTTCTTAGCACTTTGTTAAAACAATTCATGGTTTGTAATCTTTAAACAATAATAGGTTTTCAGGGACCCTTAAGGTTCCTTTCGGTTGTGTTGAAAGCCCGTATGGCCGTTTGAACAATGATTAGACTTGCAAGTTGCTAGGACTTGCCTTAACTTATGTTTGGAAGTCTTTTAGGACTTTCTAAAACATGGTACGATGTTTTAACTTTCTACTTTATGTTATGTTTTTAGACTTGTGCCTGCTTTTGTTAAGGCAGTCTGTTTGGCTTTAACCTTCCAAGCCTTTTGGCCGTTTGTTAATAGGTTGAAGCCTTTAGGGTTTTGAGTTGTTACTCGGGTGGCTTGAAGCCTTGAAGGTTTCTTAGTCTTGTGCCCTGACTTGGTTTGTATCTTTGTGATTTTTGTCTAAGTGACTTTGTTCTTTTAGATTTGCTTTGTTCTTTTGTAACTTTGTCTTTGTCGAGTTTGTGCTGCCCTTATGTTTTTTATACCTAAAACGGTTTAGTGCTGCAGACACTTAGCCTAGGTATTTTTAACAAGAAAATATAGCACCTATCCTTTTCATTATTTCTTTGGTTTTCACTTGACTTTTTCAAGCCTGTTTGCGGATTATATTTTATTTTTGGTGTAGGTTGTTCATACCCGTCTATTAGACAATTTTATTTTTTCTTAACAAGTCTCATGGAGTTGTATTGACTTAGGAACTCACCCCTTATATAGGTTCATTTAATCCTTGAACCTATTGAGCGATGTGGCTTGGGAGCTCATCCCCTTACATGGCCCTTGCCATGGAGTTTTTTGCTAGGTTCTCAACCTGATCTTAGGATAGAAAGACAAGTTTGATAAAACAACTTCATTCATTCAAGCAATACTTGCTTTTTACAAAAGGTATTCATAGTGTTGTTCAAAATACATTTTGATACAAACCAAACTTTTTTAAGCATGGAATCTTTTTAGGGTTTTGCCATTCCAATGCCTTGGAAGCCTTTTGCCTTCTGAATCTGCCAACTTGTAGGATCCACCCTTGTGTGCTTCGAGGATGGTGTATGGACCCTCCCATTTTGGGCCAAGCTTTCCTTGATTTTCTTTCTTGCTGGCTTCGTTGTTTCTGAGGACCAGGTCCCCTGGCTTGAAACGTCCGTTCTTGACTTTTTTGTTGTAGTAAGCCTCCATTTGTTGCGTGTATTTTGCCTCTTGAATTGCGGCTTGATCTCTTGCTTCCTCTAGGAGTTGTAAATTCAACATGGTCTCTTTTTGGTTTGTTTAGGGATCCATGTTGACAATTCTTTGGGTTACAACTCCTATCTCAGCGGGGATCACAGCTTCGGATCCGAATACCAGGCTATAAGGTGTTTTCTTATGGCTTGTTTTTTCGGTTGTTCTAATTGCCCATAGGACACTAGGCAATTCTTTAAGCCAGTTGCTTTCGTATCTTCCCAATCTTGTTTTGATGCCTTCTACTATGCTTCTATTTGTTCTTTCAACCTGACCGTTTGATTGCGGGTAAGCCACTGAGCTAAAAACCTGATCGATTTTGTATTCTTTGCACCAAACGCTGAAAGGCTTCTTAGCAAATTGCCTTCCGTTGTCGGTGACAAGTACTCCCGGCAATCCATAACGGCAAATGATGTTTTCCCAGACAAAGTCAATGACTTGCTTTCCTGTGATCTTAGCAAGTGGTTTGACCTCGGGCCACTTGGTGAAATAATCTACTGCCACCAACAAGAATTTTACCCCTCCTTTGCTTGGGGGAAATGGACCAACAATGTCCATTCCCCATTTATGGAATAGCCATGCCGAGGTTATCGGGACTAAATCATGCTTGGGACTTTTTGGGATCGGTGCATGGATCTGGCAAGCATCACATTTCTTCAATTCTTCGGCTGTATCGCGATGCATTGAAGGCCAGAAATATCTGAGGTTCATGAGCTTTGCAACTACCGACCTAGCTCCAAAGTGAGCTCCGCATACACCTTCATGAATTTCCTTGATCAAATACTTACTTTGCTCGGGACCAACACATCTTAGCAAGGGAGCAAGGTAACCCTTTTTGTAAAGGGTTTCTCCTTGTAGTATGTATTGCCTTGCCTTGATTTCAACCTTTTTAGCTTCCACTTGATCATTGGGTAATTCACCATTTTTGAGGAACTTTTTTATGGGAGTCATCCAGTTTGGATCTTCTTCGGTAACCACGTCTTGAACCTCCAATTCATTAATGGATGGGGCCTTCAACACTTCTACCAGTACCTTCTTGGTAAGGTGGGCGAAAGTGAGAGATGCAAGCTTACTTAGGGCATCAGCCTTTTTGTTTTGAGATCTGGGGATCTGTTTGATGTTACACGCTTGGAAGGTACTCATCAGTTCCTTGGATTTTTCTCTATATTTTTTCATGTTGGGCTCTTTAGCTATGTAGCTATTATTCACTTGGCTTGAGACCAGCAACGAATCTGTGAACACTTCAAGCTTTTCAACCTTCATTTCTTTGGCCAGCCTTAGGCCGGCTATTAGTGCTTCGTATTCAGCCTCGTTATTGGTGGTCTGAAAATCAAAACGGAGAGCATATGTGAATTCCAAACCTTCTGGGTTGATCAAAATTAACCCAGCCCATGACCCTTCAACGCTTGAAGCCCCGTCGGTAAAAAGCTTCCGGGCTTCAGGGTTGGAAGGTTCAGTGGTGGTAGTGTTTACTTCAGTGGCTGTTTGGTTTGGGACTTCCACAATGAAATCAGCCAAGACTTGAGCTTTGATAGCTTTTCTTTGGACATAGGTGATGTTATGTTCACCCAGTTCTATGGCCCATTTGGCTAATCGCCCCGAGTTTTCAGGTTTTTCAAGCACACTCTTAATAGGTTGGTTGGTGACCACTTGTATAGGGTGTGCTTGGAAGTACCTTCGAAGCCTCCTAGCCGTTTGAACTAGGGCTAGGGCAAGTTTTTCAAGGGGAGGATATTTCGTTTCAGCTAATTTTAAAGTTTTGCTGAAAAAATAAACGGGTACCTGGGCCTTGTCTCGCTCAATGGTGAGGACTGCACTGATGGCTTCGTCCGTGATTGAGAAGTACACTGATATTAACTCCCCGGTTTTTGGTGCCGCAATGTCTGGTAGGGAAGCTAGATGTTGCTTCATCTGGTTGAAAGCTTCTTCAGTCCATTTGAAATTCTTCTTATCTAAGCAGTTCTTGAGCGTTTTGTAGAAGGGCAGAGATCTTTCGGCCAACTTTGAGGTAAAACGCTTCAAGGCTGCAAGCTTCCCGTTCAAGCTTTCAACCTCCTTCTTGGTCTTTGGTGGCTTAGTTTCAAGGACGGCTTTCACTTTGTTAGGGTTGGCTTTGATGCTTTGTTTTCCAACAATGTGACCCAAGAATTTTCCCTCCTCGAATCCAAATGAGCATTTTTCCGGATTAAGCTTCATGTTAACCTTTCTGAGGTTCTTGAAAGTTTCTTGAATATCATCGAGCATTTGATATTCCGTCTTGCTTTTAATCACCAAGTCATCGACATATGCCTCCATGTTTTTGCCAATTTGGCTTTCGAAGTCTTTGTCAACGAGCCATTGATAGGTTGCTCCGGCATTTTTTAGGCCGAACGGCATCTTTTGATAACAAAATATCCCTTTGTCCGTGTGAAAGGCTGTCTTTTCCTCATCCTCTTTCTTCATGAGGATCTGGTGATAACCTTTGTATGCATCAAGAAAGCATTTGGACGAGTAACCTGTGAGGGAGTCAACCTTGAGATCTATTTCCGGTAGTGGATAGCAATCCTTAGGACAAGCTTTGTTAAGATCCTTAAAGTCTATACACATCCTCCAGGAGTTGTCTGGTTTCTTGACCATAACAGGGTTTGCAACCCATGATTGGTACTTGACTTCTCGGAGAATACCAGCCGACACAAGCTTTTCAACCTCTTGGCAGGCTGCCAGACTTCTCTCGGGTGCCAGGCTTCTTTTCTTTTGGGCCACAGGCTTGACATCCGGTGGTATTCTTAACTCATGCTCGGCAATGTTCCGAGGGATCCCGGTCATATCTTCTGGACACCAAGCGAATACATCGTTGTAATGTGTTAGCAACTTTTCAAGGTATGAAAGGGTTTCTTGAGAAAGGTTTGGATTGACCCTTATTCTTTGTTCAGGGTACTTAGGGTTTATGACCAACCTTTTCCTGTCTTCTTCACTGTTTGAGCTTTCACCTTCAACCATGTAGGCTTCCTGAGAGGGTTGAAGGGTTGCTATGCCCCTCTCGGTGGGAAATTTGACTGTGCCATGGCCAACAGACACGGCCATGTAAAATGCACACTGTCCTGGTCTTCAAATGATCACGTCATAGCTTGAGGGGATGTTGATAACCACAAAGGTGAGTGGTTGAGTTCTTTCTTTTAAACCTTCACTGAAACGAACATTAAGTGTCAGTTGCCCTAAAGGCTTGAGGGGTATGTCGGCGATACCTTTTATAGAGGTTCCAGAGGGTTGAAGCCTTGAACATTCTTCGTTGCTCAAACGGTTGAAGAATTTTTCGAACATGATTTCAGTGGCTGCCCCCGTGTCTATGTATGCCCTATATGTTTGCAATGTTCCCACGGTAGCTTCTACCACGAGAGGGCTAGAGAGAGGGTCTTTCTCCGTTGGGGGGAAGCAAACACACTGAAGCTCCCAAGCTTCCAACCGCTGTCTTTTATGAGGAACCCTTCCATCGAAATCTACCATATTGACTTCCTTACCCTTTCCCTCAGCCATTTTGTCCCGGACTCCCTTTACCAAATGAGCGAGTTCTCCGGACTTAACAGCTTCTTCTATTCTTTTCTTGAGTTGGAAGCAATCATTGGTGTGGTGACCTTTTTCTTCATGAAACTCACAGTATTGGGTGGAGTTCTCGTTTTTCCTGCTTTTGGGGAGAGGCCTAGGAGGCCGAAAGTTTTGTTTAACTTCTTCTGTTGCAAGGATTTCTTGAGGGGTCTTCGTGAGGGGTGTGAAACTTATGCCTCTTTCCCTGCTTGAAGGGTTCCGGCCTTCAGACCTTCGAGGGTCTGAACCCTTTGACCGCCTGTCATAGGAGTTGAAGTTCCCCCTTTTTCTAGCTGGGCTATTGCTTCGCCAGCTGGGTCCTCTTTTTCTTTGTTCTTTAATGTCTACTGCCTCCTCTCCCCGGATGTGAGCTTCAGCCCTTTCGAGGGCTTCTTCCAAGGTCTTGGGTAGGGATTTGTTGAAATCTCTTGTAAGGTACTTAGAGGTGATGGCATTCATGAAACCAGCCACTCTCATTTTCTCGTCGGCCCCTACATAAGTCAGACCTTCCTTCTTGTATCGTTCAATGAAAGCACGAAGGCTTTCATCATCACGTTGTTTTATCTAAAAGATCACTGTTGCGTCTTTGACATATCGCCTTTGTTGGGAGAAATTGGCCAGGAAACCCTTGCTAAGATCGTCAAAGCTTCGAACGCTTTGAGCAGGTAAGTCGTTGAACCAGATTCTGGCGGATCCAACAAGAGTTTGCATGAACATTAGGCAACATTCAGCGTTTGACCATTTCTCTATCCTTGCTGCACCGGTGAAGATTTGAAGATGGTCTTCAGGATCTTCAGTCCCATCATACGTCCTGATGTGGGATGGCATCTTGATTTTTGCTTGAAAATCATAATCGGCTATTTGTTTTGAAAAGCATGAAAGGTTACTAGGCTTATATGGTTTAGCCAAGTCTTCTTCAGCCCTTGCATCCACATTATTGCCATTGCCATTATTTCCCTGAGTGGCTAGCACCTGATTAATAAAGTGTTGCCACGGGAAGTTGGCCATCATCTGGGTCATCATGCTGGGCATGAGGTTGAAGCCTTGAAGGCTTCCTGGGGAAACTGAGCAGTTCATTCCAAGGGGAGTGCTCATAACAGCACTTCATGCCAAGGGGAGCACTGACAGAGCTTGCTCCCATGTGGTCATCGTGGATGTTGGAAAGCTTGTTGCTGGGGATTGTAAGAGCTGGTCAAGAGTTAGCTCATGTCCCAAAGGAGCACCACTAGTAATTGGTTGGGAAGAGAAGTTAGGATGCACTGTAGGATTTGCCATAGTGGACAGATAAGGGTGAGGGTTTAAAGGATTACTGGGACCAGCCTCATTTCTAGTTGTGAAAGGAAGGGGAGGTGGCCCGGGAGACAACGTTGGTTCGGGCTCGTCATAATCTAAACGAATCCTCACTCTTTTTTCTCTTTCTTTACTCACATGTTGGTTGAGAAGGGACCTCAACTCAAGGAAATTGTTGGCAACCCCTTCAGGGGTAAGTTCAACACGTGCTGGGGTGTCAGAGACACCGACATCGGGTGAAGGAACTCCGGATCTGGACGGAGTTGGTGTGTTGAAGGTGAGGAACTCGGGTGTGCTCCCCGGATTTGAAAAAGAAGTTGGTATAGCCACGTGAGCTTGGCTAATACCCGGAGTAGAAGTGTTGGGAATCTGATTTACTTCTTCCGGGGATCCACTTTCAGACATGGTGATTTTAAGTGAAGAGAGCTACACTACTAGGTCTTTTTTAGAAGAAATATCGGCGTAGCCCCCACGGTGGGCGCCAACTTGTTGATGCAACAAATACAAGACCAACGGTAGTAGCTGGGCTGGTTAGGCAAAAGGGTTGAAGGGTTAAACTTTGCCTAACGCAGGTCGTGGGGTCCCCCCACGTTTGCAAAACGCGGAAGGAGGTTCACTAGTTAGTTTTTGTTATTTGCTGGAGATCCTTCTCTGAATTGTATCCAGATTCGGATGTGGGAGCAAATAGAATGTGTGTGGTGTATGTGAAAAGGAGTGACTCGCATGTAAGCAAGTACTCAATGTGAATGACCAGAGATTAGAGAATCAGAGCTGGCCAAGAGATGTCTTTTGAAGTAAATGAAGTGTCAATTTATAGGAGAAGACATTTCCCGAAGTAGAATTCATTTGACTAGTGATCCTTCTTGCAGTGAGGGGCTTACCCTTTCGGGGGTTGAAGCCTTTTGTCCCTCGGATAATAGCGTGCATTCCTGCAGACCTGCATTACTTTTGCGGCTGTGGGTTGGTGAAGCAACCCCTGGATGTGACTGGCTACTGTTTCCGTGTTGCTTTTCCCTTCCTCACAACTTTTTAAGCCTTGAACCCTTTAACCCTTTAAACATTTACGCAATTAGCCATTTTATTCAATCTTGGGCTACCCCCGTCATCAATAACAGTTACGTCACTGTTACTAGACAGTCGAAGAAACATGGTGATAAGGACGTGAGGACATGGCTTCATTGCAGCCGTAGTGGCGAGCATAAGAGTACGACCACGCTTAGTGTAACGTCCCAAAAAGACTAAATTCGGTTAACATGTTTAATATGAGGTATTGTAACTAGAAAGGTTTAACCTAGTTAAAAAAATTAGTTACTAATGTACTAAGTAGGTTTTTTAACCAAATAGTATAACTAGTAAAGATACAAGGACAAAATTTGGACTTGTGGCAAACTTGTTTGATTAAAAAAAGTGAGAGAATTGTGTGTGTGTGTGTGTGTGTGTGTGTGTGTCTCGACCAGAGAGAAGAAAAGCGGGAAAACCCACCCAAAAACCTAATTGATAAATTCAGCAAATTCAAGAATGGATTGATGACAAATTTTGTGTATGAGTCTTGATTCTTGATCATCTACACTTAACAATCTTAAGGTAAGTTGAAAGTTGTTATTTGGTGAAGTATAGTATGAAGAGGGTACTTGAATGTGCAAATTTGATAGAGTTTGTTGATTGTCTGATGAAATTGATGTATGAAATCGGTTTAGAACTCTGAATTAAAAGGAATTACATGTAGAATTATTACATGTGATTATCATAGGTTAAAACTCTCATAGAAGAAAAAGTGGGTTTTGACATGTTTATGGAACTTGAGCCTTTTTAGGTGAATTTGTAAATAGTAGCCATATGATGCAAGCTTTTTTATGATCTAATGTTGTATAATAGCTTGAAATGTGATTTCTAGTAGATTCATGGTAAAATTTTAAGATTCTGGCATCTTGGAGGAGAACTAAAAATTAGTGTCCACCAAGTGTTCGACAAAATGCCAACATGAATTTATTATTGTTACTTAGATTTGAAACTTGACAAAAGTGTTATGAATGAATGAATGATAGTGATTCCTTCTATAGAGAAGACATGAATAAAGTGTCTGCTAATGATCACTTGGGTTCAATATATAGGCAACTCAAGTGAGGCTTCGGGAAGCCAAGCCGGGAAGGAAGCTCGTTCAAAAGGAAAGCTTTAAGATACGTAGCTACATTGTTATGATTTACTTAGTTGATATATATTGTATTGATGTTAAGTAAAATACGTTTAAGAAGTTAAATGAAAGACCCCTTGGGTCAAGTGGAAAAGAGTTCTAAGTAAAACCATATGAAATGGCATGTAAAACCAAAGTATAAATGACCCGCAGGGTCATGGAAGCGAATGTGTTACCTAACAGAAACAATCAAGGCCATGGACTATGGTGAAGTTGATAAAAGGTTAGTCACCATTCATGGTTTTGAAGAGAACTATGAGTGGTAAACTAAATAGGTCATTTGTGATCTATGCACATTTCAGCAAAGTGCACATATTATTGCAGTATACATTTCAGCAAAGTTCACACGTTAGTGATGTGCGAATTTCAGCAAGGTGCACACATTAGTGCAGCGCACATTTTAGCAAAATGCACACGTTAGTGATGTGTATATTTCAGCAAAGTGCACACGTTAGTGATGTGCACATTTCAGGAAAGTGCACTAAAGTGCTCACATTAGCGAAGTGCACATTTGTAACACCCTTACTGTTATAAAAGGGTTTTTGTACTAATAACGACAATTAAATGTGTACTTACAAATACAAAGACATATAAAATAGGGGTTTACTAAAACTTTTACAGTTTAAAATAGTACAACATAATGTAATTGAGTTCGTCGTATAAAAGTTACGACGTAACACCGTGCGGAAGCTTTAATCTCGTGTGTTCGGTTCTTCGTTGAGCTTGATCTTCATCCGAGAATCCCTTGACATTCACCTATGACCAAAACCAACATAAAAGTTAGCTTTGGTAGTTAAACAACATGTTTAAACAAGTCATATGGGTCAAAACAACAAAATTCAACAATTTTCGTAATTTAGGGCGCCGTCGTACGCTAAGGGGCGTCGCGCTACACCTAGCCCTATTTTTTGACAGAATGATCATTTGGCTGATATTGCAGATGCCCAGCTCAATTTTTTATCCAACTTAAAACTTATAATTGCCATAACTTTTGTTCTACTTATCCGATTCGCGTGATTCTTTTTCCTACGCTACCGTAATTTAATTCTCCATCTCATGGAGTAAAAAACCCGACATCTGAAATCACAAAATTATAGATTTCAAGCCCTCGGCTTGAAATTCAGTTTGACACTTTTTGATCCGTTTGTGTTTTGATCAAACAAACTTGTTGGTTACCTTTAAAATGTCATGCAATTCACGTTATACCAGTTTACTAGTATTCAAGGTTCAAATTACGAGTTCTTATGCCTTCTTTACCCGTTTTGCATACATACTCGTTTTGACCCGTTTAGAGTGACTTATGTACATTTAAGCATCAACTCGCTCTTCTCTTTCTACACTTCGTATTCTCATTTTTAAATAGCCTCTTATATTCCACCACAACTATTTTTGTGGTGGATTTAACATAATGGACCGTTATCCTAAATTTTACCCTTAGGATAGTCATTTTACGTAGCTGACCCGTTTTTAGGCATTTGACCCGCAAGGTTTTTACTTATAACTCTTACATATATCTAAGAGTTACATAATCATAAAACTAGTGCCTAAACAACCTCTAAGGGTCGTTTCCCGATTTACCTATCAAGGGCGTTTTGGTCATTTTTAGTCCCTCATTTACGACGAAGGACTCTCACTAATTATTTGACCAAAATTGCATATTTAACTAACCACTTATTTGTGCGTACCTGGCCCGGGTCATAATATCGACCCATTACAACTCTTTCACTATTAATCACTAGCTAATAATAACTCGAGCCTTATGTTAATTCCTGTGAATCACAAAACTCAACAAGCGATTGACAAATGTTATTGTCAAATGGTGTTAACAACACCATTTGACCCATTTAGTCTAATTGACCATTTGTCCGTATGAGATGGTATTTAATTACCATTTCATCCCTTTAAACCTATCCCGATTTTCTCTTTGAACTCGTTTTACTTAAAAACCGTTTCTTATTTGTTTGTCATTACATGACTTAATTTACCATTTTACTCTTTTACCATAATCCATGATTTCTTACCATTTTCCCTTGTTCCGACTTTCATTAAATCATGTCGGAACATCATATACCAACCACTTAATAGCATTCACATATACTACTTACAATTAAGAAGTTTGTAAATAATGTAAAAGGGGCGTAAGTTTTACTTACCACTCGTCCGGTTTACGCTTTTCTTCTCGCATTTAGTTCGTTTGACCGCTTCTTTCCCAAGCCTCCACCTAGCTCGTTGTAACACCTCGTAAAATCACGTCCAATGATGTATTGTCACGTGTAATAAACCCTAATGAAGTCAAACATTGAATTTAAGGGACTAATTTTTTTGAAAAATCGAAAACTTTGATTATGAAAGGACTGGAAGTGTTAGCATACCTAAAATAAGTTTCTAAATAACCTATCATGATATTTATCTTCACAAATGAGCCACTTGGCGATCGAGTGTAGCCGTTTGCGGAATTAATTGAAAGTTTGCGCAATGAAGGGTTAAAAGCGTCAACATGTTCATTCTTACCTCTGAGTGACCTTTTAACAAACCGGGAGCTTCATGATATTTAATTATACTCTCGGGAATGCCAAACATTGTCCGTCTAAAGTCTTTATGCTTATAAGTAAGGTTACGCGCAACTTTGCAAGTTAGAGGGACTAAAAGTGTCAATATGTTTAATTATACCTCTGAATGACCTTTTAGCGAACCCGAATCATCGTGATGTTTAATAATACTGTCAATAATGCCTAATATGGATTAGATGAGGCTTCAATGCTATTAAATGATGAGATGCGCAAGTTTGCGCAATAGAGGGACCTAAAGCGTCAACTTTTGAATCTACGCCTCTCGGTGACCAGTTAAGCAAACGGGAGCGTAGTAATATTTAATTATATGCTTGGGAATGATCATTATGGTCCATGGAAGGCTTGGATATCATTAAACAACATTTCGCGCTACTTTGCGCAATTATAGGACTAATTGCTTCAAACTGCTAAAGTATGCTGATTCGTAGGGTATCGGACTTTCCGGAATATGACCATGAGTTAAACATACGTATTTATCCTTTATATATCTTAGGAATAGGCTTAGAGGTGTTTGGTGCGCAAAAATAAACTTTTAAGTCATGCAGGGACTAAAAGTGTCAAAAAGTGCACAAGTTTGCATTTTCGCGCATATCTTGCATTCTGAATATATCCGAACATCCAAAAATTTATGTAAGCACTAAAATATTTTATTTTAGTGTTTGGCTTGATAAATTCCATTCGTCGCGCAATTTGGATCGTTTTTCGCGTCCGTTCGTGTTTCGTCGTAACTAGACGAACAACGTGACCGTACTACCAAACGAACCGAAATCCGACATGTTTTCAAGCATTTTTTATGTCCCCTATGTTTAGGCATCATAATAGAGCCTTGAAATGAGGTTAACGGGCCTTAGATGTGTCAAAAAGGGCCTTATATGCAAACAGGGACCAAAACTGCCATTTCTGAAACTTATGTGCTGATCAAACCTCTCAGGTGGGCCACGTAAGCCCATCTTAACTCTTACGCGGGCCGTGTGAGTCCATCAGAGCTGCAAAAATCAGTTTACAGCCATTTACAGCCTGTTCCAGCTTGATCCAGCACTTGCAAATGGTATTTCTTCAATCCTTGGGCACCCATAGTATTAGAAAATAGTGGGTATGAAGTGTACGGTCCAGATCAAGGCTCGGTTATCGAGGAATTATCTTAACAGTTCTTAAAAACCTATAAATACCCCACTTCATTCTTGCCAAACCCAGACTTGATTTCTGAATTCTCTAAGTTGGAGACCTTGCTCTTCATACCTGAGAATTTAGGATCAAAACATTCTTGCTTGGACCCTTTGTAAGTGTCCTTTCGTGCTTAGCTTAATTGTTTAGCGTTATAACTGAAAGGTCAAGCGTTTTCGATAAACGCTTTAACTTTTAAACGGTTGGGTCATTGTTCGTAACGAACATGGCTACGTGACCGTAATTAGGTAGGTGTTTAACCCTCAAAGGGGCACCTCCAAATTACCACGTTTACTTAGTTAAATTGTCGGGTCAAATAAAAGTCAAATGGGTTAGTTTTAAATAAAATTCATAACTATTAATATAAAAGCCATAAAATCAGTTTTCTCACTTTAATAACTTGGTAAATATTAGTTGAACATGCCTAAGCATGATTCAACCCGATAATTCTAAGTATAGGCTCGGTTCGGAACCGAAAGTCGCAAAAGTTGACTTTTGCTTTGACTTTCAGTTCTGACCCGATTTAGCTTAGTTTAGATATGCCTTAGGGTTCCTTTAGGACCATGTTATAGGTTGGTGTAACCCTCTGAGGTTATTCAACATGGATCCTTAGTTATCCTATTTATTGCATGTTTCCGTTATATGCTTAAATGTTGACCATTATGCCCTTTTGACCCTAAAACGAGAATTTTGAAAATATGAGAGGAAAATAGTCTTTATTACAGATTTATCAACTTGTCCCTAAAATTTGACAACAATTTGAGGTCTAGATTAGGAGTTATGCTCATTAGCGTAAATGAAAAGCTTTTTATTAATTAAACGACATAATTAGCGTATATCCTATCTAAACCCGATTTTTGATACCAAACTTTTTACCTACTGATATAATATAATATTTTGGTATTTTTGAAGATTTTTATTTATTTTTAGGCTGAGCATAACATAGGGTTCTATCTTTGATTCGGTAATTGCCGGTTTTGCCTTTTTGGCCATAAAATAAGTTTTACAAATCCTTTTGACACCAAACCTTTTTCCACTGATTCTATGTGATAAATAAAATATTTTAAGCTTTCTGGAATGATAAAAATATCAGCTTTTCTTATAAAACCCGGAAATCACTTAAATTCACATTTTTACACGTTTTTAACGCATAGTATAAGTTAAAACTATTTTTAACATATAAGGTTTGATACCTACTGATGTTTTAAGTAATTTTTCATAATTAAACAATAGGCAAATGTTTTAAACTCAGAATTCAAATTTTGACCTTTTAAGCTTATGTGAAATTACCAAAATGCCCCTACGGTGCATAGTTTGGTTATAAATAGTAAATTTCATATATATGTTATACCCTACTGTTATAACTTATTAAATTAAGTATTTTTACTGATTATATCATACCTGAAACTCATATTAATATTTAACCTCTCTTATAACCTTTAAATGACCAAAATACCCCTACGGGAAATAAATTGGTTTTAAATTCGTTTTGGGCATAATGGAAGGTATCCTACTGATATCACAACATATTTAAGGCATATTAACTTAGGAAACCTGTTCATGACTATTTTGGTTACCCGTTACGCACTTTTCGCGTTCGGATCGGCTTTTGTAACTAGTTTGCATAAATTAGCCGAAAAGGGTCAAACCTTATCATTTCTATCTTAAAATCCAGAATGTGTTTAGTTTACCCTTATTACACAAGTATACAAGCTTGTTGGGTCTAAACCACATTCTAATCCGGTTCTCGCTTAATCATGCGTTTTGAACCGTATCTTCTTTTAAAACTAACCGGTCTAAGTTTAGGCTTAATTAAGACCCGTTAGGAATATAATAGGTTATTAAAAACCTTTGTTCCAGATTTAGGAGCCCAGTAAAAGCTATCTGTACTTGCTGATTTGATATACGGCTGGGATTGAATTTATATTTAGCTCAGGTAAATACTTTTAACTTATTTTCCCTATACGGGCTTGTGGTACGGTATATAAAATACCGCTTGGTCGGGCATTGAATTTTTAATTGTATGAAGATTAATTTATTGAAATGTCCCGTTTAAATTGTTTTGTTTGCTTAAAGCCTTTGGGGGTTAATGACCATGTCCCGGATATCATTGGCATCATTTTAAGAAATGGCCACGACCTTAGCATGCGGGTGTAGGCGTATACCCGCTAGTGCATATATAAATAATAAGGTATAACCGCCGGTTTCGGGAATAACCCGCCGCGGGACTATATCATGTGGTGTGTCTATTAATCTTTAACCTGGGTCAATCCGGGCTACTGAACGTATAACGAACATGTAATTCTCTTACAAGTTTATATATAAATAATTATCCCAAGTTATAAAAAGTTTTGTGCCACGTGCATTTAAATCAATTTTCTAAAACATTTTCAAAATGAGTCAGTCAAATTGTATTTACCAGTGTAAACTGACGTATTTTCCCAAAAAGGCTAAGTGCATGTACTAATCGGAATAGGCTGGCTACTCCTAACATCAATAAAGAGTCTCGCAAGCTTAGATGTCAAAATATGTTGAACAATTATCTTTTATTTGATCCGCCTGTGGATCCTTTACATTCCATTTGTAATACTTTGATATTACTTTATATCGGTTTCTAATATTTTATCTTTTGCTTCCGCTGTGCATTTAAATTGTGTTGTTTGAGTATGATGATATCAACTGCGTCACGATACTCCCCACTGGGCCCACCGGTTATACGTGGAAATATCGGGGTGTGACACTCGTTAAGCGTCAAACTATTATCAATATCTACAAGGTGGTTAGATAAGTCATTAACAATCACGACTATTCCACCTTACTTATTTTCTATGTCGAAACTACTATTCGACTTCATAATTAGTTAACTTAACTTATCAAAAGTTAACTACTTTCGATCACATGGTTTACACAATTAAGTCTAAATCAACACGATATTTAGTACTTTTATCGTTTCATATTTCACAGATTTGCCATATTATTCAAATGTGCGTTTCACTCGAAATTTCAACAATTTAGCTTTCGTTTAGGCATTTTAACAAACACCTAATGGGCATAATTTTACACATTTACTAACTAGTTCATAACTAGTCATTTTTACCAAGATTAACATCAAATTCATCCTCTATCATGTATGATCAAATACTCATACTTGCAAATTGTTCAAATGTCTTACTTCAACTCTCATTTATGATGATTTCTAGCACAAACATATCATCACCTTCACTATTTAGTCAAAACCCACTTTCTAGTTTACTTGTTAATCATCTTCAAGTAATATTACATCAAGTTTTTCATAATATCATCCTAACTAACGAAATTAAACATACATAGACATTCAATTTCGACTTTGGATCATAACCAACCATCTATTTGCAAGTAACCTACTTGTCTAAATTTTCAACTTTAACCAATCTAGGTTTTATGATATACCTTATGATCCCCATGACTAGGTGATCATTTCTATGTATTCATGCATCGATTTTGGCCTTGAGTCAAGCTTCAATTTGATGATTTGTTGAGTTTTAGGGTTTGAGCTCTTGGGAGCACCCTCCTGGTCGATCTCCACACACGCACACACACCTTAAGTGTGTGTTGTGTTATATATATTTTTTTTGTTTATAAAACCATTTTTCAAGTTATCCAAGTTTGGACCCTCATGTTTTGATTTGTTATTAAGTAGGCTACCTATTTCAAGTTTCTTTATTATTTTAACAACACTCATTTAACTAGGTTGATATTCCTAGTTACTTAGTGGGTTCGGGGAAGTTATAACCCGTTTTTGTTTTAAGTCCCGTTAGCCCGGGCCTTCTATATACTTTGTTTTTCTCAAAGTATTTATCCTTCTTTTAATTAACATCAAGTTTATTTATTTAAATCCTAATATTTACCGGGTTAATTTTTACCACTAATGGTATTTTACCCGCCGTTACTGTTAACGTGGTTTGATTACCAAACCCGTTTTTGGGGTGTTACAAGTCTACCCCCTTAAAGGGGTTTCGTCCTCGAAACCTTATTTACGTAGTTCTTTTAAATTTTTAGACTAAACGAACTTAGTTTCATTTTTATGATATTCATTCTTTCAGTGTCTTTTTTTTTTTTTGTGTAAGTCCTCACTGACCGAGGCTTTCACCTCTTATTTCCTATCATTTGCACCTTTTTTAACCGATTCGTCACTTGATCACTTAGTCCCATCAGTTTGTTAACATGTTTATCCCGCACTTGCCTTATATTAACAAGCGCTTTGTATTTGTCAGGACATTTTCTTAACTTTGATTAGTTTTACCAGCTAGACTTGTTAGTCGCCGTCACTTCATACCCCGTCATCCGGGTATACTATTCTGCCATCTCCGGCCTTATCTGTGTTTAAGATTTTCTAAATCCCCTCATACTACTTATGTTTGTTAGAACGTTGTTTTTGACTAAAAACTAAATTTTTAGTTTACATTTTCTCTGTCTTACGTCTTTTTCTCTCATGTCTAGGAATTTCCGTCTAAGTTTTATTCCTGACCGTTATTATTTTACATGGAGAACTGTAACTAGTTTTCCACGCTTTACCCAAACAATCCGTAGGTTCTTTCACTTTGTCCCGTAGACTATCTCTTTAGACTTCCACCTTTTTAAGGTGAGACCCTAAAATTCGTTTCTTTCTATTTGTGACCCAAAGGTCTTTTTGGTCCCGTAGACTTAACATTAATTATGATTCCGTGGGTTATGATGATCTCGTAGATCATCTTTTATTCGAGTCTTTATTCAACCGTATATATATATATATTTGGCGTCAAGGCACCCCTTTTTATGTCTAGAATTATTTACTTTTTCTTTTTTTTTTTTGGATTTTATTTGACCTTGACCGTAGTCTAAGGCTACGTTTGTTTTCTTTCGAATTATCTTTCCGACTTTATGACTTCTAACGTCATTTACACATCGGTTTGTCCTACACTTACCGTTACCCAGTTCTTACTTATACTTCTTTACGACCCATTACCCGGGTTCTTTTATCTTAATGTTTTTAACGCCTATAACCCTTTACATAGGTTCATTAATATTTCACACTTTTATTTATTCGGTTCGCGCGTACTTAGTTTAGCAAGCGTCATCCTTTATTAAATTTGTTTGGCTTGTTCGTGTGAAAATTCATCACTTAAGAATGTCAAACTTCATTCTTTGTTCGACCCGTTCAACTTTAAAATAGTTGAGCGTAATTTATCAAAATTTATGTTTGCAAAATTTCATTGTCTCTTAGTTATAATTCACAATCCAAGTCTTTTGACCTTCTGTTTCGCGTTCCCGTCTCTTGGTTTACGCATACTTTCCAAATCCTACCCATTCATCGGGTATCTTTACCGAAATCATTTTCAAATAACCATTCTTATATGGTTTTAGACGTTATTTTAATTTATTTGGTCGTCTTAGCGAGATCCATCGCTTTTGTTCAGTCAAGTCCTTTATTCTTTATTTAATTCGTTTGACTTGTCCATGTGAATTTCACCACTTATGACAGTCAAACTTTTATCCCTATGCCTTAGCATTCATATTGGTCGGTCTGTATTTTCTTTTACTTGATCTTTGTCCCTTCTCTCGGGCTCTTTATTCTAACGTAATACGCTCCCGTCATCCGACTTACGTTTACGTTTACTATCAAACATCTTACTTGTTTGACTCATTTGAGTACCTTTTTAATTCGTCCCATTCGCCCCGTTCTTACTACATCGGACGTAAATGTGTCTACTATAAGAAGTTCTTGGTATCATATGCCATTACTTACTTGGCTAGAGTAAGCGATTAACACATGACACACATGACCTTTTTATAGTTTTCACATCACGCCCTATGTAAGTAACGCCTCTATTTATTTCATATCTCTTATTTCATTTAGTAAAACTTTATTTAATCGCAACGCAACAATCATTAGTTTTACTAGTTTTACATTTGAACATATAAAATGTTTTTCTTTTCTATTGAACTATTATATAATCACATTCGTTAATGTGATCGCTACTTTTCTCAATAGCATTATATTGAGAGTTTTCCACTTGGATAATTACCACCCTTTCCAAGTTTCCATATGAACTAATCCTATTATTTCTTTGTTATTCATCATCGTGAATAACACATATTTCTATTAAACTTCTCTTAGAAACATCATCCTGAATAGATATCCTATTCATGTTTTATCAGATATATGCAACCGTTATCCACTACGTGTTTGTTGCATATTACTACTTATGCGATTAAATTTAAAAGCGTGCATCTGGTAATGCTTGCCCTAACGGGCTTCTCTTGCCGTGAACTTTGTTCGCGATCATCACGCGATTTAGGTCCTCAATGAGTATGCTCAGCTTGTCATACCTCGGACCGTTCCACCGTCATATCCACAATTCGTTCAACAATCGTCATCTTCAGATGCGAGTGTCCTTCAACTAAACATTTACAAAAGTTAGTAATTTCGACATTTATAAACGCCCGTATTGTAATACAAGGCTTTTTACTGTACGTGTCAACGCACGTAATTTCGTTAACTGTATTAATCAATTTAATTGGGGTAGCATGTATTACGCGATAACCCTATGTGTTGTTTACAACACTTTAACATGCTAAACCATTAACATACATGTACTTACCGGATTTGCGATCAAGCCTTGAACCGAACACACTTACTCTTTAACCATGAGCTCTGATTACCAACTTGTAACACTCTTACTGTTATAAAAGGGTTTTTGTACTAATAACGACAATTAAATGTGTACTTACAAATACAAAGACATATAAAATAGGGATTTACTAAAATTTTTACAGTTTAAAATTGTACAACATAATGTAATTGAGTTCGTCGTTTAAAAGTTACGACGTAATACCGTGCGGAAGCTTTAATCTCGTGTGTTCGGTTCTTCGTTGAGCTTGATCTTCATCCGGGAATCCCTTGACATTCACCTATGACCAAAACCAACATAAAAGTTAGCTTTGGTAGTTAAATAACATGTTTAAACAAGTCATATGGGTCAAAACAACAAAATTCAACAATTTTCGTAATTTAGGGTGCCGCCGTACGCTAAGGGGATTCGCGCTACACCTAGCCCTTTTTTTGACAGAATGATCATTTGGCTGATGCTGCAGATGCCCAGCTCAATTTTTTATCCAACTTAAAACTTATAATTGCCATAACTTTAGTTCTACTTATCCGATTCACGTGATTCTTTTTCCTACGCGACCGTAATTTAATTCTCCATCTCATGGAGTAAAAACCCGACATCTTAAATCACAAAATTATAGATTTCAAGCTCTCGGCTTGAAATTCAGTTTGACACTTTTTGACCCGTTTGTGTTTTGATCAAACAAACTTGTTGGTTACCTTTAAAATGTCATGCAATTCACGTTATACCAGTTTACTAGTATTCAAGGTTCAAATTACGGGTTCTTATGCCTTCTTTACCCGTTTTGCATACATACTCGTTTTGACCCGTTTAGAGTGACTTATGTACATTTAAGCATCAAACTCGCTCTTCTTTTTCTACACTTCGTATTCTTATTTTTAAATAGCCTCTTATATTCCACCACAACTATTTTTGTGGTGGATTTAACATAATGGACCGTTATCCTAAATTTTACCCTTAGGATAGTCATTTTACGTAATTGACCCGTTTTTAGGCATTTGACCCACAAGGTTTTTACTTATAACTCTTACATGTATCTAAGAGTTACATAATCATAATACTAGTACCTAAACGACCTCTAAGGGTCCTTTGACCGATTTACCTATCAAGGGCGTTTTGGTCATTTTTAGGTCCTCATTTACGACGAAGGACTCTCACTAATTATATGACCAAAATTGCATATTTAACTAACCACTTATTTATGCGTACCTGGCCCGGGTCATAATATCGACCCATGTAAAACCCGATAGGATCCTTCAATGATATCAAACACTAGCTTGTGAGAGTGCGGAAAACAGTCACAAACCGATTCAAGAATAAATATAAAGGAACACAATAACGATCAAACACAAACCAGAATATCTTGCATTCAATGTTGAACAATGACTAATACAAGACTCCTTGATAGTTCGGCTAGCTTTCAAGTCGCAACCACTGATCAACCTCAACCAAATGGTTGAGGATTGCTTAAATACAAAACATATGAACTCTTAACCTAGGCCCACTTGAAACCGGCCAAACTAGCCCAACCCTTACATGTCGACCCAAAATATAAACTAAACAATTACAAAATCAACCCCTTAACTATGTAATCCTCTATGCATAAACCTTCAAGTTCCAACAATCTCCCCCTAGGTTTATGCATGGAGGTTCTTCTAACTCCGACTGTCACGATCACCACTCGCACTATCTTTGTAACCACCAAAACCCTTTCGATTGATATGCAGAACAGAAGCAACAGCAGCAGTCCAACCCTTTGCTATTTCTTCATATTTTTCAGTAGCTCCAATCTGATTACGAGCTAATACTTCCAAGTCTTCATAAGTAAGATTCAACAAATCAATTTGATCCACCAAGCGAAAATTCACTTCATCATCACAAACAATCACTGCCTGTCCTAGATGCTCATCATAAGTCCAGAAATGTAAGGACTTCAAAGTACCTTTCGGAATCTTTTTCACCAACGGAATCATCTTTTCTTTGTCAGTTATAGGCCAGTGAACAATCTTCATACGCTTGTTTGTGTATGGATCTCTAATCCCTTTAGCTGGTCTAACGAAGGACTCTGCCGTGCGCATCGAAGGAAAATTACGAAGAACTTCCCTCTGTAATCTCTCAAAAAAACACATATCCAGCACCTCCAGGCTTATCATCTACATAAGGTGCTTTAGACAAGTTTGTTAAATCAACCTTAGTAAAAGATTGAAACTGGCCTGGATGTTTGTACCACTCGACATGACCAACCTTTCTCTTTATCCACCATCTTTTGCGATCATGATCAAATCCCCAGCTAACTACACCAAAACGATTTCCAACTTTATCATAGAGAGTCTCACCAACATCCATTAAATGATGAGTTGCTTGAGCATCATCATCATCTGGATTTAGATTCTTGTTCTTCAAAATTACAAACTCCCTTTTCTTTTTAATTCGTTCAGCCTTCTCTTTGTCTGCCACTGGATTAGTAACTCTTTTGAAATATTGTTCCATAGCAGCACTTCTCTCAGCATCATCCTTAGCGAAAGCTTTTCTTATGTTTTCAACATCAGTTGGATCAGAAAATCCTTGTCCAAACTTCTTTTCCAACTTTCCTCGTAAATCATAAACCGTACTGAACAACAAACTAACATCTCCTTGAAGCTGTTCAATCTGTTGATCTTTCTTCACTGGAGTATCTTCAAGTTGGATAATCTTCGCATCTTTATGAATTGAATCTTGCTCAAGCACAACCAGTCTTTTCTTCATCTCCTTCATGCGAATAAACTCATCATCATCACTTGAGTCATCATCAAATGGCATTCTCAACGGTTCTTCAGGTCTCTTACCACTTGAACTACTAGGTAAGTCATGAACAACTCTAGAAGGACCTGCAGATTCAGAAATACCAAGTGGCATAGTATCAACAACAGAATCAGTATCAACAGTTGTAACTTGAACATCATCAGTGGTGGTATCCATATCATTTCTTTGAGCATCAACATCAACTCAAAGATATTTTCAGTAGTGGTGGTGATATCAGTGACACTTCTCTCAAAATCGAAGTCATACAAACCATCATCATCTTCAGCAATATTCATGGATTGATCTTTGTTTTGCTCAACATACATTCCAAGTCGAGGATCCCTCCTTTTCCGCTTCAATGGCATGGAATCAGAATCCTTTGGGTCTTCACTAGGCTCTTCACTTGATACTGAAAGATCAGTAGGAGGATTACCCATCTTATCAGTTACAGACTTTAACAGCAAAGCCAAACTTTCAGCAGTAATCACAGGTGGAACAGCAGGAACAGAAGTATCAGCGTCAGCTTCAGGAGGAAGCTCTTCATCTTCCCCAGAATCACACATAATCTCAATGCCTTCATCGTCAGAGTCGATTGTTAAAATCTCTGTCTCAGGCTCATCTTCAATACCCATTTGAATATCATGTTCTTCAGCAATTATAGCATTTGTAGGAGCATTATTCACTGGAACAGGTTGCACTATCACTGGATTAGCAGCTACATCATCAGTTTCTGAAAATTGACCAAATTTCTCTAACGGAATTAATCCTTCAAATTTCTTTTCAGTACCCTTCTTTGGAGTGAGAGCACCAAAACAAGATGGACCCATGGGCTTCAACTCCAATGTGTTTCCAGATCTCTCCAATTCTGGATATCGAGCATTAAAAATCATTTGCAAGAACCTTGGATACATAAGAAACTTGTCCTTTCTGACTCCAAACACATTTCTCTTCATCGCTTCCAAAATATCCTTTGAATAATTGAAAGGCTCGTTTGTTATCACACAGACAAGAGCAGCAGACTGAGTAATGTTCAACTGATCTGTGCCTCCTCTGTTCTCTGTCATACACAAAATAAACATGTGCAACAAAAGACGCCAATAAGGATGTACAAACTTCTTAACCAGAGGTGGATACTTCCCTTCATAACTCAATCTAGGCAATATTGCTTCAACTGAGCCAGTGGGAAGTTCAATGGAGTCTGTTTCTTGGTCATTGAACTGTAATACTTCTCGAATCATCTGCTCTGTCACAGTGACAACCTTCTTTTGAATGTCAGCAACAATAACTCCCTTTCCTTCAACAACTTCAATCCTCGCACTTTTCCAAAATTCTTGAATGAAATCTTCGTAAACAACTGGATTTTCTCGTAGTGTGTGAACAATACGGCAACTGTTGAGACCTTTCATCAATGAAGTGTACAACTTCTTGTGTTTCTCAGGAGGAGGTGCTAAGTATCCTGCTTGATTATGTTTCGAAATGAATTTCAAATCCATAATCTGCATAAAACACAAGTTCATCAGGAACATAAAAGTTCAACAAATACTTGAATCAAATTTCTAAAATTCAAACTTTAAAAACAATCAGAACAGATTAACAACATCATGACTCAGATAATAAATTTAGGCTTGAAACGAATACTGTTGACTCGAGACTATGAGTCGAGACCATGAGTCGAGACCATGAGTCGAGACCATGAGTTCTCGAGTCGAGACCATGAACTATTGAGTCGAGACCATGAGTCGAGACTAAGAGTTCTCGAGTCGAGACCATGAGTCGAGAACTTGAGATTGCGACTCGTAACCACTGGTCTCGAGTCCTTATGTTATCTGAGTCGAGACCCCCACAAACAACTTCATCTTTTTAGATTTTGGATCAAAATCCCAAAACACCCTATGATTTACTTGAAGACCTAGATATATTCAAAACTAGGGTTCTAGGTCATCTTCAAATCTTCATAAAACATCATTAGATCTTCATGACACCTGCAAAACTTCAACAATATCATCAAGATACCTTTAAAAATCGCTGAATCGAGACCAGAAAACAAGTTTGATGAAACAAAAACCGGAGAACACGTCGGAAACTGTTAAAACTTGCCGGAACTTTTGAGAGAGAATAACACTTGGTCTCGAGTGAGAAATGAGCTCTCGACTCGAGACCTGTGTTTTATACCCCAAAACCTAAGTGAACTGGGCCTTTGACTTTGGGCCGAGACCAAACATTTGGGCTTAAACGATCTTAAAGGATTTTCTTTGATAAATTAATTTATAATAAAAAACCCCTTTAAAACTCAGTTATAATTTCACCAATCCATTAAACTTTCTGAGCATAATTTATGAATGCAAAACCTAAAACAAAAATAAATAATAAAAACTATTATTTACAAAAATAAATAAGGAAATTAACATAATTGCTCAGGGATCAAATCACGAGGTTTCGGGCTTGACTTCACTTATCAATACTAGAGTCAAACTATTTCGATACGGGTCTTACATGAGTCAGCCCTTGACCATAATGCGAAAATTCATTTCATTTCCCAGTCATGCAATGCCACTTTTTGTATTTTTCAATTTTTTAATGTTTTTGTATTTTTTCAATTTTTTTTAATGTTTTTGTATTTTTTTTTAAATTCTCCCCCTAAATTTGAGCATAAATAAAAACTACCTAAGAATAGAAAACTTTATGAACAAATTTACCTACAAAATAAAACAAAAACAAAAAACATGCTCAGTCAGTAAAATGGATCATTTTCAGAAAATCCACAAGCACTTGAAACTTCGAACTGCTGACAGGTTTGGTGAACAAATCGGCAGCATTTGCATCTGTGTCGATTTGCTCAAGTTTGATAAGACCTCTATCAAAGCAGTCTCGTATAAAAGGAACTTTAATATCAATGTGCTTGGTTTTTTAGTGGAAGACAGGGTTTTTCACAATCTGTATAGCAGCATCATTATCACAATATATGGTAGTTTTAAGATAAGTCAAACCGTAGTCCTGCAATTGATGCTGCATCCACACCACTTGTGAGCAAGATGCCGAAGCTGCAACATACTCTGCTTCAGCTGTAGAAATAGCTACCGTTTGTTGCTTCTTACATTGCCAAGAAATGAGTCGATCTCCCAAAAATTGACATCCAGCAGAAGTGGATTTCATGTCCTTGTCAGTGCCTCCAAAATTACTGTCAGAGAACGCAAACATATCAAAATTCGAATCCCTCGGATACCACAGATGATGTGTGTAAAATTCAACATATAAATTACATCAAATGAGGCATAAAACTAACCCTTTTTTAGTGCTAATATTGGAAAAAGAGTGTTTTTGTCTTCCTTTTGTATTTTCAGGATTAAATGAGCTCAAAAACGCAAAAGAAGCAAAAAGACAGCTAAATCCAACATAAATACAAGAAAAGGAACATTAGTGGACTGCCCGAACCCTTAACGGCACCTTCCAAAGCAAAATAGAGAAAACAGAAGACTGAACACGCCCCATGCTCAGCCAGCACGGGGCCGTGCCCAAGAAGCAGCAGAAAAGACAAACCTATAGAAGCTTCTATTGCCCATCACGGGGCCGTGCTCAGCGGACACGGGGGCGTGTCGAAAGTACAGCAGGCGCATTTATTGTAATTGCGAATTACAATTAATGAGGAGAGAGAGTGTCAGACGGAGACGGGGCCGTGCCCAGCGGACACGGGGCCGTGTCCAGCTCTCTGTTCAGCCTATAAATAGGAGTGCTTGGATTCATTTCATCTCATCTCTTGGCACACCACCTCTCTCACACATCATTCACCACCCACCACCATCACAACACCATCATCCACCACCATCATCCATTGTCCATCGTAGAGTGTGTGAGTCGTCTCGGGATCCAAGATTGATCGTAAGAGTTCTTGACAATCAAGGCCATGTTTGCCTAAGTCTCTTACATCACTTGGTGAAGACAAAGTGTCTAGTATAATACTTTTTATTTCTAATCTTTTGCACTTTTTATTTGGTTTTGTATTAATGACTTTAATAACTAGTTACTTATGTTGAAGGTGATCTTTCCTTATCGTTTGTCCGTGGTGTCTTGGCATTATTTTACTGTCTATATAAAATAAAGGATTTTCACCATTCATATCTCCACGGTCTATATGGAGATATGTTGGCTACCTGGTAGGGGGTTAAGGGAACGGTTTGGTAAAGGTCTTGCCATTGTTCAGCGTTTAGAGGTCCTGCAATGGACCTGGGTCAAATTTAGTAGGACCTCCTTCAATACTTCACGGTATTGGATGGCGGGGGTCCAAACTCTTTGATCCCCTCATAAGTTAACTACTATTAATACTATAACCCGGCTATTTAGGACTGTATCCCTGCTGACTCAGACTACTTAGCCGAGGGTAACCTCACCGCCAAAAGCGGGGCCTACCACAATACTGCATTAATAACTTAATTCATTATCTTCCAATAATCCACCCTTTTAGGATTGTATCCCTGCTGACTCAAACTACTGGGGTGAGGGTAACGTCGCCTTCAAAAGAGGGGCCTACTACAATAACTAAGATAATCTCTTAATTATGTGCAAAAGTGCGGAAATAATCAAAGGTTATACTAGATACGAGTCGGAACCAAGTGATTCATCTTGTCTATCTGTTTTTATTTTTATTTTTTATTTTCAGCATTTTAGTTAGTTTTATTTTTCTTAGTTTAAAACATTTTTCTAAACTTTTATTTTGATTAGACGTTGAGGATAAACCGGTACTAAAAGCTCTTGTGTCCTTGGACGACCTCGGTATCTTACCAACGCTATACTACACTCAACGATGGGTGCACTTGCCCATATGTGTGTTTAGTGTTAGTGAAATATCGTGTTTTATAAATTTAAAACTTGGCTAAAATAAGTGTTAAAAAGGGCTTAAAATATACACCTAATATATACGACACTTTATCGCACATCAAGTTTTTGGCGCCGTTGTCGGGGACACAAGGATTTTAAGAAAGTTAGGAATCAACGGCCTAATCATCTTTTATTTTTCTTTTTATTTTTTTTAGGATTTTCTTAGTTTTTCAGCTTCTGCAGAGCTCAGCACGGGCCGTGCCCGCTGAACACGCCCCCGTGCTCAATCATTGGAACTGGCAATCCTGTTTTACATCAGACAGTAAGCTGAACACGGGGCCGTGCCCACTCAACACGCCCCCGTGCCCAAGTTTCAGTTACTGAAAACAGAACCGTTAGATCCCGACGGTTGGTAATTTCTGACATAAACATGAGTTATAGTAATTATTTTTACTTTCGGCACTCTTATGGTACGTGGTGTCAATTATGTGGTGGCGAACATGAAGAAGTAAAATGCTACTTCCTAAATTATAGGCCCCACTACATGGACCCACCATCTTCTCACAACCTTAAGAGGGGCGAAAGTAAAAATAAGCACTATTTCTCCCTCGAATGCGCCCAGCCAGATATTCTAGGGGAAATACTCCTTAGCGAGTTATTTCAACTAGAAGAGCTAATTCTGAAATGGATAGAAGAGCTTGGGAAGGATTTTATTGATCCACCCCAAGACGATACCCATGAAGAAATGTTGGAACCGCATTCCGACAACCTCGTTGCTCCCAAAAATACCTTCGTACCTAGTAAAGACTTGGACGATAGTCGTCCCTGTGTCGATTGTGCCGTGAAGGACTCTCCATCGACTTCGTTCGGTGCATACATAGACCTGAGCGATTCGGCATATACCTTCTTTAACAAGAGCCCGGGAAAGGGTTGGACTTGTCCACCTAGAATGAAAATAGGAATTACCCTCACCGACAACCTCTTGCGTTCTCGCCTTAGTCTAGGACAATTAAGGTATATTAGGCACTTTGGGGTTGTTCCAACAAGTCAGGAGCCACCCGATACTAACAAGTTCCTTAAATTAGACAACTTCATAAAACAGTCCCTAGACACGGGGCCGTGTCCATCCAACACGTCCCCGTGTCCATCGAAAGATTCCATTCTGATCAGTACGTCAGAATACGGACAAACTGTGTCAGAACTCCACCTGCACACGGGGTCGTGTCCACTGAACACGGGGCCGTGTCCAGGATGCTGTCGTTTTCTATAAATGCAGCCAAGAATTCTGCACATTTGGACCAACTTGGGGCAGATATTTGCAAGAATCTTCTCTCAAACTATCCTAGGTAAGTCTAAAAGAAGGTTCCAACAACCCATCTTGTCCTTTCCTCTTTTAGCCATTTCCTTCTTCTTCATCTTTCTCCAAGAGCTACCATTGAAAGTTTGGAATTCCTCCAAACTCTATGGTAGGGATAAATGAGTTTTGTTCAAAGAATCTTGGTAAAAACATGTTATGAAACATTGTTTTAAGTTATTAGTAGCCAAAAAGGCCCCACAACGTTCAGAAAATAACTTAAAAATCCAAGTTTCCTTGTTCCAAAACTCTGCAGAAAGATGAACACGGGGCCGTGCTCAGTGAGCACGGGGCCGTGTCCGGTCACTGTTTCATTAAATAAACTATTTTTAGTTTATTTTTCGTAGGATGACGAGTGAAAACAGCGAAACATCTCCTGTGCATTCGCCAAACAGCCGAAGAGGAAGAAGACCCTCCATTGAAGCTACACTTGTACACTATGTGATAGCATTAAGGGAGGCTCTCGACGAAATGACTTCAGTAGAGGAGGTCCTAATCGACCGTATTAACGATCTTACGATGGGACTTGAAAGCAGCTTCCAAGAAATTAACCTCTTGCACCAGAGGTTAAATATTCTTGTAGCACCTCCAATGGAACCAGTCCTTCCTCAACAGGATTGGAACCTGGCACTCGGAATCAACAACCCTACCGGGTGGGAAGACTTTCCGGCGGAACCTCCCATGGAACACCAACAAGAGATCCCGGTGGAAGTTGAAACTCCTCAAACTAATGCCAATGAGCCTTCTTTTCTCCTTCCAAGGGAGGTAGAAGAATGGCTCGCCGACATTTGAGGAGAACCGCACTCGGAAGAAGGAGTTCAAAAAGGCCTTGTTTAACCAAGATTAATTACTTCTTGGAAATTTTGCTAAATTAAAATAAAGTAAAGGCTAGGACTCCATGGTTTGTTATTTCTTTGTTTTATCTAGTTTAATTTAGGATTATGTAAGTTCTCTCTATGGTGAAATGAAATGATGGTTTTAAGGTTTGGATGGTTTGTATTGAGTACAACACACTCATGCTGGTAAAGGATGAAGAGGGGAACGAGAAAAATGATCCCATGCACAAGAACGAGGCAACCCGACAATTTTCTCCATTTCAGAAGGTTCAACACGGGCCGTGCCCAACCAACACGGCCCCGTGCCGAACCACCTGCAGAAAAACGCCCAGTACAGGTACCTGGACACGGGCCGTGTTCACCCAACACGCCCCCATGTCCAGCCTTCTGTTTGACTTATTTCAATTTTGTTACTGGCACTTGAACACGGGGCCGTGCCCGGATAACACGGGGCCGTGTTCAGCGCCCAGTAACACAATTTTTTTGCTTTTTAAACACTATTTTACACATCTAATCAACCTAAAAATTTATTTTTGGGACACATTGAGGACAATGTGTAATTTAAGTGTAGGGGGGATGCTAAAACCTTGAATTTTGCAAGTCCTAAATACAAGCCTTACACAAAACTCTATTGGAACCGCTAATCACCCCAATTTTTTTCAAAAAATTTCATTTTTTTTACTTGTCTAGGTTTAACTCGGGAAATTCAAGTTCTCAAAAAGGTTATTTTTTACAAATTTACAACCGATAGCGTAGTGATAAAAAGAACCAACATAAGAAAATTATGAAAAGGCATAGCAAACTTATTTAAAATTTGATTATATACTTGATCACATAAAAACCCATTCCCACAAAAGGAGTTTTGAGCCTTTAATTGAGCACACAATTTCATATCATTTGACTAAAATGCTCATTTTTCGTTTCTTATGTGAATAGCCGCTTGGTTCTTACGACTCTAGAACTTGCCATGACAATAAATTCCCGGTCCTTATCAACTTAAACCCGAGTAAGTAAATGATGGAGGCATTAGGACTAACCCTTTTCATTTCTACACCATTATTTTTCTTTTTCCTTTACCACCTACCCAAAAATCCCCCTAGTTAGCCCCTTTGAGCCTAAACCTTTTCGTTTCATCACCCAAACAAAAACCCTTTCATCCACCAAAACCTTTTTCATTTTTAACCCTTTATTTTAGTAACAAGTTCGGTTCTTCGTGAAAAAAAAAAAATTGTGATAATGATGAAGCAAAAAGAAAATAAACAAACAAGTTAATCAAAAATAACTTAGTTTGATTAAAAGCTTCATCAAAATAAAAAGTTTCAAAAATATGAAAACCGACACTTGTTACGCTTTTAGCCCTTTTTCTACTAACCACTAACCCAACCACCTACCTTTAACCCTAGCCAACCCTTAACCCACAAAGTCCTCTTGATATCTACAAAGGTATAAAAGTTAAAAAGGAGGAGGATTGATTTCTTGGCAAGCCTATGGTAGGAATAAGTTCCGTGCCGCTCTCGAGTGATTCACTAAAAATACACCTTCGGCCGAGTGTGAGTGATTTCCCCGCGAGGTATGTGAACTTGTATATAAATAGAATTTTAGAAAGGCATGTTATGCCCAAATAAGTAATTTCTTTTATGAACAGTTCTAAATAAATCATTACGAATAGGAGTGTAAATAAATAAAAATAAAACCCAAAAAGATCTTGGAAATCCCGACACTCTACGACAAGCCCAAAACCTTCTCTTCTACCTATTCCATTTGGGAGTGTAAGCCACATATTAAAGAGTTTTGCTTGAGGACAAGCAAAAGTTCAAGTGTGGGGGTATTTGATGTGTGTAAAATGCAACATATAAATTACATCAAATGAGGCATAAAACTAACCCTTTTTTAGTGCTAATATTGGAAAAAGAGTGTTTTTGTCTTCCTTTTGTATTTTCAGGATTAAATGAGCTCAAAAACGTAAAAGAAGCAAAAAGACAGCTAAATCCAACATAAATACAAGAAAAGGAACATTAGTGGACTGCCCGAACCCTCAACGGCACCTTCCAAAGCAAAATAGAGAAAACAGAAGACTGAACACGCCCCGTGCTCAGCCAGCACGGGGTCGTGCCCAAGAAGCAGCAGAAAAGACAAACCTATAGAAGCTTCTATTGCCCATCACGGGGCCGTGCTCAGCGGACACGGGGGCGTGTCGAAAGTACAGCAGGCGCATTTATTGTAATAGCGAATTACAATTAATGAGGAGAGAGAGTGTCAGACGGACACGGGGCCGTGCCCAGCGGACACGGGGCCGTGTCCAGCTCTCTGTTCAGCCTATAAATAGGAGTGCTTGGATTCATTTCATCTCATCCCTTGGCACACCACCTCTCTCACACTTCATCCACCACCCACCACCATCACAACACAATCATCCACCACCATCATCCATTGTCCATCGTAAAGTGTGTGAGTCGTCTCGGGATCCAAGATTGATCGTAAGAGTTCTTGACAATCAAGGCCATGTTTTCCTAAGTCTCTTACATCACTTGGTGAAGACAAAGTGTCTAGTATAATACTTTTTAGAGTAAACTGCCATTTTGGTCCCTGTGGTTTTGCCAATTTTGCCACTTTAGTCCAAATCTCAAACTTATTACATCTGGGTCCCTGTGGTTTGCATTTTGTTGCCATTTTAGTCCAAAATCCAAAAACCCCATTTTTTGACTGTTGAAAGCTGCCTATTTTGTCCTTTAGTGCAAGGGCATTTTGGTCATTTTTTAAATTTATTAAAACATATCTCCTTAATTCATCATCAGTCGTCATCATCATAAAGACATCATCTTCATCATCTTGCAAACCACAAACCCATCATCATTATCTTCATCATCCCTCCCAAACCACAAACCCTCATCATAGCCGCCGTCACCACCTTCACCAAACCCAAACCCAAACCCAAACCCGAGCCACACCCTCATAATCATAATCACCGTCCATCATCATCATCAGTCATCATCAACATCTCGTTGCTATAACCAGCCGGAAATAACGTCGATCTTTACAGATCTGAAAAGAAAGAAGGATGGAGGAGAGATGGTGGTTCAGATCTGCCGGTGTGGTGGTGGTGCGGGGTTGTTGGTGCGGGATGGTGGTTCAGATCTGCCGTGAGAGATGGACGAGGTCTGGGTCTTCAAGATTATCACTTTCACCATTTTCAACATATTTACACTCATTTCAATCAAGATATCATCTGGGTCTTCAAGATTATCACTTCATATCCTCATAAAATCAATCATGCCTGCTCAAATCAACTGATCTTCTTTTGGGTATTCTTGATTGTGATTCTTTTTGCAGTTACAGAGGTGGGTTTCTGCAGGGGTTTCTTCAAGTGGGTTGGAGTTCTTGAAGGGTGTGAGTGAATTTGAGAGATTTTTTTGTGAAATTTTGATTCAAAGATGTCACTTTCAGAGTTGTATTGACCATCTATCAGTGGAAAGAGTGAACCCTCTCAACAGAAATCAACTGATGTTTCATATATGTAAGTTTCTTGATTGATGTTTTTAGTAGTGTTTAACTTTTTGATTGATGTTTACGGTTGTGATGCAGACCGAATGACGAGTTTGTAGAGTTGATATGGGAAAAGATGGTGTTCTTGATTTTCTGGGTTTTGATGATGATGTTTGAAGATGAACGAGGTCTGGGTTTTGATGATGTTCTTGAAGATGATGTTGATGGTGGTTCAGATCTGCCGTGAGAGATGGTGGTTCTTGAAGATGATGTTCTTGATTTTCTGGGTTTTGATGATGATGTTTGAAGATAAACGAGGTCTGGGTTTTGATGATGTTCTTGATTTTCTGGGTTCTTGATTTTCTTGAAGATGATGTTCTTGATTTTCTAAATTTTATGGGTTTTGATGATGATGTTTGATGATGTTCTTGAAGATGATGTTATTAATTATTGAAATGTTATAATAAATTAACATGGACCAAAATGCCCCTGCACTAAAGGACAAAATAGGAGGTTGTAACAGTAAAAAAAATAGGGTTTTTGAATTTTGGACTAAAATGGCAACAAAATGCAAACCACAGGGACCCAGATGTAATAAGTTTGAGATTTGGACTAAAGTGGCAAAACTAGCCAAACCACAGGGACCAAAATGGCAGTTTACTCTACTTTTTATTTCTAATCTTTTGCACTTTTTATTTGGTTTTGTATTAATGACTTTAATAACTAGTTACTTATGTTGAAGGTGATCTTTCCTTATCGTTTGTCCGTGGTGTCTTGGCATTATTTTACTGTCTATATAAAATAAAGGATTTTCACCATTCATATCTCCACGGTCTCTATGGAGATATGTTGGCTACCTGGTAGGGGGTTAAGGGAACGGTTTGGTAAAGGTCTTGCCATTGTTCAGCGTTTAGAGGTCCTGCAATGGACCTGGGTCAAATTTAGTAGGACCTCCTTCAATACTTCACGGTATTGGATGGCGGGGGTCCAAACTCTTTGATCCCCTCATAAGTTAACTACTATTAATACTATAACCCGGCTATTTAGGACTGTATCCCTGCTGACTCAGACTACTTAGCCGAGGGTAACGTCACCGCCAAAAGCGGGGCCTACCACAATACTGCATTAATAACTTAATTCATTATCTTCCAATAATCCACCCTTTTAGGATTGTATCCCTGCTGACTCAAACTACTGGGGTGAGGGTAACGTCGCCTTCAAAAGAGGGGCCTACTACAATAACTAAGATAATCTCTTAATTATGTGCAAAAGTGCGGAAATAATCAAAGGTTATACTAGATACGAGTCGGAACCAAGTGATTCATCTTGTCTATCTGTTTTTATTTTTATTTTTTATTTTCAGCATTTTAGTTAGTTTTATTTTTCTTAGTTTAAAACATTTTTCTAAACTTTTATTTTGATTAGACGTTGAGGATAAACCGGTACTAAAAGCTCTTGTGTCCTTGGACGACCTCGGTATCTTACCAACGCTATACTACACTCAACGATGGGTGCACTTGCCCATATGTGTGTTTAGTGTTAGTGAAATATCGTGTTTTATAAATTTAAAACTTGGCTAAAATAAGTGTTAAAAAGGGCTTAAAATATACACCTAATATATACGACACTTTATCGCACATCAACAGACCAAACCTGGGTCGGCCTTTAAGATACCGAAAGATTCGTTTAACAGCAGTAAGATGAGAAGTTTTAGGATTAGCCTGATATCGTGCGCAATTGTAGACAGCAAACATGATGTCAGGACGACTAGCTGTCAGATACATCAATGATCCAATCATAGACCTATAAAGTCGTTGATCAACAGGAGATCCTTCAACATCTTCAGTTAACAACGGTCTTTCTGCCATTGGAGTTTCTGTCGGTTTAGCGTCAGTGAACTTGAATTTCTTCAGCACATCGTCCACGTATTTCCCTTGATGAATTAGAATGCCCTGTGAATCTTGTTTAACTTGTAAACCCAAAAACAATGTCATTTCACCGAGTGCACTCATTTCGAACTTCTTTTGCATAACTCTCTCAAAATCTTTGCAAAGCTCCTCACTTGTAGACCCGAAGATAATATCGTCAACATAAATTTGAACCAAGATTTGATCCTTGCCCACTCTTTTGATAAACAGAGTCTGATCTATTGTGCCTCGTGTGTATCAATGAGCCAGAAGATGTTCTGTCAGAGTAGCATACCAAGCCCTAGGTGCTTGATGCAACCCATATAATGCCTTATCAAGCTTGTAAGCATATTCAGGATGGTCTGGATGAATAAAACCCGGTGGTTGCTCAACAAAAATTTCTTCTTTCACTTCTCCGTACAAAAATGTCGTTTTGACATCCATCTGGTAAACAGTGAATCCCATGAAGGATGCGTATGCTAAGAAAATCCGGATTGCTTCAAGTCGAGCAACAGGGGCATAGACTTCATCATAATCCAGTCCTTCTATCTGTCTGAATCCTTGGACAACTAATCATGCTTTATTTCGAACAATAACTCCTTCAGAATCTTGCTTGTTTCTGAAAACCCAGCGAGTTCCAAGCTTGCGTTTTCCTTTTGGCAACTCCACAAGTTTCCATACTCCTAGCTTCTCGAACTGGTTTAGCTCTTCGTGCATAGCATCCACCCATCCTGGTTCCTGCAACGCTACATCAATAGTTTTAGGTTCAATTTGAGAAATGTAGCTTGAATATAAGCACAAATTAATTGTTTCTGATTGACTTCTGGTCTGAACTCCTGCATTCATAGGACCTATCACGTTCTCAATAGGATGATTTCTTTGAACACTAGTTGGAATGGCGAATTCAGGTATCGTCTCGTCTGGAGATGTGTGTGTGTGTTACTTGACTCCCCGTCATTAGGTGCTACCGGACTGTGACTCACAGGAGTGGTAACAGTATACTCTTCAGGAATAGGGTCAGCAAACAGTTCTGATCCAGCTGTATTGTGTGAAATTCCACTCGATTGAGTACCTTCAGGAGATTGATGAGACAGAGGATGCTGTGTAAAAACCATTCCCGGTGGATCAATGGTGTGATGTCTAAAGCTTCCTTCAGTCTGTTCTTCTTCTTCAGTATCTTCAAAAGATAACGGTTGCTTTGGAGTAGATATGTCTGCATCTGAAGAAACACTTGACAAAATGTTAAATGATTTAAACAAATTAGCATAATTATATAACCAATCTGGTCCAACTCTAGCATCCATAGCATTTTCTTTTAGCCATTCAATGTTGCACGACTCGACGACCTTTTTCGTTACTTTGTTGTATACTCGATAGGCAGAGCCTTTCGCATATCCAACAAAAAAACATTCGTCCCCTTTGACTTCAAACTTTCCATTAGAGTCCATAAGTAATAAAACACATGGACATCCAAAGATACGAAAGTGTGAAACCGAAGGTTTACGTCCTTCCATAATCTCATAAGGAGTTTTCATATGACGTTTGTTTACTAAAGCATGATTTTGAACGTAACAAGCCGTGCTAACAGCTTCGGCCCAAAAGAAACTAGGAAGCTTCGAGTCAGCCAGCATAGTTCGTGCAGCCTCGATAAGAGTACGATTTCTTCTTTCAGCTACTCCATTCTGTTGAGGAGTTCGTGGTGCACTATACTGACGATCAATTCCTTTTTTCAGTGCAGAATGTGTCCAAAGTAACGTTCTTGAATTCTGTCCCATTGTCAGATCGAATAACCTTCACCTTGGTACTTGCTTGATTTTCAGCCAGAGTGATGAATTGTTTCACTAAAACTGCAGTTTCATTCTTGTGACTGAGAAAATACACCCAGGTGTAACGTGAATAATCATCAATGATTACAAGACAATAAGCTTTCTTGCCAATACTCAACACGTTCACTGGACCAAAAAGATCCATGTGAAGTAATTCGAGCACAACTTTCGTTGAGGGTGCAGCTTTAGATTTATGAGGTTTTCGATGAGCTTTTCCTTTCGCACAAGCAACACATTTTTCAACCAACATAAAATCTTTTATTGGAAGATCGCGGACTAGTTCACCTTTAGCCAGTCGGTTTAAATTCTTCATATTCACATGCCCAAGACGACGATGCCACAGTAGACCATCATGTTCTGAAATCTTCGAGAATAGGCAAGTAACTTCTTCACACGGTTTCTTGTTCATATCAATCACATAAGCATTTCCTCGTCTCTCTGCTGACATTAAGAACCAATCTTCTGGAATGACAATCCCAGGTTTAAGTACATGACATCCTTTCTTTGTAAAGTGAACTGAATTTCCTCGATCACAAATCTGAGAAATGCTCAACAGATTGTGTTTCAGTTCTGGAACATAGTTAACATTCTCGAAGCTTAAAACGCCGTTTCTTACGGTTCCTTTCAATGTGATCCTTCCTGATTCTCCTCCCGCAAATGAGACATATCCACCATTAAATTCTTTGACATTTACCAGTCGGGATAAGTCTCCTGTCATGTGCCTGGAACAGCCACTATCCATGTACCAGAGGCGCACGGTAGTCCTCCACAGCTGTTCCTGCACGATTAACGGGATTAGTTAGATTTAGGAACCCAGCCCATAGTGGATCTGGGTTTTCCTTGTGCATCAATGTAAGTCACTCTCTGCCACACTAACTTGTCTTTAATTAAAAACTTCGAAGTATTTCTAGTGGCAGAATTTCGATAACATGTATGAGACGGATTGGATTGCATGGCCTTAGCTTTAGGTTTCCAGTGCTTATTTGACCATTGAGAATAGTAGTTACCAAAAGCATTATATTGATTTCTTCGAAAATCATTTTGCTGATTTTGGTTTTTACGTTTGGCTGCATTCCAATCTTGATCAGAAGATTTAGTCTTGCGATAGTTGTTTTTCATTGTCTTAGACTTTTCAGTCGTCATTGACTCTGAACAACGATATCGATTAGACTTGACCTCCTGATTTTGTATAAACTTCTCCTTGAACTGGGCACTTGGGAGTTGAACACAGTTTCTGGCAATGTGTCCAGCAATTCCACAATTAAAACATGTTTTCCGTTTCACTGTGTGAGTATTTCGAAAATTTTGATACTTTAATGAAGAGTCTTTGTTTGATTTTGAATGATTTGACGTTTTGGTTTTCTTAATATGCTTTGCTTGTGGATGTTCTGAGCATTTTGATGTCTGCTGATTAGAAGTTACACATTCATGTGATGTTGATGTACAACTTGACACCCTTTCTTTACTGAGATCATCATTTGAAGTTGATGTTTTACTTTCAAAAACATTTTTCAATGACTCTTTATTTAACTCAAATCCCTTTTCTTCTTTATCAAAATCAGTTTCAGTATTTGAACATGCAGAAGTCTCATCAACATGTGTCTCATCAACACATTTATCATGTGAAACTAATTCAGGTTCAATTTCCACTACAGTTTCCAATGGGATCCCACTAGATTCAACATCACTGAGACAGATTCAGAAGAAGAATCACGATACTCCTGATTTTCTTGTGAAGAAGTTTCAGTGGTTTCACTGAATGTGTCCTGAGGGACCTCACCTGTAACACTTTCATCAACCAAAGGGTTAGAAACATTAGATTCACAATCATTAACAGAAGAAAATTCATCATCAGACATATTTTTCAAAGGTTCAACACAAACATTATCAGTTTTTACCAAAACACCAGGCTCACAAGACGAAACATAAGCAGAGAAAGACGCAAACAAAGACCGACCAAAAGCAATATCAGATTCAGTTTGTTCAAAATAATTTTCAAAAATATTAGTATGAACAACTGGTTCACTCCCAAGAACATCTTCACATTTTACTTCAGATACTTTATCTGCACATGAAGACGAAATGTTAGGATCGATAGAGCCTTTAGAAACAAAATTTATTTGAGCAGACTTCTTTTTCCCATTTGGTTTGTCATTTAATGATGACTTATTGTTTTTGGGACCATAAGTCATTCTACTCTCATTCATCATCTCCTCCTCAGTCATGGGTAAATAAGTATAATTGTCATTATAAGGAGGAGGAGCCTGATTAAAACCCAAACCAAGCCCTTTCTTTTCCTTGTATTCGAGTTGTTGATCACACAAGTTTTTGACTAATTTGCTTGAAGAATCAATTTTTTTAATATTAAACTCATTTATTTTATATCTATCTTTGATATCTTCCAGTTCCTTAGTCACAGCGCACAGTTTCTCCTTAACATAGAAGAGTTGAGTTGACTTCACACTTACATCATCCTTGAGTTTGACGATGTCTTTCCGCTGAGCCTCAATCTTTTCTTTATAAAGTTTTTCATTTTTTGATAAAGTAAAGTTTTTATTTTTTATATCTTGATAATCTTGAATTAGCTCAGCGTTGTGTATTCTATAAACTTCAACTCTTTGTCTACATTCAGGAGTACAGAAAGCAGAAAGTACCTCTTCTTTGGTGAGACCTTTGACTGGAGCTGAAAGAATCTGGGTCATGAGAGCCAAGTTTTCAGCTGATGCCTCCTCCTCTGGTACAGAAACTTGATCATTTGAAGTCATGAAAGCAATGTTGTTTGAAACAGCTTGATTTTCTGGAGCTGAAATGTTTAGTCGCTCAATTTCCGAATTCCAGTCAAAATTGATGTCGGGCTGAACCACCAAGGCTTGAGCTAATCCCAGTGGTTGAGGACTTCCAGTAGCATCATCATTAGTTATACTTGTTGTGGTCACAAGAGCTCTTTCTCTATTAGGTGTTACGGGCTGGGCAGGAGTCTGCTCTCTATTAATCGGAGGCTTTGTGCAGTTTCGAGCATAGTTTCCTTCCTCATGACAGTTGTAACAACGTAGTTTAAAAGGCACCGTAGACGCTCCTGTAAATGAAACACCCCATCTGTTTTTACCAGTTCTTTTCATAAACCTTGTCGCCCTGAATGCAGCCATAGCCATCTGCCATGTAATATCCATTTCTTCAACATCATCAGGATGAATCTGATGTAAGTCATCGCCACACCATTTAGGAGGGTCAATTTTTCCTGCAACAAATGCATTCAAACAGTTTATAACAGAGGCTGCAATATCCAGATTTTCTTTAGACTGTTGTGTAAAGAAAGCAATCATCTCATTTTTCACAGAGGAAGTGGGAGCAGCCGAGGATGCATTCACAGCGGAAGCAGAATGAGCAGCAGCAGAAGACAATGATGGAGCAGCTTGAGTAGAAGACCCAGAGTAATAGACATTTGCTGAAGTAGGAGCAGCTTTAGCAGATGCTGCATTGCTAAACATTTGAAATCCTCCTTGAGACAAGAGAGCTACATTGTTATTGGTTGACGAAGGAGGAACAACAGAGAATCCTGCAGCTAGCATGCTTTTCTTATGATTGGTTTCTCTTTGTTTATCATCTAGTTCACATGCTTTGATATAAGAAATCATTTCTGACAAACTGCACCTACCAAGATCTTTTGTTTTCTTGATCATCGCAACATGATGATCCCAGCTCTTAGGTAACGCATTCAACAGTTGTCTATTTTTCGAAGCATTTGAAATATGTATTTCTTCCATCTGCATTTGAGTGACTAGTTTGACAAACCTCTGAAGTTGGTTATCAACAGTTTCTCCATAGATATGGTTGAAATTGTTGAAATTTTGTCTCAGCAAGTTTCTTCGACTCTCCTTCATGTCCTCATTTCCTTCATAAACATCGATCAGAGATTCCCACAGTTCCTTAGCAGATTTGCAAGTACGAAAACCAATAGCAATATCTGGACCCAGTCCCATGGTCAAATAGGACAGTGCTCTTTCATCTTCTTCAACTATATTGAAATCATCTTCAGTATATTCACTTTTGAGTTTCTTTACTTTTACTCCTGGTTCAGTAGGACTATCTGTCATGATCTCTCTTGGACCTCTGAGAATACATCTCCAAATTTTAGAATCCTTTACCTTCACATGTTGTTCAAAACGCCATTTCCACTCAGGAAAATCATTTGCATCAGTCAACCTTGGAATGCGAGTAGTGGTTCCAACCTTTGAATCCAGTTCTTGTTGTTTGTTAAGGGCGGCCAAGTCAACGTTATTTGTAGACATAATTAATTAATCAATTAATTATTTTAAGTCCAAAAATTTTGTTAACAGTTCAAAGTCCAAGTCCAAATCACGTTGCAAAGTGTCGTTGCGAGTCGAGACCACTGTTGCGAGTCGAGACTAAAAACAGACAACTCGAGACCACAGATGGTTGTGAGTCGAGACCAAAAGCAGACAAGTCGAGACCTTAGTTGATTGTGAGTCGAGACAAAAGCAAACAACTCGAGACCTTAGTTGATTGCGAGTCGAGACCAAAAGCAGACAAGTCGAGACCACAGATGGTTGCGAGTCGAGACCAAATGTTGACAAGTCGAGACAGCTGGTTGCGAGTCGAGACCTGCAAAACAAATGTGAGATAAATCTGTTGACTCGTAATCCCTGATTTTCAGCACTTTTCAAAAATTCAAAGATATCATAATCTTTGAATTTTCTTTGATCACCAAAACTCTGAGAAATCAGCAAACAACTCTCTGAAATTACACAAACCAAAATCAGTAACTTCTTTCGATAATTTCTAAGAACAGTTTGAAGATTGAATGATCCGTAGACAACAGAACATGCAACCAAAACTGTTATCACGGCAAAACAAACACTACAAAAACTGGATCAGTAGCATAATATGTCTTTGAATCAGAATGATATCAAAACCGAACCTAGATTGGTTTCTTGGCTCTGATACCAATTGTAAAACCCGATAGGATCCTTCAATGATATCAAACACTAGCTTGTGAGAGTGCGGAAAACAGTCACAAACCGATTCAAGAATAAATATAAAGGAACATAATAACGATCAAACACAAACCAGAATATCTTGCATTCAATGTTGAACAATGACTAATACAAGATACCTTGATAGTTCGGCTAGCTTTCAAGTCGCAACCACTGATCAACCTCAACCAAATGGTTGAGGTTTGCTTAAATACAAAACATATGGACTCTTAACCTAGGCCCACTTGAAACCGGCCAAACTAGCCCAACCCTTACATGTCGACCCAAAATATAAACTAAACAATTACAAAATCAACCCCTTAACTATGTAATCCTCTATGCATAAACCTTCAGGTTCCAACAACCCATTACAACTCTTTCACTATTAATCACTAGCTAATAATAACGCGAGCCTTATGTTAATTCCTGTGAATCACAAAACTCAGCAAGCGATTGCAAATGTTATTTTCAAATGGTGTTATCAACACCATTTGACCCATTTAGTCTAATTGAGCATTTGTCCGTATGAGATGGTATTTAATTACCATTTCATCCCTTTAAACCTATCCCGGTTTTCTCTTTGAACTCGTTTTACTTAAAAACCGTTTCTTATTTGTTTGTCATTACATGACTTAATTTACCATTTTACTCTTTTACCATAATCCATGATTTCTTACCATTTTCCCTTGTTCCGACTCTCATTAAATCATGTCGGAACATCATATACCAACCACTTAATAGCATTCACATATACTACTTACAATTAAGAAGTTTGTAAATAATGTAAAAGGGGCGTAAGCTTTACTTACCTCTCGTCCGGTTTACGCTTTTCTTCTCGCATTTAATTCGTTTGACCGCTTCTTTCCCAAGCCTCCACCTAGCTCGTTAAGCGTCAAACTATTGTCAATATCTACAAGGCGGTTAGATTAGTCATTAACAATCAAGACTATTCCACCTTACTTATTTTCTATGTCGAAACTACTATTCGACTTCACAATTAGTTAACTTAACTTATCAAAAGTTAACTACTTTAGATCACATGGTTTACACAATTAAGTCTAAATCAACACGATATTTAGAAATTTTATCGTTTCATATTTCACATAATTTGCCATATTATTCAAATTTGCGTTTCACTCGAAATTTCAACAATTTAGCTTTCGTTTAGGCATTTTAACAAACACCTAATGGGCATAATTTTACACCTTTACTAACTAGTTCATAACTAGTCATTTTTACCAAGATTAACATCAAATTCATCCTCTATCATGTATGATCAAATACTCAAACTTGCAAATTTTCATGTCACACCCCAACCGATGGCGGAAACATCGAGGCGCGACACTGAGCGAAACAGATTGTTCAAGAGAAATTCCATAACAACTACAATACCAGATAGTTAATATTATGTCCCATACCATATTCCATCAAGCAAAATAAGTTATTACAGACAGCGATATCTCAAAAACAAATAACATGTTCCGACAACTCAGATTTTAAATAAGTTGTTTGTTTGTTTCTAGACTCTCCCTAACTTGATTCCACATAGCAAGCATCCTAGCAGATAACATCCTAAACACCTGTCACATACGTTAAAATAGAGGTCAATACACATAGTGTAAAGGTGAGCATACAAGTTTAATAGTATAATAGAGTTCGAAATCGTTTACGCATAATCAGCATGTACAATGTATAATGTGAAGCATGTAAGTTATCGAAAAAGATCCTATCAATACCAATGACTGCGAGTAGCGAGTGCGCATCACATGTTCACCACTGCGAACACGTGAAGCATTGTCCTTAACAACCCCTGAGTGAACAGGTGCTGAGTCCAAACTATAGTACTATCGTTGCTAAGGCAGGCAGACAGCAATCAATGTGTAAACATAACAAACAGTCATTCATCGAGTCACGTATAACATGCAATAGCGGTCAGCGTATAAATAGTGTTTGCGTTGTGTGTTCGATGTGATTTAGAATAAGTAACGTATGTAACACCCAAAAGTGCATAAAGAAAAAAAGGGATTGAGTATACTCACAGCGATGGTAGGTAATGGATTGAAGGGAGCGCTAGAGCGAGATTAGCCTGATCAGAATGATAGCATAAGCGATAAGGGGCGTGTAAAACGATGCAAAGAGAACAAGTGACGAGTGGTCATTCGGCCGAATGCCAATCCGAACGGATGGCCATTCGAATGGATGTTAATCCGTTCGGATGGTCATCCGTTCGGATGGCCATTCGAGCGGATTGACACTCGTTTGGGGATGGATGTGTTTGTGTATGATGGTTTGCCTTTTGAAGTTTTCGTTCTAGAATTTTGAAAACAGAGAAGTATCTCTACCTTTCAGGTCGTTCGATCGAACGGCGATTCGATCGGACGGCAATCCGTCCGACGAGGTCTTTCTCAGAAAACAAGTTCACAGCAGTGTCATCATCCAGTCGGATGGCCTACTGATCGGGTGACAGTCCGTTGGAATTTGACTATGCATTGAACATGTTGAAAATTGTTTAAGTAAGAAAATCCTCAAGTGCAGTCCGATCGGATTGCGGTCCGATCGGGTGGCAATCCGATCAGATGGGAATCCGATCGGACGGCGACCCATCCCGCGATCTGATCTTTGCAACTTGTAGATTCGTTAAGTTTTGTGATTTGATCGAGACGGTGTGACAACGTGCTGAACAACAGGAACCCAATCATGACCCAAGTTATCCGATCGAACAAGAATCACCCTAGTCCGATCAGTTTACTGGTTAATGACGGTTGTTCATGTTTAACCCGGAATCAGTTGTCCCTTAGATAGAAATCAGATCTTGAACCAATACTTCACCAAGATCGGGTAGAAGATCAGAACGAGCTCCGATTCTATCAGTTTTGAGTGACTTGAGTCTAAAAGAGTTGAAAGATAGTTGGAAAACCATCTTTCAATCCTCTTTAACATTGGTTATGTTCAGATCTATACAAGATCTTTGTTTATTCATGTGGAAATCCTTCAGATCTGAGTTATTCTTGGTGGAATGAAGTCAACTCTTGAAGTTCATAAGAACTCCATGCTGACATCTCCCTAGAACACCTCAAATCCACTGATTTCACGGTTAAAAGTTAAGAATCAAAGGTGAAGAAGATGAAGAAGTGCGTGTAGATCATAGAAGTACAAGATTTAGGTTAGAAACTTACAATAATCGCGAGAAATCGAAAGAAATGAGTGCTTGAGCGAGCTGGTCGAGTAGAGGAGTTGTCACATCACAAATGATGTGACAGGAGGGTATTTATAGGGTTTCCAAAAGAGGAAAGGCACTTGGATCGGATTGGTCACCGATCGGATGGCAACGCGATCGGATGGCAATCCGATCGGTTGGCCACTCGATCGGGTGGCCACTCGATCCTGGTGTTCGGCGTGTTGGGTTTTGTCGTTTCGATTCGCGTGTAGAATGTTGCGATGCGTTTCGAGCGAGCGATGCGATAGTATTACCCATTAGTTACACAATTAACCTAACTACTATATCAAACATACAATCACTATCAATAACTTGCGTTTAGCGTTTGCGATTAGATTTGCGATGCGATTGCGTTTCGATGATTCACCATACATAATATAGACATGCACAAGTAACACATAATAAGCACACACACATAAAACAATCCAGAACGCATAATTCGGGTTGCGAATGCGATTAACGATAAGTCGATTAGCGATTAATATGCAATTAAGTAGCGATTTATTAACATGTACTCCACATAATACAACTAATGCGTTTTAACTACACAACTAGTTATAAGTCAAGGTGGTCAAATCCGTAGTTAAACAAGGAGTGATAGATTGCAATTAGCAATCTTTTCTTCCTTTGACTTTGACCTTGACTTTGACTTCCCAAACACGGGTTGTTACAGTCTCCCCTACTTAAGGAAATTTCGTCCCGAAATTTAAGAAGTAGTCGTAACAAATAGTTGTGGGTACTTCGCCTTCATGTCACTTTCGAGTTCCCAAGTAAACTCGGCACTGCGTTTTCCTTCCCAGCGATCCTTCACAATGGGAATGCGTAAGCATCTGAGTACCTTAGTCTCTCGACCAATGATCTCGACAAGCTTTTCCATGAAGTGTAATGTTTCATCCACTTGCAAATCCTCGAGAGGGACATGTAATTCTTGTTCGGCTAGGCATTTTCTGAGGTTCGAAACGTGCAAAGTCAGGTGGACGTTACTCAGTTCCTCTGGTAGTTCGAGTCTGTAGGCCACTTTGCCAATCCTTTCCAGAATCTTAAAGGGTCCAACATATCGAGGCATGAGCTTCCCTTTCTTGCCGAATCTGATCACCCCCTTCCAAGGTGCAACCTTTAGGAGTACGTGATCGCCAACGTCAAATTCAAGGGGCTTGCGGCGTCTATCGGCGTAACTTTTATGTCGACTCCGAGCTTTCAGTAGATTGTCTCGAATCTGGAGGATTTTGTCAGTCGTTTCTTGCAACAGCTCAGGACCGGTAAGTTGCGCGTCTCCGATCTCGTGCCATACAATAGGCGATCGACATTTCCTACCGTATAATGCCTCAAATGGTGCCATTTGAATGCTAGAGTGATAACTGTTATTGTACGAGAATTTGACTAAAGGTAAGTATGTATCCCAATTACCACCGAAATCTGTGACACACGAGCGAAGCATGTCTTCAAGGGTACGAATCGTGCGTTTGGTCTGTACGTCGGTCTGTGGATGGAAAGCGGTACTTAGATTAAGTGTAGTACCGAGAGCAGATTGAAACGTTTCCCAAAGACGCGAGGTGAATCGACCATCGCGGTCAGAGATAATGTCACGAGGTGTCCCGTGTCGACAGATAACCTCGTCGGTGTAGATTCGTGCTAATCGTTCTACCTTATAGTCTTCTCGTATCGGTAGAAAGTGAGCAGACTTAGTCAAACGGTCGACTATAACCCAGATACTTTCGTGACTTGATGGCGTGCGCGGAAGTTTCGTTATGAAGTCCATGGCTATACTCTCCTATTTCCACATGGGGATCTCGGGTTGCACGAGTAAGCCAGAGGGTCTTTGATGCTCGGCCTTGACCTTCGAACAAGTCAGGCATTTCGAAACATAGATAGCAATATATCTTTTCATACCCGGCCACCAGTACTTGTAGCGCATGTCCTGATACATTTTGTCAGCACCGGGATGAATAGAATATCGAGATTTGTGGGCATCGTCCATCAGGAGTTGTCGTAAATCGGTACGCTTGGGAATCCAAATTCGGTCTAAATAATGAAAGATACCATTCGATTTGTTCTCGAGTTGAGCGCCGTCGTTGAGAATTCTTTCCTTCTTCAAGGTCCGTTCGGTGAAACAAGCATGTTGAGCGTCACGTATGAGAGTTTCGAGATCATGTTGGGCTTGGACGTTATGAACGCTATGCAAATAGCTTCGTCGACTGAGAGCGTCAGCGACGACGTTTGCTTTGCCTGGATGGTAGCAGATCTCACACTCGTAATCATTGAGGAGTTCTACCCACCAGCGTTGACGCATATTCAGTTCCTTCTGGTCAAAGATGTGTCGCAGGCTTCTATGATCGGTGAAGATCGTATACTTAGTACCGTAAAGGTAGTGTCGCCAAATCTTTAACGCAAAAACAACTGTGCCAAGCTCGAGGTCGTGTGTGGTATAGTTCTTCTCGTGGATCTTGAGCTGTCGAGAGGCGTACGAGATGACCTTGTCTCGTTGCATGAGAACACAACCAAGACCAATGTTCGAGGCATCGCAGTAGACTACGAAGTCATCGTTTCCGTCGGGGAGTGAGAGTACGGGAGCATTGCAAAGCATAGCTTTAAGAGTTTGAAAGGCCTCTTCTTGTTTGGTTCCCCAAACAAAAGGTTTGTCCTAATACGTAAGCGAAGTAAGCGGTACAGCGATTCTAGAGAATCCTTCGATAAATCAGCGATAATAACCTGCTAGTCCGAGGAAAGAACGGACTTCAGATGGGTTCTTTGGTGTAACCCAACTCTTAACAGCTTCTATCTTCGCAGGATCGACGTGAATACCTTGACTATTGACAATGTGACCCAAGAATTTGACCTCCTCCATCCAGAATTTACACTTGGAGAACTTGGCATAGAGACGGTTTCCCTGGAGTAACTCAAGAACCAAACGTAGATGCTACGAGTGTTCGGCTTTTGACTTGGAATAGATCAGGATATCATCGATGAATACGATGACGAAGCGGTCAAGGAAGGGTTTGCACACACGATTCATTAGGTCCATGAAAACTGCAGGAGCGTTAGTCAAACCGAAAGGCATGACAACGAACTCGTAGTGACCGTATCGGGTTCGAAAAGCGGTTTTGGGTACATCTTCTTCTTGGATTCGCAGTTGGTGGTAGCCTGAGCGTAAATCAATCTTCGAGAAGCACGTAGCGCCTTGTAACTGGTCAAACAAATCATCGATTCGAGGCAAGGGATATTGATTCTTGATGGTAAGCTTATTCAATTCCCTGTAGTCGATGCACATCTGGAACGACCCGTCCTTCTTTTTAACGAAAAGGACTGGTGCGCCCCAAGGAGAGGTGCTAGGTAGAATGAAGCCTTTATGAAGTAGTTCCTGGAGCTAACTCGAGAGTTCACGCATTTCAGAAGGTGCGAGGCGATAAGGTGCTCTAGCAACACGATTTGCTCCAGGAATAAGGTCGATTCGGAAATCGATATCATGAGTTGGTGGTAATCCAGGAAGGTCGTCAAGGAAAACATTAGGAAACTCACGAACAATGGGGACCTGGCCTACCTCCTTAACTTCCTTTTTCTCTACTGTTACTATGTGTGCCAAGAAAGCTTGGAATTCCTTGAGGAGATACTTGCTAGCTTGGACACATGACATGAGTTGCAATTTCTTTGAAACGACTTCACCATAAACACACAATTGATCACCATTCGCTAGGGAGAGACAAATCATCTTATCGAAACAAACAATTTCAGCATGATTTTCCCGAAGGAAGTCCATACCTACTATGACGTCAAAGCTACCAAGTTGCATCGGAATGAGATTAATCGGAAAAACGTGACCGTTGAGATCGAGAGTACAGTCACGTAGAATAGAACTGACGGTGATGGTTCTTCCGGTGGCAACTTTTACGTCGAAGGTCGATGGGAGGTTCACGCGCTTACGATTCATGAGTTTTTCGAATTCGAACGATACAAAATAGTTATCGGCTCCAGTATCAAACAAACATGAAGCATATATACCATTTACGAGAAACGTACCGTTAACCACATTGTTGTCTGCCTGGGCCTGGCGGGTGTTGATGTTGAAAACGCGCCCGCGGGCTGCTTGCTGAGCTGGCTGTTGCTGCTGTTGTGGCTCTTGTTTCACCACTCGATTCGGTCACATGTTTGCGAAGTGGTTGGGATCACCACACGCAAAGCAAGCTCTAGCGTGGATCGCGGGTGCAGGAGCCGCTTGCTGGCCTTGAGGAGCAGGAAGTAGAGCTTGTTGAGCAGTAGCTTGAATTTAAAATGGAGCTGGAGCTTGTTGAGAACCATTGGGGCAGTTGGCGGTGAAATGACCGTACATGTTGCAATGTACACAGAATCTGCAAGCGATACCAACCGGGTGGTGATAGGTACAAGTAGGGCAGAGCGGATGTGGTCCAGTTTATGCACGCTTTGCTGATTGTGCATTTGCCACAGGCGCCGCTAATTGGCGATGTTGAGGTTGCGGCTGGGTTGGTATAGTTTAAAGTGGTGCAGCAGTAACTGCACAGTTCTTGTTGCTGGAGCTGTTGTTGTTCTTCCTCTTGCGACGTGATAACTTTGAAGATTCCAGTGCGGTGACGGTGGTTTCAGCGGCGGTTGTAGCGTTTGAAACAACGGTGACTTGGTGCAGATTCTTGGAGACTTTATCCTAGTACCCAGACTTAACTCGCTTATCATTGATCTCAGCAGCGAGTAAGTAGGTCTCCTCAATCGTTGTTGTCTTGGCAGCTTGAACGAAATCAGCCACGCAATCCGGAAGAGCACGGATATACTTCTTGATGGCGATTTTGGGAGTCTTCACTTGGTCTGGACAAATTATGCTAAGCTGCTTGAAGCAAGCAGTTAACCCAGCGTTGTCACCGTCTTTCTGCTTGATATGCCAGAATTCGTCCTCCAGCTTTTGGCGCTCATGGGGAGGGCAGAACTCTTGCATCGTAACGTCCTTCAACTCATCCCATGTCAACCCATAAGCTGCGTCATTTCCGCGTTTGTTTCTCTTGCCGTCCACCAATCCAAAGCTCGAGATTGGAAGACGCCGGTGGCATTTAGAGTAGGGGTGTGCATGGGTCGGTTTGGTTCGGTTTTTAGTTTTTTACTATTAACCATAACCATACCCATAACCATAACCGCTAGTTCGGTTATGGAGTTTTGGTAACCATAACTATTACCAAACTTTGGTTACGCTTAATCGGTTATGAAGTCGGTTATGGTTCGGTTTTGTTTAATTTCGGTTAAGTAACCAAGCAAGGTTTGAAATAAATAGGGATGTGCATGATTTGAACTTAGCTTGTGCCTATTTTATAAGATAACAGAGACTAAACTTTTTGGTTAAATTACCAATTTAGAGTTCTTTTTAATAAGGTAATTCTCGAACAAAAACAATTATGGCCATAACACCTTAGTTCTTTATCAAAACAAATGGCATCTACATCAAGATCATTTTGTTACTAACATACTTTTATCTTAGTAAAAACCCTCTATATGGTTTTGTAAAACACAAATCGATTATATAAAGTTAACATTACAACTTCCGTTCGGTTTTGGTTATATCGGTTAACCAAAGCTTCATAACCATAACCATAACCGATTGAGCGGTTATAAAAAGTTTCATAACCATAACCATTGGTTATATTGGTTATCGGTTATTAATGGTTCGGTTATGGTTCGGTTATCGGTTATCATGGTTAATTTGCTCACCCCTAGTGTAGAGTACGGAGATCATCAGGACAGCCACTCTGACACAGGGTGACTTCGATCGAATCAAACCATTGGAACATGGTCGTAGGCCCATCTTCACCAGTAAATTCTTTTGGTCCGCAGGCCTTGAACTGCTTGAAGCTAAAGACAGCTTTGGGAGAATCGGTTCGAGACTCTTCAGAAGACTTGCTTGCGTTTTCGTTCAGCTCACTGACGATTTATGGAATAACTTTCACAATCTGACTTGCAACGAGAGAAGCGAGTCGCTTGTCAGCTTGTTTGCGTCCAGCGGCGCGAGAGTGAAGTGATCCAGATGACGACATTATCTGCAACAGACATCGTCACAGGACTCAAACTCAATTTCGATTATTCCTAGTATAATCTAGCGATTTACCATAAAGATCAGGAAAACGTACACATAAACCAGAAAGTCACATAGATCACAGATGCAAGTAATCACATAAGCACACAAACACATAACTAACCTAAACACATATTTTGCACGTATTCACTTATCCTTTACACAGCGTATAGCGATTAGCATAACGACTAAGTATAGAGATTCTGATTAGCGAGTGGTAGTTGCGAATGATTTGCTGGCGTGGTGTAAGGTGTGCGTGGTTTGGCGGAACGAGAAACGTGAGATCGAAATCGAAATCATTAGTACCACTGTACTGTTTATCTCAAAACGCTAACAAATAAACACATAAACACATAAAATCGATAAATCACAGAGTTAGCGGCAGCGAAAACCAGAATTGAAACACATAAAATCGAGAATTGATTGTCTGCGGCTTGATAGACATCGACTACCCAAAGTGATTCGACTATTCACAAGGACTTTTTGATACATACTTTGGCCTTCTGGACTATGCTCTTGCCTCAATCCGGGCAGTCGGCACGCATCCCTCCAGTTGTAGAGTCACTTCAAGTCGTTGAAGTCCGTCGAGACTTTGGTGAGAGTTTTTGTAAGACCACAATGTGGAGCGGTATAAGTCATCAAGGTTCGGGTTTCACCCCTAACTTAACGACTATGTTCCTCGTTTTGATGAAGTAGAAGGGAATTTACGCCGAAGTACGGATTTCACTCCTGATTCAACGCAAATTCTCATGTTAATAGTAAAATTTCTCATTAGGCAATTGATCAGGTCGAGAGTTTGTGGTTTTCACACCTATTCTCGGCCGAATCACCCTGCCTTTGCGAGAAATTTTGAAAATAGTGCGAGTTACCAGCCTTAGGAAAGGCTGACCTTGCAAGTGTGTAGTGTACAGCGAGTTCGATAAGCTCGTACAAAACCCATACCGGGTATGCAAAAGTCGGTCTGTTGGTACTTAAACTATAGACAGGGTCGTTTCTAAGACATCGACCCGGACTAGGTCGAGTCTTGCCTAATTCCCTATAGTTATGGCTCTGATACCAATCTGTCACACCCTAACCGATGGCGGAAACATCGGGGCGCGGCACTGAGCGAAACAGATTGTTAAGAGAAATTCCATAACAACTACATTACCAGATAGTTAATATTATGTCCCATACCATAACCCATCAAGCAAAATAAGTTATTACAGACAGCGATATCTCAAAAACAAATAACATGTTCCGACAACTCATATTTTAAATAAGTTGTTTGTTTGTTTCTAGACTCTCCCTAACTTGATTCCACATAGCAAGCATCCTAGCAGATAGCATCCTAAACACCTGTCACATACGTTAAAATAGAGGTCAATACACATAGTGTAAAGGTGAGCATACAAGTTTAATAGTATAATAGAGTTTGAAATCGTTTACGCATAACCAGCATGTACAACGTATAATGTGAAGCATGTAAGTTATCGACAAAGATCCTATCAATACCAATGACTACGAGTTGACTGCGAGTAGCGAGTGCGCATCATATGTTCACCACTGCGAACACGTGAAGTATTGTCCTTAACAACCCCTGAGTGAACAGGTGCTGAGTCCAAACTATAGTACTATCGTTGCTAAGGCAGGTAGACAGCAATCAATGTGTAAACATAACAAACAGGCATTCATCGAGTCACGTATAACATGCAATAGCGGTCAGTGTATAAATAATGTTTGCGTTGTGTGTTCGATGTGATTTAGAATAAGTAACGTATGTAACACCCAAAAGTGCGTAAAGCAAAAAGTGATCGAGTATACTCACAGCGATGGTAGTTAATGGATTTAAGGGAGCGCTAGAGCGAGATTAGCCTGATCAGAATGATAGCGTAAGCGATAAGCGGCACGTAAAACGATGCAAAGAGAATAAGTGACGAGTGGTCATCCTGGCGGATTGACACTCGTTTTGGGATGGATGTGTTTATGTATGATGGTTTGCCTTTTGAAGTTTTCGTTGTAGCATTTTGAAAACAGAGAAGTATCTCTACCTTTCAGGTCGTTCGATCAGACGGCGGTTCGATCGGACGGCAATCCGTCCAGCGAGGTCTTTCTCAGAGAACAAGTTCAGAACAGTGTCATCATCCAGTCGGATGGCCTTCTGATCGGGTGACAGTCCGTTGGAATTTGACTATGCATTGAACATGTTGAAAATTGTTTAAGTAAGAAAATCCTCAAGTGCAGTCCTATCGGATTGCGATCTGATCGAGTGGCAATCCGATCGGATGGCAATCCGATCGGATGGCAATCCGATCGGACGGCGACCCTTCCCGCGATCTGATCTTTGCAACTTGGAGATTCGTTAAGTTTTGCGGTTTGATCGAGACGGTGTGAAAACGTGCTGAACAACAGGAACCCCATCATGACCCAAGTTATCCGATCGAACAGGAATCACCCTAGTTCGATCAGTTTACTGGTTCGTGACGGTTGGTCATGTTTAACCCGAAATCAGTTGTCCCTTAGATAGATATCAGATCTTGAACCAATACTTCACCAAGATCGGGTAGAAGATCAGAACGAGCTTTGATTCTATCGGTTTTGAGTGCATTGAGTGTAAAAGAGTTGAAAGAAAGTTGGAAAACCATCTTTCAATCCTCTTTAACCTTGGTTATGTTCAGATCTATGCAAGATCTTTGTTTATTCATGTGGAAATCCTTTAGATCTGAGTTATTCTTGGTGGAATGAAGCCAACTCTTGAAGTTCATAAGAACTCCATGGTGACATCACCCTAGAACACCTCAAATCCATTGATTTCATGGTTAAAAGTTAAGATTCAAAGGTGGAGAAGATGAAGAAGTGTGTGTACATCATAGAAGTATAAGATTTAGGTTGGAAACTTACAAGAATCGCGAGAAATCGAAAGAAATGAGTGCTTGAGCGAGCTGGTCGAGTAGAGGAGTTGTCACATCACAAATGATGTGACAGGAGGGTATTTATAGGGTTTCCAAAAGAGGAAAGGCACTTGGATCGGATTGGTCACCGATCGGATGGCAACGCGATCGGATGGCAATCCGATCGGTTGGCCACTCGATCGGGTGGCCACTCGATCCTGGTGTTCGGCGTGGTGGGTTTTGTCGTTTCGATTCACGTGTAGAACGTTGCGATGCGTTTCGAGCGAGCGATGCGATAGTATTACCCATTAGTTACACAATTAACCTAACTACTATATCAAACATACAATCACTATCAATAACTTGCGTTTAGCGTTTGCCATTAGATTTGCGATGCGATAGAATTGCGATTGCGTTTCGATGATTCACCATACATAATATAGACATGCACAAGTAACACATAATAAGCACACACACGTAAAACAATCCAGAACGCATAATTCGGGTTGCGAGTGCGATTAACGATAAGTCGATTAGCGATTAATATGCGATTAAGTAGCGATTTATTAACATGTACTCCACATAATACAACTAATGCTTTTTAACTACACAACTAGTTATAAGTCAAGGTGGTCAAATCCGTAGTTAAACAAGGAGTGACAGATCACAATTAGCAATCTTTTCTTCCTTTTACTTTGACCTTGACTTTGACTTCCCGAACACGGGTTGTTACAGTTCAAGTGTCTTACTTCAACTATCATTTATGATGATTTCTAGCACAAACATATCATCACCTTCACTATTTAGTCAAATCCCACTTTCTAGTTTACTTGTTAATCATCTTCAAGTAATATTACATCAACTTTTTCATAATATCATCCTAACTAACGAAATTAAACATACATAGACATTCAATTTCGACTTTGGATCATAACCCAACCATCTATTTGCAAGTAACCTACTTGTCTAAATTTTCAACTTTAACCAATCTAGGTTTTATGACATACCTTATGATCCCCATGACTAGGTGATCGTTTCTATGTATTCATGCATCGATTTTGGCCTTGAATCAAGCTTCAATTTGATGATTTGTTGAGTTTTAGGGTTTGAGCTCTTGGGAGCACCCTCCTGGTCGATCTCCACACACGCACACACACCTTATGTGTGTGTTGTGTTATATTTTTTTTTTTTTTGTTTATAAAACCCCTTTTCAAGTTATCCAACTTTGTTCCCTCATGTTTTGGTTTGTTATTAAGTATGCTACCTATTTCAAGTTTCTTTATTATTTTAACAACACTCATTTAACTAGGTTGATATTCCTAGTTACTTAGAGGGTTCGGGGAAGTTATAACCCGTTTTTGTTTTAAGTCCCGTTAGCCCGGGCCTTCTATATACTTTGTTTTTTCTCAAAGTATTTATCCTTCTTTTAATTAACATCAAGTTTATCTATTTAAATCCTAATATTTACCGGGTTAATTTTTACCACTAACGATATTTTACCTGCTGTCACTGTTAACGTGGTTTGATTACCAAACCCGTTTTTAGGGTGTTACAACATTTATGTAAAATGCACACTTTAATGAAGTGCGCATTTCAACAAAGTGCACACGTTAGTGATGTGCACGTTTCAACAAATGTTTTCCTTGTCGTTTTTGGCCTGTTCCATCGATTTTACTAATCGTTTAATGAAAATTTATGGTAGGTAAACTCCAAATGAGGCACCGAATGGAAGATCAAGCTACTTAAAGAACCGAACAAATGAAGCAGCATTATGGTTTGATAACTATCTACAATGTCAATCTAGATGGGGAATATCCAATGCCTTTACCGAACTATCTTTGGGATCGACACCGTGGAGATGAAGCAGCATTATGTTATGATAACTATCCACAATGCATATTGTGGTGTAGGGCATTAATGAATCCAAACTCAGATGCACCTGTGTATTATCTAGGTTAATTTGTAACTTTATATGTATTTTGTTTGTATGATGATATAGTACGACATGTAATGATACAATACAACACGTAATCTTACAATACATACAACACGTAATTATAGAATATGATACCACACGTAACCGACCGACACCGATACAACACATATAAACAATATATTTCACAATACAACATGACAAAATACATCAAGTAATGATATAGTATGACGCGTATAGATACAATGTGACACGTAAGGATACAATTGGATCCAATACAAATTGACACATAATCATAGAATACAATACCACAAGTAATCGACCGACACTGATACGACACGTGTAGACAATATATGTCACAATACGACACGTAATGACAAAATAAGACACGTATACGTCATGAGAAGCCAAAACCTAATTTAAAGGACAACTGATTTTACCCCTACACGACTCGTATAGGTCATAACAGTGTCGTATAAGCCTTTTATACGACTCGTATAGACCTATACGAGTAGTATAAGGCCTCGTATAAGTGATAACCTGATGCGTATCAGCCTAATATGAAGGACCCTGTACGACTTGTATAGGTCTATCTATATGAGTCGTATAGGGCTTCGCATAAGGCTGATGTGCATTAGCGTTATGCCATACAACCCACAAAACAAAACACACACATATGATGCATATGGGTCTATACGACTCGTATGGATTCAAAGAATTTTGAATCCCGGTGATGATGATGGTCGTATACGACCTATACGATGCGTATACGACCCCAAATATTTTTTAAATTAATATGTTTATTAATTATATATAATAAAAGTTTTAAATTTATAAAAATATATACTAAATATGTTAATAAATGTTACAGTCGATATGGATGATCAGCTGGTTGCTTGGGGCGTAGCATGGTCGTGGGCGCGGTGTGTCGCAACCCCCGACCCCTGCCCCGGGAGGCGGGCGGCCGCGGGCGCTCAGAGCCGGTGGTATCGGTGTTTATTAATTTGGTAGCGGAAAATTTTCATCACGACCGTAGTTAGGAAATGTTTTATCAGAGGTAAAACACCAACTTTTTATAATACATAAATGGGATAAAACCCAAGTTTCCATTACAATACATTTGTAGGGATAAACCCTAGTTTATTGAAAATAAAGTCTCCTTTTTATTAAGGTAACTTTAATAGCCACTTTTCCAAGCCTTTAGTGCTTTCCAGCTGGCTTCTATTAGCTTCACATTAAGTTACCTGAAACGCGTTTTAAAAATATTTTATCAGCAAGAAATACTGGCGAGTGCATCCCAGTTTAATCAAAACAGTTTTATAACTTCACATCTTTACAGTATTCAGGGCATCCGCAATTACATTTGCTTATATCTATCCAATTACCCTTTTCTGGTATTGTCAATCCTGACTTGTGGTCATGCTACTATTCCAATAGTAACGAGTTTCAAGTAATGTATACAAAACCCCAACATACCGGCAGTAATTGTAGAATCACAAATACTCAATTATTGTTAAGTGTAATTTAAAACATTTGAGGTTTTGGTAAAGCATTTTGACTCACAAAAGTATTTTACAAAAGAGGACAAAAAGCAGATGTACTCACATTGTTTACTTAGGTAAAACTAAAGCTTCCTAGTGTATCTCCTGGTTATTATCTATTTAAATTAACCAATGCACACGTGTTAGTAAAATAACCCAAATCGTATTAACCGTACAACTCGAGACAGAACTCCAATGACTGAGTCATTCAGATCCTTGACATGCATTACAGAGTCCTAGATCAATCGGGTGTAACACGAGACAGAACTCCAATGACTGAGTCAAGCAGAGCCTTGACATGCGTTACGGAGCCCTATATCGATCATGTAGGGTAACAAATAGGGTTATAGTACTTACAACGAGGCAGAGCTTCGCTTTATAGAAGTATTATATCCCGAGTATAATTGCCCACTATAGATCAGAGAAAAGAAAAGAAATTGAACGACGAAAAATAATCTCAACCACCCTATTTATAGGCTGATCCGACAACGAGTCGCGGCCCGCGACTCCTTTGGCTTTGGCCTTCGCGGCCCGCGAGAGCATGCGTGGCAGTTATAGCTTTGGCCAGCCATTGGCCTAGCTTTGTTGTGTCACCGGACACGTGGCGCAATGCACTGTCGAGCAAGCAAAGGGGCTCGCGCCCCGCGAAATACCTATAGGAATGGGTCGCGGCCAGCGAGGACACCATATTTGTGTTTTTATTTGATTTTTATAAATATAAAGGTATTTAGGGCCGTTTAACACGTATACGAGGTATGATAGGAACGTTTAGGGTCACGTTAAGGGTTCTAGGAGGGTCGTTATATCCTCCCCACCTTGTTTTAGATCTCGTCCTCGAGGTCTACTGGAACATGTGTGGGTATTTCTTTTGTATCTCTAACTCGAGCTCCCAGGTGTATTCTGGTCCTCTCTTGGAATCTCATTTTACTTTGACTCGAACTAGTCTCTTGTGTTTGAGAATCTTGATCTTTCTATCTTCAATCTGAATGGGTTTCTCTATAAACTTAAGTTTCTCGTTTACCTCTATGTCCTTCAGAGGTATCACTAATGATTTGTCTGCTAAGCACTTTTTAAGATTACATACATGAAACACATCATGTATTCCTGCCATTTCCTCTGGCAGTTGTAGCTGATAAGCTACAGGTCATATTCTTCTAATAATCTCAAAAGGTCCAACATACCTGGGGCTTAGCTTTCCTCTTTTAACGAATCTGACTACTCCTTTCCATGGGGAAACTTTTAACAATACCTTATCTCCAACTTGAAATTCCAAAGGTTTTCATCTATTTTCTGCATAACTCTTTTGAGGATCTCGTGCTGTTTTTAGTCTTTCCTTGACTTGAATTATCTTATTCGTTGTTTCTTGCACTATCTCTGGTCTAGATAGTTGCTTTTCTCCAATTTATGCCCACCAGACTGGAGTTCGGCACTTTCGTCCATAAAGTACTTCAAAAGGTGCAGCATTAATGCTCGTATGATAGCTGTTATTGTAGGAAAATTCTATTAATGGTAAATGGTCGTCCCAATTTCCTCCGAAATCGATTACACAGGCTCTAAGCATATCATCCATTGTTTGTATTGTCCTTTCGCGTTGTCCGTCCGTTTATGGATGATAAGATGTGCTTAGATTCAACCTGTTTCCCATTGCTTTTTGGAAACTTGTCCAAAAATGAGAAGTAAAACGGCTATCTCTATCGGATACGATAGATAAAGGAATTCCATGTAATGAAACTATTTCATTTGCATATAGTTTGGCTAACTGTTCCATACTAAAAGTTTCCTTCATTGATAAGAAATGAGAAGATTTGGTTAATCTGTCTACAATCACCCAGATTGTATCAATTCCTTTTCGTGTCTTGGGTAATTTAGTAACAAAGTCCATTGTTATCAATTCCCATTTCCATATTGGCATTTCTAGTTGCTGTAGTAACCCTAAGGGTTTCTGATGTTCAGCTTTAACCTGTGAACAGGTCAGACATTTAGCAACATAGTTGGCTATATCCTTTTTCATTCCTATCCACCAGAAATTCTTTCTTAGATCTTGATACATTTTATCACTTCCGGGATGTATCGTATACTTAGGCTTATGGGCTTCTTCTAGAATTCTAAGGCATAAGTTTCCTTGTTTAGGTATCCACATCCTTTTCTTATGGAACTTCCAAATTCCATCTGATCCTTGTTCTAATTCCTTAATCATTCCTTTTAAACCTTCAGCATCATCCTTGAATGCTATTTCCTGTACCTCTCTAATTTGCTCATTTAAATCTATCCGCAGATTTAATTTGAGAGAGCGTACTCGTTTCGGCTTTTCATGATACTTTTGACTTAAAGCATCAGCTACTACATTAGCTTTCCCAGCATGATACTGGATATCACAATCGTAATCACTAAGAATTTCTATCCAGCGTCTCTGTCTCATATTTAATTCCGTTTGCCCAAAAATATACCTTAAACTCTTATGATCTGTGAAGACAACAAATTTATTTCCATATAAATAGTGTCTCCAAATCTTAAGGGCAAAAACTATGGCTCCTAACTCTAGATCATGGGTTGTGTAATTCTCTTCATGTTTCTTAAGTTGTCTAGACGCATAAGCTATAACCTTTTGATGTTGCGTCAACACACATCCATATCCTAACTTAGACGCATCACAATAGACTATAAAGTCTTCAGTTCCTTCTGGTAATGCGAGTATGGGTGCGTTGGTTAACTTTTGCTTAAAAATCTTAAAGGCTTCCTCTTGTTTTGGTCCCCATTCAAACTTAACAGATTTACAGGTTAGTTTGGTTAGTGGAATGGCTATCCTAGAGAAATCTTGGATAAATCGTCTATAATATCCTGCCAGTCCAAGAGAACTTCTTACTTCCGTTGGAGATTCAAGGACTTTTCATTTGGTAATCGCCTCGATCTTTGTGGGATCCACATGAATTCCTTCATGATTAACCAAATGTCCAAGGAATTGCACTTCTTGTAACCAGAATTCACATTTTGAGAACTTTGCATAAAGCTTCTCTTTTCTCAATAATGTCAGAAGTGTATGCAGATACTCTGCATGTTCCTCTTTACTCTTGGAGTAAATTAGAATATCATCTATAAAGACAATTATGAATTTATCCAGGTAGGGTTTACATATCCTGTTCATCATGTCCATAAATGCAGCTGGGGCATAGGTTAAACCAAATGGCATGACGGTAAATTCATAATGACCGTACCTTGTTCTAAAAGCAGTTTTAGGAATGTCCTTTTCCTGTACTTTCAATTGATGATATCTTGAGCATAAATCGATCTTTGAAAAGAATCGAGCTCCTTGAATTTGATCAAACAGATGATCGATTCTCGGTAGTGGGTACCGATTCTTAATTGTAACCTTGTTTAATTCTCGGTAATCAATGCACATACGCATCGATCCGTCTTTCTACTTAACAAACAACACTGGTGCTCCCCATGGTGATGACCTTGGTTGAATAACACCTTTGTCAAGAAGTTCGTCCAATTGTTTCTTTAGTTCCTGCATCTCCGTTGGTGCTAATCGATATGGCGCTTTGGCAATCGGTGTTGTCCCTTGTATTAGGTGAATTCTAAATTCAACCTCTCTATCAGGCGGTAATCCAGGTAACTCTTCTGAAAAAACGTCTGAGAATTTAGATACTATAGGAATATCTTTTAATTCTTTTCCTTTACTGTTAATGATTATGGAAATCATATACACTATTCCTCATTTCCTTTCATAACTTGCAGCTTTCATCACAGAGATGAATTTTGTCGACCTGGTTGGCTTATCTCCTTTGATTGTGATCTTTTCACCACTTGGTGTACTTACTTGCACTGACTTTTGATCACATAAAATACTGGCATGATTGGCTACCAACCAATCCATTCCTAATACAACATCGAATCCGGCTAGATTCGATGGGTAAAGGTTAGCAAAGAAATGATGGTTCAAAATTTCTATTCTTGCTCCCTGCAAGATTTCACTAATCTTAATGGATTCTCCATCTGCCGTTTCCACCAGACAGTCTTGTCGAAGTTTGGTTAATGGTTGATTGAGAAGTTTGTAGAAAGAAGTATTGATAAAACTTTGGTTTGCACCAGAGTCAAATAATACTTTGGCGAAAATGTTGTTAACTAAAAACATACTTGCAATCACATCTGGAATCATCTTGGCTTCTTCAGCTGTTAGAACGAATGCTCTAGCACTCTTCTTGGGTCCTTCAGTTGTCTTAGCGTTGTTGGTTGTTGCTAGAGCTAGTTTCGGACAGTTCGGTTTAATGTGTCCAGTTTCTCCACAATTAAAGCATATCCTATTACTAGGTTTCGATCGACATTCTTCTTCCTTATGTCCGGGCTTCTTGCAAAAATTGAAAAACCTTGCACACCTCCCATAATGCTTCTTTTTGCAAGTCTTGCAGTAAGGTACAGAAGAAGAACCTGTACTTTTCCCACTATTGGAATTACCGTAGCGGAATTCCTGGGTAAGTCTTTAAGCTAAGTTCTTTCTCTGGTTTTCTTCTTGTGTGCGTACTAATTCATCAGTCAGGGTGTTGGCTAATTCTACTGCTTCTTATATGGTTTGTGGCCAAGCTGCCTTAACTACATGTCTAATCTCACTAATTAATCCCCAAACATAATGGGAGATTAATATTGGCTCAGGTGAGGCTAAGGTTGGCACTATTCTAGCATATTCAAAGAATATGGTAGTGTAACCTTTGCAGTCTATTCCAGTCATTTTATGATTTAGGAACTTATTGGCGATTTGTTCCTTTTCATGAGGAGGATAGAATTTTCTTTCGACTATTTCTTTAAAATTAGTCCATTCCATTCTATAAGCTCTGTCACTTCCTTTATACTGGAGAATAGTATTCCACCATTCTAAGGCTGCATTTTTGGAAAGATTAGAAGCAAACATAATCTTATCTTCATCTACATATTTACTTATTTTTATGACTGCTTCTGTCTTTTCTATCCAGCGCAAGGCTGAAATAGCTCCTTCACTGTCTGAGAATTCTATTGGTTTGCAGGCCAATAATTCTTTATAAGAACAATCGTAAGAGTTGGTTCTTCTTCTTTTGGGAATTGAAGCTTGGATTATTGGTCAGTTATTATCGTTCACACTGTGACTTGGTTCAGTGTGTTGGCGTTTACTTCCATTTGCAGATTTATTATTTTCTGCTTCTTTAACAGTCTTTATAATATAAGGCATAGCATCTATAATTCCTTGTGCTACTATATGTTGGATGGCACTGTTATCTAGGGCTGTAAACGAACCGAACGTTCAGCGAACAGTTCATGAACTGTTCAGCGGGAAGTTCGTTTATGTTCGTTCGTTTAATAAACGAACGAACATGAACAAGAAATTCCGTTCGATTAGTTAAATGAACGAACATGAACAAAGGTCTCGTTCGTTCAATTATGTTCGTGAACGTTCGGTAAGGTGTTCGTGAACATTCGTTTATTTGCATTCGCTTATGTTCGTGTTTTAATTAAAGATTTTTATCTTTTCATATATTTTATCTATACTTTTTATACTATTAAACTTTTATTTATATCATTTCCCTTACAATTAAACTAGGAACCCCTCTTTCACCTTGTTTATACACTATTTCCCTTTCTTTTCTCATTATTTAATCGATGAATATGATCTACCTCCGTTCCACAATAAGAGATTCAAGTTCTAGTGCTACTCTCGGGGCCATCCACCTTTATCCTTCATTGCGTTCGCCAAATTTATTTGTGTTCGCTTGTGTTCGTGAACCGTTCGTGAACACGCTCATTTCCTTAATGAACGAACACGAACATAAAATCTCGTTCGGTAAGTGTTCATGAACCGTTCATGAACACATTTATTTCCTTAACGAACGAACACGAACAAGGCCTCGTTCGTGTTCGTTCGGTTCGTTTACAGCCCTACTGTTATCTATTTGGTTTCCGTTATTTTCATTATTCTGGTTTTCCTGATTTACTTCGTTGTCCATCTGAATTGGAAACATTTATCAGGTATTAATTATCACAGAATAAGATCTAATACAAACAATCACACAAACTGATTGATCAAAATCGTCGAACATTGCGACTTTTACTCTTTTCATATATATATCTATATATATGCGTCGATTACAAACTACAACAGGAAATTAAACACGCTAGTAGTTATGCATCGATATCCATTTTAGTCTATCCATCTTAGTTTTTTTTTATCAAAATACAAAATTACACATATATCTAGGTATTATTCTAGGCATCATGTATCCAGTCGTGTATCTCTCGCTCAACATGTTTTCATATTAGCTTTTTTCTATCAGTCGAATTCTATCCCCTTCCTCTAATAACTCATCGCCCCATTGGCGAAGTTCCTGCATATTTTCTTCACTCATGGGAGGTAATTGTACTGGTTCTGGGTCAGGGTATCGAGGTATGGGGTGCCCATAAGGATATGGGTTTCTTATTACACTCTGCTTCCACCAGTCGGTATTCCAAAATGGGTCTAAAGGGTTAAGGTCGGTATACTAAGCTATGGGGTTTGGTGGGGGAATTCTGGGAATCTCATAAGGGTCAATATCTAGGATTGGAAACTGGTCTTCCTGGTTGGGTACTAGCATTTGTTGGTCTGGGAATAAGGGTAATAGTGGTGGTTCAGCTATTTGGTTTAGGTTAGAGTCTACTGCGATAGTGGCTAGCATATGGAAATCTGCCAACTGCCTATATAGTTCCTCTTCCCATGGTGATCTATTGACTTTTCCTGAGTTTGGGCATTTACTTCCCTATTGGCTTTTACTATCTCTCTTTGTTGTTTTAATTTCTTCATCCTTTTTCTTCTCTCATGTGCTCCCCTATTAAACCATCCTCTCTTTTTAGAAGGGAACGGTTCCTCAGACTGTGCCTTAAAAATAAATATTCCTTCCTCAGTATCACCTGAGTATCCTGAGGGGTTTGGCTGAGATGAGGCTCCTTCATCTTTTGGGGAACTAGCTAAGTGACGATAAGCGTTAGATGTACCTTGCTCACTCATACTATAAACTAACAAATAGTCAAATAACACAAAACATATTTAGACATAATCACATAAATTATTTCCAAACACAGATTTTAAGTGTCAGTAGAACACTTCATTGGCTTAAACCAGTGGCTGTAGCTCTGATACCACCTTCTGTCGCAACCCCCGACCCCTGCCCCGGGAGGCGGGCGGCCGCGAGCGCTCAGCGCCGGTGGTATCGGTGTTTATTAATTTGGCAGCGGAAAACTTTCATCATGACTGTAGTTAGGAAATGTTTTATCAGAGCTAAAATACCAACTTTTTATAATACATAAATGGGATAAAACCCAAGTTTCCATTACAATACATTTGTAGGGGTAAACCCTAGTTTATTGAAAATAAAGATTCCTCTTTATTTAGGTAACTTTTATAGCCACTTTTCCAAGCCTTCGGTGTTTTCCAGCTGGCTTCTATTAGCTTCACATTAAGTTACCTGAAACGCGTTTTAAAAATATTTTATCAGCAAGAAATACTGGCGAGTGCATCCCAGCTTCATCAAAACAGTTTTATGACTTCACATCTTTACAGTATTCAGGGCATCTGCAATTACATTTGCTTATATCTATCCAATTATCCCTTTCTGGTATTGTCAATCCTGACTTGTGGTCATGCTACTATTCAAATAGTAACGAGTTTCAAGTAATGTATACAAAACCCCAACATACCGGCAGTAATTGTAGAATCACAAATACTCAATTACTGTTAAGTGTAAAAACATTTGAGGTTTTGGTAAAGGATTTTGACTCACAAAAGTAATTTACAAAATAGGGCAAAAAGCAGATGTACTCACATTGTTTACTTAGGTAAAACTAAGGCTTCCAGGTGTATCTCCTGGTTATTATCTATTAAAATTAACCAACACACACGTGTTAGTAAAATGACCCAAATCATATTAGCCCTAAAACTCGAGACAGAACTCCAATAACCGAGTCAGGCAGAGCCTTGACATGCATTACGGTAACAAATAGGGTTATAGTACTTACAACGATCGTGTAGGGTAACAAATAGTGTTATAGTACTTGCAACGAGGCAGAGCTTCGCTTTATAGGGGCATTATATCCCGAGTATAATTGCCCACTATAGATCAGAGAAAAGAAATTGAATGACGGCAAATGAGCTCGACCACCCTATTTATAGGCTGATCCAACAACAAGTCGCGGCCCGCGGCTCCTTTGGCTTCGGCCTTCGTGGCCCGCGAGAGCATGCGTGGAAGTTATAGCTTTGGCAAGTCATTGGCCTAGCCTTGTTGTGTCACCGGGCACGTGGCGCAATGTAGTGTCGAGCAAGCAAAGGGGCTCACAGCCCTCGAGGACGTCGTATTTGGGTTTTTATTTGATTTTTATAAATATAAAGGTATTTAGGGCCGTTTAACGCGTAGACGAGGTATGATAGGAACGTTTAGGGTCACGTTAAGGGTTCTAGGAGGGTCGTTATACGGTGCCCCTGATATTGACCCATTGCCCGAGCACCCATATTTGGTGTTCGAGTAGGAGCCCGATGATTTTCAGCGTTGTGAGAAGCTACATCGGATAGAGGTCTCCACAAATGCGGCGATTGATGGTCAGCGTTAAAGGAACTTCAGGCGTCCGTGAGTAGGAGGGCAAACGAGCCGAGCTACTCGTGAGCTACTCGAGCTCGGCTCGAAAAAAATCTCGAACGAGTCGAGCTTAAACGAGCTCGAGCCCGAGCCTAAAAACAAGCTCGTTTAGTAAACGAGCCAGAGCTTCGCTTATCAAGCTCGAGCCGGCTCGCGATCCTTAACGAGCTTTCTTTTTATACACTTTTTATTAATATATTAAACATATATTTAAATAATAATATTTACCATTATATTATATATATATATATAGGGAGGGGCTCATGCGAGAACCACCCTTATTGTGAGAACCTTGAGAACCAATGTGAACACAACCTAAAATAGCTAAAAAAACCTAAAAAAACCTAACCCCCCCCCCCCCAAAAAAAACCTAAACCCCCCCCCCCCCCCCCCCACCCCCAAGCTAAAATGCTAAAAACTAAAAACTAAACCCCCAAAAAACCTAAAAAAATCTAAAAAAATCAAAAAAAAATCCAAAATTTTTTTTTTATTTTTTTAATAATTTTTAGGTTAAAATCGCTACTTTTCGAAGCCAAAAAAAAAAATTTTGTTTTTTTAAAAAAATTTTTTTTTTTTTTTTTTTGTTCGAAAAGTTGCGATTTTAACCTAAAAAATATTAAAAAAATCAAAAAAAAAAATTTGTGTGATTTTTAGCTATTTTTAGGCATTTTTGGTGTGTTCACATTGGTTCTCGCAATAAGAGGTGGTTCTCGCATGATCTTCTCCCTATATATATATATATAGGGGATGGCTAAAATGAGAACCACCTCCAGTTGTAAGAACCATGAGAACCACTTTTTGACCATTAGATCAAGTTGATGGATGAATGAGATTAAAAGTATTAAAAAATAATATTAAGTATTTTTTGTCTTATTATGTTTTTAGTATTATAATCTAAAAGGGTATTTAGGTAAAAACACTCTATTTTGTCTTTTTTTACTTTATTGTTTTTTTATTACTTTATTGTATTATTATATTACTTTTTATTTTTTAAACATAATTTTTTTATTAAAAACATTTTTAAATTCTGATTTTTTTTTTAAAGATTTTTTATACTTTTTACAATTTCAGTTTTACGTTAAACTTTTTACGTTTTACGTATTTTTGACGCGCCGTTTTTACGCCGGGTTTTTTCAAGCGTCGTTTTTTTAACACGCCGTTTTTTCAACGCGTCGTTTTTTAACGCCATTTTTTACGTTTTACGTAAAAAGTTTTAACACGCCGTTTTTTTCAACGCGTCGTTTTTTAACGCCATTTTTTACGTTAACGTTAACGTTATTTACGTTTTACGTATTTTTTACGCGCCGTTTTTACGCCGGGTTTTTTCAAGCGTCGTTTTTTTAACACGCCGTTTTTTCAACGCGTCGTTTTTTAACGCCATTTTTTACGTTAACGTTTTTTACGTTTTTCGCGCCGGTTTTTTATGTTTTACGTGCCGGTTTTTTACGTTAACGTTATTTACATTTTTATTTTACGCTTTACCTAAAACTTTTTACGATTTACGTTTTACGTTAAAAAAGTTTACGGTTTACGTTAAAAAGTTTACGGGTTACGTTAAAAAGTTTACGGTTTAATTTTTTTTACGCGCCGGTTTTTTACGTGTTTACGATTTACGCACCGGTTTTTTACGTTTTACGCACCGGTTTTTTACGTTAACGTTTTTTTACGTTTTACGCGCCGGTTTTTTACGTTAACGTTTTTTTTACGTTTTACGCGCCGGTTTTTTACGTTTTACTAAAAAAAATTTACGTTATACGTTTTATCTAAAACTTTTTACGCTTTACAAAAAACTTTTTACGTTTTACGTAAAACTATTAAGTTTTACGTTTTTACGTTAAAAAAGTTTACGTTTTTTACGTTTTACGTTTTGCGTTAAAAAGTTTACGGTTTAACAATTTTTTTTTACAAAAACTTTTTTTACGCAACACGAACGCACCCAGAAAACGCAAACTCGGTAGGTGTCTCAGATAGATTCTTATCGTCATCGACTAGGGAAAAAAATATAAAAAGCCAACAACATCAAAACAAAGCGTATCTTGAAAAAAAAGGGGTTTGGCTCAGCTTTTCCGATAATAAAAAAGGCTGCAAAATGGGGTTGCAGGTTCAAAAAACCTACCCTCCGCCGTCTTTGCCGCGCCATCGTCATCAAAATCAACGTTTTTTTTTTTTTTTTTTTGCATCATCGCCCCCCAAATCCAAACCGGTCAAAACCCACATAATCAAAGCAAACCTGTATCCGTTCGAATACATTTGTTCAATCAAATTGCAAACTTCATTTAAATCATAGATCAAAGAAAACAGGGGCATTTAGAACGATTGCCCTTTCAAACTTCAAATCCAAGTTCACTGTTTGCAAAAATCAAACCCACAAAATAAAGATCCAAAGATCAACACCCACCTTCTTGCAAATCCAAAACTAAAAACAAATCAAACCAAGATCTAAGCAAAAACAGAGTCAAGATTGTTCAACATTCAAAAAAACAAAATCAAACCACCACCCAATCACCGGCCACCGGCCCAACCGACATCAAACGACACGACCGGCATCACCGGGGACGAAACCATACCTGTCGTCGGAACCGGACCATGAACAACATTCAAACCCAGAAGAAACATGAACATCAATCAAACCCAGAAGGACCTTGAACATCATTCAAATCCCAGAAGGAACATGAACATCATTCAAAACCACCCGGCTTCCCCACAAAACCACCACCGATCTCTGCACAAACCACCTCCCACCAACACCTCCCCACCGCCGTCTTCCGCCACCGACCACCACCTCCCACCAACACCTCCCCGCCATCGTTCTCTTTCTCTCACCTCGGTGAGAAAGAGATGAGAGAGAGAGCCTATCAGAGAGAAAAACACCCTTCAAATGATCCTGATCTTTTCTCTTCATTGAATATGGAATAAGAAAGGGGGCGGCGAGCAGGGGCGGCGGTGATGGTTTTCTCCTGTGATTAGGATTTGAAGGAGGGCGGCGGTGATGGTTTACTCCGGCGGTTAGGGTTTCTCAGGCAAGTTTCATGTCTGGTTTTTGGAGAGATGAGAGAAAGATGAACATAGATGAGAGATGATAAAGAAGTCTGCAACTTTAATAGGCAGACAGATGAGAGAGAATAATGATTAGACATTAAGGGGTAAATAACCAATATACCCTTTGAGTTGGCATATCCTGATTGGTTGAGATGGTTCTTACGGTTCTTACAACTGGGAGTGGTTCTCATTTTAACTCAATCCTATATATATATACATATATATATATATATATATAGGCTAATTATAAGGAGAAAACCCACTCCAGTTGACTAAACCCTGAAAACTCATACATGTGGCTAGGATTGATCCACGTATGATTTTACATTGAGAGTAGGCAAGGGCATAACTGTCTTTTTCCCTCTTTTGCTTTTGAGATTTGCGTGACCCTTGATTGTGTAAGTCTGCACACGCAGAGCTTTCAACCCCTTTCATCATTTTGCTTGTTCTTGTCATATGTATCATTAATTACATAGTACTTGTGTATATTAAAATAAGTTGACTAATATCTTCTCTTTTTGTTCCTTTTATTTCCAACCCATAATCTCACATCTCATTTATTTCCAACCAGAGAGTGCAGTGAGAGAAAGATACCATACTCAACATTGAAGGCTATTTGCATTTAACATGGCTGATTCGAACAGCCAACACCATCGGACCGTTGCCGGTGGTACGGACGCACTCATTGATCAACCTGGTTCACCCTTAAATGTTGTTCCTCATAATATTTCACCTGTTTTTGCATTTAATGAAGATGAAGATGCATTGTTTGAGAGTAGGGTTGTTGAAGACCCTGATCCTATTTCTTCAGAGTTTCCAGGTTGTTTTTTTTTTCTGTTTTTAAATACATACGAGTACTTTTGTAATTAAGGCTTTCTTGTTTAGTTTTTCATTGGGTTGTTCTTGATTCATTTTCTTTGTTTTTTATTTTGCATTTGTAGCATCAGTTCTGAATCAAATTGCCACAAATGATGATGAAGATGGTGTTCAGGATTGTACTTTTACACAGTTGCTATCAACAGGTCTTTTTTTCTGTAGGGTTATTGTAACATACCGTTAGTTTTATGCTTCGTAGTTTGTTATTATTATTTATTTTATTTCTTATGTTCGTAGAGGAGGAAATGTGTGGTTAGAGTTGTATTTTTTTATTTTTTATGAAACAAGCTTTTATATTTTTTGTAGAAGGTGAAAAATGTGTGGCTACACTTGTATTTAAGTTTTTTTGAAACAAGCTTATATATTTTGTAGGAGGTAAAAACATGTGTGGTTGGACTTGTATTAAGTTTTTTTGAAAAATCCCACCAGCATCTACACTTTTTGTTGACATAAAAAAATGTACTACCATTTTTTTTTTTTTTTTGCATTTTAGTGAAACGTGTGTAAACTTGTTTTTGAGAATACAATGTTACATGTAAAAAAAAATTAACCTATACGTGTTAAAATTTATTAAACAATACAATGTTTTCTAAGACTCGTGATCTTTTTTTTGTAGGTATTCATGCGAATGAGGAGTTTTATGTTCACCACACACCCAATGGCACTAGAATGTGGTGTCCTAATGTTCCTATTGTTTTAAAGCCTGTTGTTGGTTCTGTACATGAAACGTGGAACGACGTGTTCAGTATGTACAAGGAATATGCTGTGTATTCTGGGTTTTCTATTCGTAAGGGGCAAACCAAGAGATGGAAGGGTTTTGTCACTCACCAGTATATAAGGTGTACTAAATATTCAAAACCACAGATTAGGCGTAAAACTGATACTTTGGAGCAGTCAACCTTGACTATTAGGCAAAGTAATTTCACAGTGACAGATTGCAAGGCTAGTATACTGGTTAAGTTTTCTGAGGGCAGCTCTATGTGCACAGTGGTAGGGTTCCATGAGCACCATAATCATCCCTTTGTTGAGCGTTTTAATCGTGACCTAAGTAGGATTTCAAGGAAACTACCCTTTACATCCAAACAGTTTATCCATAACATGAGTTTGAACAGAATTGGTCCAATTGTTTCTCACAGAATTTTAGTGTCCCTGATGGGTGGACATCACAATGTACGTGGGACGCCAACTGATTTTAAGAATTGGAGCCAGTCGGTTAGGCTTTATATTGGTGACCGTGATGCGCAACTTGTTATAGATCGTTTGAAAGAAAGATCGGAGAGCTTACCAGACTTTTACTATGAGTTTGTGGTTGAGAAAGGGCAATTGAGGTCGATTTTTTGGGCAGACGAAATTTCCAAGATAAACTATGAGGTGTTTGGTGATGTGTTAGCTTTTGATGCGACATATCACACTAACAAGTAAGGTTTTGCAAACTGGCACTTTTTTCCCATTTAATATATTATTATCTTTTGTTTTTTTTTCTTTGTCACGCAGGTACAACATGATTTTTGTTCCTTTCACTGGTGTTGATAATCATAAACAATGTGTGACATTTGGTGCCGGCTTGCTATTCAATGAAACTACCGAGTCTTACAAGTGGTTACTTGAATCATTTCTGAAGGCACACAAGAAGCAACCAAAGTTAGTTCTGACGGACCAGGACCCTTCAATGAAAGCTGCCATTTCAGAGGTTTTCACAGACGCTCGGCACCGCCTTTGCATGTGGCATATTATGAAAAAACTACCAACCAAGGTTTTTTTAATTTATCAATCTTGTTTTGAGAAGTTTTTATTTTGTTACCTCTTTTAACAGTTTGGGGTCATGTTATCTATAGATTGCTGGCGACCTATTACAAAACTCTGAGTTAAGGGCATTGATGCATCGTTTGGTGTGGAGTATTCACATGAAACCATCTACATTTGAGACGCGTTGGCAACTTTTGATGGAGCAATATGAGTTACAAGATCACGACTGGTTGAATGATATGTACTCAATTAGGGACCAATGGGTACCTGCCTACTTCCGTGATATCCCAATGTGCTGTCTGATGAAGACTACATCAAGATGTGAAAGCTCTAACTCAAGCTTCAAGGTCAACTCTACTAGTGCTAACACACTAGTTCAGTTCATGCTATGTTATGAAACTAGGATAGACAATCAGCGTTACAGGCAACATGTTGCAGAGTTTAAAACCTCATCTAGTGTATTCATGGACACTACTGATTTAGCTATCGAGAAGCACGCTTTTGAGCTGTACACACATGCAATTTTCACAGAGGTAAGAAAAGAGATATACAAGGGGAAGTTGTTTTGTTACATTATAAACACGGAGGATTGTGATGATGTTCGTGTTTACAATGTGAATCAGTTGGACAAGCGAAGCAATGCAACCAACACATTCACGGTAACTGTGCTGTATCCTTATGATGACATCTTTTGTTAAAGCTTTCATTATGCTTTTTTTCACAGAAGCTTAATAATGTGTTTTGGTGTTTTTGTAGGTTAAACTTGAGTTGAGAAATCAGTCGGTCTCTTGTTCATGCAACAACTTCATCCGTATTGGATATCTGTGTAGGCACATCTTTTGTGTTTACCGGGTAAACAATATTGAAAAAATCCCTGCCCAGTTTGTTGTTAAGCGTTGGACTAGAGACGTGCTTCCCAAAAGTATATTTTCTATTGAGCGTCGATACGGTGTTGACACCCGTCCACAAGCTGCTGCTAGAAGTCAGATTCTTGAGATTGTAACCGAATGTGTAGACGCATTAAGAAGTGATGTTGGAGGACTTTCTACTTTCGCTGAGCAGATAAAGGAACTGAAATGCAAGTTACTAAATGGAGGACCAGTTGATGACGAAGCCAAGAATGATAACTATGCTGATGTTGAAGAATTGCTTGGTGTTTCTTTAGATGGGGACGTAACTCTCAACAATCCAGACGGGATCAGGAACAAAGGATGCGGCAAACGTCGACGATTGTCTAGAGTACCGCAGGATGGAACAAGCAACTCTGCTGTCAAACCTCCCAAAACACCAAGGCTTTGCCGAACATGTATGAAGTACGTGACTGGGCATGATTCAAGAAATTTCAAGAAAAAGAAGAAGAATAAATCGGGTAACGAGGACGAGGACTCAAGCTCTGCGAGTCAGGAGTCCACTTGATTTGGTATTTATTTTGATGTGTGTGCTGTGCGTGTTTTGAAAACTTTTATGACGCCAGCTATTTGGTCTCCATTTTAGTGGAGCGGAACTAAACTTTGATCATCTCTTTTGTTTTTTTTTTGTTTTTTTGGGCCCCCTTTTGTAGATGCACATGTTTGCATGTGTAGATTATCGGAAAATGGATGCACATGCATGTGTTTGCATGTTAGGATGTATGTGGGTTTGGTATGTAGGATGGTTTTCAGTTTAATGACTATGGTTTAATTGATCAGTTGCATTACGAAATGATATGCAGAATATTAGTATGTACTTGTTGATGTTTGGTTGAAGCTGAGAATTTCCTATGTTATGTTTTTTTTGGTTTTGTTTTCACCATGTTACATTTTTTTTCCCTGATATTTTTGTAGATTTTTTGCTGTGTTGAATCTGAGATTTTTCTATCGTATGGATTTTCTGGTTTTGTTTTTATTCCAAGTTATGTATATTATTAGTCATAAGATGACCCATTTCGTTACAAAAAATAGTAATCAAATAAAAAAATTTAAACACATATAGTATTTTGTAGTTCTTTTTTTGTTTTTTGTATTTTATATTTTATAAAACACAAGCCTTTTTTTTCTTAAAGAGATAATATATCTGGATGAAGGCTGGATGAATATTACTTATTATTGTAACAAATTTTATATATTATACATAAAGTAACAACTTTTTATATGGTCAAGTTGTAGATAGATATTTTATATAAAATACATACAACAAGATGGGTTGCCCCAACAAGATGTATCTTTTTGTTACTTTCTCCTTTTTTCTGGTGATGCATTTAATTTGTCATTTATTTTCATATCTAATCACCACCATCCACCCCCAAAAGTTTACTATTTCATTATAAATAGTTCCAGCATACATAATATGTACATCCACAAACCATTGTTAACTAATAATCACACCCAAAGCATAACAATGCACAAGAGGCTATCCGCGAGATCCAAAGTCCAGGATGCTGAAGTGATCGATCTCAATCTTGGAAGAAATGAGTTCATTAATGTCGGGAAGAGACTTCGAAAGTATGCATCGACTCCAGTGAGTGTTGGCGATATGCATGCAACCCCTTTAGCCCCTATGCCCACAGACACGCTTAGGAAGATTTTTACCATTGATGGGCACCCCCGCGGAAAGAGGAGTAGCTTTTGTTCAACCCCCAAGGTGGAACCCGATGTGAAACCTATGGCGCGAGCAATACCGAAAAACATCCGTAGTGTTAACCCTACAGTTAAGTTGGAGTCAAATGTAGTGCCCAAGGTTGAACCCTTTGGTTTTGATACACACACTACCGTTGATGTGATGCCTAACGATGAGCCTACAATATACCCAACAAAGAGACATGTTGATGACTCCAAGAACAGCGATTGGGTTGATGATGTCTCGTGGATGAGTGAAATTGAGTGGGATTCATATTTCCCAATAAACATATCAGTTTCCCCGGTGCCACCCAACCCATGCAAGTGCAAAAAGTGGTTCACATGAAGGAGCTCAAGTAGAAATAAGTTGTGTTTTTCTAATTATGTTTGTTTTTGAAGATGTGTGTTTTTAGGTTAATTAGAAATTAGGTGAAGTATCAGGTTATGAACATTAACTAAGGTGTAATTTATGTTTTCTAATGATTTTGTACTTTTTTGTGGTGTAATATATAATTAAAAAAAACTCTCTAGTTTGTGTGTTCTTACTTGTTGATTGGGATGAATTTTTTTCTGTTCGTTATACAAGTTCAAATGTGGTAGCAAAACTCTTTCTATGGGTAGGCCCCATGCGAACAAAAGAAAAAAGTAATAAAAAGTAGATAAAAGAAAGAAGTGTGTGGATGTGGGTAATGACAAAAGAATATGTTTATAATGGGGCCCACAAACCCTTGGTAGATATCTTTTGTTGTAGATGGATGTCATAGATCAGATCATCATTCCAACTGGCTTCCAACTATCTCTATATACAATTACTCAAACTATTTTCAAATAAATTTTTTTATCTCTCTATTTTCTTTTACAATTCATCTATCTGAAGAGCCTCATCTACTCCTCAAAAAAACATGAAAAGGTGTTCATGTGGGAGGATTGCTACCATCCGGACATCATGGACAGATGAAAACCCAGGAAGAAGGTTCTATTCATGTCCGTTTAAGGTAAAAAATTTTAACCCTGTTTTCAATAAGTAAATGTATGTTCTAATCGGGTTTTATGCCCCTTATTTTTAATGTAGCCTAGTAACTGCCCTTTCATTGGTTGGGTCGACCCACCGATGTGCCTAAGGTCAACCAGGATCATACCAGGTCTTTTGAGGAACATCAATAACCTACAAGATGAACTCTTTGCCCGTGAGCAAGAAATCCGGAAGAAGAAGAGGGTTATATGGTTACTGATCTTAGCGTTAGTGTTTGGGAGCTTTTTTGTTAGCATTGTTTGTTGAGGGTTTCGGAATTTGTTTGTTTAGACTAAGAAATATGTGGTACTTAGTTGGATTATCCTGGGTAGTATGTACTTATTGATGTTTGGTTGAACATGAGAATTTTATACGTTATGGATTTGTTGGTTTTTGGGTTTACCATGTTACATTGTTTTTTTCTCTTAGATTTTTGTAGATTTTTCCTGTGTTGAATCTGACAAATAATTTGGTTATGTTTTTGACCATGTTACATTTTCTTTTTCTATGAGTTTTTTGTACATTTTTGCTGTATGTGTGTGATCATGTGATTACGTACCATGTTACATTTTTTTTTCTCTGAGATTTTTGTACATTTTTCCTGTACGTGTGTGTGATTATGTGTGTTTTTGATTATGTGCTTTTGTTGATGGTTGCTTGAATCTCTTTTTTAGATTTGATCATGTTACTCTTTTTCATTTATTATTTTTTTCCTAAAGGGTGTAACTTATGTAAGTTTTTTTTTTTTATGTTTAGAAGTCAGTATTTGTTGAAATCATATAATAATGACACGATTTTTTTAATAACATAGATTGAAAACATAGATTTAACATAATATTTCAGTAGCCCTAGTTGAGTACATAATAACTTTAACACTAGATATGGTAAAGTACATAGGATAACATAGGATAAGGAAAGTGCCCTAAGGAAAGTAGCCCTTATATATGAGAGGGAAAATGGGGGTACTTTCTTTTTCACACACCTACTAGTAAGTTCACATAAACACCACTATTTAGTCAAGAAACGATCTTGGAGTGCCATACTCAATTTCAGCGCTAAGTGGTTCTGGGCTAAGCTCACTCTCCCACGGGTTGTGGTTGGCCCACGAGATAAGGGTGTTTGGAGAGTAACAAGAGTAATCATCATCTATAGGATCATCTTCAGGATCATCGATAGTCTTTGGATCAACTGCCGGGGAGGTCTCCTTGGTGGCGCTGACTGGTTTTGCTTGGTCTGCGAGCACCACAGATGAAGAGTTTTTGACAGCGGTAACTTGTGTAGTGAAGTAAAAAGATTCCCAGTCAACATCAAAAAGTGCCTCATCTAGCGACATCTCATCATGTGTTGTTACCTCAGGTTTAGTGTTAGTAAGGAGGTCACTTATAAGCTTAGCATCCATATCCAGACTCTCTTCAACAGTTTCCGGCGTTGATGGAATAGAACGGGTGTTTGTGATTTGAGAACACTCTGGGTTGCAATCCGATTTTGGAGTTTGGAGTTCGAATGAAAGAGTTCTCCACAATCGTTTGCTAACCCGTTTTGAGTTAGCTGGTGAGGTTGGACTAGACATAATAAGGTTTTTTTTTTACTTTCTTTTATGGTGAACAAGTGATGAAACTAATGTTTTACATTTCACCTTAATTTATAGACAAACCAACATATAACTGATGAAGCTAATTTTTCACATTTCACCTTAATGATGTTAGGTGGATAAATTAATTAGATTGTTTACATCAGTTTTACATCAACATTAAATGTACTACACTAACCAAGATAGAAGTTAAGTATTTTTTTTTTTTTACTATTTTCCACATAATGGGGCATTTTATGAGAATGTACTTTTATATATTTCTTGGATATGGTGTTCGATATGTATGTACTTCTTTATGCAGACTAGACACTTCCAAGTTGGCACAATTAATTTGTAAGACTTCACTTTTTTTTATTTATAGAAATACTATAAGAGTATTAGGAAACAGAGTATTACAATTGAGTTAAGATACAAGTACAATTGAGAAGTATCATTCCTTTTTGTCCATCTTATATCCCCCATAAACTGGCATTTATATGACATTGTACTTTATGGATGTACTTTATATATATTATTATAATAATGTGTACCATGATATATTTTCTTGGATATGGTGTGGGTACATGTGTGTACTTTTTTTATAGATTAGACAATTCAAAGCTGGCAGCATTATTTTTTCTAAGACTGTAGTCGTTTTTCTTTTTGAAAATATATTATAACTAGGGACTAGTTAGCTTTGCATGGGAGGTAACTCAATTTAATATATGTTGTTACATTTTTTTTGTGGTACTGTTTAGTGTACCAAGAATTTTTTTTTTGTAACAAAGTAGTTTGTAATGATAGTTATGGCCGCTTGACTAACGCTAATTATTAAAAAAAGTTATCAAACGGAAATATTGTTTTGTAACACCTTTTTTTACATCATCTTATTGTATGCTTGTCAAAAGAAAATATTTATCTTAGTCAAACTTCCCAGTAGTTTACTTTTGGTTCACCAAAATGTAACACTAAACGTACACATAAATTGTTTAAGTTGTCCAGATCAACAACAGACATTAATAGTTAGATACATACAGGCAACTTGACAAAGTACGTGTTTAAATTGTCCACAAAAGGCCCATCCACAAAAAACATAAGATTACCATACGGAGCAGCAACTTACACCGATAATGCAGCATCGCGAACCTTTCCATTCATTAGATTCACAGGAGAGAGTAGTATGCGTGTAGCGAATTTTTTTCGGAGGGTAAGAATCTGTTTTTGCTTGTTCTTCCAGTTGCTACTAAAACCACATTCAAAGTGTTTAGTAATGCCGTTAAAATTCTGCATGTGGTGCATAAGGAATACTGCACTATCCATTGGATGTGCAGTTGTCGCCCAATGGATATCACACCTCTTAATCTTGGCTTGCGCAATTTTATCCTTTGACGGATGTTCCGAATGCTCCAAATAAGCGTCCAGCATATGCTTCTGTTAAAAAACGATAAACTAATCAGTTTTTGTATGAGTTGCTGTTTTTCATCGTAATGTTTTATGAGAAAAGAAAATGACTAACCACTTTGTATGGTGTATCTTTTTTGTAGTAGTCTTGATTATCCCTAATGCCAGCTAAGGGTGTGCGATCAGGCTTGTGGTCGATGACGGTTATTTTGCCGTTTTCTAGATCGAAAACAATCATGTAATATTCATCATTCTCCAGGATTGGAAAGAAAACCATTTTTATCCCAAGTAATTCAAATGCGCCGCCTACGAGTATCCTTTCGCCGAACATTTCCATACGTTCATCATCATCACATGTAGAATCCGTCAATAACCTGCTGTCCTGTTTTTTTTTCAAATAAGATGTGTCAATAAGGTAGTGCAAGCTTACAACGTTCCAAAAGACTTAATAAATCCAAAATCACAGACAAAGATCAAGTAATATAGTATGAATACTTACTATCACAGTTGTGTTAAAATAAATTCGCGTCGGGCAGCCGTCGGTTCTATCAAGTTCTTCAAAATTCATCACATCTACCCAAGCATCAACCACGTCAGAGCAGACCTTCACTTCTTCCCTCAATGTGAGCATCAGCGTTTTTGTGAGTTCCAAGCCGTATACACTCTCGAAGATAACATCTCTGCGTAAGACAATGTTAGATATGTAAATTAAATTCTCGATATCAAGAAACTAGGACCATTTTTACGTATATCTTTTATAGCTGAACTTACCCAGCAGATTGACCAAATTTTTTTGTTACCACGCTAGACAAGGAGATGACCATTTCCCGTGTCCTGTTTTGTGAAAAATCATCATATGCTGTTATACATTTAAAACATAATAGACTATTTTTTTTAAAAAAAAAACATACTATTTCGAGCAAAACATTCCCTAATCTATCAGATGACCAAAGCTTTGTATAATGTAATAACTAGTATTTTTAATATTTTAAACTGAAGCTTACATTGAGTACTTCACATCGAATATAAAATCCCAAATACGCTGTTCTTCCGTTTTAATGTCGATTTCCATTTCGTGTTCATCGTCATCACATGAGCGGGCGAACTTCCCAACTGGTTTTCATCGCATTGATTCAAGTTCCTTTACCCAAGCATTACGTGTGATATCATTTTTAGCCGTTCCTTTCCCTGCTCAATTTTAGTTTTTGTTCGTTAGTATTTAATAAAAAAAATGCCAAGTTTATTATAATTTTTGAACGAAGTAAAAAACATGTAGAACTTGCCTTCTTGATTTTTGTCATCACTTTTTTGTATCATAGTTGGTACGGAAGCTTCCGTATTATGCGTATCATCGACATCATCACCTGCAATATTTTTTTTGGTTTTGATAAGTCGGATTATCTGTTGTGTACATAAATAAGACATGTGCATTTTTTTTGTGAATCATGAGTTACCTAATTCGGTGTCTTGTGTGAGGAGGTGAAAGGTAGGCGCATCAAACAATCCTTGCATGTTTTGTGTTTCGTTGTTCTCGTCTATTTTATATTCATTCACATGTACACACACACATACCTGTTAGTTTGTTTGTGTATGATCGGGTTTTGTTGATTTTTGCACACATGTGACGGGTTATATGTAAGATCTAAAACTTACTTGTTGTAGTTATCGTCTCTTGATGTTCTGCCTCATTATTTTCATCGCCTATGACTCCACATGTAGCACTTTTTCCTGTAGTGGCATCTCCGCATCTTTCTCCATGTACCATCTCTTGTGTTTTGTCAGCCTTACCCCCATCTATTTATTTAAATGTGGTCACATACACACAAGTTACGTTTAGTTTGCAATTTAGGACATACATAAGGTGGTTTACTTTATTGTTAGTTAAACATTTTACATTTTTTTTTATCTCTAGAGAAATGTAAGATTGATGTCATTATTTTTTTTTTATTATTTCTTTTTTTGTATCTACCATTAGTGCACGTGTATGTTGTTGTGTATGTTTCTATAGTGGAATTTCTATTTCAAATAAAGAAATTAAAGTTAGCTTTTCCTCACATAACGTTTTTGTTAGGATTGCCATCACAAAAGTTACCTTTTGCTGACCCATCTTTCTTCCTTCGCTTGCCATTGCCATCCCGCCGATCATTGTCAGATGCTATATACGTTTAAAAGAAATAGTATTAAAAAGATTTAGATGTGCCAATCAACCCAAATGAGCTTTTTATACAACTTATTATCACACGTGCGTGTATGATATTTTTTTGCACCTTACCTTTTTTCAGCAAATTATCAGTCGCCGCACTGCGTTTTTTATTTCGCCCTTTGCCCTGATTGTCTTTATTTGAATCTGTCAATTATCATTATTTTGTGTTAGAAAATGATTGGTTTTAAAGAGTCAGTACATGATCATGATCTATTAAATGTACACTAAGGTTTTGAACTACTATACATAGGCCTTTTTAATGGTATTGTTATTTTTTGGGGAAATGTAATCAAAATGGAGCTTGTTAATCCATCTTTTAAATTAAATGTTAACGTGTAGGAGTAAATTGATTGAATATGAAGAACGTAAAAAACAGTTTTATGGCTCAACGAATCTGAACGAAGTACGATAAGGACATTCTTGTTCCACTAAGTCTTTCCAAAAAAGTTATCTCACACTCTATATTTTGAGCTACAAATACATATGAATACTTTTTTCGTGTAAACGATTATTGGAAACAAAAAAAGCTAAATATGTTTGTAAAAAAGGTCATACCATTGATGTTTGCCACTTCAGCCGCGTTTGCCACATCATCTTCAGTGTCTGCATTTACAAAAAAAAAATTCAAATTAGTTACAGTTTGTAGAAAAACTTAATACATATTCAATGTAGTGATTTATCCATTATCCGTTGTACCTTCTATGTAATCATTATCTGGGTTTTGGACTGTCTTGTTAAGAGATATGAGGACCCCATCAATTTTTTTCCTTGGCGAATCAGGCGACAGCCATTCCCTTGTTTTTTTTAGTGTACAATTTTCTCAAATCGTTGTATCAATTTTTTAACTTGCTCGTTGTGTGGATGAGCATTGAACACCACATCCAATTTTTTTTTCACCGTAACTCTTTTCGCTTCCATCACATCCAAATGTTTTTCTATCGATGCAATCTCATTCTACAAACAAAGTTATAAGATACGTTTTTTTAACTAATTTTCGAAAGAACATAATTATTTTGTAACTGGTTATAATTATTAATCTTACACTCAGAACTTCATCATTAGCATGTAACTCAGTTTTTCTTGGATCCCGTCGAACCACACCAACTTCATGCAAATCCTCTCCACCAAAGCCACCTTTTTTTATCTCTAGTCGTTCTCTTTTTTTCAGTTCGTTTTTGTTCCAGAATACGATTGGGTATATTGTCCGGTCAACCGGAAATCCTGTGCATTTAACTTTGTCGACATATAGCAGCTGTGTAACGGCATAAAAAAAACAAAAAAAACAACAAGTGGTAAGATAACAAAATAAATGTTGTATGCCTATATTGTTAGTAAGTTTTGTTACACCAAACACTTACAGCCAAAAGTGTGAGTGGTCCGGAAAATGGAGATTCAGGATCACAACTCTTCCATCCATCTTTACATGATTTAATTTGTTGGATCAGATAGGCACACCAATTGATTTTACTGAAATCTGTATCTCCAGTAAAAGTTTTCAAAATCCACTCTTTCATTCGCCCATTTTTGTTACACTCAACCATGATGGTTAAGAATAACATCAGGAAGTCCAGTCGGAAATGAAAACTGTTGGCTTCATCCCTTGTGAGTATAGATTGTGCCAGGTTCGTCGATGACACAAATCGTTTACGATATCGTTTTCTCCATGCTTCAACAGCAACATCAAGCTTTGAATATGCTCGAACAGTTTGCATGTCTACGCCCTTCTTAGGAATCCCTAGAATGTCATGGACAGACTCAACATCAACATCTATTGACCCACATGGCATTTCAATAGCCATTTCTTCTGGGTTAAAGTGGTCCACAACATAGTGTGCAAGCTTCAGAGGTATCCCACTGATGTTGAATGACAACATTTTTCCAAAACCCATCCTCTTAACGTCTTCTTGTTGGTTCCTCGTTAGAGACTTGATGCATTTGAACAACTGCATAGGTGACGAACGTGTTTTTAATTTAGTCCACTTATGCGTCGTTGTTGCGTGTTTGCCACTTCGGGTTTCCACTCGATCATGTTTTACTTTTTTTGTTTTTTTCACACCAATTGCATCCTGTACTGGCAGACATGTATCTGCAGTCATTTGTGAGTCACCATCGGCTGAAACCAAGATAACAACTTTTGGTTACGATTTTCATATTTTCTAAAGAAGGAAAGTAGTAGTGGAGTGTGTGTACGTACTTATTAGTTTTCTTTTGACATTTTTTTTTGGTTTGCTATCCTCACGCCATCGCTGAGCTGTAAATATACATTTTTGTAAACAATTAGCATTGAAGTACAAGTACCGAAGCCAAGTATCGAAATATATATTTATTTAGATTCCCAAAGATCATGTCTAGTACAGTTTTTGTACCTCCTCTCGTACGTGTTGCCGGCCCGTCCTGATCGCCGCCGCCTTACAAATGTTTTACAAAGTCATGTACACAAATATTAGATTCAAGAAAGATGTAACCAAAAGTTCCATACATTAAAAAATGTACTTTTTTTTCTTTTCTCAATGTTTTCCATGGGGGTGTCCAAGTCACTATCTGGTAAAACTGAGGCACCATATTTGTTTTATGTTTGTTTTATTATTTATATAAAACATAACTATAAGACAATCAAAAGAAAAAAAATGCTTTTTACGTACTTATTAGCTTTCTTCTGTGTACCTTCTCGTCACAATGTGCTTCCTTAACTACATTTGTACAAGTTTTATATAGATCACGAACTACTAACAAATTTTACAAAATATTTCTTAACAAAAAAAAAGTCTAAATTTAAACCTTTTTTAGCTCCCCTTGTCCCCATTGCTGGTCCGCATGTATTAGTATCCGGTGTTACTGTTTTTAGAAAGCTTATGGAAATTAGACAATAACATGGCAAACAAACATGTAATGAATTCAAAGTAGTTACGTACATATTTGTTGCCTGTTTTTGCGCTTCTCAAGCACCGGGGTATCACGAACCTTTTTAGCTGCATTTTTTATTTGTAATCAACATTAATAAAGACAAAATGGATTTAAATATGTAAGCATAGTTGATCACAGGTTTTGTAATTTATAAGCACCTGTGGTCATTTTTTTTTTGGTTGGATTTGTTTTTGCTATCCTTAGCTGTTACAACGGATTACTGCAAAGTATGAGATAAAGAGGCAGTCAATATATGGTCCACATGACTTTTTATAACACACACGAATGACCGGTAGATAACAAATATAGGTCCCCAATCACCAGTAGAAAAAACAATGCAACTATCAGAAATGAACATTCTTCCCGCATTTATATGATTCTATTCTTTATTATCCCCAAACTTTTCATTTTTTTTTTTCCATTTCTCATTGTGTATAGTTAAACAAGTACACACTATCAGTGTAATTTTTTTTTTCACAATCTAAATTAACCCACAAATCAGAGACCCCCCCCCCCCCAAATGATTATGTGTTCATCCCAAATCTGTATCTCTAAAAGAAATTTCACAAATAGCTACCCTGCCATAAACAAAAGGCCAGATGTACGAAGAAACCGAGCACTTTGAAAATTCATAACTAGCTACCCTGTCATTAACAAATTCACACTATCGGTGTAATTTTTTTTCTCAATCTAAATTAACCCACAAATCAGACCCCCGCCCCCCAATTGATCATGTGTTCATCCCAAATCTGTATCTCTAAAAGAAATTAAGAAAACCCAAATGGGTATAAAGCAAACCAAACACCCTAACGGTACCTGTCATTAAGAAAACCCAAATGGGTATAAAGCAATCCAGCATTTTGAAAAGTCTTAAAAAACCCTAAAATCTCTATTATAAAACTCCCTAATTCTGAATAGCTAAAAACAAAGTTGATGATTTTAGTCAACAAACTAGCGACGCACCTGAAACCCTCTCGTTTTTAGCCTTTTTTTTTTTCCGGCGGTGACCCTTGAAATTCTCCGGTGATTGTTGAATATCTGCGTCGATTGTTCAATATCTTAACAGCTTTTTCACTCGATTTATGCTTTTTGTCTGCATATTTGAGGGGATTTTGATGAAGATTATCCGTTTGATGAAGATGATGAGAGAGAGTGCCTCTCCGGTGATTTTGGGGTTGTTGAAGACTATGAGAGAGCTTTAGGAAATTTTGAAGACTATGAGGTGTGAGAGTCTCTGGTGATTTGTGTGTTTTTGAAATTTTGTAGACAGATGTAGGGTTTTAGGATTAGGAGTAATGATGCAGTTGATAGTTGATGTAAAGTTTCTTACACCCATGCAGAGTTTTGTCTCTTCTAAGAGACTACATTAAACATTCCGAAATTGCCCTTTACGTACATAAATTATATTAAAAAATAGAGACACAGGGATTCAAAATGCATTAATGCCCCAAGATGAATCTCAGCCATCCATCAAGCTTAATCAATGGTGGTTAATGGGTTTTCAGGGTTTAGTCAACTCAACCGGGTTTTCGATTTATCCTTCCCCTATATATATATATATATATATATATATATATATATATTAAAAACATAAGCTAATGAATAGTAATTTTAATATTAAAATAATTATTTTTTTTTAATACTTTTATTCATTAAATATTATAATAATAGTTATTTTCTTTACTTTTTTTTACTTTAATCATTTTTTATATCACGTGTTGGGATAAGCTTAGTGTCAACCGGTATCGAGCCAGTACTGGTATCGAAAATACCGGTACGGTCCTGTTCGGTATCGGCACATGAAGGTAAAAACCGACATTAATTAAATATTATAATAATAGTTATTTTCTTTACTTTTTTAATATTATAATAATATATAGTTTTTTTAATACTTTTATTTTTAAAAAAAATTATAATAATAGTTATTTTCTTTACTTTTTTTACTTTAATCGTTTTTTATTATCACGTGTTGGGATAAGCTTAGTGTCAACCGGTTTCGAGCTAGTATTGGTATCGAGAATACCGGTACGGTCCTGTTCGGTATCGGTACATGAAGGTAAAAACCGACATTAATTAAATATTATAATATAGTTATTTTCTTTACTTTTTTAATATTATAATAATATATAGTTTTTTTAATACTTTTATTCATTAAATATTATAATAATAGTTATTTTCTTTACTTTTTTTACTTTAATCATTTTTAATATCATGTGTTGGGATAAGCTTAGTGTCAACCGGTATCGGGCCAGTATTGGTATCGAAAATACCGGTACGGTCCTGTTTGGTATCGGTACATGAAGGTAAAAACCGACATTAATTAAATATTATAATAATAGTTATTTTCTTTACTTTTTTAACTTTAATCATTTTTTTAATATCACGTGTTGGGATAAGCTTAGTGTCAACCGGTATCGAGCCAGTACTGGTATTGAAAATATCGATACGGTCCTGTTCGGTATCGTTACATGAAGGTAAAAACCGACACTGATACAGAAAATGTCAAAAGTTGGTGCCATTGGAGCTTAGCATGTCTGGAAGCACAGGAGAATGTTCTTTTGCTGATATTACAGAAAATGTCAAAAGTCGGTATCGGTATTCGCTACTGGGTCATTCATAGCATTACTATACCTTCCCTATTCATTGCGGGCTGGTTATTCGTCAGCACTGGTTTAGCTTACGATGTGTTTGGAAGCCCTCGGCCAAACGAGTATTTCACCGAGAACCGACAAGGAATTCCATTAATCACCGGCCGTTTTGATTCTTTGGAACAACTAATATTGGAAATCTTTTGGTTCGGTAAATTCAGTGCTGCTACCTGGTACCATTTGCTCATCCCTGATCACGGGTACCGTACGAACAACAATGGTATCGTACAACATTTTTTTGTTGCTTTTCTTCAACTTTTAATTTTTTTCTTTTTTTAGTTTCAGGGGTAGGGATGAGCTCGGTGCCAACCGATACAGAATCGATACTGATACCGAAAATACTGGTTACGGTACCTATATATGAAGGTATGAAACGGTACTAGGAACGCCAAAAGTCGGTACCGAATTGGTACTTAAGATCTTTCGGTTCGGAAAATTTAGTACCGGTACCCAGAACCATTTGCTCATCTCTGACCACGGGTTTCATACGAATAACATCGTTACCATACAATTTTTTGGTTGATTTTCTTTCGGTTATCTTTTAGTTTTTTTTTTTTCTACATTTTCTTTTTATTCTTGTCAATAGTTCCGTTCGCAACCCGCTCGTAGTGATTTCAAAACACATGTAAACACAGACTAAATTACAAAAGAAATTCGGCGCAACGCGGCTAAGTTCTCTAAACCTAGTGTATATAAATATAAAAACTAACTAAATAATATGTATAACAATTATTATAATTAATAAAAATTAATTAATAAATACTAAAAAAGTCGAGCCCGAGCCAAGCTCGAGCTTGAAAAATTACCTTCGAGCCGAGCTCGAGCTTGAGCCTGGTCGAGCTCGGCTCGTTTGCACCCCAGTCGGTGAGAGTCAAGGATATCATTGGACAAGATACCTCGTGGGATTGGTTGTTCGACATGGTGTAGCAGCCGCCATTTCACATTCAGATCGTCGAGTTTTTAATCCTCGTTCGAGTTTAGGCTGAAACCAACCAATCGGCCGGAGGAAAAGGATGACCTAGACCACCCGTATACCAAGGTTAGTTTTCGCTTGGTGACACAAACGTTTCTGATGTCTTCGCACTGTTTTTCTTGGATCTCAGGCTTATATTACGAGGCGGAGACGGTGACCCCACTTTACAATGACGCGATCTGCATCGCGCCCAAATCTACTCTCGTCAGTATCTTGAGAGTGATCGCATAGAACCTTTGGCAAGACCAAAGGCAGGGTATCGCGAGCCTAAACGAGCCCAAACAAGATTTTAGTTTATATATATATGATAAGGATGCTTATTTATAACCAAATCTTAAAAAGTCAAGTCGATTTCAACTTCGGCCCATATAACACTAGCGAGTCGGGCTCGAGTCAAGCTTTGGCTCGTTTAAGCAAATATTGAAGCGAGCTTGATCCTAGTCAAGCCGAGCTCGAGCTTTGGGGTTTACTCGCGAGCTAAGCTCGAGCTCAAATAAGAAGACTCGAAACGATCTACGCTCGAGCTTCATAGTCGGGCTCGGCTCAGCTTGGCTCGTTTCACCCCTAACGGCCACCATGACCATTCTAGGACCTCTTGTTACATGTGATTTAGGGGGATATTGATGCAGCGGCGTTTGCTGGTTGCTAGGCTCGTTCGTTACCCGCGCCCCGCGTGTATCCAGACGATCCGCAAACGTCAGGCGTTCGTCAGGTGATGGTCAGGATTCGCAGCCGTCAGGCGCATGCGAGGATCCTTAGGATAGTTTGTTCTTATTTTTTTGTATTTTCACATTTTGATGTATTTGGATTTTTTATGTATAAACAAACTTACTATCTAGTTAAATTTGCAGTTTATTTCTATATATGATGTTTATTTACAATGTTTGGAATGCTTGGTTGGTTACGTATAATGTATAAGACGACACGACACAATATGATACAGTACGACACGATACGATACGACATAATACGATACGATAAAATACAAGACATTTAAAACTAATATTGAAAACATATACGATACATAACAATACGAGATAATACGATATGGTGCTGCACGACACGACACGACATGAAACAAAACGATATAGCACGACACAATACAATATGATACATATAAAATTAATATTTAAAAAAATAATAAACAACTACATTTGCCATCTTTTAACACCAAAAATCCATCTGAGTCTTATACGGTAGCCGCCAGACACAGACTGATAATAGCAGTCTGTGTTGTGTAAGGTTTACCTTATACGACTCGTATAGACCTATGCGAGTCGTATAGGGGTGGTTAAATGTCCAATAGACACTTCAGTATCCAAATAGATTGAGTCTTACCATATAAATATGACATTCTTATAATAATGCCTATTTTTATTTGGGCAAATGACATTAAAAACCAACATAATTTCTAATTTTTCTCATAAAAGTCTTTCCACTTTTTTTTCACATTCAAAATCAACATACTTTCCTTTTTATCTCACAAAAGTCCCTAAACAACTTTCTGAATATAAAAGTCCCTCCAAATGTTAGATTAAACAAAATTATGAATACTTTTATTTTTACCTATTAGTATCACGTTAGAAAAGAATTGAGATTAATTAATATTTTAAATTGAATATATGTCAAACCAAAGCAAGTTAAATGTTTGTCTTTTCTTTTTCACTTTAAATTCAATAGATTGATAACAATAAATATTATTCAGGAAACAATATAATAAAATTCACGAGCGTGGATGACATAACTCAAAATAAAATAAAATAACAAACATATAAAATGGTATATATAAATTTAAAAGCGTTAAAAATATAACATAATTTGTCAAATAATGTTTTCTTGATTTTATCCGATCATAATTAATAGATTTTTTTTTTGTTAAAGTTTAACATTTTAAGAGACTTTTATGATACAAGAGTAGAAAATATGTTGTTTTTTATGCATAAAAATTGGTTAGGGAGTTTTATGAGACAAAAAAGAAAATATATAATTTTTTTATGTTCAAAAAAATGAAAGGACTTTTATGAGAAAAAATAGAAAGTATGTTGATTTTTTTATGGAATTTGTATTTTTTAATTCTCAAAACTTGCGATGCATTTGTGTAGGACGCACATGTTTCCTAGACCAAGTTTGTGTGATCGTAAGCTTCGATTTTGTACGAATATTTAGTGTCAAGGAAATGCATGTTTCCATGAACTAATGATAAAACATACAACAAAGATTGCAATAGCCTATATATATTTCATACTTATATGCATAATAATATGTACTTGACTTGTTAACTTGACTGAAAATAATAATAATTCACAATACATAAATATACAAACAATAATCATAGTTTAATATCAAAGGCAATAATACATGCACTATCTCCCCTAGCAAAGAAATCATGGGACAATTGGTGTTTCTTGCTATGGGCCCCTCAACACTCACCCAACACCACATGTATGCATGATACATAAATATTGTCTAATTTTATAGCCACCCGCTATTTTTTAATATCACATTTATACTTTTATATATTATCATTATTGCTATTTTTATTTGTTCATTTCTCCTTTTGGTTCTAACATGTAAAAATAGTTTCCGATTTCAAGAACTAGCGAATGTAACATGCATTTGTAAATTATATAGTTTTTAACACTTATTGTTTAGTTATTCGAACTCCATAATTTTTGGAATACCTTTCTAAAATGAATATGAACTTAATTTTTTTTATTTTTTTTTGAAAGCATAATTACAAGGAAAACACGGAAATGAACGAAGAGAACATCATACTGGTTGTTGGATATTTATTTGGGGCTGTAATGTTTCCTTTATCGAATCGATGCTTGTACAATCGCCTTGTCGGTTTATTGATCGATGTGCTGAATCGCCTTGCTTAAAATTGAACGGTACAAGATACTGAAACGATGAAGGGTCTGACTCCCAGCCAGACACGGAGAGTGATAACTAATAGGGTTATTAGATTTTATCACCCTCAATTATTGGCTATTGGCCACTGCCACCCTCAACTATCACTTTGACGTCTGTCACCCCCAACTTAACATTTAGTGTGTTCTGTCACCATGTCGTTAAGTGATCACTAACTTTTGATCATGTTACTACACTTTTTGGGGTGTCATATGGATCTTGGGAATGTTTTAGGGATCTTAGGACACCCCCAAAAGTAGAGTAATGAGATCAAAAGTTAGTGATCTGGTGACAAAACACACTAAATGTTAAGTTGGGGGTGACGGACGTCAAAGTGATAGTTGGGGATGATATCGGCCAATGGCCAATAGTTAAAGGTGATAAAATCCAATAACCCTAACTAATAAGCCTTTAACTACATATACAATGACACATTTAAGACAACACTTTAAAAAAACAAAAATAAAATTTTTAACATACACACAGTGCAGAATTTAGGTACTATGAATTTACATCGAGATAGTTGGTAAACAGGCAACAAGCTGCGCCACTGTTCCTTTTTGAACAGCAAAACTAAGTCTTTTAAAAACTACGTCCATAGATCTCGGGGTCATAACATTACTATGCATGACCCTTTGAACTCGACTAAGTAGGTCTACAGCCTCTGGCGCCAGAAAACCAAAAGTATCAAAAGAAAATGAGATAAACACGTGTTGATTGTCAAGGCACGCTTTCTCGTGTTTGGTCACTTTACCCAAAGCAACCTTTAAAGCAGCCTGACCCACCGTGAAAGCACTACCCCCTAAGCCCATAAGCGGGGAAACCCCTGTTAGATCCACACAGGCACGTTTACCTCCTACCCATCCAAAGACCAGAATGTCGGCTGGTCGAATGGTAGATCTCTCTTCCAACGGGTCAGTTAAGAAATTAACGGGTGCCTCTTTCTTAGCAGAAATAACAACGCCCCTGAATATGTCAAAAATGGCATCCCTAACCATATCATGTCGGTATTTGAATCCCGAGAGCTCTCTACAATAAACTACATGCTCCCCAAAAGAATCCAAACACGCCTTATGGCAAACAGGGCATACCTCATCAACTGGGAATAAAGAAATCATGAGGCGTTACTTAAGGATAGTACGATACTCCACCGGCGACATATGTTGGCCTAACCCATCTATAGGTATAGCATGAAGAAAATCTTGTGCATGTAGTGCTCGTAGACACTCAAAAACGGCTTATTGTCTAACGGTCAAGTCAAACTGTACTTTGATGTGGTGGACAATTTTACTAAAAAGAGCACACTAATTATATTTAGGAAAATGTAAACTTTATAATCGCGTATATATAGCTTTAAAATAATTAAGGCAAAAAATCGACATTTATATAACTTTATTGTTTATCATAAATAATAAATATAGTTATGTATACCAATAATTCTTTTTAATAGTTTTAGCCAGGGAAAAAAAATAAAATGACAGATTGATCTTTTTTTAACGGCAAATTTTGGATCACTGACGGATCACTGGAGTATCATCGTGTCATCAGCGGATGCACCCGATCATATCCATCTCCACTAGGCTATCATGTTTATACACAAATTCAGGAGGAAACCCAATAAATTTAGGAAAAACTACCTTGTGAGAATCGAACCTAAGACCTTATTGTTCATAAGTTTTATCTCACCCATAAGATGCGAGTAGGCCATAACATGTGAAATATGACATATTGTGATATGATTAGGCTGCTCGGTATGGGGATCGGCTTTGGACCGTCCCCTACCGGCGCCGGTCCTCCATCCATGCTGCCCCCCCCCCCCTTCGTCGCTTCCTCACCGTCCTTTGGAGGACGTCTCCGACGGTCCACAACAAGACAAAAAGGCAGCCATCCCCTCTCACGGGCCCCCATACATACAATATATACATACACATTTTAGGTCCATCCTCCCATTTTCACACCTCTATCCTCTTTGCCCATCCTCATGCCGATCCTACGTGTTGCTTACGTGGCGGACCATCCTCAAAGGAAGGATCATTACCATACCGTGTAGCCTTAAAAACGAGTAGTGGAAAAACGGAGTTGGTACTAACTAACATGTTGGAAAAGGTACCAAAGTGAGAAAAAGAGAGGCGTTTACAAAATCAAGTTTTTTATTTATTATTTAATTGTTGGAAAAGGTACCAAAGTGAGAAAAAGAGAGGCGTTTACAAAATCAAGTTTTTTATTCATTATTTAAAACGGAGTATTAGGATATAATAAGAAGTTTATTTGGCTAGGAAGTAATCTTGATCATAAATTAATTTAATCAAGGACCAAGATTAAATGAGGGAAAATGAAGGGAAGAAAAGAGGCACGTGGGTGTGGGTTGTAAGGGCATTGTATTCAATCCAGGACAATAATTTATCTCTCCTCCAATCCCCCCATTTTTTTAAACGTTAATAACCTTTTCATACGACATTATTTTTTTATAAAAATTGCACCAAAAAACGAGCGTTTTTTAATCTTTAAAACGAGTATACTATTCCTATATTTTCGAAAAAAAAAAATTGAAAACGCAATGGAAAAGACCCAGTTGCGTAAAACGCAATGAAAAAAAAAGTTAAAGAAATGACTTTTTTCTAAAACGCAATGCACAAAAAACACAAAGAAATGTCTTATTTGTAAAGCGCAATGGCCAGAAAACACAAAGAAATGTCTTATTTATAAAACGCAATAGCCTAGAAACACAAAAGAAAGTGTACTTTCTAAAACGCAATGGACTGAAAACACATAAAAATGTGTTTTACCTAAAACGCAATGCACCAAAAACACAAACAAATGTCTTATTTCTAAAACGCAATGGCAAGAAAACACTTAAAATGTCTTTTTCTAAAACGCAATAGACTGAAAACACCTAAAAATGTGTTTTACCTAAAACGCAATGACTAAAAACACTTCAAAAATGTGTTTATGTAAAACACAATAGCTAAAAAAACACATAAAAATGTCTTATTTCTAAAACGCAATGGCCTAAAAACACAAAAGAAAGTGTATTTTCTAAAACGCAATGGACTAAAAACACATAAAAATGTGTTTACCTAAAACGCAATGAACTAAAAAAACTTCAAAAATGTGTTTTTCTAAAACGCAATGGCTAGAAAACACATAAAACTCTATTATTTCTAAAACGTAATGGACACAAAACACATAAAACTCTCTTATTTCTAAAACACAATGGACACATAAAACTGTCTGTGAATTATCTGAACCAGAGAGTAACAAATAAAAAACTGTCTACGAATTACTGTCTTCGAAATGAGGCAATTTCTGGAAAATTAAATTTTCTAATGCATTTTTATTAAAGCAATTTAATCAAAAAAAAATTCCGAGCTGACCTGTCAGCTCAACCCCAGCCGGGGGCTCTGCCCCTTGGACCCTGCTACCAGGGGCGCTGCCCCCGGAGGCCAAGATCGTAAAAATGCAATTCAAAAAAATCTTACATAGATCAAAGCCGATTTCTTCAGATTTCTTCACCGATTGACGAAATTTGAATGTTAGAAACACTTATTAGCGATCGAATCGAACGAATCGAGTGAAATCACAGGGAAAAAACGAGATTTAATATGAAATTCAACTGGGTTTCTTCAAAAAAAGCTGAAGAACACGTTGATCGGGTGTTTGAATCATTGATTGGTGATGAAAATCGCACTATAATGTAGTGATTATTAACATAGAAAGTGAAGAAATGGTTGAAGATGATGGGTTTTGAAAATGGTGGGTTTTGAAGTTACTGGGGAGAAGAAGGAAGAAGAAAAGATGTGATTGACTAAAATACTCTTACTCTTTATTTTAAATTTTCTCACATGTCATAATTCTATTGCTTTTTATCATTTCTAGTCAAAATAAACTTATTATTACTATTTGATCCTTACCCTTAAAACGGATACTATTTATGTCATAAAAAATAATATTTAAATCAAAAGTTTTTTATTTATGTCATAAAAAATATTCTCAAGTATTTTATTTTAAGGTGAATTTTGGGATAAAAATTTATTTATCTTTCTAAACCTTTTGTGTTTATGTGTTAAGAAACTTATACACGTCACACCCTTTACAAGAAGACAAATTATGTAATGTAATGTCAATTTTCCCTTGCAACTTCGTTTTATTGTATAGATTAACTAGGTTAGAACCCCGTGTATCACACGGGTTAAATAAATGTAATTTTATTAAATAATAAAAAGTTATATATTTCTGAAACTCGCATATTGTACGGGTTAAATAAATGTAATTTTATATATCAAATAATAAAAAAAGTTATATCTTTAAAAGAACCATGTGTATTACAAAGATTAAATAAATGTAATTTTGTAGACTAAATACTAAAAACGTCGTATCTTTATAAAAACCCGTGCATAATCGGGTTGAATAAATCTACCAAATGATAAAAAAAATTACGTCCTTAAAAACCCCGTATATTACACGTGTTGAATAGATCTAAAAAAGAGTTATATCTTTAAAAACTATGTGTATTACACAGATTAAATAAATGTAATTTTGTATATTAAATACTAAAAACGTCGTATCTTTAAAAAACTCGTGTATAGTCAGGTTGAAAAATCTACCAAATAATAAAAAAATTATATCCTTAAAAACCTTGTGTATTACACGTGTCGAATAAATCTAATTTTACATAGCAAATGATAAAAAAGTTATATTTTTAAAAACTTTGTGTATTACACGGGTTATATAAATGTAACTTTGTATAGTAAATAATAAAAGTTAAATTTTTAAAACCCCCGCGTTTTACACGAGTTGAATAAATATAATTTTGTATACCAAATAATAAAAAAGTTATATTTTTAATAAATTAGGATAACATTTAATATTAATTTATTATTTATATATTTAAGAGTTAAATGCCATTTTTGTCCCTGTGGTTTGGGCCATTTTGCCAGTTTAGTCCAAAGGTTTCATTTTTAACCTGTGGGTCCAAAAAGGTTTCACAGTTGCCATTTTAGTCCACCGGGTTAACTTCATCCGTTTTTTCTGCTAACGAGGAGGCCAATTTGGTCATTTTGTATGTAATTCTGCTAACTAAAAGGGCAATTCAGCCATATAAAATGACCGAATTGGCCTTCTCGTTAACAGAAAAAACGGATGAAGTTAACCCAGTGGACTAAAATGGCAACTGTGAAACCTTTTTGGACCCACAGGTTAAAAATGAAACATTTGGACTAAACTGGCAAAATGGCCCAAACCACAGGGACTAAAATGGCATTTAACTCTATATTTAATATAAGATAAGTAGAAAAGAGAGGTATTTGTTTTAAAAATATATTAAATTAACAATTTAGATTTGATGATAATATTTTATTAAAGTATGATAAGATTTAATATTAATTTATTATTTATTTATTTAGTTAATATAAGATAAGTATATATATGAGGATGCCTTCAATGAATGACACGTGTCCAAAACTTGGTTTCTTTTATTATAGTAGATAGATAAATTAATTATTACCTTTTGTCAATTTATTACGAAATTAAAATTTAATAATAATAATATAAATCTTTCATCCATGATAATCCAAATCACGGGTTACATCGATGGCGTTAACAGTATGAAATGATCGTCTAAAAATTTATAGTTTGGATTAGTAAAATACAATTTTTATTTCATTGTTTATTGATAACTTGTTGGATTAGTAAAATACAATTTTATTTCATTGTTTATTGATAACTTGTGTTTTGTTCTTTATTTCTTTTAAAGAATAAAAGTAAAATACAAGGCTATTTTTTATTATTTCTAGCTTGCAACACAAAAGGCGAGATAATGTTTTATTGGGAATAATCCAAATTAAAAGCACTTTAACCCACCTCTAAATTATCATGATTATATTATATAAATCGGTCTTAAGAATTATTGAATCGTGACCGTCGGTTGTCGACAGAAGCATCATTGATTTTAGCTCTACAATATACTCCTTTAAAAAGGTCGGAGGGTCCAGCTCACTAAAAACGTTTTGTTCTTATTATTATTAACCCTAATTTAGACAATAATTTCTCAAACAAAGCTTTTCTGGAATTTTATAATATAAAAAAATAATGCTTGATTGTTATGATATAATATAAAAAAAATAATGGTTGATTGAGGAAAGAGTAAATGATTACAAACAAAGTTCTTAAATAACAAAAATAAAATGTTTTTATCTATCTATACATAGTAATAAAATAAAATAACAAATATAGAAAAATAAAGATCCTCCCTCTTATTGTGTTTGTTATTGACGGGTGGTGAGGAGAGCAGATCCAATCATTCGCTGTTCAAACCGCTTAACCGCCCCGGCGGCCTCTCTCATCGTCGTGTCCACCACGTACGGCGTTCCCCCAATCTTCATCTCCGTCGTGTTCACAAGTTGTCTACACGGCTCTCTTCTTTCGGATATCGTCCCATGGTAATGGTAGTACATTATCTTCCCTTCTGTTTTATGTGTTGTTTTTCCAATCGTGTTTTCTGACATGTGCACACCCGTCGCAAACACGTTACGTGGTTGCACCGTGTATTTTCGGTCCCTCCTTATTCCCTTCACCATGTCACGGTACACCAACTTCTCAATCCCCCATTTCCTGTTAAACCATCAAAAACGAACAATTAGACATTAGTCATCCGTATACATCGCCCTTCGATTTACATTTTAAAACAATCAACGCAACAAAAAATAATGTATTCTAGACATGGCTAGACGTTTATAGTCACATCACACAAATTTCACATCTATAGTCATATGATACACTAATAAACTTGACATTTGTCATATCATATGCCCTTTTAAATTAATTATTTTAAAGATATTTTTGTTAAAATTAGTCAATTAACCAAAAAGTTGATAATAAAACAAGTGAGAAACATACAATAACCCCTACCTAACGGTCACATTCAGTCCCCCAATGGGATCCAAATGAACCACCACGAATGAAAGGCGAAATCAATTCACAATAAATAAACATCCTAAAAATATAAAAATAATAATAACAGACAGCAAAATTACAGATGGAACCCTAAGTGTAACATAAACAGCTAGATATCCCCCAAATGCTTGTTCACAAAAAGACTAGATTAAACAATTTTTTTTTTTTTTTTTTTGAACGGCGAATCACTTTATATCTGAATATAAAGATAAACAATTTAACTCTTTCCAAATTCAGATCTACAGCATCATTGGGCAACAAATTATTCCAACATTGCATGTGATTGGACCACACAATTATTCACTTTGACAAAGGTCAACAACAGTTCATAAATCAATCATTAATTTAATTTCAATAAAAACAATAATAATACATACCTGTAGATTTTACCAGGATGATCATCAAGATAACAAAACTTGTTAGAAATGGTCCTCTGTTCAATAGTAAACTGTGTGTACTCCATTAACGAATCCATAACAGATTTCAGAGTACTCTTCTTCGGAACAAAAATGAACTCATCAACATCAAAGAAGAACATCCATTTGGCCATGAATCTGTATCTGTGCAAACAATCATTAACAGTTAGAAACTGATTATGATAATAACCGTCAAATCGTTCTTCCTCACGAATATCCTGCACTGTTACATATCCTTTCTCGATCCACGGCCGTAGCACCGCCATAACATCCGGATGCACACCGCCGGCGTCGTGAATCACGAAATGCGACTTCTCACCGAACATTTTGACATGATAAGCGATCCATTCACGAATTCGTTGTGGACTTAGGTTACCGTACAGTGAAGATCCACAGTATAGATAATCGTACTTAGGAGGTGATGTGAATTGAACAGGATTTAAGCTTCCAGAAGCTTCCTCTAATGCTTCGATTGTATCCGTTAGGTTAAAATTTGCGTCGCCGCCGCCGGAGGTGGAGGCGTGGATGAATAACCGTCCGCCGGAGCCGTCGTGACCGACGGAAACCGGAAACGTGCAGTTTACGACAACGACGGTGTAGACACGGCCGTAGCCCCAATCCGGAAGGATTTTAACGCCGGAAACGGTTAGGTTTCCGGTACCGTTGTTCGGCATCCACTCGCAGGCGTAAGTCGGTTTCGCGAACACGTGTAGAGGCTTCGACGATAATCCTATCACCGCAAACGTGTTCAATCCGCCTCTGTAAGCTGACATGAGGACGAAATTGTAAGCTGCGGTCCCGTACGTGTTGAAATTGCGTTTAATTACACCGTTTTGAAGCACTTCGTCGTTCTGCTTCACTTGTACGTGCTGGATCTGAACTGGTGCTTGCTGCGGCAGTGCAACGGCGGATGACGGCGGAGGTAAGGAGGCGCAGTGTCGGAGATCTTGAACGGAGAACGAGAGGTGCGAGGGGAAGAACTGGAAGAGAGTGATGAGAGAGCAGAAGAAGAGGAGTGCAGATAACAAGAGTTTGAGCTCCGGTACACAGTTCCAGACGATTCCGATGAACATTTTGTTGTTGTTGTTGTTCTTCAAATTAGGGTTTTCAGAGGGTTCTTTGTCCTTCACCATCTTTGTTGCAGATGGTGAGACGAAAGAGAAGAAGATGCAGAGAGAGTGTGTGTTTGTTTAGTGAGGAAAAAGGAGAAGATGGAATGTGATAATTATGGGGCTCAAGATGGGTAGAATTTTAAAGTGGCTTTTTTTGTAAACAAATTATTACTCTTTTGCTACCAAAAACAAAAAGAAAACTATATTATATATTATGGGTAATTAGATATGTTTGGTAAACGTAGCCGGTGGTTGAAAGCTGATAATTGGTGGTTGGAAGCTGTTAGTTGGTAGCTGTAGCTAGTAGGTAGCTTTAGTTTTTTAGATATATTTGCTGTTTGGCAGAGTAACTAGAGTTTTTAATAAAATGTATAAAATGACCAAAATCGACATAACAAAAATTTAAAAAGTTTGCGCATTAAAAAGTTTATTATCTTTAAAGGCTTAAACAGTCATTTTTTTTCTTAAAAGCTTGTAGCAAACGCTACTAGTAGGAGCGTTCAACCAAAACTTCAAACTCCTAACCTAAAAACGTCAATTTCATTCAACCAAACAAGGCTTTTTATTAAAAGTTTTTTCTTAAAAGCTTAAAGCTAAAAGTTTCTAAAAGCTCCGTACCAAGCATACCTTATGAGTATATGTTTGTGTCTATATGTATATAGGATTCACTTTAGTTCGGTTTGGTTTGGTTTGGTTTGGTTTGGTTTAGTTTACTAACTTACTATTATACATTTATAGGGTTTTAATCTACACAATGCCTTTCTATTTTGTAAATGTTTTGAGATTGTATTTATTTTTAAGTTTTTATTTTTGAATTTTGATATGAAGTTGACGCGTATAGTTGTAAGTTTTATTATGTTATTATTTGTCTATGTTGGTTCGATGACATATGATGTGTGACTGATGATGAACATTTATTTGCATAAAAGGGTGTTTGTGAACTTTAGTAGTATGCTCATCCTCATGTCCAAATCGCAAAAAAAAGAACGACTAAGTTAATTACGTTTGAGACATAAGTATCGTGTTAGAAATGTTTATATGATATATAATGCATGGTATGAATTATGTTAGGAAAAGTGGATTGAAAAAGAGTGTGAGGTGTGACCCCTTGAAGTGAATACTCTTTAGTCCAAGTTACTCTAGCTATTGAAATTGACATTTAATTTAGTATATACAATCTTTCTTTATATTACTCTTAGATTGAGTAACGTCATTAAATAAAATCCCAAATTATATTACTCTTAGATTGAGTAACGTCATTAAATAAAATCCCAAATTATATTAATGTTTCACCTAGATTAATTTTTGTGATGGTTGTTTCATTTAAGTGAACAGTTGACTTGCAAACATTGGGTTAATTAGTAAATACCATGAATTGATCAAATTGATTACTGAACTTTGTATTGCTTAATATGTAATACCTATATTAAGCCGTTTATAGTTGTACCATAAGCACAACCAATAATGAGTAACATACATAAACTTACTATAAAAAAATTTATACCTAACATAACCTTTACATCCAAGCTAGAGGTTATCTAATTCTTTGAGTGGACCTAAACTAAAAAAATATTTTAAGGGTAACAGAAAATGCATACAGTAAATGGCTTGCTTGGACGTAAAGGTTATGTTTTTTGACAGATAGCGTATCATGTGGCCACCTAAGCACAACCTAACTACCACTACTCATGAATCAATAATTCATTAGCGAAGGACGTTACGGCTACACTATAAGTTATTGATGATCCTCATCGTCTGTCTACACTAAGACCACCCGTAGTGACTTACTTCTGGGGCGTTTTCTTTGCCCAATATCGCTCAATCACGCCGCATAACCACTACGCATAGACGTGTTTGGTTTTTTTTGGTTTAGGCGTGTTTATAATCACGCTCTTGGGGCAAAATTTTGACCAATCACATTGAAGCTTCATTTTTTATCGCCAATAGCTTTTTTGGTTGGTTTTTTTATTTATATTTAATTCTCTACACCCTTTTAACATAATGCCCACATCACCACTACGCTCATTTTAGAAAAACGTCCAATAATGTCCCTTGCTGACTGGGCTGCCACATAGCGCAAAACGCCCAAGGGTGGATCTTGCCCACTACGCATGGTCTAAACTAAATACCATTGCACCAACCATTGAGATACGTATCGAATACAACATTTTACTCACTCTATAATCTACACAACACCTCTTGATTATGTGATTATGTTCATACTTATCCTTGAATCAAAAACAGGTCATGAAAATTTGTAGTGAAAAAACCAACGGTTGTTATCAACTTCATTATTTGTTATTTTCATCATTTAAATGTGGGTTGTTACACATATATATAGTTACTTAAATACATGGGCCGTATTATTATTATTAATACATTTATATTTGATTGTTTAAAAGGCTATGTCAAATCACTCAAAGTTTGACTAAAACATATTCAACCATTTACAGTTTTCTATTTAAAAAAAAAAAAAAACTATAACCTTATTTTTAGAGTAAAATGCATGGATAGTCCCTGTGGTTTTGCAAAATAACACCTATAGTCCCCAACTTTTGAAAATTACACCGGTGCTCCCTGTGGTATGACAGTTTGTTACTCGGATAGTCCCTGGAGTGGATGACAGTTTGTTTTATCTGTTAAGTGGATGTGAAATGACAAATTTACCCTCCATCTTCTCCACTCCATAAAAACAAAACAACCCCACCCACCCCCAACCTTTGTCTCTGTTTCCCCCATCGTTAACCACCACCCACCTCCCACCTTTAACCACCTTCACCGCCTTCTCTCTTTCTCTCTCTGTTTCTCTCATCCGGCAACAGGCAATAGGCGGTGGAACCACAAGTGAATTAGACCAATAACCACATTAGTATGCTCAAGACGTTTGATAATTTCCTAAAAAGTTCAAATCTAAATCAATCATATGTATCAGAACTCCAAAATGGAATAGCCAAAACTAATTACTATAACAAAATTCAACACAACACCTACAGTAATGAATGATCAACTAGAAGGCAGCATATCCAGGAGGTTGAGACGTCATGTTTCTTTCATTGCTCTCCAATCCACCAAACCGCTGAGTCTGGTTCAAGTTGATGACGTGTGAGGTTACCGGAGATCTGGCGGCTACTGACATGTTCAGGTGGCTGTTGGTTGTTCCAACAGGCGTAGGTGATTTGTACAAATCCATCGAGTCTGAGTTTATGAGTCTTTCTCTCTATTTACCATAGAGAGAGAAATGAGAGAAAGAAAGAAGGCGGTGAAGGTGGTTAAAGGTGGGAGGTGGGTGGTGGTTGGTGGTTAATGGTGGGGGAAACAGAAGAGAGAAAGCTAGGGGGTGGGTGGGGTTGGGGTGAGGTTGTTTTTTTTATAGAGTGGAGAAGATGAAGGGTAAATTTGTCATTTCACATTTACTTAACGGAGAAAACTAACAGTCCTCCACTCCAGGGACTATCCGAGTAACAAACTGTCAAACCACAGGGAGCACCGGTGTAATTTCCAAAAGTTGGGGACTATAGATGTTATTTTGCAAAACCACAGGGACTATCCGTGCATTTTACTCTTATTTTTATAAGAGTGAATTGCAAGTTTTGTCCTTTATCTTTATGCCTCTTTGCAGGCGGTGTCCTTTATGTTTAAATTTGACGAGTTTTGTCCTTTATGTTTAAAAATCAAGCACGTTTTACCCTTTGGGCCTAACCCAGTCTGTTTTCTCAGTTAAATCTGATGCACATGAGGGTAATTTTGTCATTTCACCCTTTGCTATAAAAATTATAGCAACATCAGCGAACATAATCTTCTTGTTTCATAACCCACCTGAAACCCTAGATCTTTGAACACCAAAATCCATCAATATTGAACATCATTTACAAAAATTACTGTAGGAGTTTTATTCCCCAATGAAAACCGAATCAAAGGATGTGCAAGAGTGCTTACCAGTCACGTTATAAAAAGATCCGACGTGTTTTCAGGTTTTCCGGCGAAGTCTTAGTGTTCCGGTGAGAGTGCAAACGCGTAAACGAGGAAATCTCGAGTGAGGTAAATTATTAGGGAATGGGTTAGGGTTTGTATAAATAACAACCAACAGACAACAACCCCTAAATCGCTGATTTGATTTTAATTTGATACCGAAATACACAACTTTCCATTAAAACAACGATTCAGTTTGTGAAGTGTATGAATAAAGTTCAGTTTGTTATGCAGATTCATATCATTCAAAGTGGAAACCAAATAACGAAGCTTTTGGCACAGATCTGGAGGATCAATGAGATCTCAAAACAACATGGGCGGCAAGTTGGTGGTGGCTGGTTCTAGATGGTAGTGGCAGAGGTGGTTTTATGTGGTGGCGTGAGTGGTGGTCTGTCAAAAATTGGGGCTGAGGTGGGGAGATGACGTGGTGGTGGGTTTTAAAAGGGTGAAATGACAAAATTACCCTCATGTGCATCAAATTTAACTGGGAAAACAGACTGGGTTAGGCCCAAAGGGTAAAACGTGCTTGATTTTTAAACATAAAGGACAAAGCTCGTCAAATTTAAACATAAAGGAAACCGCCTGCAAAGAGGCATAAAGATAAAAGACAAAACTTGCAATTCACTCTTTTTATAATTATGAATGTATATTAGGCATAAAAACAATAATATTTCTGTTTTCCGAAATGTTTTGGATGAAAAAGAAGGTATAATATATTTAATTTTGGCGTCGAATGGGCATGCGCTGTAACACTCTGGAGGAGAAACGCGGTAGGTTTTGTTTGGCCCGGCCCACACCCACACCGACACCGACACATACCCTCATCCTTTCATATAGACGGCCACTCTATATACACAATTTATTTTTGTTATATATAAAATAATTTTATAATACCTCATTCAATCAATAATATATATATAGAGAGAGAGAGACAGAGAGATCCCATGTAATTGGCGATGATGAGTGTCTGGTGAAGGTTGTTAGTTATTGGCGATGATGAATGTCTGGTGAAGGTTGTTAGGGTTGTATTTTGTTTTGTACATGTTTTATATGATTTGTACACAATTTTAATAATAATTTATAGTTTTATATTAAAGATATGGGCGTAGCATACCGGAGGACGCCCGACCTTCCGAACTTTTCGCTCAATAATGTCCGGTGTATAGTTTTCGTATAGAATTTTTTTGGTATATACGCTTTCGACCCATCGGTTTTTAATTTTTAGATCCGGTGACTTCTGACCCCCCTCCTCCAGTCGGAAATCTCAATATTCGTCACTGATTAAAGCCAAATAAATAATAATTTTTTATTCGGCCAAAATATCACTGTATTGTGTTGTATCCGATAATATTTCTAGAGTTGTAGTTAAATAGGAAGGTATAATAATTGCTTTATACAAAACTAATGAGAATAAAAGTTAAGTACCATTAGTAATGGTCACTGAATAAAACTAATGGTCCATTGCTTAAAGCCTTTATATAGGAAAAAAATAAATTATGGGGTAGCATTCTTGGCCCCATGTAGTTAAACAAGCAGTGTAACCACTGTGTAGGCTTTGTATTATATGAAAGTGTCGGTTTCTTATTTAGCATGTTAATTTTATGTTAAATCGCAAGTTTACTTACTCCTTTTAGTGTTATGGTTCTTTATAAATGAACATGTTATTTCCTTTTCTAGAACATAATTTTTAGATACTTCTCGAGACAGATACGGAACATGAGTGTCTCGCTATACATACACACAGAGCCGTCTCCGAGAATGATAAAAAAAATTTGGGCCTCGTGCGAGACAAAAAATTTGGGCCCCCTCCCTATAATTGGTATTGATCGAATTTGGTTTCGTTCGATGTCATACGATACAGACACTCAATATAAATAATAAATTTTATGTCCAAGAAGTTTTTATAAAACATAAGTAAAATGTAATATACTAAAGTCGTAATGCTACATTACCTCATATAACATTATTATATTTTACTCATACATTTTATAATAAAAGTCACTTTTAGATGAAAGGTATACCTATGGCTAAGTTATAGTAACCATACACAACGAAAATGATAGATATAAAGATATATGAGAAATTTGCATCATCTTTTTTTTATATAATTTTGATTTATTATCAAATGTAAATATTGATATTGCTTTTGCAAGATTTGACAAAGTTGTATACACAGTATTAGTGTGGAATTAATAGAAAAGCACAAAAAAAAAGCGTTGAAAAGGGAGGGATCGAACTTGTATCCATACTTTCATTGTTTCAATAGTGAACCAATACACCAAATTGTCTCAGAAATAAATCCATTTGAGATTTAAAACTCTGAAAAGCTGAATAAAAAAAGCAGATACCAGAATCGAACTGGAGACTTCGAAGATAAAGTATAACGCGTTTCACCAACTGAGCTAGAGTAGTTTACGATTAGAAATGTTTACAGCATTTATAATATATAAAAAATTTTATAAACTTTTCGGGCCCTTTAACAGTTCGGGCCTCGAGCCGTCACCCAGTTTGGCCGGCCCAATAGCCGGCATACACGGCTCAAAAATAATTAACATCATACCTCGATCTTCACTTGGTATCATTAAACATAATAAAAAAAGTTGTTAGAAAACACGTACTCTAACTCAATTCTTTCACCGAACAAAATCAAGACCAATATTATGTGTTGAAAGTGTTCTGGTTGATGAAAATGTCGGTTCTTTGAGGATTATTATAGCCATTTTAAATGTATATTAAAAATTGTTCAATTGTTATTAAAAACGGACGATTATAAAATACGAGACGTTTTTACTAAAAAATGAATTTGTTGAATTAATTTTTGAAATACAACTTTTTTACACATTAAAACAATAAAATAAATTTCATTTCACGGAAAATCAATTGATTATTCAAAATATTATACACCCATTTTACCATTCTTTTCTCAAGAGATCACACACACTACGTTGGACTCTAAAGTTGAACTTCGATTTATTCAAGTTATTGTATTGTGAGAAACTGGACACGAAAGATGCTTTGAAGAAACTACGTGAAACACATGCATTAGCCAAATCTAACACATGTCGAGTTCTTGCAAGTATATTTTGCTATGTTTCTCAATATGTGCGTTACATTTTATTATAACTTGTCTTGTGTGAAAGAATAATGCGTTATACATCAAAATAAAGTGATCATCTTTAATTCTTTCATGAATTATAAAATAATGATTGTCCCTATAAAACGGTGTCGTGTAGCATGATTCTTGGGAAAACGAGATTTGTTTGTGAGGTGCGTGGTGGTTGATGGTGACGATGGTAGTCAACGATGGGGGTTGCAACTGTGACGGTGAAAGATAAAGATGATTAAGGGGTGGGATGGGACACGTGTCTTCTGGTGAGTGATGTTTTGGTTATGTATGATGCTATATCTTTCATATTGCATAGCATTTTAATATTCCTTCATCATTCATACTCACTATCTCATTAATAACAAATCTAAGGCTCAATAGTAGTTTTGCATCAAGTCTAAGACATAAGATACATAATACTCAGCAACAATCAGGTTAAAAGCCGATTAGTGCGTGTACCCTTGTTTTTCGGCTATCAACGTCATCATATGATGCATGATTAACCGGCCACCGCTTTTAACGTTATTTTCACGAAGTTAGTAATATAACGTTAAAATTAGTGCAATTTCACTTTTGCCCCTGAAAGCTCACACATATATACATTATATGCGCACACCGCAAACGGGGCGTGAACTATAACATAATATTTATGTATTCTAAGTCATTCAACGGTTACATTAATTCCTGTAAACTAAAATCTAAAATTATAAATATGCTAAAAATAGAGTAACACAATAAAATATAACGAGGAATGCGATATAAAAGAGTCGTATTTTACGTGAATTGTAATTTTCCAAAACTTTATGGGCAATATTATATGATGACAAAATGAAGTAAAAAATAAAATAAAATATTGAGGGACCGAGGCTACATGTACCCATAAGTCCATAACCCTCCTCCCTCCTCCACATGGTCATACCATGGATGCTTAGAATTATTATCATAGCCTTATAGGGATGGATATGGACCATACACATCTTTTTTATAAAACCCTAATTAAGTATTTAATGAAAAGCGTGACAATCAAAAATTTAATATTTTAAATTATTGTTCTAAAGTAGAAAATTAAGTTTATCGGTATTACTATTAAAATGTTTAATGAATCGGTATATATCACTTTGAATATCTAATACATTTATATGTATAATAAATAAAAGCAAATATCATATGAACAATGACATTGATGTTTACATATGTAGATCCGGCCCTGCCACTTTTAAATGCACCTTCACCAATTTTGAAACACAATATATAGTTAAATTGACTACTTATTAAGTAAATGTAAATGAGTGTGTCCAATAACCAATAAAGACCGGCCCCTTCGGTCGACTAGGTTTAAAAGAGAACAAACAAACTACAAGTTTCGTAATTGGTTTATTCACCACCATGGAATTCCAACAATTGAGAAGTATGTATATATTTTGGGTTGATAATAACTGTTTACAAGTTTTATGTTCATGTATCGACATTTAATGGTAATACACCGACTATATACGTAACCTTTTTATAGTTGTTTCATTCTTTACTAATGCTACAGGAGAATGAACAACAATATAAGAAACATGATTGACCATTTTGGGATCAATAACACCAATGAGTTCGTATAACGTATTCTAGTATCTTAAATGTGTAATATCATGTAGTTTTGAAAATCATATTAGACTAGCTGATCTACTAGCTAACTGAAAACCATTCCCATCGTCTGTTCGTTAACAATCTAATAGATTAGACACTATGTATCCCAAAATTTTTTAGGGGTGTCCTCGTACTTGTTCAGGGGTGTCCTGTGTATAAAAATCAGAATTTTCTTTTTTTACACTACTCGTAAAAACTTGAGCCGTAGCCCGGGCTACGCCCGTTTACACTACAGGTCCGCCCCTGATTACACATAGGCATTCATTTTATATAAACCAAAAAATTCAGCTAAACTGTGTGAACTGATAGAGTTACAAGTCTTTGATAGTTGGTCTAGTTTCTAAAAGGTTAGCATTACACTACCCTGAAACTTTATTACGTCGTCGTCGTCATCATCATCATCATCATACTCACTAAATCCCACCAATAGCAAAGTTAAGGTAGGGTCTGAGGAGGGGTAAGATGTAGACAGCCTTACCTCTACCCCGTAGGAATAGAGAGTGCTTCCAGTGACACCCCCGGCTCGATGAAACTTTATTACGTGCAACACATTAATGTGGAACAAGTTAAATGGTGAGATTCTCATAATTCGAAACTTGATCTCACGCTGATCCCAAATTTATTCAGTTATCAAATACAATTCTAAAAAACTTTAAATTTGTAATATTTTTAAGTTTTAACAACTTTAAGATACTTTAATATACCGAGTATTATTGTCTCCTATAATATAATACATTTTAAGTATATACCGTTTATTATTTTCTTATATAATATAATATAATAAATTTTAAGGTATGTAAATTGATATGCTATTGAATTCATCTAGTTATATGTATACATATATCACAGTTATCAACTTTCGTAAATATTATATTTTTGTTAATAGTGACTTTTGACCAATTTTTTAAATTTATACTATAAGGTGTGTAATAGAAATTTTTAGTTTCTGTTACATATTTTTTTACTATAAATAATAGAGTAAACTTCCGTTTTGCTCCCTGTGGTTTGGTCACTTTAACGGTTTTGCTCCAAACCTTTAAAAATAGCCATTTTACTCCTTGATGTTTTGGTTTTGTTGCCAGTTTGCTCCCTACGGGGAGCAAAATGGAAAAACAAACAATTTGGATGGAGTTAGAGGCGGGGAGCAAACTGGCAAAAAAACGAAACATCAGGGAGTAAAATGGCTATTTTTAAAGGTTTGGAGCAAAACCGTTAAAGTGACCAAACCATATGGAGCAAAACGGAAGTTTACTCTAAATAATATACGTTTTTAACCATATAGTTTTGTTTTTTAATTATAAGTTCCATCTTATAAAGGCAAAATACACAGTTGTGTTAAATCTTTTCTTAGCTTCAGTTTTGAAATGTTTTTATTATTGGTAGAGTTGTTTAGAACTTTTCATCTATGATATATGATAAAGAAATAATTTGGATTATTTCTTTTGATTGCTTGATCGAGTGTCGCTGTGGTACAGATATCGTAACGAAACGAATAAACACCAACCAGATCCTCGTCATGTAACGCGAGGAACTTTGCAAGTATCATACATATACAAAACAAGCTAGTTTAAAAAAAATCTCCATTCTAGTGACGTACTGATACTATTTTTAAGATTGCACAACAACAAAAGAAAAAAAAAACATGGTTTCATAAACTTGCACATCTGTGGGTTTTTCAAGGTAGCTTGGGCCAAGGGTCTAAGGCTCTATATTCCCCTTGCAGGCCCAACTGCTAAAAAATAAAGTTTGTATAAATTTTAGTTTCTATACAAATCACTACAAGACCACCCTTGACCATACCAGGGGTTTAAAAAACGGTTTGGGCCCGCCAGCCGGTTTATAACCCGATCCACTTCACCAAAAATCCGGTTTAGACACAAGCAAACCCACCGGTTCGTAGTCTGGTGGCCTGAAACTGGTTTGGACTCGACCCTATGTGAAAAACATGTCAAAAACCTGTTTTTTGTCCTAACCTGACCCTAATCGATTTGGTAGGTTCGAACATTTTCCCTCCTAAACCATTTGTAGCTGAAACTAGTTTTTTTACAATCCGATTTTTATTTTTTGTTCACCAACCCAGTTTGGTTTATAACCCGGACCGGTTTTTCAAAAACCGGATTTGTACACCTCTACCCTTGACACTTGACAGAAACAACCGATCAGTTCGCTTTTGTTACTTTAAAAAAAAAATATATATATTCTCGTTTTCCAACCGGGCTTAAACTGGACCCAAAAGGGCGTCGACTCTCACTTTATCTTTATTTTCAAATCGAAAGTTTCCCTGTGGTTTGATCTTAAACCGGAACCAGGCCCGCAACAACCGCTTTAGATCCGTCGGCAATGTGTAACACGTTTAAAGGTGCATTGATCTCCTTTTACAAAAACAACCTCTCCTCAACCATAATAATGTGGTGAAAGAAAAAGTTTTATACACATTAGATCTAAGCGATTTTAACTAGCAATTAGCTACAGGCAACAACTAGTCACCATAAGCACATGCCCTCACAACATCCAAAATCGGATCCTCACATATCGGGCATTTACCACTGGTACATTGCAACTCTAGACCGCAATCGTAGCATGCACACATATGCCCGCATCTGAAACAAAAATACTGATATTAATAAACATAACTAATAAAAGCTATAAAAAAAATAAAAAATATATCATATGATTAAATAAGCACCTGTATAGAAATGAGTCTGCTTGCATTGTATAACATACACAACAGCTGCGGGTCGGGCTGGTTTGCTCGCTTCTCTTCTTTTGAACTATAAAAAGAAACCCAACCCGTTAGCGATAAATGCATTTTGGCTTTGAAAATACTTTTATATGCAAAATAAGGTGCTCACTTGGCTGCTGTTGGTTCTTGATATGCATGTTGACACAACTGGTTACTGCTTTCCTTAATTCCATGAGTTCTTGATGAATTTGCTCCATATGTTTTCTCAAATCATATATGAATTCCATATCCTGTTACAAAATGTCAAAATACCACCCAGCAACTTTACATTCACCTTTTCTATATGGAAATTGTTTCGGGTTGATTAAAAAGTACTCACAAGGGAAGGGTGATGTTGACTACTACGACGACGACGATGATGATTTCTTGATCTTTCTTTAAGAGCTGGTGATCGTGTTGGTGGGGATGAACCCGCGGTTTGATCAATAAACTCACTTTCTTCATGTTTTTCTTCTTTTTTTGTTTCTGTTCTTGAAATGCTTTGTGCGCGAGTCACCATTAACTGGTCTAACATGCTCCTCTGATCACTTGAAAGAAAACCCGAAACAGTTTTTCTGCAAAAAGAAAACATACGCGCATTGTTTTTTTTTATTGATAATGAAAAAATGAATTAACAAGAAAGCTAAATTACCTTTCCAAAAGTTGCGAAATGTCTTGATTGCAGGGTTGAAGATGAAGCATCTCTTCGTACCTTTCCTGCCTCATGCATTCCCAATCGCTTCGCGGGCGAGCAATGTCACTAACCCAATTATAACTACAATAATCTTCTTCTTCTTCATCGTTCCAATCACTCTCGGTTTGAGAGTACTCATTAATCCATTCATGACAGTTTTCTGGCCCGCTCGAATACATTTTTGGTGAAGGACACTGGCTTTTTTGTTGGTGATCTGCTGTATTAGGTAATAGGATCTCCGAATGTGTATCTTCTTGTGCTGATTGTTGAGACGCAGTTGTTGATACCGGTTCTTGGCTGCTGGCAGTTGTGGTGGCAGTGGTCGTGACAGGTACCTCTTTGACCGGGCTGCAGTCAGCAGAACATTCTGGACATGCGTTAGGCTTCTTCATCACTTCTTCGTTATTGTTTTTTGGTTTTCTTGATGCAGGCGTGTCTTGTTTAACTCCTGTGCTAAATTTGTCCCTACACACCATGTGATGGTTAGTTAAAGTCAGTTGTAGATTTTTGTTTATTTTTATATGATATGTTTGCAGTTTCATAGCTTGTCTTAATTACTTCCTCTTAACAATTATGGAGTAATAAGTTTCTGTCTATTCAAGAAATGGACGTGTAAAATCATGTAACCAGAACATCACCCGTTTTCTAAACGAGTCAAACGGACCAGAAAAGGGTTGGTAGGTTGACTTTATAAAAAGTCTGGTTAACGGGTCGACCAGTTTATGTGAGTGGGTTGATGGGTCGACCTGTTTATCTAAACAAGTCAAACAAGACAACATTAAACACGAGCCATTTAACTAAACAGGTTAAAAAACTGTTTATTAAATGTGCTAGAAATGACAAGCTAAAACATGATTAATTTCGTGTTATCCTAATTTTTTAATACAAACTCTTACCAAATGCTTTTCATTGTTTTTGAAACACTATGCTTATTGCTTTTGGCTTCTTTCAGGTTTTCAGCCCGTATTCTTATGAACCGCACACGAAGCAAAGCCTGCAAACACAAAGAAACATCTATCTTAATAATCTACAACCAAAAAACCGCTACTAAGAAACCAAAAGAACCGATGATCACTTGAATACGGCCTCGGTTTGGAAAGTTAGAAACCACTTTTCTCCGAGTCAAGCTTTCGAGCTCTTGCCTTTTATCTTGTTCCATCATGGTAAGAAAATCTAAGTATGCTTGACGACCTCGTATCAAACGAGGTTTGCCCACAACACGTGGAAAACATTTGTTCTCTCCTACAAACGATTCTTTTTTGGAAACTGGTATAGAATCAACTAAAGATTCATCGGTTTTATGATCATTGTTCTTAATACAAGACGCAGGTATCAATTTTTGATTCGGCTTCTTAGTTTCAACATCCTTCCACCTTCTAAGGAGCGTTGAAACCCCGCCTAAACTATCAGTTTCCACCGAGCATTCTGATGATGTAGACGCCTGTTTGCTCAAAACCTTGGTGTGTTGGGCTTGTTGATGGCCAGAAAATGTTGCCGCTTCGCGGGCCCTTTCCCAATTATCATAGTTACTAGAATTCTTTTGGTTGTTGTTGCTGCTGCTGCTTTTGTTGTTGTTGTTGCTGCTGCTGCTGTTGCTGTTGGTTTGTTTCTTTTGATCTTTATTATTCACAATTGGCGTGGAGGGCAGCCACGAATAATCTGCAATCTCTGGTTTTCGATAACTCTTGGAAAGATCAGTTTTGGTTACAATGTTTTTCTTGTGGTTAGAAATCCTGGGATCATAAACGTGATTTTCTTTTATTTTATTATTTCTAACCGGGGTTGGTGGCAGCCATGAATCATCATCAAAATCTTTGTTAGTTTTCGGCAAAGGCTTTGGAACATTCGAATGGCTTGATTTCGACGAGGTTTTCGTGTTGGTGTCATTGTAATTAGGAAGCCAGGAATCATCAGAATCGTTTTGTGTAATGTGATTGTTGGAATGATCAGAGTTGTTGGTGTCGTTGTAATTAGGAAGCCATGAGAGATCGACATTGTTTTGAGTTTTTGGAATTTGGAGGCATGAAGCAAATTCGGCAGAAGAAGAGGCCATACATACATACACAGGATTTTAATTTTTAAATTGAAAATGGGAAGCCCATGAAATGAAATAGGGATGTGTATATTTGGAAGGAGAAAGATGTAAGGGGGAAATTGTGGGAAAGAGTTGAGGGATGGAGGAAGGTAGCCGAAAAGAAAGTGGATTGATTTTGATTTTTTGGAGAAGACAAAAAGGTGGCCGTTATGAACGTATGGAAATCAGGAAATGGTGTTTGTTGGAAAAAAAATGACAATGACATTAAGTCATTAACGAATATTGTGCATGTAGAAACATGTCTAGTAGAGGCATAACAAATAATACAAGAGGTGCTCTTTTATAACTTAGGGATGATTCTTGAAACTAAATTCATGCTAGACGTGTAATCAATGTTTTAATTACCGGTTCAAACCAGCCGGTTGTACCGGTTGAACCATCCGGTAAAACCGGTTAAACCATCCGGTAAAACCGCTCGGTACAGCCGGTTAAACCGTCCAATACACCTGATTAAATCGTTTTTGAGCCAAATCCGGTACGATATAAAAACCGGATTTTAAAACATTGCGTGGAATTTATGATACTAGGCTAAAAAAGGAAGCCGTTCTTGAGCTCCACATCTTTTGCTTGGATCCCTCTCTAGTCTTTATCAAAAGACGCTCTTCTTACTATGTTCTGCTCGAACAATCTCAAATATCTTCTTCAAGTTCCATTTCGCTATGGAAACTTTCAGTCAATCTCAGGCGTCTCGATATCTTTCAACGCGTCCACACCATCATTTACCTTTGTCCTTTATATATGTTGGAAATTAGGCTTTCTTCAATATAATCAACAAAAGATTTAACAAGAAATAATACTTTGATTAAGATTGAAGGTACATAAACCGTAAACATATAACCCCTATTTGGCTATTTATACTAAACAACCTTGATGCCCAAGAAACATACCTATACTAGAATTAGGAAACCTAAATAATAATAAGAGTTAAATACCATTTTAGTCCCTGTGGTTTGGGCCATTTTGCCACTTTAGTCCAAATGTTTCATTTTTAACATCTGGATCCATAAAGGTTTCATCGTTGCCATTTTAGTCCAACTGACTTAACCCCATCCAATGAACTCTGTTAAGTCAAGGGCATTGATGTCTTTATAGTTATTTTTTATGTTTTATTAATAAAATGAATATAAAAACAAATTTAATTGTATATACACTCACATATAACACATTCAGTCATACACCAGATCTCTCCCCTCTCTCTCTCTCTCTCTCACTCTACGGCAACCATCCTCACCAACTACCACCTGCCGCCATCACCACCACCCTTCCACCACAACCATCACAACCACCCGGCCACCACCATTCGGAGAGCAATCTGTAACCCCCGGCCATTGCCACTGTGGGAACTCCGACGAACACTCCGGCGTTAAATCCGACACCATTAACGTCAATTCTTTCCCGCATTCCACTCGTTTTTTTATTACAAACAAAACCCCTCTGTCAATTTGCTATGACATGGGGGGATTAAATGATCAATTTGGTGGATTTGAAATCTAGGGTTCTTGAGGATTGGGGGTTAGTTTTAGTCACCAATACGGGTGATGGTGATGTCGGCGGTGGTCGGGTGCAGGTGATGGTGATGGTGAAGCGGTGGTGAGGCAGTAATGGCGATGGTTGTGGTGAGGCGGTGATGGTGAGGTTGTGATGGTGATGGTGGTAGTGGTAGTGGTGGTGAGGTTGGGTAGAGTGAATGACAGTGAAGAGCGGACAACCCACCATTCCTGCCGCCGTAGACTGAATGATAGTGAAGAGCGAACAAAATTAGGTGGAGTGATAAGGTGTTGGACTGCTGGTCAATGATGATGATGACGCAACTTGGGTTTCTGGTAGTGGGTAGTACGATGAAAATTGTACACGGGCTGTTGTTTAGTTGGTGAAGCTGTGGTGTTTCACGGTTGCAGGAGGTTGTGAAGGATTTGGTTGCTATTAGGTGGTGATTAGGGTGACGGATTTATGGTAGTGTGTTGAACGGTGGTGGAGAAAGGAGTTATATGATGGTGGTTAACGGGTAGTTAAGTGTAGGCAATGTCCAGTGGTAGGTGTGGTGGTTTACGGGTGAGTGTGGTGATGGTGAACAAAGATTGGTTGTTTGCAGGTTGTGGTCTAGGATTTCAACTTAGATTGAAGATGCAGTGTATATATTAATGTTTTTAAGCAATAAAGAATAAATGGTTAATTAAAAGAAAAATGAAATAACTAAAATGCCCTTGGCATACTTAACACATATGGATGGAGTTAAGTTAGTTGGACCAAAATGGCAACGATGAAACCTTTTTGGATCTAGATGTTAAAAATGAAACCTTTGGACTAAACTGGCAAAATGGCTCAAACCCCAGGGACTAAACTGACAATTAACTCTAATAATAAAATAAAACTACCATAAATAATTAATCTTCCACAAAAAATAAACTAAACCACTTAGCACCCTCTAACTTTTGAGTTATGACAAGATTATCCCAACAATATATACTCTGATAATGCTATTGACAAAACTGACTTCAAAAGCTCTACATCTTTTGCTTCATTTCCTCTCCAGCCTTTGTTTAAAAACTCATTCAATTTGAATCTTTTACCTAGGCCAAGTCTAAGTTGCTATGTGGCTCGATTGAGAGGGGACTAAATTCCAATTGGTTTCTCTTCTTTCGAGTCCTCTCGGGAAGAGTGGCCATGATTAGGGTGCTCATTGTGTTGCGGGTTGATAGATTGAACCAGGCATGAAATCGATAAACTTTTATATTATTTACTTATTAATATTTTAGAAGATTACTTTACAAAAAAAAAAAAATACAAGTATATACAACAATTGCCCTAAGCAAACACTGCTTTTCTCACAAATTTGTATTTTCCATCATTTCATCAAAATAGCTAAAATTGATTAAGCATTTGAATGTTTATGGACATGACTTGTTAAAAAGACTGAGTTTGGGATTGCATTTTAAGACAAAAAAAAAAAAAAAATCCAATTAACTAATTTTAGTTACCTTTTAGCGAAATCAGAACTCATAATTTCTTGAAAATGCTGAATCCCGCTTATCCTCACCTTTCATGTCCAAATTAGGGTGTGAAATGTGAGGCTTTCACTCACTTGGTTTTACTATTAGTTTTTATTATCCACCACCATATTAGAATAATGTTTAAGGTAAATAAAAGAAAAATTAAAAACAAATTTTTGATTTGTTGTTTTGTGATTGGTTGAAAGAGCCACTTTCAAATGGTCTCATGGTGTGAATGCCCTCACAAGTCACACCCCATTCTCTCAAACTCAGTAACACCAGACGTTATTACATAACAAATGATCTAACTCGTAAATACGTGAGTCGTGTTAAAGTTATGTTAGATTTGACTCTATCAACATTTAACACCCTAATTACATAGTATTTTATTTCTATTTTAGTCATTAGTTAATATTCTAACACGACATGTACAACAAAAACTCAGTGTGTATAAACTATAAGAGTAGTCACATCCACCCCTCCAAATTATGTGAGGGTTTTTTTTTTATGAAAATGGGTTGTAGGTGATTGTGAGTAGAGGAGAGAGAAAATGTTACTGTTTATATGTAAATTTGAGGGGACATTGTTTACATTTTATAATATTTTAATATATTTTGAAAGTGGTTGTGAGTGAAAGAGCGAGAAAATATAATGATAAAGGTATTATTTAAGGCTCCCCTTGTTCCCACACCCCCTATATCTTATTTTCACACCGCCTATTGTATAATGGTCGTATACAGTTATACGACCCGTATAGAATGTTTTTGAATAGGAAAATGCGCAGGGAATGTTTTTTTTTATTTTATTATATACGGCTCGTATATAGTTATACGAGCCGTATACATATGTATACGAGCCGTATACATATGTATACGATTTGTAAAACGTATACGGCTCAATGGATTTATTTTGGGAGGTTTTTGATGTTACCAAATTTATACAGGCCGTATAACTGTATACGGGCCGTATATAATGGTGTTTTTTCAAGTATCACGTTTTTTCCGGTAAAAACACAATCATTCTAGGGTTTCTAAACTCTTCATCAACTTTAACAATGTCGATAAACGTTGATCGGAACACCCCGCTTAAATCGGAGCACAGGTAGAGTAACGTTACCGATCAGTCCGTTGATGGAAACCTTAGCGATCGCAGAGATCTTTGTGTTGGTTATTTATCGATTCCGAATAACTACCAAGGGTGATTATGGATTGGTTACAGAAATAACTAGCAGAAGAACTCGACACAAACAAGTTCTCCACAGTTTGTTTTTCAGATCTCTATTTGGTCATCTTTCCAAACTACAAGACACGATAACTTTAAACTTTATATTGTGTGATTTGACCAGGAAATGATTGGAGGTGATTGCAACCTGACACAAACAAGTTCTCCACAGTTTGTTATTCAGATCTCTATTCGATCATCTTTCCAAACTACAAACGCACGATAACTTTAAACTTTATATTGTGTGATTTGATCAGGAAATGATTGGTGATGATTGCTACTTTTAATAAGCTGTCATCTTTTTTACTCTTTTCTTCGATTTCAACAAATCTTTTCCTTTTCCTTCAATTTCTAGAATATTCTTCGTAACATGAAGACGTGTCGGGTTCTTCTACTAGTGGTATTTTAATGAAGTATTGAAGATTGAATGTGCAAACCGAAACCGTTTTTTACTACGGAAACGGTGGCTATGCGAAATACAAACCGCAATCTTTCGTGACTATGGGAAACACAAGTTTTCTTTTTGAGCTTGATGGATGTCCGTTATATCAGTTGAGGCATGCATTGTTTAAATCTGAATATAACTAGATGTTACGTGTAACTTCATTAAACCAAGAACAAAGCCTATTTCAGAACACATGTAGACGAAAATAATAAAACAAGCAGAAATTGATTTTGCCAAGATTGAAGGAAAGAATCTGGCCATAAGCGTTGTGGATTCTCAGTGTTATTCGAATGTAAGTGGATCGAGTGATACTGTCACTGTCACACCCCAACCGATGGCGGAATCATCGGGGCGCGACACTAGGCGAATCAGATTGCTCAAGAGAATCCATAACAACTCTGCTGCGATAATATTTAATACATTCGTTATCCCATACTAACAAATAATACAATCACATAAGTTATCACATATTTCTTGTCCTCTCGAACAATACAAATCCGACAACCTAGATTTTAGTTGAGTTTCTAGACTTCCTAGCTTGATTTGAAATAGTCTGCGATCTAACCTGCAACATACGTTAAAATATTTGTCAATACAAAAGTATTGGCGAGTATACAGGTTTGATATGTATAGCTTAATAGATAAAAGTGTAGCGAATTTCCACATGCATAAACGTAACGCCTGACATATATACTCACAAAGCTGATACTACCAACTAAGTCCTCGATGCTCGAATATGCGATGGCAAACTAGACCCCGTCGGGCGCAATAGTACTATACTAGTCATGGTGGGACGTCGCGAGTATAAGCCCTAGCACATATGCAACTAGCATCACGTATATCTATGCATAACAGTTATTCACAAGTGATAATTCGATTGATTGAATAATTCGTTCGATAAGTTCGATTTGCTAGAAACGTATGTTACACCCCAAATCACGATTAAAAAGGGCTCAAGTATACTCACAGTGCGTAATTGGCAAGTAAACACAACTTGATTTGGATCGAGTGCGAGTACGTGTGCGTTAATCATTGAAGAATAGAGTAAACGATGTACGGTTAAGCGAGAATAGCCTTGAAAAGTCATTTATTTGGTCGGATGGTGCTCATCCGTCCGGATGACATGTTATCCGTCCGGATGACATGTTTCCGTCCGGATGACATGTGATCCGTGCGGATGACATGTGATCCGTGCAGATGACACGTATGTTTCGCATTCTGAACACTATTTTTTAGTGTTTATCGGAAGGAATACGTGCGGAGTTACCGGGACGGTGTAATTTCGCACTAACACTTGAAATTCCATCAGTTCCGGCCCGGTCTAACGGCCGGGAATCACCCCGCTCCATCAGGACTGGCCGTTCTTGACGGTTTCTCCGGTTTAGCTTGAAATCGCATAGTTCCTTGGTTGAATACATAGATTTAGGTGAGATTCGTTACCAAAACATGTGGAAATCACTCAGATCTGAGGCGCTTATGGTGGGATGAGGTCACAACTTGAAGTTCATATGAACTCTTGGCGACATCACCTTAAAACACCTCAAAATCAATAGATTTCACGGTTAAAAATTGAGTTTTAAAAGATAGAATGATGTAGAATTGAGTGTAGATCGTAGAAGTATAAGTTTTAGGTTGAAATCTTACCGGAATCGCGAGGAATCGAGAGAAAAGGGTCCAAGAGCGTGTTTGGTCGAGTGGGAGCTGTCACATCACTGTTAGAGTGATGTGACTTGCTATTTATAGGCAACAGAGGGCTGAAGTGGATTTTGGGTCGGATGGCCCATCTGTCCGGATGGCCCATCCGTCCGGATGGCCCATCCGTCCGAATGGCTATCCGTCCAGATGGCCACTCCGACGCGGTGGATTTCTCCGTTTTTACGCGTTGCGATCGACTTTGAAGTGCGTGCTTTTTATATTATTATTATATATACCTATAGATATCACTAGGGGTCGTATTTACGTATCCATAATCCACAGTTTCGATAATTACATCCGGTTTTCGTTTCGAGTATGCGATTATTAGCGACGTTTCACGGCCATCAAGCAGGGTAGTATAGGTCCTTTCTTGATGTCATCGTGAACGTTATTGTGTTTTGTGCCACAAAGACTGACGGGGTACCACTCACTCGTATTGTCATCATCGTCACGACGACTAGAGTTATAGCACTCACCCGAGAGTCTTTGTTGGCGTTAATTATCTGCGTTTTGACACATCATGGTCACCGAGGAGGGTAGAATAGGTCCTCACTCAATGTCTTCGTGAGTGTTAGTTTTTGTGGTGTGGTATAGTATAGCGATATTGTATTTCGAAAATATGCGATTATCCTCCGAATAGCGATATATGCGATATAGTTACATTATGATCCGAATCTCTGGTGCTAGGCGTAACGTGTATAACGAGTAGTAACAACGTTCAAAAGTGCGGGTTGTTACAGTCACACCCCCAAATTCCACACGCGGAGTATCACCGCTGGAGGCGTGACATGACCAGGATCAAGCCACCAATCATATCGAACAATGTATTAAAGTAAATATAAAACCAACCACAATATAATTGGTGTTCAAAAGCAATTAACCAAGTTCAAGTTATCAGCGGAAACATAAAGTTTAAAACCAAAACATAAGTTTAAAAGTTCTGTTAGTGCACTATGTCTATTGACTTCGTCTTGTTTCATGAAATAGTATGTTTAATGTAATTTAGCTTGAAAGTGGTGATTTTCCTTGAAAATGTTACTTGACAGTTTCAAGCTAAATCTAATAGTGAAGGTTTCCCTTGAAATGAACACATGTTTATTTCAAGCTAAATCTAAGGTTTCCCTTGAAATGGTCATGACATTTTCAAGCTAAACCTCAACACTATAAATAGAGTTCAAGCTAAATCATTTGAAGACTTTTGCCATTTTAGAGATTTGAAGAGCTCTAGTTCTAGAGAGAGAAACTAGAGAGAGAAAGTCTCTAAGTGATTCAAGTGATTGTACAATTTCAGATCTTATATAGAATCACGTTTATATTACGTCTTGTGTGTTTCGGTCGCGTTCGTGTACGGATTCCGCACGTTTCACGTTCGTTTAGCAATCGTTTCGGAGTCAAACCAGTCCTAACAAGTGGTATCAGAGCAGGAGCTCGATTGCGTTGATCAAACAACAAGATTCGTATCAGATTACAGCGTTTTCAGATCTAAATTGCATCATTTCTTCTTCATCTACTCATTCTTTCACATTTTCTATGGATTTTCGACAAATTGAACGGGATTTCACGGTCCGAATTGGATGATTTTTTAGTATATTGTGCGAAAATAGTTGATATACAATCCTGCCAAGTTTCAGATTCAAATTCGTTGTCGTTTAGGAGAATTTCAAGTTTTTCTGTCCGATTTCGTAACTTTCAGCAAGATTTCGCTTGAAATTCAAGCGAAATCCTTATCAGTCAGATTTCGCTTGAAAAAAAATTGCTGGAATTCGCTTGAATATTGAAGATTTCGCTTGAAACATCAGAGTATTGATTTCGCTTGAAACATCAGAGTATTGATTTCGCTTGAAACATCAGCTTGGGATTTCGCTTGAACAGAATAGTGTTTGATTTCGCTTCAAATCATCAGTTTGGGATTTCGCTTGAACAGAATAGTGTTTGATTTCGCTTCAAATCATCAACTTGGGGTTTCGCTTGAAAGATGTTAAATCTTGAGATTTCGCTTCAAATCATCTGCTTATAATTTCGCTTGAATATGCTGTTGAGTCTTGATTTCGTGGACAACTAGTGATTTCGCTTGAGAGTCCTATTTCGCTTGAAAAGTGAAATTTCGTGTCGAGATTATTTCACGTCAACAGTGTATCAGTCTGTTTCAGGATATTATTGTGTATACTGATTGTGTTTGTTTGTTTGTGATTCCAGGTTATTCAAGAATTTCAAATCATGGCTAAAGTGTTTGATGAACAGGAAAACGAGAATCTTAAAGATTTAAATGATTGGACTTCTGGATCTTGGTTTGATAAGAGAGATAAGAAGGATATTTGGAATAAAAGATTCGAAATTTTTTTCTGCATGAAAAATGAATCTTTGGAAAAGTTGGATAAACGGTTTGATGATTTGATTGATAGGTTAGATAGATATGAGATAAGGGTTTCAACTGCTGAAAAAATCTTAAAATTTGTTGAAGCATTACCAATAGAATGGGATGAATTTTTGAGTGAACTAAAAAAGAATGCTAGTTTCTCAAAGCTTCATTTTAGAGAATTCATCATTAAGCTTAGTTCACATAAGTTTGATAACGAAAAAAGAAAAGAAGAGTTGATGTATGAGATGAATAAGGATTTAGAAAAGATAAATTTGGAAGTGATTATTGAAATGAGAAAAAGATTCTCTGTGTGTCTTGCAGCAAAAAGGGTTATGAAATACGATATTAAGAGAGGTTGTTATATTGATGAAAATATGAATCCTCTTGATTTTGTTAAAAATTTTTGTGCAGGAACATACAGGATGGAAACAAAGAAAGAAGCTGATGCTGAAAAGATGAATGAAAAATGTTCAAAATGTGAAAAATCTGAAGCAGACAATGCCAAATTCTTGAGTGATGCGGAGAATTTGACATTGGAAAATAAAGCTTTGAAAGATGGGAAGAAAACTGATGATGAACAGATTCTGGAGTTGCGCTTGAACTGCGAAAAATTGAGATCTGAAAATGACAAACTTTTGGAGAATATAGAGAGTTTGTCATCCGAAAACAAAAATTTTAAAAAATTAGAAAATGATTTCAAAAGTCAGTTAAAGATTCTAGAAGATGAGAGAGATATTTTTGGTAAAAATAATCTCGAAAAACAATGTGCGATAAATTCTCATCTTGATAAAATCATTCGACTTGAGCATGAAGCCGAAGGTAATAGAAAGAAAATTGCTGATTTAGAAAACAAGTTGAAAAGTTTTGTGACTTCTGCATCATATGTTTGTCCAAAACCGATCAATTCTGTTTCAATAAGTGACAATGTCACAAATTTTGACAAAGTCAAAATTGAAGATTGTGATGAAATATCTGATGATGAAAAAGAAAAGAAAAGAAAAGAAAAGAAAAATATTTTTAGATTTACAAGAAAAATTTAAAAATACGGTTTTGCAATCTACTGAAACAGGTGAATGTTCTAAACAAAAACCTGTTAAGAAGAATGCAGAACAGAAACAAAAAGATAAAAAATTAAAAAATTCTAAAATTGAAAATAAAAGCTCATCAGATAAATCATCCAATCATTATAAAAAATCACAAAATTTTAAAAACCAAAACTCACAAAATGTTGGTAATAAGTGGTGCAGGTTTGACCACAGTGCTCAAAAGACAAATCCAACATTGAGGAGGAGAAATGACTATAACCAAGCCAAACAATGTTATGATCTGAAGGTTTGGACTGACCAAAGTGGATGGTACGATAACAGAGTGTGCTACATCTGTGGTGTTAGAGGACACATTGCTGTTAACTGCCAGAATTGGAATTTTGAAACACGAAGATGCTATAATTGCCATATCAGAGGACATATTGCCAGAGATTGCCCAAGGAGATCGATGGGAAGATCAAGGGTTGAATCTCAGAGAACGGTAAAGAAACCAGTCATTGTCAAGCCCAAAGAACAGAAGGTTCTAGAACAGAAAGTGAAGCTTTCGCAGGGGCAAAAAGACAGACTGAGGAAAAAGAGGAAGAAAGCAAGAGAGTATTTGGAGAAGATTTTGTCTTCGGGTTCACCAGTTGGTTCGAATAAAAGTTCTGATGTATCGATTCACTTGACTGCAAAGCCAAGCAAATCAAATTCTTCAGATGCAAATCTGAGGACAAACAAGAAGAAAATGAAAGTTATTGGCAATGAATCTGGCTCATCCAAGTCAGACAAGCCAAGTTCGGGCAATGAATCTGATTCCACAAAATCAGATGAGTCACAAGTTGAGGTAAAGAAGGAAGAGACAGTTCTGTTAATGAATGATGAGAATTTTCCACCATTACAAGCCGCAAACCTAAAATCAAAAGGTGTTGAAACTAGAAAAATGTTTAATAGCAATGTTGAACATATTTTTAGTAAAATGGCTGATGGTAAGGAAAAAGGAGTGAAAGAATTTTATGAAGAAAGGAGAAAAGTTCAAAATGCGCCTAAGGCTGGTCAGGCCTGGGTGTCAAAATTTGTTGGTTGAATTCCTGACTTGCCGGAGCTTCCAGGTTGGTAAGTGTGAAGCAGGTATCGGCATCATTCTTGAGAAATTCACAGGATGGTAACTGTGATATTTCGTCTTACAAGTGGTTAATCAAGGACATTAAATTGTACTTGATTTTCTACAAGAGATAGTGGTATTTGTTCTTATATTGTTAAAAAATTTTATGAAATGGTTAAAAGAGATCAAGGTGATGTGATGACCCCGAACTCATAAGAGATGGGTAAACAAACTAATTTTTCCGGAAAAACCATTCTGATTAAAACAAACTTAAGTGTTTTGAAATCATTATGGGAAAATAGTTTGTTGTAAGGGGGAGTGTTGATTGAATATGCCGAAACCCTCACGGCTGAACAAACATGATTACTTTCATCAGATTGAAAAACGGTTTTCAAACTGTTAAGATCAATGTGTTGTAAATCATGGGGGTACGTTATATTTTCTGCAAATCAGTACACTTTTAGCAAAAAATGGATGGCGAGACAAAGCTATCAGTGTTGGTTGTTAAATTTTCTTTATATGATTTTGCATTTTAGGGGGAGTAATATTGTTAGAAAATACAAAAACATTTGAAAATTTGAAAAAGTCAAAAACATGATAAAATTCAAAAATTGAGTTTTTGCGTAGAAAGAGGAAATGATAGTACATCAGTAGACAGTTACAGTACGCTAAAGAATTGGAAAGTTTAAATGTGCTAAACGATCTCACCGTGGATGTGTCGGTAGTTTTTTATACACTTAGTAAACTTTTTCGGGATATAAACCTAAATTCAAACTTGCTTATTTCGTGGGGAACACTACTTGGATATATAGGTAACCCCTGAAATCTCGTTTGAAAGGTCTCATAATCTGATATACTAGGTCTTTATACTCAATGATGTCTGGGGTATTATTCCGGGACTTCTGCTGAACGGTAGTTCTGACCTAGTCCTTGAATAATACTTTCTGCAAATGCTTGAAACATAGCATTAAACCCTCAGCATGCCGATGAAACAATAAAATTGATAGTCACTGCTGTTGTAAGCAAAAAGATCCTCTAAAGGGGACATACCGAAAAGTCGAAGCTGATATCTCTCTGCGTATACGGAAGTATCGACCTGAGATCCCTCGGCTCTCGCATACCTAATTTATATACAGATATCATTGTAGTATATTCACCTGTAAGACTGATTATTGGGATTCTGGATACGGGAGTATATTCAAGAGGTGGGACACATGAATAGGTTTAAGTTCCTAAAATACCTAATTCGTATCCTGAATCAGTTGAAATTTGTATGAAAATTTAAGTGGATCAGTATATCGACAATCTAAGTGAATTGTTTAATGCATAATGTGATTTTAAGCTCAACGGTACTTGTGACTTGTTAGAAACTGATATGATCCTCTGACGCATACTCAAAACAAAAATATTGTCTGTAAATATGTTTGTACATATTTCTTTATTGCTTTATGTTTTCAGAAAATACAAAAAGATTTTGATTTCTGCTTTATTTTCGACAACTGATGTCTGAGTGCTGAGTTTCAAAATCTAAGTATGCTGATTGTGTTTCTAAAAATAAAACAAGTTCATTAAATTGAAACTTGAATTAAAATAAAAAAAATTCAAAAAAAAAAAAACAGTTTGTGATATCTCCAAGGTCATTAACTTGAACTTGGATGATTAACTGTGAGGGAGTTGGATTCTTTAATACTGCTAAATCTATGAAGTTTGTTGATAGGGGAAGTGGATTAGAGAATTTGATTGAGAATTCAAAATGCTGTTACTCATAAATGTTTGAGAAATTGCAGAAGATAGTCCAGACTACGATCCTGAAAGCAGAGTCTAAGGGGGAGTCTGAAGACAAGTTTGAAACAAAGAAAAGCTTGTAGATGGAAAGCTAGGTGTTGATCCCAAAGCACGGAAGCTTGATGAAAGGGGGAGCCTGAAGCTGATAGAAGAAGAGAGTGATGGATGTGTACAATGTTACAACTTGAAAGAGAAGGCAGAATGATCAAGACTAAAGATGTGTCATATTGCAAGAATAGTCACTGAAGACTTCGTCAATATCCAAGGGGGAGTCTGTTAGTGCACTATGTCTATTGACTTCGTCTTGTTTCATGAAATAGTATGTTTAATGTAATTTAGCTTGAAAGTGGTGATTTTCCTTGAAAATGTTACTTGACAGTTTCAAGCTAAATCTAATAGTGAAGGTTTCCCTTGAAATGAACACATGTTTATTTCAAGCTAAATCTAAGGTTTCCCTTGAAATGGTCATGACATTTTCAAGCTAAACCTCAACACTATAAATAGAGTTCAAGCTAAATCACTTGAAGACTTTTGCCATTTTAGAGATTTGAAGAGCTCTAGTTCTAGAGAGAGAAACTAGAGAGAGAAAGTCTCTAAGTGATTCAAGTGATTGTACAATTTCAGATCTTATATAGAATCACGTTTATATTACGTCTTGTGTGTTTCGGTCGCGTTCGTGTACGGATTCCGCACGTTTCACGTTCGTTTAGCAATCGTTTCGGAGTCAAACCGGTCCTAACAAGTTCAAATGTTTAACATGGAACTCAACAGTCCATGTCCCACAACGACCTCGACCTCCTGTGCAAGCTCCATCTAAGCACCTAACGACCTGCAAGGCATATAGTAACGAATCAACAACAAAGTTGGACGAGTTCACAGTTGGGTGTTCGTTTTAAGTTGTTTAAAAAACGTAGGTTTCCTTTAGCTGGCTTACTTGTCGTGGGGGTTACCCCATAGTTGAAAAACATGATTAACCATTTCCTTTTACTCTGGCTCCCAGCCGTGGGGGATACCCCATGAATATCCCACTAGACCCGTTACCATATCGACTACTGACTGAAAAAGTTGGGTGCCCTAAGTCAATGTCTATCATCATTGACGTGCCTAGATCCATTAGTCCACTCCCGTCCTCGGCGGCACGGTGTGAGGCTTGTCAAACCTAATAGCGCTATTTAACTAATGACCCGTTCGCCATTGGCCCGGCGATTAAGTCGAAATAAAAATGAGGGACTTAATGTCACACCCCAACCGATGGCGGAATCATCGGGGCGCGGCACTAGGCGAATCAAATTGCTAAAGAGAATCCATAACAACTATGTTGCGATAATATTTAATACATTCGTTATCCCATACTAACAAATAATACAATCACATAAGTTATCACAGATTTCTTGTCCTCTCGAACAATACAAATCCGAAAACCTAGATTTTAGTTGAGTTTCTAGACTTCCTAGCTTGATTTGAAATAGTCTGGGATCTAACTTGCAACATACGTTAAAATATTTGTCAATACAAAAGTATTGGCGAGTATATAGGTTTGATATGTATAGCTTAATAGATAAAAGTGTAGCGAATTTCCACATGCATAAACGTAACGCACGACATATATACTCACAAAGCTGATACTACCAACTAAGTCCTCGATGCTCAAATATGCGATGGCAAACTAGACCCCGTCGGGCGCAATAGTACTATACTAGTCATGGTGGGACGTCGCGAGTATAAGCCCTAGCACATATGCAACTAGCATCACATATATCTATGCATAACAGTTATTCGCAAGTGATAATTCGATTGATTGAATAATTCGTTCGATAAGTTTGATTTGCTAGAAACGTATGTTACACCCCAAATCACGATTAAAAAGGGCTCAAGTATACTCACAGTGCGTAATTGGCAAGTAAACACAACTTGATTTGGATCGATTGCGAGTACGTCTGCGTTAATCATTGAAGAATAGAGTAAACGATGTACGGTTAAGCGAGAATAGCCTTGAAAAGTCATTTATTTGGTCAGATGGTGCTCATCCGTCCGGATGACATGTTATCCGTCCGGATGACATGTTATCCATCCGGATGACGTGTTTCCGTCCGGATGACATGTGATCCGTGCGGATGACACGTCTGTTTCGCATTCTGAACACTGTTTTTGAGTGTTTACCGGAAGGAATACGTGCGGAGTTACCGGGACAGTGTAATTTCGCACTAACACTTGAAATTCCATCAGTTCCGGCCTGCTCTAACGGCCGGGAATCACCCCGCTCCATCAGGAATGGCCGTTCTTGATAGTTTCTCCGGTTTAGCTCGAAATCGCACAGTTCCTTGGTTGAATACATAGATTTAGGTGAGATTCGTTACCAAAACATGCGGAAATCACTCAGATCTGAGGCGCTTATGGTGGGATGAGGTCACAACTTGAAGTTCATATGAACTCTTGGCGACATCACCTTAAAACACCTCAAAATCAATAGATTTCACGGTTAAAAATTGAGTTTTAAAAGATAGAATGATGTAGAATTGAGTGTAGATCGTAGAAGTATAAGTTTTAGGTTGAAATCTTACCAGAATCGCGAGGAATCGAGAGAAAAGGCTCCTAGAGCATGTTTGGTCGAGTGGGAGCTGTCACATCACTGTTAGAGTGATGTGACTTGCTATTTATAGGCAACAGAGGGCTGAAGTGGATTTTGGGTCGGATGGCCCATCCGTCCGGATGGCTATCCGTCCGGATGGCCACTCCGACGCGATGGATTTCTCCGTTTTTGCGCGTTGCGATCGACTTTGAAGTGCGTGCTTTTTATATTATTATTATTATATATACCTATAGATATCACTAGGGGTCGCATTTACGTATCCATAATCCACAGTTTCGATAATTACATCCGGTTTTCGTTTCGAGTATGCGATTATTAGCGACGTTTCACGGCCATCAAGGAGGGTAGTATAGGTCCTTTCTTGATGTCATCGTGAACGTTATTGTGTTTTGTGCCACAAAGACTGACGGGGTACCACTCACTCGTATTGTCATCATCGTCACGACGACTAGAGTTATAGCACTCACCCGAGAGTCTTTGTTGGCGTTAATTATCTGCGTTTTGACACATCATGGTCACCGAGGAGGGTAGAATAGGTCCTCACTCAATGTCTTCGTGAGTGTTAGTGTTTGTGGTGTGGTATAGTATAGCGATATTGTATTTCGAAAATATGCGATTATCCTCCGAATAGCGATATATGCGATATAGTTACATTATGATCCGAATCTCTGGTGCTAGGCGTAACGTGTATAACGAGTAGTAACCACGCACAAAAGTGCGGGTTGTTACAGTCTCCCCTACTTTAGGAAATTTCGTCCCGAAATTAATCCATTAGGTAGGCTTTTGAGAGTTGGTCCTGTATAAGGAGCGATACAGCGAGTGATTTGACCGAGAGTTGACAAGCGAGAGTGCTTCGACTGAGAGAGATCGATTGTATTAGCGAGAAGGCGATGTAAAAGACAGAAGTAATATTCCACGTGTTGGCGTTCCAAAGTACCTCGTGTCGCGAAGAATTCGTTTGTTCGATGTGATTGCAATTTTAAGGGACTTAAAGGTTTCTCATAACGTAGGGTTAACTGAGTCGATTGTAACCAATGTTGCAAGAAAGTTCAGGTTTTAAACATTTTAAGGAATTCGAAAATGAAAACTGGGGTTACGGAAACTCTCCTAGGACCTGGGTTCAATGCTGAACTCGATGTCGACCCAACGTCTTAAGAAAGATTTCGTTTTGATATTGCAAAAGTTTTTAAAGAAAAACTGGACTTATGAGACTTCCCTTGGGCATGGAGTTAAGCTGATTCGATGTTACCTCCACATTGTGAGGAAATTTCCCTTGTCCAATGGTTTTAATAAAAATTTTATAAAAATCAGTTTTTAACAGTTTGAAAAGTTAATTAACATCGAGCCCCACTTGGCACTTTCTCACGAAAGTTTGGTAATATGGTTAAAACACTTATATATAGGAAGTACCAACGGCGTATCCACCATGTTTCTCCATATCACTTCCGTTTCGTGAGGCGGTGTCCTGTGGGCCGTTATGACACAAATAGATTTCCGCTACCTCGGTCCAATCGATAGGAAGTTGGACCAAGTTGAAGATAGAATCAAATAGGTTAAACAAGCGAGTTGAATTGCGAGCGTTGCTATAACAGCGTGCGCGAGTAGCCTGGTGACACGAAATGCTTATGCGTCGTGTCTGGTTAGGCGTCGAGCGGTAGACGATAAGCGATTAGCGCGATGTCGATTAGATTCCACATTGAACCCGCATGGCACGTTTCCACGAGAGTTTGCTAACATGGTGAAACACCACGTTTAACCAGGCCAGTTTTGCCTCGTGAAGCGATGTCATGCGTGTTATTATCACACAGGTTGTACCAAACGAGCGAATAAACGGTAGATTATACACGATAAGCGATGAGCGATTAGGTGATTTAGCGAATAACGCAACACCAACCATGACGAAGATGATAAACGAGTTACGATGAGTGGCAGTTGTTGCGTTGCAAGCGATGGAGGTATGCGCAATTTTTGCGGTTCGATTCGATTGATTTACACCACAGAGGTTAACTGACATCAGACCCCACATGGCCTTTTTCCACGAAAGCCCGCCGATATGACTAAAACACCTTGCTTTAATCATATGAGCTTCATCTCGTGAAGCGAGGTCATGTGTGCTAACTTAACACAAACACCACAGATAACGGTAGGCGACAGCGATATATTGATACACAGCAAGCGATATAGGTTCACATAATAAGCGATAGAGATTGCGAGATACACATGACAAGCGATTGCGATTAGTCGAGTTTTGCTTCGAATAAGCTTAACGTTACGTTGCGTCGCATCACGGCTATTGAGGAGGGTAGAATAGGTCCTCACTCAACAATACCGTGAGCGTTTATGTACTTGATGAGATTCGTTGCAACAGACTTACGACCAGTCTTGGATCGATGCTGTTGCCCTGCGAGGTAGACTCTCCAGAGTCCATCGATGAGGCGATTGCATTGCATTTGCAGACTTATGACAAGTCTGGTGATGGTACGATTTAGTTGTTACGCCTTGCGATTGAGTGTAGTGTGTTGAAAATAATCACAATAGTATAATAGGTCTAATAACGTTCAACTCCACGTGGCACTTTCTTCACGGAGCTTCGGTAGTATGATAAAGCACACCTTGCTTGACCCCTACTATTTAGATCCTGTGGTTTGGTGTCATACTTCGTCGTAACGCTTATGGCACCTTAGAATTTACTACGATCTCTGTGCACTGACCCAAATAATCCCGTGTGCACCCGTGATTATTCGTTCCTTGCACGTTTATCGTACCTCGTTCTAAGAGTGTAGTGAGGGTAAAACACATTATTTCGTGATATAGTATATAGTACGTGTGTGAATTTAGTCTAAGTGCGACGACTAGAGTGTGATAGAGAAAACGAAAACGGGAGTTAATGTTACGCATAGTGGCAACATCGAGTAATAGAGTAGGTTCAAAACTTAGAAATTAATGCCGAACATCGTATCATTACAACTTTATCCTACGCTTGCTAGATGTTGATAATGAAGACTTCTGCTGGAGCTGTTGTTGTTGTACTCAAGTTCGTGGTTCGATGCGGCAGTTGCGGGTGAAGTGACCGTAACGGTTGCAGTTATTGCAATAGCGACAGTCAGCCCCAACTGGGTGATGATAGGTACATGAGTAACACTGGGGATGAGCTCCAGTGTAGGCTTGTTTTGGAAACATCGGAACTGCTTGAAGAGGCTTCGGTTGTGACAGTTCAGTGGTTGACGAATTTGGGCTTGAAATCTTTCGTTTGCGGTTGGTTTTGTCGGTGTGTTGCGAAGAGGTGTCGTCGTTGGAAGGTACGTCTAAGGACTCCCTTATAGAATCCTTGGTCGAGTTGTCAGAAGATCCGTTGGCAGATTTGTCAGAAGAATCGGCAGCAGATTCGTCAGAAGAATCGTTAGCAGATTCGTCAAGTGAATCGTCAGCAGATTCGTCAGAAGAATCGTCAGCAGATTTGTCAGAAGAATCGTTAATAGGATCACCTGAAGGATTAGTGGCGATTTCTTGATAAGCTTGCTTGACAGTATTCTTTGAGAAGAACCCTTCCACGAGTCGTTTGTTGTTGATTTCTGCGGCTAAGCGGTAGGTTTCTTCGATGGTAGCAGGTCTTGCAGCTTCGACAAAATCACCCACACACTCAGGCAAGCCGCGAATGTACTTCAAAATGGCTTTTTCTGAAGTGTTGACTTGACTTGGGCAGATTATGCTAAGCTGTTTGAACCTTGCGGTGTAGCCAGCGTTGTCACTTTCGACTTGCTTGATTTTCCAAAATTCGTCTTCCAATTTCTGAATTTCGTGAGGAGGACATTACTCTTTCTTCATGAGCTCTTTCAGCTCATCCCAAGAGAGAGCGTAAGCTGCAGAGATTCCACGCTTGTTACGTTCGGCGGTCCACCAGTCGAGTGCTCGTGATTGAAATACTCCGGTAGCGCAAGTTGTACGGAAACTATCGGGACACCCACTTTGACGAAGGGTAACTTTGATAGAATCGCAAGTGATAATTCGATTGATTGAATAATTCGTTCGATAAGTTCGATTTGCTAGAAACGTATGTTACACCCCAAATCACGATTAAAAAGGGCTCAAGTATACTCACAGTGCGTAATTGGCAAGTAAACACAACTTGATTTCAATCGATTGCGAGTACGTCTGCGTTAATCATTGAAGAATAGAGTAAACGATGTACGGTTAAGCGAGAATAGCCTTGAAAAGTCATTTATTTGGTCGGATGGTGCTCATCCGTCCGGATGACATGTTATCCATCCGGATGACATGTTATCCATGCGGATGACATGTGATCCGTGCGGATGACATGTGATCCGTGCGGATGACACGTCTGTTTCGCATTCTGAACACTGTTTTTGAGTGTTTATCGGAAGGAATACGTGCGGAGTTACCGGGACAGTGTAATTTCGCACTAACACTTGAAATTCCATCAGTTCCGGCCCGCTCTAACGGCCGGGAATCACCCCGCTCCATCAGGACTGGCCGTTCTTGACGGTTTCTCCGGTTTAGCTCGAAATCGCACAGTTCCTTGGTTGAAAACATAGATTTAGGTGAGATTCGTTACCAAAACATGTGGAAATCACTCAGATCTGAGGCGCTTATGGTGGGATGAGGTCACAACTTGAAGTTCATATGAACTCTTGGCGAGATCACCTTAAAACACCTCAAAATCAATAGATTTCACGGTTAAAAATTGAGTTTTAAAAGATAGAATGATGTAGAATTGAGTGTAGATCGTAGAAGTATAAGTTTTAGGTTGAAATCTTACCGGAATCGCGAGGAATCGAGAGACAAGGGTCCTAGAGCGTGTTTGGTCGAGTGGGAGCTGTCACATCACTGTTAGAGTGATGTGACTTGCTATTTATAGGCAACAGAGGGCTGAAGTGGATTTTGGGTCGGATGGCCCATCTGTCCGGATGGCTATCCGTCCGGATCGCCCATCCGTCCGGATCGCCCATCCGTCCGGATCGCCCATCCGTCCGGATGGCCACTCCGACGCGATGGATTTCTTCGTTTTTGCGCGTTGCGATCGACTTTGAAGTGCGTGCTTTTTTTATATTATTATTATATATACATATAGATATCACTAGGGGTCGTATTTACTTATCCATAATCCACTGTTTCGATAATTACAGCCGGTTTTCGTTTTGAGTATGCGATTATTAGCGACGTTTCACGACCATCAAGGAGGGTAGTATAGGTCCTTTCTTGATGTCATCATGAACGTTATTGTGTTTTGTGCCACAAAGACTGACGGGGTACCACTCACTCGTATTGTCATCATCGTCACGACGACTGGAGTTATAGCACTCACCCGAGAGTCTTTGTTGGCGTTAATTATCTGCGTTTTGACACATCATGGTCACCGAGGGGGGTAGAATAGGTCCTCACTCAATGTCTTCGTGAGTGTTAGTGTTTGTGGTGTGGTATAGTATAGCGATATTGTATTTCGAAAATATGTGATTATCCTCCAAATAGCGATATATGCGATATAGTTACATTATGATCCGAATCTCTGGTGCTAGGCGTAACGAGTATAACGAGTAGTAACAACGCACAAAAGTGCGGGTTGTTACACTTAATGATAGAGTTTTTGGTCTAGTAAAAATGTTGTCACCCTTCAATTAAGAGGGTAGAGTTACGTATTCTAACCAAGAGAATACGTAGGTTTCCTTTCAATCAATTACCCATTCCCAACCACCGAGAATCCCATGCCTTGTAGAAAGTGTGAACTCACCTTAGGTTAGCTCGGCAGATACACAAAAAGGTCACTTGAGCTATATGGGGTCAACCACGTCCTAACATGGTTACCATACAAGTCAGGTCTAGGTTCATGTAGTGCACGTAGGTTTACACATAAGCTAACAGGTTACGAACATGTAATGATCATGGCAGGCACGTAGAACACGTTAACACATTAACAGTAGCAGTCATGCACACATCATGTCCAAACTTATGCGGCTCAAATGATTGGGCTCGCACAAGTTCAACGGCCCAATAATCTTGTGCGATTCAATAACTGAAGCCCACTAAACCTTCAGCCCAACCTGTTGTGTGTCCAGCACAATCTTATGCGACTCACGACGGGTTGTGCGATCTAGAACGTACCCGGCCCAACAACAAAAGAAGTCCAAAACTCATACGGCCCAAACAAATAAACAAACACTTATCTTGTGCGGTCCAATGGACTTGTGCGATCCGGAACAGCTTGTGTGACTGGATTTTGGGCTACTCGGCCCAACAGCTTAAACAGTTATGTGGCCCAACATCTTGTGAGATCAGCACAACCTTGTGCGATTCACAAGATGTTGTGCGACTAGGCTTGAAGGGGTTGTACAGTGTGCCTAACCAGTTGTACCCTAACATATCTTGTGCGACTGGCCTTGTACGATTAGTTTTAGGTTTCCTAAAATCATGCAATCTATTCTAACTGTTTCCTATTTCTCATCCATTCGATCAAATCAACACTAACAGTTTCCAATCATACTATAATCGATCAAACTAAGGTTTTAACATCAAATTCCTATGAACCCTAATCATATTCAAAACATAAACAACAACCATAACATTTAAACACATTAACACGGCTCATGTTCTTGATTACTAGCATGCATCCTAACATAACACCACAACAATCATCCGAATATAGGCACATCACAGCCGATTAACATATGTTCGGTTCAATATATATGTGAGCCGATTAGCATATTAACACACCTTGTTTCATCAATAATCAAATTAACATTCTAGCTAGTCGTTTGTACCAAATCTCATGAACACATAACATCAATGATTCTATTAGCAAGAACCCTAACTATTGTACAAGATCATAACAATCACAATATCAATTAACATGCAATCATAGTAATCAGAACATCATGTATTATGCAAACAATAGTGAAACACTAACCGGATTTGATGTTTGGAACGAAGAAGACTTCGAACGAGGAGGAGGGCTGCCGTCGGTCTTAGAAGGAGAGGGAGAGAGAGAGTAGGGTTTGTGTATGTTGTGTGATTTTCAAATAATGAGGAGTATACACCCTCCTCATGGGTTATGCGTGTAAAGGGAGTGGGCCGAACCCATCATGGGCTGCCCTTGGTTCGAATATAAAGAGCGTGGCCCGAATAGGCTTGTGCGATTGGACTAGTGTTGAGTTTTCAAGATTACCATGCACTTTTACACATAACACAAATTCACATAACATGAAACATTTAATCATTCATTAAAACCACATATCAATTAGTCACATAGAGTTCATACAGGTTAAATCAAAATACAAAGGAAGGTTCTAAAATACGAGTTGTCACAGATAACTATTCTGGTCAAGGCGGGCATGGTTTGTTCGGTTGATAAGGAAAGTTGCCTCGTTCTAATAGATTAAAAGAAGGATCGTTCTAATAGATTAAAATAAGGGGTTTACGGTGTTTTGGTAGGTTGAAAGAGGTGAATGGTCCTTGTTTTTCCATGATGTGACAAAACAAGGATCGTTTTAATCATCACAGAAGGCGTGTCGGGTTTGTATTTCCCATATCCACTGTTTCCGTATACAAAACGGATGCGGTTTCCATATTCAATCTTCATTGCTTCATTAAAACTACAACACACGATAAGTTTACACTTTATAGTGTGTGATTTGACCAGTTGTCAAATTCATTACGTGCATTCATATTGTTGGACTTCTTATTCCAAATGCAGTTGTAGGATCCGTACTTAAAGGTCTCTCTAAAATGCTTGGAAAATTGCATCAACTCTCCTATATCAACATACTCTTCTCTAGACGCTTAGTTGTTATGAATGACAACTTGAGGGGTCTAGTTAACTTTCAGATTCAGATTCAGGAAGCAGATGATTTGTCAAAAGACATGGTCAATGTAGTAAAATGTGAGCTTTTACACCAACCATATCGAGATACTTTGTGTTAGTTTGATTTGAATTTTGAAAGTTTGAAGCAAGTGTCTGTCTATTCAATTGAGATGAAAGATGACCGAATAGAGATCTGAACCAACCGAAATCCACAAATTCCAACAAATTGCATCAGGAAGCTCAACTTGAACGGACGATATGTATCTTCTATCATGCGACGGACCCAATTCTTGCTCAACTCTTGTTGGCCCGTATCACTAGTTTTAGGTTTTGTTATTTTTAACAAAGCGGCCTCGGCTGCATGAAGATTTGCATTCTCTTTGGTATCAGAAGAGCGGGATGCGATAAATGTACCATCCATATTGACACTTGCAATGATTCTATTGTTAAGCTTCTGAACCAACCGAAATCCACAAATGTACCATCCATATGGACACTTGCAATCATTCAAGTGAGTCCTATGAAAATAAGGATTACGAGTGTTATAGACTCGTTCAAAGCCGTTTAATGAAATCGAAGCTGTTATTTATGTTGATCAGTACTTCCGAGACGATTCGAGTGAGTCATATGAAAACAAGGATCGTTCTAATAGATTAAAGAGAATAAACCATTTTTTACCCATAGTATACGAGCCGTATAATATTATATGGCCCGTATACAAGCATCGTATACATTGTATACGATCGGGTAAAAAAATTTTCACTTGGTGTATACGGCCGCATAACAGTATACGGCCCGTATTCATAGGGTAAAAAATGGTAAAAATCTCTTTAATCTATTAGAACGATCCAAAAAATGAAGAACAAAGCCTATTTTCAAAACACAGGTAGATAAAGTCAAATGTGATCAAACTTAGACATCAGACGTAAATCTTGAAGCAAATATGTGGTTCCCAATTGGTTACAGAAACCACTAACAGACATGTCGTGCATTGTTTAAATCAGAATCAGGTTCTCAAGAATTGTTGTCTGACTAGTGAAGTTAATTCAAATGAAATTATAACATCACCGAAGCTGCAGAATTCTCAGCATCCTTAACCTTCGACCTCTCATTTCCTTTCGCAAAATAAGTTGCATCAGGAAGCTCAACTTGAACGGACGATATGTATCTTCTATCATGCGACGGACCCAATTCTTGCTCAACTCTTGTGGGCCCGTATCATACAGTGCTGTAATAGGTTGTGGTTCAGCCAAAATGACATCTAGCATTACTAACGGTTCAAGTAAGTGTCTAAAAATCTGAAAATTCAGGTTCACCTTGTTAGTTTCATTTAATATTAAATATAATTACAGAATCTTATTGAACGTAAACAAACCATCCATGTATCTTGCAAGTTAAATCCACAATCAACGTATACAGGTGCAAGAGAATGGCGAGTTATTTCAGTTATTTCTGTTGATCCACAAATTCCATCGAATTGTGTCTAATGCAAGGATCTTCGTGCATTGTTTAAATCAGAATCAGGTTCTCAAGACAAGGATCGTTCAGATAGATTAAAGAGAATAAACCCTCGTTTCTTCATCTTCATCTTCAAGAACAATGATGAACAGATGATGTTTTTTTCGCAGAACCGTTGGTATATGTCGACCACAACGAGAACAGTGCAACGACAGTTGAGTCTCCTCCTTCGTGGTATATGTGCTTGTGCTATAGTTAAACAGACTCTTTCACTCAAAGTTAATATTCACTGTGGTGGATGCAAGCATAAAGTTAGAAAAATACTCAAGAAGATTGAAGGTACCAGTACCTAGAGAGAGAGAAAGAGAGATAAAGTGAATTTGCGTACACAACTGAAGGTTCAGTGCATGAAAAGTTTCTTACGAAATGTACGTGACAAAACAAGTATGTTGGGAATTAAACACATGTACGTGACAAAACAAGGATCGTTCTAATAGATTAAAGAGAATAAACCAAGTACAAATCATTTCCTTTCTGAATCTGAATCTGAATCTGAATGTTAACTTTGACTCATAAACCCTTAAATCCCAACGCTTCTCTAAAAAAATTTGTTTCATTCCTTTTCATAAGGTAAAACCGGTTGCAACATCAAGGGTTGTTTTTCACCCTGTGTGAGCATTGGAAGCCCGACAAACAGTCTTGCAATTACGTCTTCAATCAAGACCGGATTGTTAATTTTAATGATGATTCGAAACATTCGGAATAACTAGCAGAAGAACCCGACACGTCTTCTATGATGATTCGAAACATTCACGAACCACAATGGACTCATACTCATACTACTCACCCTCCCCTGAGGGAAAGTTTTCCCGACGACTCAAGATAAAGCAGTTGGTTTGTGTTCATATCAGCGTTGTTTATCACCCTGTGTGAGCATTTTAAGCCCGAACACTAGCATAAGAACTCGACACGTCTTCTATGATGATTCGAAACATTCACGAACAACAATGGACTCAGGCTCATTGTTGCGAATTTCGTTTCTTCGGTACAGGCTGATGAAACCGAAGCTGTTAGTTCGGTTGTTCAGTACTTTCGAGACGACGCGGCTTCTCCTTACAACTCTCATCAAATGCCTCACCCTTCCTTTTATTCTGTAAATATTAAATAAAGAATAACACCATGCCCGTAACCCCGCGTTGATAGCTTCCGTTTTATTACAGTCATAAGACGCGGCTTTTTATTCTTCAATCTTTGTTACTTGTTAATGTTTTATTTTTTTCTACTTTTAGAAAGGTTTGACCACCTCACGAATGTAAAATGTCTCGTGTGATTGACACCTTAAATCCCTTAAATACTTTGAGAAAAATCTAATTTTCGAAGAATACGGGCCGTATAACAGTATACAGCCCGTATACACCGTTCGTATACATTGTATACGACCAGGTAAATTATTTACACATGGTGTATACGGGCCGTATAATGTTATACGGTCCGTATGGAATTAAAAAAACTGACAAAGTCTGCTGGCACAGACTTTGTTAGTTTTTTAAATTCTATACGGGTCGTATAACATTATACGGCTCGTATACACCATGTGTAAATAAGTTTTTACCATGTGTTAATATTAGGACCCTTATTTAATTGAAACAGAGAAAGAAAATATAATGATTTTTAGTGTAATGTAAGATTAAAAATCCGTCAGTGATACAAATTTGTCATTAAAAAAAAGATGGAAAGGATGTGAATGCTGTAAGATTAAAAATCCGCCAGTGATACAAATCTGTCTATTATAATAAAAGAAACCAATAAGTGACACGTGTCATTCATTGAAGGCGTCTACATTTTGTAATTTCCTGCCTTTTCATACTTATCTGATATCAATTAATTAAATAATAAATAATCAATTAATATTAAATCTTATCTTACTTTGAATGTCAGATAGAATCATTCTATTTTTTCTAATAATATATTATCTTCAAATTTAAGTTATAAATTAAAGATATCTTTTAAATAATAACACAAAACAATAATCTTAAACTTAAAAGAACAATAATACGCTCATATAAAAAATTTAAAGTACAAACAAAATTTACAAAATAACTATTAGACACTAGTATTATGCCCCCCGCACGCGTTGCGGCACGCTAAACCATGAACTACTCGGTACACATACATGTGATCTCTAAATAACTAATGGTAAGTGCAAAAGAGCTCGTAAATTGTTATTAAAGACAGCTTTGAAAGCTATTCGAATAGTCTCTTTTTAGCAGGTTATTTTCAATTGTGTTGTAGAAGTTTCATAACTGTTACCATGTTTCTTTCAGTTTCTTTTAACTTGACATGGTTCACTGTCTCCAAATGACATGTAGATATACAATAGATTATTGACGCAAGAATCATGTAGACTATAAACGTTTATTGAAGTGTATAAAATAAAATCACAATTAAAGTTTGCAATAAGTTTTAACCACATCACTCACTATAAAGTGCAAGTATGGTATCAGCAGTCCCAGTATCAGTAGCAAAAATCCAACCAAAATTCCCAAGAAAATAAAGGGAATACCAATGGTAATTGTAAAAACACTAACCCATCAGTGCCTTAACCTGCTGCTCTGTGTAAGCGCTTACAAAGAACCATCAACATCGCAACTTCCACCTGCAAATCAGACCGTTTACAAACCGGTAAAACAAAGAACAATGCTGATTATAAATTAGAAAAAAAAGATATCACGAAAAAAGGACAAATACCTATGTCTAAACGAACCGTGCTACACGGCTGGGATGGTATTTCTTTAGTCTTTACCTTAAATTTGGCGGTTAGATTACATTATTACAAATTTAAATATTATTAACACTTACATGTTTAGTTGTAGTAAGCAAAAGAGATAATACTCACATGTCTGTATTTTGACATCTTCTACGTATTCTGGTGAAAACAATTGCATACAATGCTTTTTGTGAGATTGGCATGGGGCTTCGATCTCGGTTTTCTTACTTGGGCCTTCTTCTGTGTCAGATAGAAACAAAAACAAATTGTTTTGCAGATTTTTTATATATTATAAAGGGGTTCCAATCCGTAAAGCAAAGAAAGTGTAAGGTGGTAATCTACGAAAAAAGAATGAAATAGGTAGATAGCGCATACTCCCTAATGATTTTTAGGACTTCTTAAAATCTTGTTATCTTTCTTTCTCATGGCTCCAACAAAGTAATATTTCCAAGCTCACATAACCAGCCATACTATCTTTTCATGTAAAGTTAATTCCTAAAATACCAAAGTACTCTAATGTTTATTCAGTATTAGTTGTATACTTAATTCTGGTTCATTTGTTACACCACAAAACAGAGCGCAAGAGAACACAACACTATAAAGCTAGACATAATAGCATGATCGGAACATATTAGAAACATGCAAATGCAAAATTGAAGCAATCAAATGCGTGAAGGAACGAACCTTGATCACAGTTGATGAAGAATCCATGTGAAGAAATGAAGCCCCAAAGAAAAAAATTCGGTCAAATGATTATCAAATAAAAGAACGAAAACTCAATCTGATTGTATTTTGTAGACCAACAGCTACTCATGCCATAGACCACCTCCTGCCGCCGCCCTCCACCATCGTCTGCTATCATCATCAGCCTAAAAATGTACGAAAATGTTACATTCGACACTTTGGCAGCGACAATGGTTCCATTTGAGCCTCGAGACTGTGTCTCTCTCTCCCTTCCCACCACCGCCGTAATCGCTCTTGATGCGTGTGAGTGTCGTAGGTTTTTAATGTATATTTTAAGCCCTTTTACACTTTTTAGTCAAGTTTTAAATTTATAAAACACGATATTTACTAACACTAAACACACATATGGGCAAGTGCACCCATCGTGAGCGTAGTATAGTGTTGGTAAGATACCGATGTCGTCCAAGGACACAAGAGCTTTTAGTACCGGTTTATCCTCAACGTCTAATCAAATCAAAAGTTTAGAAAAATGTTTTAAACTAGAAAAATAAAACTAACTAAAATGCTGAAAAAATAAAATAAAAATAAAAACAGATAGACAAGATGAATCACTTGGATCCGACTCGTGTGTAGTGTAACCTTTGATTATTTCCGTACTTTTGCACTTTTTAAGAGATTATCTTAGTTATTGTAGTAGGCCCTTCTTTTGAAGGTGAGGTTACCCTCAACCCAGTAGTTTGAGTCAGCACGGATACAATCCTAAAGGGTCGGATTATTGAAAGATAATTAATTAAGTTATTAATGCATAATGTGGTAGGCCCCTCTTTTGAAGGTGACGTTACCCTCGGCTAAGTAGTCTGAGTCAGCAGGGATACAGTCCTAAGTAGCCGGGTTAAAGTTTTAATAGTAGCTTACATATGAGGGGATCAAAGAGTTTAGACCCCTGCCATGCAATAACTGTGGGTATTGAAGGAGGTCCTACTAAATTTGACCCAGGTCCTTGCAGGATCTATACACTGAACAAGGCAAGACTCTTACCAAACCGTTCCCTTAACCCCCGACCAGGTAGCCAACATACCTCCATATAGACCGTGGTGATATGAACGGTGAAAATCTTTTATTTTATATAGACAGTGAAATAATGCCAAGACACCACGGACAAACGATAAGGAAGAATCACCTTCAACATAAGAAACTAGTTATTAAAGTCATTAATACATAACCAAATAAAAAGTGCGAAAAAATTAAAAATAAAAAGTATTACACTAGACACTTGTCTTCACCAAGTGATGTAAGAGACTTAGGCAAACATGGCCTTTGATTGTCAAGAACTCTTACGATCAATCTTGGATCCCGAAACGACTCATACACTCTACGATGGATGATGGTGTTGTGATGGTGGTGGAGGGTGGGTGAAGTGTGAGAGAGGTGGTGTGCCAAGGGATGGTTTGCAAGTGAGCCAAGCATCCCTATTTATAGCCTGAACAGCAGCTCGGGCACGGCCCCGTGTCCACCCTTCTTCTCTTTCTTCATTAATTGCAGTTTGTCTGCATTAGTTGACCACGCCCCCGTGTCCGCTGGGCACGACCCCGTGTGCAGAAGCATATCTGTACTATCAAGATTTCCCCAGATTCTGCGAATCTTAGAGTTGACCACGGCCCCGTGTCTGCCGGGCACGCCCCTGTGGTGGGTGATAGAAGCTTCTACAACTTTGTCTTTTCTGCAGACACTTGGGCACGCCCCCGTGCTCATTGAGCACGAGGCGTGTTTAGCCTTCTGTTCTCTTGTTTTTGCTTGGGAAGATGCTGTCGGGGGGTCGGGCATGCCACGTTTATTCCTTTTCTTGTATTTATATTAGATTTAGCTGCCTTTTTGCTTCTTTTGTTCATTTGAGCTCATTTAATCCTGAAAATACAAAAGGAAGACAAAAACATACTTTTTCCAACATTAGTACTAAAAAAAGGTTAGTTTTATGCCACATTTGATGTAATTTATATGTTGCATTTTGCACACATCACTCTCTTGGCACTTGCTTCGTCTCGTTGAAATCGAAGGCCACAGTCGACGCAACAACCTTATTTATGGTCTTTAAGCAGCACCGCCTTGTGTGAATAGACCTTGGACAAAGAGAAATAGTTATAGGGATTTTACCTTGGACAAAGAGAAATAATTAGAATTAACGTGCCTAATTCTTTTATCAAACAAACTGTATAAATAGAACTCCAAGAATAATTTTTTTTAGGCTTGGCCCAATGTGTAGAAGTAGATACCCATCTAATAAATCAATTTTGGCACATCAAAAATTTGAACTCATGAGCCTGAAATACCCCTTTGCGTTCTATGCGGCTGCTCCCAACTATACGCATACGCAACATCCATTTTTAATCTTCTACTATTAACTCAAGTGATTTCATGATAGCATCTACCATATCAAGTTTATACAATCCAGTAATCCTATAATTAAATTCTATCGTTATGTTTGGGTTTAACAATATATGATAGCCATCAACAATGAAATTTGATTTATGTTAAGCCATTCATTCTTGACTTTGTTGGTCAACATTTCTTTTATCAAATAACTGTACTTTAAAAAAATTCCCAAAAAACCATGTTCAAAACTCATGTGCTTACCAGAATCAAGGTTGCCAAATATCAAGTGTTTATAAAGAAATCATACAAAAGTCCATCACACCTTGGCCGCTGTGAAACCCAGTGCTTCACCGTCACCAACCTACCCTAGACCCTTAATCAACATATCTTCTAATTTCTTGACCAAAATAAAAAAATCCATACCTATTTATCTCTGTTCCCCTATGAATAAGATAAGATATAGAAAAGTTGACCCATCGCCGGAATCCATTGAATCCTAGCTCCCAAGTCACCGTTGATTCCTCACTTTACTAAACACTCGGGTTGCTCGATCTACCCATGCAACACCTCATCATCGCTCGATTGGATTCTTCTCCCAAGTCACCGTTGATTCCTCATCATCGCTCGATTGGGGATGCCAGGAAAACGACGAAACTACCTTAGGCCGACTTCCTCCCTGTTGTCAGAAATCACAGGCCGCTGCTTATGTGAAGCAGTCGCCAACAGAGAGCAAGAATAAGGATAGAGAGAGTGTGAAGGAGAACCAGCGATGATGGCACATGAGATGTAAAGATGGTGTCAGGCATTGAGGAATCTTGAAGGGTTTATCCTGGACAACTAAAACACCACCGACCTTTATCTTTAAGATTATATAAATTAGATCAAACTTTCAAAAAAACACTAATTAGGAAGAGAAGCTAATAATATAATTTTGTTTTTGATTTTTCAAATTGAGGTTCTAATCAATTCGAATTAAACTTAACCAAGTTTGTGATTTGATTCGAATTAAACCGAACCAAATTTATGATTTTTTAAACGAATCCAATAGCATATTATTTACTATACAAAATTACATTTATTTAGCCCGTGTAATACATGGTGTTTTTAAAGATATAACTTTTTTATTATTTAGTATATATTCGTCCCGCATGCGGTATACAAGGTTACAAAATTACATTTATTTAATCCTTTAATACACAGTGTTTTTAAAGATATAATTTTTTTTATCATTTAGTATATATAATTATATTTATTCAACCTGTACAATATACAAATTTTTATTATTTAGTATATAAAATTACATTTATTCAGTACAATACATGGGGTTCTTAGAGATATAATTTTTTTATTATTTAATATATAAAATTACATTTGTTCAACTCGTGTAATAAACGAGATTTTTAAAGAATAACTGTTTTAATTTAGTATATAAAATTACATTTATTCAACCCGTGTAATATACGGGGATCTAACCTAGTTTGTCATTAAAAAAATGGAAAGGATATGAATTCTCTAAGTCATGTAATTCTTTTTTATATTTTCACATAAAATACTCAAACAAACACATTTAAAAAAAAGAGAAAATTTCACTTTTTGTCCTTTATTTTTGCGCTGAATTTTGAAACGTGTCCTTTAAAAGTTTTAGTTTCAATTTATGTCCAAAAAACACATGTTTTATATCACTTTATGTCCTTTACACCAAACTGAGTTAAATAATTCAGTTAGGTTTATTTAATGCAAGTGTATTATTGGTATTTCATCTTATTTATTTTGTTTTTAAAATAAATCAAAACAATTAAAGGTGGGACCCACTTTACAAAGTTTCAAGGCTTCATCTTTCCCACACCCCCATGTTTTCCGGTCATCTTCTCCGACTCCGGTCATCTTCTCCGGCGGGCTCTTCATTTCCGGCCCTGTTGGCCTTCATTTGTAATTAATGAAAGTTTAGATTTCATTCAAATCTCACTCAATTATAAAATCCACAAACGACCCTGTTGGCCTTCAATTGGTATCAGAGCGTAGGATTATCTCCCACCATTTCCAAATCACGAAGAACATATGAGTTCATGTTCAACCCCTGTTTTGCGAATGGTAATAGAGGACACAGAATTTGGAAACCATAATTGTTGTTAAGGAATTCTATCAGTTTAGAATTCACCGCCCAAACATACGATCAAAGAAGGATCGTTTATATATAACCAGAACCGTTACAGAGGATCAAAATCAAAGATTATGGTTTTCCGACGAAAAATTCCGGCGAACCAGAAAACAAACACTGAACATATAAAGTCAAGAATTAACGGTTAAAATAATCATTCCTTACCCTTATTTCATAATCGAATACATAAGAACTTTAATTCGGAATCAAAATCATAAATTTTCGAATCTTTGTTTGTTCGAATCCGTTCCGGAAAAACGAATTAGAAACAAAAATTTTAATGCAATTTGAAACAACAACATCAGAAACTTTTGATTTCGAAAAAGAACAATCAGTCTTATTTTTTTACGATCAGTGGATCAGAATTCAAAACGAACAAAGCCTGTTTCGTTTTTTATATATAAACCGTATTCGAAGTTAAGGGATTTATATTCACAAGGGAATCTGATTAAGGATATTAGATTAAATACCAAATGAATTGAAGTTGTTCAATAAGAACACAGATCGAAGAACAGGAAGTTTTTTTGGGCGAAATTGTGTTGGGAAATTTGGATTTTGAAAAGTTAAAGTGTGGGTTTAAGGAAGAAAGCATCAAATTATTTTGATTTATTTTTAAAAACAAAATAAATAAGATGAAATACCAATAATACCCTTGCATTAAATAAAACTAACTGAATTATTTAACTCAGTTTGGTGTAAAGGACTTAAAGTGATATAAAACATGTGATTTAAGGACATAAACTAAAACTTTTAAAGGGCACGTTTCAAAATTCAGGTAATACATAAAGGACAAAAAGTGAAATTTACTCTAAAAAAACCCGATTAATCAGAAACGAGTTTGCTTTCTCGACCCGTACCCGGTTGACTTACAGACCATTTAGGTTTTCAGTTAAAGGGGCAGTCTGGTGTTATCAACGAGAGAGAGCAGTGTGTTTGTTTGTAACTTGTAACATTCTGAAAAGTAGGATCGAAAGAAAGAAAGATGCCGGCATCAGCAACGATGATCGGAGCCCTACTGGGACTGGGGACCCAGATGTACTCCAATGCTCTTCGTAAACTCCCTTACATGCGCCGTAAGTCCTCTTCCTTTTACCCTAACCCTAACCCCTTTTTATAACCAATCAATCAATCAATTGCTGTTCTGTTGTTACAGATCCCTGGGAGCATGTTTTGGGAATGGGTTTAGGTGCCGTCTTCGCTAACCAGCTTGTCAAATGGGACGCCAAACTCCAAGAAGACCTCGATAAGATGCTCGATAAAGCCAAAGCCGCTAACGAGCGCCGTTACTTTGGTATCTTACCCTAATTGCCACAATTTCATGATGCTTTTGAAATCAATTGATTATTTTGTTGATGGGATAATCTTACTTTATTTGTATAAAATTTTTGTGGTGTTTTAGTTTAGATAAGGAGGGTGCTTAGCAAATACCATATGAAGTTAATAGGTTTATCTATGTGATACTTTGATACTATGTTTTCCGGTTTTAACCGTTTTTGGCCATCCTTTGTTTTAAAAAGCGAGGCGTGCCAAGGCAATAGGGCGAACCTTGGCGTAAAGGGGAAAAGCACACCCTTTTTTTGTACGTGAGGCGCAAGGTGGTTATATAATATTTTAAAAATTATTTCTGATAGGTTTTTTAGCATCCCCACCCAACGTTTAGCTATAAATTCGCTTTATATATATGATTTAATATGTAAGTAGGATTGTGAAAATATTAGCTGCACATAAACAGCGAGCTTTGCACTTAGTTAGATTTGTAGTCATGTACGTCGGACCATAAAATTCAAATTTTTTTTTTTTGCATTTTATTTACTATTACTTCATTGTTATAAACTAGAGACTCTCTCCACACCTTTGTATCCTTCTACACCAACTCCCTCCTTTCATTGACGCGGTGAAAACAAAATCAGTACGACGCATCACCGAATTAATGGTGTTAGCATGGGCGTTACAAGATTCCATACATTTGGAATCTGAAAGTCTCCATACTTTAAGTGTTTTATCCCAAATGTATGGAATCTTTTAACGTCCATGAAAATGCCGTTAATGCGGTGGTCGCTGGTCTTAACGATTTTGTTTTCACCGGGTCAAGGACAGGTCGATGAAGGTGTGGAGGAGGAAGTTGGTGAGGAAGGCTACAAAGGTGTGGAGAGACTCTCTAGTTTATAACAATGGAATTGTCACCGTCTTCTGTTGGTTTCTTGAAATCTTGATCTTGGTTTATAACAAAATATAAAAGAAACTACATATAGAGTTAACATGTTTATATAGGTGTTATAATGTGATATTGCTAGTTGTTTTTGCTGAATGTAGTCAATGTGCAACAATCTTGTCAAACTTTATTGATGATCATTGCATATCTTTATTCACACTCGCGCCTACAGTTATGATCGTGCCATAGATGTCAATAACTCATATTATGTAGTTTAGCCAGTTATTATTGGGCAGTGGGCAGCCGATTCCGGATTTCTAAGTTATGAATAGGTTAGTTAGTTGACCATGGTATTTAAATATAATAATACACTCAGAAATTATGGTACATCAGTAGAACTAAAATCAAACATGAGTAGCCAACTTACAATGTATATGTGACATTGTTTAAATAAGTACAAATTAAAAAAATTTAAGTATATGTAAGTACTTGAACATAGACATAGTTGGGACTTGGGATATATTCATAACTTCATTTGAACATTGTTATGGTATAAGAGGTCACCACTGAAGGAATATTTATAATAAGTAGTAATACAGGATCGATGGAAAAAGTTTTACTTTAACGATCAAGATTCATCACCTCAATAATCCAAAATAAAAAATTTAATGAAACTATCTTTGATCGAGCTTTTTTCTTCCAAGTATGTATGCAACTTGCACTTTGTTTAGTTTTCAAAATGATTAGAAGGATATTATGTTGAAGAATGGACGTTGGAATCAACGTTTGTGCATGTTCTTGAAAACTGTTTCGCCTTTTTTAAGTATGATTGAAGCTTTTTGTTCATATCTGGGCTCATATTCTTGATTTGGTTGATCTAAATTGTTTTAAATGCCAAAAATGCAGATGATGATGAATAAATTGCACTGTGGAGTGGCCTTGCATCAATGGTGTTCCGGAACTCTATTTGATTTTGCTTATGTGCCTGCCAACCTTTTATTTTAGTACATGAATAAAGAATGAGTTATACCTATGGAAATTCAATCATGGGAGTTAATTGATCCCTGTAATCTGATATTATTGGTTTCGTTATATTTTTACCAGTGCACTGGTTTTTTAGGCAATGGTAATGAACAGCAGTGTCCCCAGTTTGACCGGTTTTGACAAAAAATCTTTGTTGTTTCGACGTTGGCTTCTTTTAGACAATGCTTATTATGACTAACAGTGTCCTTGTTCAGTTGGTGTTGAGATATTTTGAGAGATGACAAACCAAAACAAATGAGTTTTGTAGCTTCGGCTGCTAGAATTGTGACTAAAAAAACAATTTTTTAACGGCTAAAATCATATCACACGAGATACATATAATTATTAATAAAAGGTTAAAGGGCCAATTCAGGAGAAAGGGAGGCTATCAGATTGCTACTTCAGTAGATTGACAAGTTAGATTGTATACATCATGTTTATACTGCAATCACAGAGTCTTTGCATATGACCAGAAAAACTAAGAACACAACATTATATCACCGACAAGTTGAGTTTTGCTAAAAACATCATCTCAAAGTCAGCATATGACGTAAATTCGGTCTAAATCAGTCGACGCAAAGGGCACAACAACGAGAATCCATCACAAATAATCTCCAGTGTTGATAAAAATCCCTGAGGTGTCCTGCACAGGAATACATAAATCTGTGATGACATACTTTGAGTTGGTTCTACCAAACAATTGGCAAAATCATGTAATCATAATCATTGATGTTAACCCACACTTACCACAAGAAATCAAAAACCATTTAAAAGTTGGGAGTATCTCAATACAACGGGCAAACGGTTAGCTTAGAAGTGTCAAAAATGCTTGTAGGGTTACGAAGTATTCACATAAAAAAGCCCTTCCCGAGACCCTAACCAAGCCCCTGGAAAATAGTCTCTTCTATTGGAGCCCCCTCCTGCTAATAATACATATAAAAAAGACAATAAATAAATAAATACGAAACTGAAATGTATTAAATGTCAACAAAATAATAAATAAAGAAAAAGAACATGAACAAGATTGAATTTAACAAATGCATAAGGGAGTACCTCTTGGCCAGCATAAAACTGACGGCACCGAATTCATGAATTTATCTTCGTATAACATTTCACCTGACTTTAACCTCCACACCCGCAAATAGAAATCCTCCCCTCCTAACAATACATGCATTTGTTACTGTAAAAAAATCCGTGTTGTTTTGAATGTGATACGTAAGATGGTTATGTAACCGCCTGTGTTTTCTGATTATCATTTATGCACCATGTCCAAGTGCATTATACGGTTCTCAACATATTATTGCATCTGAAATGAATGTGCCGCTATATAACGTGCAAAACCAAAATGATACCTGACATGACGAATCTCTCGGATGGATCCACGCCCATCTGTATACGCGTATGGGAATTAAAATTTCCCTCGTACATTTGCACAGCCCCTCTTTGAGTCAAACGGTGATCATAAAGCCGAACCTACAAGAGTCAACATGTGAGTGTATACTGTATAGCACCTCGATAAATTTGAAGTAAATAAGTATGCGAAAGTACCGTTCCATCCATCGAGCTAGCCAAGAAATACTGATCATAGAGATTAAGTGCTACCAAACTGGAATTTGTAAACCATTGAAATGTCACGTGATAAAAAAAATAATACAAATAAACACCGATGAATTTAAATAGTTTTCTGCTAACCATGAAACTGATGAAGGCATAAACATCGATCGAGTATGATGGACATTCCCCCTGACCTGCATGCATAATATTACATTATGTTTTTGAGTCCTTCAAAACCCTAAACCCTAGAAGTTACCTCAAACCATTTGTTCTCTCGTTTTTTATTTCTTCCGCTTGAAGATTGGCTCGTTTTAATGGATGGGAATGGAATTTGATGTTTAGGAAGATGTTTGTCGCGCAAGTCTTGGGGTTTCTGGCGCGTATCAACCGTCAGTATAGCTCCATTTCTAAGTCCACATAGAACAATATTTCCCTGTAAAACAACATAATGTGATATATAAGAATAAAATTATAGGGGAGGGTTATCTTGAAAACATTAAATTTGCGAGAACCGTGAGAACAAATTAAAAACAGCGAAAACTTGGTCAAGAACAATTCATATTCAGTTTTTTTTTTTAAACGTATCATTATTATTCGAATACAATATTAGAAAATAAATTTACACGTTTAAACTTACATGTATTCATAAATAAAGAAATTTACATAATCTGTTGTATTTACACAAGTGTAAATTATTTATTAAGAGTGATATTGAGAAAAGAGATAAATTATTTAAAGAGTAAATTCTTTTTTAATGTTGTAGTTTAATTATAATGAGGTTTGTATTATAAAAATTGATTTTGATTGGTTTTTCCAATCGTTCTCATGGTTCTCGCAATATTTAGCGTTCTCAAGATAACACTCCCCTAAAATTATAAATATATATGTTTATTAACGTTTTATCGTGGTCTTACAGAACAATCAAATTGCAAAGACAAAACATCACTCTTGGAACGGAATATCCACGATCTTCTTTCAGATTCCATATGTACCAAAGCAGCTCCAGTATCGGTGCCTACAAAATCCAAATTTATATTTGTAACATAAGAAAGCAGAAACGAGACGACAAATGTCAGCAAAAAACATACCGATTACAGTTCGATTTCCATTTGAAACGCAATCGGCTGTCCAAATTGTGGATTTTGATGTAGAAGAAATCATATCCATTCTTTCATCAAGCATGTCAATGCCCACACCATACTCAAATGGTTCACTAAGGTTTACCGAATAAATCGATCCACCAGATGTTTCAGATCCCAGAGTAGTTATTCTGTTGACTTTCAGTTAAAGTCTATAAATAATTAAATATTAAACACATGGTCCGTCAAATAACGCTTTAATGTTAATGGGTATATAAAATTTTAAGAATACACAGGTAGTCCCTGTGATTTTTCAAAATTTTGGATTTCATCCCTAGCCTTGTAAAAGTATACAGATGGTCCCCGTGGTTACACTTTGTAACACATTTAGTCCCCAACTTTTGCCACAAGTACACAGATGGTCCCTGTGGTTTTCACTTTGTAACGCATTTAGTCCATACCTTGGACTTCCTGAAACCTTTAGATTTGTAGGCTGGGGACTAAATGCGTCACAAATTGCAAACCACATGGACCATCTGTGTACTTTTGAAAAGCTGGGACCAAATCCAAAATTTTGGAAAACCACAAGGCTATCCGTGTACTTTACTCGAATTTTAAAGATTAAGAATGTGAAGGATACATAGCATGTGAAACTGATAGATCAACATCAATTGCTTGAGGGTGATGATGATTTCTTGGTATCTTTATACAGGATACATTTGAAGGCATTACAGTCCGAGATCCGATCGCTTTCCAAAGTCTCGGTGGTTTTATTGATGTTTGGTTTTCTAGGTTCAGAGGCTGCACAACATCTGGCATGTAGTGCGTCCCGTTATCCGCATGTTCTCCGAAACCTCCAGCTTCATAGGAACTGCATATCATAAGTAAAAGACAATATATATAACTGTAAATGCATATGGAAACTTAATCGCTTAAATTTATATACAGTACTAGGCTCTATGCATTTATAGCGGTCCAAAATCAAATATCAGTCAAGGGCCAATATTTGAGATACAGGTTATTGCAGTGGGATATCGGTAAAAGTTTAATATCATGCAGAATTTATATATAATATATATACACACACATATATAAAACGTAGAACATACATAATATTAATAGTAATTAGTAATATTAAAAGTCAAAACTCAGAAGTGCCAATATTTGAAACATGATCTAGTCGTAAGCCATGAAATCTTCCTCCGAATCCACATTAACCAAGGCATCCAAAATAACTGTCAATATCGGTCACTATCGCCGATAATATCGGAACCGATATTTGACTCCGATATTTTGTAGAGGGCCGATAACCAATATGAAGATTATATGCAGCCATTTTATATATCAGTAAGTAAAAAAGAATCTCCCTCCCTCAGCTTATAAACACCGTATGTATAGTGGTAGAAGACAAAACATACTAATTGTGAAACCGATAGCCATCTAAGAGTTCCAAGTCACTAAAAGAACAATTAGGAAAGACCCATCTCAAAAACGTCATATCTTTAGTAACGTAACAGAAAATAATTAATCTACATGATAGTTGAACCAATACCTAAAGTTTCTATTAACACCACCAGTGAGTAACAACTCTGATTCAACAACCCCATCTAGAGTCTGGATGTTAACATATACATGTTCCAATGCAGCATCAGCAACCCTCTGCGTCCCTTCGTATTTCCAAATCTACAACATCAGAAACAAGATTAAATACAACAAACATCCAGAAAGTTATAGTGGTCCAAAATAAAAAATCAGCCAAGGGCCGATATTTCAGATACAGATTAACACGGTGGGATATCGGTAATCTTAATATCATGCAGAATTTTTATTTTTATTTTTATATATACATATATAGAACGTAAAACATGTATAATACTAAAAGTAATATCAAAAGTCAAAACTCAAAAGTGCCAATACTTGAAACATGATCTAATCGTAAGCCATGAAATCTTCTCCGAGTCCACATCAACCAAGGCATCCAAAATAACGGTCAATATCACCGCTTATATCGGAACCGATATTTGACACCAGATTTTTGTAGAGGGCTGTCAACCGATATCCCACCGATATTAACTGCATAGCCAGCATCCAGACATGATCTAATGTTTACTCACCGTTGGTTTCGATGAGCGTATGTTTTCATACTGTTGTTGAAAGTCCACCTTCTTTTTATTAGATATGATTGAGTTACCACACAACTCCCTGACATGAACCATCTTAACAACTTTGCCATGCTTCCCATGTTTCTGTTTAAACATTAAACCCATACCCAATATCATCAACCATCAATACATACAGCAAAAGAACACACCAAATTGAAAGAATTTAAACCAAATTCAACATCAAAAACTGCCAAAAATTGAACTGCAGATGCATTCGAATTGATCAAATGGGGTATAAATTATTTTTCCCATATCAAAATCGAAACTTTTTAGCATATTTAACATCATACTTAATGTTATTACCTTAGTGGATATTGGGGGTGGTTTTTGAGCACTGGTCGAAGCAGAAGAAGGTGGTCTGGAAGAAGAAGAACCCGGAATGGGGGATTTAAGCGGGAAATACCGGTTCTTTTCGGCATCATAATAGAACCCAGGAAGATCTATCAACAACAATCAAACACCCATATGAATATATTGCCTTAAATCGTTCGTAAATTGAGCTAACGCTACATGGGTTTAGAGGGGCAAACCTTGTGGCATCTTTTCAAATTGCTTACAGCAAAACGTAACGATTGAGGATGAAAGGTTGTCGTCGGTGAATCAGTTGCGTTGAAGGCGGCGGTGATGCGGTGGAGATGGGAGTCTCAAAGCGGCAAAAGGGCACCGACCGGATTGATCTGTTTACTATTTACATAAACACCCCCTACAAGGATTAAAAAAATTGTTAATTATCGGTTTACGGTTTAGGGTTTACCTTTAAGTGGGGGTCAAGGTGGTGCGAGAGTGTGTGTATGTGTGCACGTGCGTGCGATCGGGGTGTGTAGTGTCCTAAACAATCAACCAATGTGAACCAGATCAATGTTGGACGTTCTACACAACGGCTACGGGCATGAGTGTGATAGTGGTGTTAAGTTAGAGAGAGAAAAAGTGGTGAGAAACTTGTTTGGGGTTTTTCTGTCGGTGATCAATGGTTGTTTTGAGTGAATTGGGGCTTCCAAGGACGTGGAGGCGGCTAACCAACTGAAAACAACCCGATAGTGGGACCTAGGTGGCGACCGGCGATTATTAATGGTGGCAGCGATGACAGGTTGGGATTAAACTAGCTCAAACGAGCTTGTGGAAAGCATGAGATCGATTTACTCGATCAAGGTGAGTTTTGTAAGCCTTATTTTAACGTTTTTAAATGTTTTTGGGATGATTCATGTACAATGTTTGTTTATGGTTTTAAAGTATTAAACGTGTTGTTAGCGGGGCTACCTAGAAATTAGTTTTCGTGAGATATTTTAGGCTGTTTGGAGTGGGTTTAGATCAGTTTATAAAGTGTGTTATTGTGTTTATTCCATGCGTAACTTGTGTATTAAAGCAGTTTGCTTACACGAGCAGTAGATATGGAAATGTGTCGCTTTAGCATGAATTCGGTACATTTTGGGTTTGAGAATTGGTTTACATTATTGAAACATTAGTATGTTGATAGTGTGTGATGTGACATAATAACTAATCAATATACATTGTATGTTAGTTTAAGTGTGTGTATTAAGTTGTGTGTCTATTGATTGAATGACTTATGTTGACTTAGTATTGTAATTGTACTCATGTATCTTGGTTATACCTGTGAGTTAATAAGAATGGGAGTGTAAAGGTGACTTCTATAAGTTTATATAAGGATGTTCACATTAATCAACCACTATATTTTTATTTTCAGTGATAAGCTTACATAGGGCCGTTTGGCAACATCTGAATGGTTAAGTGTTGAACCAGTAAGAGGTCTGAATCATTAAGTGCTGAACCAGTAAGAGGTCTGAACCATTAAGAGCCTGTATAATGCTTAATCGTTCAGAGGCAAATGTCTGACCAATTCAGATTAGAGATCTTAACCATTCAGACTTTGTTTAAATCTTAACCATTCAGAGGCAAATGTCTGAACCATTCAGACATCTGCTCGTGAAACAAACAGTCTGAACCATTAAGTGCTGAACCAGTAAGAGGTCTGAACCATTAAGAGTCTCATTAAGATGTAAACAAACAGCCCCATAGTGTCACACCTCAACCGATGGCGGAAATATCGAAATGAGACGAACGAGATTTTTCAAAGACAACATAACACTATAATTATGACAATAATTTAAATACCAATTTCATTTCTTTGCTAAAGGTTACATTGTTTTGAAAATGAAAGTACAACATATGGAAACATAATGTCACACCCTGTATTTTCCCAGTGGGCCCGGACTTGGGGTACGTGACGATTGATATCAAATACACAAATAGCACAGCGGAAGTCTTGGATTTAAAATACTATTACAAATTATAATGTTTGAATGTTCAAAAATATTATACAGAAGGATGTATCAAAAGATCCACAGGCGGATCGAAATTTACAAAATGAAATAGACAGACTACTAGGCTTCAAATGCAAGGAGTTGCAAATTCCTCTTAAGCATTACCGGGCACATCCAGCCTATTTCGTAACCTTGCAACCTGTCACTTAGTCTTTTGAAAATACGTCAGTTTACACTGGTAAATACAAATAACCTTTACACATTTTGAAAATGTTTCAAAATCATGTTCATGTACACAATGGTACATATATTTTTATAAATAACTTGGGATAAACTATTTCTCATGTTATCAGTTTTACAAGCTTGACAATACATATGGGCCCGGAAACTATGCCGAGACATGATTAACCGACACACCATTTTAATTCCCTTATTCGGCAAACCCGTATTGGGTTATAAAATCGTTTTAATATAGCATTAACATCTGTCAGGTGTATGCCTACACCCCGTGCTTCAGGGTCGTGGCCACTTGCAATTAAATGAGCCGATGATATCCAGGACACGGTCGTATTAACTCCCAATGTTTAAGTACAGGCAATACAAATTAAAACGGATTACTTGGATTCCCGACACATAGGTCTTTGATCCCATACCCGACCATGTGGTAATAATATACCGTATCCCAAGCCCGTATAGGGAAAATAGGTTAAGAGTATTTACCTGGCTTAATAACCTTACAATGCAAGATATAATATAAGCACAACCAATATATCAATTAACTAAGCTTGGTTGCAATCTACTGGAATGCCTTAGTTTGGAATGAATGGTATAATAACCAATTAGAATGTTAACGGGTCTTATTCAATTCATAGACTTGAACCGGTTAACTTAAATTAATGAAAACGGTACGACACGCTAGATTAAGCGATGACCGGATAGAATGTAGTTTAATCCCCACAAGTACTAAGACTTGTATAATATGGGTAAACAATATACATTTTGGAATTTGAAATAATTTGAAAAGAATTGACCCGTTTTGGTAAACTTACGTAAAATTATGTAAACTAGTTACATAAGCTAACCGTACGCGCATAGGCGGTATCGGGTGATCGGATGAGCTATAAACAAGTTCAATATGCCAAAATAGTTTAATTATGTTATAACATCAGTAGGTAGTTCACTTTATATGTTTATTATTGTTTAAAATCAAGTAATGCACCATAAGGGCATTTTAGTCATAATATGGAATAATTCATGAACTTGTGTAAAAACTCAAGAACTGATTATGATCAGGTAGTATAACCTCAGAGGGTTATTCTAAACTATAATAAGATCATAATGCAACTTAGAATCAGTAGCTAAAGTTTCTAAATCGGGTCAAAATCGAAAGTTAAAGCAGAAGTCAAACTGCTTGACTTTCGGTTGCGAACCGACACATAAACTAGAAATGACGGGCTGAACATGTTTATACATGTTCTAATATTAGTTACCAACTGATTTAGTGTCAAAAAGATGTGTTAAAATGTTTACAAGTTCATTTATAAGTTTTCCGAAAATCTGCCGTTTGACTTTTTATTGAACTTAACTTTGACCCGTCATTTGACCAACTTAACGTGATTTCCAGGAGGTGCCCTTTTGAGCGATTAACACCTACCTTATTACGATCACATAGCCATGTTCGATTCGAACAATGGCTAGACCATAATGGTCTAAACCGAAAGTCAAAGCAAAAGTCAAATATAGAATTGGTGTTATTTGTAACAACCCGGAATTTATAAAACTCTAAATCAGAATTATAAAGTGCTAATCAAACAGGAACTAGCTAACTAGGAAATTATAACCCAGTCAGCTACGAGTCTTGTAGTGGCATATAATAAGGTTAAAACATCTAGATTATAAGTTAACAAAAGCTAAGGGACTAGACTTGTAAAGATTGAAACTTGAATGTTAAAATAACAATTAAAACACCAAACACACACACTTAGTGTGTGTCTGGTCGATGTCAAATACATGGGGCGAACCAGGTTTCTCCATCAAACCCTAATTCTCACAAAATTCACAAATTGAAGCCTCTAATCTGCTCTAAATCAAGTTTCAAACATGAATTAGTGATCACCTCGTTGCAGGGATCAAAAGGTATGCAAAATTGTGGTATTTTGTTGCATCTTGAATTCTAGGTTAAATGTGAAAAATGAAAATTCAGCTTGATTACTTGATGCATGGATGAAATTAGAGGTAACATGTTGTCTAGGGATAAAACCCTAGATGAATTGTTGTTAAATTTTAGTATGATAATTGTAGAAATTATAATAATCATTTTAGGTGATTATTGGGTTTGTAGAGACTAGATAAACACTAGGATTGTGATTACTATTCTAGTAAAAAAACTGAATTCATGTATTAAATTCAGTATTTTTGATGTTGAAACTTGTTGCAAATTGCCCAAATTGAAGTGGATATAGAAGGAAATAACATGTCAAGAACCTAGTAATGATTATGTATGAATTTGACCCGCTAGGTGTTTGTTGAAACGCCTAAGTGAGGAATAAAATGTTAAAATCGGACAAAAACGCAGATTTGAATATTATAATGAATTCTCCGTTATTGATTATAAAAGAGTTCTAAATAGATGGTGAATGGAACTCTTTAGGTAAAGCATCCGGATCGTCAAGTGGACAAGCCGGAGGTGATACACGCTTGAAGGGTGCACTTTGAAGGTACGCGACTTATAGTTTCGCTACAATATGTTTAATTGTTAGTCTTACTTTGTTATATTGAAATTTGGTAAACAAGGAAAACCGTTAAGTCACGGGAGTGACAAAGTGCCTTAGACAAGTAAAACGGGTCAAAACATGAGTTAGAACTAGAGTTCGGTTGTGTCCAGCAATGGAGACACCCATTCGGCATCCAAACGGGTAAAAAAAGTTGTATTACAAATGAAGAAATTAATAACCATCACTTGTGATCGGTTATATATCAAGCGTAGGTCGTGTAACGGACACGCAAATCCGTTGCAAAAGCATGAGCCCTTGTAGATGGATTATAGTTCGGAACATTCGCTTGTCAAATGATTCCGAAAGGCATGGTTAAATTCTTGGAAATAAACATGATGGTTATTGCATAAGCAACCCTTAGGAGGGGAGCAAAAGCTCATATTTGGTAAACGCAGAAACGGGTGCATAGGCCTAAAGTTGTGATGACAACAATACATGTCATGGAACTTGTAAACAAATGGGTCAATTAAACAAGAGACAAATTATAGGAAAACTGTTTTTGAAATGATATTTTATGCAAAACGTGTTGATAAACGCGTCCGTAATTAAATTACGGTCGCGTAGGAAAAAGAATCGGCTAAAACGGATGCCCGAGTAAAAAGTTAGGCCAATTTAAAGTTTGGAATTGAGATAAGTGGTGCTGGGCGAAATCAGCAGCTCCAAATAAAAACTTTCTGTCGAAATCACATGCTGGCGCTGCGCCACGGCGAGAGCCCATAACCGTCGCATGACGCGACGGTGGTGGCGGCACGCGACGGCTGTTCCCGAAGCTCGTCGCGCGGCGCGAGCTACTTAAATCTTGCATTTTGTTTGTTTTTGACTTGTTTGAATATGGAACTTGCTTATACTTGATTTTTTAAAGTGTCAAACTAATAATTTTAATGGTTTTGACCGTAGGTGAAGATGGTCCGAACCCGGATGGCGATCAAGCATACATCAAGAACCGAACGCACCAAATGAAGCTTCCGCATTTTGTCTATTTTGTTTAAGTAATATGTAAACGCTTGAAACTATGTTTTAAAAGTTAACTAGTGTTATGATGACTTGAATATTATGACCTTGTATGGTCTTAAAATCATGAAATTTTTGTAAACTCGTAAATTCTTGTACTAAATGCAAGTTTTTGTTTCACTAAACTAGTTATATTAAGTCGGTCTTACAAGTTGGTAATCAGAGCTAAGGGTTGTCAATAAAGTGTGTTCGGTTCAAGCTTGATCAAGCATCCAGTAAGAGTTAATTGTTTTAAGTAGATTTTGAGAATATAGAAATGAAACATGAACAAATATACACGAAAGGAGTGTGTAAGTTCACTCAAACACAGGAAATGCATGAAACAAGAACGGTTGAATCAAGTTATGAACCTGATTAAACCAAAACAAGTAAATCATATGTTATAAATGAAATGTTTAACGGTTAATGTAAACATTTCAGTATTAAAGATGGCGGATGAAAGTAACGATGATGCGGTGCCAAGAGTCACTGAGCAAATGAGAGAAGTGATTGCCGAGGAGGTTGGAAAGGCAATCGAAAATAGTTTGTCTGATTTCATCGATAAGATCCAGAATACGGTACTTACAGTGGTCGATGAAAGAATCAAGAAATTGGAAGATAATGCCAATATAACGAAGGAGAAGTCCGGAGGACGAAAGCCTTGTACATACAAGGAGTTCATGGCGTGCAAACCGCCAGTCTATAATGGGGAGGTAGACCCAATAGTATGCCAGAGATGGCTAAGCGATATCGAGGGGGTATTTGAGAGGACCCATTGTGATGAAGATGACTACGTAGCTTATGGTACGGGTCAATTAAGGGGTCAAGCGAAAGACTGGTGGGATAACAAAAAGAAAGAAATTGGAAGCGAAGAAGCCAAGGCTATGACATGGGATGAATTTAAGATGCCATTTCTTAAACACCACAGTCCCATGGCGGTTATAAATCGAATCAAGGAAGAGTTCATGCAACTTAGGCACAAGGGTGAGTCCATAGACAAGATCACGGGAATGTTTATGGATAAAATGAAGTTTTGTGATGAACTGATAACAAACGAAGAACAGAAGATATATTATTATTATTACAATATGTTGAGCGCCGAGTATAGGGAGTTTATGACTCATTCAAAATACGAGACCCTTACCGAGATCATAAATGTTGCTCGGGAACGGGAGATCGAATTGAGAAAGCAAGTTGAACGGGGAGAACGGAGGGCTCATAATGTCAACCCGAGCCCTACCAAGAAAGCGATAACGAACGAAACGGGGAAGAAACCAGATGTAAAAGGCGGGTCACCAAATTGTAAATTATGTGGAAAGGGTCATAGGGGCGAATGTCGCTTCAAGGATAAACCTTGCCCCATATGTCGAAAAACGGGGCATATGGCTTCATCATGCCCGGAAAAAGTGACGGTTTGCTACAATTGTTATCGACCGGGTCACAAGAAATCGAAATGCTTGGAACTAGTGGGAAAGAAAGATGGGCAAGACACGAAAGGTGAAGCCCCGAAGGCAAAGGCTAGATCTTTCCACTTGACTGCCACAGAAGCAAAAGTTGAACCCGAAGTGGTTTCAGGTATATTTGCTGTAAACTTGATTCCTGCACGTATATTATTTGATACGGGTGCGAATAAATCCATTATTTCATATGGGTTTATTCGACATCCTTCATTTGTTCTAACAAAATTACCTATGCCTTTAGAAGTAGAGATAGGTAATAACAAGAGTTTTATCGTTTGTGATGTATGTGAAAATTGTAAATTGAGCATTGACGACGAAGAATACACAATAGACTTGATCCCAATGTCGATGGGAGAATTTCAAGTGATCGTGGGTATGGATTGGTTGTCCCGATACCACGCAAAAGTGGCATGTTTCTGAAAGGAAATAAAACTGACATCTCCTAGCGGAAAACACGTTACGATATACGGTGAAAAAGGGGGTAACCTGATACGTGGTTGAAAACTGGTGTTCGTTATTGCGTAACTTTATGTTTTTACATAAGTTTCAATCTTGAATGGCCTACTTTTAATAAGATTTGTGTTTATGCAGGTTTAACGAAGTTTAAGGAGCTTTTCGGGAGCTTTACGGGTCACCGGGTCAAAAACCGGAGCACCGGGATGCGATACGGATCAACCGGAAGTGCAATAAGCGAAGACTGGAGAAACGGAGCTAGACAAGCCGTCGGCGACGGGTATAAGCCGTCCCCGACGGGTTCGGGAGATGCCCGTAGGCTGAAAACATCCGTAACCAGGAAAACAACCCGTCGGACACTTTTCGGTTTTTGGGAGCCCGTCGGCGACCGGGTGGGACCCGTCGGCGACGGGTAGCACTTTTCTGAAACGTGAATTGTTGAGTTTTTGGGTTAAGATCGATTTCCATTGGTCTTTTTGGCTTGGAACTCGGGAGTTACACTTGGTGTGGAGTTTGAATCTTCATCTTGGAGCCAAGAATCATCACCATTCACCTACCATTCCATCATCTTCCTCACGACAACATCCGAATCAAGAACATCACCATCAACCATCCTTAATCACAAATTCCACCATCCAAACCCTAATTCTCCATCCTTCATTCACACTCATCATCATCATCATCATCCACAAACCCTAATCATCCATCATTCCTTCATCCATCAAGCTTCAAGATGACTTCATTCGTGTTCCAATCATCCGGTGATCAAGCTTTTTCAACCATGAGCGGCTAATCATCTCGGTTTCACCCCGGTGTAGGTAGTTGTTAATTCTAGGGTTTCGAATTGTTCTTGTTTCAACTTAGTGACAATTTGTGTTTGATTTTTGAAACTTTTGACAATAGTGTTACATTTGTTGCGAATTCGTAAATTGTCGAACGATGTTAAAAGTTATGACTTTGCGAAATGGTGATATGTAATTGTGCATTGTCGTGGTTAGGATTTACTTGTGTTGATTAGAAAGTGTATTCTTGTCCGTTCTTCGGGACGTTGATAGCTATTAGCACCTAAGTCACGGTACACTAAATCCGTTAATCGAATGCATTTGAGTTGAATCTAAAACTTGTAGAAATCCTAGGTTAGCAATTACCGAAACCGGGTGTGATTCCTTTTTCTTATTATTGTTCTCATAATCAATTTTCTCATAATCGTTAATCATTAGTTGTTAATCAATTTAATCAATTCAATTAGTCTAAACTCACATCTCTCAATTAAACAAAAATACAAAAATACAAAAAACATTCTAGTAAGCTTCATAAATCGTGACATTTGTTATAATTCATTCGAATCCATACACAAACCACATACTCTTCGTGGTTCGACCCCTCACTACCACTAGCTATTTGTTAAGGGTAATTAGGGCATATAAATATTATCTTTGACCGGAGCGCGACACTCTGATCAAATTTTGGCGCCGTTGTCGGGGAGTGCGTGCGCTTTGTGTTTGGATTATTGTTTGAATTTGCGTGATTATCTGTTTAATTTGTTTAGCTTTCTTTTTGTACTTGTCTTTTTTCTTGTTACGCAGGGTGTGTTACTTGTGCAGGTTACAGGTAATGCATGCATACGCGGAACTCCGGGAGGACTTCACCTTTAGTCTACGAACCGGAAATCGAAAGAGTCGTAAGAAGAAACCTAGCAAGCCGGTTAGAAGCAACACTTGCTTCTAATCAAACCACCAACACACCACAACATACACCATCCATTGAAACCGATTCAATGGCGAACCAAAACTCTAACCAAAACTTCAACCAAAATCAAAATCCGAACCAATTTCAATACCGAAGCAACTTCAATCCCGCTCCAAATATGCAACCTATACCTCCAGAGCGACTGGGTGGTAATAACAACAATACCGGACCACCCACGCCACCTTTCCAAAACCAAAATCCCAACCACAATCAAAGAACACCTCAACAACAAAACCTTCATCGACAAACCTCTTTACCCATCAACCTAGATGACCGGAATGTCAATTCCGACCGTCGGGGAAATCGTGATCGCGGCAATCCCGCAAATGAAGACCCATTCTTCAACATCGATGACTTGAGGAATGCAATCCCCGATGATGAACCGTATAGTGTTCCCGGTTATCAATCGCCGGAACATGTGAATGTTCATACGGAAAATTCGGATGACGGGGGATACTATGATGATAGGGCTAACGATGATGAAGATTCGGGCTACGTGAATAGGGGAAACGTCTACAACGCTAGAAGGTATGATGATGAGGAATTTGGCTACCAAAATGCCAATTACGTTGGGGACGAAGAATATGGTTACGGAGGTGGAAGAAATGATGGTTATGGGAACAACCGGCAACCATGAAATAATGACCAACGGAACCGGAATGATGGGTTTTATAACAACAACAATAATGCAAACCCTAACCGGATTCCTCGTTTCATGGGAGGTGGTAACCCAAGGGATAATAGAAGAGAGGATCGAAGAGATGATCGAAGAGGTGAAAGACGGGATAATAGAAGACCAGTCGATCAAGAAGTTAACGGTCCCCATCGTCGTCAACGACCTCCACGGGGAGTGAATGATCGTTTTAGGCCGGTTGTCACCGAGAATGACTCACCAATCGTTTGTGAGAGGAGGATGTTTGATTGTAAACCAGATTACATCAACACACTTCCTTATTTTAATGGAAGATCTAATGACAAACCGTACACACATTTGACAGAGTTTTCTTCCATTTGCAGCACTATCGGGGGGCATAACTTTGCACTAGAGGAGGTTAAACTTCGTTTGTTCCAATTCTCATTGAAAGACAAAGCGAAGCAATGGTTCCTTACACTCCCGGCCAATAACATCCGCACATGGGGAGAAATGCAACAAGCTTTTCTAGATGAATACTATTCTATGGCGAAGACCGATGATGCTCGTGATGAAATTAGGTCTTTTTGCCAATTATCGGGCGAGCCGTTGCATGAAGCCTTTACAAGATTTAAAGAAATGATGCGAAGATTCCCACATCACCAAATAGAAAAGTGGGAGTTGGTGAAATGTTTTGTACGGGGTTTGGATGACCCAACTTGGAATCGTCTTGAGTCAACAAGCAATGGAACACTATTGAGCAATCACGAAGACGACGATTGGGAATTCTTGGAAAGAATGAGCAAGCGGTCTAAAGAAAAAGAATCGGCCGATAGAGAAAAGAAACATCCAATTTCCCGGTCACTTCCCGATCTTGATTCCAAGGATTGAATCTCTTCTTTAGAGCGGGAAATGGCTCGTCTGAAGAAGAAAGAGGTAAATGTGGTTCAGTTTGCGGTTTGTGAAGAATGTGGAGATATTGGGCATACAACCGAGCAATGTCCAACGGGGTCGAGTGGCTACACCGAAGAAGTCAACCAAGTGTATGGAGATAGGAAACAATATGATATGGACTCCAACACTTACCATCCGGGGTTGAGAAATCACCCTAATTTCCGGTACGGTAACGCTTCAAACCAAATGAACCCGAATTTTCAATCGGGTAACCAAGGAGGTCAAAGCGGGTCATCATATCAAAACCGTCAAGGTGGTAACCAAGGAGGTTATCAACGAAATTACAACCAAGGGTACCAAGGTAGGGACAATAATTACCAAGGTGGGTACCAAAGGAATTACAACAATCAAGGCGGTAATAGAAGCGGGTCGAACAATCAAACCGCTGGCGATGATTTGAGTGCCAAAATGGATGCTTTGTTGAATATGCAAAAAGAATCTCAAAACAATATAAAAGAATCTCACCATGATATCAAGGAGATAAAGAAGACAAACGAGATTCGGGATAAAGCACATGAGGCATTGGCAAAGCAAGTGGGCCAACTCGCGGAGGAAATGGCTCAAATGAGAGGAAGCACGGGAAGGCTCCCAAGTGACACCGCGGTGAACCCTAAGCATCAAGGGTCAAGCTCAAGGAACACACGTGAGGTACCAATTAATAAAATTACTTTACGTAGTGGTCGAGTCGTTGATAATGGTGTCAAAACACCATCACCCCAATTTGTTGAAGGGGTGGTGGAAGATGCTAGTGAGGATGAGCCTGAGGATGGTCAAACGGGTCAAAATAAAAATGATTTGAAAAAGAACAATGATACTCCCGTTGTGACCATACTCGTCCCCATGGCTAAGGAAAAGGGTGTGGAGGCTAATACCGCCCCTTATCCCGAAGCATTGAAGGGACCCATAAAGAAAATTGTAAACAAAAGAGGTCCACAACAAGAAGAGTTGTTGGAAATTTTTAAACAAGTAAAAATAAATTTACCTCTTTTGGATGCAATCAAACAAGTACCGTCGTATGCTAAGTACTTGAAAGATTTGTGTACCCAAAAACGCACTCACAAATTTCCAAAAAAATTAGATTTAACCGAAAACGTGAGTTCGATTCTTTCGGATGCACTTCCACCTAAGCTCCAAGATCCGGGTGCACCTATCATTTCATTTCAAGTAGGCGATTTTAAAATCAACCGGGCACTTCTAGATCTTGGTGCTAGCGTGAGCATTCTACCGGGTAGTTTGTATGACCAATACGAGTTTGGTCCACTTCAATCATCAAACACCACCGTGGTGTTAGCCGATTTGACACCCAAACTACCCCGTGGAGTTGTTTCGGATGTGATAGTGAAAATCGAGGATTTTTACTATCCGGTGGACTTTCTAGTACTTGATTACGTGGCCAAGGACCCAACCAAACAACCCACGGTGATTTTGGGTCGACCGTTCTTAGCAACTGCAAATGCTTGACGGGTGGTCCATTGGACAACCCTTTATGATGTTAAAAGACGAATTAATCCTTCATTTAATCGCGTAATTATCTTGAATTAGATAACTACGATTGCTCATGTTTCAGGTATGTTTTGGGAGCTTGAAGTGGAGAAAACGCGGTTTTGGAAGGATTAGAGATGAACGGATCGTGCGCGAAACAAAAGATGGAACAAAGCACAAATTTCAGGTTGTCACCGTAAATTACGGTCCCACCGTAATTTACGGTGGACCTGAAATGCACCTGATGCCTACCGTAATTTAGACTAAATCCACCGTAACATCTTGAAGTGCACCGTAACTTATGGTGTTACCGTAAGTTACGGTGGAATCTGCGGACAAACCGTAACTGCCATCATTTATGCGGTTTTATGATGTCTTTTCAAGTATTCCCATCATTGGTCGGTTAGAGAACAGATTGGGGGCGATTTTGGCTATCTTTGCTTGTTGCTAGACAATTTCTAACATTCGGTTTGTGTATTCGATTCGTATGAACATTGAATTTGTTGCTATGATGATTCACCAAGCTATGTGTGGCTAAAACTTTCGGTGATCATCTTAGGTGAAGGTTTCTCTTGAACTTTTGTGTGTTTATTTATGAATTTCTAGAATGATAACTTGCGTTGCTTGAATATCATGGTGTATGCATAATTGTTTGTAACTTGTTAATCGATAGTGCAATTTCTAGTCTCAATCGTACGTTCTTGGTGCCGTTGGCAATCGAGATATCACGGGAAGGGTTAGGGTTGGTTATTGATTAATTGATCATCGGGAAACAACCTCGCGTTTATATAATCCGAGTACTTTGTTCCCTTTTATCACTTCAATTATTTATGCACGAGTTATGTCTATGTAACTCTTTCTAGTTGAAAATTCTCACAATTGTTTAAAGAAACTGAATCCTAAGATGGTCATTGTCTTTTCCTAATTTTTTTTACAACCAACTTTTGATTTGCAATTAGTTTTTAATTTAGTTTTCTAAAACAACAATCCAAAATCATTGATCTTTAATTTCTGCAAATTAGGTTAATTGCAAGGCTATAAAAACAACACACTTTCCACATACTCCCTGAGTTCGATACCCTATTACCGCTATCTATAGTTGTTATTGGGATTAAATTTGCGTGTACCTACGACAGCACGTCAAATTTTGGCGCCGTTGCCGGGGAGTAGTGCGCAACGTGTGTTATTTTCATAGTTTTGCTTTGTTATTTTCGGGTTTACACTGGTGTGTTTAGTGTGCAGGTTCTACAGGTGCATGCATACTAGAGGCTCTCACAAAGCGTCACCATTGTCATTTGATCCGGAAATCGAACGAACGCTAAGGCAAAACAGAGTTTTACTACGCGAAAACAGAATCATTGGTTCACCCACTTCACCCATTACACCAAGAAATATCATGGATGAAACACAAGTACCACCCACAACGGGTCAAACGACCTTATCTTTTATACCTACTTCCACACGACCATCACCAAACACCACTATTCCAAACAACACCACAATGCCTACTCCACTTCACGATACTACACCAACCAACACCACACAACCGATCACTACTCAAGTCGAACCCAGTCTTACCTTTAGCCCATCTACTACGATTCCACCACTCACTCACTTCTTCCCAGCTTCAGGGCAATCATCCTCAACTTATACAGTACCACAAGGTTCAACTGTTATCCATACCACCTCTACGTTTAGACCATCAAACCAGTCGGGTTTTCAATACTCGACCATTCCATTTGGGCAAACTTCGGGTATAGGGGGAGATGGATATGAGGAAGGATATGAAGATTTTGAGGGCTATGATGAAGACGGGTATGCTTATGGGGGTTATGGTGATCAAGGAGATTTCGGTTATGTGCAAAGTCAATCTCAAGGAATGGCAAGTGTAGGTGGAGTGCCACAACAACAACTCATACCGCAACATGTTCGGCCAAGACCACAAGGGCCACCAATGCAACGCCCTATTCCATTGCAACAAGTTCGGCCACAAAATGTACAACCACAATTTCAAAGGCCGATTCAACACCCACCGATGCCACAACAACAATTTCAACCCCCGTTCGCACCACAAGGGCATATACCAAGACCAATGGGTCCTATTCATCCAAGGGGTCGATTGGGTGTTCCAAGAAGGCATCTTAGGGAACAAGCACGGGGAATAGAAGCACATTTCAGGCCGATAATTACTCAAAACCCTTCACCGGTAGTTATCCCTCATAACAATGAAGGAAGAACTTTTGAAGTAAGGACTAATTCTTTACAAAGTTTGCCGAAATACAAAGGGCTAGCAACGGAGGAGCCGTATTTCCATTTAGAGGCCTATGACTCAATTTCCAATACTCTTGGGAGTCAAGGTTTTTCGGCCGATGATGTCAAGTTGGTCCTATTTCAGTTTTCTTTGGAGGACAAGGCAAAGAAGTGGTTCTACACTTTGCCTTCAGAATCTATTTATACTTGGGCGGAGATGCAACAAATTTTCTTAGACGAATTTTATACCTCCCAAAAGACCAATGATGCTAGAAAGGGGTTGAGGAGCTTCCAACAACAACATGGTGAGATGTTCCATGAGGCATTTGAACGTTTCAATATGATGAATGCTTTCCACGAGGGGTTGAGTGCCGAAGATGCTCGCGATTTAATGTCCATTACCGGTGGAACTTTTGGCACAAATTATGAAAATGATGATTGGGAGTTCTTGGAGAATATGGCAACTACATCAAAGAGAAAGGCTCAAGCATCGAGGAGAGCGCGACCGGCCATTGCCCGACCTCAAGTGCACGCAATAGATGATGGTAATGTTCAAACTACTAACCAAATTTATGATGTGTGTGCTTTGTGTAATGAAATATGTCATGCGGCTGAAAATTGCCAAGGAATGGTGGAAGGGCAATATGAAGAGGTTCATGCGGTTCAAGGTCAAGGTCAAGGAGGGGGTGGTAGAAACTACAACAACATGAATTCTAATACATACCACCCCGGGTTGAGGAACCACCCAAATTTTCGCTATGGGAACCCCTCAAATCAAGCTAACCCGAACTTTCAAGGTAGTCAAGGTAACTTTGGTTCACGCCAACCTTATAACAACCAAAGTGGATATCGAGGCGGGAACAACCAAGGCTATCAAAAGCAATATCAACCGGGTCAAGAGAAAGGGGGGTCTTCGGGTGGAAATGAGATGATGGAGATGCTAAAAAGCATGCAAACGGAGATGCAAAAACGGAACCAACTTGATGAAGTTCGAATGCAAAAGGATGAGGTTCGTGACAAAAGCATTCAATCACTAACAACCCAAATGGCTCAATTGGCAACTGATGTGGCGGAGTTGAAGAAAAACAAGGGTCAACTTCCTAGCGACACCAAGGTAAATCCATCACACGGTTCGTCAAGAGGTAATGTTAATGTTCATCATGTTAGTGTTTTGAGAAGTGGAAAAGAGTTTAAAGCTAATTTGTCACCCGAATTGGTTGAGGGGGTAGTTGACGACATCACGGGTAATGATAGTGATGATGATGTTTCACCGGTTAAACCAAAAGAATTAAATGTTAACAAACCGGGTTTGGGTGAAAATGAAAAGAGTGAAAAAGTTGAGGGTGAACCGAGTCAAGTCAAGTCCCGTTTCCATCGGCTTTACTTGACCCGGGAAAGAAAAATTTTATTGCATCGAGAGGTCCCCAAAAAGAAGAGTTGTGGGACATGTTTAAACAAGTTAAAATTAACCTTCCACTCCTTGATGCAATAAAACAAGTACCCGCCTATGCAAAATTTCTAAAAGAATTGTGTACACAAAAGAGGCAAAATAAAAAGAAAATGCCTAAGCGGGTCGATTTAACCGGGCAAGTAAGTGTGGTTTTAAACGGGGAGCTTCCTTCTAAGCTCCAAGATCCGGGTACGCCATCGATAAACATACAAGTTGGTAATTTTCAAATGGCTAAGGCATTGCTAGATCTTGGAGCCGGAGTTAGCTTTTTACCGGGGGGCTTATATGACCAATATGATTTTGGTCCGTTAGCAAGGGTGGAGACAACGGTTGTTTTAGCCGATTTGTCTCATAAGTTACCCCGGGGTATGGTTCAAAATGTAATTGTAAAAAATGATGAATTTTATTACCCGGTTGACTTTCTAGTCTTGGACTACTCATCGGTGGACCCCAAGCAACAACAAAACTTAATTTTGGGTCGGCCATTTTTTAGCACCGCACATGCAGTCATCGATTGTAGATTTGGTACAGTCGATATGACTTTTGGGAATCGAAAAATGCGTTTGAATGTTTTTACTAACAATTCTAATGCTAATGGTGTTGATGAGTGTTTCATGGCAGATATAGTTGACGGATGCAACCCGCATGAGTATGAGGAGGATGGTTTGGATGTTTGCCTGTGTGATTTTTCTGAACAGGTACATGCTTATGCACTCCGGGTTGAAGAGGAAAAGCAAGATGCGATGGCGTTGAAAGAAGGTCGACCGCCATGGACCCACCAGTTTGAAGGCTTACCGGCGGAAATAGATTCGGGTACTAAACCATCATTAGAGGAACCGCCAAAGTTGGAGCTCAAAGACTTGCCGAGCCACTTGAAGTATGTGTTTTTAGGGGATAATGACACTTTACCGGTCATTATTGCCTCTAATTTGGAGTTGGCACAAGAGCAAGCATTGTTGGAAGTCTTGAAAGAAAACAAGGGAGCTATCGGATGGACAATTGCCGATCTCAAAGGAATTAGTCCATCAATTGTCATGCACAAAATCATTACAACCGAAGATGCCAAACCGACACGAGAAGCTCAAAGGCGTTTGAATTCGAACCTAAGGGAGGTAGTTAAAAAGGAGGTAATTAAATGGTTAGACGCGGGAATCATCTATCCGATTTCGGATAGTGCTTGGGTGAGTCCCACCCAAGTTGTGCCTAAGAAGGCCGGCATTCAAGTAGTCAAGGACGAAAGTGGTGAACAAATTGCCACCCGACCGGTTACCGGGTGGCGTGTATGTATTGACTACCGAAAATTGAATGCCGCCACTTCTAAGGACCATTTCCCGCTACCTTTTATTGACCAAATCATTGAAAAATTATCGGGTCAAAAGTACTATTGTTTTTTGGATGGGTATTCGGGTTACAATCAAATAGCAATACACCCGGATGACCAACACAAGACCACCTTCACTTGTCCATATGGCACCTTTGCCTTTCGGCGGATGCCCTTTGGCTTGTGCAATGCCCCGACAACTTTCCAACGATGTATGATGAGTATTTTCTCGGACATGGTTGGAGAGTCGCTCGAAGTATTTATGGATGACTTCTCTATATTTGGTACTAGTTTTGATGCTTGTCTCAACGAATTACAAAAAGTTTTAAAAAGGTGCGTTGAGAAGAATCTAGTGCTAAGTTGGGAGAAAAGTCATTTCATGGTGCAAGAGGGCATTGTGTTGGGTCATGTAATTTCTGAAAGATGGATGGAGGTGGATAAGGCTAAAATAAGGGTAATAGCATCTTTGCACCTCCGAAAAATGTTAAGGGTGTAAGGTCATTTTTGGGACACGCGGGGTTTTATAGACGTTTCATAAAGGGTTTTAGTGTTATCACCAAACCTTTATGCAACTTTTTATTAAAAGATGTCCCATTTGATTTTACTAATGAGTGTATGCAAGCTTTCACTGTTTTGAAGGAACACTTGGTCAAAGCTCCTATCTTGTAACCACCGGATTGGTCAAAGCCGTTCAAGATAATGTGTGATGCAAGCGACACCACTATTGGTGCAGTTTTGGGTCAACGGGTTGATAGAAAGCCGGTGGTGATTTACTATGCAAGCAAAACTTTATCCGAAGCGCAACTCAATTACACCACAACCGAAAAGGAGTTATTAGCGGTGGTGTATGCTTTGGATAAGTTTCGTGCTTATATTTGGGGGATCAAAGTGGTGGTTTATTCGGATCATAGTGCGGTCCGATATTTGATGGAGAAAAAGGACGCGAAGCCTCGATTGATTCGGTGGGTATTATTGTTACAAGAGTTTGATTTAGAAATCCGAGACAAAAAGGGAAGTGAGAATGTAGTGGCGGATCACTTGTCTCGGATTCCGGTGGAAGGGATCGATGATGTTAGTGAAATCAATGAGAGTTTTCCCGACGAGCAACTACTAGCCGTCTCCACCTTTGTTGCACCGTGGTATGGTCACTATGTCAACCACTTAGCCACGGGTGCCATCCCAAGTCATTGGACCAAGAAGCGTCGACAACAATTTATGGTTCAAGTGAAGCAATATATTTGGGATGAACCGGATCTTTTTAAGATTGGACCGGATCAAGTTATACGAAGGTGTGTGCCCGAGACAGAAGTGTTGGAAATTTTGACCCATGCTCATTCGTCCGCATGTGGGGGTCATTTTAGTGGGCACAAAACAGGCTACCGGGTTCTCTCATGTGGGTTTTATTGGCCCACACTTTTCAAGGATGCATGTGAGTTCGCTAGAAATTGCATAAATTGTCAAAAGATGGGAAGCATATCGAAGAGGGATGAGATGCCATTACAACCAATTTTGGTTTTGGAGATATTTGATGTATGGGGTATAGACTTTATGGGTCCCTTCCCGAATTCGAATGGCTTTCTATACATTTTGGTAGCGGTGGATTACGTCTCGAAGTGGATTGAAGCTATTGCAACACGCACAAACGACCATTCGGTTGTTTGTAAATTTGTTCAATCCAACATCTTTTCTCGTTTTGGCATCCCGCGGGTTATTATAAGCGATGGTGGTTCGCATTTTAAGAACTTCAATTTTGGGAAATTGCTGAAGAGGTATAGTGTGAATCACCGGATTGCCACACCTTACCATCCGCAAACGAGTGGACAAGTCGAAGTGTCCAACCGTCAAATCAAAGAAATTCTCATGAAGACGGTAAGAACGGATAGGAAGGATTGGTCGAGTAAGTTAGACGATGCATTGTGGGCATACCGAACGGCCTACAAGACTCCTATTGGCACAACGCCTTACCGGATGGTGTATGGAAAGGGTTGTCATTTGCCAATGGAGTTAGCGCATCGGGCATATTGGGCAATTAAGACGGTAAACGCAGATTATGACGAGGCGGGAAAGATGAGAAAGTTGCAGTTAAGCGAGATAGAAGAGATTCGAGATGAGGCGTATGAATGTACATCGGCTTATAAAGATAAGCTCAAGAAAGTACACGATGCGAAATTGAGAAAGAAAAAGTTCGAAGTGGGTCAAAAAGTTTGATTGTATAACTCAAGACTCAAGATGTTCGCGGGCAAGCTCAAAAGCAAATGGATGGGTCCGTATGTCGTTCGGAGAGTTGGGAGATTTGGTGACGTAGACATCCAAGACGAGCAAACATTGAAACAACAAACAGTGAACGGTCACCGGTTAAAGCCATAATTGGAGGGGAACGACATCAACAACTTGGAGCTTGATAAAGCGGGCTACATCTTACGCCCGGTCGATGATGAGCAACCATGAGAGGCCCAGGTTTGGTAGTGTAAATAGTTAGCATTTCATTTTGTTTGTTTTGTATAGTTTGCACAATTGCCGTATTTCCTTGAAATCCGTGTTTGAAACAAGTGTGGGGATATTCGGGTCACGAATTACTCTAACATTGTGTTGAGGACAACACGGGACTTTCGAGGGGGTAGGGTGATTTTTACACATTTTTGAAAAAATTAAAAAACATAAAAAAATCGAAAAAACTGAAAAAAAAATATAAAAATGACACTTAAAAACGCAATTTTCTTCGAATCATAAACGCCCAGTTCATACCGTAATTTACGGTATGACCGTAAGTTACGGTGGAAGTTAAAGATTTTCAGTTGTTACGGTATTTTGCTCCTGTTTTACGGTAGGAGTATTTGTTCCAGTTCATACCGTAATTTACGGCATGACCGTAATTTACGGTACGCCTGAAAATCTGTTCCGTCGTTTGGGTTCCGCACTTAATAAAAAAAATAACATCTGATTTCGTGAATAACCCCAGCCACTCAATTTCATTCCACTTTACTATCCATCTATCACTATCCATCTCTTTCACAAAGACCTACAAGACTCCATAGCTTCTTCCATCTTCAATCCTCCATATCTCACTCAATTCTTGCTCAAACCAAGTGAAATCGGAGTCTATTTTGACTATTTTTTCACCTACTTTCTGATTTTGCCAAGAGATTTACAAGAAAACGCAGTTTTCGGGTCCGAATTCCAAACCCTAGTCCGAAAATTTTTGGGGGGTTTTTGGAGTTTTTGTTTCACAAGCATTTTAGCATCTTCAAACTAAGGTATGAAAGCTTATTTGTTATATTTTGATGCTACATTGTGAAAAGTAAGGCTATTTAGGTTACTTGCCTATACTCACTTGCTTGTTCTTAGATATGGTTATGAAATTGGTTATTTGAACATGGTTATGGTTGTAGATGTGGGATTTGTGATTAAAGTAGTGAACTTTTGGGATCTATATATTGTAGAGACACCATGCTCAAATTTTTGAAAAATCTATAAACTTGTAGTTCACTAACATCTACAACCATAGTAACAAGCAAGTGTGGGGATATTTTGGAGAAAAGAGTTTAATTTTGTTTCGTTTGGTTGTGTTGTTTGCTCTAATGTGTGTAGGAAATGGCACGAACAAAAGAAAATACCGGAGCTAGTTCATCTTCGTCTTCGAAGGGAAAGGGTAAACAGACGGAACAACAACCAAGGAAGAGACAATACATGGGTTGAGTGGATGAAAGCGAAAGTGAAAGTGAGGAAGAAATGGAGTTGGATATGACGGAGAAACCGAAATGGGATTCGGGACCATTAGATGATCAACCAGAGGAATGGCAACCAACACTCTATTATGACCGTATGAATAAGTTGAAGAATAAGGCAGCGGCCTTTATATGTGAGAGGGAAGTCCGGGAAGTTGAGTTTGGTCAGTTCGGGGTGTTTGACAAGTTCCGGGCTCTAGGTTGGGAGTCAGCACTTAGTTGTTTTGACAAAGATAAGAGCAACTTGTTTATATCCGAAATACAAGAATGGATGGCCACTCTCAAATGCAACAGCTACGAAAGGCCATCACAAATGAAGCTAACGGGTATTGTGAATGGAATTCCGGTGGAGATGTCGTTTGACACATTGAAGAAGTTTGGGAAATACGATAGCCTTCCAGCTCGTGACTACATGATTCCCACTCTTGATAACCTTTTGGTAAAGCCGGAAAAGCATCCCCGGTGGAATGATATGTTGGCGACACTGTTTTTACCCGGTACATACAGTGGAATCTTGTATCGGAAGAATTTGAGAATCGAAGCAAAGTTGTTGTTGGCTATTTGCCTCTTGAATGTCATTCCGAGAAGGGGGGACAAAGAGCAAGTGAGGTTTCCCGAAGTACCCGTTCTTTATTCGCTACTCCATGGGGCTCCACGCTTTCCCATCCGATATCTAATCATGAACCACTTATGGATTTGCCGGAATAAGTATGGAGGAGATATCGTCCCGTATTGTCGAATAATTATGGGGTTAATGAAACAACAAAAGGCAATAACATCTGAAGATCGAGGAGCAACAAAAAGGCATCAGCCTTTTACGTTAGATAAGTTGGGGATTGGTTGGTCATATACACAATCGGAGCGTTATCATAAGTTAAAGTCGGAAGGGCAAAGGTGGAGAGCACTAAAGTTGGGTGCACGAGATTTGTTGCCGGGTGAGCCGGACGAGCCGGAGAGTGATGAAGAAGTAGTTCCAAGCGGTGACGAGGATTATGCGGACGAGCCGCATGGTGGTGAAAATGTAGGTCAAGGGGGTTATGGTAGAGGTTATGGTGGCATGTTTTACGATTATACGCAGCAATCTTATGTGCCGGGTTGGGCTTATGAAGGCACAATGCAAGAAGTGATTGAGAATCAACGTCCTCCGGCATCCGTGTTTGATACGTGGTCGGGTTCGGAGAGGACATTGTATGATCAAAACACGAGGAATAGTGCAAGTATAGAGCGGTCCTTGAAATAAAATCTTGATCGTCAAGAGGCATGGAATCGCACACATGCGTATTCCCGTGAAGTTGAAATGAATAATCGATATCATGATGATCAAGAAAGGAGAATGCACGCTGATTATCATGCCGGGCGGCCGATGGTTGTGGATCCACAACATGTGGATTATGCGTCTCTACCACCGTATGATGGTAGTGTTTCGTATCCAACTCCGCCGATCCACCATTCACAATGGATTGACCCAAGGCAACAAGAAGGAGCACAACAACAACAAGGTGGAAGTAGTAGCGGCTCATTTGCGTTTGGAGAATGGAACGATATGATGTCTTCCATTTTTGGGCCGCCGGGACCGCGCTATTATTAGTCAGGTTGTGTTCTCTCTTTGTATATTTTGTGCATATTTGTTAGTTGATATGTTGGGTTGGGCGGTTGAGTGGTGTATGATTGTGTTGTTTTGTTGGGTTGGTGCAAGTGGTGGTGTCATGTTTTTAAAAGAAAAAAAGGGTTATTGGATTTTATCACCCTTAACTATTGGCCATTGGCCGCTGCCACCCCCAACTATCACTTTGACGTCCGCCACCCCCAACTTAACACTTAGTGTGTTCTGTCACCAGATCACTAACTTTTGATCCTGTTATTATACTTTTGGGGGTGTCCTAAGATCTCTAAAACCTTCCCAAGATCCCTATGACACCCAAAAAAGTGTAGTAACATGATCAAAAGTTAGTGATCAGTTAACGACATGGTGACAGAACACACTAAGTGTTAAGTTGGGGGTGACGGGCGTCAAAGTGATAGTTAGGGGTGGCAGCGGCCAATAGCCAATAGTTGAGGGTGATAAAATCTAATAACCCAGAAAAAAAAACATAAAAAAAATATAAAATGAAAAGTACAAAAAGAAATTTTTGGTTTGAGTGAAGAAGCTTTTATTGATGTTGAATGAATTTTAGTGATCAAAGCCTCCTAAAACCATACATTGGGGTCAATGTATCCCAAGTGTGGGGATGGGGGGAATTTTTGAAGATTTTGAAAAATTTTGAGCCAAGTGAAACGATGTGAAAATTTGAACACCCTAGATTAAACCCAATTTGGTGCACCGGCAACCTTTGATACCTTTTCATTCTTGGTGAGAGTTGTAGCCACACTTGTACATAATTAATGATTGTCTTTGATGAGAGTGGTTACGGGTGGTGGTGCATTAGAACTTGTGCTTAAATGCGATTTGAGTCCTTAGTTAGACATGAATGTAGAAAGGATAAGGGCATTTAGGTAGCCTCGTCGTTGGTGTGAGCGAGTGTGGGATTTGGGGGGTTGGACCTCATAAGTTATATATATGAGCATGGTAGTGAGAGGGGCGGGGGTTTGGACATTTAGTTGCCCAATTTTGTGCCTAAAAGCCTATCATTTGTTACCCCTAGCTACTTACCTAAAAATTTACCCAACTTAGCCCGGTTTTATAGTGATTAGTGATTGTTTAGTAGTATGTAATGTTATTTGATGTTATGTTGAAAGTATTATGTTTGAAAAAAAAATCAGAAAAATTTGAAACGAAAAAAAAAATAGAAAAAGCAATGAAAAATGGAAAAAGAAGTGATGTTTAGTTATCTTGTATATAGTAGTTTGCTTTGGTAGTTGTTAGTTTGTTTTATTGTGTAATAAAAAGACCGGGTTAAGTTTTCGCTACTTCATATATATTCCATTTCCTACCTTTACACCTAGCCACGTTACAACCTTGAAAGTCCCTTTGATTTGCATTCATGCTTTACACATTTTAGGAGAAGGATCGATTTAGGTACAAGCCTATAGTTGTGCAACCGCCCGTTAGCCTTTGGTGTGTCTAGCTCATATTGCTAGTGCTTACTTGTAGCCGAGAGGAGAGAATTAGAGTGGGGTGTATTGTTTTGGGTGTTAAAAAGGGGTTAGTAAAAGGTTTGCTTGTTTTTGCTTGGCTTACATTGATCACTTGTTGAGAAATTGATTTGATGAGTTGCTTGAGACAAGCAACGGTTAAGTGTGGGGATGTGACGGGTGGTCCATTGGACAACCCTTTATGATGTTAAAAGACGAATTAATCCTTCATTTAATCACGTAATTATCTTGAATTACATAACTACGATTGCTCATGTTTCAGGTATGTTTTGGGAGCTTGAAGTGGAGAAAACGCGGTTTTGGAAGGATTAGAGATGAACGGATCGTGCGCGAAACAAAAGATGGAACAAAGCACAAATTTCAGGTTGTCACCGTAAATTACGGTCCCACCGTAATTTACGGTGGACCTGAAATGCACCTGATGCCTACCGTAATTCAGACTAAATCCACCGTAACATCTTGAAGTGCACCGTAACTTACGGTGTTACCGTAAGTTACGGTGGAATCTGCGGACAAACCGTAACTGCCATCATTTATGCGGTTTTATGATGTCTTTTCAAGTATTCTCATCATTGGTCGGTTAGAGAACAGATTGGTGGCGATTTTGGCTATCTTTGCTTGTTGCTAGACAATTTCTAACATTCGGTTTGCGTATTCGATTAGTATGAACATTGAATTTGTTGCTATGATGATTCACAAGCTATGTGTGGCTAAAACTTTCGGTGATCATCTTAGGTGAAGGTTTCTCTTGAACTTTTGTGTGTTTATTTCTGAATTTCTAGAATGATAACTTGCGTTGCTTGAATATCATGGTGTATGCATAATTGTTTGTAACTTGTTAATCGATAGTGCAATTTCTAGTCTCAATCGTACGTTCTTGGTGCCGTTGGCAATCGAGATATCACGGGAAGGGTTAGGGTTGGTTATTGATTAATTGATCATCGGGAAACAACCTCGCGTTTATATAATCCGAGTACTTTGTTCCCTTTTATCACTCCAATTATTTATGCACGAGTTATGTCTATGTAACTCTTTCTAGTTGAAAATTCACACAATTGTTTAAAGAAACTGAATCCTAAGATGGGCATTGTCTTTTCCAAATTTGTTTTACAACCAACTTTTGATTTGCAATTAGTTTTTAATTTAGTTTTCTAAAACCAACAATCCAAAATCATTGATCTTTAATTTCTCCAAATTAGGTTAATTGTAGTTTAATTGCAAGGCTATAAAAACAACACACTTTCCACATACTCCCTGAGTTCAATACCCTATTACCGCTATCTATAGTTGTTATTGGGATTAAATTTGTGTGTACCTACGACAGCACGTCAATGCTCAAATTGACTGCAGAACAGGAACGGTTGACATGACATTTGGAAACCGAAGGTTGAGGTTGCATGTTTTTTCCGGACTTATGAACCCTCCAGTTGATGATGAATGCTATATGGCAGACATTGTTGACACGTGTATACCTCTTTGCGACACACTCGTGAATGGGGAAGGCACAATGGAGGATTGTTATATGTTTGACAGGTCACAGGTAGAGGTGGAAAGAAGCATCGACGAGGAAGTGAAGAGTTTGGAGGTGCTCGCGGTTCGAGAAGGAAAACCGACATGTACACACCAAGTTGAAAGTTTACCGGAGAGCATTGACACTAAATTGAAGCCGTCTCTAGTAGAGCCTCCGGAGGTTGAGTTGAAGGCATTGCCGAAGCATCTCAAGTATGCTTATGTTGGTGAAGGCAATACGCTCCCGGTTATCATTGCATCAAACTTAACCGAGGAGCAAGAGGATAAATTGATGGGTGTTTTGGTCACTAATCGGGCGGCGATTGGATTGACCATTGCTGATTTGAAGGGTATTAGTCCCTCGGTGGTGATGCACAAAATCATCACGGAAGAGAATGTGACTCCCGTTCGAGATGCACAACGGAGATTAAATCCGAACATGCGGGAGGTAGTGAAGAAGGAAGTGCTGAAATGGCTCGATGCGGGTATCATCTACCCGATCTCGGATAGCCAATGGGTGAGCCCAACACAGACGGTTCCCAAGAAAGCGGGCATACAAGTCGTCAAAAATGACGCAGGTGAAGAGGTAGCCACTCGGCCGGTAACCGGGTGGCGAATTTGTATTGATTATAGGAAGTTGAACACCGCAACTTCCAAAGATCATTTCCCTTTACTGTTCATTGATCAAATAGTTGAGAAATTGTCGGGGCAAAAATTTTATTGTTTCTTAGATGGCTATTCTGGTTATAACCAAATCGCCATCCATCCGGAAGACCAAGCAAAGACCACGTTTACTTGTCCCTACGGCACTTTCGCATTTAGGCGAATGCCGTTTGGATTATGTAACGCCCCCGCCACCTTCCAAAGGTGTATGATGAGTATCTTTTCAGATATGGTGGGGAAGTCTTTGGAAATCTTCATGGATGATTTCTCAATTTTTGGGTCATCTTTTGAGGCTTGTTTGGACCAACTAGATAAAGTGTTAAGAAGGTGTGTCGAAACTAGTTTGGTCTTAAGTTGGGAAAAGAGCCATTTTATGGTTCAAGAGGGAATAGTGTTGGGACACGTGGTGTCAAGTCGTGGGATAGAGGTTGATCGTGCTAAGGTACAAGTTATATCTACTTTACCGTATCCCTCGACTGTTAAAGGTGTTAGGTCTTTTCTAGGTCACGCGGGGTTTTATCGGCGATTTATTAAGGGTTTTAGTGATATAACCAAGCCTTTATGTAATTTGTTGTTAAAAGACCAACCGTTTGATTTTAATGAAAATTGCCAAAATGCTTTTAACAAATTGAAAGAGAAGTTAGTTGAGGCCCCAATCTTGCAATCGCCAAATTGGTCTTTACCTTTTGAAATCATGTGCGATGCAAGTGATTATGCGGTGGGGGCCGTGTTGGGACAACGGGTCGATAAGAAACCCGTTGCCATATACTACGCGAGTAAGACTCTTTCGGATGCACAATTGAATTACACCACTACCGAAAAAGAGCTACTTGCGGTGATATATGCTTTGGATAAATTTCGGGCATATATATGGGGTAGTAAAGTGATTATTTATTCTAATCACACTGCAGTTAGGTACCTCATGGAGAAGAAAGATGCTAAACCGAGATTGATCTGATGGGTGTTGTTGCTCCAAGAGTTTGATTTGGAGATACGGGACAAAAAGGGTACCGAGAATGTTGTGGCAGACCATTTGTCCCGGTTGATGGTTGAAGAAGATCCTACAACTGTATAGATCAATGAGTCTTTCCCTGATGAGCATATTATGAAATTAGATAAGTTACCTTGGTATGCTAACATTGTAAATTATCTCGTTACAGGTGACTTACCGGCACATTGGGATAGACGGAAGAGGCAACACTTCATGTCTCAAATCAAGTATTACCGGTTGGAAGAACCGCACTTGTGGAAGGAGTGTGCAGACCAAGTGATAAGAAGATGCATAGATGATGAGGAAATTCCAAGCATGTTGTAGCATCTACATTCATTTGCGTGTGGTGGCCATTTTAGTGGCCACAAAACGGGTCATAAAGTGTTAAATAGTGGTCTTTATTGGCCAACTATTTTTAAAGATGCAAATGAGTTTTCAAAGAATTGCATAGAGTGCCAAAAACTAGGGGGTATTTCAAAAATGGATGAGATGCCCATGCAACCAATCCTTGTAGTCGATGTTTTTGACGTGTGGGGAATTGATTTCATGGGCCCATTCCCAAATTCTTATGGCAATTTGTACATCTTGGTGGCCGTTGACTATGTGTCAAAGTGGGTTAAAGCAATAGCCACCAAGACGAACGACCATTCCGTAGTGTGTAATTTTGTTCAAACCAATATTTTCTCAAGGTTTGGGATTCCTCGTGTCATCATAAGTGATGGAGGATCTCATTTTAAAAAATTTCGGTTTGGGAAACTTCTAAAACGGTTTGGTGTTGACCATAGAATCGCTACCCCCTATCACCCGCAAACAAGCGGGCAAGTTGAGGTGTCAAATAGGCAAATCAAAGAGATTTTGCAAAAGACCGTGCGGGCGGACCGTAAGGATTGGTCAATTAAATTGGACGATGCTTTATGGGCCTACCGTACGACACATAAGACACCCATTGGCACTACACCTTACCGGTTGGTTTACGGTAAAAATTGTCATTTACCGGTTGAACTTGTGCACAAATCATTATGGGCTATTAAAGAAGTGAATGTTCGATATGATGATGCAGGTAAGGAACGAAAACTCAAGTTATGTGAGTTGGAGGAGCTAAGGGAAATGGCACATGAATGCGCGTCCAAATACAAGGATGGGATGAAAAAGGCGCATGATGCCAAGTTGAGGAAGAAAGAGTTCGAGGTTGGACAAAAAGTGTGGCTCTACAATTCGAAGCTCAAGTTCTTTCCCGGAAAGCTCCGGAGCAAATGGATGGGACCCTATGTGATCACCCGGGTCGGACAATTGGGTGATGTTACAATCGAGGATCCAAAGGATGGAATACGACAAACGTTAAATGGTCATCGACTAAAACCGTTCCTCGATGGTAACGAAAAGTTGGATGAAAACAAGGAATCGGTGAGCTTTGTGATAAGCATTCCGGTTTATGAGGTCGAATGAAAAGGACCGGTAACGTTTTGTGTAAAGTTATGTATAATTATTTAATTGTTTGAGTGTTTTTGATATAATTGTTTTCGTTTCGTACTAATCCCTTTTGATTGTGTGAAGTCCGGATATCCCGAACGAGTTTGAAGACGTAAGGTATGTTTTTTAGACTTCGTTATGTGCGTTGAGGACAATACACGATTTTTTTGGGGGGTGGTAGGGCCGTTAACGGTTTTAGCATTTTAAAAATTTAACTTATAAAAATTCACAAATTTTTTTAATAATTTTTAGTATTTTTTAGTGTACATAGTCCCTTTTATTAAAAAGTCATAATTTTCCTCCTAGTTTTCATAAAAAAAAATTGAAAACGAAAAAATAGAGCCCGTCGGCGACGGGTTGTAAGGCGTCGGCTACGGGTCCTCTAAACACCCGTCGGCACACAATTCTCGTATCCAGGCACTTAAGCCGTCGCCCCACACAGGTTTTCCCTTGCCCGTCGGCGACGGGGTGGGACCCGTCGGCGACGGGTTCTCGTTTTGTCTCCGCACCAGGTTCGTTGTTATGCATTAAAACCGAACCAAAACCATCCTAAACCTATTAAAACATATCCCAAACTCCATATACACCACATATTCAACCCACATTCACCCTATCCTCTAAATCTCTGCTCTCTCTCTCCTAACTCACCTTTCAACTTCATCTTCTCCACAAACACTCCTAGAACCCTAAACCTTCAAGCTCTCATAACTCCTTAAATCTCCACCAATCTAACTGATTTTTGGGTCCATCTTGCGTATTTTTTCGAGAGGAACAAAACCCCCAACATGGTTTGCATCAATTCTTGCTAGTTTGCAAGATCTCTGGACGTGTAACTTAGGGTTTTTGAAAAGGGTGTTCATCAAGTTGCTTGCTTTCCATCTTTTCTTAGTTCTTCTTGTCTAACAACATCAAAGGTATGGATTCTCCTTAAATTTATGCTTGATTATCATATGTTTAGTGTTTTCTTCCGAAATTTTAAACTTTTTAGTTTAAGAGTAGGTTGTTTAGACAATGTATGTTGTTCTAGCATGATTTTGAGTAAGATTGGTTGTTTTGGTTGGAATTTGAGCATGTTATAACCATAGTGAAGTGATTGCACTCCATGATTGAACATGAAGGTGATGTTTAATATATTGTTGAAATTATAAGAAATTGTAAGATTAACAAGAAATTGATAAGTATATGATAAAGTGAGCGACTTTGGAAGTTTAAAGAGGCGATTTTACATTCACTTGTTAATTAAAATGTCAACATCACACATCATGTTCAAAGTTGAGAGTTTAGTAAAGGTTTGGGTTTATATTGATGTTTTGCTTGTTTGTGATTGTAGTTATGGCCGGTGGTAAAAGACAAAAGACTACAGGGCAAGCTTCATCATCGGGAGTCGGTTCTTCTTCCGGTTTACTACCGAGGAAGTGGGAGCAATTAAGCTCCATCGTAGAGGGTGATGCAAGACTGTATAGACAGGATTGGGAGTGGGCAAAGTTTAGGGATAGTCAAAACGCAAAGATATGGGATGATGAGAAGAACAAATCCTTATCCGCGTACCAAGATAGGAAGTTAGAGGCCAAGCTATGGAAATGGAAAATGGTCAACAAAGTGAGTACCTCAGTTCCGGAAAGGAGTTTATGTGAAAGAGTGGTGAATGTTGAAGAGTTCAAACAAATTGGAATAACACAAATGTTTGAACGTCAAGGTTGGGAAAGGGTGCTTGATTGGTGCGAAGATAACACTTCGCGGATATATTTGGCGGAAGTGTGCGAGTGGCTGTCGACGTTGAGGTTTATGAATAAAGATAGTCCTCCTGCTGAGTGGAAATTGGTTGGTAAAACAGGCCGGGGGTTAATGACGATGTCATTCGAAACAATCAACTGCATTGCACGCTTTGATTCTTTGGGGGTGCAAGCATATGACTATCCAACTATGCAACCATTTTTGGATAATCATATGAATGATGGTGATCCGGAGCAGATGACCGCGGCTATTTTACCTTACCATGATGGAGGAGAGGCAAAGAGAAAGCAAATGACGATTGAGGGAAAGATTCTCCAAGGGATTAATGTTGAGAACATTTTGGTGAGGTTAGGTGATCGTGGAGGTGTTAGAGCGGGTGACTGTAGGGTGGTGCATTCTTTGCTATACGGGACCCCGACATTGTCATGGAGACACATAGTGATGATGAATACGTGGGCTACTCGGGAGTCATCCCAGAGGCGTTTTATTCCATACGCACGCCTCATTAGTGCCATGATTGTTCAACAAAATTGCTTACCTCTGGAATCACTATGGGTAACTAAACCGTTGGAGGAAATTAACAAGGCCTCCATGAAGAAGAACTGGAATATAGAAGTTAAACTCTCGGGGAACAAGTATGTTGTGACCGACAGGTTGGGTCATAAGTATGAGTTCCTTACTTCAGGGGCACCACCGGAATCGGGAGAAGATGAAGAGATGGGTGATGAAGAGGAGGAAACTGAGCCTTCCAGTCCACAAAGACCAAGGCAAAGATACATGAGGCCGCATAGGGAAATTAATGCAGATGTGGCGGGCTTTGTGAACATTAGACGGGTGCCCTCCTACAAAAATTTTGATCGGGGACAGCAAGAGATATATGACAATGTCTCTGCATGCATAGGTGAAGGCCGAGAGTATAACCGAAGGAGGGAAGCCTGGGAGGAGGCACATGGACCCCAAATGCAGGAGTTTTAGGCAGTTCAAGCAGCCCATCGGGAGAGAATGGATAAGTTTGTGGAAGAGCAACAACTGTTCCAAGCAATGCAGAGGTCACACATGGAACAGTTGGCGAAGATGCAAGAGGATGAGGCAGCCCGAAGACGGGCATGGGAAGAAGAGGAGGCTAGGCGCCAAAACGCACAAAGGGAATTAGAAAAACGCCAATGGAGAGCTTTGGCTATCTCTAACCAAATGGCGATTAACAACACCAAGATACTCCACGATCAGGAGCGCCATCAAAGAGACCTTCAAGCCGGTCTCCCGTATGCCGAACACTCGGGGTGGACCGATTACCCCAATCTTCCTCATCCACTAGGCCCATCCAATCCCACCCCTCATTGGCCCGAGGCAGTCAGTTCTAGTTTCATTCCGATTCCTTACCAACCACCGCCACAAGGAGAGTCAAACCCACTCGATGACTATAGGGAGATGTTTGAGGCCCTCACTGGTTATCAATACCAGCCAAACCCGCCAGTTGATCCCAACGAGCGATATCAGCGGTAGAGGCGAGGTATGTTTTTGTTGTTGTTGTTGTATATTATTTTGTTTCCATTATTTTTTTTATTTCATGTTATTTATTTTCGCCTAGTTAAATGAACGTTGTGGGTGTATTCCCTATATAACCCTCACGAGACCTCTCGTCATCCCAAGCTATTGGGGGGGTTTAAAAGGGCTTGTTGCATATGCTAAATGCAACCGTGATTCCTACGAAAGTGAGTTAGGTTTGTTGTTGTTGTTGTAAATTATTGTCCACATAAATCGAAGTGAAATAACACATGGCTTGGTAATATGTTTCATAAAAAGGGTAGAACTAGGTAACTAACAAATTTTGATGGTTGTGAGAAGCATGCTTCTACACAAGGATTAGAATTTGTAGGTACAACATGTTCGCGGGACAACCGTTTTTATGAAGAGGCGAAGGAGATATGAGTATCAAGCGACAAAAAAAATCAGGTGCATGTGTTTCCTTTTACTTTGATTCTTAGTTAGGAATAAGTGGATTGTACATTGTATTTTATTTTCCGGGGTGAGATTTTGGGAATGTTAGACGTGTCACATCCCTTGTGCGTTTTAAAACTCTAGTTCTTGCACATTGAGGACAATGTTTACCTCAAGTGTGGGGATGGGGGAGTAGTAAAAGTTTTCGATTTTGACCCGTTCATTTAAATTCTACACATCGAGGACAATGTTTACCTCAAGTGTGGGGATGGGGGAAAATTTCAAAAAAATTTCAAAAATTCTTGTTTCTAAAGTGATCTTAAAAGCACAAGTAACCAAGTCAACGAGGGATGTCACAACCCATTTGGTCTTTTGTCATGGTCAAGTTCAAATTAATAAGCATAACGGGTATTTAGCGGGTGGTTATTTGGGAATAATCCGCCTAAGAAACTAGTCTTTTATGCATGTCACATACCATACCCTTTTAGATATGTGAGGTTTTGAGCCACTTTTATATCATAGATTACATTACCTATGTTTCTTTGTTTGAGTGGACCATTAGTCATATATTGTAGAACTTGCAACTTTTGATACGTTTGAGACTATAGACCGAATACAAGCACGAGAATGATTAAGGCATTAGGTAAACCTTTTCTCTTAAAACCATTTATCTATCCTTACCCAAACAAATTCCCTAGTCGCCAATTTTGAGCCTAAACCTTTCGTTTGACCACCCTATAGCCCATAACCCTTAAACCTTTTTTCTTTTAAACCCGTGTGATGGAAGTTCGATTATAGGAGTCGTATTTGTATAGTTATTCTTGATTGTTTGCATTTATGTAAAACAAAACAGAAAATATTATGAAAAAGAATTGAAAATTGTTGAAGAAAAACACAAAAAGAAGTGTTAGTAGTTGTCGAATAAAAGGGTGAAAGATTATTGCCCATAGTTGATGTTTATATGTAGTTTTGTTTAAGTTAGTGGTTTGCAATAAAAATCGAATTTTCATCGCTTTAGCCACTTTAAAATATCCTAATTCCTACCCTTAGCCTAGCCCCGTTACAACCCTCATAAAGACCTTATGACTTGTGCTTAGTGTTTGTGTTCAATAGTGGAGAATGATTGAGTTGCAAGCTTATGCGGGTATGTGTTCTAATCGGTTTTGAGTGAATTTTCTTTATAGTACTAATACATTATAAATATTAGCCAATTTTTAAGCTGAGTGGAGAGCACATTGTGAGGGATATGCATGATTTGTTAGTTTTACGCTCGGGTTAATCTTGGATAACCATTATTATATGTGATTATTCACTTAACTGGTAAATATGTGAAAATTGTAAAAGGTTTGAACTTTTGTATGACAATAGACCTTAACCTTTGTCTCGGGAATGGGAAGTGTGTTCATTGTTCGTCCCACGTGAAAGTGAAAAACAGATTTGCTTGAGGGCAAGCAAAAGACTAGTGTGGGGATGTGATACGTGGTTGAAAACAGGTGTTCGTTATTGCGTAACTTTATGTTTTTACATAAGTTTCAATCTTGAATGGCCTACTTTTAATAAGATTTGTGTTTATGCAGGTTTAACGAAGTTTAAGGAGCTTTTCGGGAGCTTTACGGGTCACCGGGTCAAAAACCGGAGCACCGGGATGCGATACGGATCAACCGGTAGTGCAAGAAGCGAAGACTGGAGAAACGGAGCTAGACAAGCCGTCGGCGACGGGTATAAGCCATCCCCGACGGGTTCGGGAGATGCCCGTAGGCTGAAAACATCCGTAACCAGGAAAACAACCCGTCGGACACTTTTCGGTTTTTGGGAGCCCGTCGGCGACGGGTAGCACTTTTCTGAAACGTGAATTGTTGAGTTTTTGGGTTAAGATCGATTTCCATTGGTCTTTTTGGCTTGGAACTCGGGAGTTACACTTGGTGTGGAGTTTGAATCTTCATCTTGGAGCCAAGAATCATCACCATTCACCTACCATTCCATCATCTTCCTCACGACAACATCCGAATCAAGAACATCACCATCAACCATCCTTAATCACAAATTCCACCATCCAAACCCTAATTCTCCATCCTTCATTCACACTCATCATCATCATCCACAAACCCTAATCATCCATCATTCCTTCATCCATCAAGCTTCAAGATGACTTCATTCGTGTTCCAATCATCCGGTGATCAAGCTTTTTCAACCATGAGCGGCTAATCATCTCGGTTTCACCCCGGTGTAGGTAGTTGTTAATTCTAGGGTTTCGAATTGTTCTTGTTTCAACTTAGTGACAATTTGTGTTTGATTTTTGAAACTTTTGACAATAGTGTTACATTTGTTGCGAATTCGTAAATTGTCGAACGATGTTAAAAGTTATGACTTTGCGACATGGTGATATGTAATTGTGCATTGTCGTGGTTAGGATTTACTTGTGTTGATTAGAAAGTGTATTCTTGTCCGTTCTTTGGGACGTTGATAGCTATTAGCACCTAAGTCACGGTACACTAAATTCGTTAATCGAATGCATTTGAGTTGAATCTAAAACTTGTAGAAATCCTAGGTTAGCAATTACCGAAACCGGGTGTGATTCCTTTTTCTTATTATTGTTCTCATAATCAATTTTCTCATAATCGTTAATCATTAGTTGTTAATCAATTTAATCAATTCAATTAGTCTAAACTCACATCTCTCAATTAAAAAAAAAATACAAAAACATTCTAGTAACCTTCATAAATCGTGACATTTGTTATAATTCATTCGAATCCATACACAAACCACATACTCTTCGTGGTTCGACCCCTCACTACCACTAGCTATTTGTTAAGGGTAATTAGGGTATATAAATATTATCTTTGACCGGAGCGCGACACGCTGATCATAACCCGGTGGTATGCACGATGCTAGAAGCTCACAAACTTATGAAACATGGATGTAAGGCATATATGGTATACGCAAGTGAATAGGAGAAAGAATCCCTCAAAATCGGAGATGTGCCTGTGGTATGCGATTATGAAGATGTGTTTCCGGGAGATTTACCGGGAATACCACCAGAACTGGAGGTAGAGTTCGGAATCAAATTGATTCCGGGCGCAAAACCTGTGGCCAAGGCGCCGTATCAGCTCGCGCCGTCAGAGCTACAAGAATTAATGTCTCAAATCCAAGAATTGCTCGACAAAGGGTTTATCCGACCGAGTGTATCCCCGTGGGGCGCACCAGTACTATTTGTGAAAAAAAGAAGGATGGTAGTATACGTATGTGTATCGACTACCGGGAGCTAAACAAACTCACGGTGAAAAATCGATACCCACTTCCAAGAATTGATGACTTGTTTGACTAGCTACAAGGAGCGAGTTGGTTCTCAAAGATTGATCTCAGATCGGGTTATCACCAATTGAAAGTCAAGGAGGAAGACGTACCGACGATGGCCTTTCGTACGCGGTACGGGCATTATGAGTTCCTCGTGATGCCCTTTGGGTTGACTAACGCACCCGCGGATTTCATGGATCTCATGAACTGGGTTTGCAAACCTATGCTGGATAAGTCAGTAATCGTATTTATCGATGATATTTTAGTGTATTTGAAGAATGAAGCTGAGCATGTGTATCATTTGCAAGAAGTGTTAGAGACACTCAGACGAGAAAAGCTGTATGCAAAATTCTCAAAGTGCGCCTTCTGGTTACGAGAGGTGCAATTTCTTAGGCATATCATTAGTGCCGACGGGGTACTAGTGGATCCATCAAAAGTAGAAGTCGTGTCAAAATGGAACACTCCAAGGAATCCCTCAGAAATCCGAAGCTTTTTAGGGCTCGCGGGATATTATCGAAGATTCATACAAGATTTCTCCAAGATTGCATTTCCATTGACCAAATTAACTCGCAAGGAGGAAAGATTTGTATGGGGCGTTGAACAAGAGAAAACTTTCCAAACACTCAAAGAAAAGTTAACTCACGCTCCGGTGTTAAAATTTCCAGAAGGGGTTGACGACATGGTGGTTTATTCGGATGCGTCGCATTTGGGGCTCGGATGTGTCTTAATGCAACGAGGCAAGGTCATAGCCTACGCCTCGAGGCAACTGAAGATCCATGAAAAGAAATACCTGACTCATGATTTGGAGCTGGCAGCAGAAGTATTCGCCTTAAAAATATGGAGACATTATTTGTATGGGGTAAAATGTACAATCTTTACTGATCATAAAAGTTTGAAATATTTCTTCGATCAGAAGGAATTAAACATGAGGCAAAGGTGGTGGTTGGAAATGGTCAAGGATTACGATTGTGAAATACACTACCACCCCGGGAAAGCCAATGTAGTGCCTGATGCATTGATCCGAAAGGGAGATTATGCCCCGATAAGGGTACAATCAATGCAGCTCATTGTGACCTCGGGCTTGCTAGAACGAATCCGAGAAGCACAAGTTGAAGCAGTAAAGGTGGAGAACTAGAAAAAGGAAAGCATTGTTGGCCAATTCAAGGATCTTGAAGAAGGCAACCACGGATTGAAAACACGTTTCAATAGAATTTGGGTTCCTAACCCATGTGGAGTTAAAAAGCTCCTACTCGATGAAGCTCACAAATCCCGTTATTCCATTCATCCAGGAGCGACCAAGATGTATAAAGACTTGAAACAAAACTACTGGTGGCCTGGAATGAAAAGAGATGTAGTGAAATACGTGGAGAAATGCCTGACATGTCTGCAAGTCAAGGCGGAACACCAAAAACCATACGGTAAGCTCCAACCAATGGAAATTCCGGTTTGGAAATGGGAACATATTACGATGGACCTGTTAACCAAATTACCGAGGACGAACTGCGGATTTGATGCAATATGGGTAGTTGTTGATAGACTGACAAAGAGTGCTCACTTTATTCCAATACGTGAGACTTATTCGTCAGAAAAGATATCAGAGGTTTACACTAATGAGATAGTGGCACACAACGGAGTACCAATATCCATCGTGTCCGATAGGGATACCCGGTTCACTTCAAATTTCTGGCGAGATTTCCAAGAGCAAATGGGAACCAAATTGTTCATCAGCACTGCGTACCATCCTCAGACGGATGGACAGAGTGAAAAAACAATACAAACATTGGAGGACATGCTACGGGCATGTATTATTGAGTTCAGAGGTAGTTGGGATGTTTATCTACCATTGGTCGAATTTTCATATAACAACAGCTACCATGCTAGTATAGGGATGGCACCGTATGAAATGCTTTATGGTAGGAAGTGCCGAACCCCGGTGTGTTGGGGTGAGGTGGGTCCATGTGAACTCGCTCACAAAGACATAGTTCGAGCCACTAATGAAAAGATTGAGGTGGTTCGGGCACATTTGAAAGCGGCACAAGATAGACAAAAGTCGTATGCGGACAAAAGGCGAAGACCGATCGAGTTTCAGGTTGGCGACAAGGTCATGCTCAAGGTATCCCCATGGAAGGCGGTTATCCGATTTAGAAAGAGAGGAAAATTAAGCCCAAGTTTTATTGGGTCGTTTACAATTTTCGAACGAGTAGGGAAGGTAGCATACCGCCTTGAACTACCGGAGGAATTAGGCGGGATTCATAGCACATTTCATGTGTCACATCTTCGGAAATGTTTAGCGGATGAAACAACCTATATCCACTACGATGACATCGAGGTGGATAATAAACTTAACTATGTGGTGAAGCCCATTGCGATTTTTGATCGTAAGGTAAAAATCTTAAGGAATAAAGAAATCAATCAAGTAAAGGTCAAATGGGAACACCAGAAGGGTTCGGATACCACATGGGAATCCGAAGAGGAGATGCAACGACTCTACCCTACGTTATTCGGTACGTAATCAGGTTTCGGGGATGAAACCCCTTTTAAGGGGGGTGGACTTGTAACAACCCGGAATTTATAAAACTCTAAATCATAATTATAAAGTGCTAATCAAACAGGAACCAACTAACTAGGAAATTATAACCCACTCAGCTATGAGCCTTGTAGTGGCATATAATAAGGTTAAAACATCTAGATTATAAGTTAACAAAAGCTAAGGGACTAGACTTGTAAAGATTGAAACTTGAATGTTAAAATAACAATTAAAACACCAAACACACACACACTTAGTGTGTGCTGGTCGATGTCAAACACAGGGGGCGAACCAGGTTTCTCCATCAAACCCTAATTCTCACAAAATTCACAAATTGAAGCCTCTAATCCGCTCTAAATCAAGTTTCAAACATGAATTAGTGATCACCTCATTGCAGGGATCAAAAGGTATGCAAAATTGTGGTATTTTGTTGCATCTTGAATTCTAGGTTAAATGTGAAAAATGAAAATTCAGCTTGATTACTTCATGCATGGATTAAATTAGAGGTAACATGTTGTCTAGGGATAAAACCCTAGATGAATTGTTGTTAAATTTTAGTATGATAATTGTAGAAATTATAATCATTATTTTAGGTGATTATTGGGGTTGTAGAGACTAGATAAACACTAGGATTGTGATTACTATTCTAGTAAAAAAACTGAATTCATGTATTAAATTCAGTATTTTTGATATTGAAACTTGTTGCAAATTGCCCAAATTGAAGTGGATATAGAAGGAAATAACATGTCAAGAACCTAGTAATGATTATGTATGAATTTGACCCGCTAGGTGTTTGTTGAAACGCCTAAGTGAGGAATAAAATGTTAAAATCAGACAAAAACGCAGATTTGAATATTATAATGAATTGTCCGTTATTGATTATAAAAGATTTCAAATTGATGGTGAATGGAACTCTTTAGGTAAAGCATCCGGATCGTCAAGTGGACAAGCCGGAGGTGATACACGCTTGAAGGGTGCACTTTGAAGGTACGCGACTTATAGTTTCGCTACAATATGCTTAATTGTTAGTCTTACTTTGTTATATTGAAATTTGGTAAACAAGGAAAACCGTTAAGTCACGGGAATGACAAAGTGCCTTAGACAAGTAAAACGGATCAAAACATGAGTTGGAACTAGAGTTCGGTTGTGTCTAGCAATGGAGACACCCATTCGGCATCCAAACGGGTCAAAACAAGTTGTATTACAAACGTAGAAATTAATAACCATCACTTGTGATCGGTTATATATCAAGCGTAGGACGTGTAACGGACACACAAATCCGTTGCAAAAGCATGAGCCATTGTAGAGGGATTATAGTTCGGAACATTCGCTTGTCAAATTATTCCGAAAGGCATGGTTAAATTATTTTAAATAAACATGATGGTTATTGCATAAGCAACCCTCGGGAGGGGAGCAAAAGCTCATATTTGGTAAACGCAGAAACGGGTGCATGGGCCTAAAGTTGTGATGACAACAATACATGTCATAGAACTTGTAAACAAATGGGTCAATTAAACAAGAGACAAATTATAGGACAACTATTTTTGAAATGATATTTTATGCAAAACGTGTTGATAAACGCGTCCGTAATTAAATTACGGTCGCGTAGGAAAAAGAATCGGCTAAAACGGACGCCCGAGTCAAAAGTTATGCCAATTTAAAGTTTGGAATTGAGATAAGTGGTGCTGGGCGAAATCAGCAACTCCAAATAAAAACTTTCTGTCGAAATCACATGCTGGCGCTGCGCCATGGCGAGAGCCCATAACCGTCACGCGACGCGACGGTGGTGGCGGCACGCGACGGTGGTGGCGGCACGCGACGGTCGTTTCCGAAGCTCGTCGCGCGGCACGAGCTACTCAAATCTTGCATTTTGTTTGTTTTTGACTTGTTTGAATATGGAACTTGCTTATACTTGATTTTTTAAAGTGTCAAACTAATAATTTTAATGGTTTTGACCGTAGGTGAAGATGGTCCGAACCCGGATGGCCATCAAGCATACATCAAGAACCGAACGCACCAAATAAAGCTTCCGCATTTTTGTCTATTTTGTTTAAGTAATATGTAAACGCTTGAAACTATGTTTTAAAATTTAACTAGTGTTATGATGACTTGAATATTATGACCTTGTATGGTCTTAAAACCATGAAATTTTTGTAAACTCGTAAATTCTTGTACTAAATGCAAGTTTTTGTATCACTAAACTAGTTATATTAAGTTGGGTCTTACATTATTTACGAAAATGCCACCGCGCCAATCTAGTCCGTAGATTGTTTTGATCTGACGATCCTTAACCGTTCTCACCTTTCTCACATTTTCCCCAGTTTTTCTCTAAATCCTACTGTGTATGATTTTTAATATATTTTTAAGTACTTTTTACTCGTTTATCAAGCTTTAAATTTATAAAACACGATATAACACTATCACTCTCTACAACACTCTAGGGCAAGTACACCCATCATTAGCGTAGTATAGTGATGGTAAGATACCGAGGTCATCCATGGACACAAGAGCTTTTAATACCGGAATATCATCAACGTTTAATCTAACCAAATTTTGAGAAAAATGTTTTTAATAAGTAAAATAAAGAAAGAAACTAAATAAATAAAAGAAACAAATAGACAAGATAGAATCACTTGGTTCCGACTCATCTTTTATGTATCCTTTGATGATTTCCGCACTTTGGGTATTTTAAGAGATTATCTTAGTTATAGTGGCATGTCCCTCTTTTGGAAGCAACGCTACCCTCAGCCATATTGGTCTGAGTCAGCAGGGATACAGTCCCGTAAGGCCGAAATATTGAAAGATAATTAAGTAAGTTATTAATGCAAATGTGGCATGTCCCTCTTTTGGAGGCAACGCTACCCTCGGCCATATTGGTTTGAGTCAGCAGGTATACAGTCCCGCAAGGCCGGTTTAAAGTTTTAATAGTAGTTTATTTATCAGGAATTCAAGCCGTTCTTACTTCCCCCGATTTGAAGCTATCTGGCTCAAAGGAAGTCCTAATAAGCTTGAATCAAGTCCTCACAGGATCTATGCACTAAATGAGGCAAGCCGTTCTTACTTCTAACTCCCTTCTAGGCAGTTAACGTGCTTTATATAGACCGTAAAGACACGAATGAGTGAATCAACAAAAAATGAGAAGATGATAAAATAAAGTTCACTTTCAATACTAGTTATTAAAGTCATTAATACATACCCAAGTAAAAAGTTGACCAAAGCTTGGAAATCAAAAGTAATACATAAATGACTTGTCTTCACCAAGTGATGTAAGAGATTAGCCAATCATGGACTTTGGTTGAAAAAAACTCTTACGATTAATCTTGGATCCCGAGCCTACTACACACTCTAGAGATGGATGAATGTGGTGGATGATGGTGGTATTTTGGTTGTGGAGTAGTGGCAGGTTTGAGAGAAGTGGTTTGCCATTAGATGGATTGAAATTTAACCAAACACCCCTATTTATAGCTGGAAACAAAAGCTTTACACGGCCCCGTGCCCTCCTTCTTCTCTGTCTCCATTTAATGAGCTTGTCAGTCTGGATGCTCACACGGCCCTGTGTCTCAACGGCACGGCGCCGTGGCCATTGTACTTGTTGTACTATCCAAGATTCGCAAACCTGGGAGTTGACCACGGCCCGTGTCTATGGGACACGGCCCCATGTATCTTGTCTGCTTTGGTTTGCTTTTTGTTGCTGAAAGCTTGATTGGGGCACGACCCCATGCCTTGGTGGCACGATGTAACACCCCAAAACTCGAATTATTAAATTTGTTAGTAGGTTACCTTGTGTAATTAGATGAAGTACAATAACTAAGTTATTAAGCCAAGTTAAATGTCTAATAAATAAGTAAATGAATGAAGTTTGTGGCAATTATGATGGTATGTTAAACTTGAGGGACTTAGGGTGCCAAAATGGAAACTTAAATTATTAAAACAAAATATCACACACACACACACACAAGGTGTGTGTGTGCGTGACTTTGATCAGGAGAATGAGTGAGGGGTGAAAACCCTAACCCTCAAGAAACCATCAAAATTGAAAGGACCTCAAGAAACCATCAAAATTGAAAGGAGTTTCAGCCCAAATCTACTGCATGAACAAGGATTCTCAATCACTCAGCTCTATAAACCACATGGTAAGTTGTAAATTCTGATTTGGTGATTTTGTAAGAAGTGGGTTTTCGATCAATCCATGAATTAGTATGAAATTAAGCGTTATTATGTGCTAGGATCGCCATACGGAACATGTGTTATGCATGATTTTGTTCAATTAGGTGTTTGGAGGTGAAACCCACCATGGATGATGGAAATGGCGACATGGGTATGCCACCCATGTCAAACCTTTATTTGATTCTTGATATGCTATGTTGTATGTGACCAACTTGTTAGTTATATTGAACATGATATGAAATTGAATTGTTATTTGTATTTTGGATGATTGAAAGCAAGAACTAGGAAGAAAAGTATGAAGGTTACTTGTACATTATGTTAAAAGAAAAACTTGTACGCGCGCCAAGTGTTCGATGAAATGACAAGGTGAATTTAGAAGGTAAAATTGTATGCAAGAAAGTGGTAGTTAGATATGGAATGTGTTAAAGAGGCGTTTGATAGTAAATTAACATGAGAATTGAGTTTAGATATAGTTCGTTGCTAAGTATGGATCATGGTGCAAGTGTAGAATTATGGAGGTTTCTAGTATGGTGTGTACATGTAAACAAGTGATCATGTGATTAAATGTGTTAGTGCATTACGTCTGTCGACTTCGTCTTGTATCGAGTCTTACATTAGAAGTGTTAGATCAGAGCACATTATACGAGAAATAGGGTAGGATTTAAGGGTATTTGAGGTAATTTCGTTTGAAATGGTAATTGCCATCTTCAAACGAAATTAGCATGTTTAATTTCGTTTGAAGGATGCCATGCCACCTTCAAACGAAATCAGACCCCCTATATATACCCTACATACGAAATCATTTGTAACCTTCTTGTTTCCGACGCCGAGGTGCTGTCGAAGTGTCTACATGCTGTAAATCATTTCAAGATCAATAAACGAGACAGTTAATAGTGAATACAAGCTAAACAAAGAAAAAATCAATGAATTCCGCCTCTGATTCTGTCTGAGCACTCTTCTGATCGACTCGTTAGGTCGTTTCGCGATCCTACATGTGGTATCAGAGCTCAGGAGGAAGAGTTCTTACCGTTTAGCTCGTTTTCGCTGGAAAATTCTGATTTCTACACCTTCTTTTCAAAATTAATCAAGTTTTCACGGTTAAAAACGGCTGATTTTCACATATCATGTGCGTAATGTTGTTTTAACAAATCCTTGAGAGTTTCAGAACTAAAATCGGATTAAAACTTGATCAATTGGACAAAATCTGGATCGAAATGATGATGTCATGGTAATTTCGTTTGAGTTGACCTACTGATTTCGTTTGAAATCACACATTCATCCTGATTTCGTTTGAAGTTGTTTGATAATTTAGTTTGAGATTGCACATTGGGACTAATTCCCTTTGAAAGTTCTTGGTTATTTCGTTTGAAACAGTAATTTCGTTTGAAGATTTCGTTTGAAAGTAGAAATCTCGTTTGAAATCGTAATTTCGTTTGAGAGATTAGGTGTTTCAAACGAAATTAGGTATATTATTTGAAGGTTGTGATTTCGTTTGAGAAAGGTATTCCGTTTGAAAGGGGATCTAGTTTGAACTTGGTATTTCGTTTGAATTGGTTGTTTTTGAAGTATGACGAAAATGTTTGATGAACAAGAAAATGATTATTTTGAAAGGTTAAACAATTGGCATCGAGGGTTTATAAATGATAGTTATAGAAAAGTGAAGAAGATTGGATGGGAGAAAAGGTTTAAATACTTTGTGTGTTTGAAAAATGAAACATTGGATGATCTGGCAAACCGATATGCAGTCTTACTTGATCATTTAAAAGATCATGAGATATATTTGACAGATGCTGAAAAGATAGAAAAGTTTGCAGATGCATTACCTGTTGAATGGATTGAATTTTTGAAAATTTTTACAAAGGATTCAAGTTTTTCAAAATTACATCTAAAAGGTTTCATCAGCAAACTTAAAACTCATGAGTATGAAATTTATGAGAAAAAGAATGAATTGATGAATAAAATAAGAGGAAAATTTGATAAAATGAGTTTGGATGTGATTGATGGAATGAACAAAAGAGTTGATGTATGTCTTAGTGCAAAAAATGTTTTGACATATGATCACAAGAGGGATTGTTATATTGATGAGAATGCGAATCCTCTTGATTTCATTAAAATTTTTTGTGCAGGAACATACAAGACAGAGATAATGGAAATTCCAAAGAATGAAGAATCTGTGAAGATTGGATCTTCGAATTCTGAATCAGTATGCTCTAAATGTGATAAATTTGAAGCTGACAATGTCAAACTCTTGAAGGATGCGGAAAGTTTGACTTTGGAAGTCAAAAAGATGAAGGATGAGAAGAAATCTGATGATAAACAAATTCTTGTTTTTGCATGAAAATTTTGAGAAGTTGAAATCTGAAAATGTCAGACTGTTGAGTGATTTGAACAGTTTGACATTAGAAGACAAAACTTTGAAAGAAAAAGAAAACGTGTTTGAAGATAAAAAATTAAAAATTGAAAAAGATTTTCAAAGTCAAATGAAGGTTTTAGAAGATGAAAAATCTGTTATTTTTAAAAATAATCTTGAAAAACATATTGAAATAAATTCTCATCTTCAGAAAATCATTCGGCTTGAAAATGAAGCTGAATTTGCTCGGAATAAAATTGATGAGCTTGAGAATAAATTGAAAGGTTTTGTGAATTCTACATCACATGTCTGTCCAAAACCGTTCAATTCTGTTCCAACAAGTGACAATGTCACAAATTTTAACAAAGTCAAAATTGAAGATTGTGATGAGAAAACTGATGATGAAGTTGAAAAAAGAAAAATATTTTTGAAATTAAATGAAATGTTTCAAGAAAATGTTTTACATTCTACTGAGAAGGGTGAATGCTCAACGCAAAAACCTGTAAAGAAGAATGTGGAACAAAAACAAAAGGATAAAAAGCAGAAAAATCTTCAAAAAGAAAATAAAAGCTAATCAGTTCAATCATCCAATCGAGATAAAAAAACACAAAAATTGAAAAATGAAAACTCAAATATTGTTGGTAATAAGTGGTGTAGGTTTGACCACAGTGCTCAAAAGCCAAATCCAGCAAACAAGAGGAGAAATGATTATCACCAAGCCAAACAGTGTTATGATCTGAATGTTTGGACTGAAAGTGGTGATTGGTACGATAACAGAGTGTGTTACACTTGTGGTGTGAGAGGACACATTGTTGTTAACTGCCAAAGTTGGAGTTATGAGACGAGGAGATGCTATAATTGCAAAATCAAATGTCACATTGCCAGAGATTGCCCAATGAGATCAATGGAAAGATCGAGGGCTGAATCTCAGAAAATGGCAAAGAAACCAGTCAATGTCAAGCCCAAAGAACAGAAAGTGGAAGAAAAGAAAGTAAAGCTTTCACAGGGGCAGAAAGACAGACTGAGGAAGAAGAGGAAGAAAGCGAGAGAATATCTCGAAAGGATTTTGTCCTCGGATACAACTGGTAAAACAGATAAAAGTTCTGATAAATCGTCTTGCTCGCCAAAGAATGACAAATCAAGCAAAACGAATTCATCAGATACAAATCTGAGGATAGAGGAGAGAGTAAAGAAAGAGAAAGTTGGTGGTGATGAATTTGTTTCTTTGGAAACAAAGGAGCCACGTGTGGGCAATGAATCTGACTCATCAAAGTCAGACAAGCCAAGTTCAGGCAATGAATCTGGTGTGGTAAAACCAGAAGAGCCGTGTGTTGAGGTAAAAGTTGAAAATTCTGGTCTAACAATGGATGATGCAAATTTTCCACCATTGTTGAACAAGAATTCAAAATCACCCAAGGACAGTCAGGCTTGGGTGAATCTGTTTAAAAGAAAAATCTGACTTGCCGGAGCTCCCAGGTTGGTAAGTGTGGAGCAAGAATCAGCATCTTTCTTGAGAAATTCACGAAAGTGATATTTCGTCTTACAAGTGGTAAATCATGGACATTAAGTTGTACTTGATTTTCTACATGTGTTTGTGTTAAGAAAATTGGGAAATGTAAAATCACACAAGTGGTTGAAGAAAACAAGGTGATGAATGATTCCCATGGTTGAGAAATGACGCACAAAACTAATTTTTCCAGAAAAACCATTTTGATTAAAACAAACTTAAGTGTTTTGAAGTCACTATGGAAAATGTTTTGTTGTCAGGGGGAGTTCTGATTGTTTAAGCCAAGTGATTCTCATCTTGTTGTCAGTTTATCTTGTACAGTTTGTTTTCAAATTTTCCCAGAAAATCAAAATTGAAATATATTTTGATTTTAGGGGGAGTAAAATTTAAAAAAAAATTAGAAAATTTGAAAATATGCAAAAATGAGTTTTGTTGTGAAAAAGAGGAAATGATAGTAGATCAGTTGGACTGTCACAGTATGCTAAAGAAATGTAAAGTCTAAAGTGATAAACGGTCTCACAAAAGATGTGACGATAGGCTCAGTTAGACTAGTAGATTTGCGATAACGATACAAATCTAAAATGAAAAAGCCTAGTTCTAGTGGGAAACATGGTCGAAAGCATAGTACTTAGTTTTGTCCTTCTTGATTGTGTGCCTACTCAGTAATCGCTGATTTTCGAAAGACATAAAACTAGTTAAGTTTGTGAACTTTCACAACTTTGCTGAAAAGTCGCTATGATTGTGCATTTTATTTTGCAAAGATTTAAACTTGTTTTATTACTTTATTTTGTTTAAGCATTGGACATCCTCTGCGTATACATGAGTATCGACCTGGATGTTAGTGCCTAAACGTTCTGCGTTATTTTCTTTGGTGTTTCATTTAAGCTTTGGATCACCTCTGCGTATACGTGAGTATCGAACTGGTGATTAAAGCCTAAACAACTTCAACTTGTTTTATTTTTCTTATTTTGTTTAAACATTGGACTTTCTCTGCGTATACGGAAGTATCGACCTGATTGTTAATGTTTAAACATTATGCTTTGTTTTCGCACAATTCACAGTTGATAAACGTTTAAAGGCATTACTTGAGTCAGTGTATTGCATGATGAGGGGATATGCTGAGATCGTGGGGTCCATAAGAAGTTAGTGCAAAATTAATATACTTTAATGTATCGGTAAGCATTTCGAAAGTTTTTAGATTGAGTTTAAGTGGACAACAATATCGTCAATCTACGTGAATCGTCTAGAACTGAAAATGTATAAAGCTTAACGGTGCTTGTGGTTAGTCACATAAACTGATATGATCCTCTTACACAAACTCACAAAAATATTGTTTGTATATATTTCTTTACTGCATTTCATTACATTAAAAAATCCAAAAAGATTTTCGGTGTGTTTTAGCATAAATTTTGAAAAATCCAAAAAGATTTTCGACAACTGATGTTGGATAGCTGATATTCAAAATTTCAAGTGCTGAACATGATGAACAAGGTTGGGAGTGTGTGCTTAAATGAATAAATTTGTGTTGTTGAAAGAAATTTTGGTTAGTTAATCAAGGTCATTAATTTGAACTTGATGTAACTATTGTAAAGCTTATGTGGTGGTGAGAAAATTTGTGCAGGAGATGAACTGAACAGAATTAACGCCAGGATGTGATCTCAAGGTGATAGCTAATTCCAGACAGCGATCCCAGCATGATGAAAGGGGGAGTCTGATGAGGTTAGAGCCAAAGAGAAGATCCTGGTATATGCTAAGAAAGAAAGGAGACCGATCAAGATTGAAGAGTCGTCATGATGAAGACTCTCACTGAAGATTCCGTCAACATTCAAGGGGGAGTCTGTTGGTGCAGTTGTCTGTCGACTTCATCTTCGTTCGAGTCTCAGATTGTGAAAGAGCCCGAAGACCGATAAAGACTGAAGATGCGAAGACTCGATACTTCAGACTCGTCAACATCCGAGGGGGAGTCTGTTAGTGCATTACGTCTGTCGACTTCGTCTTGTATCGAGTCTTACATTAGAAGTGTTAGATCAGGGCGCGTTATACGAGAAATAGGGTAGGATTTAAGGGTATTTGAGGTAATTTTGTTTGAAATGGTAATTGGCATCTTCAAACGAAATTAGCATGTTTAATTTCGTTTGAAGGATGCCATGCCACCTTCAAACGAAATCAGACCCCCTATATATACCCTACATACGAAATCATTTGCAGTTGAAAATCTGTTGGTGCAGTTGTCTGTCGACTTCATCTTCGTTCGAGTCTCAGATTGTGAAAGAGCCCGAAGACCGGTAAAGACTGAAGATGCGAAAACTCGATACTTCAGACTCGTCAACATCCGAGGGGGGGGGTCTGTTAGTGCATTACGTGTGTCGACTTCGTCTTGTATCGAGTCTTACATTAGAAGTGTTAGATCAGGGCACGTTATACGAGAAATAGGGTAGGATTTAAGGGTATTTGAGGTAATTTCGTTTGAAATGGTAATTGGCATCTTCAAACGAAATTAGCATGTTTAATTTCGTTTGAAGGATGCCATGCCACCTTCAAACGAAATCAGACCCCCTATATATACCCTACATACGAAATCATTTGTAACCTTCTTGTTTCCGACGCCGAGGTGCTGTCGAAGTGTCTACATGATGTAAATCATTTCAAGATCAATAAACGAGACAGTTAATAGTGAATACAAGCTAAACAAAGACAGAATCAATGAATTCTGCCTCTGATTCTGTCTGAGCACTCTTCTGATCGACTCGTTAGGTCGTTTCGCGATCCTACAAAATGAGTATCTCACCATGAGTGTACCATATGCTTGTTGAAATGATTAATGGAAGCCGAATATGAAATGTGAATTAATATGGTTGTTCTCATGTATAATTTCATATGCTAACAAGAACGTGAGTGTAATGAAACGAAAGTATACGTGAGTAAATGTGTATACGTATATGATTATGTGATCATGTGGTTGTAAGTACATTTGCACCATAAGTATAAAATGTATATAGTGTTATATGTATAGCCTAATATGATGTCGCGAATATATGAGGTTAAGTCGAAGGTTTATACATTAAACCGTTGACTTTTGAAAGTCAACTGCACCTAAGGGGCATAGCTAGAATTTTGTCACAAATAGAAGATCTTAGAACGTCATATGGTATGTGTTAAATTAATATGTGTTTTATGCGCTAATATGATGGATTGTATGAGTTTGAAAAGATGTGATTTTGGGTGTATGCCTTATGTTTGTTAGACTTGACTATGAAAGTCAAATGCGAGTTATGCATTCGACATGATCATTTATATATAAAATAATGTATACTAACAAGGATGTGATTGCGGTGACACGAAAGCATTAGGTATCATGTGGAAATGGACTCAAGCAAGAAAGATTAACGGGTCAAGAGGAGACAAGGAAGCGAATGCGAAAACAGACGCTCAAGGTAAGTGAATTCTGACTCACTTATTAGTATGTATAGGGAGTTATTTAATGGTTATAAATGTGAGAAGGTCATGTATGATTACTTAATAAATGGAAATACTAAGGTAGGAATGATTGTAGGGGCTGAAAGTAGCTAGTTACGTCGGAAATAAAATGGTGGAATCGAACGGCTCGAATAATGGCATGAAGGATCTTTAAGCCTTTTTCTTATAATTCAGCTTTTGATGTGAGTTAGGATGGTGAACGAATCCGTAATTAAATTACGGACGCACAGAAACAAGAATTACACAAAACGGACGCTTAGCTCAAAAGTTATGTAAGTTTCAAGTTGAGTTTTGGTTGAAAACATAGCTGGGCACTTTATGCAGCAGCAAAGGGAAGTATTCTGTCGAAATAGGGTTGTCGCGCTACGCGACAGCATTTCAGTTTCACCGTCACGCAACGCGACAGATGTCGCGCCCCGCGAGAGCCAGTTAGCTGGCAAATCTTATTTTTTATATCTAGTTTGTTTCATTAAGAATGTTCACTCAACAGTTGGAACGTTCACTCATCAGCAAGAATGTCCACTCAGCAGCTGTAACGTTCACTCCTCAGTAAGAATGTTCACTTAATAGTTGGAACATTCACTCGTCAGCAAGAATGTTCACTCTACAGTTGGAACGTTCAGTCGTCAGTAAGAATGTCCACTCAACAGTTGGAACGTTCACTCATCAGCAAGAATGTTCACTCAACAGTTGAAATGTTCACTCATGAGTGTTCACTCAAAGTATGTGTGGGAAAGAAATAAGTTTGGAGATATGTATGTGTATAGATCTACCTACATGTTAGTGACAGAATCTGTGACAACCCGGAATCTCGAGGTCCTTTCTCTACGCATCAGTTGTCTAGCAATCCTGTTTCAGCAAATCGTTTTATGTTGTATTATGTGCACCATTTATGTATTGTTATGTTGGTTGTTTGATGAACAATTTAGGAGCTGCTTATGTTTCATCTGTTTCATCTGGTATTCGACGAAGAATGACAGTTCTTCGTCATCTTGTCTTCGACGAAGTATATTGTTCGCCGTCACCTTGTATTCGACGAAGAATGATAGTTCTTCGCCATCTTGTGTCCGACGAAGTATGTTGTTCGCCAAGATGGGCTTTGGCCCAAGAGAAACCCGGTCAGGGCCAGTCGCACTGTAAACTTGCACACGGTTGTGTGATTTCTCAAACCCTAGGCCTCCTCTCCTCCTGTGCATGATCAACAGCAGACTACCCCTTTCCCCCATCGAAGCACATCTCCACTCTCAGATCTGTCTCGCTTGGCTGGCAACGCTCATCTTTCGGTTAGTATACTCGTACTCGTTTTAATCCTGATAAATTGTTCACGGCTGCGTGCGGTTTGTTATTGGATTGTATTTCGCATTGATGTTCATGAGTTCTTGTGTGATCTAGGGTTGCTAGAATTATGGTTCCTTATGGTTATGATCCCATGTGATTACGATAGTATGAATATTGATCTCTGTCCACTTTATTTAATGATGATAGTAAGCTGATGAGTCATATGATACAACCTGGATGTTTGTTTAGGGTCACTAGATCGATGCCAATCGTGGGCCGTAATACGGTTTGATAAACAAAGTCTTGAGGTGCATGGAGCTTAACTGTGTTGATTGTGAGATGCATGATGAACGGTATTCATAAGTTTGATATGGATGTATGTTGCTAATGGTTAATCATTTAAATGGTGGTAATTGATTGCCTTGTTTCGATGTTGTAATGCGATGAAACAGTTGGTATAATTAGGGTTTTTCAGGAAAGCCAAAACCATCTATTGTTATGCTCGACGAAGGTTAAGTGCTTCGTCACACCTCATCTCGACGAAGAATGATACTTCGTCACACACCTAGTTCCGATGAAGAACGGGTACTTCGTCACACTTCAACCCGACGAAGGATAGTCCTTCGTCGCCTAGGTTCTTCGCCGTAAGAGTAATAGACAGAACAATAAATAGATTATGATGTGTATGAAGATAAATACCTGTACTTGTAAAATTCTATCTGTTGCATGATAACAATGTTAATCTTGACCTGACTTGTGTGGGTAGACAATAAAACTGTAAATGGTGGATTTGTATGAGAATAAGATATGTGCTACATGTTATGATAGATGCAAACTGTGTGAGATAAGTAACTGATGATTGATTGTAAAACTGATGTTGTTGGTAACCATTGTTGGAAACATGAACTTGTGTTATAAACGTGCATGAGATCTAAATGCTTGCTATATGTTATGTGACAATGGTATTACGTGTGACTTGTTGTATACGTGAATTGGATATGTGTTTACGAAACTGACTATTCTTGGTAACCACGGTAGGGTATGGTTGACCAACTTGGAACAGGTAATGTAATGTAACATACCGAGCAATCTAAGGTGAGTTCATTCCTCTTGAGCATGCGTCCTGGTGGGTGGGACAATCATTGGGTATCCCTGAGAGGGATAGGTTTTTGGGTAAATCAAATGGGTATTCCTGAGAGGAATACGTCTTGTGGGTAAAATCTGGAATGTTGGATAATACACTCATCCTATCACCTTTAAGTCCCATCTTGTTTGTTACCTGAGAGGTAACGGGGTATTAGTTGGTAGCGCTATCTAGGTTTGGCACCCTCACTCCGTACCTGAGAGGACGAGTGTGAACTAATGACCCAGTCATGCCCAACGCTTTGATAGGAGCATTGGGGAACGGGCAAAATAAATCTGGAGCCGTCTTGTATTCGAGGTATTATCAACATTGTAATCAATGAACTGAACTAAACACTTGGTAACTAACATTTTCGTAAAACTATGAACTCACCAGCGTTGTCTGATACACGTGTGTGCATGCTCGCAGGTTATAGGTATGTGTGGATGTGGAAATTGATGTCTGGGATGCTGGAGTGGTCATGGGTCGAGGAACATGGAAACTTGAAACGAGACTAGCTGATTTCATACACTTGGGTTTTAGTTAAACTTGTATTATGCTTCCGCTAAACACAACGAGTTATAAATAATGTTTTGTAATACTTTATCTTAATGAATGAAAGTTTTATTGGAAATCTTGTTATGAGTTCAATGTGATTAGTGGCTAGATCCTGGTATGTCACACATGTGGTATTTTGGGGGTGTGACAGTTTGGTATCAGAGCCACCGGTTATAGTGAACTTGGTTTTAAAATGTTTTTATAAAACCAGACTATAACTGAACAAGTTCTGAATACGACCATGACACTCAGCTCCAGATTGCAAGGTTCGTCTTCTCACATGTTGTATACATTACATGACTAGTGTACACTTGATTATGATGTAGCATACGGACACACACTTGTCACTATAGCATGATTACCTGAATTGCTTATTTACATTATGATGCGTTGATAGTATGTCATAGTCCTTGGATTTCTGTGATCTTGTCATCATGATAACCTCTGTTTGACATCTGAGTTTGAGGAACCATTTGACATGAGCTAGGAGGAACTGAGATGAGCATGCAAACCACAGTATTATTGTGGGTGCACACATAATAATAATGCGGGGTGCATGTGCGTCCCAGTGAGGCTTAACAAGTGTGAAAGGGGTTCCATTCCATTATCCGACCAAATGTGAAACACAACGATCCATAGGGGTTATAGCAATGTCTATCTCTGTAACACCTCGTAAAAATATGTCCAATGATGTGTTGACATGTGTAATGAACCCTAATAAAGTCAAACGTTGACGGTGAAGGACTATTTTCGCCAAAAATGAAAACTATGAATATAGAAGGACTGAAAGTGTCAACATGCCTAAACTAGGCATCTGAGTGACCTTATACGGTGTCCGTATTCTCAAATGAGCCACTTGTTGGACGAGAGGAGCCGTTTGCGTAATTATGTGAAAGTTTGCGCATCGAAGGGTTAAAAGTGTCAACATGTTAATTCTTACCTCTGAGTGACCTTTTAACAAACCCGAAGCATTATGATGTGCAACCATACTTTCGAGAATGCTTAATATGGGCTACATAGGGCTTTGATGTTATTAAATAATGATACGCGCAAGCTTGTGCGTTAAAGGGATCAAAACATCTAAATCTACACCTTTGAGTGACCTTTTAAGTAAACTGGAGCATCATAATATTTGAGCATACGCTCAGGAATGCCTAGTATGGGCCATGGAAGGCTTTGATATCGATAAATGATATTACGCATTACTTTATGTGTAAAAGGGACTAAAACGTCAATGTACGAATCTATGCCTTAAAGTGACCTCCTAAATGAAGCGGGAACTCCGTGATGCTCGGTATTACTTCCGGGCATGCCTAAGATTGGTCACTTACGATAATTAGGCCTTATATTAACATAATACATCATATATATGAAGTTGTGTGCCAAAAATGTCATAAAAGAAAGTTAAGATGGCACTTATAGAAGATAGGGACCAAAATGGCAAATCTGCCAAACTTCTCTTTCTGGGCCGCACCCCTTGGCGGGCCGCGTAGGCCTGGGCTGCCCCCTTACGTGGACCGCGTAGCCCGTATCTGCACACACACACACACACATATATATATATATATATATATAGGGCCAGGATCATTTCAGAACCAAAAATATTTTCAGAACTTTCAGAACTCTTTTGAACCCTTAGATCATTTGATCTATGGTTTAAATCAATCATGGTGTTTACTTAATTAACAAATCTTTTAAGGACCTTTTAATAAATAAAAAAGGGCATTTTGGGAAGATTCAAAAAATGAGTTCCTTGAATATGTTTGCAACTCTCTCAATCGTAACCAAACCCCTACATATTCTCTTTTCTCTCTCTCATTCAAAAAACACGATGTATTCTCATTTGACTTGCATTATTGTTTTTCATTTGATTTGAATGTTGGATTTCACGTGACCCCATCTCACCATAACATTATTATTGGATGTCCAATTCTGTTGCCTCAAATATTATTCCCAAATTAAGATATTTTCTTGTCAATCATGATTGTTTTTGAAAAGCTTTTATAAACGCTAATTGATTTTGTGTGTTTACTTACTACATATATGTATATAATTTAATTACACATATGTATGATAATAAAAGATATGAAAATATTTAATTTACACATATGTAAAACTAGGTTACACGTATGTAAATATTTAACTTACATATATGCAAAACAATGTTATGCCTATGTATATAGTTAAGTACATATGTGCTAAACAACGTTTTATGCAGAAGCTTTGTTTTTAGTTTAGCTCTTTTTAACTAGTATTAGATATTAAATTAAAGTATTATATAACAATTGAAGAAATGGCATGTGTAGATTGAAAATCTATTTTAGCTTTTTGAATAGGTTGAAGTGTTGAACAAACGTTTACATATGAAAACATCTATATTTTGTTACCTACATATGTGTAAACGTCTATGCACAGATATATTTGTAAGTGTAGTTTCGAATTATGTGTTTAGGTTACTATGTTTCTTACATCAATTTTTGTTACATACATATTTTGTAAACACTTCTTTTTGTATTATTATTTGAAGTATAATAATATGTAAATAGATAATGATTTGTATTATTACACATGTAAATAGATAATGAGTTTGAAAAATAGATCATCACTATTTACATACATGCGGAAAGCTTGGAACAATTTGAATGTTAAACTGATTGTAAATACGATGTATAACAATCACACATATGTAAATAATCGATACATAATCAAATATGATCCTTAGCCAAGTTGAAAAAAATAAAGAACGTAATTAAAATCAGTTCGATTCCTAACATAGAAGGTTGAAGATGGAGAGATAATAGGCATTTAGTTAATGGGTGAGAAACAATTTGTGAATTACTATTTTACCCTTTTTATTTATTTTTACATTTTAATAATTTGAAAAAATGAGTGGTTGATATTAGTTCTGAAAGTTCTGCCTAAATATGAAGTTCTGCAAAGAACCGTTCCCTATATATATATATATATATATTTATTTTATTTCTTTGCTTGTAGCCCACTCATACCACCTAACGAATCTAGCAACTTGTTAATGGTTTTTAGAAACCTGGTAACACATGTTATCATCCTATAACACCTCTCAAACACTTGGCATGATCCTATCTTTACCCAAAAACTATATATAGGCCATGAACCCATTCTTTTCAATTGCTCATTTCATTCATCCTTCTCCTCTCTCAAATTCTGGAGCTTTCTAATCTGATTTGGAACTTATTCTTAGTAGAAAAGATAGCTAGGACCCTTTGTAAGTGTCTTAGCCCTCTCTTTAGTTCAGTTTTATGTTTTAAAAACCGAAAAGTCAAGTTATCGTAAATTAACTTTGACTTTCGGTTTGAACTCAATTGGTCTAGCCACGGTTCGAGATGAATATGGGTATGTGACCATAGTTAGGTAGGTGATTAACCCTTAAAAGGGCACCTCCTAATTCATTCGTTTGCTTAGTTAATTGTCGGGTCAAACCATTTAGGTAAAAAGTTAAACTTGGCAGATTTATAAATAATAATCAAAACCAATGATTCAGAGGTTATAAATTATATTTTAACACTCTAATAACTTGGTAATTATTATTAGAACATGTCTAAGCATGTTCAACCCGACAATTCTGAGTTTAAGGTCGGTTCGCAACCGAAAGTCGCAAAAGCTTGACTTTTGCTTTGACTTTCAGTTCTGATCCGATTAAGCTTGATTCTTCCATGTTTTAAGCTTCCATTAGGACCGTATTATATAGTAGTATAACCCCCTGGAGTTATAATGCTTGGTCCTTAGTAGTTTGAATTATATGCACATGTCCGTTATTATGCTTATAAATGCCATATTTGCCCTTTTGACATATAAATGAGATTTTTAGAAATGTGAGTGGAAAAAAAAACCTTTGTTACTGATAAATAAGTATGTCCCAAAAATTTCACATCAGTTCTTGGTCTCAAACAAGAGTTATGCTCGATATCGTAAATAGAAGCTTTTTATTAAGTAAATTGCGATATCTTGCATAAGGCATGTTTAAACTTGGATTTTAACCCAAAAACTCATTACCTATTGTTAAGATATTATTTTTAGGGATTTTTGGAATTTTTTATCAGATTATAATCTGATCGTATCGTGGAGTTCTTGTGTAATTCGGTAAATGACGATAATACCCTATTCATGTATAAAATGAGATTAACAAATGATTTGAATGCCAAACCTTTTGCTACTGATCTCATATATTAAATAAATTATTTTGAGCATTCAAAACTGATCAAAATCTCAGATTTCTATAAAACACCTTAATTATCGTCAATTAACGATTTTACGCTATTTAGGTGCATAGTATGGCTTTTAAACCATATTTAACACCTAAGACTTATTACCTACTGAAATTTTAAGTAAATTTTAATAGAGTAAACTGCCATTTTGGTCCCTGTGGTTTGGGCACTTTTTCCATTTTAGTCCAAATCTCAAACTTTTTACATCTGGGTCCCTGTGGTTTGCATTTTGTTGCCATTTTAGTCCAAAACTCAAAATCCCTGATTTTTTTACTGTTTTAATGTCCCTTTTTTGTCTTTATGTGAAGGGGTAGTTTGGTCATTTAATTTTCATTAAAGCAATTCTTTTATTAAAAAACCCCCAAATATAAAAAACCCCTGATCATCATCATCTTCAACCTCACCATCTTCAACCTCTGCACCTCAAAAAACTCAAACTCAAACACCACCACCACCACCACCTCCTCCACCATCACAACCCACCACAACCTGCAACTACCTCCACCACCATGAGCTTCCAACAGATTCAACAGTGTCAAGTCAACATTCAGCGATAAACCTTGTTGTGTCGGTCGCCAAGCACCACCACTTTATTGCTTCAATTCGTTAATTGATAATGAATTTAACAAAAGAGTGAATTGCAAGTTTTGTCCTTTATCTTTAGGCCATTTTGCAAGTTTTGTCCTTTATGTTTAAATTTGACGAGTTTTGTCCTTTATGTTTGAAAATCAAGCACGGTTTACCCTTTGGGGCAAAACGTGCTTGATTTTTAAGGACAAAACGTGCTTGATTTTTAAACATAAGGACAAAACGTGCTTGATTTTTAAGGCCCAAAGGGTAAAACGTGCTTGATTTTCAAACATAAAGGACAAAACTCGTCAAATTTAAACATAAAGGACAAAACTTGCAAAATGGCCTAAAGATAAAGGACAAAACTTGCAATTCACTCTTAACAAAATAAACAAACACAAAAGTGTAAAGAGTCGGGATTTAAAAAAATCATATTTTCAAGAGAAAATAAATTAAATGCAAGGAGACAGGCTCATATCTATAATTGGGGGATGGGGACAAAGAAGAAACGAGTTACGCCATGGCTACAGAATACACAGTTGCTTGGTGAGAGAATGTCAAATTCTTCTTCACTATGCCATCTGGATTTTGCCCCGCCAAGATGCGGGTCGGATCTTCAATGTCCCTTTAATTTTGCTCAGGATACTCTGATCATCATAGCCTTGAAACACCAGCCATCACCACCACCGATCAAAACTTTTTACTCTGATGACGGCGGCTCCACCAGCAGCAGCAAACACCAGCCACCACCGCCCCCATTTGCCACCGCCGCCCCCATCTTTTTACACCACCTCTCAATCCCGCCACCTCTCATCACCCACTCCCACCCCCACAACCACCGTCACCACCTCCCACCTGCCACCACCACCCAACCTGCAACCACCAACACCAGCAAACACCATCCACCTGCCACCACAACCATCGTGAAAACCCCTCAAATCCGAAAACCCACCATTCACTAGAAACAAAAACTCAAAAATCCCCAAATATTCACTAGAAACTTCATAAAACACCCAAAATCCCCAAATAATCAGTCATCGTCAACCACCCCTTATTTACAGATCTGAAAAGAAAGAAGGATGGAGGAAAGATCTGTGTAGGGAGAGAGAGAGAGAGAGAAAGAGAGTGTATGGCGGTGGTGAACGGTGGTGATCTATGGTGATGATGGTGGTGAACGGTGTAGAGAGAGAGAGAGAGAACTGAGAGAGAGAGAGAGAGAGAGAGTGTATCTGTGTTGAACTGAGAGAACTGAGAACGGTGGTGAACTAATATATATTATATAATATATAATTAATTTTGTTTTAATTTATTAGAAGAGTAAAATCAGAATGACCAAAATGCCCCTGCACTAAAGGACAAAATAATCAGGTTTCAACAGTCAAAATAGAGGGTTTTTGGATTTTGGACTAAAATGGCAACAAAATGCAAACCACAGGGACCCAGATGTAAAAAGTTTGAGATTTGGACTAAAATGAAAAAAGTGCCCAAACCACAGGGACCAAAATGGCAATTTACTCATTTTAATATTATTACAGTAAGTATAAGTCATAAACTCAGACTTCCAAAATTATCCCTAAAAACCTATGTGAAATGACCAAAATACTCTTTCAGGGCATAGCTTGGCCATAAATGGTAAACCTCACATATGTATAATATCTTACTGATGTAATGTGATAAAATAAGTATTTTTACTGATTATCAAAGACCAGAACCTCAATTTGCTTTAAAACCTCTTTTATAAAGGGTAAAATGACCAAAATGCCCCTACGGGACATAATTTGGTTTTAAATACTTTTTGGGTATGTTAACATCCTACTGATGTATTAACATATTCTAAGCATAATAACATACGGGACTTGTATATGATTCATTTGGTTACCCATTACGCATTTACGCATTTACGCGTTCGGATCAGTTTACGTAACTAGTTTACGTAAGTTTATCGAAATGGGTTTAACCTTATCGTTTCTATCTCAAAATCCAGAATGTGTTTAGTTTACCCATATTATACAGGTCTTCGTACTTGTTGGGTCTAAATAACATTTTATTCCGGTCATCGCTTAATCTAGCGTATCGTACCGTTTTAGATACTTTAAGCTAGCCGGTCTAAGTCTACGACTTAAATAAGATCGTTAGCATTCTGAATTGGTTATATATTACCATCACTCCAGACTAGAGTCACCCGGTAAAAGCTACCTGCATTTAGATAGTTTGGATACGACTGAGTTATTATTGCTGTGAATCAAGTATTAGCTCAGGTAAATACTTTTAACTTATTTTCCCTTATACGGGCTTGGGATATGGTATTATAATAATACCACTTGGTCGGGTATGAAATCATTTAATCGGATTGTGATTAATAAATTTGCATAACCCATTTTAATCTGTCTTGTTTGATAACATAAACATTGGGGGTCTATCCTCGGCTCATTTCATTTCATTTGAAAATGGCCACGACCTATGCACGGGGTGTAGGCATACACCTGACAGATGCAAATTCTAAAATATAAACCCACATGTTGGGGATAACTCCTTTGTGGGTTCTATAAGTGGTGAGTCGGTTAATCACGACCGGCTTCCAATCGGCCCCAATTGTATGACAAACATGTAAATCTGTATGCAAGATTATCTTTAAATAATTGTCCCAAGTTATAAATGATTTGTGCCTTGTGCACTTAAATCAATTTTCATAAACTCTTTTCAAATGAGTCGGTTAATTGTATTTACTAGTGAAAACTGACGTATTTTCAAAAGACTAAGTGGCAGGTACTACTCGTAATAGGCTGGGAATTGCTCGGTGTCGAAATAGAGGATCTTGCGAATCCTTAACGATGCCATAAAGTCTGCTAAACTTCATTTTATGCATTCTGTAAAGATCCACCTGTGGATTTGTTATTACAGACTCGTCTATTATAAATACTTTGATATTTTCAGACAATTGAGTTTGTAATAATATTTTTATATTCCAAGACTTCCGCTGAGCTATTCTGTGTATGATTGACCATGATGATATCAGCTACGTCACGATACTCCCCACCGGGCCCACCGGTAATATGTGGAAATATCGGGGTGTGACAGTCTCCTGTTTGAACGTGGTCCTTTCACTTCTCTCTGAATCCTTACGAATCTCAATGCTATCGAGTATTACCTGAACACTGTGTGGAATGTTAGGTGCTTGTACGAACATCCCTGAGATGGATGTCGCAGCGTCAAATGATTGGTCTATACCTTTCTCACTCCTCTTCATTTACTGGAACTCAATGTATTGACGCCTTAGATCCCGAAGTGCGATCACTTCTGCAACACTCTCACAACATACCGTGTATTACTCGATCAACTTGCAAGATCGATGGACAGGAGGACGAGCGTAGCCTCTTACCGACCTCAGTATTAGGACAACCCTGACTACCGGCAACGAACACCAGCAAATTGACTTCAATCGAATCCTTAACCCTAGTCAGCGACTTATGGGAGTCAACTCTTACAAATCAATCGGGGCATAAGCGATGACAAATGACTATAGTGTGGAATGTGTAGCTGCCAGCCCAATGAGTAGCACCTTAGGACGTGGCACAGGATGTGAAAGGATGGATCCTGTTGGTGAAAGATCATAGGGCTCCATTTCAAGCAACGACATTAGAGGCAACAGTCATGGAAACATCAAGGTACTTGTAATCATAGCCTACAGTATGGAAATGAAGGTGCCTGCGACATGGATTGGCTGTTGTTGAATCAGGACGACAACAACCAAGGGAATGACGGCAGCACTGGAAATTCTCGTAACGAAAATAACAAACACCGGAAATAATGCTCATGGAAGGGCATTTAGGATTGGCGTGGGCGACGCCAGGATTTCAGTAACATGGTGGCCTGCACGTTCTTGATAACTAATTGTCTCGTCCCTGTTCTGTTCAACCCTGATACTCCTTGAAAATGGACCTGTTGAGAAATTGGCCGACGACAAGTCAATTGAAGCCACACCTGTTCGATTAGGATGCAAACTCGACCTTGTGGGTCAAGTGATCCACATCGACTTTCTTTCCGTTACCCTTAATAGTTTCGAAGCAGTAGTTAGTGTGGACCGGTTATCCAGATGTCATGCTGATATACTCTGTTAGGAGAAAATTTTGCGTACCCCCTTCTTAGTGGAGAATCGTTGTCTGCCTTAAAGTGTCAGAATGGTGCAAGGGTTAGCCTCGTTTCGGCTATAAAGGCCAGAAGTGTCCACGGAAGGATTACCCTGCTATGTTAGCACTCGTTACTGATGTTAAGGCTAAGGAAAAGAGGATCGAGGAATCCACCAACTGTTCGAGATTTCTCCCTACGAGCTACCAGAAGAACTATCAGGTTTACCTCCACATCATCAGGTGGAATATCAGATTGGTATCATGTCAGAAGCAGCCCAGATCAGTATCATTCAGTATTTGAGCCTTCATGTAAGAAATGTGTCTAATAGAGAAAGAAATTTTTTTAAGGCTCTTTTTCCGCTGCGTCGTTTTTAAGTTATTACGTGTGAGGGCGTTTCACACGACCTCGTGCTTATCTTCTAATTTGTTGTTTTTAGTCTTGGGGTGAAGCTCGGAGGGTCGGTATGATGTATCAACTTCCCTTCTTTTGTATTCATGCTGGTTTTTGCCGTTAATTTGTTCCTTTTGTACATTTAAGCTCTTTTAATCCTAAAAATCAAAATTATACAAAGAAACACACTTTTTTTAACATTCATACTAAAAATGGGTGATTATATACCTTATTTGATATAATTTATATGTTGCCTTTGGTGCATATCAATATATACATATGAACATTTATATAAACACACCAACATAATCAAAATAAAGACTTTTTGAGAAAATCCCAAAGTTATGTGAAAAATTTATAAGTTTTGGAGAAACTTAGGGATTTTAGAATATTTGGTCATTAAATCGTTCCTACTTAAAATTAGGACATCCAAAACAATTTTGTGGAATTTGTGCTTGTTGAAAATGCACCCAAAGGTAAGTATCACTACCCCTCTTTTTACTATTTTATATAACGTTTTGCGGGAAAGACACGTCTTAAAAAGAATATAATATGTTTTCATATAATACATGCCTTTAAACGAGTTATTAACATATTTTCGAGGAAAATATGGTCTGAAAATAAATGTGTTTTGTTTTCGAGGAAAAAATGGTTTTGAAATGTGGATGATATAAAATTGTTTTCGAGGAAAACGGGAATGGATTGAATATAAATCGTTTCGGGGAGAAACAAGGAGGATTACAGTGTATGGGGTAAAATGACTATATAGATTTAAAAATATTTAAATCTAAGTTGTGACGAATTTGCCTGATCTCAAGAGAGTAGGTATCGGAATAGGCATACTTCTCGGTGGGGACTTCGGGGAATTCGTACAACACAAAATATCATTTTTTTCAATTTAGTAGGATATATATATATATATTGTTCATGAGGCAGACACCATAAGTGACCCAATTTGAGGTACTTTGCGTGAATTTGGCGTTTAATCATTAATACCAGTATGCGTAGAGTTGTTGGTAGATCTATCAGGTTGACAACCTCGTCATGACCGGTAGCTCCGTGTCAAGTCAAACGACGAATTGATATTATGTGATTGTCTAGAGTTGATTATAACCTTATTGTTAATACATAGCTCATAGGCCTTGCAACCCTATGAATCTGGAATTTTGATACTAGAAATTTAATATACATATAAACCCTTGGGAAGATGATTTGTGTCGAAGGTTTTGGAAAAAACGCTTGCGACCAGAGAACTGACCCCTAGATTTTAATAAGGAAATCTGATTTGACTTTCTTAAAATATATGAATGGTTTTGACATGAAATTCATAACAAGAAAGCTTTTCCTTAAAGAACCTTGACTATAATTTGAACATGTGAACTCACCAACCTATTTGTGTTGACACTTGATTTTTACGTGTTCTTCAGGTACATGAGTCCGGCTTCGGGATTTTGGGTTGTCTTGTGGTTGTTGATGCAATTTATAATAAATAATGTTTTGGACAACTTTTAAAACTTTTGGGACGGTATGTATTAAGATTCGTAAGGGATCAAGCAACTATGTTATGGTTGTGGTTTATGTTTAAACTTTAAACTTTATGTTTTAATTAAGTTACATGTCCAAATTAAATATTGCATTGTCTACAAAGATATTTATGGGTACCAACCTCCGTTGCCGCCACGTTTGTATTTTCCGCTTCAACTTTTTTGGGGTGTGACACATATAATGTGTCCTAGCATGTATGACAAATATCATAACAAGTAACATGTTGATAGATTGAGTGCTTGTTTAAGCATGATTGTATGTGCGATTGTGAGTTTCATAATGATACATATTGCAACCCAAAGTGTTTTAAAGTGTAAATGGGTCAAGTATACTCACGGTTTGCGATTGCTTTCCACAAAGGTGAGCTTGGATGTGTTGGAAGGATGGAACACCGATCCTAAAATGGATAAACAAGGTGTATGAGTATGAAGAATTTAGAGTTGGAAGGAATTCGGAAATCTAATGGTATGAAAATACATAAAAGTCTATCTTGCTTGAATACTTATTTGGACACCATTCTAGTTAGTGTTTTTCATGAAGAAGATACTAATTGGAAGCCCAAGATAAGAAGTTCAAGACTTAGATAGATTTCCACCTCAACACATGACATTTAACCATGGATTGATTGATATCATGGTTTGATTTTGGATTGAATATGGTATGTACACACACATATATATATATATATATATACATATATAATTGCCATATATTGTAATGCAAATGTATTATAAATCCTTTAACCTTGGGAATTCACCAATGCACAAATCATCTCAAGGATGATTCGGATAGTCTTGAATATAAACATAAGAACAAAATAAAAACCCTCAAGTTCACCAAACAACCAAGTGATTTAAACTAAATGAGTGCATTCCAAACATGGGTTGTGTTTGAAGACTTGGTGTAGTTTGCTTACTTTGTTTACTTGTAAGTTGTTTAGTGGTTTAGATGGTATAGAATGTAAGCTAACTAACTAAGTAATCAAGCGAGGTAGGTGGAATTCTAGTTGTAGAACCAAAGTTTCATAGTTCACACCATGCACCATAACACAAATCTTACAAAATTGCAAGTTGAGGACTTGGTTTGGTTTCTCTCACTATGGAGACCACTTAGGGTCATTCAAGCATAAAGAAAAGAGGTATATGAGCCTTATACTTTCTGGAATAAACTTTAACTCAAGCCCCTCAACATTAAGATTAGTTGGGAACTTGGTTTGGTACATCGTATTCCAAGAAGCAAAGTAAAGAGAACAAGTATGAACAAGAAGCAAAGCAAAATGGTCCCATGTTTCATTTCAAAATGATGGCGTGATTATCCAAATCCAAACGTCAGGGCTGGCCCGTTAGGCTTATCAAACTTAGGCTAAGGCCTGGGGCTACCAAAAAACAAGGGCGTCCAATTTTTTTTCATTTCACATATTAGACTTGTTTTTAGCCCATTTAAACAACGTTTCTAGGCCCATGATTTAGGATTATACTACTGGAGTCCACATTGTCCGCGCACGCTTCATTCCAGAATCCAAAAGCAGCGCTGCAACACAACCCTTGTTACTTGCAGCGTCTTTTGAGGAACCAATGTTAAATTAATTGCGGATAGAATGGAATTAGGGCCGAAACTAGGAAAAATCATCGCTATGGTTATTCAATGTATCAAATCTCAATCTCAATAGGGCCCCAACTTTATAGTTTGTTTAGGGTCTCTAAAAACGTTGAAACGACACGACCAAACATTCACTACTAGAAAAAGGGACAATTTCCTACAGAAATTTCCTACACAATTTTTTTCGTCACATATTACTACACTTTTATGACGAATTTCCTACAAATTTTTTTTTCAAGATTTTGTTACAAATTTTCGATGCATCCATGACGAAAAATAAGAAAACCCTAATTAATTGATAGTTGCGTAACAAATCTATTGGAAATAACCTACAAAACAAAAAAATAAGGGAAAATGATATCGTTTCCTACACATTTATGACGAAAAATAAGAAAACCCTAATTAATTGACAGTTGCGTCATAAATCTGTAGGAAATAATCTACAAAAGGTTAATTATTATTTTTTACCAAATAAATATTTATATAAGCCAAAAAAATAAGGGAAAATAATATCGTTTCCTACACATTTATGACGAAATATTTATATTTTTAATTAACTTAAACCGTCCGTCGGAATTCCGTCACTACTTGTTACAAGTTTCTGACAAAAAATAAGAAAATCCTAATTAATTGACAGTTACGTTACAGATCTGTCACAAATAATCTACAAAAGGTTAAATAATAATAAAACTCGTATATAATAATTATAAAATAAACACATTCCTATACATTTATGACAAAATGCTTATTTTTAAATACAATTGTCACAAAGGCGTAGGAAACAATCTATGTATGAATATAATTTCCTACGCATTTATGACAAAATGCTTATATCCATTGCAAGTTGTGACACATTTCTTATGACATTTAAGGATTTGTCACAAATGCGTAAGAAACAACCTATATAATTATTCTTATTTTAAATATTAAATGTACGTAACTATGTGGATGTATGCATATGAGTATAATGTGAGTATGTATATATGTATTTGTGTATGTGGGTATGTATGTATGTATGTATGTATGTATGTATGTATGTATGTATGTATGTATGTGCATGTATGTGTACGTATATGCATGTTTGTATCTATATGTGTATGTGGATGTGATTATATTTGTTATTAAGTGTGCATTTGTATGTATGTATGTATGTATGTATGCATGTATGCATGTATGCATGTATGCATGTATGTGTATGTATGTATGTGTGTATGTATGTATGTATGTGTCTATGTGTATGTGTGTGTGTATGTGTGTATGTATGTGTGTGTGTGTATGTATGCATGTATGTGTATATGTATGTATGTATGTATGTGTGTGTGTGTGTGTGTGTGTGTGTGTGTGTGTATGTATGTATGTATGTATGTATGTATGTATGTATGTATGTATTAAGTGTGCATTTGTAACAACACTTCTAATTTATTTGTAGGAAGTGGGTCTCAAAAAATACTTGTTTCTTAGGAAATTTGTAACAACACTTCTAATTTATTTGTAGGAACTGGGTCACAAATAATGTTGTATTAAAATTTGTTAATTTTTTTTTTTTTGTCAGAAATGTGTAGCCAAAAAAATAAATCCTAAAAGATAATAATTAAATATATTGTAGGAGATTCGTAGCAATTTGCTACGTAGTAGTTTCGTAGAAAATGTGTAGGAAATGCGTTGAAAACGGGTTTCCTACATCAGGTGTTTGTCATAAATGCGTAGAAAAACCAGTTTTATGACGCATTTCCTAGGAAAACTGGTGTAAGAAGTTTCAGATTTTCGAGTAGTGCATTACTTATCACTTGAAAACACATGCTACATGTACTTCCTGTTCAATCCGAAACGTGCCGTCCAAGCTTCACTATGAAAGAGCCTTACCTAGACACAATTATAGAGTATAAGTTTTAGTACAATTATGTGAATTATGGGAAAAATGTGAAAAAGAACATCAGGCCTGGTACGTAGTAGGGTATGGCATCAGCGTAGCTCAAAGACAAACCACCGTACCAATCCAGACCATCGTAGACTGGTATGCGATAGTTTACGTTTGAGTTTGGTATATGATATACTATTATAAAGTTTATAGGGACATACATAAAATGATGTATAGAAACTCTCCTTCTAGTGATTCATTTAACTTTGATGTGAACAATATGTTACGGTGAACATAAAAACGACGATTGTAGGCTTGTAGTTGTATTCTTTATCTATCAAAGTTTATTATTGTCATTCTGTATATTATTATTCTGTAACAAAATCCAAAAATATATTATCAAACGTACTTACAAGTATTTATTCTCACATTAGTCATGATAACAATCGTAGACATGCCAAAAAGGCGAGTGAGTGATTTGAGAGTTAAATACGACGAGCCTGTGACTGACTGACAGATGCAGCAGCAGATATTGTACCAACATATCTTGGGTGTCAATCTCCTCATGCCCCATCTACCACTATTTAATTTTAATTAAATCCACAATTATGATATTTTTACGTTTTCCTCATTTTCCTATGCATATTTCTTTTCTATCACTTCCTTGCTACAATAAGATTAAATACACGAACCCGACTTTCATGTTCATAGAGTGATGTATACACGAACTGTTTAACATGATTTTTTTTTTATATTAAGTAAACATGTTTGTTGTGTATGAGCTATAGAATATGACTTTAGGTTTTACCATATAATACTACATCTATCATAGAAAATATATAAATTGGTGAACCTACTATTTGACTCAAGATAAACCCGTTTAACTACACATCGATCTTTATTTTCTACATGAAATTGATACAAATCCATTCAGGCTTAAACAAAATTTACAAAGTTTATGTTAAGTTCATATCGTGGCGTCAAAAATGTATAAAAGGAATATGTTGAGTTTGTATAGGTTATGTAATTTCTTTTACTTAAACCAAACGGTCATTTGACCGTTGAAAAGAACCCCACAATTAAGATGATAAACATCACCCGCGATTCACATACATACCCGAAACCCTCTACTTGAACCGCCGGCGGCGGTGTTCTCGTTAGCACATGGGGTACCCTATGACACTACCCTATTCATAATAATTTCGCTAGAGTACCGGCCAGTGTGTATTCTCATTAATATGCATGTTATGTACGTTTACATGCAATATGTTATGCATGAGTCAAATGTCACATACAAACTTTCATTTGTGTACCGTAAATTTTAGATGCTAAACGTACATGTAACATGTATATATGAAAGTTTGTATGTGACATTTGATATACGAATGAAAAATATAATGCCTAAAACAACAAACTGAGATAATATCTCTTCAACATTTAATTAATATGTATAGCATCTTTAGAGTTAAGAGGTCTGAGTATACTATATTCAGTTGCATACCTCCAACAATTAATGAATTATTTATTTCTTCAGAAACTTTATAAATTCGTTTATAATAGTGTGTAATTTGCTTGTATTAAGTAGCAAAACTCAAGGTTCGTCTTATACATTAAATAGAAAATACGCAGATAAACGGAGTATAAGTGAGACCTTATCGTGCATGTGTATAACTGTATAAGTTGGCCTAGAAAGGATCATACGATGATACGTGAGAGGTTATGGTTATATTTCATGTTTGAACATAGTTTTTAGGAGATAATTTTCTTATATTTTCTCACTTACATGTACCTACAAAGAGATGATGTTACAAGAATCCACTTGTGCTAATATATTTACAGTAGTATATCCATCATCAATCTTATCTCACTAATGAATAGTCAGTCTAGTACAAATCTTATTTTCTTGGAATTTGTTTTTATCAATAAATTGTAAATGTAATTAGGGTGTGATTTCCGTTTACAGTGAGTAATAATGAAGTGCTTTTTTCAGGAGGTTTAAAAATGGAAATAAAGAAAGCCATTCCTTGAAGAAACCTCTATTTTTGGGTTCAAGTTTCAGTCTTCAGATTTTGCATTAAGATTCTCACTTGTACTTTCTTTTCTTTACTCTCTCCCACTCTCTCTCTCTCGTTTTGACTTTCTATTTTCCCTACATACACTCTTTATCTCTTGGGCCGACATATGTTATTACCCCGCCCTCTTTGAGATCACATAACTTAATATTGTAATTAAGAGTTAAATAATACATGTTTTTGACTTTTTCGGATTTGAGATCACATAACTTAATATTGTAATTAAGAGTAAAATAATACATGTTTTTGACTTTTTCGGATTCAACTTTTTCATTGAAGTTTGCAATGATTTATTTTTCTATTCTTAAAATAGTTTATATTGTATTAGTAGAAGGGTGACCGGGGTGGGTACGGCAAACTATGGGGTAAACTAGTTTACTTCGTGGGGACACCGCCGACATCAAAGTTTACCTCGCGAGGGGACTTGAGTTTGCTGTATAATCACCGCATAAGGGAAGAAGAGAGAGAGTTGGATAATGGTGGGGACCACTCTTTTCAACGAATCACAATTTTTTTTGTTTTTTATATTTAAAAAAATAGTTTACCTCTCCTTTAAGAGGTGACCACCCCTTATGTTTTAGTGCAAAAATGGACTTAGAGAGGGAAATTGACATGACAAGATGTGATTAAGTGAGTAGAAAGTTTACCTCTCCTCAAGAGATGAGGTGACCACTCCTCTCACCCTAAGTACATTAACACTCTATTAGTGTATAAGTACATTAAAACTCTATTAGTAGATAGACACGACATGTATTTAGTAGAGGTAGCGTCGGTAGCGGTAGCAGTAGTAGCAGTATCAGTAGCAGGCAGGGAATGAAGCGATCTATTGCCTAATATGTGGAAAGGTGTCTTACATGCCTTAAAGTAAAGGCAGAACATTAAAAACCCTACGGATACTTACAACAACCAGAGATTCCAGAGTGGAAGTGGGAGAAAATCACCATGGATTTTATCACGAAGCTCCCAAGGTCAAGCCACGGTTATGATACTATCTGGGTAATAGTGGACAAACTGACCAAGTCTGCACACTTCTTGCCAATACCTGAGGACTATAAGATGAACAAGCTCGCTCAAATTTACATCAAAGAAATAGTCTCACGACATGGGGTACCTATATCGATCATATCAGACAGAGATAGTCGTTTCACATCTAAGTTTTGGCAAAGTTTCTAACAGGAGTTGGGAACAAAGCTTAACCTGAGCACTGCCGATCACTCTCAGACAGATGGGTAGAGTGGGCGGACTATGCAGACATTAGAAGATATGCTTCGGGCATGTGTAATTGATTTTAGTGGAAGTTGCGACAATCATCTAGCACTCATCGAATTCGCTTACAACAATAACTATCACGCCAGCATTAGGACTGCACCTTATGAAGCTTTATACAGAAGAAAGTGCTGAACTCCTATCTGCTGGACGAAAGGAGGGGAAAGTCAACTGTCAGGACTAGAAATCATTGTGGAGACCACATAAAAGATTTAGCAAATCAAAAAGAGGATGAAAAGCGATTAAGATCGACAAAAGAGTTATGCAAACCAGAGGCGTAAACCCCTAGAGTTCCAAATAGGGGATACAGTAATGCTTAAGGTATCACCTCTGAAAGGAGTGATTCGGTTTGGAAAGAAGAGAAAGTTGTAACCCCGATACATTGGGTCGTTTGAAATAACAACCAAACTATGACCAGTAGCTTATCGGCTAAAAGTCCCTAAACAGCTGGCAGGAATACATAATACTTTTCATGTATCAAACATAGACGAAAAACTCAATTTCAATGAAGAACCGCTACAGGTTGAAGACTGAAAGATTAAAAGTTGCGTAGAAAAGAAATCCCATTGGTTAAAGTCAAGTGGAATGCACGCCATGGACCTGAGTTTACATGGGAATTAGAAAACCTAGTGAAAGAAAAGTACCCTCATCTTTTTAAGTGATGACAAATTTCGAGAATGAAATTTTTTGTAAGGGGGAAGGATGTAATACCCCGAGCCTTAACGTACTGGTTATAAACATGTGAAATATGTAATTTAGTTCGATTGAGTTGGGACTGAAAGTAATTTGACTAGGAAACCCTATCGTATCGAACCACTCGCAATCGAAATCGAATTAGCAAAATCGTCGCAACAAACAATCGAACCACGTGCCATCCGGCCGGATAGCCATCCGACCGGATAGCCACAATGCCTCAAGCCAGGTGCCATCCGACCGGATAAGTCATCCGAGCGGTGTGCCATCCGATCGGACAACCCTTTCCTCTTTTGGAATCCTATAAGTACCCCTGTCATTGTCATTCTTTCTACTTTTGGAAACCCTCTGTCCGAACAGCTCGTGCTCCCCACCTTTTCTTCGATTTCTCTCGATCAAGGTAAGATCTCGTCCTAAATCTTGTACTTTCTTGATCTACACGCACTCCTACACCTTTCTATCTTTTAAATCTTAACTTTTAACCATGAAATCACTAGATTTCGGGTGTTCTAGGATGATGTCATCATGTGTTCTTCAAGAACTTCATGTTTTGGCCTCAATCCACCAAGAACAACTTAGATCTAACCGATTTCCACAAAGATCTTGTAAAGATCTCAACACAAGTGTGGTGAAAGAGGATTGAAAGATGGTTTTTAACTTTCTTTCAACTCTTTTACACTCAATGTACTCAAAACCGATAGGATCCGACCCTGATCTAGTCTTCTGCTCTATCGTAGTGTTGTACTAGCTCAAGATCCAGATCCTACCCACGAGACTACCGATTTCGGGTTAATCAAGACCAACCGTCTCGAGCCGGTAACTGGCCGGAATAGGGTGATTCCTGGTCGGGTTGGTCATCTGGGTCGAACTAGGGGTTCTGTTGGCTAACACGTTGTCAAAGTGTCTCGACATAATGACAAACCATCAAAACAACCAAGTGTAGGACGAACGGAACAACCGTACCAGATTGCTATCCGACCGGATTGCTGTCCGATCAGATAGGTCATCCGAACGGATTGCCATCCGAACGGATCACACTTGGGTCCCGCCTTTAAAACAATCTTATCTGAAGTTTGAGTATCGAACGAATTGCAATCCGATCGGACGACCATCTGACTGGATTACTCTTCGGATCATGAGATACTAAGACTTTAAAGACTTAAACAATTTTCAACATGTTCATTACCAGAATTGCCACCCGATCGGATGGACATCCGATCGAGTGACACTTCTGCTTAGAGCTTGCCTTCACTAAGTAATCTCACCACTAAGTTACCGTCCGACCGGACCACCTTCCGACCGGATGACCATCCGAACGGATTATCATCCGCACGACCCACCATCCGATCGAACGCCTTGATGGATAGAGATGCTTCAATGCTTTCAAAATACTACAACGAAAAATTCAAAAGTCAAGCCATCATACACAAACACATACTTCTTATAGGAGGAAACAATCCACTCGAATCGTCATCCGACCAGATGACCACCCGAACGGATTGTTATCCGCATGGATTACCATCCGATCGAACCACTATCCGACCCGTTTGCACTTTGCACCACTTGACGCGTACAACGTCACTTATCGTTATGTTATCGAATCTATTCAGGCTAACCTTACTCGCTAAGCGCTCCCTTCAATCCATTCACCGTTGTGAGTATACTCGATCCCTTTTTGCTTTACGCACTTTTGGGCGTTACATACGTTACGAATATTCAAACTACAACAATCACACTACTCAATACTATTTGAACGCTAACCGTTAATGCATGTTATACGTGGCTTATGAATGCTTGTTTGTTATGTTTACACATGGAATGCTGTCTACCTGCCTTAGCAACGATAGTACTATAGTTTGGACTCAGCACCCGTTCACACGGGGGTTGTTAAGGACCATTACTTGCATGGATTACGGTGGTAACCATGTATTACGAACTGCCTCGGGCAGTCAATCCGCAGTCATTGGTATCGATGGATCTATGTCAATAACTAACGTGCTTCATTTCTCTATGTGTACGTGCTGGTTATGCGTAAACGAATTCGAACTCTATATGCTATTATCAAACTTGTATGCTCACCTTTACATTTTATGTATTGACTTTATTTTAACGTATGTGACAGGTGCTTAGGACGCACACTTGGTAGGAAATTGAAGCTAGAATAAAGCTTTAGAGCGCAACAAATAGTTGTCTGTAGTGGTCAAACTAAGGGTCTCTAGAAGCAGATAAACAATTGCTGACTATTTTAAATCTGAGTTGTCGGAACAGAATATTTTCCTGGTTTTTGTCTGTAATAATTATGTTACTGTTTGAGATACGGTATGGGACGTATTATTTAAATTGAATAGTATTGATAATTGTTATGGAAACTTCTGGACAATCTGTTTCGCTCAGTGCCATGCCCCGATGTTTCCGCCATCGGTTGGGGTGTGACAGTTTAATAATAATAATAATAATATATTATATTATATTTGACCTTACTCCGTTTTTAACGAAACTTAGGTCGAAACATAGAGAAAAATAAATTTGTCTTGAAAGTATATTCATAATTTTATAAAACGCTATATTTTAGAAGTTATAACTGATAAACGAGTGAAGCAACTGAATTAATATATATAAGCAAGCAAGCAGGCAAGTGGGCAAGTCAAATGAATCCCGCATGGACCCAAAGATGTTTTGAGGTGTTTGCTTTCTTACTTTAAATAGAAGTCCCAGTAGGATGTTTGGTATCTGTTTCTTTAACGGGAATGCTCTAGTATAAAAGAATCCTGTGTACGCAGCACCCCTTTGGGTGTTCTTAGTAGTCGTTTTAGAGCGAGTAGGAACACAAGTAGAAAGACTCTACATCAGCCTACCGTAGATAATTTTAAGGTATGTTCTCATTTAATTTTATGTTTTGTTATTATTTATTTATTATTAGTTAATAATATTATTACTATTGTTATTGTTAGTAACAACATCAGCGTTAGTATTATTATTTTTAGGTATTAAGGTTATTGTCAGGGATTTGTCATTTTAACCCCTGTACTTGTTTGAACTTAATATTTGACTATCAAAACTAACTTTTAAGTTGGTTTTGATCATAGGTGAATGCTAAGAGTGCACGGATGAAGATCAAGCGACGAGCAAGAACCGAACACGATCACGAAATAAGCTTCCGCACTATGTATCGTTATTTTGTTAAACGACGAACGTACACATGATATGTTGTATACTTTTAAATTGTAAAAAGTTTTAATAAACCCGTAATTTCCAATGCACATGTAATCTTAATTACATGATTGTTTTTCGTAAATGATACGTTAAACCTTAATTTATAAGAACGGGTGTTACAGCGTGGCGTCGCGCGACGCCCAAAGGGGAATACCGTCGATTGCGGCGACGGGGTGAAAACCTCCAATTTTTGTTTATTTTGTTTGCTTGACCCATTTACCTAGTTGTGCTTGTTATTTAATTATCAAAACTAACTTTAAGTTGGTTTTGATCATAGGTGAATGTCGAGAAGTCCCGGATGAAGATCAAGCGTCGAACAAGAACCGAACACACGTTAAATAAAGCTTCCGTGTTAAATCTTGTTTTGTTTTGTTATAAGTGATTTATGTAAACGCTTACAACTAAGTTTTTGTAAAGTCGCATTTTTAGTATTGAAATGCGTATTTTAAAGTTGTAATCGTGTAAATTTCTGATGTGGGTCTTACAGGGGGTATGACAAGCCCATTGCTGGTGGTTATAAAAAAGTCATGAATGGCACAGGGTTGCCCTTGGCCCAAAATATCACAACCCATGTTGCATGCATGTCAATATATTGATTTTATAAACTGTATAACATGAGCTCACAAGTATATAGCTGACGTCGTTTTCGTATACATGTCATAGGTAATCACTGATATACTCTTAGGAATAGAGATAAGACAACTGAGATATGAAGATCTAGAAGTTCTTAGATGTTGAATATTGTAAATAAATAATATGTTGTTCTCAAACTATTATAAGTTTTAATGAAAGTGCAGTTTGCTTTCGCTGTAAGTGTATCAATTATTCATAAATCACATGGGTTGCGGGTGGGGCGTTACAGTGTGGGGCGCTTAAGTTTGGTGATGTGGAGGCTTTTCATTGGTTGGTGGATTTTGGTTGGTTTTGATTGGTTCTTATTTATTTTTTATAAAAACGCCACTAACTACGCTGATTCCACTCCCCCCTTTTTTATACAACGTCACTTTTCTGGGGAGTACTGACGTGGCTGGAACATGTCGAATAACGCCACTCTTTCATGCCCCCATTTCGTATAGTCTTAGGTTATGGGAAGTACCACCCGCGTATGCAATTTTCACTTGTGCATTATCGATAAACGTATTGTCAACTAACACAATTCAATGTATATGCGAGTTGGACTCAGAATCGTGTATCTACCTTTTCATCATGTGGGGGTTCATACCTAAAGCAAAATGTTTAGAAAACGAGTATCACTATATTTAAACACACATTGCCATTCCGAAAGGAACTTGTTTTAAAAGGTTGTTTCAGGTTTGGGATGAGTATGGTATTAGGTATTACTCACTCGGTTACTCGAATATATTATTTATATATTCGGCTACCTAATTCATATCATATATTATTTATGCCTATAATCATAAATTTAAAATAGACAAGAAAACCCAAAACCTAGGATGGGTATTCAGATATGGAACTATTTTTAAAAATTGTTTCAGGTTTGAGATGAGTATGATATTAAGTGTTACTCACTCGGTTACCTGAATATACTAATATCTTTTAATTTAAACTATATGATGAATAATATGTTGAAGTTGTTTTATACTTGAAATTAATGATATTATAGATTCCTTATTGAACATTCGATTTTTTTCAAGTCATTTTTAAGGTGAGTATAAGATTCGGTTTTAGGTAATTGATATCAGAATGGGTGATTTTTGGCAACACAATATCCTAAACAGGTACACCTGATACAACCCAATGGGTAACGAGTAACGGAAACCCAAAGAGTATAGAATTGGGTACGGGATACAGTTTTATGATCGGATATAACATTGAAATTACCAAAGCCCGTGTCATAGCCAACCCATTGCCATCCCTAAAGGCTAAAGGTGTCATTGATTTGGTGATGAAATGAGGTTGGTTTTTCCTTCTTAGGGATACAGTTTTATGATCGGATATAACATTGAAATTACCAAAGCCCGTGTCATGGCCAACCCATTGCCTTCCCTAAAGGTTAAAGGTGTCATCGATTTGGTGATGAAATGAGGTTGGTTTCTCCTTCTTATATACCCTTCCTTGGTCATGTTTGGCATCAGGAACACACAAAAACATACACACTAAATTTTATCTTAGCGTCTGAGAGAATATAAGAAAAGAATTCTTTATCTTTTTCATGCAAAAGAATAGCAACCTTATTTTTTTCCTTGCAAGTGTGTAAGATGTTGCAATTAGTCTGTAAACACTCCTCGGTACATACCTTGGAGTCTCATGATCATTTTGGTTGTGGGCTGATCATTCTGTTGTGAAGAACTTTATTGCTACGTTAATGCCTCTAGAGGGTAAGCTTCGTTGTACTTCTAGAAATCCTTTTGTGTAGATTCCTTTTCCTTACACAAATCGTTTTATGTAGATTCCTTTTCAATGATAACCCTATAGGCAACACAAGAATAGTTATCAAGATGAAATTTAAAAAGCAAGATACAATATGAAAAATTTAAAGTTCACATGATTGATCTGATCCGCTACATGTACGACCAATCTAGAGAGTATTTAACTGCTATGATGAGCAAAACATAATGAGATCTAGTGAGACTTTGATAGTTATTGTAAATAACTTCAATCTTAAGCTAGATTAATGTGGCGGAAACTACTAGGTCAATCGTGTAACTAATGTGTCAACAAGTCATTGCAGGTGACACTAGCTTGCTTCATAGCAAAACATCTAAGGTGTGCACTCTTGCATTGAATACTTGAATGCCTCAAACCTAGAGGTGATTGTTGGGTAATCAGAGATGGAATGTAATAAATTTTAGGGAGAGAAGATTGGTTCTTTCTTAATTGATAATTGATCACACACATACAGATGATTTAAATAAGAGAAAGCATTACAAACATTCCTACAAACATTCCTTAAAGTACTCCAACATAATAATCATTCCACAAAATATGCCACTTTTGCTTCCACTAATTCCATGTTTCCCGTTGAGTGGATTCCACATCATCCAACATTCTCCCCCTGATGTGGACATACTTCTTCACAGGTCTGCACTCCAATCAACTTTTTCATCTCCATAAACTTCACGCGCGGTAGAGGTTTTGTCAGAATATCGGCCTTTTGCAAATCACCTTGGACATATTCCACGACTATTTGATCACGTTCAACGCATTCACGTATAAAATGATATTTCGTGTCAATATGTTTGCTTCGGCCGTGACAAAACGGATTCTTTATCAGAGCAATCGCGCCTTCATTGTCTACCATCATCTTAACTTTCTTGGGCTTCTTTCCGCTAATTTCACTTAAAAGATTTCTTAACCATAGAGCTTGATATGACCCTGCTGCAGCAGCCATAAATTCTGCCTCACACGAGGATAAGGCGACGGTTCTTTGTTTTTGAGAGAGCCATGTCACCACATTGCCAGAAAGATAGAAAATTACTCCAGTCGTACCTCTACGATCCTCCAAATCCGTGCCAAAACTGCTGTCTGTGTATCCAACCAGATTCTCATCTCCCCCTGGCTTGTATAATACACCGTCTTGTATCGTCCCTTTGTTGTATCTAATGATGTGCTTTACTGCTACTAAATGCGACATTCTTGGAGCCTGCATATAACGGCTGACAACTCCCACCGAGAAGCTCAAATCGGGCCTCGTGTGTAGTAGATATCGAAGACTCCCAACAAGTCGTCGATATAACGTTGCATCTACCTCCTCACCTTCACCTTCTTTAGTCAGCTGCAATTTGTTTTCCATGGGATATTGCGATGGATTACACTCCACCATGCCAGCAAGTGCAACAATTTTCTTAGCATAAGCTGATTGTTTCAGTGTTACACTCTCCTTTCTCTGCTTTACTTCGATTCCCAAGTAGTAGGAGAGTAGTCCAAGATCACTCATGTCAAAGATCTGTTTCATCCTTTCTTTGAACTTCTCTATGTCACCCTTTCTCGACCCTGTAACTATTATATCATCAACATACACACCAACAATTAGTAATGCACCTGCTTTCTTTATCATGTAAACTGCTGATTCATGAATACACTTCTTGAAACCCAGGTCCTTCAATGTCTTGTCTAGCTTTGCGTTCCAAGCTCTCAGAGCTTGTCTCAAACCATAAAGTGCTTTGTGCAGTTTGTAGACATATTCCTCTTTCCCTTTAACTTTGAACCCATCTGATTGAGTGACATAGACTTCTTCCAGTAAGTCACCATTTAGGAACGCGGATTTTACGTCCAAATGGTGAACATACCAACCATTTGTTGCTGCGAATGCCAAGATTAGTCTCACCATCTCCATCCTTGCAACGGGAGCGAAAGCTTCTTCATAATCCACTCCTTTTGTTTGCACGTAACCCTTCGCTACTAAACGAGCCTTGTGCTTCATCACGTTTCCTTTCTCATCCTTTTTCACTTTAAACACCCACTTTAACCCAATTGCCTTAAAGTTGGGAGGCAAAGAGGTTAAAGTCCATGTTTTATTCTTCTCAATGGACTTAAGTTCTTCTTTCATGGCTCTCAACCAGCTTTCTTCATGCACAGCCTCTTGATAGGAGTGTGGTTCTTCATCAAGTAGTAAGAATTCCTCTTCTTCATACATCTCTTTGACCTCTTCATTGCTCATCGCCGTTGTACTTTGATAGACATTTCCGACCGGTTTGAACCCCCGAACCGGTGTGTCATCGCATGGAACAGTGTCTGATGCATTGCTTTATTCAGTGGGACTTTCTTCAATTCATGCACTTTCATTATAAGAAGATGTAGAAGTAGGGTTAGTGTTATTAATCATAGGAGTGTGTGGGTCCCACTCTTCATGCAAAGTCTCGTCTTGAGCCTCTTCTTGACCGGTCACATCAGTTGCTCCATCTACATAGAACCAAGTTGACTTTTGCTATTGTGATGGTGACTCCTCACTTTCCCACTTCCACTGCATGGCTTCCAGACAAGTAGCATGGGGAGCCACTACTATCCTCTTTTCTTTTTGATTATAAAGCCTATAATCTTTGTTTCCTGGTTCTGCTCCAACATACACCATTGGCACTCCTCTATCTTGTAACTTTGACAAATTTGTTCCTTGCTTGGTTATGTAGGCCACACAACCGAAGATCTGCAAGTACTTTATATTTTGTTTTCTTCCTTTCCATAGTTCGTATGGTGTACCCCCTTTCACGGCTTTGGTGGGTATCCAATTCAGTATGTAAACAGAGTGTCTAACTGCCTATCCCCATAGTGTCTCTGGCACACTCATTGTCTTTAGCAGCGATCTTGTCATACCCATCACTGTTCGGTTTCGTCTTTCTACCACCCCATTTTGCTGGGGTGTGTATGGAGCCGATGTTTGCCTCTTAATACCCTCCTGTTAGCAAAATTTAGTAAATGCATTCGACATAAACTCCCCCCCCCCCACGGTCGGTTCTAAGTATTTTTATCTTGTGCATACCATCTTTTTCTACCCTTGCTTTGAATATTTTGAACTTTGCTAAAGCTTCGTCTTTGGACTTTAGCAAATAAACCCACATATATCGACAATAATCATCGACAATTAAGAAAAAATACTTGTTACCTCCCATGGACTGTGGCGTTATTGGTCCACACAAATCGGCATGTATCAATTCTAGTGGACTCGAAGCTCTCTATTGTGCCTCTTTCAGGAAACTTTTCTTTGTTTGTTTTGCAACTAAACACCCCTCACAAATTTGTTTGGGATGCTTTACAACCGGCATTCCAATTACCAAATTCTTCTTTCCAATTTCTTCAATGATCTTAAAATTAGCATGCCCCAAACGTGCATGCCAGGTCCACGCATCTTCTACAAGAGAAGTCTTTAAACAAACTGGCGTAGCCAAGGTTAAATTAATTTTGTATAGCCTATTATTTGACCTTGGTACTTTCATTATCAATCTCTCCAATTCATCATATACCCTTAGATACTCACCATGCATCCAAATATCATAATTTTCTTCAGTCAATTGACCAAGGCTTATTATATTGCTCGTAAGGGCTGGTATATAATACGCATCCGAAACAATCAGTTGATCTCCGTTTTTACATTGGAAAAGTAACATACCTTTTCCTTTGATTTCAACTTTGGAGCCATCCCCGAACCGGACCTAGCCCGCCACGGCTTCATTCAATTCTGCAAATGCGTCTTTTCTTCCCGTCATATGGTTACTCGCTCCGTTATCGAGTACCCACACGTCTTTGTTTGAGTCATCTCTTGCTTCATAACGTCTGGGAAAGACCTTCTCTTCATTTAGCAAAACCATTTTGCTAGCTTCTTCTCCACTCACACTTAACAACAGAGTTGGTTCATCATCCGGTTCCGTCTTCTTCTCGCTCTTACACTCGGAGGCATAATGACCATATTGATTACATTCAAAACATTTTACATGGGACTTATCTCTTGGATTTCGATGAGAACTACTGTTCTCATGATAATGTTTGCCTCCGTGTCGGTCACCCCGACCTCTACTTGGTCCACGACCCCCTCGTGAACCTCTTCTTCCACCTCGATCACCTCCTGTGAAGCCACGTCCACGTCCGGACCCATGTTTAAAAGATCCTTTACTGCTTGACGTGCCTTCAGACTTAGAGTATAGCAGGGCGCCATCACTTGTTGTACCTCCTCCCTGCCTTAACTTTAATCGGTCTTCGTATGCTTTTAACCGCCCAATCGCCTCTTCGAACGACATTGTTTCGATGTCCGAGTATTGCTCCATTGACGCTACCAAATGTATGTAACGTTCCGTCACGGTGTCTAGAAACTTACGAACCACTTCCTCGTCCTTCAACACGGCTCCCACACTGCTATATTTCGATATCATCGCGGACAATTTTCCCGCGTATTCATTGATGGACTCCCCGTCCTTCATTCGGAGTGACTCGAACTCACTTTTTAACGTGTGTAGCCTTGCCTTCTGTACCCTTTCTGCTCCCACGAATCTTGTTTTCAATGACTCCCATACTTCCTTTGCGGTCTTCTTCTTCGCAACCTGCATCAAGATCTCTTCAGGTATGGCCTGGAAGATGAACGCACGCGCCGTCTTGCTCTTCTTCTCGTCTACAACCCCACCGGTTGCAGATTCTATGGATTCCCAAAGCCCTTGGGCATCCAATACGGCTTCCATCTTTATCGCCCAGGTCATGTAGTTCGTTGCGGTTAGCACGGGACATTGAAACGGGAATGGGTTTTCTTTTGGGGCTGTGTTTGAAGTGGTGGCATCAGACATCTTTTCAAATCGTATTATTTTGGGCATGCATCAAGATCAAAACTTGAATGCTCTGATACCAAGTGTTGGGTAATCAGAGATGGAATGTAATAAATTTTAGGGAGAGAAGATTGGTTCTTTCTTAATTGATAATTGATCACACACATACAGATGATTTAAATAGGAGAAAGCATTACAAACATTCCTTAAAGTACTCCAACATAATAATCATTCCACAAAATATGCCACTTTTGCTTCCACTAATTCCATGTTTCCCGTTGAGTGGATGCCACATCATCCAACAGTGATAATTTCGTCATGTTGGTTTCGAGTTGAAGCCGCATACACGTTTAGCTAAATGAGTCTTGTTCAGATGAACCAAATTGGTTTGTGGGTTGATCCATTTTGCTTTCATACTTTTTAGGAAAAAATATATTTTGTATCATCACTTAATTAAATGATTGAGTATTTCCTGTTAAAATCTAAAATATAAAATAAAGTTTTATAGTTTAAACTAAACTATGATATATACATTTGTATATTTTTTTTTTGTTTTTTAAAATTTATTTCGCATTTAGCAAGGACTAAAGAGTTTCATAACTTAATTTATAATAAAAAATAAATCATTAGGTGTTCATGTTAATCACTAAAAATCAAATACGTTTATCTAATCAAATGTCAATTTCATTATGTAGAAATATTTAACTAGTCTTTCTTAAATACTAGGGATGTTCAGAGTCCGCTTCAACTAGTTGATAAGTGTTTCAGATCAAATCGTCAAATATGGTTCAAAAGCTACAAATTAAACCGGCCGGTTTGTCAAATTGGCTAGTTTTACCAGTTTGATGGATTAACGCTTCGGTTTTGATGGTTTTACGATATGAACTTTTGTTTATTTTATAAAATCATTAGTTTATTTTTAAAATTATAGAATGACAAAGTTTGTTACAAATTATAGTAATACATAAACACAACTACTGGTTTTTCAAAAATGAAAATAAATATTTTAATAACAAAGATTTGGGTTACACAATCAGTTGTAAGTTTCAAATCAGATCAAGTTGGCACATTCGGTTCCTAGTTTTAAACCATTCGAAACCGTGAAAACCGTTAAACCTGGACTGAACTGCAAAGTAAAGCATTTGGATCTCAAACCGGCCAACTTGATTCGGTTTGAATGATTCGGTCGGTTTTAATGTATTTTTTTGGCAATATCCTTATTAGATATATTTAGAAACATTATCTGATAAATAAATATTTTCTAATATAAGTTTATTTTCAAATGCTAGCAATTGTAAATTAACTTGAAGTACAAAAAAGGGAAAATCGTTGAAATATAATCTATCTTTAAGCTACAAAAGTTAGATAAATACCAAAAACAATCTAGGCCAAAGCTCCAGACATCAAGTGTGTAAGTAAGAGGTATGAACCATATTGTCTATAGCCGATCTGTGTTTACTGTCAAATGTTGTACTTGTCCTTTCTTCCTCGGCCATTGACATGAAAACACTGAATTGATAGATGCATCCACCCTGACACCCCCCTCCTTTTTCACATCTTCTCACTTCTACTCCTGTATCTTTACTTCTGTTCAGGTGGCCCTATATGATCACACTTGCATCAAATAACACACTGGAAAATAGAAACAACCCTAACTTAAACCCTCTTTCTTCAACCCTTCACTATCACTACTTCTCTTTATATACTCTCCACTGAATTTGAGACCTACCATTACTAACACTTGCATTTGCACTACCTTAACTTTCCCAATACATTAACCTTAACTTTCCTATGGAAGCTTTTGATCATACCCATTATGTTCCCACCTTTCCCTTTTCTTATCCTTTCATCACCACCACTTCCACCACCACCACCAATTCTCCTTGGATGGACACTAGGATTTGGAGTAGGCTTCCCCAACGCCTAATCGACCGAGTTATCGCCTTCCTACCGCCTCCCGCCTTCTTTCGAGCCCGGTCCGTATGCAAGAGATGGTATTCTCTCTTGTTCTCTCACACCTTCCTCCAAATGTACCTCCAAATCAACCCAAAACCCTACTTTTTCATATTTTTCAAACAAAAAACCACAAACCCTAAAACAACCACCACCAACACCACCAGTACCGTCTTTAAGCATGGTAACACCCCCGCGGCTACCGTCCCTGAGGAAGGTTACATCTTCGACCCCGAAACTCTTTCGTGGCACCGACTTGTCTTCCCACTAATCCCATCAGGGTTTTCACCAACTTGTTCCTCGGGTGGACTTGTCTGTTGGGTATCAGACGAAGCGGGTTCGAAAGGTTTACTCCTTTCGAACCCGCTCTTCCCATCTTTAGTCACCCCACTCCCGTCCACCCTGAGGCCTAGGTTATTCCCTTCTGTAGGGTTAACCATCACAAACTCTTCAATCGATGTGATGGTAGCTGGAGATGACATGATATCTCCATATGCTGTGAAAAACCTGACCACTGAAAGCTTTCATATAGACCTAGGAGGGTTTTATTCCATTTGGGGCACTACCTCTTCTCTTCCAAGATTATGCAGTTTGGAGTCTGGAAAAATGGTGCATGTTCACAACCAAAGTGGTTCTGGTTCAAGTTCAAGTGGTAAATTCTACTGCATGAACTACAGTCCTTTTAGTGTTTTGTCATACGATATGGGACGTAATGAATGGTCTAAGATCCAAGCTCCCATGAGGAGGTTTCTGAGGTCTCCAAGCTTGGTGGAGAGTAGAGGGAAGCTGGTGTTGATAGCGGCTGTGGAGAAGAGTAAGCTGAATGTTCCAAGAAGTTTAAGGATGTGGGCACTGCAGAGCTGTGGGACAACATGGGTGGAGATCGAGCGGATGCCGCAGCAGTTGTATGCGCAGTTTGCAGAGTTGGAAGGGGGGAGGGGGTTTACTTGTGTCGGAAATGGTGAGTTTGTGGTGGTGATGATCACAGGGACTGCGGCGGAGAAGGCGGTTTTGTTTGATTTTGTGAGGAAGAGGTGGGTTTGGGTTCCCCGGTGCCCTTATGTTGGTGGTGGTGAGTTGAATGGTTTTGCTTATGTGCCTAGGCTTGCTACTCCTGTGACAGGACTTCTTGATCAGTTAACTACTCTCAATCCGTTTTAGGTTATGTTGTTAAAGTGTAGCTAGTTAGTAGCTAGTTCGTTATCTAAGGCTAGTTAATGTGATATGTATTTTATGATGAATTAAGAAGATGGACTACTTGAAAAGAAAAACACAATGAGAATCATGGATATGAAGTATCTCATACTAGAAGTAATGTTTATCATTTTATGCATTTTTATGATACCATGAATATATGTAACCTATAAACTTAAAAAATATATGTATTATATGTGGGCTAGTCAAATAAAAAGGGATAAAGAAGAAAGCAAAAAACAATCAATCTGATTGATTGGAATATAAATTTGTTTATATATAAATCAGAAGTATATGATATGATGTATATATTGGTTTGTAGATACTTATTCCCAAAGTATTTATTTTTAGGGGAATAGAAAGAGAATAAAGTACATGTATATCCATCAAATCATATATTGATATGATATACTTTATGGATATTCTTTAAAGTTTATGATTTAAGGTCAGCTCATACGCACCATCTTAAATACTAAAACTTGTTATTATAAATTGCATTGTAACATATTTTTAAGTAGTGTTTTACCCGCTAGCTATGTCACGTGAGTAACTTTTTTGTACGTAAATTATCGTTAGTAAACGTTAGACAACAGCATACAATATGACGGTAAATTTACAACTAAATAACATAGAAACTAACATATTACGTTTGATAATAATAAGATTGGTTGCATATTACATACAAAATTTACAATCAATTTTATAAGCGTGTTACGAAGTTATGTTAAAGCTAGGATTTAACATCCTTGTATCATTAGGAAAGAGACTGACACGACGGTTATTCACCTCGCGGGCCCCATGAGATCTCCAAGGGATGGAACCAAGTCCAGGCCTATGGACCCAAACTAAGGATGGATTGACGACGAGGGTCACCAAGTAGGCTCCCTCGTCTGGGCTTGTTATGTTGGATTGAATGATTGGCCCAAAGCCCATCACAACTTCTCTTCTATTCGGCCTTTGAGAAAAAGGACCCAGTTAAAGGAACTTACTTTCCCGCCCATGACCAATGTATCAGGTCATTGTTCTGGCAGAGCGACGTGCGATGTGACCACTCGTCTACGTTAAATGCTCTGAAGGGCGCCGATGATGATTTCAGCTCAAGCTTGTAAAAGATGAGTTGTTTGCTTGTGGAGAAGAACATACGTTAATTAGACAGATCTCAAGAGATCCTACGAATGGAACAATGTTATGAAAATACCCGGACATTTTGTTGCCTAGGAAAGGACCCAAATAGAGAGATATCACATCGAGTAAAGAGTTCTTTTTATATAAGTGGGAGATGATCATAAGGAGGTAATTTATCAAAAATACCTTACCCAGGACTCAGAAAAAGCTCTCGAGACACATTTAATTATCGCATTCAATTGAGAGATCTCAAACATAACATTCCAACCAATTTATTACTCACTTACTCAGGGGTTCAACTTAAGAGGGGCCGCGCAAACGCCGGGGGGGGGGGGGGGGGCATGTTTTGTTTTTGTTTTCCTTTCCATGCAAATGGCAAACTCATTTAAAATATATCGGCAACTTCCATGCACGATTTTGGCAATTCTCAAACCTTGGGATGATTTTGGCACTTTCCCATTTATTCTTTTTTTATAATTTTTTTTATCTCTAAATAAAAAATATAAATAAAATATGTATACATATACACACATTTATATCTTATATTTATAATTTTTTGTTTTTTATTTAAAGATATAAAATAAAATTAAAAAAAAATAATAAAAAGATAAATGGGTAAATTGTCAAAATCATCCTTGAGGTTTGGGAATTACCAAAATCTCCCATGACTTAACAATACATTTTAACTGAGTTAGTGTGGATGGAAATGACAACAAAAGTGAAACCCCATGGACCCGGATACCAAAAGTTTCATTTTCGGATTGAAGTAGCACAAGTGACATTAACTCAAGGACCATTTTGGCATTTTTCTCTTTTTACTATCTTGTTTTAAAGTTTTTGAGTTATCTTACTTGTTTCTGAGAGTGGCGGTTTAGATGTTTCATTTTTCACCTTCCTTTTTGTATCACATTTTGTGTGATCTCTTATCATCAGTCGGTTGCTTTTGTGTAGATCTTAAAAAATGACAAACACGGTTTTAGGCTTCACTTTTGTGGGCTTTGACTTATAAACCAAGCCTTATTTCTATGTTAAAAGGCTCTTCATCAAAACCTTGTTTTGATGCTAATGCCCAATTGCCTGTTGTCACGGCTACTACGTGCCTTTGAATTGACCGATGTTTTGCATTTCCTTTCACGAAGGTGATAGGTTCATGTTACATAATACTATAAAAAAGACTAGAATAAATTATAGGATAACTTATGGGGCTGCTCGTAAATGAACGCTGTAGAATATCCTCAAATGCTTACGGTTCAAGAGTCGGATGTGGGCAAACAATTAATCGGTTGTAGGTGAACAATGTGGGCAAATCTACGATGTCTCAAAAATTAGGATTCAATGGTGTAGGTGACTACCATTCCTTTGTCAATCGATGAGTTAGATAGGGTATTCAAGTTAAGCTAAATATAAGCAAGCATGGGTTAGAAGTAAATTCTGGGGACCGGAACCCTAAATCAGTTTATAACCAAACAGAAAGCTTGATATGTAATTCAGTTCGGTTTGGTTTAACTAATTTGAAACCGGATGTTGGCCACGTACCCATACAAAGGATGGTTCCGTCAGCCTATCATATGGGGCTATTAAAGGACAGTTTAATACCAAACCAAACCAAACCAAACCATCAAATTGTAAACTGGCAAACCAGCCAACTTGCTCTGATTTGGGCGGTTAGGACGCCTTCAACAGCTTTTAAACACGTTCCCTAGAAAAAGAAAATGTTAAAATGGTACCAAACTGATGTTACAATATAATTTCAATTTGAAACACCTAGGAAAACATAATATTGAAAGATAACAAGTCTGCTATCAACCCGCTAACATTAACTATGAACTAAAAATTTAAACAGCATGTACCCTAGTTCGTTGTCATCAACTAATACAAACATCACCTCAAGACAAGTAAGAAACATTATTCATCTTTTAAAAACATTATAAAAAAGAACACAAATCGCAAATTCCACGAGCTGCTTCTACCTGGAATGATTCATTCAATTAACGCCTCCCGTGCTCCTTCAGTCAGCTTCATAGACCAAAATATTCTGATTCAATCCCACTCTAAAACGCCATTCGACCAGCAAGCCTTCCTTCTGAAATCCTCCTATCGATGGCTGCATCAATCGAGCTCATCTGAAACATCACGGGCCCACGACACATGTAATTAGAAACCTCTGAATCAAAACTTAGAAAGCAAACATCATCATTGATAATATATTTCAAACCTAGAGCTTTGCATCTATGCAAAGAATCCGAACTTTCTAGAAGAAGCTGACCTGGGCCAAATTGGTATCGATTGGTGGGTCATAAAATTAGTTTGTAATCTGTTAAGTGAGTTGTTCCACCCATATCCAACACTTGACAATAAAGCATTGGGAGAACATGTAGAATTAAACATATCAACAGTTCTAGAAAGCAAATACATACACTTGGGTTGGAGAGTCCTCAAGTTGATCCCAGCAACCTCAGCAGAATTATAATTAATTATATGTATATTGGGTTAATATCATAAAATACCAGTATAGTTTCTTATTTTTCACCAAAAAGTTCTCTCAACTTGTAAAAAAATACACAAAAAAGTCATTAAACTAATTTTAGTAGACGAAAGTCCTTAAACTTGTCTATAATATGCAAGTACCAGTGAACCCTTTTTTTATATACGAATTGTTAACTAGGCCTGTAAATGAACCGAACGAACACAAACATGGGCATGGTCGTGTTTGTTCACTTAACTATAACCGAACACAAACAAACACGAACATATAATCGAACACATTTTTTTGTTCACGTTTGTTCATTAAGAAAATGGGCACGTTCGTGTTCGTTCATTTGAAACCTAAACGAACACAAGCAAACTTAAACATACATAGTTGAACAAACATAAACTAACACAAATGAATATAATTGCACAAACATAAACGAACATAAATTAACATCAATGAACACAAACAAACAAGTCTAAAACATCACAATTCATCCAAAAACACATCCTAATTTGATGTTTAAATGTACATGATTCAATTACGTAGTTTTTTGTATAAATTGGTTATCAATTACGATACATTTCGTTGGAAAGCCCAATTACTAATTAGTTATATTTATATAATTAGTTAGGAAACCCTTTTTACGTTTATATTTATGTAAACATAACCACTTATGTATTTATTTAAAATTTAATTTAAACGAACAAACATAAATGAACGAACAAAACGTGTGTTCATGTTCGTTCGTTTAATAAATGAACAAAAAATGTGTTCACAATCGTTCATTTATTTAAATAAACCAACATAAAGGAACTTTCCACCAAACAGTTCATTTACAGGCCTATTGTTAACTATTAAATTGATCATAGTTGGATAAAAGTAACATTCAACATTTTTACAAAAAAAAACAATTATATAACTTTAACCAACATAAGTTAACAAAATTACTATATAAAAAGGTTCAGAAGTGCTAGCATTTTAAACAAGTTTAGGAACTGAATATACAAAAACTAGTATACTGACTTTTTGGTGTACTTTTTACAAGTCAGGCGTAATCAACCAACACTAGGTTGAGGGACTTTTTCATAAAAAATAAGAAAGTATATGTACTGTTTTTATAGTATTCACCCTTATATTTACTAACTAGAAACAATAATAACACAGATACCTACTTGAACTTTGATGCTCAGATAATTGGTGGATGGCTTGCCAACCGGAGAATGGCCAAAAAGAAGTTGAAGAGCAAAAGGCTCAGATAACTCTTCTCCACACATATTATTATTTTGTAAAAAGCAATAAAGAAATTAAAAAGTTTGGTACAAGGTACAACTTACCTGGCTTGTTTCATCATGCACCTGATACTTTGGTAAAGACATTCTTCTTTCCTCCTGTCAACAAATCAATATATACGATCAAACAAACAGCATTAAAAAAGTTAACAAAATCATCTAAAAAACAAACAAAAAAATAAATAAATAAACAAACCATGGACATCGCCTCATCGTCCCACACTAGGTAAACCTCATTTGTTGCTGGCTGAATAGCAGGAGCTTTATTTGCGATTACAGGCGGTGGTCCGATTGAAGGGCCGCCAGTATTGGGGCCAGAAGCGTAGGAATGTGAAGCTGTTACTCCACCTGCACAAAACACAATAAAAGACTTGTACTTAAAAAAAAGCACAAATAATGATATGTTACCGAAGTTTAAGTTGTAGATGAAGTACGAACCTTGGAAGCCTGGGGTAAGGTAGGCCCTGGGCATGTTAATATTATGCGGGTCTGTTGTGATCAAATCTGAAGGAGAGGGTAATGGAATGCTTGTAGGAGCAGAATACGGTGAAGTTTGAGAAGGCATGCCGTTAGTAGAGACAACAGGAAATAACGGTTGAGATACAGGAGAAGCAACAGAAAATGACGTTGGTAGCCCTGGTGGTGCAGTAGGAGGGCGCATGGTTTGAACCGGGAATAGGGGCTGCGGGACCATTCCTAAAGGTGCGGTAGGAGGGACTGAACCAACTGGATGCTGTGGGAACCATGGTTGTGGCGGGCGAGGTGGAGCTGGCCAACCAGCACGAGGGACAGCTAGTCCGGGATTGTATCTGCTTTAAATTCTCAAAGTCAGCTTACATCACAATCACTTATATAAACAATACACTCATAGTTCAGATACTGCAAGCTCTTATCACTCATAAAAAAATTTATTATACACTCACAATAACTTTATATAAACAACTTTTCTTCTCTTCATAATCTTAACCAATGAAACTGTGAATTAAAATATGTAGTGACTTTTGTTAGTCAGTCTTTGTATACATGATTTGTAGTTTCTCGATGATAATATATTTTTTGAAATAGTTTTTTTAACCTTTCAAACAACAAAGTTTAGTTTTTTGTTAGTTACTTACATAGATGGCATTGTTGATGGAGGATATCCTGGTATGATTCCAACTTGGGAAGAAGGAACCTCCAATTTTCCAACTTTTGATGGATTATCATCTGCAAAAGATAAGAATGATAGCAGATAGTCAACATTTATCCCAAAACAAATGAACGAAGATTTATCAGTTTTTTTACTAAGCAAACTGATATAGACTAAACTACCATACTATACATGCCGTATCAGGACCTCGATCACTAAAGAAGATGGCAAGGCTATGTATTTTTTTCAAACCTCAATCGGCCATCGACATATAATAACAAGAGCCACGAGCAATTTTCAGATCTAGAAAAAAAATACTGACAGGTACATAAACTACATAACTATTAATTAGCTCTAAACAGAACAAGGTTGAGTGCTTCTAATATAATATTACTCCCATCAAATGAAATTGAACCATTTTTTGTATCTGGATGTAGCCAATGCGAGTCTCTTTCACAACAGTAAAAAAAGCTACCCGTAAAGTCCTAAACACTAATAGTAATACCTAAGTAGTTATTTTTGGGCGTTAATAAAATCGGCATCAATCTTCGATCCTCATAATTTTACAATGGGATAATAGACATAATAATGTACTTCACAATTTAGCAAAAAAAAAAGGCGCTTATATCAAAATTACCAGATATAGAGTAACATAAAACTTTGCGAATCACACCAGCATATTTTTTTACCAGCATTACCTTACGGTTACTATGATTAGTGAAAACCAAGAGTTAGCTATTTTTGATAGTTTCACTGTGTAGCTAGAATTGGTGAAAATGTGATAGTATATTGCTATTTTTACACAGATATGAAATATCCTTCTAAAATTCTAGACTTCTATGCATCGGTATAGCAGATAATAAGCAAGGGACAATAGAGGATAATATATTATGATACAGAAGAAGTAAATAAGAAGAGGAAATTACATACCTTCCTCTCCATAATGAACTGCCAAGACATCAGGTGGGATCCCCTGCATGCCATAAATTTCAATATCTGTTGATTCTCTTCCATCTTTAGCATTTGGAACCCTGTATGAGATGTGATTTATATATATGAGAATTATATTTCAATCAAATGCTCAAAAGCAATAATAAAAAAAATAAGACTGAAGGTCAAAAGTGTTGGTGTGGAGGCTTCACAAAAGGGCAGTTGGTTTTATTTCCAACCAAATTAATGTAAATGGCAGGTTGCCATATTTACGGTTTCTTGTCTAAAACGTTTGCAACCCTAATCCTAGTTTTATAAACAGATGTCTTAGGTACTTGTAATCCTCCCATGACCTCCAAAGTAATAAGAACATCTCGTGTATTATATGTTTTGTGTTCGTATGTTAGTTACAGCCGTGGACGTATGTGAGTTTAGACCGAACCACGTATATCCATGTGTATTGTATGTTTGCTGCTACCGTCAACAGCCTTTGGTCGCTGGTCAACGCGGTAGTCAAAGTGGACAAACCTGGTCAGATGCAGATCAAACAGTAGCAATTTCACTGCTGCTGCGTTTTTTCTGTTTTCTTTCTCAACAATGATACTTGCCCAACAAGTAGATCAGACTACCATTTGCGAAAAGTGTGTCCTACAACATCATCACAGATAGACTGAGCTCGCCTTGTGAGAAGATGCTAGCAGCGAATGGTGAACTTCCAGATCTGGAAAAAGTGGAAGTCGGGTCTAGTCCAGTGAGTATTGTATGAAGAAATAAAAGTTACCTTTCAGGTTCAAAAAGAGCAGACAAGAAAGGATCACATTATGTTTTAAGACTTAGGTAGTGTTTGGTATGAAGGAATGGGAGGTGGAATGGAATGGATGATTACGAGGGAATGAAGAAAAGGGTGTTTGGTTGGTCAATGGAATGGAATCACCCATTCCAAAAGGCATTCCATTCCCTCAAAATCAATCCTTCCACCCCCCATGTTTTTTTTCCATTCCATCCCCTCTTGCACCATTCATCAACAACACCAAAACCCACCACATTCGCCACAACCCACCACCACCACCCACCACCGACGCCATCGCCGCCACCCGCCACCACCTCACCCCGACAGCCACCGTCGCCACCGCCACCCACTCGCCACCGTTATCAGCACAGCCGCGACCAACCGCCAACGCCACTCGCTGTCGCCGCCCACCACTATCGTCGACGCCACCACCACAACCACCACCATCACCAACCGCCACCACCAACCGCCGCCGCCCACCGCCACCTCTGCTGCCACCCACCACCAACGGCCACCTCTGCTCGTCGTCACCGCCGCAACGACACTCGCCGCCGCCGCCGACACCCACCACCGCCACCTATAACCACCCACAATCACTACCACCGACCACCACCACCACTCACTGTTGATTTTATTACTCCGTTTTTCTTGCCTACCAAACAATATAAAATAATAATTCATTCCATCCACATATGGTAACCAAACAAGACATGGAATGGTAATGATCTATTGCATTCCCTCGTCCATTCCATTACCTCGTTCATTCCATTCATTCGTCCATTCCATTACCCCATACCAAACAGACCCTTATTATCAGAGAATAGAACAGAAGTTCAGTAGAAACTGGAAGCTCAAAAGATATTCATGACAGTGGGAAATGTTGAGGTTGAAGATGTTCCACCTCCTCCCGGTCCAGCTCCAGATCTAGATCCATTTCCACAGTGGGTCAAAAGATCAAGCAGAGATCAGCGGGTCAGAAGATCCAGCACAAATGAGTAGTTCCGGAGGTCCAGTAGAGATCAGCAGGTCAAGAGATCCAGCACAAATGAGTAGTTCAGGAGGTCCAGTAGAGATCAGCGAGTCGAAAAAACCAGTACAAATCAGTGGGTCAGAAGATCTAGAAAAGAAATCGATGAACCCGTGTCGTTCAGAAGCCGCCAAAGTAAAAGATTTGTTACACTCGGAGCAAGCTATGAAAGAAGAGAAGGGAACAGGGGTCACTAGAAAAGAGCAGAACTAAAGTTCTAGCAGTCACCAGCATAAATGTTGACAACAGTCGTGACACGTTATGAGTTGAAGCTAAGTGGAGCTTCAACTGGCCTTAAGGAATAATCGTTGAGGAGGCGTTGCAACAGAAGTACAAGACAAGACGGAGTGCGGTTTGAAGTTTGTCAAAGCCTCCAAGTGGTAGATTGTTGGGTGTGGAGGCTTCGCAAAAAAGCAGAGAACCATAAATTGCATAAGGCAGCCGACCCTAATTCCAACCGTATTGGGAATTTGGGTAAATGGCAGGTTGCCATATGTTTACGATTTCTTGTCTAGAAAGTTTGTAACCCTAATCCTAGTATTATAAATAGATGTCTAGGTACATCTAATTCTCCATCACCTCCAAAGTAATAAGAATGTCTCTCTAGCTACAGTCGTGGACGTTGGTCGGTTTAGACAGAACCACATATATCCTCGTCTCATTTATTTTCTGTTTTGTGTTCCGTGATTTCTGTTCTACTACTACCATCGACACCAGCCTTCTGCCGCGGTCAAACCTGCTCAAAAACGCAGGTCAAATGGTAGCAGTTTCGTTGCTGCTGCGTTTTGCTGTTTTCTTTTCTTATAGGCAGCCGTGATACTCACCCAATAAGAAGCTATCAAGAAACAAAACGATCAAGGATGTAGAAAGGGCGGCTGCTACCATAACCTAAGTATTGGATATTTACGGGGTGAACTGATGATATATAGAAGTAAAAAAGACCAGCTAGGATACTCAAATACATGACTTTTTCCCATAGTTATTAAAAAAGACCTCGTCTAGGGCCTAGACGCAAAGCGCAAAAAAAAGAAAGGGCCTGAGAAAAAATAGGCGCACAACAAGATTTATACTTTTATCTAAGAAAAACTACTTTTCTACACTAATAGATGATGTTGTTGTGCGCTCTTATTACTCTCGTAATTACGTCAGGATTCTCACAAGCAATATCAAATCAATAAAAACACATAGATTGACATAGCTAACCTCATTGCCTGTTCAGTGATCTCTATTAATAACTACAAACAGCAAGTAAATTCACTTAACAGTACATCTATCTTGGTTCTTTGTAACTAATCCATTTCCTTTGGCATAATGTGCACATAATCATTGAAAGACGCGATCAATGACTCAATGGCTTATGTATATGAACACATAAACCACTGCTCCCAAACAACTTCGTCTTGATACCCAAGGTCACACGTAGAAAAAATTCAAGAGGCAAAAACACCACTCCAAACCGCTTGGGGTACTAAATAGCAGTTAACATCTTACTGGATTTTAAAACATTATAAGACTTGAATCCTGGATACACACTTAACACTTCAAAAATACTGAGCTATGTACAAAAAACAAGTAAACAACATAACCCTGTACAATGTAAACTACCATGTTGAACTTTTAACACTAAAGTACAATACAATACAATACAATACAATACAATACAACACCACTACACCTGTTATATAAATCTCCTTCAACTAGCATTAAGTAACAATATATATATATATATATATATATATATATATATATATAATATGTTATTAAAAACAAACATAAATTAGGGCTTACTTTGAAACAGTTTCTTTATGAACCTGTAATACATGAATAGCCATACCACCAGCGGTTGAAAGCTTCTTGTGACAAACATGACACTTAAAATGCTTAGCCTTTTGGTGCTGAACCAAGATCTTCTCATCATCGAACTCTCTGTCGCAATAATAACACCATACATCTGACGATACTCTCTTCTTCTTCTTCCCCATCGCACCACACACACACGCGCACAACGATTTAGGAGTTCGATCAGCAGATTGTTACGTGTTGATCTGTGTAGTCGATTTGATTGCGGAAAGGTGAAAACTGTTTCTAGGGTTTCTGCTGCAGCTGTTTGTGAAGATATTGTTTTGGAAGGTGTTATTAATTTGGAGGCTAAAAGGGGTAAGACTTAAGGTTTAGGGGCCAATTTGTAAATTCTAATGGAATGAAAAGTTGACTTTGGAGCAAAGTGAATTGGGTTTTTGGGCCTGTGCCATTGGGTTAGGAGTAAGACCATTAAGATAAGTTAAGTTTGGACTAAGCTTCAAATAATTTAAGTTTGGAGTAAGCCCATCGAAAATCCAGTTCACAGTTTTGTATAACAGTTGGTCAAATACTAAGGTTCTTAACATATTAATTAATTTAGGGTAAAAATCAAATAAGAAGCTTCTTAACATATTAAACGTGAAAAGTTAACTTTTTTTCCTATTTACTTAAGCATTATATTTAGTTAAAAAAGTTAAAAAAGAATTGTGTATTTATTCTAGTAGAGTAATTATGTCTAATTGCTCTAATTGTATAATTATATAATTTTTTTATTATTTTAGATATTGGTACTAAAATACGTGCTTTACTAGATAGAAAAAGAATTTCATTCACTTCTAATGTTTAGTATGTTAAGATCGTTTATACATTAAAGTTGCCCTTTAAATTTATATGGTTGAAACTGACTTGTTGGAATTTAAAACTCGGTTTTAAACTCACCCAAAAGTGGAGTTGTAATGTTAAATATTCAAATAGAGTTCTAGTACTTCTATATGTTCAATAAGTTTGCCCATGGCATTATAGCCTAGTGGCATCTTGGGGGTGAGATAAGGTTTTGGGACCATTAGGTCCTGGGTTCGATTCTCACAAAGGGGGGTTTTCCCAGATTTATTGGGTTTCCTCCTGAATTGGTGTATAGGCATTATAGCCTAGTGGAGATGGATATGATCGGGTGGTTCTGCTGGTGGCACGATGATACTCCAGTGGTCCGTCAGTGATCCTAATTTGCCGTTCAAAAAAAATATGTTCAATAAGTTTAAGCCAACTTTAAGATACTATTCATTATGCCTTTTATGATTGTATGATATACTAACATATTCAATTTCTAAATGAATAATGAATATGAAAGTATCGTATCATCTAATATTATACTCATTAGTTTTGCGTAAGGGGTGTGATAAATATAGGGCCATTCTATACACACCCCCCCCCCCCCCTATTACTAACCACACCCCCCCTTGTGAGAGAAAACTGTCGGTCCCACGCAGGCCCCACCTGTAAGTTATGTGAGAGGAGGGGGGGTGTGGTTAGTAATAGGGGGTGGTGTGTATAGTAGTGCCCTAAATATACCCAAGATAAAGATTAATATACCCAAAAGTCAAATTTAGTAATGATTTAGTAATGATTAACTACTTTATTATATTATTTTATTATAAAGTTAATAATTATATTTTATTGTAAAGTCAAAAGTAATAATTATGTTTTTTATCTTATTTTATTTTAGGGTCCTATTAAATCCACATGGTATCATCTTATTCTCACATGGTTGATACGGGCCGTATAACCTTATACGGCCCGTATCAACCATGTGAGAATAAGATGATACTGTGGTCGTATATATATTATACGACGATGATATACGGCTCGTATATATGTATACAACCCGTATACACTGATTTTCGTTTTTTTATTATTTTATTACTATTTGACGCGAAGTATATATGGAAAGTTGACTTTGGAGCAAAGTGAATTGGGTTTTTGGGCCTGTGCCATTGGGTTAGGAGTAAGCCCATTAAGATAAGTTAAGTTTGGACTAAGCTCATTCAAATAATTTAACTTCGGAGTAAGCCCATCGAAAATCCAGTTCACAGTTTTGTATTGGTCACTAATCTAAATATTTATGTTAATAGGTTTTACGGCTACAGAGAATTCCCGTTTATAAATTTAGGGTAAAAATCAAATACTAAGGTTCTTAACATATTAATTTAGGGTAAAAATCAAATACTAAGGTTGTTAACATATTAAACTTGAAAAGTTAAGAAAACTTTTTTTTCCTTAGTTAAAAAATAATTGTGTATTTATTCTAGTATAGTAATAGTAATTATGTGTAATTGCTCTATTAGTGTAATTATATAAATTTTTTAATTATTTTAGATTCTAGGACTAAAATACGTGTTTGACTAAATACAGTGGCGGAACCACAGGGGGGTTACGAGGGTCCGCTGACCCTCCGGCCACCCTCCGACATGTCGAACTCCATACTGAACCAAGATCTAATGGTGAAGATTATTGATACTTTGACCCTTCAGTTATTACCTTAGTTGAAAGAAAAGTAGAAGAGAAGATAAGATGGCCGTAATATTTTTCGCCGGTTAGGTGCCAGTGCTGTGGAAGTTTAGCCGTCAGGGAGGGTATTGTGCTTCTGTTGTTAAGGATGAAGATGAATAGACAACAAAATGCAAGCGTTATTTCACTAACTAATGGGCTTTTTAAAACTTAGTATTTGGCCCAACTAAAACTCTATAAAAAACCTATTGTTTAATGATATATGTTTTATTATTTTTGGAGTAAACTGCAATTTTACCCTCTGGGGTTAGAGCCCATTGGTACTCTGACCCCCTGTCAGGAAAATTTTGTTGTCTAACCCCCCAACTAATGAAAAACTCTACAATATTACCCCCTGCTGTCAAATGTTGTTTAAAGTCAACATAAGTTTTTAACGGTCAAAGGGTATAATCGTCTTTTCCACTTTAGTAATATATCTTCCTCAACACAGCACCCTACATATATCACCCTCACTACAACCTTACCCCCCCCCCCCCCTCCACATTTTCTTCTCTCCTCTGATTCTTCTCCGACGACACCAACAGCTTCTTCTTCGGCGATCTAACAACGACCTTTCTCCTCTCCGATCAAATGCCGGTACTCTGTTGGGTTATCGAATACCTGATCCGGCACACCTCAGGTGTAAAATGCCCTGCTCTGAAGAAAGTATCGCATCCCCAACACCTCACCTCCCTCCAGTTTCTCTCTTTTCACGATTGTGCTAGCTTGATGGATCTACCAGAAATGTTGTTGCCTTCACTATTGAGATTATTTATCTTGAATTGCCCAAATCTGAAAGAAAGATATAGTGAAGGAGGTAGATACTGGTCCCTGTATTCTCATAGTAGGAAGTTAATGCCAAGGTATCTCTATCTACCTTCGTTTATTTAAAGTTATATAATTGATTTATTTTGCTTTTCTTTTTCATACCAAAACTCTTATATATGTAATCTCAAATATATGGTTCTCTGTTTCCCTTTTTGTGAAAATTGTTTATTGAATTGTTCAACTACAATACGAAACTAATATCTGTATTCATAGAGTATATTGGGGCAGTTGTAAGTATTGTAATAATTTCAGCTTGTAATGAAACATAGAGTATTGTAACGAAACAAGATACCCGGTGAAATCTGATGCAGCTGTAAGTAAGATTCTGGTGAAGCTGATAAAATTGTAAGTGTCTGAATGTGAAAATTTGGTGAGTTTAGGAGAGAAAGAGAAGGATGATAATTGCAAGTTTAGTAGTAAGTGATTCAAGTTAAAATATATATATATATATATATATATATATATATAAGATTATCACAGTGGATCACATCAATTGCAGTATTTTACACTTAGTTTCTGCAGCTTTTGACTTTGCCTGGTCAAACATTTTAGGTGGGAATAGTTTTGTTTTCTGCAGGGGGTAAGGAAGCAATGAAATATTTAACAAGGGGGTAATGCTGTTTCTTACAACAAAGCATAAGGGGTAATAAGAAAGGATAATATAGTCATTTAACACCCGGGGGTAATACGTTTGCTTACAACAAAGCATAGGGGGTAATATGAAAGGGTAATATAGTCATTTAACATACCATTTAACAGAACTGTTAAGTTATTTGACAGCAGGGGGTAATATTGCAAAGTTTTTCATTAGTTGGGAAGTCAGACAGCAAAATTTTCCTGGTAGGAGGTCAGAGTGCCAATGGGCTCTAACCCTAGAGGGTAAAATTGCAGTTTACTCTAATTTTTGTTTGGAAGACTACTTAACAATATCAACTAATAAGTTTCCACTTTAAATTATTTATTTATTAATTTTTTGATTTAGCATTAAATATATATAAATTCTTTTTCTTATGCTATTGTTATTATTTTCTCTAATCACTTACAGTTTCTATTATATACATTATATAATTTAAATGCTATTATATATATATATATATATTTTGTTGATAAAGCTCGATAAATAGTAACTTTATTTTTATAATAATATATAACTTTTTATTATTATTTTTATTTAGTATTATAATAGTTTATTATTATATTTGCTTTTAATAACATATTTTTTTATTTTTTTTTCTCTTTCTAAAACCATACATTTCATTTTCCATTTTTTAATAATTCTTTTTTCTCTTTTTAGAATATATATTAATTAATCAATTAATTTGATACTTCTTTAATAATTTATGTATATAACTTTTTTCTAAAAACTTAAGTACATAGTTGTGCTTGATTTTTTCTCCTCGACATTCCGTTAGAAGTTTTGTTAAAAACAAAGTTGTACTCAAAATAAAGTATTTATTTGGTATCACAAAACTGTACGATGATAAACTAAACTGTTCTAATGGTTTGACTTTCTAGACAGCATGCTTTATTTTCGAATCACGTTTGTTTTACATTATCATTTGCTCGGTTTCGCCGTAACGCGCGACGTAAAAAAAACTAGTTGTTATTATTTTCTCTAATTACTTACAGTTTCTATTATATACATTATATAATTTAATGTAGAGATCTGTTTATTTGAGATAAGAAAAAGAAACTCAAAACAAATATTAATAGGGTCTAGCTTACAACAACAAAATATGGTTACATTTACATTGGTCATAGTGCATTCATCAAAAAAAAAAAAAAAAACAAACAAATATAACTTTGTGTATATAAAAGTTACATTGCGGCCCCGTTATAAAAGTTTTTTAAGCCAACTTTAAGATACTATTCATTATGCCTTTTATGATTGTATGATATATACTAACATATTCAATTTCTAAATGGATAATGAATATGAAAGTATTGTATCATCTAATATTATGCTCATTAGTTTTGCGTAAAGCTTTTGTAATTAACTACATACTCGATCTACCCGAATACCAATCCAATTACTTGTCTCAAATATATTGGGATTCAACTTTTTCCATTGAGTTTGAGTTTTTCTTTCACCTTCTGTGTTTAAATAATATGGATAACAATTAAAAGTATATTTATATTATTATTATTATTTTAATCAATTATATATCTATATTATTAGCAAAGACTGCTTAAATCAAATAAAATCAACCGAAATTAAGTCGTTATGACTAAAATTAACTAAATTTTAATTTTAGTTCAAATTCCAATCCGAGTCTTGATTCTAATTTCGCGTATGTTTTCTACTTCCTATTTATTGATAAATCCTTCTTTCCAATCCTAGTTTTCTACTTCCTATCTAAGGGTGAAGGGAGTGGTTTACCTATTTGGAATAAGTAAACTCCCAATTCACCCAATCAGACAGTATCACGTCAATTTACCTATTTTGTTTACCTAATGCTTAAAAACGTTGGCGGTGGTTTACCTATCTTGGATTAGGTAAACTATTATTTAAAAAAACATAATAAATGAAAGAGTAAATTACAAAAATCGTCATTTATGTATGTCACTTATTGCAAACTGTGTCCTTTGTCTTTAATAATTACAGAAAACGTACTCGATGTTTGCAAACCCTTGCAAGTTATGTCCTTTAGCCCTAACTCAGTTAATTTTTTGTGGTTAAATCTGACCAAATGGACCACGTGAGGGTATTTTGGTCATTTTACTCTCATGTAGAGTCCATTTGGTTAGATTTAACCATAAAAATACCCTTATGTGAGGTCCATTTGGTCAGATTTAACCACAAAAATTAACTGAGTTAGGACTAAAGGACATAACTTGCAAGAGTTTGCAAACATCGAGTACGTTTTCTGTAATTATTGAAGACAAATGACACAGTTTGCAATAAGTGACATACATAAATGACGATTTTTGTAATTTAGTCTAAATGAAAATAGGAGGCAAAAGCTGACAAACTTCCCTTCCCCTCATTTGTAAACCTTCACCACTTCCTTCCCCTCACCGATCGGTAAACACCATCGGCGGCGGTGTTACTGATCGGTAAACCGCTTACCGATGGTGATTACCGCACCACTCCGCTCACCCTAATGGCCTTAATTTAACATGAACTTCAGTTGCATCATCCATACTAAGTACTAACTAGTTTAATAGTTATTGCTAATAGATTACAAGTAGTAGCCTATGTTGTAAAACTTTAGTTGCTGATGTCGGGTCAAAATAAGTCGTGCATTATATAGTTTGTGTCGAATTTTAGCGTGTTAAACATATTAAGTCCGTATGTGTTATAAACTTATTAGGTGTTGATGTTTTTTTTTTTTGTTAAACATGTAGTAAAACGGGTTACAAGAGTGAACGAGTTGAAAACACGGGTTCAGCAGGTTAATACAGGGACGGAAACAGAAAATGGTCAATGTGATAAGTCCCGTGACACGCGGAGGGGTTGCTTGGGTCTGCCGCGTACCGCCTGGCTCGATCAATTCATGTCGGCTCATTTAAATCAGTGTCGGTTAAACAATGGACCCCCGCGACACGTGGGGCTGTCTTGGGCTCACTCCGCGACGCGCTGCCGAGTTCAAAATGGGGAAACTTATTTAAATCAATCAAACGTTTGGTTTTGGAGATAACTTTTTCACAATTAAAAATCCTCAGCCGTCGAACAAGAACAAGAGGACGGATTTCAATCATACTTTTCATCTCTCAAGCTAGTTTCTCATGTCGAATCACTTTGGGATGGCAACCGAAGCTGTGAAGACTATTATGAGCGGCTAAAACTCTCGGTGACTTCCGCCCGGATGAACGTGTATTCGGTTTGACATATTTATCTCTTTTTCTGATTCTTGTAAACTGGTACATCTTGACCACTTGTGTTGATTTCTTGGTAAACGTTTATTGTGTTTGAATTACTTGTCGTTTATTTAGCGTATTGGCAACTTCCTTGTCTTGTTAGCAGGTTGGTAAATTGGTGGGTAGTTGATACAATTAAACGGGTTGTTAGGTTGCATGGTGAATATTAAAAACTATCCTTAACAATTAATCAAAATCATTAATTCCAAAGCCATGTCTATGTGGTGTTCTGAATCAGTAAACAGATTTTTGTGTTAAATCGGGTATTCGGGATTCCGGGTGGAAGTTACTCCTTCTTAATTTGATAACACTTTTCGTGACAAATCGTGTTTTCTTTGCAATCAAACAAATAAACCCCCACATTAGATAGTTACCTTTAATTTAGATTCTTTTACACTGACCACAAATTTCACGTGGATATGATTAGGTTTTTGATTGACCCTTATGGCAATCATCACTTTCTACTTAGATAGTAGTAGCCTGTGTTGTAAAACTTTAGTTGCTACTTAGATGTCATCAGTAGCAACACCAGTTGGTACTACTAACAAATTTGGTGGATCCAAAGGGTCTATGGAGTTCAATTCTATAGTATGAACTTCACTTTTGCTACCGCTCTATACAATATGCAAAATCTTGATTAAAACTATAAGAAAAGATTGGTAAAACATCAAGTCCTATTAATTGTGAAGAAATAGGACTGCATGGTGTTGACGTAGTTTCATTAAACTTAACATTCAATGATTCTTCAACCAACTTAGATCTCTTATTGAAGACACTCGCAGCTATAGAATGTGAGGTGTACCCGAACTGAGACTCGCCAGTTTTAGATGCAAATGCTGAGAGGTGTTCCTCGTTGTTGAGGATGAACTAAAGGTATCGAAAAGGTTTAAAAATTCAATAAGTGGTTTTCTTTTTTCTCAAAATTTCATAAATGTAACCTCATACCTCTTGAGAACGAGCCCCCTAATTTGGAATGGTAAGCTTTACTAACTACCTCAACCCTAAAAGTCATTGGGAACCCAGAGTCCATGGATATTGTTGCCTCAACAAGTGTCTTATACTTCCTTTAAATAACATCATGTTGTTGAGGAGCCTTAGAAGCATTATACTACCTAGTAATACCTTTTTCAACATAAATTGTGTGTAACGCTTTTTTGAATAATGTTTCATTAACACTTTTGATCATCTTCACTTGCAGTTAGTTATGCTTCTCAATGTTGGTTACAAACTCCATAAAATCGTAGCAGATTAGTCCTTTAATGCCAAGAATATGTCTGTGTATAGCTAAAAAAGTCATCAGCAATCATCAAGTAATATGTTTTTGCTAGGCTCATCACACTAATGGGCCAAAACATGACCATGTGAAGAAGTTACAACAAATTAGCAGTTAACTTACATCTTTTAACTTGAGAACTCTAGATGTTTTTAGCCCTTCATACAAGAAGTGCAACTTTTATCGTCTTTTAAGTCCCTATGGGAAAACCTCTTACCAAATACAACATTTATGGTCTTAAGGTTAACATTGGCTAGCTTTTTGTGCCACAAGGAAGTCTCTTTAGTGGATATGTTTGGATAGAAAGCATATTACATCTCCTAAGGGCTTGCCATTTTTCACATCCAAAATTATGACGGGGGTGGGTCAAAACCCACTCCCCCTCCCATATTAATAGAAGGAGATAAATAATTAATCTATACAACACTAGACAAGGAGTAAGCATTCACTTGTCACCAGGTGAATAAGCACAAAGCCAATAAGGCAACGCATCTCCAAAAAACGAATAAGAAGGAGACATATCATCGTGAGAAATATAACAGTTGTAAGGCACAGAGATCGAAACGAATCAAAAGTCTCATAAGTCGAAGACAAACGGTTAAAGACAAGGCCAATTAATAAGACACAAGAAGACAATTCAAGATCGGTCACTATTGGCAGGAGTAGAGTCAAAGGATTAGTCGAAATGGTATAGAAGAAAAGAACAGAGCTCTGGAACAAAGGAAAGGACCCTGTCACACTTCTTCTCCTAGAAATGTCACTGGTATGCTTAAGAACAGGGGAAAGCTCTTGATTGCTTATAAATTCCCATCCATGGAGACCTTGAAACACACATCGGATGCAAGACTCACACCTTAGGCTTGCAAACCATTCTCTACTTTACTTCTCCTTTCTAATTTAGCATATTTCTCCTTTGTAATTATGTCATACTTTTCCAGTTATAACTTGTACTCCTTCTTTTTACTCATACCACTTAGCCTTGGATCTCCCAATGTTAAGTGCTTCATTATATCAATAATATACACTTTATTACCATTATTTAATCATTGTAGCAACAAGTGGCGCCCACCTGGGGCACCGTTTTAACTTAGTTAGTTGGAGGGTGTCTTATTTTTTATTCTACCTGTTGTCTTTGTTGCCTCAAAAAATGGTAAAGAATGTCTGGTGAAAACCAACAAGTTCCTGAGAAGGGTAGGCCTCCTCCTTCTAGAGAAGATGCTATTGACGTGTTTGACATGATGGAGCACACCCTTGAAGGGGCCAAGGAAAATTTCTCCACACTACAGTGCCTAATAGGCGAACATGTTCAAGAGGAAAGAATGAAGGGCATAGCTGTAAGGCTTTCCTACGAGGAAGAACCCAATGGTGCTCTAGGCGGTACTCCTACCAAGGGGTAAACCTCTAGTCCAGATCTCCACCATCAGGGGAGTCCACTCCCAGAGTCCAGCTTTTGGAACAACGGGGAATGCATCAACTCAACAAACTCAAATCCCAATCAGACCACAACTCCCCATGAGTCACCTACCGGCCGCACAAACAGTGCCTTACATGTCCTTTCTACCCTACTACCCATGGCATAAAATGTTGAGATGTCTCTGACTCCTCCTGAATACTCCTTACCTCTAAATCCTCTTCCAGGAAACATAGGGAAGGGCGCGCCCACTGGAAGAACAACACAAGTTGTTCTCCAAAAAAAAGGTGAGGAAATCCTAGATGAGTTGCTAAAGTCTTATCGGCCAAAAGATTCTAGAAAGTTTATGTCACACCCCAACCGATGGCGGAAACATCGGGGTGCGGCACTAAGCGTTCAGATTGCTCATGAGTTTCCATAACACTAATAGTTTCAATAGTAATTAAATTGATTTCATGCAACATTGTCTAAACAACACAATCCACAATCAAAACATCAACATAGTTCCAAAAGTTTCTAGATTAGCTAAATGTAGTTTCTAGGCTTCATCATAGCTTATTTCAAGAATCCTAGCATCCTGTCACCCTGCAACATGTATTAAAATAAAGTCAGTACAAAATGTACCGGCGAGTATACAAGTTTGAGTATATAGCATAATAGATTCAAAAGACTCATATCCATAATGTAAATAATAACAAAATAGTTTTAGCCATGCTAGTGTTCGCAGTCCAAGTGATAGCCCAAGTGTCCCGATGCTTTAGTGTTTTCCCAAGAATCAAGGAAAACTAGAATCCTCCTAGCAATACCCCCGAGAATAATGGGGAGGTGCATCTCCTATAGTGCTACTATTGTTAAGGCGGAACTACACACTCTGGATTAAACGTTCACATAGAATCAAGAATCACAAGTTTCACATACACATAGGATAGAGTTTAGATTCCAAAAGTGTCAAGTATCATAGTTTAATAGAATACATGTTGCATCCCAAAGTTTAAAACAAAAAGGGATCGAGTATACTCACAGTGATTGCTTAACAGATTAACTGTTATTGGATCAAATGGAGCTCTTTAGGTTTAGCCTGATTAGATTACAACAGATAAGTGTCGGACAAAACAAAGAGATTGCGCAAAGTGTCGAATCAGTCACTGGATCGGATGGCAGTTCGATTGGATGGCTATCCGATCGGATTGCCATTCGATTGAGGTGGCTGTTGTGAGCGAGGGACGGATTGCCATCCGATCGGATGGTCATCCATTCGGATGGCCATTCGATCGAATGGTCGTTCGACCCAAGAGTCAAGATTCCAAATTGATTACCAAGTGTTTAAGTGAGGTTACTTCGATCGGATGGTTATCCGATCGGACGGCGGTTCGGTCGGATTGCCATTCGATCATGGAAGTTTCCAAGTTTAAAGTTTCAGAAAGTTTCTAAGTGTTGAAAGGTTTCAAGGCACTTTGTCACTTCGATCGGATGGCAGTTCGATCGGATGGCTATCCGATCGGATTGCCATTCGACGACTAAATATTCAAGGTTCCAAAGTGTTTAAGGTTAAGAGGCAAGTGTCACCTGATCGGATGGCAGTTCGATCGGATGGCTATCCGATCCGATTGCCATTCGATTGTGTAACACCCCGAAAATATAAAACTTTATATTAGAATTATAAAGTATAAATAAATGAGAATTTACTAACTAGGAATTTTAACCTAGTTAGCTAAAAGACTAGAAATAACATGAAATAGGGTTAAATAACCAAAACTATATATTAAACAAAAGTGAAGGGACCAAAGATGATAAAAGTGAAACTTGTGTTGTAAAATTTAATAAAAACAAAAACCAAACACCCCATTTGGGGGCTGGTCGATCAAGAACAAGCAGGGGGGCGATACCCCCATTCTCAAACTCTATCATGCACAAAATCAATCAATTGAAGGCTAAATTCCGTTCCAAATCAAAATCCAAACATAGATTACAGATCCTCATCACAAGGGGATTACAAGGTATGTAAAATTTTGAGAAATCTCTAAACTTGAATTTCTCATGAATTTGGAAAATATAATATTAGATGTTGCATGTGTATCATTTGGATTGAATAGGAATGATGTAGTGTCTAGTAGCAAAACCTAGACAAAAACATGTGAAAATATGCCTAAATTCTGGAAATCTCATGAATACATTGAAGGTCATTCATGGGTTTTGTATGAGGATGATGAATACTAGGGTTAGAATGATTATTCTAGTATAATTTGATCATAGAAAGTGATTTCAGAAAAGTATGATGTTTAAATGCTATATGAAGACTTTATTGATGTTAAGTTAGCTAATTAGCAAGCTATGAACTTGAATATGAAAGATATAAAAATTCTGCCCTTATAGTGTTTGTTGAAATGCCTCAAAGAAGGCTTGAAACTGAATTGTTAAGTTAAAAACGCATAATTCTGATGTATGACAAAATGTGCGTTATGTATGTGAAACAAAGAGTTCTAAACATAAGTGATTGAACTCTATAGGAAAGGAAGCCGGGGCATCTAGCGGGCAAACCGGTGTGGACGCACGTTTGAAGGGCTTGCTTTAAAGGTATGTAACTTGACCCGTTACGTTAAGTAAATGTTGATGATTATAATATATGTAGTTGAATTTTAGAATAAGGGTTGTTTTGAATTAAAGCGGTGATGTCGCTATATTGAATGATTGGTTAAAATTGGTTGGAACTCGTTGGTAGTCGTCATATGGGAGGAATCCTTAGACGAGCCAAACGGGTCGAATAATCAAATAAAGCATGGTTAATGCTCCGGAATATGATTGATTGATCTTTGATATTGGTTCATATGTAACAAATTAGAAATACGAGAAATTAATGTATTGGTATGTTAGAAAAGCGAAATCCGAGATTTGGGTTTGAGTGTAATGAACAAATCAAACAAAAGATGGATTTCCAGGGACTACCGTAAGTTACGGTGGAGGTCAGGAGCTTACGGTGGTTTACCCCTGGTTTACGGTAGACCAGAAACTTCCAGGACCTACCGTAACTTACGGTGACACCGTAAGTTACGGTGGAACCAGAAAAACTAGTATTTTATTATTCACAATAATATGTTGGATCTTGTGTTTATGTACTATATAACAATGTCAAAACTAATGTTTTAATGGTTTTGACCCTAGGTGACAAGATGGATCTTACGGATGGCGGTCAAGCAAATGTCAAAGAACCGAACACGACTTTTGAAGCTTCCGCATAAATTAACTCGGTTTAAACAATGTTTATGATGTAAATTGTTTGCTAAACAACTTTTGGATGTTTAAATTAGTCAGTAGAAAACTAATGTTTGTTACTTGAATACTCTATTTTTGGACCTTATGGTATAAAATGATCGCATTATTTATATATATATGTCGCATAATTACATTAAATAAAAGATGGGTGTTACAGATTGGGTTGTCCTTGTCCCATTCACAACTTTGTAAAGTTTCTAAGTTTTGCTTCAACGGTGATGACACGATACGTATTGAGACAATGGTAAACACACACCAATGTGCAGCCGTCCTGATCGGATGGGAATCACCCCAGTTCGTCCAGTCTTCTGTTCTTGGCGGTGCTTATGTCGAAATCTGTACTCCGGTCATCTTCTCCGGCAACAATCCATTTCCAAGCCGACTCAAGACTAATTATCAAGTCTTCAGCCCGTTCAGATCCAGATTCCACCATTTTAAGTAAAAAGTTAAGAAAAAATGAAGATAAACATAAGTTTTTGTTAAACGTCTAGATTTAGTTAAGATTTAGTGTAAAACGCATGAAATTCCTTAGATCTGAGCTAGATCTTGGCATGAATGACATCACACTACGGTTTGTACAAACCACCATGATGACGTCACCCTCAAGAGCTCGAATCTTAGGGGTTTCATGGTGAAAAGTGAGATTTCAAAGGAGAATCTTGTAGAGAATAGTGTAGTGATCAAAGATGTACAAGAATCTGGTGTAAAACGTACCGAAATCGCCAAGAAATGAAAGAAAAAGAGGAGTGCGTGCGTCTGGATCGAGTGAGGCTGTCACATTAGTGAGAATGATGTGACAGGCCTATTTATAGTGTTAGAGAGAAGGAGAGAGGCGGTGTGCACAGATCGGATGGTAGTTCAATCGAATGGACATCCGATCGGTTGGTCATCCGATCGGATGGTCATCCGATCGGATTGCCATTCGGTCAATCCCATCCTTTCCATTTCAGCGTTTCTGATTTGTTTTGCGAGTTAGATTAAGCGTTGCGTTCCGTGTTATTGGGTAATAGTATCACATAACTGGATTACATTATTAACACAAAAGTTTCCAAGTTTCATAGTTTCCGCCAGTGACAAGACTCCAGTCTCTCGTTCAACCAAGTCTCAAGTTTCACGAGTCTCAAGAGTCAAGCACCAAAGTATCAAGAGTCAATGATCTAGATTCCAAATATCAAGAATCATAGTTTCCAAGTTTCAAGTATCAAGGATCATAGTTTCCAAGTATCAAGAATCATAGTTTCCAAGTATCAAGTATCAAGAATCATAGTTTCCAAGTATCAAGTATCAAGTATCAAGAATCATAGTGTTTAAATATAAAAAGTCAAAATTCAAGTATCAAGAGTCTAGTATTAAGAATCAAGTATCATAGCATAAGATTCACCAAGTAACAAAAGTATCAAGCATCACATAGTTTAGGGACTAAAAGTGATAAAAGCTAAAAGTCTAGGGACGCAGGCGTTACAGTCTCCCCTCCTTTAGGAGATTTCGTCCCCGAAATCTAGGAAGAAGACTGCTCGAAGAGCTGTGGATAAATTAATCTAAACTAAACTAAGGAAACATAAAAATTAATCTAAACTAAACTAAGGATAGTTCTGTGGAATGCCTCCGTGGTGCGCCACGTTTATAAGGGTCCTTGGCTAGACCCAAAGCCTGGTCATATGTTACCCAAGTGGGATGTTTTGCATCCCATGCTGCACCGTCGGAGAGCATCATCCAAACTCGAGTCTATGACCTTCATGTAGTTGACTGGGTTGTCGTCTTCTACTCTCTTTCCAACTCCAAACTTCATTTCCTTGTCCCCGATCCTCAATGATAGTGTTCCACCATTCATGTCTACCACTGCGTGGGCCGTAGATAGGAATGGCCTTCCTAAGATGAGTGGTACTTCGGTATCTTCCTCCATATCTAGTATGACAAAGTCGGCCGGGAAGACAAATTCGCCGACTTTGACCAATAGATTTTCAGCGACACCTTGTGGATATTTGACGGACCTATCGGCGAGTTGTATGCTCATTTTTGTAGGGCTTGTTTTCCCTAGGCCGAGTCGGTTGAACATTGATGCGGGCATGAGGTTGATGCTAGCCCCGAGGTCGGCTAGTGCATTGTGAATGGGGGATTCCCCAATTGAACAAGGAATTGTGAAGCTTCCAGGGTCAATCTTCTTTTGCGGGAGTTTGTTGAGTAGCAAGGCGGAACATTCTTCGCTTAAATTAACTAATTGCAATGATTCAATTTTCCTTTTATGAGTGAGGAAGTCCCTCATAAATTTTGAATATCTAGGCATTTGAGTTAGGACTTCGATAAATGGAACATTAACATGCAATTGTTTTAACAAATTTTCGAACTTTGCGAATTGCTCATCGGTCTTTTGGCGAATTAACCGACCGGGGTACGGAACCGGAGGATTCTTGGTGGGCTCTTGATTTGGTGGAGAAGCCTTCTCTTGTTGGGGCGTGGGTGGAGTTGTGGTTTGGCTAGATCGGCTTCTTTCAGTTGGAGGTAATGGAGCCTCCTCGGGACCCACGGTACGGTTTCTCAATGTGATGAGATGTACTTGCGCCTTTGGGTTGGTTTCGGTATTACTTGGTAACGCGCCTTGTGGTCTCTCGGAGAAATTTTGAGCTAGTTGATTTAATTGTTTTTCAATGTTTTGAATACTAGCTTGTTGATTTCTAAAATTCGATTCCAATTGTTGAAATCGATTCGAGTTTTTATTTTTGGTGTCGGAGATGAGGCGAGATACGGTATCTTCAAGCCTTTCTTGTCCCCCTTGTTGTTGAGAGAAATTTTGTGACTCGTTTCTTGGTTGTTGAAAGTTTGTTCGTTGGTTTAGATTTTGTTGGTTACTTCTATTTCCGAATTCTCTCCAACCGAGGTTAGGGTGGTTACCCCATCCTTGGTTGTAGATACCCGTTGGAGGACCCGACGGCCTAGGTCTATTATCAATGTAGTTTAATGATTCTGTTTGATTATCTACTTCTTTCATACAACTCCAATTTTCATGTGGTCCACCACACCCCTCACAAGCCATAACCGAGGCCGTTTTTGCCATCTCTAGCTTTTTTATTTTTGAAGAAAGGGGCTCGATTTGAGCTTGTAAAGAAGTGCTTTCATCAACCTTATGGGCGCCCGGGGCAATAGATTTATTTCCTCGGGGAGTGTGCCACTGAAAATTGGTTTGAGCAATTTCCTCAATTTGATTATATATTTCATTTGGGCGACGATTACCTAAAAGTGCCCCGGAGCTAGAGTCAAGTGTTTGTCTTGTGTGTGGCAACAACCCATTATAGAAAGTGTATACTTGTTGCCATACCGTAAGACCGTGATGACGACACTTTCTTAGTAGCTCCTTGAACCTTTCCCAAGTTTCATATAAGGATTCCCCATCCTCTTGTGAATATGTATTAATTTCAGTCATTAATTTAGCCGTTTTAGCAGGAGAGAAATACTTATATAGAAACTTTTAGGCTAGTTCATCCCAGGTGTTTACCGATCCAACTGGGAGGGTATTAAGCCAAGCCTTAGCTCGGTCTTTTAGTGAAAATGGAAACATTCGAAGGCGGATGGCGTCGTTTGATGCTCCATTGATCCGAAAGGTACCACATATTTCTAAGAAATTAGTAATATGTAGATGGGGATCCTCGTCCGCAAGCCCAAGGAAGGTTGCGGAGTTTTGAAGCATTTGTATCAAATGCGGCCGAAGTTCGAAGTTGTTGGCTTCGACATTCGGTGCATTGATAGCGGCGCCGAGATTTCCTACGGTGGGTCGTAGGTAATCCATGAGGGTACGTTGGTCCGCCATTGGAAGTGGGTCCCCCGAAACTTTCTCTTGGTTTTAGCTTTAAGTCTTCTTCTTAGAAAGTGTCCGGGTTCATCTAGGGGTTCTTTTATGTCTCTACTAAAACTGGAGCTCATACACTGCGTGGAAAGCTCAGATGTGGCGCCTGAGTTCCAAGTGCTGTAATAAAAACAAAAAAAAAGAACGTTTGGTCAGAAGCTTCACCACGGCCCCGTGCTCAGATGAACACGGCCCGTGGTCGGAGGTACAGTGATTGTTTTCCGGATCCCTGTTACTGGGGAGCTCGACACGGCCCCGTGTTGCACCGACAAGGCCCCGTGCTCAACTCTCTGTAACTCAGAAAATAAAAACTGCCAATAACAATGTTGGGCACGGCACGTGTCCGACCAGGCACGGCCCGTGCTAAGCTCTGCAGAAGCTGAAAATTTTATAAAAATCCTAAAAAACAGAAAATAAAAAAACAATTAGGCTATTGATTCCTAACTTTCTTAAAATCCTTGTGTCCCCGACAGTGGCACCAAAAACTTGATGCGTGTCGGTGTGTATATAAATTATAGTTATATTTTTAGCCCTTTTTGCACGTTAGTCAAGTTTTAAATTTATAAAACACAATATTTTACTAACACCAAACACACATATGGGCAAGTGCACCCATCGTGAGCGTAGTATGGTGTTGGTAAGATACCGAGGTCGTCCAAGGACACAAGAGCTTTTAGTACCGGTTTATCCTCAACGTCTAATAAAATCAAAAGTTTGGAAAAAGGTTTTAAACTAGAAAATAAAAAATAAAAATGCCAAAAAATAAAAATAAAAGTAAAAACAGATAGACAAGATGAATCACTTGGATCCGACTCGTGTTTAGTGTAACCTTTGATTATTTTCGCACTTTTGCACTTTTTAAGAGATTATCTTAGTTATAGTAGTAGGCCCCTCTTTTGAAGGTGACGTTACCCTCAACCCAGTAGTTTGAGTCAGCAAGGATACAATCCTAAAGGGTTGGATTATTGAAAGATAATTAATTAAGTTATTAATGCGTAATGTGGTTGGTCCCTCTTTTGAAGGTGACGTTACCCTTGGCTAAGTAGTCTGAGTCAGCAGGGATACAGTCCTAAGTAGCCGGGTTAATATATTAATAGAAGTTTACATATGAGGGGTTCAAGGAGTTTGGACCCCCGCCATCCAATACCAGTGGGTATTGAAGGAGGTCCTACTAAACTTGACCCAGGTCCTTGCAGGATCTATACACTGAACAAGGCAAGACTCTTACCAAACCATTCCCTTAACCCCCGACCAGGTAGCTAACATATCTCCATATAGACCGTGGAGATATGAATGGTGAAAATCTTTTATTTTATATAGACAGTAAAATAACGCCAAGACACCACGGACAAATGATAAGGAAGATTCACCTTCAACATAAGAAACTAGTTATTAAATTCATTAATACATAACCAAATAAAAAGTATTACACTAGACACTTGTCTTCACCAAGTGATGTAAGAAACTTAGGCAAACATGGCATTTGATTATCAAGAACTCTTACTATCAATCTTAGATCCCGAGACTACTACACACACTCTATGATGGATGATGGTGGTGGATGTGGGTTGTGATGGTGGTGGTGGGTGGGTGAAGTGTGAGAGAGGTGGTTTGCCAAGGGATGGTTTGCAAATGAGCCAAGCACCCCTATTTATAGCCTGCACAGAAGCCCGGACACGGCCCCGTGTCCACCCATCTTCTCTTTCTTCATTAAATGCAGTTTGTCTGCATTAGTTGACCACGCCCCCGTGTCCGCTGGGCATGACCCCGTGTGTAGAAGTGTATCTGTACTATCAAGATTTTCCTAGATTCTGCGAATCTTAGAGTTGACCAAGGCCCCGTGTCCGCTGGACACGCCCCCGTGGTGGGTGATAGAAGCTTCTACAACTTTGTCTTCTCTACAGACACTTAGGCATGCACCCGTGCTCATTGAGCACGGGGCGTGTTCAGCCTTCTGTTCTCTTGTTTTTGCTTGGGAAGATGCTGTCGGGGGGTCAGACATGCCACGTTTATTCCTTTCCTTGTATTTATGTTAGATTTAACTGCCTTTTTGCTTCTTTTGTTCATTATTTAATCCTGAAAATACAAAAGGAAGACAAAAACACACTTTTTCCAACATTAGTACTAAAAAAGGGTTAGTTTTATGCCACATTTGATGTAATTTATATGTTGCATTTTGCGCACATCAGCGGGCAACAGGATTCGGGAAGTAGGAGAGAACATCACCTGGAAATACGACGAGAGGGAGCGTCGTTTCTGAAATACCAGCTGACTGTGCTTGTGTGGTTGTGTAATGATAATAATATAAAAACAATATAATAATAATATAATATTGTATAATAACGACTAAAAATAAAACTTTTGTAATATAACCGGTGTGTATCGATGCATACTAATATATATAAAAATATGAAAGTCGCAAAGTCGACAATTTTGGCTATACGTGTTGACATGATTATAAGTAACTGCTTTATTGTGTTTGGTTGTTATCTATCTTGTAGTAAATTGTATATATTGTGACTCATTCAGATGGAAAACACGGAAAACCAACCACTCCATGAAGTTAATCAATCTGAGCAACACAATGAAGATCATTTTCTTAATAGGCAAGACATAGAAAATATAGTTGATCAGGGAATAGCCAATACTATCCCGACAATCGTCGCCACTGTTAAAAGCCCCGTTGAACCTTTGCAAGCCAACCACAGCAAACGCACTCGTGACGACAATTTCAGTAACAGTGTAAACGGAGGCGGTAACAATGATAATAATGTGGTTCATGCCCCAATACTCAAGAAAATGAAAATTGCAACACCTGGTTGCACTTATAAGGAATTCCTTTCCTGTAAGCCAGTAGAATTTACAGGAAATGAAGGGGCAACTGCCGCACTGCGTTGGTTAAAGAAGTCCGAAGTAGTAATTAAAATAAGTAAATGCGCCGAAGAAGACAAGGTTATGTATGCATCCCACCTTTTTAAAGAAGAAGCATTGGAATGGTGGAATATGGTGTTACAAGCCAAGGGAAGTGACATGGCTTATACCATGAATTGGGAAGAATTTAAGCGATTGGTGGAAAGAAAATTTTGTCCCGAATATGAAAAGGAACAAATGGCGAATAAGTTCCTGAGCCACCGAATGGTGGATGTTAACTGTCGAGGGTATACTTCGAAATTTTTCGAATATGCCAGAATAGTACCAACTCTGGCTTCGCCAGAACCAGTACTCATTTCTCGCTACATTTGGGGTTTAATTAGCGAGATTCGTGATATCGTCAAAGCTGTGAGACCCCGCACAATTGACGATGCGGTGGAATTAGCCAAAACCTTGACCGACCGACTGGTACGTACGCGGGAAGAAAACATGAAAAAGGAATTAGCTCAAAAGATTACCCAAGGTTTTCGTGTGGGTAATAATAGAAATTTTAAGAGAAAGGGAACGGGGTCATCTTCCACCCTCCATTTTGCGGGAATTGCAAAAAGAAACATTTTGGAAAATGTAAAGAAAATTGTAATTTCTGCAAAATTCCGGGCCACCGAGAGGAGGAATGCAAGAAGAAATCAAAGATCTGCTACAATTGCGGAGAAGCTGGACATTATAGGCCAGAATGTCCAAAATTAGTCAAGTCAGCTGATAACAAGGCCAAACCTGCTGACGGAACTAATAAGAAAAATGCAAGAGCCTTCCAGTTGACTACCCATGAAGCAGATCTGATCCCGATGTAATAGCAGGTACGTTTCTGGTACACGACGTTTATGCAAAAGTATTATTTGACTCTGGTGCAAACCAAAGTTTTATAAATACTTCATTCTGCCAAGCTCTTAAGCAACCCTTAACCAAACTTAGGCAGATTGAAACAGTAAAAACAGCAGATGGTAATTCTGTTAACATAGATAAGGTTCTTCAAGAGGGAAAGATAGAACTTTCAGGCCACAAATTTTCTGCAAACCTACTACCTATGAATTTAGCTGGATTCGATGTCGTGCTAGGAATGGATTGGTTAGTAGCCAACCATGCTCGAATCATCTGTGATAAGAACTCCATCGAAATCTATACACCCTCAGGAGAAATAATTAGGATTACAGGAGATAAGTGACGGGTGGTCCGTAGGACAACCCTTAAGAGCCTTAAAACGATTAAAATATCATGCTATACACGGTTAATTGTTTGAACTTGGTAACTATTAGTTGCTTGGACGTGCAGGTGCAAATGGAGCATAAAAGGGAAAGAATTTGGAGCATCAATAAAAAATCAATTTTTGGAATTGAAGAATTAAGAGGATAGCATGATAGAGGACAAAATTACGAGAACGTAGGCGAAAACGGTGAAGAAAACGGAGTTGAAACGAAAAAGTTATGCTGAAAACAAGTTTTCAGAATTGCCTGCCGTAAGATAGAAGACAAGGACCGTATGACTTGGCTGCTCGCCGTAAGCTACGGCCCTCTGGCGTAGCTTACGGCGCCGACTGATCCAAAATCGTAACTTATGCATTTAATTGTCATTTTCATGGGGTTTAAGTGTGTCTCATCATATGTTTCGGTTACACAACACTTGGGGATGAATTTTGGCTAACTTTTGGAGCTTGAAGACTATCTCTATCATTGTTTTTCATGTTCTTAACTTGTTTGAAGATTAAAACTTGGTTTATGATGTTTGTTCAAGCCATGAGTGGCTAAACACTTTGTGATTATCTTTGGTGGAAGGTTATGTAAGACTTTATGCTTGAATTCCTTATTTCTAGAATAACAATCTCTATCTTTGTTGAATTGCTTGTTATGGTGTGTGATTGTTTGTTAGTAAATTGTTAATTCTTATGTTGAACTAATTAGAAACCATACGTTCTTGGTGCCGTTGGAAATCGAGATATCATGGGTATAGTTAGGCTTGGGTAAGGGTTGATTGATCATCGGGTAACAACCTCACGTTCTAGGAATCTGAGTACTTAGTTCCCTTTCATCACTGCAAGTGATCACACATGAACTATGTCTATGTAGTTCTTTCTAGTGGAATGATAGCATAAATGTCAAAGCAAACCGGAAACTAAAGATAATCATTTGTCTCTAATTTGTTTACAACCAAATCTTTTCTCTTTCAATTTAATTAGTTTAATTTAGTCTAAAACCAATTCACTCACATAAACTCTTGAATTTTACTTTTCTTGCAATTAGATTATTATAGTCAAGTTAGATACTCTAGCAAATAACACATTTTCCACAAACTCCCTGTGTTCGATACCCACTTGCCACTATCTATTTAGTAGTAATTGGATTAAATTTGATTGTGACCACGACATCACGTCAATAAGCCGCGAAGGCCAATGAAGTTTATTTCAGTAATGAAAGTTGCTAGTTATGAACGAAAGCTAGGAATAGTGTATATGATTTCAGTAATCATTAACGTTAAAGGTAAGGAACTTAAATAAATTCCTGTAGTATCAGAATACCCGGATGTATTTCTAGAAGAACTACCAAGATTACCACCAGATAGGGAAGTAGAGTTTAGAATTCATCTAATTCCTGGAACTACAACAATACCTAAGGCACCCTATCGGTTAGCACCCCTTGAAATGTTAGAACTAAAAAAACAGTTAGATGAATTGCTAGGTAAAGGATTCATACAACCTAGTTCATCCCCTTGGGGAGCACCAGTGTTGTTTGTGAAAAAGAAGGATGGGTCGATGCGAATGTGTATCGATTATAGAGAATTGAATAAGGTTACAATTAAGAATCGATACCCATTACCAAGGATTGACGATCTTTTTGATCAACTTCAGGGAGCTAGATATTTTTCTAAGATAGACTTGCGCTCCGGATACCATCAATTGAAGGTACAAGAAGAAGATATACCTAAAACTGCTTTCAGAACTAGGTATGGTCACTACGAATTTACAGTCATGCCATTTGGACTAACAAATGCTCCTGCAGCATTTATGGACATGATGAATAGAATCTGTAAACCGTATTTGGATAAATTCGTAATTGTGTTCATTGACGATATACTTATTTATTCCAAAAGTCAGGGCGAGCATGGTGAACATCTGCACACACTCTTAACTTTGTTAAGAAAGGAAAAGCTTTACGCCAAATTCTCAAAGTGTGAATTTTGGCTACAGGAAGTGCAATTCTTAGGACATATGGTGGATCACAAAGGTATTCACGTAGTTCCCTCCAAGATAGAAGCGATCACCAATTGGAAGGTCCCGCAATCAGCTACTGCAGTTAGAAGTTTTATAGGATTAGCTGGTTATTAAAGACGCTTCATTAAGAATTTCTATAAAATAGATGTTCCAATAACTAAGTTAACATGTAAAGCAGTCAAGTTTGAATGGGGACCTAGGCAAGAAGAGGCCTTTAAGGTTTTAAAGCAAAGGTTAACAAACGCCCCAATTCTTGCCTTACCAGAAGGGACAGAAGATTTTGAAGTATTCTGTGATGCTTCTAAGTTAGGATTAGGATGTGTACTAATGAAACGCAAGAAGGTAATTGCGTATGCATCGAGACAGTTGAAAAAGCACGAGGAAAATTATACGACTCATGACTTAGAATTAGGAGCAATAATTTTTGTCCTTAAGAATTGGAGACATTATCTGTACGGAAGTATGTTTACTGTCTATACGGATCATAAAAGTTTAAGGTATATACTTGGGCAAAAAGAATTAAACATGAGGCAAAGAAGATGGATGGAAATTCTAAGTGACTACGACTGTGATATTCAATATCATGAAGGAAAGGAAAATGTAGTAGCAGATGCCTTAAGTCGTAAGTATCATGAAAAGCAAAAGCGAGTTCGTGCTCTTAGATTAAATCTCCAATTAGATTTAATGGAACAATTAAAGAATGTTCAAGAAACAGCAATCAAGGATGATGCTGAAGGAATGAAAGGAAGGATAAAGGAATTAGAACAAGGGACTGATGGAATTTGGAGATTCCACAAGAAAAGGTTTTGGGTACCTAAACAAGGGAATTTAAGAGATAAAATTTTAGGGGAAGCCCATAAATCTAGGTATACCATGCACCCTGGTAATAATAAGATGTATCAAGATTTAAGAGGGTACTTCTGGTGGATAGGAATGAAAAAGGACATAGCTAGATATGTGTCTAAGTGTCTAACATGTTCACAAGTTAAGGTAGAACATCAGAAACCTTCAGGGTTACTCCAACAATTAGCAATGCCTGTATGGAAATGGGAACTAATAACAATGGACTTTGTTACTAAGTTACCCAAAACCAGGAAAGGTAACGATGCGATTTGGGTAATTGTGGACCGATTAACTAAATCAGCTCATTTCCTACCAATGAAGGAAACCTTTAGCTTGGAAAGATTAGCAAAATTTTACGTCGACGAGGTAGTATCCTTACATGGAGTCCCACTCTCCATAGTATTAGATAGAGATAGCCGTTTCACTTCGCATTTCTGGACAAGTTTCCAAGAAGCAATGGGGACCCAACTGAATTTAAGTACTGCTTACCATCCCCAAATAGATGGACAGAGTGAAAGGACGATCCAAACCCTGGAAGACATGCTCAGGGCATGTGTAATAGATTTTGGTGGAAACTGGGATAACCACCTACCCTTAATAGAATTCTCCTATAATAATAGTTATCATACAAGCATCAAAGCAGCCCCATTCGAAGCATTGTATGGACGAAAGTGTAGAACTCCAGTTTGCTGGGCTGAAATAGGAGAAAGTCAATTATCAGGTCCTGAGATTGTACAGGAAACCACCGATAAGATAACTCAAATCAAGGAAAGACTGAAAACAGCTCGAGATCGCCAGAAAAGTTATGCATACAATCGATGCAAGCCGCTAGAATTTCAAGTTGGAGACAAGGTACTCTTAAAAGTTTCTCCTTGGAAAGGGGTAGTTCGGTTCGGTAAGAAAGGAAAGCTAAGTCCAAGATACATAGGACCCTTCCCAGTGATCCAGCGAGTAGGACCAGTTGCCTATCGCTTACAACTACCAGAAGAACTAACCGGGGTACATGACGTATTTCATGTATCCAACCTCAAAAAATGTTTATCTGACGAGTCCCTGGTATTACCTCTTCAAGATATAGAGGTAAATGAAAAGCTAAAATTTGTGGAAAAACCTCTTCAAATAGAAGACAGAAAAGTCAAGTTCCTCAAGCACAAGAGACTGGTGCTGGTCAAGGTAAAATGGGATTCGAAAAAAGGACCAGAGTATACCTGGGAGCTAGAATCCGAGATGAAGCGAAAATACCCTTCCTTGTTCCAGTAAATCTCGAGGACGAGATTTTAAACAAGGTGGGGAGGATGTAACAACTCTTGCCAAAATTATTATTTCTTATTTTAATAATGTCCATTAGGAAACCCTAATTGAGACCCCCAACTAGTATGGCATGACCCAAAATTTTTAAAACGACCACAGCTAGGATCAGGACCCCCTAAAACTCAAGGGGGGTATCCCCTAATTGATAATTATCCTTCAAAACGGTGTAAATCACGAATTTTCGTTTAAGGTTGACTCACCAGGGCTTTGTGGGACACGAGCCTGCGCGACACGCGGGAGGGACTAAATTTCAGTATATATAGTAGGGGTTGGCATTTGCATGGGAAATCTGTTACGACGAAAAAATCAGTCACGTACGTTGAGATATTCGCTGTTTCGTTCAAAAACACACACATTCACAAACCTCTGCTGCGACAACAGGGTATTAAGTCGATCACTGCTACGATACAATGTCCGATCGATTGAAACCGATCCGATGGATGTTTAAGTGCTGCCCGAATTCGGGCTATACTTTGTCATTCGTCGTGAGGGTTTTGATTTCGTGAGTTTATCGTAAATGTTGTATTAAGTTACTGACCTAGTTTCGTGTGCATTGTTATTTAACTAGGTTACGAGGCCAAATCAGTAGGCAAAGTTCTGTCTAACTAAACTTGCAATGTGAGTCATTCTCTTTTTATCAAATTGCTTTACAAAACCCTAAATGTTTTCCAGTTATACTTTGCAGTGATTAAGTCTTTGCTAATCTTTAATTACTGGCAGTATGTGGGGGTTTTGTGCACATTGCTACTAACGATTTATCACTTTAGGTGGGCGAGCCTAATTAGTGATAGAGCCTAATTAGTGATATGTCCACAATCATAGATTCGGTCGAGTGACAGCTGAACCAGCTAATTATAAGATAGGGGCATATATAAAAACCCTTAATGCTGTAAATTGTAACAATGTGTCATTTTGTGCAAATTGAATGACTCGCCAGTATTTCACCGCTAATAAAATCTTTTTAAAACATGTTTCAGGTGACTTACTGTGAATCAGGAAAAAGTGCCGCGTATCACTACCAGCTTGGATAAAATGGCCGTGACAGTTATCTCTGCCATCCTGCTTGATATGCCCGAATTCGTCCTCTAGCTTTTGGAGTTCATGGGGAGGGTAGAACTCTTGCCTCATGATGTCCTTCAACTCGTCCCACGACAGCCCAAAAGCTGCATCGTTCCCTCGTTTGTTTAGCTCGGTCGTCCACCAATCTAGAGCTCGGGATTGGAAGACGCCGGTGGCGTTAACAGTGCGAAGGTCTTCAGGACAGCCACTCTGGCGTAGGGTGACTTCGATTGAATCAAACCAATGGAATATGGTCTGTGACGCCCTAAAACGTTTTAACCCAATTTATCACAGCGGAAAGTACATACCTAAAATTTCTTTCATAATAATCTTTCTTTCAATTAAATACATTAATCCCTTTCTTATAAATTAATCAAAAACTAACATACTTATATCAATTTAAGTGATGACAAACACACCCACGTACAATCCATGTATTGACTCGATCTTCAACCGCGTACACTTCTTGATGAAACATCCAAAACCCTGTACGGCCTGCAGTCACCACATCCAATCAAATCAATAGCAACAGGTGACATAAATAAAAAAAATAATAAATCTTAACACATGCATAGTAAGGCGTCAACATATCCTGCTTTCTTTTATACCAGCCCCTTCATGCATCCATTCCTTCACTAGCATCGGATTGCGCAGCTAACCTTCACTTTCATTGTTAACATGCCTATACTTTACATTAACTCTTCAATAGAAACGGTTAGTATCATTAACTTTCCTTCATATGAACATATTCTCGATTTACCCATAACTCATCTTTATGCCTAATTCATTATGTAAGTTCCCTTTCTTACCCCAAACTTAATCGAATCTCTTTCTTAACCACTCCCAACTCATTTGTACTTGAACTTAACTTAGTAATAACATCGATTCATATCTTCTCACACTACATTCAATAAATACCATATATCATAACTACTGTACCAAACAAAAAGGGTAAGTTCGGAGTGCACTTACCTCGTGCGTCCGAGTTCAAGCATAGCTTCCGTGTTTATCCTTGGCCCGTTGCCCTTCCATGCTTGTGTCCATGTTGACATGACTCCTATCCGTACATGTCATCACATTCATCATAACATGATTAGCATACAATCTCACTTATCATTTTTCTCCTAAGCATTTCATCAAACACTTGGTGTGCATATCATTTTCTAAGCATAAGGTACAAGTGCTTTAAGCATTTTCTTCCCTATTTCATCTTATGAACCATCACATTCAAGCAAAATCTCATAATCATAATTTCCACATCAAGTTTATCTATCTCAGTCTACCATATAACACTTTATACATTACAAGATCACACTATAACATCTACAAGTTCATCATGTTCATCATCTTCACACTCATGCAATGGGTTTCATTCTAAATCACCAAATTACTTGAAATTATTCATAACACAAGTTCTATTTGGTGTTTCTAACACCTCTATATCCTTAATTTCATACAAATTCATGGATTGATCATAACCCACTTCAAACAAGATCATCAAATCTAAATTCTAAGACATACCTTATGATCCCCTTATGAAGGTGATCATTAATTCATGTTCGGTTGTGAATTTGGGCTTCGTTTAGCCTTCCAATTTGGAGATTCTTCAAGAACTAGGGTTTTGGCTCCATGGGAGCCTTCCCTGCTCGATGATGAACACACACACGATGTGTGTGTATGTGTGTGTTGTTTTCTTTTAATAAAACAACTTTCAAGTTGTTTACTTTGGTCCCTCATGTTTCGTTTTAATTAAATAAGGCTACAACCCTTCGTTTAATCCCAACTCTACTAACATTAAACTAAGTTAATCATTTCCTAGTTAATATTCATTTACGGGTTCACTTTTACCCCTAACGGTATTTTTTTCCCGTTCCTTTATATTAACCGGGTTTAAATTACCAAACCCATTTTTGGGGTGTTACATGGTCGTAGGCCCATCTTCGCCGGTAATTTCTTTAGGACCGCAGGCTTTGAACTGCTTGAAGCAAAAAGTAGCTTTTGGAGAATCTGTCCTGGATTCTTCTGAGGACTTGCTGGTATTTTCGTTCAGCTCACTAACAATTTGCGGTATGCCTTTTGCTATCTGCTTAGCGACGAGTGCAGCAATGCGCTTGTCATCCTGATTGCGACGAGCAGAGCGAGCGGTGTGTGATCCAAATGACGACATTGTCTGCAAACAGACATCGTCACAGGACTCAAACACATTTTCGATTAACCCTAGTGTAGTCTAGCGAATTCACTAAAAGCTTCTTTATAAAGAACAGGAACACATCAAGGCACAAAATCACGTAGGCACATAATCCACAGAATCACATAAGCACAGAAAGCACATAGGGCACATAGAGCACAGAAGTACATAATCCACTTATTCACTATATTTTGCACGTATTGACCTATATATATTGAACGTATTCACCTATCTTTCACAGCAGCGTAAAGCGGTCGAGTATTGCGGGTGCGAATAGTGAGTAGCGATTGCGATTACACAAACGATTTGTTAGCGTTTTGAGATAAATGTGTAGTTCGAGTCATGTGTGTTGATCAAAGCGAACAGCGAAAAGCGAGTAAATCACCAAAAATCGAAACACATAAACACATAAAATCGATAAATCTCAGAGTGGCGGCGGCGAATTCCAGAATCGAAACACATAAAATCGATGAGAGGTTGTCTGGGTGTGATAGACGTCGACTACCCAAAGTGGTTCGACTGTTCTCAAGAACTCGGGTGCACATTTTGGCTTAGTAGACTGTGCTCTCGCTTCAATTCGAGCGATCGGCACGCATCCATTGGGCCATCACGTGCCCCCAGTCGTTGGAACTCATCGAGACTTTGGTGAGAGTTTTGCAAAAAGACAATAGAGAGCAGAACAAGTCATCAAGGTTCGGGTTTCACCCCTGACTTAACGACACCATTCCTATTTGTGTGATAGAATCACGAGATAGATAAGGAGAATCGCGTCGAAGTATGGATTTCACTCCTGTTTCAACGCAAATTCTCTTGTTTATAGTAAAAATAGCGAGTCGAACGACTGATTTGGTCGAGAGTTTGCGGTTTTCACACCTAATCTCAACCAGATCATCTGTTTGTGTGTGCGTCCAGCCTTAGGAAAGGCTGATCTTGCGCTGAACTGAAGCATGCGATGTTCGCGCAAGAGTGTGGTGTACAGCGAGTTCGAGCGAGAGATAGCAAGTAAGCTCGTACCAAAACCCATACCGGGTATGCACAAGTCGGTCTGTTGGTACGTAAACTATAGACTAGGTCGTTTCTAAGACATTGACCCGGACTAGGTCGAGTCTTGCCTAATTCCCTATAGTTATGGCTCTGATACCAATCTGTCACACCCCAACCGATGGCGGAATCATCGGGGCGCGACACTGAGCGAAACAAATTGTCCAGGAGAATCCATAACAACTATTAATTATAATATATTAAAGGTTCATGTCCCATACCACAAAAATATAAAATAAAATAGTTATTACAGACATTGTTCTCAAAGACAAATATCCATTCCGACAACTCAGATTTTATTTAGTTTGTTTCTAGACTCTCCAACTCGATTCCATGAAAGCAAGCAACGTCCTAGCATTTCAAACACCTGTCACATACGTTAAAATAGAGGTCAATACACATAGTGTAAAGGTGAGCATACACGTTTAATAGTACTAATAGATTGTGAAGGCGTTTACGCATAACCAGCATGTAACATGTATAATGTGAAGCAAGTAGGTTATCGACAATGAAATATGCACAGACAAGACTGCGAGTTGTGAATGCGCAACATATATCACCACTGTGACACGTGAAGAAGTAACCTTAACAACCCATGTCCACGACAGGTGCTGAGTCCAAACTATAGTACTATCGTTGCTAAGGCTTCAGGCAACAATCACTGTGTAAACATAACATACAAGCATTCATCGAGTAACACGTATAACATGCAGTAACGGTTAGCGTATAAAAGTGTTTGCGTTGTGTGATCGATGTGATTTGATATAAGTAACGTATGTAACACCCAAAAGTGCGTAAAGCAAAAAGGGATCGAGTATACTCACAGATAGTGCTTAGTAACTAAACACTCTCTTGGATTGAAGGGAGCGCTAAAGGATTAGCCTGAACAGTTAACGATAGCATAAGCGAATGAACGACGCGTTAAACGGTGAAGTGAACCAAGTGATGAATGGTCATTCGATCGGATTGGCATTCGTTTGGGATGGATGTGTTTGTGTATGATGTGACTTTGAAGTTTTCGTTGTAGCATTTTGAAAACAGAGAAGTATCTCTACCTTTCAGGTCGCCCGGTCGAACGGTCGTTCGATCGGATGGCGATCCGTCAGTTAGACATTTTCAGAGAACAAGTTCACAGCAGGATTGTCATTCGATCGGATGGTCTTCCGATCGGATGGCAATCCGTTAGATACTGTTGATCTTTGAAATTGTTAAAAGTTTAAGTGTTGAAGACAAGATGCAATCCGATCAGATTGCCGTTCGATCGGATGGCAATCCGATCGGACGGCAATCCGTCCCACAATCTGATCGTTTTGCAACTTGAAAATTTTGAAAGTTTTGTGGTTGGATCGAGACGGTATGACAACGTATTGAACAACAGGAACCCCATCAGACCTAGGTTATCCGATCGATCTGGAATCACCCCAATCCGATCAGTTAACTATTCGTGACGGATGTTCATGTTCAACCGAAATCAGTTGTCTCGTTGATAGGAAACCAGATCTCAACCCGACACATCACATCACATCATCACTATAGATGAGTGGAAGGCCTGTACGAGCTCCGATTCTATCGGTTTTGAGTGCATTGAGTGTAAAAGAGTTGAAAGGAAGTTACAAAACCATCTTTTAATCCTTTTAACCTTGGAAATGTTTAGATCTAGATGAAAATAGTGTTAAAACATGTGGAAATCATGTAGATCTGAGTTGTTCTTGGTGGAATGAGGCCAAAACTTGAAGTTCATAAGAACCCCATGACGACATCATCCTAGAACGCCTCAAATCCGCTAATTTCACGGTTAAAAGTGAAGATTCAGAGGTGAAAATGATGAAAAAGTGCGTGTAGATGATAGATGTACAAGATTTGAGTGGAAAACTTACAAGAATCGCGAGAAATCGAAGTAAAAGTGGGCTGGAGTTGCTGGTTGAATGAGAGAGCTGTCACATCACTATTTGTGATGTGATAGGGGGTATTTATAGGGTTTCCAAAAGAGGAAAGTGGCACAAGGGACAGATCGGATGGCACCTCGATCGGATGGTCATCCGTTCGGATGACCATTCGATCGAGTGGTCCGGCGAGTTAGATTTTGGCGTTTCGTTTTGCGTGTTGAGCGTTGCGATGCGTTTCGAGTGAGCGATGCGATATTATTACCCATTAGTTACACAAATAACCTAGCTACTAACATACAATCATTATAGATAACTTGCGTTTAGCGTTTGCGATTAGATTGCGTTGCAATAGAGTTGCGATTGCGTTTGCGATTAACAACCTCAACATAAACACAACATCCACAAGTAACACATAATAGCACACACACGTAAAACAATATACAGAACACATAATTCGAGTTGCGAATGCGATAGCGATGCGATTAGCGATAGGTCGATTAGCGATAATACATGCGGTTAAACCTCGATTATTAACAAGTACTCCACATAATACAACTAAAGCGAAATAAAATAGAGAGTCGATTACGAGTCAAAGAGTACAATCAACAATTAAGACCTTGACTTGACTTTGACTTTAAAAAGTCGGGTTGTTACATTTGTGAGGGAGCAGGTGGTGGGGCAGGGGAAGAAGAAGAGTGAGGTAAATATAAATTAAGTTTAAATAAAACATGGGCCCACTAATTGTTATATATTTCTTTTGATCTTTATCATTTAGTAGGGGTAAAATGGACATTTCATAACTACTTAATTGATTACTTTAATGGCGTTAGCTGGTCAGTACCACCATAGTTACAATATTCATACCACAATGAGCATCGAGTATTTAGTTTACAACCATTAGAAACAACTGTGTAATTATTTAAAGTTGGGGGACCAACTATGCAAAATCTGCAAAGCGTAAGGACTAACCAGACATTTAACTCTAAAAATCATGTGTGATAAATTATTAAGGAAAGGTTTTAAAATCATATATCTCATTTTGATACTCAATGAGTAACTCCTAAAAACTAAGATGGTAAACTTAGATGAAATTCATCAAATATGTCACATAAACCTTGATATCATCTTGAGTGTCACATATCTAAAGTGATATCTAATGATACCCGAAATTATGTTGCATAAGTTCATGTATGAATAAGGAATAACTTTAATATGACTAAAAACGATTACAAGTTACAATCCTCACATGAAACCAATGCAATGAGCATATCGATAGTGTTGATCGTATAAAAATGCCTTGATAACTTTATGTTAAATATAGTAAGTGATCAACTAGCTCAACATATAGTATCAAATCATGAAAACATGATAATTAACTTAAGTAATCTCAGTTAAACATGTCATTGCACAATGCTTGTTTGTTCATGTTATATTGATGTAATACTTTGTGAATAACTCCTTGACAATCTAGATGGTCGGGACATAGTTAATAAAAATGAAAAAAAAAAAACACGAAGAGAAACATTAACGGTACGTGGCATTCTAAATGGAACACATAATGGTGCAATGATAAGGAGTAACAAGTGACAACAACAAAAGTTTTCGGTGACAGTAAGAACATGTGTAGTGGTGAACAAACATAATGCTTCCACCATGGGGCATTATCTGACACGTGGCATCCTAGTCATCGTTGGGCATTATAGCAAAAGTGGCGTAGTGGGGCATTATTCTAATAACGCTCATGCAATCATTTCCCAATTATTTTTTTTAATTTAAAACATAAAAAACTTCATTAATTTAAAATAAAAATTACACTACTTGAAATAAAAAAAAAACTGAAAAAAAAAACAGAAAAAAAAACCGAAAAAAAATAAAGTTAAAAAAAAAGAACATGATCTGGAGTCCATGTTTTTCTCTAATTTTTTGGCGACGCATTTGCGCAAGGATCAACGTATCGCCTTGTAGGTGGTCGATAGGTTTGGACAAAAACTCAATGTCCTTTTCCATTTGCCTCGTCTCTTGCATCTCGTTAAACTTTTTGGTTTTGGTCACTCGTTCTTTCATAATCTCATAACGTTGGTGGCTGAGGTCGCGAATGTCTTGGAGACGACGGTTCATCTCCTCGAAATCTTCCTTTAACTCGAGATCGGAAGACGACTCGACCGTTTTTTTCCCGGTTCCCTTTCTTCTATCGGTGGGTCGGGTCAACTCTTCTTGAATTCCCTCGTCAACGTCCACCGCCTCATTTAAATCAACATTGCGGGCATCCGATGTCGGAGTTGACGAGTCAACGGAGGATGATGTTTTTGACCTTTTAGCTCTACGTCTACTACTAGACGTCATTGGATTAACTAGCGCCCACTTTGGACTTTTTCGTAGTAGCTCCCAACACTTATAGTACGTGAAAGGGCATTTCGTCCTCTCGAACACCTCCAAAGTCCTTGTTAAAACCCCGACGTCACTTTCACCGCTCGGGCGAGTATCGTAGTTACGTTGGTAAACTTCTTGGAACGCGTGAGACTTGTTGTTGATGTCGGTCCATTTGCTAGAAATGGAATCTTTGTCCCGACGTTCGCCTTGACCCCACGTGCTAAAAAAGAGTGCACGGACCCTATCCCAAAAAACGGGACCCGTTTGAAAGTTTGCTACAAATTAAAAAAAAGTAAAAAAATAAGTTGTATGTTAAAAATAAAAGTAAAAAATAATAATAAAAGAGTTACCCGTTTCTTCGTCCTCCGAAACGTCGAGCCACGCCCGAGTCAACGTGAATTCCTCCTCCTTCGTCCATTTAATGATAGTTTTTGTACGTCGAGGTTCGTCCTTATCCTTCTTCTTATGCGACCTTCTGCCGCGTTTTGATTTGTCTTGCACCGGTTCGGGTTGCGTCTCCGGCACGACATCGACATCGGGTTCGGATTCGGGTTGTTGTTGTGACGGTTGCGACCCGCTGGCTTGACCATAGCCGAAGGTGGGAGGTACAAACGGAGTGGCGCCAGTCAAGTAAGCCGCGTACGGTAAAAAGCTCGGGTCCATGTCTTGAAGGTTATACGGGTTTTGCGGTTGGGTTGTGTTCGGGTTCGTGGGTCTTGCGGGGACACCAAAAGGGGGTCGATATGGATGCATGATTGTATAAAAAATAGGAGAAAGTGGGTGTTTTTTATAAAAAATAGAAGAAAGTAGGAGTTTTTTGTATAAAAAATAATGATAAAGTGGGTTGATATATATAGTGGGTAAATTTTTAAATTAAAAAAAAATTTAACTATTTTGACCGTTTGGCAACGGTCTAATCTTGATCCCCACCATTTTTCAGCGTTTTAATTAAAACGCCACATCCATTTTTTTTCAAAAATAACGCCCGGTAACGCCCAGTGTAATGGCGGCCGGGGCGTTATACGGCGTTTTTTTTTGAAATTTTTTTAAAAATCACGCCTCATTACGGGTGGTCTAAGTAACTCGGTAATAAACAATACGTGATAATAAAAGATGGGTGACATTAGAAGGTCGCGATGGCAGGGTCAACAACATAAGGGGGCAACAGAACGGTTAGCCCTAAGATATACGAATCACAATCGAACGACTACGGTGGGATCCAAAGGTCGGATAGACAAGAGGTGTTACACAACACGCCGAAGACGAAAAGCAACCACAAGAATGACAAATCAAATATCTTAAAAAAATCTAAAGGACAATTCAATTAGTGAAAACTAAAAGTATCCATAAAATATATCAACAACAATTCAAATAAAGACAATCACCTAGCAAAAGTTGTTGATTCAACCTAAATGGTCAAAAGAAAGAAAAAAGAAAGATAAAAGAATACAGATCCAGGTCCCAACGAGATACAATTTATTTATCATGTAAGACGATTATAATATAAACATTACAGTTTAGTATATTATTAAACTCACATGAGTGAAAGACATGAATACGTAAAAATGATTCGAAAAATAAAATAATTAGCATTTATTGGTTCCTGAAAATGAGGGGGTAAATATTTAGGTATTTAGGGGGCACTGAAGTTGAGAAGTGGCGCATGGAGTTCCGAACGGCTGGCCAATGGTGGTAAACATGGGGCGCAACAATCAACTTAACCCAACTTAACCAACGGCTGTGCTCCTCACATATTTTGTCGTTTATTTAAGATTAGGTTTGTGTGGGGTGGGTCATAGAAAGGGTCACAAAAACCGAAGGAAAATAAAAAAGGCGGCTAACTGAAGTTGGGGTTGGAGGGTTAGGGTTAGGTTTATTATGGCATCACATATTAACAGAAGGTGAAGTTGGCCCTTTGGTGAACCAGGAGTCAAGCCACCCCTGGCTCGAAGTTTCTACACATTTTGCCCCTTCCCTTCAATTGATCTCTCACGGTAACTTGACTTCACATGCACCCCACCACCTTCCTCCCCATTCAACACTTTTGGTGTTTTGTATATTAAGTTTATACTTTATACAACATAAAAATTGTGTATAAAGTGTAGGAGAAAAGCTTAGTGATTGATCTTTCAAGATCAATAGCTGAAAATTAGGCCGTGTCATTTTCGTAAATATGAGACTGAAACAATTGAAAAAAACAAATAGAGAAAGAGTATTTTGGTCCTTTTTTACTTTAACTCCTTCTCCCCTTGATTTTCAAACGGCTATAACTTTTTCATATATTAATATTTTTTTTAAATTACACCGTATTAACGAGCATTTTATTCTCTTTAGTTTAAGCAGTTTATTGCTATAGTTTTCCTAAAAAAATATTACAGGATTTTAATCTCCTTTACGGGATTTTGAATCTCCTTTACGTGATTACGTGATTTTGAACACCCAACACATGATTACGTGATTTTGAATACATGATTTTGATTACCCATTGTGATTTCATTATTGTATTTTTGTGAAATCCCACTAAGTGATTACGTAATTACGTAGCAATGGTTGACTGTGTATTATTATGTGACTACATGATTTTGAATACCCATTTCGTGATTATTTCATTATAGTAATTATGTAAAATCACACTGAGTATTTATGTAATTACGTAAAAACAAATACATGTAATATATAATATTTTATATGCAACACCTAATTTTTCATGTCTAATCACGTATTAAGGATAAATTATATACAGAACATAGTCAAAAATCTATCTATAATAACCACATAATGCCGTACATTATAAATTTAATCACATAATAAAGCATAACAATCAAGTTCTTATTATTCGAATGTGTAATCACGTAATAAGCATAATTGTAATAACATTAGTTATAAGGGTGAAGGGAGTGGTAAACATTTGGAATAGGTAAACTCCCAAATCACTCAATCAAACAGTGTCACATCATTTTACCTATTTTGTTTACCTATTGCTCAAAAACATTGACGGTGATTTACCTATCTTGGATTAGGTAAACTATTATTTAAAAAAATATAAATGAAACCATCAATCATCGGTCCCCCTTCACCTTCACCGAGTCGGTAAAGATTCACCGATCATCATGTTCGCCGAGCGGTAAACACAGACGGCGGCGGTGTTACTGCTCGGTAAACCGCTTTGCCGTTGTGTTTACCGATCCACTCTGTTCACCCTAACAAATCATATAGAAGTAGTAATCACATAACCAATTTATATTGAATGTGTAATCACGTAATGGTTTATGTTCAATATGTAATCATGTAATTAGTATTCAAAATCACATAGTCATCTGCTGGGTATTCAAAATCACGTAATGGACTAATGGGTATTCAAAATCCTGTAATTTTTTAAGAAAACTATAGCAATAGGCTGCTCGAATTAAAGAGAATAAAATGCATGTTAATACAGCATAATTTAAAAAAAAAATATTAACGTATGAAAAAGTTATAACAGTTTGAAAATCAAGGAGGAAGTTGTTTCAAATGAGAAAGAAAAAAATGCCCCTCAAGGCAATGCCACTTGTCCTCCTCTCCATATCACGTACGCTTCGTATGAAACTTTTGTCACATACATACATGATCCATTCTTAAGTTTTGAATAGATATATGTATTTTTTGTTTGAAAAAAAAGGTGGATGACATTGATCATAATTTAAATGCAACATTTCTCATCACGTTTTATGTCATATACGTATGTCCCTGTTACATATTTTTTTTTCGAATTGAAAGCGTCACTGTTACTAAGATTAATGTCCCTCCTAGAGTATCGTATTGGAATCCCATCTCCATAGAGATTAATTCGTAAAATTCATTCACCTTTAAAAAAAACTCAAATTCGATTTCACATATCTATCTCCATTCAATTAAACTAATAATTCTTTATTTATTTATTTATTATTTTTTCTCTTTCTATCACTTTGTATATCTATTCTTTATTTTAGGGAATCGAATATAATACAAAAAATGATGAAAACATTAAACTTTTCGTTAAATTATAATGGCAAGAATGATACAGGGATTCGAATGTGTATGCTATGCTACGCGTAAAATCCTTGTGTGCTCGAGAAATTGACATAACTCGGTTATAGCAAAAGAAATTTGGTTGTGTTATAGAGAACTAAAAGCATTCATATTGAATTCCTTATTCTTATAATTAGGGCTGCAAACGAACAAAACGTTCGGCGAACAGTTCGTAAACCGTTCGGCAGGAAGTTCGTTTTTGTTCGTTCGTTTATTAAACAAACGAACACGAACAAGAATTTTCGTTTGTTTAGTTAAACGAACAAACATGAACAGAGGTCGTGTTCGTTCGTTTATGTTCGTGAACGTTTGGTAACGTGTTTGTTTGTGTTCGATACTTCATTAGTGTTTTTAGATTTTATATTTATTTAAATACTTCAAAATTCCAACAAATTAAATATCTAATAAGTGTCGGTGTATTATATATTCTGTTCATAAACGATTGTTTGTGTTCGTTTGTTTCCATTTGTGTTCATGAGCATTAGTTTGTGCTCATTTGTGTTCGTTTGTTAAGAAATATAAATATAATTCTATTTCTTACATGGTAAATGGCTTCATTAATTTCTCTATAGTAAAATGATGGTACATTAATTTCTTCATAATGTAACTAGTTTTTTTTTTCTTTTCTAATATTTTTTGAACGTCAGATGAGCTGGTATTCATCTTATTCTAAATAGCGAGAACAAGCTCTTAAATCCTTTTCCGAAGTTCGAATCATTTTCAGTGGGATTTGCTTATATTTATAGAATTTGCGGTTAATAAGGATTGAACTTGAAATCTTTTAAAGAGAGAATCACTTAGTGAAAAATCCTTGAACAATTAAGATATACCATATCGGCTCCCTCTTCTAAATAGTGTGCAGCTAAATTCTTACAACCAGGTTTAATGTCGATTTATAAAAGTACCATTTTTATCATATTGGAAAACATGTATCTTGAAACATTCTATCTCAAATAATCTCTCTCAAAACTTGTAGTCTACATTAAAATATATCTACTAGTGAGGTATATATATTTATAATATATAGGGTAAGGTTCATGCGAGAACCACCTTTATTGCGAGAACCGCGAGAACCAATGTGAACACAACCTAAAATAGCTAAAAAAACCTAACCCCCCCTCCCAAAAAAAAAAAAAAAAACCTAACCCCCCCAAGCTAAATGCTAAAAACAAAAAACCTAAAAAAATCTAACCACACCCACCCCCCCCCCCCCCCCCCCAAAAAAAAAAACCTAAACCCCCAAAAAAACCTTAAAAAATCTAAAAAATTTTTTTTTAATATTTTTTATGTTAAAATCGCTACTTTTAGTAGCCAAAATATGTTTTTTTTTTAATTTTAATTTTTTTTTGCTACTAAAAGTAGCGATTTTAACATAAAATATATTTAAAAAAAACATTTTTGTGTATTTTTTAGCTATTTTTAGGCATTTTTAGTTGTGTTCACATTGGTTCTCGCGGTTCTCGCAATAAGTGGTGGTTCCTAACGGATCTTTGTCCTATATATATATATATATATAGCTATTTTTTAGGCATTTCTTTGTCCTATATATATATATATATATATATATAGGAGAAGGATCATTTAGGAACCATCCTTTATTGCGAGAATCGCGAGAATCAATGTAAACACAACCAAAAATACCTAAAAAAATTTAAAAAACACACAATTTTTTTTAATATTTGTTACGGAAAATTCGCTAGTTTTCGTTATTAAAAAAAGTTTTAATTTTTTGGATACTAAAAGTAGCAATTTAATTTAAATAAAAATTTTTTTTTTGTGTTTTTTAGATTCTTTAAGATTTTTTTTAGGTTTTTTGATGGTTTAGTTTTTAACATTTAGCTTGGGTGTGTGTGGGGGTGGGGGGGGGGGGGTAGGTTTTTTTAGGTTTTTGGTGGTGTAGTGGGTTTATTTTGTTGTGTTCATATTGGTTCTCGCATTTTCTCGCAATAAAGTTGGTTCTCGCATGAACCCTACCCTATATATATATGGTTAACTTAACGTATAATGGCTCTTATCGTACAATATGTACGCGATCATCTCAAGCGTCTGATCTGGTGCGAATTCACTTTTGAACATACGATTTGTGCTGAAAAACCAACATTCGAAATTGCTTTATATACCAACATGCGATTTTAACATATTTACCAACATGCGAAATTGCTACAAAAAAACAACATGCGATTTCCAACATGCTTTTTTATAACATGCGATTTCACAATATCGTACGAGCGTACGATAAGCCCTAATTGTACATTACAGTTACACTATATATATATATATATAGGGGAAGGTTCAAATGAAAACCATTGGTTATTGTGAAAACTCGAAAACTAATTAAAAATGCCAAAAAAACATACCAATTTTTTTTTTTGCATAATAATTTTCGCTACTTTTATATATAAAAAAAATTCAAAAAAAAAAATTTTCTTTTTTGTAGTGCACATGTGTAATACTACATATGTGTAGTATTACACATGTGTTTTTTGAAAAAAAAGTTTTTTTTATAGACAAAAACCTGCGATTTTTTATAAAAAAATTAAAAAAAATTTGGTGTGTTTTTTAGGCTTTTTTAGTTAGTTTTCGAGTTTTCACAATAAAATTGGTTTTCATTTGAACCATCACATATATATATATATATATATATATATATATGGTTTGATTGTGTGAGAAGTATTAGGTTAATTAAGAAACTTGAGAAACATTCCGGTCCACACATTTCCTCTAAGCAAAAATGCAAAAAAGAAAAAGAAAAAGACAAAAAAACGCCAAAAAATGAAAAAATCAGAGCTTTTTCTATCAGGTTTAAATTTTTGTAGGGATTTATACATATATGTATATTGTGAATCTTTTAACTATATATATATGTATATGCATGTTTAAAATTGAAAAATAAGTATTATACATCTATGATTGAGGTGAATGATTTAGTTTTTGTTTTAGGGTTCATCATTAGTATTTAGGGGTTAGTTTTAGTGTTTCGCATTAGTATTTAGGGTTTAGTTTTAGTATTTAGCATTAGTATTTAGGTTTAGCTTTAGGGTTTGGTTTTTAGGTTTTAGTATATGGTTTAGCCTTAAGGTTTAGGGTTTAGATTTAGGATTTAGGGTTAAGAGATCCTAGTTAAGGTTCGACGAGCCAGTTCCAATGCTGCAGGAATGAATCCAATCGAAGTTCATTTGAGTCGGTTCCCCATTGTTCCCCATTTTTTAGTATTCCCCAATGAACTCATATATATATATATATAGGACAAGGATCCGTTAGGAACCACCCTTTATTGCGAGAACCGTGAGAACCAGTGTGAACACAAACAATAATACCTAAAAAATCTAAAAAACACCCAAAAAATATATTTTTTTACTATTTTTTTTTTTGTAAAAATCGCTATATTTTGTTTACAATAAAAAAAATTTAAAAAAAAAAATTCGAGTCACAGTTGTCCATGCACATGTGCATTTGTATCATTTCTTTGACAAATTCCGTAATTCATTACAAATATTAGACAATTGCACTTTCATTTACACTACCACGTGTGATAAACTACTTTTTACGTTAATAATATTAGAAATGCACATGTGCATCTATATGTATCAACATGAAATAAGGTGTGTTGGTACACTACTTTCTCTTTCATCTATCATTCCATCCATAATACACAAACATGCACATGTGCATTTTTGTCATTTCTTTGACAAATTCCGTAATTCATTACACATATTAGACAATTGCACTTTCATTTACACTACCATATGTAATACACTACTTTTTACATTACCAATATTAGAAATGCACATGTGCATTTATATGTATCAACATGAAATAAGGTGTTTTGGTACACTACTTTGAATACACTTTCCCTTTCATCTATCATACAATCCATAATACACTACCATTACCTCCTACCATCCATAATACAATATAATTACCTCCTACCATCCATAATACAATACCATTACCAATATTTTCACTTTATCATGTATGTAAACACCATTTATACCATCCAATCAACATATTACATCATAAATTGACAACTATAACCAAACCATCAACCACTAGATATAACTAATCAAAAAACATGTATATGGGTTTACTTCTCCATTCAAAATCACAAACTTTTTGTACCAAAACACGTTATATCATGGTTATACCTAATGATGCATATGTGCATTTTGAATATTGGTAATGTAAAAAGTAGTGTATTACGAATAGTATTGTAAATTAAAGTGCAATTGTCTATTCCTGATAACGTATTACCGAATTTGTCGAAGTAATGATACAAATGCACATGTGCATGGATAACTATTACTCGAAAAAAAAAGTTTTTTTTATGGTAACGAAATATAGCGATTTAAAAAAAAATTTGAGTGCTTTATTGATTTTTTTTTAGATTTTATTTTGTGTTCACATTTGTTCTCGCGGTTATCGCAATAAGGGTGGTTCTCGCATTAACCTTACCCTATATATATATATATATATATATATATATATATATATGGGAGAGGATCATGAGAAAACTACATATAAATGAGAAAACTAGAAAACTAACTAAAAAAACCTAAAAAACATACCAATTTTTTTTACAATTTTTTTTAAAAAAAATCGCTAGTTTTTATATACAAAAAAAAATTTCAAAAAAAAAAATATTTTTTTTGTCGTACTGCACATGTGTATGTGTACTACACATATGCAATACAACAAAAAACTTTTTTTTTATTTATTTTTTTTTCGAAATTTTTTTTCCATGCATAAAAAGCTGCGATTTTTTTATAAAATTTTAAAAAAAAATTTGGTATGTTTTTAGGCTTTTTTAGTTATTTTTTTGGTTTTCTCATTTAAACTAGTTTTCTCATGATCCATCCCTATATATATATACAGGGGAAGGATGTATAGAAAACCCACTTTAATTTAGAAAACCCGGGAAACTCAAAGCTCCCGATATTTTTTTTTGAAAAAATTTATAAATGTTATATACATGTTTTTAAGGGTTTTGGGCAAAAAAAAAAAAAAAATCAAAAAAGCGCCGAGTAGATATTTAAAAAAAAAATAAACAAGTTTTGGTGTAACATATGTTACATTCATCTGACATATTTGTAACATGTGTTACACCAAAACTTGTTTAATTTTTTAAAAAATATCTACTCGGCGCTTTTTTGATTTTTTTTTGCCCAAAACCCTTAAAAACATGTATATAACATGTATAAATTAAAAAAAAAAAAAACATCGGGAACTTTGAGTTTCTCGGGTTTTCTAAATTAAAGTGGGTTTTCTATAGATACTTACATTATATATATATAGGGTAAAGGTTCAAATGAAAACCACTAGTTATTGTGAAAACTCGAAAACTAATTAAAAATGCCAAAAAAACATACCCAAAAATTGTTTTTTTTTTCATAATAATTTTCGCTACTTTTAGCATATAAAAAAAATTTCAAAAAAAAAAAAAAATCTTTTTTGTAGTGCACATGTGTAGTACACATACACATGTGTAATACCAAATTTTTTTTTTTATTTTGAAAAAAAATGTTTTTTTATATACAAAAACTGTGATTTTTTTATAAAAAAATTGAAAAAAAAAATTTGGTGTGTTTTTTAGGCTTTTTTTAGTTAGTTTTTAAGTTTTCACAATAAAAGTGGTTTTCATTTGAACCATCCCCTATATATATATATATGGATGGGTTAGTATAGAAACCCACTTTGAGTGAGAAAACTTTATGTTACAATATTTTTATAAAAAAATTAGAGCATGTAAAATACATGATTTCGAGCCTAGAAAACCAAAAACATAAAAAAGCGCCTAGTGATAATTTAAAAAAAATAAAAATGTTTCCTACGTAACAGTATGTTACATTACACAACAACGATTCGTTACATACGTAACAAAAAAGTTATTTTCTGTAAAAAAAAAAAAACAATTTACTCGGCGCTTTTTAATTTTTTTGCTAAAGCTCTTAAAAATACATATACTACGTGTGTTAATTTAAAAAAAAAATTATGTAACATAGAGTTTCCGGAGTTTCCTTATTGAAAGTGAGTTTATATATATATATATATATATATATATATATATGGTTGGGCTATATAGAAAACCCTAAATACTTAGGAAACCCGGGAAACTCAAAGCTCCCGACCTTTTTTTTTTTTGAAAAAAATAACACATGTAATATACATGTTTTTAAGAGTTTTGGGCCAAAAAAATCAAAAAAGCACCGAAGGGTTTTTTTAAAAAAAAAACAAATTTCAGCAACTTTCAACATTTTTTGTCTAACACATGTTAGTCAACGAAGTTTTTGGAACTTGTTTATTTTTTTTTTTAAAAAGTACTCGGCGCTTTTTTGTTTTTTTTGGCCCAAAACTCTTAAAAACATGTATATTACATGTGTTATTTTTTTCAAAAAAAAAAAGTCGGGAGCTTTGAGTTTCCAGAGTTTCCTAAGATAGATAGGGTTTTTTGTTTAGCATTAGCCTATATATATATAGTTTAAATGCGAAAACCAAAAAACTAACTAAAAAAGCCTAAAAAATATACCAAATTTTTTTTTTTGAATTTTTTCAATAAAAATCGCTATATTTTATGTATAATTTTTTTTTTCATAAAAAAAAAGTTGTACTGCACATGTGCATGAATACGGAAATAATATAAAAAGACAATCTCAATCGTCTCAAATGTCTTATAATAAATCATAGATAAAATATGATATACTAGGTTAAAACTCCATTTATTATATAGATTGAATAGTAAAATATTTCAAAACTAACCTCACAAATTGCTTCATTAGTCCTCCTACTTCATTTGATGAATGTTTTCAAGTAGATTAAGATGCTTTCCTACTTCATTTTCCAGGTTTAATTATTAAATACTAGCTCTGTGACTGGTATGATTATATTATAACAACACAGATGAAACGTTGTCGTTAACCACCTAAGGTCACACAAACAAACAATTAGAGCAATTTGTGTGTGAAAGTTGCTTAGAGAAAGGGGGGGGGGGGGGGGGGGGGTTATAAATCGAATTCATTACGATGTGATTAGTCCAAAGAATTAACATTCCAATGTTTTATTGTTGAAGATGATAAGAAGATCAGATGAAACAAATTATAATTAGGGATGTATGAGAGTGAGGCTCTATAAAGTATTCCCTCCAATTTTATGGTCAGAGAAAGGGACACGTAACACTCTAATTTTTATTTATTTATTCTAGTACAAATTTAGTTTCACTCTGAATTTTAATATTAGCTAATTTGGAAAAATCCTTAACAAAAACTAACTAACTAGCTAACTATATATATATATAGGGTCGGGATTTAGAGAAAACGCTCAAAAGTGTGAGAACGGTGAGAATGCTTATGGGTCGTCCGATCAAAACAATCCATGGACTAGATTGCGCGGTGGCGTTTTCGTAAATAACATCAATTTTATTATGTGAGACGCGCTTCATTAAGGGTAAAAGGGTCTTTTACCGTTCATATTCAAAACACCATCAAATGATAAAACGTCATACAAAAAAAATAAAACGCCATTAAAAATAAAACGCCAAAAAAATTAGTAATAAAACGCGTTGGATATATATGAATATGAAACAACACAGTAACTGAATTTCAGTTATTAACATTTATTAGAAGAAATTCCCTCCTAAATTACGCACCAAAAACATCATTATATAAACAAGATAAAACATAGCTTCCATAATCACTTCGATCTATCAATTTTCTGCAAAAAACTTCCTTAACAAAAAACGACAACTTAACCAAAACGCCAAAAATGGCAACAATCGTTTCGTGGTGATACACTCTGGGAATCAGGCGATACGTCCTGCTTCTTGACAACAGAAGGAGGGTGTATGTTAAAACGGTCAGGGCAATTCTGAAGATGGAAGAAGACTTACAGAGGCGAATCTTATCCATTGGCATCGTTATAGACAACGAATGCCATGAAACGCATATGCTTATAAAAGCATTAACCAGCAAATTTAGACCAATCAAAGCAGATGTGAAGCCAGACCATGTCATGACATCATGGCGTTTTGATGATGAAACAGACATGGTGACGGTTACATACGAAAGCGGAGAGCATGAAGTCTACTGGCTTGAGAACATCATGACAAAGCAGCGTCTGGGTTTCATGGAAGAATTGCATAACGCCACTTGCACCAACACAGAAATAGACTCAAAATTGGAGTTAATGCAAGATATGTTCGGGTGGAGGCATCAGAATCTTCAGGAACAAGAAGCTGACGAAGGTGAAGGTGATGACATGGATGAAGATCTAGATGAAGACTCCGAGGAGGAAGAAGATGACGCAAGTGATGGATACTATTCAGATAAAGTACCTTCTGAGGAAGGCTTTTAATTTTTTTCCCTCTTTTTTCTTCTTCTGTGTAATCTTCTTTTTGTTTTTTTTAAGATAATTAAATGATATATTTCTCCATTTATTAGCAAAACGCCAAAAAAATACTAAAAATGTTTATTCCTTACAAAACGCCAAAAATAACAAAAAATAATTTTCCTGCTTAATATTTTATTTACTCCGTTATTGTATTTTGTCACCTTGGTCTGCATAACGCCATTTAAAAAAACGTCAAACTTAGAAAATGAGACATATATAACCTATAAAACTGATAAAAGGTGATCAACACAGTAAATACAAAAACAGTAACTGAAAAGATAATTACTTTATTACTATCATTTATTACAATAAAAAAAGTCCCGCCTAAACTACGCGCCAAAAAACTCCTATAAGAGAGGGGTCTATACACAATGAAATTAATCACACCCAGAAAACACAAAACGCAATATCCTCTAGAATGTCACACCCTGACTTTTGCGGAAGCATGATTATGTGTGACTTGCTTAATATCATTGCATTCAACCATAACAAACAACTATATGATAAAACCAAGATGTTCATCCATAGATAGTTTTTAAAATAATAAAACTGTCATTGTTTAACATCAAACTAAGACTTCAAATTAGATTTCATAACAACCAAAGCTTAAAGTTCCATACTGGACTTCACAAAAGTTATTAACAAAAGCGAGACTTTGAACCATGTATTCTATCAAGGATAAGACACATGATTCAAACCCTTCAGTACTGAATGACATCTTTTATTATAGACACAACTTGAAATCTTGAATGCCCGCCAGATCCATAATTAATTCCCTGAAATACATGTAGTTTGAAAACAACAACAAAGGTTGAGCGAGTTCATGTGTTTAGTATGTGCGCACGAATAACCTTTATAATCATTGTAAGTATGTATGTTTTGTAAACCCTGGTATGAAAGCAAATAAGGAAAACAGATCAGTTAATGTGTAGCGAAAGTATGTGACGTGATGCAGGAAGGCTCAAACCTAGAAAAGTTTGTACCGGCTTCTGGCCGTAAGACATGGTCACCACATGGTCCAACCTGGGGGGCATGGGTGGGGCTAAGACCTAGTCACCACATGGTCTGACCTGCGGGCGCATTAGTGGGGCTAAGACACATCCACCACATGGTCCAACCTGCGGGCGCATGAGTGGGGTTAAGACACATTCACCACATGGTCCAACCTGCGGGCGCATGAGTGGGGCTCGCTATACCCAAATAGACCTATCCACATATCCCTTAGTCCTATTACGAGGATTAAAAGTCTTAAGTTAACACCTACCCATTCACGTGATCTAACAGTTCCTTTCTTAGCTAACCATACCGTTTGTAATCATAATCATTTGTAACATGTACTTCACCCCCGAAGTTATAAAACTGAAAACAGTTAAAAGAAAAGGGGGACATGAACTCACAGTTTTGCGTTCCTTGTATCCGATGTAACTCAAAGCTTCCTCTAGAACGCACGACTACCTACATGCGTACTATGGTCCATTAGACGAGCGGGTCGTGCCTTGTCTTAGTATTGATTAGTGTCTTTGAGTTACGTTTCAAAGTGTCTTCATTATTATTCCAAGTATATAATTATTTGTTAAAATAATTAATATTTTAACTTAAATTATATTTATTGAATTTTGGAATAATTGTTAAAACTATATATATTAACTTAATACTTCTAAAGTATTTATACTTGTATCACCTTCCCAAGGACGTGGTATCTTTTACTTGTATATTTTGCCATGTATTGGGCTCGTATTCCGGAGTGTATTTATACGTACGAGAATACATATTTTATTGTATTCATTAAGTATTCTTTATACTTAATTTCATATTAATTATTCCGGAATATTATCTTTCATAAAAGTCCACCAATATATATTTCCAAAATATATATATTGTAATAAGTATTATTTAGAAAAATTATTTATATTATTTATAATTTTTCTCCTGGCAAATATTTGTATTTCCTCCATAAGTTTCAAAATAATATATTTTCATGTCCAACATAGAAAAATATATATAAACTCATTTTTCTCAAAAATGATATTCTTCATATTTATTTGAGGAATTATATTTTTCACCTCAAAATATTGTATTTCGTGTTTGTAAGGAAATATATATTTCTTAAAAATAATATATCTTCTGAAATTTCGAGAAAAATATATATTTCATACTTGTCAAAAATAATATATTTTTCCTTGTAAAAAATATGATATATTCTTGTAGTAATTATAAAAATCATATTTTTGTTTCCTTGGTATCCAAAATATTATTTACCAAAATATACTTTGTGAATAAATTATGGGATATTTTGTGAGTTATATTCCTTTGTTCGGGTTTACCGGTATTTTGGGGTATTCTTTGTATATTTATTCCTTGGAATTTTGGTAATATTTTGGGATTGTGATTCTTGGTATTTTAATGAGTTATATTATTTCATGTCCTAAAATGATATAACTAATACACAAAATATACAAATAATCACACACATGGTGTCTTCTAAATATATATTTCCTAAATACATATTTAGTCATTTTCATTTATGAAAACCAACCTCCAATATTTATATTTTTGTAACAAAAATTATGGCAAAGTTTATATAGAAAATTCAAGGTTTAAAATACACTTGTAAATATTTGTTTAAAAATATTTTCCTAAGTGTTTATATTTTTAGAAAATTTTGCCATACTTTCCCCTAAAAATGGAGGTTTCCATGCTTTTAAGCATATCATTTTCTTTTGTAAAAATCATCATAATCAATTCACAATCATCTACAAACAACCTTTACTTACCAATTTTGCCCAAAATCATGTATTTTCTACTACTTCATGAACTTGATTATTTGTAAAAATTTGTAGTAACTTACTAGTGTTCTTAGTAAGTCGTGTTACCCTTTAAAATGTGATTAGTTCTTTAAAAACTTCATTTTTAAAGAAGTTAGATGTTTACAACTTCAAATCATATTTTCCACAAATATTTCTTTATGTATTCTTCTTGTTACACAAGTGTTTCTACACTTGTTTAACCACTAAAAATGAGACTTGTTTATGTAAGAACCAAGATTTAATAAAACTTATATTTTTAACTTGGTTTCTTTGAAAGATCATTAATAAATCTTTAGATCTATATGATTAACAACTTACTTTGATCATTATTTTTCAAGAAATCAAAGTATTCTTTCAAGTTCATGAATCATGTGTGGATGATCTATCATCCTACAACATTTCTACTTTCTCATCTTGCTAGATTATGTTTTTAATCATGATCTAGCAAGATCTAATGATGATCAACATCATTTCTACAAACAATCAATGATCAACAAGCATAACAACACTAAACAACATGATTTCTTTAAGTTTTCTTATCATTTCAAGCTTATGTTCATGTTTTCTTTTTATGGTTCTTAGTGTTCTTTATGTTTAACATTTTGATTCTTCTTTTAACCACTTAAAATAGAAGCAAAATAGCAAGATCAAGGCTCTTACCACTAGCACAAGGCTAAGGATGATCAAATGGAAAATTCAAGTGGATAAAAGCAAACGGTGAAGGTCCTTCAACTTCAGAAGGTTCCAAGCTTCCTAATGATGCTAGAGACACCTTGTGAACACCTTAGAATGCTTGATAATGGAGTGAAATGGAGATGGTGTGATGGTGATAAGTGGTCGTGAGTTATGGAGGGGTTGGAGGAGGTTCATGTTGTGTAGAATGTGTGAATGAAAGAGAATGGAAGTCTTGTGGTTATTCCTAAAGTTTACCAACAAGTGTTTATTTAATGGGTATAATGTTTACAAAAGATCCAACATAATCTATTATTATAATCAAACAAAATCAAGGGTAGGCCACACCCTATGTGGCCGTAGGTGGGGGGGGGGGGTCTAGAGTTAGGATGACGAAATGATAGGGTTTTCCCGAGTTAATAGACGTGGTTTCCTAAGTCGATATCCTTTAACGAGTTTCGACCTACGCTCCTGGTAGTTGATGCACATACGAAAGCTATCGTCCTTCTTCTTGACGAACAATACTGGAGCTCCCCAATATGAGAAGCTTGGTCTGTTAACTTCCTTCTCTAGCAACTCCTGAAGCTGCGCTGACAATCCGTGCATCTCTGAAAGTATAAGTTGATAAGGTGTCTTGGCTACAGGCGCGGCGCCTGGAATCAAGGCAATGTGGAATTCGACTTGTCGCTGAGGGGGTAATCCTGGGGATATCTTCGAGCTTTGGTTCTTCGGCTTCTTTGTCCACGACATGAGCCACAAAGGCAACATAACATTTGCGCAAAAACTTCCGTACCTTCAAACGACTGATAATCCGTAGAGGCGTATCTTGCTTCTCTCCATAAATCACGATCGTCTCTTCCCTCGTTATCGGGCTTGCGGAAAATCTTCTCATGGCAAACAATCTCCACACGATTGCTCGACAACCAATCTATCTTAACTACGACGTCGAAGCTTCCCTTTGGCTAGTTCTATCGGGTAAGGGATTTCTAACTTTGCTTGCTACTAAACCAAGTATACTCTTAGACTTTAGAGATGCGAAGCTAAAATTAGCATCAGTACCTAACAACACAGATGCATAACCTTGACTAATATGGGACGTACCGATGACCACGTTTGGATTCTGGCGTGCTTGTCTAGCTCCGCTGTTGAGCTTTCATCCACGTTCCTGAGTGTTTTTAGGGCAATACTTCCTGAAATGCCCCACATCATCGCAGTTAAAACATCCTTGACCACGTCCTTGATCGTCACCATTCCTGCCTTGATAATTGTTGTCGTTGTTTCCTCCGCGATTTCCGCTCCCATCCTGACCTCCATTTCCACGTTCAGTACCCTGCTAACACGTTTCCTTGACATGTCCCACTTTGCTACAGTTACCACATTTTCCATATCTGCATCGCCCGTTATGGTGACGTCGACAATTGTCGCACTTAGGTAGGATACCCGTGTACCCTTCTTCCTTTTTGGCATTGTTGATGTTATTCGCCCGAGTACCCTTCTTGAAATTGGTAAACTTCCTCTTGTTCTCACCAGATGACTCCACACGAGTCTCATTTTCTCCTCAGAGGTTGAAAATATTCCTCGTCTAACCGCTTCTTCAGTGAGCGTCACACTTAAGTCGATAGCATCGGTGATTGTTGGAGGTTTAGATGTTGTCACCAGGCTTAGAATCTGAGGTGCCAGTCCCCCAATGAAACGTTCGATCCTCTTAAACTCTGGTTCTACCATGTAGGGGACAACATGAGACAGATCATGGAATCTCTGCACGTACTCAGCTTTCTTTGGACCTTCCATCTTCAAGTTCCAGAACTCAGTTTCCAACTTCTGGATTTCTGCTCTCGAACAGTACTTCCTATGCATTAGTTCTTTCAGTTTGTCCCATGTCAAAGCATATGCAGCAGCCTCGCCCAACGTCTGAACCTGAAGGTTCCACCATGAGAGGGCCACATCTAGAAACAATCCAGATATGTACATGACTTGATGCTCTGGGGCGCATTTACTCAATCGCAAAACATAATCTGTCTTCTCAACCAAGTGCACAAAAGCTATGGCACCCCCATTGCCGTTGAAATCCAGGGCTTGCAACCCAGGAACTGCTTATAGGTGCAGCCTGCTACATAAGCCACATCATTCACATAAGGCATTAGCAAAGCACACTTGGAAATGTCCAAACGTTTTGTAATGTGTCTTAAGTGACTAGACATTACCGTTGGGTGGGTTATTTCCTGAGGTACCTCCGTTGTGTTCGGAGCGAAGGGCCTCATGCCATGCGATGCCCTGTGAGATGCGCTCTTGTAATTCCGCCTCTGTCGTCGGCCGAGGGTTGTTGGTATCGGTGTTCCTTCACGGCGGCATCTTCTAAGAAGAAGATCGGATGGGTCAGGTCTTATTAAGGACACATGCACATAAGCATCTACCTAACAAATAAGACCTAGGTGGTGTATATACATATGTATAGAAGCAATCATCATAGCAAGAAATCAAGCATCAACATGAGCTTAGCACAACATATAATTTGACAAAGTGTTTAGTGAGAACCTGATAGTTGAGATTCCATTAATTACCGACCACAATCACATTGTCTACAAAGTGTATCACATCAAATAGGGACATAAGGTCACCCTACCCTTGTCCAATAAGTCTATTAGTGCATCAAAATCTCAAGGTCAAAAGTAGTCTTCAATAGTCTCCACAATCTCGGCTCATTAGTAGTGTCTTTACCCCAAAGTAATGCAATCCGCATAAAACCAAACGCCAACTATACTGATGACTGAGGTGGAGAAGGGAAGAAAGGAAAACTGCCAACGTCTGCGGGCTTCTCCTCGAGCTCGTATACACGTTGAAGTAATTATCTGATCTGAGTGATGAATGTGGAGGATCATCGTATACTGGTATAGACAGGGTGGAGGACGTGGTGTCAACTCAAGCTCCAAAACTCTGCGACTTATAACCTCAAACTGTAGCTGATGTGACAGGAGCAACTCATTCCGTGTGTAGCCTCCATAATGTGAGGGATGGTAGGGGTCTGAAATCAGCATAGTGTATGGTAGGAACCATTGGAATGGCTCGTCCATCGGTGAAGTATTGAAAGGAGTAAACGGTGTGGCCTGTGAGGTCGGGGAAAATGCTGCTGTAGCAAAAGGATCGTCATGCGGGTGCTGACTTGGAGTACTTTCCCGGGGTGAGGGTATGTCCTGAAAGAAGGCGATTGGCATGTTGGTGCAATGGACGTCAGTCTCCATAGGGGGAAAAGGAGCAACATCGGTGGGTGCGGGTGCAGGAACAGATGTCTCAACAAAAGGGAAGATCATCAGGTGCAGGTACTGGGTCAGGTATAAGGGGTGCAATGTCTGGTAAACCAAAAGAAATAGAGCCATGGTCAAGCAAGGGCTCAGGATCAGTAGGTGCAACATCAAGCTGACCCAAAAGGAACAGGAGCTGGCTCAGGAGCAGGCTCTGGGTCGTGTGAAGGTGTGGGATCTCAAGCAGGTGATGCAGCAGTCATAGCGGCGTCGTCACCTAACTAAGTAGCGAAAACAGTAGTCCGGCCGCCTGTAAGGCTGAAGATGTCATAGACTCAAAGGAGTCTGAAATCGAGTATAAAATGGAAGCAGATGATACTTCAATGGTAGGAATCTCAGGAGGTAGAATAGCAACATCATCCTCCGCTATCTCATCATTACCATGGGCGTCAACAGGAGGATCATCAACAAATTAATGTTGTCATCAAACTAATTATCGAAAGGCAGATTCCTCGGGAGGAATAGCCACTAAGGGAATGGGAGTGAGGATCGGTGCCACGACATGCTCACCATCGGGATGATGATAAGATGATCATGGGCAGGAGTGGGAGTAACAATAGGATCCTCGTCTGGAATGCCATCAGTAGTCGGTAAATCATCTCCCAAGTCGGGCAACGCGAACGGCTGCAAGTCGTCGTCAGACATCATCTCCGGGTCACTCTCCGAATCTGAGGTGAAGATCTCCGGCTCTGACATAATCTCGTCGTCGGAGACCACTGCCATGGGATCTTGGTCGTCGGGAAATCCGCTATCAGGTGAAGGCATAGTGTCCGTATCAAAACATTCACAATATATGCACATATTTAACTACTATCATTATGCAATCAAAGATATATTTCTCCCTTTATTAGCAAAACTCCAAAAAAATACTAAAAATGGTTATTCCTTACAAAACGCCAAAAATAACAAAAAATATTTTTCTTGCTTACTATTTTATTTACTCCGTTATTGTATTTTGTCATCTTGGTCTGCATAACGCCATTTAAAAAAACGCCAAACTTAGAAGATGGGACGTCTATAACCTATAAAACTAATAAAAGCTAATCAACACATTAAATACAAAAATAGTAACTGAAAAGATAATTACTTTATTACTATCATTTATTACAATAAAAAAACTCCCGCCTAAACTACGAGCCAAAAAACTCCTATAAGAGAGGGGACTATACACAATGAAATTAATCACACCCAGAAAACACAAAACGCCATATCCTCTAAATGTCACACCCTGACTTTTGCGGAAGCATGATTATGTGTGACTTGCTTAATATCATTGCATTCAACCATAACAAACAACTATATGATAAAACCAAGATGTTCATCCATAGATAGTTTTCAAAATAATAAAACCGTCATTGTTTAACATCAAACTAAGACTTCAAATTAGATTTCATAACAACCAAAGCTTAAAGTTCCTTACTGGACTTCACAAAAGTTATTAACAAAAGTGAGACTTTGAACCATGTATTCTATCAAGGATAAGACACATGATTCAAACCCTTCAGTACTGAATGACATCTTTTATTATAGACACAACTTGAAATCTTGAATGCCCGCCAGATCCATAATTAATTCGCTGAAATACATGTAGTTTGAAAACATCAACAAAAGTTGAGCGAGTTCATGTGCTTAGTATGTGCGCACGAATAACCTTTATAATCATTGTAAGTATGTATGTTTTGTAAACCCTGGTATGAAAGCAAATAAGGAAAACAGACCAGTTAATGTGTAGCGAAAGTATGTGACGTGATGTAGGAAGGCTCAAACCTAGAAAAGTTTGTACCGGCTTCTGGCCGTAAGACATGGTCACCACATGGTCCAACCTGGGGGGGGGGGGCATGGGTGGGGCTAAGACCTAGTCACCACATGGTCCAACTTGCGGGCACATGAGTGGGGCTAAGACACATACACCACATGGTCCAACCTGCGGGCGCATGAGTGGGGTTAAGACACATTCACCACATGGTCCAACCTGAGGGCACATGAGTGGGGCTCGCTATACCCAAGTAGACTTATCACACATATCCCTTGGTCCGAATACGAGGATTAAAAGTCTTAAGTTAACGCCTACCCATTCATGTGATCTAACAGTTCCTTTCTTAGCTAACCATACCGTTTGTAATCATAATCATTTGTAACATGTACTTCACCCCCGAAATTATAAAACTGAAAACAGTTAAAAGAAAAGGGGGACATGAACTCACAGTTTTGCGTTCCTTGTATCCGATGTAACTCAAAGCTTCCTCTAGAACGCACGACTACCTACATGCATACTATGGTCCATTAGACGAGCGGGTCGTGCCTTGTCTTAGTATTGATTAGTGTCTTTGAGTTACGTTTCAAAGTGTCTTCATAATTATTCCAAGTATATAATTTTTGTTAAAATAATTAATATTTTAACTTAAATTATATTTATTGAATTTTGGAATAATTGTTAAAACTATATATATTAACTTAATACTTCCGAAGTATTTATACTTGTATCTCCTTCCCAAGGATGGGGTATCTTTTACATGTATATTTTGCCATGTATTGGGGTCGTATTCCGGTGTGTATTTATACGTACGAGAATACGTATTTTTATTGTATTCCTTAAGTATTCTTTATACTTAATTGCATATTAATTATTCCGGATTATTATCTTTCATAAAAGTCCACCAATATATATTTCTAAAATATATATTGTAATAAGTATTATTTAGAAAAATTATTTATAATTTTTCTCTTGGCAAATATTTGTATTTCCTCCATAAGTTTCAAAAATAATATATTTTCATGTCCAACATAGAAAATATATATATAAACTCATTTTTCTCAAAAATGATATTCTTCATATTTATTTGAGAAATTATATTTTTCACCTCAAAATATTGTATTTCGTGTTTGTAAGGAAATATATAATTCTTAAAAATAATATATCTTCTGAAATTTCGAGAAAAATATATATTTCATACTTGTTAAAAATAATATATTTTTCCTTGTAAAAAATATGATATATTCTTGTAGTAATTCTAAAAATCATATTTTTGTTTCCTTGGTATCCAAAATATTATTTACCAAAATATACTTTGTGAATAAATTCCGGGATATTTTGTGAGTTATATTCCTGTGTTCGGTTTTACCGGTATTTTGGGGGTATTCTTTGTATATTTATTCCTTGGAATTTTGGTAATATTTTGGGATTGTGATTCTTGGTATTTTAATGAGTTATATTATTTCATGTGCTAAAATGATATAACTAATACACAAAATGCACAAATAATCACACACATGGTGTCTTCTAAATATATATTTCCTAAATACATATTTAGTCATTTTCATTTATGAAAACCAACCTCCAATATTTATATTTTTGTAACAAAAATTATGGCAAAGTTTATGTAGAAAATTCATGGTTTAAAATACACTTGTAAATATTTGTTTAAAAATATTTTCCTAAGTGTTTATAGTTTTAGAAAATTTTGCCATAGTTTCCCCTAAAAATGGAGGTTTCCAAGCTTTTAAGCATATCATTTTCTTTTGTAAAAATCATCTCAATCAATTTACAATCATCTACAAACAACCTTTACTTACCAATTTTGCCCAAAATCATGTATTTTCTACTACTTCATGAACTCACTAGTGTTCTTAGTAAGTCGTGTTACCCTTCAAAATGTGATTAGTTCTTTAAAAACTTCATTTTTAAAGAAGTTAGATGTTTACAACTTCAAATCATATTTTCCAAAAATATTTCTTTATGTATTCTTCTTGTTACACAAGTGTTTCTACACTTGTTTAACCACTAAAAATGAGACTTGTTTATGTAAGAACCAAGATTTAATAAAACTTATATTTTTAACTTGGTTTCTTTGAAAGATCATTAATAAATCTTTAGATCTATATGATTAACAACTTACTTTGATCATTATTTTTCAAGAAATCAAAGTATTCTTTCAAGTTCATGAATCATGTGTGGATGATCTATCATCCTACAACATTTCTACTTTCTCATCTTGCTAGATTATGTTTTTCATCATGATCTAGCAAGATCTTATGATGATCAACATCATTTCTACAAACAATCAATGATCAACAAGCATAACAACACTAAACAACATGATTTCTTTAAGTTTTCTTATCATTTCAAGCTTATGTTCATGTTTTCTTTTTATGGTTCTTAGTGTTCTTTATGTTTAACATTTTGATTCTTCTTTTAACCACTTAAAATAGAAGCAAAATAGCAAGATCAAGGCTCTTACCACTAGCACAAGGCTAAGGATGATCAAATGGAGAATTCAAGTGGATAAAACCAAACGGTGAAGGTCCTTCAACTTCAGAAGGTTCCAAGCTTCCTAATGATGCTAGAGACACCTTGTGAACACCTTAGAATGCTTGATAATGGAGTGAAATGGAGATGGTGTGATGGTGATAAGTGGTCGTGAGTTATGGAGGGGTTGGAGGAGGTTCATGTTGTGTAGAATGTGTGAATGAAAGAGAATGGAAGTCTTGTGGTTATTCCTAAAGTTTACCAATAAGTGTTTATTTAATGGGTATAATGTTTACAAAAGATCCAACATAATCTATTATTATAATCAAACAAAATCAAGGGTAGGCCACACCCTATGTGGCCGTAGGTGGGGGGGGGGGGGGTCTAGAGTTAGGATGACGAAATGATAGGGTTTTCCCGAGTTAATAGACGTGGTTTCCTAAGTCGATATCCTTTAACGAGTTTCAACCTACGCTCCTGGTAGTTGATGCACATACGAAAGCTATCGTCCTTCTTCTTGACGAACAATACTGGAGCTCCCCAAGATGAGAAGCTTGGTCTGTTAACTTCCTTCTCTAGCAACTCCTGAAGCTACGCTGACAATCAGTGCATCTCTGAAAGTATAAGTTGATAAGGTGTCTTGGATACAGGCGCGGCGCCTGGAATCAAGGCAATGTGGAATTCGACTTGTCGCTGAGGGGGTAATCCTGGGGATATCTTCGAGCTTTGGTTCTTCGGCTTCTTTGTCCACGACATGAGCCACGAAGGCAACATAACATTTGCGCAAAAACTTCCGTACCTTCAAACGACTGATAATCCGTAGAGGCGTATCTTGCTTCTCTCCATAAATCACGATCATCTCTTCCCTCGTTATCGGGCTTGTGGAAAATCTTCTCATGGCAAACAATCTCCACACGATTGCTCGACAACCAATCTATCTTAACTACGACGTCGAAGCTTCCCTTTGGCTAGTTCTATCGGGTAAGGGATGTCTAACTTTGCTTGCTACTAAACCAAGTATACTCTTAGACTTTAGAGATGCGAAGCTAAAATTGGCATCAGTACCTAACAACACAGATGCATAACGTTGACTAATATGGGACGTACCGATGACCACGTTTGGATTCTGGCGTGCTTGTCTAGCTCCGCTGTTGAGCTTTCATCCACGTTCCTGAGTGTTTTTAGGGCAATACTTCCTGAAATGCCCCACATCATCGCAGTTAAAACATCCTTGACCACGTCCTTGATCGTCACCATTCCTGCCTTGATAATTGTTGTCGTTGTTTCCTCCGCGATTTCCGCTCCCATCCTGACCTCCATTTCCACGTTCAGTACCATGCTAACACGTTTCCTTGACATGTCCCACTTTGCTACAGTTACCACATTTTCCATATCTGCATCGCCCATTATGGTGACGTCGACAATTGTCGCACTTAGGTAGGATACCCGTGTACCCTTCTTCCTTTTTGGCATTATTGATGTTATTCGCCCGAGTACCCTTCTTGAAATTGGTAAACTTCCTCTTGTTCTCACCAGATGACTCCACACGAGTCTCCTTTTCTCCTCAGAGGTTGAAAATATTCCTCGTCTAACCGCTTCTTCAGTGAGCGTCACACTTAAGTCGATAGCATCGGTGATTGTTGGAGGTTTAGATGTTGTCACCAGGCTTAGAATCTGAGGTGCCAGTCCCCCAATGAAACGTTCGATCCTCTTAAACTCCGGTTCTACCATGTAGGGGACAACATGAGACAGATCATGGAATCTCTGCACGTACTCAGCTTTCTTTGGACCTTCCATCTTCAAGTTCCAGAACTCAGTTTCCAACTTCTGGATTTCTGCTCTCGAACAGTACTTCCTATGCATTAGTTCTTTCAGTTTGTCCCATGTCAAAGCATATGCAGCAGCCTCGCCCAAAGTCTTAACCTGAAGGTTCCACCATGAGAGGGCCACATCTAGAAACAATCCAGATATGTACATGACTTGATGCTCTGGGGCGCATTTACTCAATCGCAAAACATAATCTGTCTTCTCAACCAAGTGCACAAAAGCTATGGCACCCCCATTGCCGTTGAAATCCAGGGCTTGCAACCCAGGAACTGCTTATAGGTGCAGCCTGCTACATAAGCCACATCATTCACATAAGGCATTAGCAAAGCACACTTGGAAATGTCCAAACGTTTTGTAATGTGTCTTAAGTGACTAGACATTACTGTTGGGTGGGTTATTTCCTGAGGTACCTCCGCTGTGTTCGGAGCGAAGGGCCTCATGCCATGCGATGCCCTGTGAGATGCGCTCTTGTAATTCTGCCTCTGTCGTCGGCAGAGGGTTGTTGGTATCGGTGTTCCTTCACGACGGCATCTTCTAAGAAGAAGATCGGATGGGTCAGCTCTTATTAAGGACACAAGCACATAAGCATCTACCTAACGAATAAGACCTAGGTGGTGTATATACATATGTATAGAAGCAATCATCATAGCAAGAAATCAAGCATCAACATGAGCTTAGCACAACATATAATTTGACAAAGTGTTTAGTGAGAACCTGATAGTTGAGATTCCATTAATTACCGACCACAATCACATTGTCTACAAAGTGTATCACATCAAATAGGGACACAAGGTCACCCTACCCTTGTCCAATAAGTCTATTAGTGCATCAAAATCTCAAGGTCAAAAGTAGTCTTCAATAGTCTCCACAATCTCGGCTCATTAGTAGTGTCTTTACCCCAAAGTAATGCAATCCGCATAAAACCAAACGCCAACTATACTGATGACTGAGGTGGAGAAGGGAAGAAAGGCAAACTGCCAACGTCTGCGGGCTTCTCCTCGAGCTCGTATACACGTTGAAGTAATTATCTGATCTGAGTGATGAATGTGGAGGATCATCGTATACTGGTATAGACAGGGTGGAGGACGTGGTGTCAACTCAAGCTCCAAAACTCTGCGACTTATAACCTCAAACTGTAGCTGATGTGACAGGAGCAACTCATTCCGTGTGTAGCCTCCATAATGTGAGGGATGGTAGGGGTCTGAAATCAGCATAGTGTATGGTAGGAACCATTGGAATGGCTCGTCCATCGGTGAAGTATTGAAAGGAGTAAACGGTGTGGCCTGTGAGGTCGGGGAAAATGCTGTTGTAGCAAAAGGATCCTCATGCGGGTGCTGACTTGGAGTACCTTCCCGGGGTGAGGGTATGTCCTGAAAGAAGGCGATTGGCATGTTGGTGCAATGGACGTCAGTCTCCATAGGGGGAAAAGGAGCAACATCGGTGGGTGCGGGTGCAGGAACAAATGTCTCAACAAAAGAGAAGATCATCAGGTGTAGGTACTGGGTCAGGTATAAGGGGTGCAATGTCTGGTAAACCAAAAGAAATAGGGCCATGGTCAAGCAAGGGCTTAGGATCAGTAGGTGCAACATCAAGCTGACCCAAAAGGAACAGGAGCAGGCTGTGGGTCGTGTGAAGGTGTGGGATCTCAAGCAGGTGATGCAGCAGTCATAGCGGCGTCGTCACCTAACTAAGTAGCGAAAACAGTAGTCCGGCCGCCTGTAAGGCTGAAGATGTCATAGACTCAAAGGAGTCTGAAATCGAGTATAAAATGGAAGCAGAGGATACTTCAATGGTAGGAATCTCAGGAGGTAGAATAGCAACGTCATCCTCCGCTATCTCTTCATTACCCTGGGCGTCAACAGGAGGATCATCAACAAATTAATGTTGTCATCAAACTAATTGTCGAAAGGCAGATTCCTCGGGAGGAATAGCCACTAAGGGAATGGGAGTGAGGATCGGTGCCACGACATGCTCACCATCGGGATGATGATAAGATGATCATGGGCAGGAGTGGGAGTAACAATAGGATCCTCGTCTGGAATGCCATCAGTAGTCGGTAAATCATCTCCCAAGTCGGGCAACGCGAACGGCTGCAAGTCGTCGTCGGACATCATCTCCGGGTCACTCTCCGAATCTGAGGTGAAGATCTCCGGCTCTGACATAATCTCGTCATCGGAGACCACTGCCATGGGATCTTGGTCGTCGGGAAATCCGCTATCAGGTGAAGGCATAGTGTCCGTATCAAAACATTCACAATATATGCACATATTTAACTACTATCATTATGCAATCAAAGATATATTTCTCCCTTTATTAGCAAAACTCCAAAAAAATACTAAAAATGGTTATTCCTTACAAACCGCCAAAAATAACAAAAAATATTTTTCATGCTTAGTATTTTATTTACTCCGTTATTGTATTTTGTCATCTTGGTCTGCATAACGCCATTTAAAAAAACGCCAAACTTAGAAGATGGGACGTCTATAACCTATAAAACTGATAAAAGCTAATCAACACATTAAATACAAAAATAGTAACTGAAAAGATAATTACTTTATTACTATCATTTATTACAATAAAAAAGTCCCGCCTAAACTACGAGCCAAAAAACTCCTATAAGAGAGGGGACTATACACAATGAAATTAATCACACCCAGAAAACACAAAACGCCATATCCTCTAAATGTCAAACCCTGACTTTTGCGGAAGCATGATTATGTGTGACTTGCTTAATATCATTGCATTCAACCATAACAAACAACTATATGATAAAACCAAGATGTTCATCCATAGATAGTTTTCAAAATAATAAAACCGTCATTGTTTAACATCAAACTAAGACTTCAAATTAGATTTCATAACAACCAAAGCTTAAAGTTCCTTACTGGACTTCACAAAAGTTATTAACAAAAGTGAGACTTTGAACCATGTATTCTATCAAGGATAAGACACATGATTCAAACCCTTCAGTACTGAATGACATCTTTTATTATAGACACAATTTGAAATCTTGAACGCCCGCCAGATCCATAATTAATTCCCTGAAATACATGTAGTTTGAAAACATCAACAAAAGTTGAGCAAGTTCATGTGCTTAGTATGTACGCACGAATAACCTTTATAATCATTGTAAGTATGTATGTTTTGTAAACCCTGGTATGAAAGCAAATAAGGAAAACAGATCAGTTAATGTGTAGCGAAAGTATGTGACGTGATGTAGGAAGGCTCAAACCTAGAAAAGTTTGTACCGGCTTCTGGCCGTAAGACATGGTCACCACATGGTCCAACCTGGGGGGGGGGCATGGGTGGGGCTAAGACCTAGTCACCACATGGTCCAACCTGCGGGCGCATGAGTGGGGCTAAGACACATACAACACATGGTCCAACCTGCGGGCGCATGAGTGGGGTTAAGACACATTCACCACATGGTTCAACCTGCGGGCACATGAGTGGGGCTCGCTATACCCAAATAGACTTATCACACATATCCCTTGGTCCGATTACGAGGATTAAAAGTCTTAAGTTAACGCCTACCCATTCACGTGATCTAACAGTTCCTTTCTTAGCTAACCATACCGTTTGTAATCATAATCATTTGTAACATGTACTTCACCCCCGAAATTATAAAACTGAAAACAGTTAAAAGAAAAGGGGGACATGAACTCACATTTTTGCGTTCCTTGTATCCGATGTAACTCAAAGCTTCCTCTAGAACACACGACTACCTACATGCATACTATGGTCCATTAGACGAGCGGGTCGTGCCTTGGCTTAGTATTGATTAGTGTCTTTGAGTTACGTTTCAAAGTGTCTTCATAATTATTCCAAGTATATAATTATTTGTTAAAATAATTAATATTTTAACTTAAATTATATTTATTGAATTTTGGAATAATTGTTAAAACTATATATATTAACTTAATACTTCCGAAGTATTTATACTTGTATCTCCTTCCCAAGGATGGGGTATCTTTTACATGTATATTTTGCCATGTATTGGGGTCGTATTCCGGTGTGTATTTATACGTACGAGAATACGTATTTTTATTGTATTCCTTAAGTATTCTTTATACTTAATTGCATATTAATTATTCCGGATTATTATCTTTCATAAAAGTCCACCAATATATATTTCTAAAATATATATTGTAATAAGTATTATTTAGAAAAATTATTTATAATTTTCTCTTGGCAAATATTTGTATTTCCTCCATAAGTTTCAAAAATAATATATTTTCATGTCCAACATAGAAAATATATATATAAACTCATTTTTCTCAAAAATGATATTCTTCATATTTATTTGAGAAATTATATTTTTCACCTCAAAATATTGTATTTCGTGTTTGTAAGGAAATATATATTTCTTAAAAATAATATATCTTCTGAAATTTCGAGAAAAATATATATTTCATACTTCTTAAAAATAATATATTTTTCCTTGTAAAAAATATGATATATTCTTGTAGTAATTCTAAAAATCATATTTTTGTTTCCTTGGTATCCAAAATATTATTTACCAAAATATACTTTGTGAATAAATTCCGGGATATTTTGTGAGTTATATTCTTGTGTTCGGTTTTACCGGTATTTTGGGGGTATTCTTTGTATATTTATTCCTTGGAATTTTGGTAATATTTTGGGATTGTGATTCTTGGTATTTTAATGAGTTATATTATTTCATGTGCTAAAATGATATAACTAATACACAAAATGCACAAATAATCACACACATGGTGTCTTCTAAATATATATTTCCTAAATACATATTTAGTCATTTTCATTTATGAAAACCAACCTCCAATATTTATATTTTTGTAACAAAAATTATGGCAAAGTTTATGTAGAAAATTCATGGTTTAAAATACACTTGTAAATATTTGTTTAAAAATATTTTCCTAAGTGTTTATATTTTTAGAAAATTTTGCCTTAGTTTCCCCTAAAAATGGAGGTTTCCAAGCTTTTAAGCATATCATTTTCTTTTGTAAAAATCATCTCAATCAATTTACAATCATCTACAAACAACCTTTACTTACCAATTTTGCCCAAAATCATGTATTTTCTACTACTTCATGAACTCACTAGTGTTCTTAGTAAGTCGTGTTACCCTTCAAAATGTGATTAGTTCTTTAAAAACTTCATTTTTAAAGAAGTTAGATGTTTACAACTTCAAATCATATTTTCCAAAAATATTTCTTTATGTATTCTTCTTGTTACACAAGTGTTTCTACACTTGTTTAACCACTAAAAATGACACTTGTTTATGTAAGAACCAAGATTTAATAAAACTTATATTTTTAACTTGGTTTCTTTGAAAGATCATTCACAAATCTTTAGATCTATATGATTAACAACTTACTTTGATCATTACTTTTCAAGAAATCAAAGTATTATTTCAAGTTCATGAATCATGTGTGGATGATCTATCATCCTACAACATTTCTACTTTCTCATCTTGCTAGATTATGTTTTTAATCATGATCTAGCAAGATCTTATGATGATCAACATCATTTCTACAAACAATCAATGATCAACAAGCATAACAAAACTAAACAACATGCTTTCTTTAAGTTTTCTTATCATTTCAAGCTTATGTTCATGTTTTCTTTTTATGGTTCTTAGTGTTCTTTATGTTTAACATTTTGATTCTTCTTTTAATCACTTAAAATAGAAGCAAAATAGCAAGATCAAGGCTCTTACCACTAGCACAAGGCTAGGAATGATCAAATGGAGAATTCAAGTGGATAAAAGCAAACGGTGAAGGTCCTTCAACTTCAGAAGGTTCCAAGCTTCCTAATGATGCTAGAGACACCTTGTGAACACCTTAGAATGCTTGATAATGGATTGAAAATGGAGATGGTGTGATGGTGATAAGTGGCCGTGAGTTATGGAGGGGTTGGAGGAGGTTCATGTTGTGTAGAATGTGGTGAATGAAAGAGAATGGAAGTCTTGTGGTTATTCATAAAGTTTACCAACAAGTGTTTATTTAATGGGTATAATGTTTACAAAAGATCCAACATAATCTATTATTATAATTAAACAAAATCAAGGGTGGGCCACACCCTATGTGGCCGTAGGTGGGGGGGGGGGGGGTCTAGAGTTAGGATGTAATGGATAGTTAGTGTTATGGTTGAAATCCAAGTGTATTAGTTAGGGATTTAGTTACTGGATATTTATATGATGTGTTATGGTGTTCGGGGATCATAACTAGCTTGGTAGTGTTAAAACAGTGCTTCTAGTGAAAATTTGATGTTTCGGGTAGTGTCCGGTTGTTCGGTTGGTTACTGGTTCGTTAAAGTGCTAAACTTTGCAGTTTATGGTGCTTTATGTATCTTTTTGTGACACTTTTGATTCCCGACACTTAGGAAAGCATTCAGGACCATTAAATCATATTTATATAAATTGCCGATTTTTGCTGAATTCAGCACTTTATGTAAGTTTTAGGCACTTTTCGGCACTTAAACTATCACTTTGGAAGGCAGTTTTATGATCCTTACTTTCCTACACACTATACTAGTGTAATACTTAGTTTCTGGCTCATTCTGTATCTCAATGCACTGTCTATATATGTGCTGAGTTCTGTCAGCATTTTCCTGATTTATCAGATAACTATGCTAACTGTACTTAATGCATCATTTAGGGCAATACAGTTTTCTTGAAATATTAGTATGACATTAAACACTATGTGATGCACATGCATGTATTAAGCAGAAATTAGAAAGCAGTTAATTGCAAATTTAGCACATTCATTAAGCACTAATCATGATTAATTAATTGTACGGATATCTGGATTTTTGACAGTTGTCACATAGAAACCACTCACTTTAAAACGCCACAGATGGCAAAGCTTTCACTGAAATGGATCCTTCTTCTGAGGGGCTTAACTCAATAATATTTTGCTGAATGAGATGGACAAATATTCAAGAAAAATAGACTGATTAAAGTGATATGCCATCACGTGAGCTTTGTTCTTGATGATTATAGGCATGGAATAAAGGGATCAACACAAGTGTAAAATGCTATTTTAGACTCCATTATTACAAATAGCATCAAGCAAGAGTTGATCTTTAATGACGTGCCACCAAACAAGAATATCACACCAAAACACAGAATGCCACTAAGCAGCTTCTTCTGAAAAAGACGGAGTTTATGTAGGAAAGTTGGCATCTAGCTAAAGTATTCAAAAAAGGTTCAAAACGCCAAAAACAAATTCAAGAAGGAAGAGGTTGATGACAGTGAAGATTCGGAAGAAAAATTAGATTAGCATTTTTTATTATTTTTGTTTTCATTTTATATTGTTTTGATATCAAGTTATATCTTGTTTTGTTATCTAATTCTCTAGAAATAAAATACATTATTATATAAAACGCAAAACGCTAGTAGTATGAAAACTGGGCGAACGGTTGCTAGCAAAGTACCTTGTAAAGGGTATTAAACGCTAAAAAATTCACTAAACGCCAAAAAAAAAATTGGTCTTATTGTAATCTTATGAAAATATTAATGACTCGTAGTAAATTATTATACAAAACGCCACAAACGCCAAAAAAATTAACAGAAAACACTATAACGCCAAAAAATTATATATGTGACACAAAAACAATTAATTCAACGCCAAAAAGTTTAATAAATACAATTAACGCCAAAAAAAACTTAGACGCCAGAAAATATTATACCGCGTTGGGAAAATAAAAGAAGAATGAAAAGACAAAAAAGCCCCTCCGCCCTTCTCTATGCCGCGGGACATGTGTTGGGCCAGTATGCGTACTAACCGTTCTCACACTTTTGAGCGTATTCTCCTGATCCCGTTTATATATATATATATATATATAGGGTTAAGATCGTGTGAGAAGCATTAGGCTAATTGAGAAACTTGAGAATTATTCAGGATCACACATTTTCCCTATGCTTTTCGTAATACACATATGTATAGTTTAAAATTAACTATATACATATGTGTATAATTCAAGATTTGACAAATACATATATGTATATAGTCAATTTTAAACTATACATATGTGTATATTACTAAAAGCTTTGAGAAATGTGTGGTCTAGAATGCTTCTCAAGTTTCTCAAATAGGACAGACTTCTCTTAGGATCCATACCTTATATATATATATATAGGGAGGAGTTCATGCGAGAATCACCCTTATTGCGAGAACCGCGAGAACCAATGTGAACACAACCTAAAATAGCTAAAAAAAACCTAACCCCCTCCCCCCCAAGCTAAATGCTAAAAACTAAAACCCCCAAAAAACCTAACCCCCCCCCCCCCCCAAAAAAAAAAAAAACCTAAACCCCCCTCCCCCACCCCCCAAAAACCTAAACCCCCCACCCCCAAGCTAAAATGCTAAAAACTAAACCCCCAAAAAACCTAAAAAAATCTTTAAAAAATCTAAAAAAATCAAAAAAAAAAATCTAAAAATTTTTTTTTTAATATTTTTTATGCTTAAATCGCTACTTTTAGTGGCAAATTTTTTTTTTTTTTAAATTTAATTTTGTTTTTTGTTTTTTGGCTTCGAAAAGTAGCGATTTTTATATAAAAAAAAATTTTGTGTGATTTTTAGCTATTTTTAGGCATTTTTGGTTGTGTTCACATTGGTTCTCGCGGTTCTCGCAATAAGAGGTGGTTCTCACATGATATTCTCCCTATATATATATATATATATATATATATATATATATATAAATATACAGTAAAAGTGTAAGATAAAATATTCTTTAACGTATGATGGTACGATATGAAATGACACATATTATAAAAATCAAAACCCCAATCACGCATGAACCAAAAACCATAATCACACATGGTTATGATTTTTGTTAATGCGTGATTTCTGGTTTTGTTCATGCGTGATTATGGTTTTGACTTTTATAACATGCGTAATTTCATACGTACCATCGCATGTTAAAGAAAATTATATGTTAACCTTCCCATATATATATATATATAGGATTAGGTTCAAACGTGAACATTTTCTCCAGCGTGAACTGCGTGAACTTATCTGAGCCTTTGATTTTGTAGATGATAGATCTTAGATCAATGGCACAATTGTAATTAAAGGTATAATAAATTTAATTTAAATTTTAATCTAAAGGGTAAAATAGGGAACTTTTATATAAAAAGATATGGAAACTAATTAATTTGTAATCCCCTAAAATCTCTGTATCAGTTTCAAGAATTAAAATGTGATTTAATTTGAATTAGTATATATACAACCTATGTGAGACCCTATGAGATCGACACCATCAAAATCACTCGAAAAATCCTCTCACTCTTTCTGTTTCGATAACACCATAACTCGCCGGAGAAGTCCGACGCCGTCGGAGAAGACGACCGGACATCGAAGCGCATCGGAGTTCACCGGAGATACCCGAAGTCACGACGGAACCACTTCCCTTCGTTTTGGTACATTCCTTTAGTTACTGTTCTTTTAATCCTTGTTTCCTTTATATAAAAGAAGCCGCACGAACTCACTGAAAGAATACGTCGGAACAAGAAGAGTCGTCGGAGTTTACGACGGAACCCGACCCGCTACCAACTTTCGTGTTCGGTATAACCTTCTGTTCCGTCATTTTGTTTTGTTTTTATTACATACTAAAAACTATTACAAGAATCTAAGAAGCCTTGAATTGAACTAAAATCAATGGTTAACTGGGTATTTCGGTTTGGATAAAAAATTAGATGACGATGCCAGTTATTTCACGTTTTAAGAAAAACAAAAGATAGAATATAACAAAGTTGATATAGTGGTGTTGGTTTTTTATAAACAAACCAGTGGTCACGGGTTCGACCCGACCACTCATGTTTTCGCTCCAGTTCGTTTTTTTTTTTTTTTGGTTCTTTTATAAAATGGAGAAGATGAGCATTAACAGTAACTAGACTTTAATGCAAATACAATTATATCCCTTTTCCTTTTAAACCCATACATTCCATACAGTTTATAACTCTTCTTATTTTATTTATTTATTATTTTTTTCTTAAACATTTAATAATAACATTGTGTATTAGTTTTAATACAATTCCTTTTCAGTAATAACCTGTCGAATCAACCGTTTACATGTTCATAAAACCTTATATATCAGTAACATGAATAATTAAAAATTCTATTATAATTTCTTTTAACATTCAATGTTAATAGTAAGTTAAATTATATTATAATACTTAATTAAATAGTAAACGTTAGCGATTATATTTAATCTACAACTTGTAACGAGTCCGTTATGTGTTTAGGATAATCGTTCTCATTCTCTTGGAATTTCTCAATCTTTAGTCGTGCGTTATTACAAGAAATCGCAACGCAATCAATGTGAGTATACTCGATCCCATTTTAGCTTTAAACACATTTGGGTGCAACATGTATTCCATATTAAAATGTGAGAGGATTTTTCGAGTGATTTTAAGGCGCTGTACACATGTGTATTCTGATTTTTGCTCTGGTTTTTAAGGCTCTGTACACATGTGTATTCTGATTTTGCTCTGTTTTTAAGGCGCTGTACACATGTGTATTCTGGTTTTGCTATGTTTTTAATGCGATGTACACATGTGTATAGCGTCTGTTTTTGTGATATCTCATATTTTTTGGTGTATTGAATGTGTAAAGTTGTTGATGTACACTTGTGAATTATGCAAAGGACTAATTGCTGAGTTTTTTGTGTTATTATAGGAGACGTCGTAAACGAGGAAAGTGGAGATGGAAGGTCGATAAGGATGATTCACGTATGAGGTCGATAAGGATGATTCACGTATGTTTGTTTACTTGGTCGATAAGGATGATTCAGCATACAACGCGGCGAATAGTTGTAAAAGACTATGTCTTTTTTATTTTTCCGATTATGTTGCGTTTATTGTTTTCACGAAACTGGAACTTGTAATTGTATGTTTTTTTTTTGGTTTGGCAAACATTATGGAAATTGTTATTTGCTTAATATAAAATAGGTTTACAAGTTTTGTTTATATGTATGTATTATGTAGCTAATTACACATATGCACCATGCTGAGTACACATGTGTATTGTTCAATTCATATCAAAGTACACATGTGTATACCGTTGAAATATGAAGGTTACGTGAATCTTAAAAATCATAATCCAAATTCTGGTGGTGAAATCTAAAAAATAAAAATGAAATAAAAGATAATGTCGATAATGAATTTAAAATAGGAAAGATGTAACTTAAATCAATTATTAAAATAATAATTTAAATATAATTTTTTATATAATTACAATCATACCCTTAACAACTAAAAAGGAAATCAATGGTCCAGATCAGTTCACGCAGTTCACGCATGGGATTAGGTTCACGCTGGAACCCTACCCTATATATATATATATAGTGCAAGTATAGAGAGAAACCCCAAGTTAGGGAGAAAACTTGGGAAAATTTTGGGGTGCAAACGAGCCGAGCTACTCGAGCTTGGCTCGAAAAAAAGCTCGAACGAGCCGAGCTTAAACGAGCTCGAGCCTAAAAACAAGCTCGTTTAGTAAACGAGCCCGAGCTCGAGCTTCGCTTATCGACCTCGAGCCGGCTCGCGAGCCTAATCGAGCTTTATGTTTATATATTTTTTTATTAACATATTAAACATATATTTATATAATAATAATTACCATTTATATAAATATAAAAAATAACTAAATTATATGTATAATAATAATAATTATAATTAATATAAATTAATTAATAAATACTAAACGAGTCGAGCTTGAGCCGAGCTCGAGCTTGAAAAATTACATTCGAGCCGAGCTCGAGCTTCAGAAATAAAGCTCGAATCGAGACGAGCTCGAGCTTTCATATGTTAAACGAGCTCGAGCTCGAGCTCGAGCCTGGTCGAGCTCGGGCTCGGCTCGGCTCGTTTGCACCCCTAGGAAAATTCCAATCAAATATATATATTTTTTTTGTTTTTTGAAAAAAATTAACACATGTAATATATATGTTTTGAAAATACACTAGTATATTTTACAATTTGATGATGTAAATCAATGGACAGAATTTGTTTAATCAGTTCATAAATACACTAGTGTTTACTTTGGAACCCACCCAATATATATATAAGGTTAATGTACATTACGGTTTAACGTACATCACGTACGACAGGTAATTACGCACGTTCATTTTAAAATCACGCATGTTATAACTCAAAAATCCAAAATCACGCATGTTGAAACACAATAATCACGCATATTGAAAACATTAATCACGCATGTTATAGAACAAATCACGCATGTTGTTGTACGTGAAGTACGTTAAGCCGTAATGTACGATATACTTTATATATATATATAGGGGAAAGACAAAACGAAAACCCATGTGAGTTGAGAAAACCCAAATAAACCCTATGTAACATTTTTATTTTTTTCTAAAAAAACAGGGAATATAATATAAATGTACACAGACCTATTTATGAAGAAAAAAAAAACGCTTACTCGTTTTTTTTTCTTTTTAAATGTTAAAAATTTTTATGTTACATTTTTTTTTGGACATATATATTATGTAACCTGAAATTTATACCATTTAAAAAAAAAACTAGTCGGTGTTTTTTTGTGTTTCTTTTTAAAAATGTTCAAATATATGTATATTACATTTTCTATTTTTTTTAGAAAGGTTTCTTAAGTTTACAAGGGTTTTTTTACAGAAGTTTCTTGAGTTTACACAACTCAAGTGAGTTTTCTCTATAGCCTTCCCCTTTATATATATATATATATATATATATATATATATATATATATATATATATATATATATATATATATATATATATATATATATATAATACATATACATATATATATACACACACATTTTCTCTATAGCCTTCGCCTTTATATATATATATATATTATTTTCCATCTCTTAAAATTTCTCGATTAGTTTTTTTATAAGTTAAATCAGTATATTATTCAGTTTTTCATAATTGTTTTGTTATTCTTTTCACAAAAAAATGATGTTAATATTTGTTTCGTAATTTGAAGTTGGTATGATGTAAGTATCAGTTTTGATAAAAAGTGTTATGTATAATGCTATTTCAGCCTAAAGAAAACACCATTAATCAAAAAATGACAACCATTTGAACAATTTTAATAAAAAGAATCTATATATAATAAAAAGCAAACCGAATGAACAGCACAATTTTTTTTAATGAATATATAGTAATAAAAATAGATTTAATTTAATAAATATAGTAATAAAAATAGATTGAATAAATAGCAACATCATTAAGACCATGAGTAATGGTTAATGCCTCTTAAGAGACATTTTTTGCCAAATCGCCATCATAATGCTTCATGTAATGGTTAATGCTTCTTAATGTCCTTTAATTTATTTAGTTTCCCTTGTTTTCCTTCTTATTGGGCATTATTCTAGAAATGCCCCTCACTCTTCATGCCCCTATAATGCCCATGGGGAGTGGTCTAAGGGCATTATCAACACCTTTCACGCCCCTATAAAGCCCCATTACATATGGTCTAAGGAATGAGTTGGTATCGGGTACCGGTACCGGTATCAAATTTACTAACCCGAGTGTATTTCCGGTACCGGCTCGACACCGGTATTCATCGGTTTTTACCCTCAAATGCCGGTGTCATACCAGTACCGGTACCGAGCCGTAACGTACCAGGTATATTCGGTACCGGTACCCCACTTTTGGGGATTTGGGTAACGGTATTTTCCGCACCGGTTGGTACCTGAGCTCATCAAATCCTGTAGCAATGCAAGTAATTGCACCGTTTAAATTACTTTTCATACACACAATAAGTAAAATGTATTTTGTTTGAATGATGTTTTATATACACAACAACTTATTTTGCTTTATTTTTTGTCTTTTTCTGTAATGAATGAATTGTAGCATGTAAAATTAAATTGGATATTGATATATGATAAAAAAACAAACGAAATGAACAGTGAATTGAATTAGGGTATATTAGAATATGGGGTATGGGGCAGGGTTGTGGCGTGGGTTGGGTACAAACGCCCAAGTCACCACCCCGGGTGGGCTTGGGTTTCGGCGTGGCCCCTTGGGCGGGGGGTTTCAGCCTGTGGGCGGGGGTTTGTGGCGTGGGGTTAGGTACAAACGCCCAACTCACCACCCCGGGTGGGCTTGGGTTTCGGTTGGGCGGGGGTTTCAGCCCGGGTTTGAATATGGGGTATGGGGCGGGGTTGTGGCGTGGGTTGGGTACAAACGCCCAAGTCACCACCCCGGTGGGCTTGGGTTTCGGCGTGGCCCCTTGGGCGGGGGTTTTCAGCTTGGGGGCGGGGGTTGTGGCGTGGGTTGGGTACAAACGCCCAAGTCACCACCCCGGGTGGACTTGGGTTTCGGCGTGGCCCCTTGGGCGGGGGGTTTCAACCCGGGTTAGAATATGGGGTATGGGGCGGGGTTGTGGCGTGGGTTGGGTACAAACACTCAAGTCACCACCCCGGGTGGGCTTGGGTTTCGGCGTGGCCCCTTGGGCGGGGGTTTCAGCCCAGGCGTTTGACGGGGCTATCAAGATGACATGGCAGGATCTCATTGGCCAATTACAAGTAGCCGTTTGGGCTTAGCCATTGGCCAACGACTATGTGTTTAAAAAAAAATGTATTCACTATAAATACTTACACTTCTATTCATTTTTTTACCACAACTACTCCACCTCTTCTATAATCATCTCTATCTTATTTTTTTTTTAAAAAAAATCTCATCCAACCACAATACGAAAAATGAATCCTCATAATCGTGGTTTTGACCCGAACAATCCGTGGGCATTCCAAGAAACACCTAGCCCAGCATCCAATCGTCCAATTGCTCCCTTTTTAATACACTCCACGATGCCGGATATGGCTGGTTACGCATCGTTTATCTCGAATCGTTTGAAGAATGATGTCGGTCGAAAACACCAATGCCTTTCGCGCAACGCGCGTCATTGAAAAACACTAGTATTATAACATAACTCATGTGCATAGTAGAGCACCGTTATATATATATATATATATATATAATATATATATATTATATATATATATATATATATAGGGAGGGGCTCATGCGAGAACCACCCTTATTGTGAGAACCTTGAGAACCAATGTGAACACAACCTAAAATAGCTAAAAAAAACCTAAAAAAACCTAAGCCCCACCCCCCCCCCCCCCCCCAAAAACCTAAACCCCCCCCACCCCCCCAAGCTAAAATGCTAAAAACTAAACCCCCAAAAAACCTAAAAAAATCTAAAAAAAAAAAAAAAATCCAAAATTTTTTTTTTGATTTTTTTAATATTTTTTAGGTTAAAATCGCTACTTTTCGAAGCAAAAAAAAAAAAAAAAAATTAAAAATAAATTTTTTTTTTTTTGGGTTCGAAAAGTAGCGATTTTAACCTAAAAAATATTAAAAAAATCAAAAAAAAATTTTTTGTGTGATTTTTAGCTATTTTTAGGCATTTTTGGTGTGTTCACATTGGTTCTCGCGGTTCTCACAATAAGAGGTGGTTCTCGCATGATCTTCTCCCTATATATATATATATATATATATTAGTTGACGAGTAAACATGAATACTAAATTTATTTTTATAATAATATATAGCTTTTAATATTTTATTATTTAATATTTTTATAGTTTTTAATTATTTTATTTTACTGTTTTTAAAATCATATTCCGTTTCACATTTATTTTTTACTTTTATTAATTCTTTTTTCTTTTTTACTATCATATTTACTTTATAAGTTAATTTGATATTTCTTTAATAACTTACGTTCGTTAATTTATTTCTAAAAACTTAAGTACTCAGTTGTGTTTAATTTTATTTACTCGACATTCCGATATAAATTTTGTTAAAATGAAGTTATGTTAAAAATAGAGTATTTATTTGTATATATTAATTTAGACTGACAATGAATGGCAACTAAATATTTATTTATTATTGTAACTGTTTTTCTTTTAAGTTTTTTTCTATAATACAATATTTTATAATTTTTTTATTTTCTATTATAACTTTTATTTTATTATATTAGTAAATTTTAAACATATATTAATTTAAACATGTCTATTTTTATCCACATTGATACAAAAAAAAATGTTCAAAATGAGTTGTGAGTGTTAACGTACAAAATAATCGAAGTACAAAAGTAACTGTTATCAAAACCCCCTTACTTTTCGTTTTTTTTTTTTTGTAACTCAACGTCATTTTACCTTTTTGTTATTCTAATAATGTAGTGTTATGTTTTCTAAAATTACAAATATTTCGTTACGACGTGTTTACTTTTAACTACGCTTTAATAAAAGTTTTGTTCAAATCAGACAGGTCAAATATAATTGATTTTTTTGGTTATTTGTTGTGACGAACACTGAACCAATATCGTATGAACAACTTTGGTATTAATATAGAAAAAAACCTTATATACCTTAAGCTATAGAGAGTGCTGGTATGTGATAAACCAAATTGATATCATCTAGCAACATTGATGTCATATCGGTTTCTAACAACATCGGTACCGGTACTATCAGAACCGTTATTGATATTCGTTTTTATAGTTTTTCAACCGATGTAAAACACGTGTCGATATCATTTTGGTCATACCATAACTTTATTTTTTGGGTTTTATATTTCGGTGATATATCGAGTGCCAATACCGTACTAATACCATAATGAATCAAACTGATACTGACATAATACCCCTCGCAACGCGCGGAAGAATATTACTTAGTATATTCTTAAATGTAATAAAAATCTTAATAAGCCTGGTTCATGGTTTATTATCTTGTTCAAGATCCTATCGTTAGACTTCGCTTTTGGTTATATTATTACATACATATCATCCAGTTGTTTGTTAAGAAACACGATTCAGGTAACATATGGTTCTACAATCCGGTTATATTATAACACTAATAAGCCAAATTTCATCGGGTCATATTAACTTACGTATAGTAATGAGTATGACATACATAATGACTATGTATTACATTTTAAATTGTTAATGTTAATTTTTAGTTTTCTGTTTTTAAAACCACAACTCATACGTCTATCTAATTTACTTCTTATTCTATCTCATAGTTTACAGCGGGAATCAAACCCTCAACCTACTATAGAACATACCAAGATACTATAAGCTAAATGCCTTTTGGTTATTAGTTTTTAGTTGGTAAACAAAATTGTAGTAAAACAACCGTTGGGTATCAACAAACTCAAATAGCTTTTAAATGTTTATTTTATTTGAATCACAAACTTATTCCTGACTGACCCCTTAGAGGGGAGGTCCACTTTACGCCCGACGGACATCTTTGTGTTTGGATGGGAAGGGGGGAAACACGCTTGTGTAGATCTAACTGGAGTCTCCCCCCTTGTCGGGCTCAAGGAAAAGAGTTTTGTCGTAGGGCAAGCGGTGCTCAAGGCAGAGGCGAGCAAAGTGGCAAAACATGAGAAAGCCTGCCAGGAGAATCAACATGTGTTTGTCCCATTTGCGTTTGATACCTTTGGTGGTCTCCCTCCTGACGTTGTGCGACTCTTGAATCGGGTTCAAAAAGTCGTTAATAGTAATTCTACGTCGCTAAAGGTTTCAAACTTTGTATTTAGTAGAATTGGTTTTTCTATTCAAAAGGGGGTGGCGGCGCAACTTGTTGCCCGACTACCTGCCATTGCTTTATAATTGCCATTTTTCGTGTGGAATGATATTAGTAAAGTTTTCATCAAAAAAAAAAAAAAAAAAAAAAACTTATTCTTAAATAGCCCACTTTGTCTGTGATGGGACTTGACTCAAAAAGTATTTGAGAGGGACTATGTCTTAATAAACACCTTGATATCATTCAGGTAGAAGCCCTTTGGTTCATGATAAACACTTTGATATCATTGAGCTACAAACCCTTTGTTACTTTAAACGTTTATAACACAAAGTATTTGTATCCTTTCAAATCTTATAGGCTCTTAAATCTCCTGACAAAAAAATAACGCTGCAACAACAAGATTCGAGTACCAAAAAGTATAAGGATATTGTAGCATGCATTCTTACACGTCTCTTTTATTTTGTTTTTATTTTTAAATCGTTACGATCCACACAAACTTCATGTCAGATCCCATTTCCTACAGTGTTTCTAGTTATTATTATTTAATATAATAAATTTAATACATTATTCTGCTCCGTTTATGTTTACGTATTTGTACTATAATGTGGTCCCAAATAATATAATATTGGATGAAAATTGCTAAAAAGTAAAAACCCATGAGATTTAGTTTTAGAAGTCTATAATATGCAATAATTGTAGGTTAAATGTATGTTGTTGTCCAACAGGAGTAGAAACTAGAAAGTGGCTTTCAAACACTGTAACACGCACTATGTGTTACAAAGATCATGCAAAGCTTTGAAAAACATTCTTCAAATATTGGCATAAAACAGCATCAGAACCCTATAGTTGGACTGGAAACTGTGCCCCCCCACCCAACCCCCTAAAACATGATAAACGAAAAGATGTCCTTACACAATAATTGACATGGACTATAACGAAGATGCTAATGCAATAGCACAGTCAAGGCCCTAGTGGATTTTAATAAGCTTAAGCTCATATCAAAAGATATCACCTATGGGTAAGCTTGTTACATCCTTGAAATAGTTCATGAATAGATTATTGTTATAAAGATAACAAAAATTCAAATTCTAACAGTCAGGTTTTAAAATCATAAGGGTGTGTTTGCTTCTTTGAAATTCGCTGGAAATTTTATGAAATTGGAACTCATATTATATTCCTTACCCTTTTAGTTTTGTTAACTTTATAGAAATTATGACTCAAAAAGTTAATAATAACATGTTTAGTTGGAAAAAAGAATTGGAACTGAATTTCCTCTAGTTCCTTGTAAGTAAAGGTATTAATAAGAAATTAAACCAAATGCACTAGAAACCACAACCCCCCCCCCCCCCCCCCCCCCCCCCTACACACACATGTCATCATCACAACCACCGTGATCCAAGGAATGAGATATCATAATTGTTTGTTACATGATATTATATACTATAAATTTGTAACATACATGTGCATTGAGGGTGGTATGTTATGCATAATTGGTTGTACCCATAGCCATATTTCCTTATCTCATATTTTGTTGTATGTTATGCATAATTAGTTGTACTCATAGGCTATAGCCACATTTCCCCATCTCATATTTTGTTTTGTTTTGTTTTGTTTTGCGTTGTTGTAACGCAGGAATTATGGTTTGTATAGTAGTACTGATATAGAGATATTGTATAGTGGTAATGATATATATTATATATAGATTACGATGAACCGGTTAAACGGGAAAAAATGGACGTGAGATCATCGTAACACGCGAGTCCTAGATCAACTTAGTTATTTTATTCTATGCTTTACGTTTCGGTTTAATTTCTTCGCATTAACATGCCGCAACTTCAGTATTAGTGGTTGCTAGGAGTAGTGTGACATTAGTGTTCGCCCCCGCCGCAACGCGAGGTGCTTAATACTAGTTACTCTATAACAAGTAAAGATAATTTCACACCCCATGAAATCTTTTAAGACATCGCCTTTACCAAAATTACTTAAATCATGTTTAACTCCAAAACCAAGAGAATCACACTATTGAAGCTCAAGAACATACCAGCAATCAAGTAACACTGACCATCACATCATGAGTCTTATTCTAAATAATATCTATAATGTGAGATAAAACAGGAAGTTTATTTGGCTAGGAAGGATATGATACAATAGGATTATGATATATGGCAAAATTTAAAATAAAGAGAAGGGGTATTTTAGTCATTCGTATCCTTTCTTCTTCCTTCTTCTCCCTATTAACTTCAAAATCCACCATTTTCAAAACCCACCATCTTCAACCTTTTCTTCACTTACTATCTCAATAATCACCACATTATAGTGCGATTTTCGTCATCAATCAATGATTCAAACACCCCGATCAACGTGTTCTTCAGTTTTTTTTTTTTGAAGAAAACCCAGTTTAAGTTCATTCAAAATCTTGTTTTTTTTCCGTGATTTTGAAGATAATCACTCGATCCGTTCGATTCGATCGCTGATAAGTGTTTCTATCATTCAAATTTTGTCGTTGAAGAAATCGGCTTCGATCCATGTAAGAAATTCTTTAATTTCATTTTTACGATCTGGGTTTTTGATTTAGTCATTTCGTTTTTACAATCTTGGCGGGGTCCGGGGGCAGCGCCCCAGGGGCGGCAGCCCCTGGCGGGGTCCAAGGGTTAGACAATTCACAGACAAAACTATTGTCCTGGTTCAATGCGTTTTAGAGAGAACACTTTCTTTGGTGTTTTTATGCCATTGCGTTTTAGAGTAAGACATTTTTATGTGTTTTCTGGCCATTGCGTTTTAGAAAAACACATTTTTGAAGTGTTTTTAGTCATTGCGTTTTAGGTAAAACACATTTTTGAAGTGTTTTTTAGTCATTGCGTTTTAGGTAAAAACACATTTTTAGGTGTCTTCAGTCCATTGCATTTTAAAGAGAACATTTTCTTTTGTTTTTTTAGGCCATTGCGTTTTAGAAATGAGATATTTTTAAGTGTTTTCTGGCCATTGCGTTTTATAAATAAGACATTTCTTTGTGTTTTTGGTGCATTGCGTTTTAGGTAAAACACATTTTTATGTGTTTTCAGTTTATTGCGTTTTAGAAAACAGACATTTTAAGTGTTTTCTGGCCATTGCGTTTTAGAAAAAAAAAAACATTTGTTTGTGTTTTTGTGCATTGCGTTTTAGGTAAAACACATTTTTATGTGTTTTCAGTCCATTGCCTTTTAGAAAGTACACTTTCTTTTGTGTTTTTAGGCTATTGCGTTTTAGAAATAAGACATTTCTTTGTGTTTTCTGGCCATTGCGTTTTACAAATAAACCATTTCTTTGTGTTTTTTGTGCATTGCGTTTTAGAAAAAATGTCATTTTTTTGTTTTTTTTTTCCATTGCGTTTTATGCAACTGGGTTTTCGAAAAAAAATTTTGAAAATTTTTAAAGATAAAAAACGCTCGTTTTTTTTGGTACAATTTTTATAAAAAAATAATGTCGTATGAAAGAGTTATTAACGTTTAAAAAATGGAAGGGAATTGGAGGAGAGAGAAACTATTGCATTGGATTGACTAGAATGCCCTTAGACAAACCCACACGCCTCTTTTTTTTTTCCTTCAATTTCACTCATCTAATCTTAGCACTTGATTAAATAAATGGATGGTCAAGATTACTTCCTAGGCTTCCTACCCAAATAAACTTTCTATTATATCCTAACCCATGTTCAAAATCCATAATAAGTATTTTATTTGGGGATGTTAAACTCTTATTTATTAAGGGAGGGTTTTCTTTCGGTATATGTATCCTAAAGTTTTCTTTTATACCGGGATCAGAAGTTAATAAAAGATCAAACCATAGGGTCAAGCATTGCTAAGCCTAAGTTGTTGTGTATGTGTGGGTGTTATATGCCCTAAAATGAAATTTGAAGAACTAATGTGACAATATTTGCAATCATGTTATATGAATAAGTTAGCTTGAGTATGTCAACTAACTCTAACCACGTTTCCTGATAATTCTAGAGAGTGAGATCATTCTAGAGAGGCAAAGTAAAGATCGTGAGTTTTACCACAAACAAATATTGCAATTAATTGAAATGTAGCTCATATCAAATTCTTTTGTAGATATCGAAAGTGATTAACACCTCCTATTGTAAGATTGTAAGTATATCTCATCCACAAGTTCAAATTTTGATTTTTGGTGGGTATTGTCCTATTGGTAGAAATTCATTTTTAAACCAACTTGTGAAATATATTTCAACATGTTCCATGTAAGTCTCAAATCTGTAGATCTTTCACTATCTTATCAAACCAACACAGTTAACTAGTGGAGACAATCAACAATGCGATTCAAGAACAACACAATTGCTTCAACTTGCTTACAATTACTTGTTAACAAAAATCGTCTAATACAAGGAGAACAAAAAAACCGCTAACCTAGTTTAATGAGTAAAACATGATTATATACTAGACTAGCGAATCCATGGCCCAACTCGTAACGCCCAAAAGCCTACCGCAAACTCCATGTTTGCAATGTGGAACTCCTTGAAGCCATAACCCATTGATTCGACACAAAAGCCTATTAACTATGACCTTACAATCCCCCCAGTCTTTTGTTATCAACCTGTAAATGACAACTTCCCCCATTCTTCAGAACCAGCCCAGATGCATATCCTGGTAATCGTTACGAGCATTTAGTGTACGTACTCTTTACCTGCAGGCTTGAACTGCTCCATTGCCTGGATCTGATTTTTAGATAAAATGACAACTTCTTTTTGCCCAAACCTCATTAGATCTTTAGGATCCCTAATTATATATGTGTGATCATCACAAACAATGCAAACTTCAGCAGTATCAACATCCATAACCTAAAACTAGAAGTTATCCAGTCATCCATCAGGGAAACAATGAAGAATAGGAATCTGTGTAGCCTTCCTTGTAGCAGGCCACATAACGTTCCTTGTAACATTGCCAATTTTACCATCTCTTACACCAGAAGCTTTCTTCAAATATAACCGAACAGTCTTCATGGTTGGAAATCCTTGTGCTACTTCTTTATCAATAAAGGTAAAGAAAGCCCAAGCCTTCTTCACACCTCCTCGATTCCCGAATGGAGCTCTATTCAACCCTTGTAGATTGATTTTAGCCCATGTCTCAAAATCTTTCACACTATAGTAATATTCTATCTTTCTGGTTCTTCCTTCTCACCATCCACATATCCTTTTCATGATCAAAACACCATGATTGAATTCCTGACCGATTACCCACAAGATTAAAGTGAATCTTTCCAACGTTAATCACATAAGCCTTATGAGGGTCTTCTGCATCTTTCAACCAATTGTAATGTTGGTATTGAGTGTTAGGCAAGTATAGTGTCTGTCTCGGCCCTATAGATGACTTTTTGTAGTTTACACCAGCAAAGTAATCACGCAGTGCGTTGCATGTATCAACATTTTCATGTGCATAGTCTCTATCTTCGATAGGACTCTCAGATGACTCAACTTTAGTAGGCTTAGATGCTTCAACTCCATTAGACTTGTCAGCTTGAACATATCATTTAAGTTACCTCCGATGTTTCCTTTAAAATCAAACTTTAAGTCATCTCCACTTGGATTTCCTGATCCACTTGGTCATTGACCATCATTTCCACCATTATTACCATCTCCTCCATCATTGTTGTCTCCCCCACTATTTTTGCATTTTCCATCATCATGTAACAATCTTTGTCTTAAATCCATCTATAAAGCAAAGACATATCCCGATTGACTTCAAGTAAGTTAATATTTTGATGATGTGCAGCTTGATTCTTTAGTAAATCATTTATTAGCAGGTCTTTAGTTGTAGACTACTGTTCTAGCTCGAATACTCATTCCTGTAGTGCATGAACATCAACTGAAGGAAGTTCAACATGTGATTTACCTTGATACAGAGAATTGAGTAGTGTCAAATGATCTACCTGGACTCCCTTGTTATAACCTTTCGTATTTTCACACTTTCTATTTTTAGAAAGTTTGTATTCGAATTTCATTTCAATCTTTGTAATTCGAGACTTTGATAATAATGGAAATTGCATTTTATTCATACATGCGCGATACATAAACAATTACGAAATACACATTTTGTATAACAACCGAGCCATACAATGAGTTTAGATTATTTCGGAATGTTAATCACACGTGTTATCATAATTCATACTCTTGCATACACTTAAATACACAAAAACATGCTTAATTTTGAGTTTCTAGCATATAATAATGGAATTATAAAACTCTAGGAGTCAAACTGCAAATTCTAGAAAGTTGGTAAATTCTGTAGGTGGCGCACAACTATGCAATTGATGCGCACGACCATGCATACAGCGATCCGCATGACCACACACCAGATGTGCACCACCCTGCGTTTCATAATCTGCACGACCGTGCACCTGATCCGCATGGTCGTGCAAAAGCACCTGGTAGAATGCTTTCAAAGTCGCGAATTTTGACTCCCTTTCCCTCCTTTCAACCCTAACCACCTCATTTAACACCCAAACCCTAATCCCAACGATACATACAACCCCTTACCACCTCCTAAACATTTTCCACACTCCAAACACTCTCTCTAACACACTCAAATCTCTACATTTCTCAACTTCGGGCATATTCAACCAAGTTCAAAACAGTGAGTTTTCAGCTTGTTTCTTCACTTTTCTTCATGTTTTTCTTCTCCTCCTTCCTTGGAACACCTCTAGGAATGTTACCACAAGTTTACCATGGTAAACTAAGATGGAACATCATCATATTTGAGGTTCAAAGTCGGATTAGTTTCTTTCTTTTTTTTTTTATAAAACTTTCATCACTTACAACTTTTGCTTAACATTCTTAGATAAACATGAACCAAACCTTGTCCCCAACTAATCTTCATGTTAAAGGGGCTTGATTTGAGGTCATGTGCCCAATGCTACTCGGGTCAGATCGTAAGCTAGTGATGCTTTCGGCTACTAGACTTTCGCCATCTAAGGAGCAGCATTCTATTGCTTCGCCTAGCAGCATGACACTTGTATTGCTCTCCCACAACCCTGTTTTCACGGTTTAGGCTGCTCCCATTTCGCTCGCCGCTATTACAGGAATCACTTTTGCTTTCTTTTCCTCTGGCTACTAAGATGTTTAGTTCGCCAGGTTGTCTATTGCCTACTCATGGATTCAACAGCAGTTTGAAAGGTTAACCTATTCAGGAATCTTCGGATCTATGCTTATTTTCAACTACCCAAAGCATTTCATCGCTTGCTACACCCTTCCTCATTTTTGGGTGCCTATTCCAGAAAGTTTGAGGTTCAAACACCTCCCAAAACAATCAACCTAGGTCACTAAACGACTTCCAAGTCACAAAGTGAACAAGACTACACCAAGTCTTTAAACACTATCCATGTTTGGAATGCATTCGTCTCGTCAAGTCACTTGGTTTTTTAAGTGAGTTAGATGATTGGTTCATCTAAGTAGCTTCCAAGAAATCAAAGGTAAGCCAATCCTACCTCATCTCCAACATTTTCCATGTTGGGTATGTACACGTCCGGGTTGTTCTTACTTGGCTACTTAACTAGTTAGTTACTTGTACATTTTAATCTTATTCATGACCAACCGAAATCACCAACTAAGTTGATGATTTTGTGCTTTGGTGAATCATATAATGAGGTTTAATGGATGAAAATCATCCTACCTCCTTGATTGACTTTACATGAATTACTAGACTAACATAATTATAGTACATAATATATAACTAAAATATAGTTAAAAAACCGAACTCCCAACACTAACCAATTCATGGTTAGATTATAAGAGTTTGGTAAATATTATCTTAAGTTAAAATTCCTTATAATTGGACTTCTAATGGCTGAAATTGTGCCCATGAAAGACACATAAACTTGGTGTCCAATATAAGTGTTTTAGCAAGATAACTTTCATGTATTTTCTTATGTACATACTTTTATATTAATTCCTAACTCTAACTCATAATCAACCCCCAATTACTCACATGGCTTCGTTTTCCCAATGTAGGGTAACTTCGGTGTTCCTATAAACTTCAAGACTAAATCAACTCACGTTTGTGGAAAACTTTGCAAACCGTGAGTATACTCAATCCCTTTTTCCTTTTAACACACTTTGGGTGTAACATGTAAACTATATTACAACATACACATGATCAAGCATGCATACATAATCACTCTATCCATTATAACATAATACTTGTCATACTTTTTGTTTATACATGTTATACTCATTCTTGTGTACTATTTGCTCATTAACTTTGCAAGCCTACCTTAACAATTATAGTGCTATAGGATTAACGCACTGCCCATTCTTGGGGTATTGTTAAGTAAACTATTTCACGACCTTGTCGTTTCGGCGACAAGGAAACACATAATTGCGGTATACTTTGGTTTGACTTATAGTTTACAATGTATGCAAGTTGTCATGTTGGACATGAGACACCTTTTATTTACACTTATGCTATGTAACCAAATTGTAATCTCACCAACCTTATGTTGACTTTTACTTTATCACATGTTGTAGGAAATTAATGATGATGCATGAAGAATTCCATTTGCGGTGGACTAGAAGCGCACCTAAACTTTAATTTATGTATTTTGATTTATGTTGTTATGTTAAATTTTGCAAAATGTTGTATTTTCCATTTCAAGACAATGTATTTTCCGTCTAGAATGAAATGAAATTCAAATTATTTAGTTATTGTCACAATTAGCAGGTTATGAAGTCTCGAGCAATCTCCTTTTCGTCTCACTCCGATGTTTCCGCCATCGGTTGGGGTGTGATACCTGTGGAGTTTTTATATGGGGATGGATGATGTATGTGGATGAGTAGACGATGATGATGCATGAATCACAAGCTCCTATTGCACATGTGGTTCTGGTTTTGGTTCTTATATGGGTGTAGGTGCTGTTGTGGGCATGATATTGATGTAAAGACACCACCAACTAATCTTGGATCTTTCCTTCTTCTTCTGTGAGGAACTAGATCCATTGTTGAATCAGATTCAACATCAACGTTTGTAGAAGATAGTGCGGAGGAGTATTCTTAGCAGGTCTTTCCCTTGTTGCTCTAATAGGTTGAGGTTGAATAACATGTACAGTTTCAGGTGTGCCTTCACTATAAGAAGAATCTACTACTATAACATTCTCTAGCATATCTTGGGGTGGATGTTTTGTTGAACGTCATGTTCTTCAGCTATCATGGCATTTCATTGAACTGCCGGTTCAACTATAAAATCTTGCCCAATCTTAGAAAAATGGCTGAACTTCTCTAACTCAAAACGTTGTTCAAACTTCTATCTAGCCTTCTATCTTGCTTGTTTCATGAATCAAAAAACACTAGGACCCATTGCCTTGATATCTAGTGGTTTCACAGTTCTTTGCACTTTTGTGAATATTTTGCATCCAAGATCTGTTGGATTTAGGTATCCAGTTATCGATTATTTATGTAAGTTCAGGATCTGGTGGGTTTAGACGGAAGTTTGGATATGATAGTACTAATTCGATAGAAGTCTCGTAAGAATAGTCATAAGTAGAAAGCTTTCATCAATACCGAAAGAGTTTACATCATTTACAAGCTGGAGAAACAAAATTTCTCCAGCATTTCCCCTCTGGGATCTCCAAATCTTAACAACTAACAAATACACGACACTATATATACATGAGGTTGGGACGGACGAGCACTTCTGTGCGGATGAGCTTGTCCATGCAGATGTAGTTATATCCGCAGGAATGTGTTACATCCGTACGAACCTCTCTCTTCCTCTTTAAAGTCATGTGTTCGTATCTCAACTATACAATATTCAATACACGCTATATCTTGTCTATTCGCACAGTGGCGGACACACATAATATGCACTTACAATTTAACGTTGCTATTAAGGTACAATCCAAAGAGTTACACTTTGGATCAAAATAGCGGATGATTAATTGTGGTGAACAAGTATTTGTTGAAATACTAGAGGTATTAATTGTTTACAAAGAAATTAATTTAATGGAAATAATCAGTCTCGTTAAAAGAGTTAAACGAGAACTAATATATTATTTGGATAGTAAATTAAGAGGCTATTTTATTAAGAATAAAATAAAATCAAAGACGTTTGACTAGTGGTTTAATTTAGCGGTGAATAATAGTTATTCAACATAAACAAGGATTAGTTATTATTGGATAATAACTAAAGTGTTGTGAAACAACGACCTACTAGCAACTAACATACAGATAAGAACAAGGATTATATGTATTGTAGAGAGAAATATAGAATAGGGAATTCATATTCATTGAGATGTCATCATGCAATACAAAGAACCTCTATATATAGTGTTCTTACATTAATACAAAGGATACAAAGAGATGGGAGTTAGAATGTGGATTGTCACCATAATATAGTTTATTTATAACACTCCCCCTTGACTATCCACATGATAAAAGAAAACAATGTATTATACGCTTGGTAGTGCTGTCTCTTTAAAAACCTTGCCAGGAAAACCCAGTGGGATAAAACCTCAACTAATGGAAAAAGAGTGCAGCACGTATTATCTCCCCCTAATACTTTTGGATTAGGTATGCTGTCTCATTAAAAACCTTACTAAGAAAATCCAATGGGACAAAACTTAGTCAAGTGAAAAAGACTGCAACTTGAATAAGTCTCCCCCTCATTTTAACATGTATCCTTTAAAGTGACGTGTGCCCATCTTCCTTGAAAGTCGAATAAAGCTTTTGTAGCGAATGATTTTTCGTTTGGTCCCTTAATGTGCAATCCTTTATGTTGAGCAATATTGTATAATCTTCTAACGAGACTTTAGGTGCCTCCTTCCAAAAATTATCATATGTCTACGACTGTGTTTCGTTACATTCCTGCATCTACAAGCCTAACCAAACTTGTTTTGATGGGTTAGTAAAATATAATCAAATATCGTTTATACCTGAAATATTTATTTGAACTCATTCCAATGTCTCTTCGCTTGACAAAGGTTATTTCATGACAATAAGCTCAAGTGAAAGATATTATAACCATACATAGCTAGCAAAACATATTAATGCACTTATGCATTTAACGATGTTACTTCTAGAATGAGAATATCTACTTTGATAGGAGATGATAATAGGCATTTCTTATAACAAATGACTTAACAACCTTTAAGATACATTAAGGTTCGACTATGCTCATACTAAAATATCCAAACATCATCTTCAAGATTTACTTGGGGGATTAGTAAAATATAATTATATATATACTCAAATTGCTATTCGAGTACTAATTAGACCGTTCCAAGGTCATTCAAAAATTCTCCCTCTAAAAGCTCGACAATTTCTCTCGATGATGCCTAGACATCATCACTGTAAACTGCAATTATAGTGAACTTTTAAAAGTAGAATGTTCATAGAACAAGGCTAAGTTAATCAAACTTGTATCCCTCTTTATGCGAATATCTCGAGTTGTACAACACTCGTTTCGACTATTTAGTCCATACGTATTTTTTCAACTTCATATAATACGTTCTTGAGGTTTTGACATCATCAATGCTTCTAGCATTATCAATCCATGAGTGAATTCTTTCCTTCTTATCCAAATATGCATGTGCTTTCACTCTTTAGAAGTTTTGCTACATAAATTTGCCCATTTAACACACACACACACACACACACACACATATATATATATCATATACAAAAATGTCATGAACACTCCATATTGTACCATGCGTGTACACTATTTATTGGGATATCACAATCACTGGGTACAAGTTTCTATGTAAGTTTATTGGTGCACAAGAATTACATCATTAAGATGTTTTGATTTACCTTTAGGGAACTCAATTTCTTTAGAAAACTTATTAGGAGTTCAATCGTAAAGAAAAATGAATCTATATACGACGATCATATTGTTCTCGAGAACTTAACTTACATGATTTTGATCATTCAAATCCTTTATGGACCTTCATGTACACTTTTAGTATCAAGTGACATATAACATTCATAGACGCACATCAATTCTCTCTCTATATTACCAGACTAATAAAATATTTGAAAGTCAATGCATCCACCACTAGAGAATACGTTTCCTCATATAATCAATCATAGGTCTTTATGAAAATTCGTGTGCCACCAAATTTTCCTTATATCACTCAATTTGATTTTCACATAATTTGCATAAAAGACCGTTTATATACAACATATTTCACAACTTCAGTTGTATGGACTATCGTTCCAGAAACTTTCCATTTCATTAGAGAACTAAACTTTGCCTTATTTGCATCTTTCTCTTTTGGCCAATATTTTCTTAATATTCATTCATAGGCAGATCTTAAATCTTGATCCTCATCATTTAATCATTTTAAGTGCTACATTATATACAAAAGTATAACGACGTCGATTTTTATTTCGATTCCATACATATCTTTGACATGATACAACTTATCGAGATCTCTTTATTTTCAGGTACCTGAGGTTCTTCTTGAATCATCATGTCTATTGTCTCTTCAGGAGATCTTATTACTATAACCTCGACTTGACCATCTTAATTACTTGCTCCAATTTTCGTGGAATTTTATTATTGGAATCAACTAGTCTACCACGCTTTAGGCATGCAATAGACTCATTACAAAAATATGTGGTTGTCCTCTTGGGACACACATATAACTGGAGCATAAGCAGTTGATTATGTGACTTACTTAGTCACTCTATTTAGGTCAGTGAACTTGTCTGGTAATTTATTCTTTAATATTGGTAAATGAATTATACATTAAATTTCTAGTTCATAGTTTATAGTCTGAGGATCAAGATGACATGATAATTCATTTCACTTTTCACTTTCCAACTGCTTGTTATCTCCCCCTAATGTTGGGAACATTCATTTACTAAAGTAAAAACCAATGAGCCATAAACGAATTTCTCACTAAAGGCTTTAAGTATTTAATCATAGACGATTATTTATACCCAACATATTCTCAAACTTTTTAGAAGTCCCATCTTTATGCGGTGTGGTGGATGAGTTTCAATATATGTCGCACAACCAAAATCTTTAATGGGACATCTTTGGTTCCTGACAAAAAACCAACCGTATAGGGAGAACTATAACTTATTGGCTTAATGTGAATTGATGGTACTATATATAAAATTACATGTACCTAAATGAACTTTTGCTCCTCTCATGATCATTGGCTTTGTAACCAATAGTAGACGTTAAGTGATCATCTCAACAATAACACTTATTCCAATGATCGTTAATAACTTGGGAATCAAATTCACTATTATCAACTAAATATACTAATCTGGATTAATATGCTTGCTATCACATTAGCTAAGCCACAATCACACAAGCTTCAGTTTGTGGATTTGATAACCATTAAGACGATGCATCGATTTAAAAAAAAACTAAATGGTATCATGTTTCCAGAATATTTAGGTATACACACCCTCGTTTATTTTGCAAATATATAATTTCCCTTGAGAGCAAACATTACATGCTAATTATTATCTTGAAGAATCTTCTAGTTCTTCATTATGTTTCACATCATCATTGACTCGGTGTGGTCTAACCGGTTATGCCAACTAATTAAATAATTATGATCCATAAACTTCTGGTTTATGATCGTATGTGTATTACTTGCTCGTATGTAATACAAAACGTATGATACGAGAGAATATATTATAACTTCAAAGTTAAAACCATCACGTTATACAATCACTCCTTAGTTTGCCACTTTTGGTGGTCTATCACATTATTAAAATGGTCATCATTACAATTCTTATAGTCAATCTCATCATTACAAGTGTCTCAATTAGGTCTATCATTACATTTACAATGATTAATATATAATCACATTCACTTTTGGGAATAGAGTAGAACCAAAACAAACTTCATAGCTTTTCATTATTTACTCGGTCACATGAGTATAAAATCATTTCATTTTTTCATAACTCTTATAACGATATTGCTACTTTAGGAGCATATGTCTCAAGTGTGACAAATGAAAAGAATTTAGTCAATTTTTCCTTGTAAATAATGTTCTCTTTTCTTACCATCAATTGAGTAGTAGTTGCGTCGTATAAGATTTATCAATCTTATATCTTACGACCTTTATAACGATTATTGTATAATCATCTCATTATTAACATGGTTGATCTCATTACATGAGCATCATAACAATTTTCTCAATTACCATGATTACGAACTTTAAACCAATTATTATATCATCATATTCAGTTCAAGGAATGGATTATAACCAAACAACTATCATGGTGACATCATTACAATTTTCTTAGTTATTATATACATGATCACGACCTTTACATTGGTCATTATATCATCAAATTCACTTCATGAATGGATTAGAATCACACAACTTTCATGGTGGTCGTTTCAAACCTTACATATTCTTTAACAATCTTGCTTCTTCAAGAGCATATTTGAGGTTTGACAATGGAACTTGTTTTGCTCAATGGATTATGATATATATTTTTCTCATCACATGATATAAATATGGATGTAGTTATATAACCGAGACATTCATACTTATCGGTTTAAAATCTTACAAGCTTCGATAAACTCATAATAAGCTTTGAGAAGTTAGATACTCCAGGTGTCTTTTATATAAACCGTGACCACAATTCAATCGATTTTATAGCTTGTGATCATATACCACAACCCTGGTCACTTTGATGTCCCCTTCCAAATTTATAACATATGGAACATAATATATACATTAGATTATACAATGTATGACTATATAACATGTCACCAAATAAATAGGTTATGATACAACCTTATGAAATAAGATTTTTTCATCATTTGCAAGAAAATGTATGTAAGTTATCCATAAATGTAACATGATATAGCTAATCACAAGTATATCATATATACACATATTTGTCACTATAGTTTAAAACATAAACAAATGTCACTATCAACTTTCTCAATCATATAATAACATATGAATCTTCATTACTTGTAAATGAGCTTTCTTATACTAATAAATTTTGTTGCTCAAGAAAATATAACAGGCATCTTGAGAATTTTAGTGTCATATTAATTTGCAAATAATATCTTTTACCACATAAATATTTCATAGAATCAAATCACATATTTAAATATCAAATAGCAACTAAAAGGCTTATACAATTGCAATAACAATGATATACAACAAAGTTAACTAAGTAGTTGTCATATATAACATATTATCATATATACATGTGCATTATTGTAAATTCATTAACAGAATTTTACTAATGATTATCTTCAAATAGAACTATTAGACATCACCTTTTAATACAAATTGTATTTTGGTAGTCATCATAAATTGTATAAATACTATTAACAAAAACTAATTAATGAACCAATCAAAACCCATAACCATAATAATAAAAGCACATAATGATATCAAAACTCATAACCATAATAATAAAAGCACATAATGATTTAGGTTTTGTAATGTCTCTTTGAAACCCCAACAACGTAATTCGTTGTATAAAATTTAGAACAACAATAAAAGGATATTTAATTACTAACCATAAAATATAATAAAAACAATTTATCCCAAAAGTAATAACTCGGTTACAATTCAAAAACCAAAACTGATATACACCTTAATTTATTAGGTTTTACAAAGATGTATGACATGGATTCACTACGACATATCATGGCATACAACATTCCCAATCTAAATAATTTCATGTTTAATACATACCACACATAACTACATCTTCCAAGAGTTAGTTGACATACAAGTAGAATTATATTATTAAAATCTTTATAGTAGTTTCAAAATGACTAATTGTGGAGATTTATATATTGCATATTTAGGACAACTAAATTAAACCATAAATTCACTAGATACTGCAACTTTTCAAACCATAAATTAGTTACAATATTGTAAATAATCAATTAGAGGAACTAGAAAGATTATTTTTCTTGATCGAAAACCATTGTGTTTCTGGTTTACTTTTGCTTTCTTCTCTTCATATCTCAATGTTTTTCATAGGTGTTTGTTTGTGAAAGAAAACTATTCAGATACGTTAAAACATAGGAATGTAAACAAAGAAGTAAAAACATTATGATCCTGGTTAAATAAGGATGATATCAATGTTGTTCATGATGATTTTAATCTTAAATCATAACCAATAAAAAAATATCAAGAAAAGCGTAAGTTAATTTTCAAGTTTTACCATAACAACAATCGATGAGAAAAGAGGAAATAAAATTAAAACAATTAAGGGTTTTCATACCAGATCAATAATTTTGTCTTTTATCTCTTTCGCCAGCGTTGATACGACATGGTGTCTTGTGTTGATACAATCCAAATTCAAAAGCAATTTGTGCTGATAACGTGTTGTGAAACAACGACCTACTAGCAACTAACATACAAATAAGAACAATGATTATATGTATTGTAGAGAGAAATATAGAATAGGGAATTCATATTCATTGAGATGTCATCATGCAATACAAAGAACCTCTATATATAGTGTTCTTACATTAATACAGAGGACAAGAAGAGACGGGAGTTAGAATGTGGATAGTCACCATAATATAGTTTATTTATAACATAAAGAGAATTGTTTCCCTATTTGATAATAAAACAAGGTCAAAAGGTTGACCAGTTAATAAATAATTAGTCAAAGATTAATTACTTGGAAAGAAAGTTAAATATTGATGGGCTAGAGTTAAGTATGTGTTCTATAAATAAAAGCTTAACCTAAAACCGTAATCACCCCATAATCATAAAAGAAATAAATAAGAGATATCAAAACCCTAGCGACGACAACTGACCAAACCACCGAGTCGTCACCGCCATCCGGCCACTTGCCACGGGCAACCACCACGACGACCACTTTTGCATCATGCCGTACCGCCGCCGCTGTTTCAGCCACCTGCCATCTCGTGTACGGTGATTCAGACCCAATTGGTTTCGTGTGTGGGATCTCGTGGTTTTTTAGAGATTGTGATCAGGCTTATTAGCAGTCGTTCGTTGCATCTATTGTGCGAGTTTTTGGTATTCGTCAAGGTACAATCCTAAAGCAGCTATGGTTGTGTTTATATATAATTGTCCGAATACATTGTAACTAGATCGCTGGTGGGATAAGTTTATATGTATTTATGTTTTAACATGCTTCCACATCTGATTAATAATAAAGAAATAGTTATTCATCTTCTTATTATTATTTAATATCAAATTAGATTTTATAGGTTAAAATATATACCCATGATTCCCAACAGTAGTATCAGAGCTACTTTTACAGCTATTCAGGTATTGCTATTTAAATTGATATTTGGTTTTATTTGTCAAAACTTTTGTTTGACAAAAATATCAAGCCTTTATAGTTTTGGATGTGATTATGATTGCATGGATCGAGCCCTAAAGACTTGTGGTTGTTTGTCCTTTTTAGATCGCTTTTGTTTGTCGTTCACTGGCTTAAACGAAAGTGAACATATTACCACTAGTGGCTCAATTCTATATTTATTGTTTTGTGTGGTTGTGATTGTTAGTGTAGATAATTTTTACAGAAAAAACTATTTCAACAATCATAAAATGACTAGATAAATTAAAAGGAGTTTTAATTTAACTTGGAAAGGTAAAGCAACAAAAGGAGTTTTATTATAAGATAAAACACTTGGTTTTTAACAAAAGGAATTTTATTATATTTGGCAAAACCATATATTCATAAATGTTTATTAATTTAAAATCAAGTTCACGATAACGACCTATATAGTTTTAATTTAACTCATGTTGAGAATTGAAAGAAGTTTCAATTTTATCACGGACATAAAAGTAAAATTGGATTTTTACTAAAGTTGCACGACGCGCCTCATGTTGCAAGTCGTCCACTATATTTTGATCCTATTTGGTAATTAAAATATAAAAGCTAAATCCCAAACTAAATCGATATTGCGATGTCATCCTAAAGTGAAGATACTTGAACCAATTTATCTGAACCCCCTTTGTTAGTGATTACCCTGAAATAGGCCTACGGTTTTGGGGATAGGTTGAATCGTGATTCCTATGTCACATGGGCTGGCTCCACACATTTCCATTAGAAGACAAATATCACTTGAATTCTTTCAAGTGGGCATAGTTGGGGTTAAACATACCATGTCTTAACACGTCATGTCATGCGACCGAAAGTCTGAGAGTTGTGTGTGACACAATTGGTAATCGATATCTACCCACATAATAGATATCGAGCAGATAGAGCTTATCCATTCACTCTATATTTATGAAATAGGATATCGCATCCTAATAAAATATTTTTTTGAAATCTGGTCATAAAATTAAGTAGGATTTCAAACATGAAAATAATAGATAATTTGTCTTTATTTTGTAGATGTTTCACAACTACATCGCCTATAACGCCCACCGTTCTGTCATGTATCGAAACAAATTCAACGACAATAACTTCCCTGAATGGTTCAGGAATTTGAGAAAAGTTCTCGAAATTGAAAAGAGGTTGTATGTCTTGGATCGCCCCTTCCTATGGTTCCCACGAATGAATCAAAGGATGAATGGATACTTCATATAAAGGACTCTCAAAAGGTTCAATACATGATCCTATTAATTCTATCTGATGAATTTTCTAATGATTTCCGAAAGGAAATTGAGTATAGCCATGCTTATGGTATGATCATTGCATTGCAAGAAAGGTAGCAAGCCAAACAAAATTGACGCCTCACTATACTCAAGGAAATTAGGTATACAATGAAATTTGAGATGTTAAAGAACATGTTGACAAGGATGGAGATGTACATTGACATGCTTGAGAAGCTTGGATACTCGATGCATATAGACATGGCTATAGATATGATCTTACTATCTTTGTCGCCTTAGTATGAAGAGTTCGTCAAAGGCTATAATCAACATGTCTATGGAGGTACTATAGCTGAGTTGCGAGATATGCTAGTATCTGCTCAGGGAAACTAAAGCCCAAGAATACATCAAAACAAGAAACATAGAGCCAGGGCAAACAAAGAGCCTTAAGCTACAGAGATGACACAAGTTACTTTTGTGGCAAGGAAGAGTACTGGAGTTGCACAAAGAAGATTGTCAAGCTTGTAAGGACTGATTCTTCTAGGCTAGTGTTTGAGGTATATACGTTATAGTGGTTATTTCCTTTTTATCAAATCAATTAGTGTATTGACGTTAAGATGTGTTTTTTACATTTATGATTTGCAGGAAGAGGAATACCTTGAGGAGCTAGAGTTATGCAGTCTAATAGATTGCAGTGGAACCGCCTTAAATAGTTTATTATACTTTCAAGTTATGAATAATATGTTTCCTGGTCTTAAAACATTGTTTCATTTTACGCTTTTGGATTTTGGACAAATTTTCGTTATACATTTGAATATTTGATGAATATTCGTGGTTTTTGCATGTGGTGAATATGTCCATTATGGTACAAAAGCACTCCATGTCACACCTTGATTTCCCGGTGGGCCCGGACTTGGGGTACGTGAAGATTGATATCAAATACACAAATAGCACATCGGAAGTCTTGGGATTTAAAATACTATTAAAAATATAAACGTTCGAATGTTCAAAATATAATACAGACAGAATGTTCAAAAGATCCACAGGCGGATCGAAAATAACAAAATGATGTAATATGCAGACTACTAGGCTTCAAATGCGAGGAGTTTCAAATTCCTCTTAAGCATTACCGGGCACTTCCAGCCTATTTCGTAACCTTGCAACCTGTCATTTAGTCTTTTGAAGATACGTAAGTTTACTCTGGTAAATACAAGTAACTGACACATTTTGAAAATATTTCAAAATAATTTTCATGTATACAATGGTACATATATTTTTATAAATAACTTGGGATAAACTATTTCTCATGTTATCAGTTTTACAAGCTTGACAATACATATGGGGCCCGAAAACTATGTCGAGATCATGATTAACCGACACGCCACTTTAATACCCTTATTGGGTAGACCCGTATTGGGTTATAAAATCATTTTAATATAGCATTAGCATCTGTCAGGTGTATGCCTACACCCCGTGCTTAGGTCGTGGCCACTTGCAATTAAATGAGCCGAGGATATCCAGGACACAGTCGTATTAACCCCCAATGTTTAAGTTCAAGCAATATGAATTAAAACGGATTATTTGGATTCCCTACACATAGGTCTTTGATACCATACCCGACCATGCGGTAATAATATACCGTACCCCAAACCCGTGTATGGAAAATAGGTTAAGAGTATTTACCTAGCTTAATAATCTTACAAAGCAAGATATAATAATAAGCACAACTGATATATCAATTAACTTAGCACAGTTGCAATCTACTGGAATGCCTTATTCTCAAATGAATGGTATAATAACCAATTAGAATGTTAACGGGTCTTATTCAAGTCATAGACTTGCACCGATTAACTTAAAATAATGAAAATGGTACGGTACGCTACATTAAGCGGTGACTGGATAGAATGTAGTTTAAACCCTTACAAGTACTAAGACTTGTATAATATAGGTAAACAATAGACATTCTGGAATATGAATGAAATTTGAAAAGAATTGACCCGATTTAGTAAACTTACGTAAACTAGTTACATAAGCTAACCGTACGCGCATAGGCGGTATCGGGTGATTGGATGAGTTATAAACAAGTTCAATATGCCAAAAAAATTTAATTAAGTTACCAAGTCAGTAGGTTAGGCACTTTGTATGTTCATCAATGTTTAAAATCAAGTTATGCTCCAAAAGGACATTTTTGGCATAATATGGCATAATTAAAGAACTTGCATAAAAACTCAGGAACTAATCATGACCAAGTAGTATAACCATAGAGGGTTATCCTACATGTAATTATGGTCATAATGCAACTTAGAATCAGTAGCTAAAGTTGCTAATTCGGGTCAAAATCGAAAGTCAAAGCAGAAGTCAAACTGCTCTACTTTCGATTGCGAACCGATATGTAAACTGGAAATGACGGACTGAAAATGTTTATACATGTTCTAATATTAATTACCAATTGATATGATGTCAAAAACATGTGTTTAAACATTTACAAGTTCATTATATGTTTTCCGAAAACTTCGTTTTTGACTTTTTATTAAACATAATTTTGACCTGTCATTTGACCAACTTAACATGATTTCCAGTAGGTACCCTTTTAAGGGATTAACGCCTACCTTATTACGATCACGTAGCCACGTTCGATTCGAATAATGGCTGGACCATAATGGTCTAAACCGAAAGTTAAAGCAAAAGTCAATTTGCTTAACTTTCGGCTAAATCCTAGCCTATAAAACGAAATGAGCGGAGTAGGAACACTTACTTGTGATCCTAGAGGAATATTGAACTCAGTTAGGAGGTCCTTTTTTGATCAGGAGCTCCATATAAGAGTGATAGAGGAAGAATGTGAAATAAGCAAGTGTAAGGATTGAATAAGGGTCCTATTTATAGTGGGAGATAAATTACAAGATCAATCTAGGTGTTTAGAACTGATCTAGGATCATTCCAAGTGTCCCTAGACGTGTAATGAACTGAAGATGAGTGGCAAATTGTGTGCAAGGTGGCAAGAGGGAAGAAGAACTTGGGCAGCAAGCATAAACTGCCACTGGCAGTCCCTTACGGACCGTAAGGGAAATGGCTTACGGCCCGTAAGGACCTTAAGCGCGCAGAAATATTTAAACAGGCTTATGGACCATAAGGGGTAAGTTCTTGCGGTCCGTATGAGACCTCCAGAACTCAAATTTTTAAGATTTTTCATATTTAGGCCCTCCACATTCATACTTCCACAACTTTACAAAATAGTCCCTCTCATCCAGATCACTCCAGCTTACCACTGTTACATCCATTCAAACATTTTCTCCATCACAAACCACTACTACTCAAACATCTATTGGTATTTCAAAAAGGCCAACAGATGTTACAATTCTACCACTTACCTTGTCACTCCCACCTATACCACAAACAAGAAAAAGGAAAAAAATGATTACCTCACCTACCAAATCAACCATCAAACTCCTACCACCAAAATCCCAACAAGCTCTATTCCAACATCTTTACCACCTTCAACATCAATAGCATCTGCAACCCTTGCTAGCCCAGCCAATATTAAAGAATACTTGGAATTGAAGAGAATGCATGCAAAAAGAATGGTTCATGAAAGAAATCAAGGGAAGGATGATAAGAAATTCTTGCAAATTCTAACAGAAAATACAAAAAGGTAGAAGCTTTAAAGGCTATGCTAACATGATCTGCAAGAACCTATCCCATGATCCTATTACTGATACAGATCTAAAAAAGCTGCTCAAATAAAATTATCTCAATCACATCATGAAAAAGAAACCATATGATGTTGATAAAGATTAAATTACTGGATGGCCAACTGAATCCTTACTAGATGAAATAGTAATGATAGAATAGTTGAAGCTCTTTCCAAACATTTCCTGTTCACCCCCAAATAGGTTAGATGGAAAGAAGCCAAATGACAAAAGAGCTCTGAAGATGAGGAGAATGAAGGAAGAACTAGCAGCTGCAAAAAGAGGCACCATGAAAACTATGGCTAAATGGAATGAGCCAACAACCCTTGAAATCTATAAACAACTGGAAATACAAAGAGAAAAGGATCCCTCGTTACCAAAAAGGCAAGAGTATGAGCAGCTAGACTTTCCTATCAAAACTTTGGTAAGGCCTTCTAAGTTCCTATCAGCAAGAAACATAGCATTAGCTGTAAGGGAATATCTCAAAGAAAATATGAATAAAAGAAGGACAACATGAAAGAAGACTTAGCTGACATAATTATGGTAAGACTAGTCTCTCCAAACTCATCTGAAATAACTCTGGTCCCGACAAATCCTCCTAGTTAAAAGATTCTAAAATGGAAGTCAAACAAAGACACCCATGAATTGACTTTGCTCAAGGATTATGGGCAGGTGGAGAAGATCACAATGAAAAGTGCCTCAGACCTAAAAATTGAAGATCTCCAAGACTTAATAAGTCTGCCACTGGAAAGAGACCCAGAAGACACTTTTCTCTTGGCTTTGAATTACAATTCAAAGGTCAAACAAGAGAACAATTGATGGGATAATAAAAGTTGATCGAATAAACATATGTTTTGGCATCACCTGTTCTATGGGGGAGATTCTTAGACCTACAAAAGAACAAATGATATCCAAAATCCAAGACATGATTCTTAGATCAAGAAATAAACAGTTGATGAAGAAATTCTCTCCCCAAAGATAGTGAATATTAAACACCTATTCAGAACATCTGTTCAAAGAGCATGAAAAACATCTTATCAAGACTTGGAACCGCTGTTCAAGAGAATGCAACATCTGTTGAAGCTAAAGTTTGTTGAAAACCAAAGCCCTAATCAAGCCGAAGGTCTGATGAAGAAGACCAAACATCTGTATGACCAAACAGATGATTGGACAACTGCAATAGAGGATAGCTTAGACAGTGGTTTCTCAATGTAACAGTACATATCTTATCAGCGTTAGATTAGCCTTGATCAAATGTTAGGATTTGCACAGATGTTTGTAACATCTGTGGAATCTTTTCTGTTAGAAATGTTAGATGTCACTATCAGGGTGATATCAAGTTATCAACATATAACGAACAGAGCTTTAGTACTTAGTATAAATAGATCACACCTGTTAGTGATCTATTTTATCATTTCACACACATTAGCTTTTGTACGAATAGTTCTAGTGAGTGATCGGGTGAGGGGGAGATTGTAAAATCATTACTGTAAAACTTTTGAATCTTTTGAAAAACAGTTTCTGGTAATATCTTTCTATTTGGGAATTGTATTGTGATATTCAATATTTGTTTGCAAATATCAAACTCAGATCCCATCACAATGTCACGGAACCTTTGATCAACCCTGAATAGTTTTGAAAACCCTGAATCTTCACAAAACAGATCAAAAATCACGAATCCAAGCAATACCTTGTGTTCTTCATAAGTGTTGAATATTTGATATCAAAACCGAGCCCTTGAATAACTTCAATGTCTTTGATATGAACTGTAAGTCTCAAATCTGTAGATCTTTTACCATGATATCAAAATAACATAGTTAATTGGCGAAAACAATAAACTATGTGATTCAAGACAACACGGTTATTTCAACTTGCATACGATTACTTGTTAACAAAAACCATCTAATACAAGGAGAACAAACAAAACCGCTAACGTAGTTTAATGAATAAAACATGATTATATACTAGACAAGAAAACTCACAATAAACTATGTGATTCAAGAACAACACAATTATTTGGGGGTGGGTGGATGTTTAGGTTTTTGGGTGGTGGTGGGATGAGTTTATTTTGGTTGTGTTCATATTGTTGGTTTTTGTAGTTCTCGCAAGAACTTTACCCTATCTCTCTCTTTCTATATATATATATATATATATATATATATATAGGATTAGGTTCAAACGTGAACATTTTCTCCAGCGTGAACTAATCTGAGCCCTTAATTTTTATGATCTTTAGATTAAAGTGAGGGGCATGATAGTAAATATGTGGTTAATTGTTTTCATTTAATTAAAGGAAAAAGGGTATAACTGTAATTTCCATTTTAAATTATTCCATAAATCACGTTCAATCTCATAAATCAGTATTCAAACTTTATTGAAGATTCAATTTTCTCTCACCTTCGTCGGATCGTTTCAAACCCCTGCACTCTCCCTCGTTCTCTTCTCCGGAAACCACAGCAACGCCGGCGTTGACTTCTCGTTAAACGGTCCCTCGTTTTTTGGGGTAGAGAAGGTTGAAGAGAACGAAAGAAACGCCGATGACCCTTTGATTGTTGAAGAGAACGAGGCCTGCTATCTCCCTAGCGGCTCTAGGGTTCATGACAAAAATGGCCAGTGGATTTTTTATAGTGGTCAAAGAACCCCTGCTCTCTCCCTCGTTCTCTTCTCCGGCAACCAGAGCAACGCCGGCGAAACAGCGTTCCTCGTTCTCTTCCCCTGCTCTACCCCAAAAACTCCCAGATGAGTGCATAAATCCCGTCCATAAATCCCGTCCGACGAAACAACATAAATCCCTTCGAATCAGGCTTCAACGGTGGTCTAGATCTGATGTTTTTCACAGCCGTTTTATCGCCAGAATCGAAGCCAGATCTGATGTTTATCACTGGAATCGAAGAAATCAGGCTAATTTTCGACGGATCTGATGTTTGTCGCCGGAATTGAAGCCAAATCTGATGTTTATCGCCGGCGATAAAACGGTGGTCCAGATCTAATTTCCGACCAGGTAGGTATGAAGTTTGTAATTTTTTATTGTTTTTGATGTTTGAAAATTATTATTGTTATTGTTTGTTTGAAAATTATTATTGTGATTTGCTTCTCAGCTGAGTGTTTATCACTGGAATCGAAGAAATCAGGCTAATTTTCGACGGATCTGATGTTTGTCGCCGGAATTGAAGCCAAATCTGATGTTTATCGCCGGCGATAAAACGGTGGTCTAGATCTAATTTCCGACCAGGTAGGTATGAAGTTTGTAATTTTTTATTGTTTTTGATGTTTGAAAATTATTATTGTTATTGTTTGTTTGAAAATTATTATTGTGATTTGCTTCTCAGCTTACTCGTTATTATTTACCTAGTTTTAAGGCGTTGTACACATGTGTATTCTGATTTTTGCTCTGGTTTTAAGGCGCTGTACACATGTGTATTCTGATTTTGCTCTATTTTTAAGGCGCTGTACACATGTGTATTCTGGTTTTGCTATGTTTTTAATGCGATGTACACATGTGTATAGCGTCTATTTTTGTGATATCTCATATTTTTTTTGTGTATTGAATGTGTAAAGTTGTTGATGTACACTTGTGAATTATGCAAAGTACTAATTGCTGAGTTTTTTGTGTTATTATAGGAGACGTCGTAAACGAGGAAAGTGGAGATAGAAGGTCGATAAGGATGATTCACGTATGAGGTCGATAAGGATGATTCATGTATGTTTGTTTTGCTTGGTCGATAAGGATGATTCAACATACAACGCGGCGAATAATTGTAAAAGACTATGTCTTTTTTATTTTTCCGATTATGTTGCGTTTATTGTTTTCACGAAACTGGAACTTGTAATTGTATGTTTTTTTTGGTTTGGCAAACATTATGGAAATTGTTATTTGCTTAATATAAAATAGGTTTACAAGTTTTGTTTATATGTATGTATTATGTAGCTAATTACACATATGTACCATGCTGAGTACACATGTGTACTGTTCAATTCATATCAAAGTACACATGTGTATACCCGTTGAAATATGAAGGTTATGTGAATCTTAAAAATCATAATCCGAATTCTGGTGGTGAAATCTAAAAAATAAAAATGACATAAGAGATAATGTGGATAATGAATTTAAAATAGGAAAGATGTAACTTATTTCAATTATTAAAATAATGATTTAAATCTAATTTTTTATATAATTACAATCATACCCTTAACAACTAAAAAGGAAATCAATGGTCCAGATTAGTTCACACATGGGATTAGGTTCACGCTGGAACCCTACCCTATATATATATATATTATATTTGGGGAGATAGATGGTAATTTAAAAAGTAGGTTAAGTAACGTCAAGAACTAATTTCAACCATTCATCGCAAAGAATACTCCCTTCTTTAAAATCACCAGCAAACGTCTAAAAACTCAATTTCTTATACTTAATTAAACAAAACATGAAAAGAATAATAATCAACGTTTAAAGCTCAACACTAATTACCGACGGATTACTGACGTGAGATTTCGGATAAGATATCCGTTGGTGATCATTTATATGTTTTTTAAGACAAAATTTATGACACAAAATCCGTTGGTGATCATTTATAAAGTTTAAGGTTAAGATTTTCTAGATAAGATATACGATACTAGTTGGAAAATATTAGCTTCCCGTAATTACTTCATTAGTGAATCTACAAGAATTTCATCACATGAAATTTTTTAGAGTTAAATGCCATTTTAGGCCTTGTGGTTTGAGCCGTTTTGCCGGTTTAGTCCAAATGTTTCATTTTTCTCTGTGGGTCCAAAAAGGTTTCACCGTTGTCATTTTAGTCCACTGGGTTAACTTCATGCATTTTTTTTTTCTGTTAACTAGAAGGGGAATTTAATCATTTTATATGTAATTCTGTTAATTAGAAAGGCAATCCGGCCATATAAAATGACTGAATCGCCCTTCTCGTTAATAGAAATAATGGATGAAGTTAACCTAGCGGACTAAAATGGCAACAGTGAAACCTTTTTGGACCCACAAATAAAAAATGAAACATTTGAACTAAACTAGCAAAATGACCCAAACCATAGAAACTAAAATGACATTTAACTCAATTTTTTTATTAGGTATACACTCAAGAACTACCAAATATTCACATTCTTTTATCTCAATATTTTGTTGATACTAATATTTGTTGGTATCACCTGTTATTCCTTTTTGTAATGTAATATAACAAGTCCTACTAAGACCCATAACATTATGGCCTCTAATAGTGAGCTACGTAGTATATTATCAAACAAAAGTCATTAACATTTAATATAGCGTGCTATATCTTTAAGTCCCAAACCCAGAGCTAAAATGCTAATGATATTTCTTAATATGATTTTGATCGAAAAAATCTATAGATTTGATGTTTAAATCCGAAAATATAAAGAACACGAAGAAAGAGATGAATACTAAGATGAATACTAAGATGAATACACAAGAATACTCAATAAAATGCCGTATTAGATTGATTTGCAAATGATGATAACAATAAAGACCACATCTCACTAATGTGTGTTGACCTAAGGCCATGTTGTCGCAGCCCCCGACCCCTATCTCGGGAGCGGGAGCCGCGAGATCCAGATGAGTGGTATCGGTGTTTATTAATTTAGCAGCGGAATACATCAGGACCGTAGTTAAGAAATATTTTTGTCAGAGTAAACCACCAAACATTTTATAATAATAAATCTTTGGGATAAAACCCAAGTTCATTTAACAATACATTTGTAGGGATAGACCCTAATTATTGAAAATAAAAACTCTATTTTATTTAGGCAACTTTTATATCAACTTTTCTAAGCCTTCAGTGCTCTCCAGCTGACTTTTATTTGACTTTCACATTGTGTTACCTGAAACGCGTTTTGAAAACATTTTATCAGCAAGACATACTGGCAAGTACATTCCACTTTGTTAAAGCATCAGTTGTTTACACATTACAGTATTAAGGGTGATTACAATGTTTATATCTACACAATTACTCGGTCAATACGTGTCACTCGACGGATCTGTGACTATGGTCATATCACACATTGGATACCCGTGCCCACTTGTGAAGGTTATCAAGTACTATATACAAACCCCATAATACTGGCAGCAATTGTAGACTTACAAAAACTTAATCACTGTAATTGTATTTGAAAACATTTGAGGTTTTGGTAAAACATTTTGACCCATAAAAACGTACTCTCAAATATTGAGAAAAAGTGAATGTACTTACATTGTTGGCTTAGGTGATACTACTATGGCTTCCTAGTGATTCTCCTGATTATTATCAATTAAAATTGAACAATGCACACGTGTTAGTAAAATAACCCAAATCACATTGACCGTACAACTCGAGACAGAATTCCTATGAATGAGTTAGGCAGAGCTGACATGCATTACGGAATCCTAAATCAATCGGGTGTACACACGAGACAGAACTCCAACAACTGAGTCGGGCAGAGCCCTAACATGCGTTACGGAGCCCTAAATCAATCTTGTAGGGTAACAGCAAGGTTATAATACTTACAACGAGGCAGAGCTTCGCTTTATAGTGGGTATTATGCCCGGGTATTATAATTGCTATTCAGAAGTTGAGAGAGAAATCGAGAAATGAACGGTTTGTCAAATGAGCTCGAACTCTCTATTTATAGGCCTGATCGGACACCTTGTCGCGCCCCGCGAAGCCCCAGGCTAAGCCTGTCACGGCCCGCGAGAGGCTGAAAGGCGGCTGTAGGCCCGGTGAGTCAAGGGGTAGGCTTGGTGAGTCAGGTGCCACGTGGCACAATGACTTATCCGACAAACCAAAGTCCTCGCGCCCCGCGACAGACCAAGGGAGTCTTGGTCGCGGCCCGCGAGCGACAACTGAAATTTGTTTTTTTGTTGATTTTTCTAAGTGTATGGCTATTCCGGGTCCGTTTCTCGTGTACGGGGTATATTTAGGAACGTTTAGGATCAAGTTAAGGGTTCTAGAAGGGTCGTTATATCCTCCCCACCTTGTTTTAGATCTCTTCCTCGAGGTCTACTGGAACAGGTGTGGGTACTTTCTTTTCATTTCTGATTCACGTTCCCAAGTGTATTTTGGTCCTCTCTTGGAATCCCATTTCACTTTGAACAGAACTAGTCTCTTATGTTTGAGGTTCTTGATCTTTCTATCTTCAATCTGAACGTTCTCGATAAACTTAAGTTTTTCATTTACCTCTATGTCCTTAAGAGGTATCACTAATGATTCGCCTGCTAAACACTTTTTGAGATTACATACATGAAACACATCATGTATTCCTGCCATTTCCTCTGGCAATCGTAGCTGATAGGCTACAGGTCCTATAAGTTTAATAATCTCAAAAGGTCCAACATACCTGGTGTTATGGGTGAAATTCTGAGCCCATAACCTGGGAAATATCTTGAGTTATATCTTGATTGTGTCCGGGATGCTCATTCAGGATATTGGTAACATCCTGAATGGTATCCTCAGGATTACTAACGGGTTGTGTGCAGGAGTACGCGTCCAGATGAAGCAACGTTCACAAAGACCCTTTCTCTGGGAGACTCGGTCCAAGTCGTTCAAATGAAGACGTTGAAGCCGCATTACTCGGTCTACAACGTTCACAATGGAATATTCGGAGCATCCCATATTTGTAGGGATTTTTGTTTGTATTTCGTTACTATAAATAGGTGGGTATATCAGATCGAATAGGACATCACAGCTACACTCACTACACTCTCATACTTGTTCTCTCGCAATTTATACTTTCACACAAAAAACATTGTAACACTTAGCGATCTGGTCAATATCCTGCACTGTATCCTGACATTTGAAGCAATAAGAAGAACTAGGCAGCTGCGATTGTCAGCTCCCGAGGTTTTATGCCGGCGATCTAGATTGAGCAAGGGCTTTCCTCGTACATCTCGTGTCATTTCCTTTACTTTTTGCTCATAGTTTGATCGTCGATACAGCTCAATATCCTGAGCCGTATCCTGAAAACTGTTTTCACAAACAATATAACCAGCATATTTCCAACACACTTTTTAGCACACTACCTCGCTTAACTAATTTGATCACTAAATTGCTTCGGTAATTTTTGACCAAAACAATTTGGCGCCCACCGTGGGGCAAGTGGTGCTATCTTTACTAAAAATCTTTGTAAAATCGTTAATCGGTTTTCTGTCTTCAAAACTTTTTGCCACATTGTCCACAATGGCCTCAAGATCAAACATGAGCTCCCCCACTATGTCTGCTACAACTTCTGCTACTACTGGTTCGGTGCTTCCACCACTTCCTCCAAGGATGCCAGCTTCTTCACAACCTCAGGATATTATCCCTACTCGGAGTATTCAGGGATCTGCTCATGTTTTAGCCTCTAATGATGAAATTCTAACCTTATTTGGAAGTGTGCAGGAACAAATGAGGCAGCAACAGGAAACTAACCAAATGCTGTTAAGAGAAATACAACTCTTAAAAGCTAGCTCAAGCAGATCCGCTGAGGATATTGTTACTCCTTTACAACCCAGAACTTTGAACATCAGTTCGGCTGTGTATACTGAGGATAATAGGGGGAATATTGTGCCTGGTCATTCCCAGAATCATACTCTTGAAATACCTTCCTCGATAAGGATGTCAACTGTGAGGAGCTCAGGATATGCTTCAGGATATGGCCAGAATCCTTAGACTGGTAACGTGTCAAATAATAATAATCTTGCTACTAACAATAGTGGATCTTTGCAGGATGCAGGTATGACGTCAACATTTACTAGGGAGCTTCAGAAATTGAAGGACATGATATCCAGTGTACCTGGAGTGGTCCAGCAAATTCCGGAAGTGTCCCAAGACAGCCATAGGATATCTCGTTTCGCATATCCTATCTGTGATGCTGAAATTCCGAAAAGATTTCAAACCCCCAACATGAAACTCTACGACGGGACTACGGATCCTGAAGAGCATATTGCCCAGTATAGGGAAAGAATGGAGATTAATCCTATCCCTCCAGAGCTCAAGGAAGCATGCTTGTGCAAAGGCTTTGGTTCTACTTTAACAGGATCAGCCTTGAAATGGCTCTTAAATGTTCCTCCACATTCGATTACATCTTTTGCTCACCTAGTGAATTTATTTAATAGTCAATTTTCTTGTAGTCCGAGTTTTGAAAAACTAACAAGTGATCTCTACAGGATAACTCAAGGACCTCAGGAATCCCTAAGGGATTATGTGAACAAATTCAGCAGGGAATCCTTGGATATCCCGCACCTTGATGTTGCCACAGCGGTCCAAGCATTCAAGATGGGGCTACAAAAGGATTCCCAATTTTATCAGGATCTTGTGATGAATCCTTGCAGGAATTTGGACGAGGCTCGAAACAGGGCCGTGAGATATATCAGACTGGAGGATGATAAGAAGATGCAAGAAAGGATGAACTCATCCACTACCTACGAATCAACTAATAGGAAGTCAGAATCCTCATTTAAACCACATCGCTCTAAGCCATATGGTAGAAATGACAACAAGAAAGTGAATGCTGTTGAAGATGAGGATCCTGAAGAATATCCTGAATTATCTGAATATTGCTTTTCTGTTAACATTCCTGAATTAATGTATGCTATGCAGGGTTTAGGAGAAAAAGCTAGGTGGCCTCGAAAGAATCAACAAAAAGCTGATTGGAAGGATAAATCCAAATGGTGTGCCTTCCACGAAGATTTTGGTCATGTGACTGAGGATTGCATTGCTCTAAGAAAAGAGATAAGTTATCTTCTGAGCAAAGGATATTTGAAGGATCTCCTAGGAAGAAAGAAGAATAAGGGTCAGGATACTGAGAAGGATCCTGAACGAGCAGCATCACCTCCTGCGGATGCCAAGATAATCAACTTTATTTCAGGGGGATCCGACATTTGCGGAACTTCGTATACTGCGGCCAAGAGGCATGCAAAGGAGGCTAAGACTGAAAGGGGAGACAAACCAGCCAGGATGACCACCCTTACAACTGATAAATTGATCACTTTTGACAGTGATGACCGGGATACTGTGCAGGATCCTCACCATGATGCTCTCGTAATTACATTGTATGTTGCTAACCATTTTATACACAGGATATTGGTGGACAACGGTAGCTCTGTCAATATAATTCAGCTGGAAACATTGAAGAGGATGAATGTATCTCCGATGGACATTACTTCGAAGTCTACTGTACTCGTTGGTTTCAACGGAGAAGCTAGGAACACAGTGGGAGAAATAAAGTTACCAGTATATGTTGAAGGGGTCAACTCGATACAACGTTTCTGTGTGATGGACTCCCTATCCTGCTATAACATCATACTGGGCAGGCCATGGATCCATGATATGAAGGCTGTTCCATCAACTTATCATCAATGCATCAAGATTCCTACCCCTTGGGGGGTCGTCAAGGTTGATAGTGATCAGCAGGAGGCGAAAGAATGTTACTCATCCTCGATGAAATCCTCAACCAAACCTAGTCCAGCATAGCAATTAAAGATGCGGGCCCAGGATATCATGGAGGCTTCGGAGCAGGATATGAAGAAAATTATCCTGGATCAGGATAATCCAGATACCTCGGTGCTCGTAGGAACCAATATCCCTCCGGATATTGAAGATCAATTAACTGACTTTTTAAAGTGCAGGATGTCAACATTTGCATGGAAGCATGAGGATATGACAAGTATATCCAAAGACATTATCACTCACAAGCTTGGAATTGACAGGTCGTTCAAGCCTGTACAGCAAAAGAGAAGGAAGTTTGCTCCTGAACGAAATGCAATTATCCAAGAAGAAGTTGAGAGATTATTGAAGTCCAAGATGATCAGAGAAGTCAAATTTCCCATGTGGCTAGCAAATGTGGTCGTGGTTCAAAAGAAGAATGGGAAATGGAGAGTTTGTGTAGATTACACAGACTTGAACAAGGCTTGTCCCAAAGACCCATTTCCTCTTCCTCATATCGATGCAATGGTAGATGCTACCGCCAGGCACGAGATGCTAACCTTCATGGATGCATCCTCAGGATTTCAGCAGATTCAAATGGAGCCTTCGGACCAAGAGGATATTGCCTTCATGACACCAACAGGTATTTATTGTTATACTGCTATGCCTTTCGGTTTGAAAAATGCAGGTGCGACATACCAGAGATTGGTGAACATGATGTTCAAAGATAAGCTGGGGGACACAATGGAGGTATACATCGACGATATGGTGGTAAAATCCAAAAAGGCTGAGGATCACCTCCAGGATATTAAGGGAGCATTTGATATCCTGGATCAATATAACATGAAGCTAAATCCTGCTAAGTGCCATTTCGGAGTGGGGCAGGAAAGTTCCTAGGATATATGGTGACCAAAAGAGGAATAGAGGCGAGCCCGGAGCAGATTAAAGCTATCTTGGATATCAAATCACCCTCGAACATGAAGGATGTTCAACGGTTAACAGGACGAGTTGCAGCATTGAACAGATTTATCTCGAGATCCTCGGAGAAATGCAAGGAGTTTTATGATATCCTGAAGAAGAACCAGAAGTTTGAATGGGGTGAGAAGCATGAAGCAGCTCTGCAGGATTTGTAGCCATACCTTTCAACTGCACCCCTGTTAATGAAGCCTGAGAATGGTGAACCACTGTCCCTATACCTCGCAGTATCAGGGAATGCTGTAAGTGCCGTCCTTGTAAAGGACCATGAAGGTCAGCAATATCCTGTTTATTATGTAAGTAAAAGCTTGTTAGATGCAGAAACTAGATATTCTCATTTAGAAAAATTGATACTAGCACTAGTTATGGCATCAACAAAGCTTAGACATTACTTTGAAACACACAGAATTCATGTTAAGACAAATTATCCTGTTAAGAATGTGCTTAGGAAACCTGAGATGTCAGGTAGAATGGCTAAGTGGTCTGTAAAATTAAGTGCCTATGATCTCGTATACGAACCTAGAAATGCCATAAAATCACAAGCTCTAGCTGACTTTGTGGCTGATTTCAGTAGTGACATTCAGGATGAGGTAGACCTAGAAGTGCAATAATTAGGAGAATCCTCAGGATCCTGGACATTGTACACTGATGGAGCATCTAACGTTAGAGGAGTAGGATTGGGAATACTACTAAGATCGCCACAGGGGGACATATTACCCCAGGCTATTAGATGTGTATTTCCTGCTACTAATAATGAAGCAGAGTATGAGGCTTTGATTGCAGGATTAGAACTAGCTAAGAGTATGAATATCAAGAATTTGCAAGTATATGTTGACTCCTTGTTAATTACTAATCATTTCAATGGATCCTATGCAGTTAAAGGTGAGAAGTTAATCGAATACTTCGATATTCTCAAAAAAATAGCAGGATATTTCGATGTTTTTACACTTGAACAGGTACCAAGGGAAGATAATGCTGAAGCAGATGCCCTAGCAAACCTGGGATCATCGGTCAGGATACCAGAAGGAACCCAAATACCAATATTGCATATCTTATATCCTGCAACGAATCCTCAGGATAAAGAAGTAGTAAGTATTCAGGATCCTATTGCTGAATATCCTGAGGAGGATCCTAAATCCTGGGCGGATCCAATCGTAAGATATCTCAAAGAAGGACACATCCCTAGAGACGAAAATCCTAAGGCATTTAGGATGAAGGTATCACGATTCACCATTATAAATAATATCTTGTATAAGAAATCTCTTGCAGGACCATATCTAAGGTGCTTGGAGGATCCCGAAACTAAAGAAGTACTTCAGGATATACATGATGGGGATTGTGGTAACCATACTGGGGGCAGGTCATTATTCTCAAAGATGTTGAGAACAGGATACTATTGGCCAACAATGAGGAAAGATGCTACAGAATATGCTCGAAGATGTGATGCATGTCAAAGGCACAGTAACATACTGCACCAACCAGCTGAACCACTATATCCTATAGTATCCCCTTGGCCATTCATGAAATGGGGGATGGACATAGTAGGGAAATTACCAAAAGCTCCAGGAGGAAAAGTTTTTATGTTGGCAATGACTGATTATTTCTCTAAGTGGGTGGAGGCTGAAGCCTTTGTTCAAGTCAGAGACCAAGAAGTAGTATCCTTCATAAAGAGGAATATCCTAACCAGATTTGGAGTACCAGCCGAAATAATCTGTGACAATGGTTCTCAGTTTATAAGCAAGAGAACTACTGACTTTTGCAAGAGTTGGGGAATCAAGATGATCACATCCACCCCGGTACATCCTCAAGCAAACGGACAAGCTGAGTCTTCAAACAAGATAATTGTTAACAACTTGAAGAAGAGATTAGGAGCCAAAAAAGGAAGATGGGCAGAAGAACTACCCTTTGTTTTGTGGGCCGATAGAACAACGGTAAATAATGCAACTGGCCAGACACCACTTTCCTTGGTATTCGGAGCGGAAGCAGTAATCCCAACGGAGATGGTGATACCTACTGCGAGATCTATCCTGCAGGATCCTGAGTAGAATCCTGAGACTTTGTGCCAGGATTTGGACACCATAGATGAGACAAGAGATGCAACAAGATTAAGGATGGCAGCTGTTTTGGTCAAAAATTACCGAAGCAATTTAGTGATCAAATTAGTAATGTGAGGTAGTGTGCTAAAAAGTGTGTAGAAAATATGCTTGTTAGGTTATTTAGAAAATCAGTATTCAGGATACGGCTCAGGATATTGAGCTGTATCTACGATCAAACAATGAGCAAACAGTGAGCAAAAAGTAAAGGAAATGACACGAGATGTACGAGGAAAGCCCTTGATCAGTTTAGATCGCCGGCATAAAACCTCGGGAGCTAACAATCGCAGTTGCCTTGTTCTTCTTATTGCTTAAACTTCAGGATACAGTGCAGGATATAGACCAGATCGCTAAGTGTTACAATGAAAGTGAGAATTGCACGAGAGCAAGTGTTAGAGTGTAGCGGGTGTGATTGTGATGTCCTATTTGATCTGGTATACCCACCTATTTATAGTAATGAATTACAAACAATAATCCCTACAAATATGGGGTACTCCGAATATTCCATTATGAACGTTATTGACCGAGTAATATGGCTTCAACGTCTTCATTTGAACGAATTGGACCGAGTCTTCCGCGGAATAAGTCTTATGAACGTTGCCAGCTTCCATCCCACGTACCTGCACATAATCCATTAGTAATCCTGAGGATACCATTCAGGATATTACCAATATCCTGAACCAGCATCCCGGATATAAACAGATACTGCATAACCAAGATATAAACCAAGATATTTTCCAGGATACAGGGGTTCAGAATTTCACCCATAACAATTGTCCCCAAAAATGTTACCGTTTGATATCCTGCACTAACGGTTACATTTTTCACGGTGGCCGAGGTAATTAAGAGATAAGACCATTGATGTGACAGCTTTCAACCACCCGGCCTATATTTACTCATCATGCCCTATATCTTCTCGTCCTCATCTTCTTTTTTAACCACAATCGACAAGAAAAAGGTAATATTCTCTCCCTCATCTTCATATTCATCTTTTATCTTTCTCCGGCGAGAATTCAGGCGACCAAATGCCTAGGCAAACAAGGTCCAGTTCAGGCGACTCGGCTCCCACATTCATCCAACAGAATCTTCTCCAAGAACCGGAGAATGAAACATGCACCTTTGACAGTGCCCATCTGTCAGCCTTGAAATCTTCCGGTATCTTTCCGGAAGGGACTATATTCCGACCCTTTGATAGAGAAATCCGGTCAGATATGGTTTCCAACGAGTGGATTTGTTTCAATGATTTCCCCTTTACCTTAGGGTTACGATTCCCCTTTCCGGACTTCATCACCGAGTTCTTTAATATCACCAAAATTTCTTTCAGCCAAACCATGCCAATGCTCTGGCGTGTTTTGTCTGTTCTTGACCAAATCAAGAGAAACCACATACCTGACCTTTCCGTCCATGATCTCCCTTTAGCCTACAAGCTTAGATGCCATGGCTCATCTAGGTTCCTATTTTATTCTACTTCCGGTGACCCATTGATACTTCGTGCCACCAGGAACGAGGATGGTTGGCAATCCAAGTTTTTCTTTGTGAAAAGGGATTCAATCCCTGGTGGAACGGATTATCCGATGAGATGGTTAAGAAAGGGTAGGACTTAGGGTTTAAGAATGATCCTGTCTCTTATCCTGTCTCATATCCTAAGCTAATGAATTTTATTTCTTCTGTTTGTGTATGCAGCTGATTTCAGAAAGATCGCACCTCCCCTTGCTGATTCTCAAAAGAGAATAGACGCCATCAGACTGCTTTCAGAAACAGAGAGAAGCTTTAATCCATCTCCACCAACTCCAAGCCCTCTTTCAAGTGCAAACATGTCTGGTAAGAATCCTGCAAAATATCCTGCACACACATGTTTTTATTTGATATTCTTAGGAGAGATTTAGACTTTTACTCCCTGTGTGCAGATTCCAGCAAAGTCCCAGTCTATCTAGACCTTGATGAACTCGACAGCTATCCAACTCCAGCCACAGTCAAGAAGGAGACTCCTGCTGCTACCAGCTCCAAGCCACTCCCGGCTCCCAAGGCCAATCCAAGAACCCGTGCTTCCACAGCGAAAAAGAGGAAGGGTCTTGAAGTCAGTGCTCCAGGCTCAGAAGGGTTCTCCTATGACGAACTCAGCTTCTCTGATTCCTTAGAGCCAATGACATCCTTCCTTAACAAGGTAATATCCTGACGCATATCCTTCATGTATATCCTGCACATATATCCTGCACGTATATCCTAACAGGATATCCTGGTAGGATATCTTGGTCAACATATATTCTAATTTTATACCTGTAATTGACGTGCAGGGCCTCCAGCATTTGCTCCACTTATACAATGACGCTTGCGGTACCGTGGCACTTCATGAAGCCAGGATCAAACAGCTCGAAAGCACCGTTGCTGACCAAGGTGCCATTGCTGAAGCGAAGACTCGGCACTACGAAAGCCTGCTGAAGAAGGTCACCCAAGACGCTGAGGTTAAACTTGCCACCATTCAAATGGATCACGATCAGGCCTTGATCAATTTCCGGGAGGGAATCAAGGCTTCTGCTATCGTCTCCCTGTTACAGGCACGCATCAAGATGGCCTTTGAGGCCAAGGAGACGGGCCTTGTTTGTCCATCTTGGCCAGTTGACTCCTGGGTGGCCAAGTTAAAGGAGCTCGGAGGCAAATCTGTGCCATTTCCTGCTAAAGCCGGTGAGTCTTCTAAGTCAGCAGAGGTGGTGGTCCAGGCTGGAGACAAGAAGGATGCTGGAGCTGATGCTGGGATGGACATAGGTCAGGATGCTGCGCAGGATGCTGGTCAGGATGCTGGTGCGGAGAAGTCTGAGAAGGTTGGAGGAGATGCCGCTGTGTGAGGGCATTTAGGTGGGCAATGACGGATATACGTGCCAAGGCCAGAGCCCACCTTTTTGAATTTGAATGTTGGTTTGTAGTCCCATAAACAATTTTACTTTTCTGCACTTTACTTTACTTTCCTGCACCTGAACAATTTACATTTCCTGCATGCTTTTTGAACAATACAACAGTTGAAGGTGGATGGGTCTCGGTTTGAGATGAAGCCTTCAACCGTTGGGTAAATATGGCAATGAACTATTAGTGCTCTTAGTGGATGGGCCTTGTTTTGAGGTGAAACTAAGAGCACATCTTTTGGTATGTTAATAATATAACTTCTCTTTTGACCTTATTATTGTTGTCATTCCTATACCAATTTTACTTGCGAAAATTGTTCGGTTTGTACATTTTTAGGAATAAATTATAGATGTATCCTGGAAGGTATCCTGAAAGATATCTTGATAAGGATATTAAAATATAACCTATAAATTGTCCAAATAAAAAGGAGAGATCATACCAGAGATTCTCACAGAATCAATTTTAATTCTTCCTTATAAGTTTTGTCCCCAATGCATACTTGTGAATTTGGATCCATCCTTTGAGCAGTATAATTTATGTCCCCTGTGTTTGACACAGAAACGCAAATGCATTTATACCTTGATTTAAGTAAACTCCGCATACCCTGGGGCAAAACCCATGCTATCTGGGGATAAACCCTAAATTTCATGCGCTACAGGCGAGAGTGTATAAACTCCAATCCTTAGAAAGGTGAAAACCTTTAAACCTTTGAGAGTATGAAAATACTCTTTCGTGAGAGAGGGTGATCAATCCTCATATACCTTTAGGATCCAGGATATAGCCAACAGTAACGAAATTGTCAGCCACTTTTACATGAACTGGTCCCGCTACCTTGAACTACACCTAGATAACTTGCGCTCCAGGCGAGGTGTTTAAACCCAATTCGAAAGAAAGGTGAATACCTTTAAACCTTTGAAGGGACCAGGATCCCTTAAACGTGAGAGAGGGGGCCAATCCTCTAATCTTTCGACTTATCCTGAGTACATATCCTGAAGCTATATCCTGAAACATATCCTGCAAAACAATTGTAAACTAAGGTGGGTGTTAGCTTGGCTAACACCCCTCCGATTCTTAAGTCAGTATTGGGTTCAAGACAATAAACAAATATATTTAAAAATAAAATACATACCATTCCGAGATAGAAAATAAATTCTACTCTTACTTGAAATAGAGCTTCAAATGTATTGCATTCCAGGATCTTGGTAGCATATCCCCTTCCATATTCCTGAGTCGATATGCTCCTTTCCCTGCTTCTGACTCGACTTCATAAGGTCCTTCCCATTTCGGAGCTAGCTTGCCATCGGCAGGATTAGTGGTATTTTGAAAAGCCTTTCTTAGCACCCAATCACCAACTCGAAATCTTCTAGTCCTTATGTTCTTATTATATGCTCTGGATATTCTTTGTTGATATGCTGCTATCCTTAGCCTTGCTGCATCTCTTTTTTCGTCTATAGTATCCAAATCCTGACATAAGACTTCAGGATTCTGTTCAGGATCCTGCAGCATAGATCTTGCAGTAGGTATCGTCATTTCTGTTGGAATCATCGCCTCTGCTCCAAATACCAAGGAAAACGGGGTTTGGCCGGTTGCATTCTTTACCGTTGTCCTATCAGCCCACAAAACAAAAGGTAACTCTTCCGCCCATCTTCCTTTTTTGGCCCCAAGTCTCTTCTTTAAGTTACTGACTATTATCTTATTTGAAGATTCAGCTTGTCCATTCGCTTGAGGATGTACTGGAGTAGATGTGATCATTTTGATTCCCCAACTTTTGCAAAAGTCAGTGGTCCTTTTGCTTATAAATTGGGACCCATTATCACAAATGATCTCAGCCGGTACTCCAAACCTAGTCAGGATATTCCTCTTTATGAAGGATACTACTTCTTGGTCTCTAACTTGGACAAATGCTTCAGCCTCAACCCACTTGGAGAAATAATCTGTCATAGCTAACATAAAGACTTTTCCTCCCGGAGCTTTTGGTAACTTTCCCACTATATCCATCCCCCATTTCATGAATGGCCAAGGGGAAACTACAGGATATAATGGTTCAGCTGGTTGATGTAGTATGTTACTATGTCTTTGACATGCATCACATCTTCGAGCATATTCTGCAGCATCTTTCCTCATCGTTGGCCAATAATATCCTGTCCTTAATACTTTCGAGAACAATGATCTGCCCCCGGTGTGATTACGACAACCCCCTTCATGTATATCCTGAAGTACTTCCTTGGCTTCAGGATCCTCCAAGCATCTTAAATACGGTCCTGCAAGAGATTTCTTGTATAAAACGTTATTTATAATAGTGAATCGTGATACCTTCATCCTAAACGCCTTAGGATTTTCATTCCCGAGGATGTGTCCTTCTTTGAGATATTTCACAATTGGAGCCGTCCAGGATTTAGGATCCTCTTTAGGATATTCCGCCCCAGGATCCTGAATACCTGCTACTTCTTTATCCTGAGGATTAGTTGCAGGATATAAGACATGTAATACTGGTATTTGGGTCCCTTCCGGTATCCTGATTGATGATCCCAGATTTGCTAAGGCATCCGCTTCAGCATTATCCTCCCTTGGTACCTGTTCAAGTGTAAAAACATCGAAGTATCCTGCTAATTTTTTGAGAATATCAAGATATTCTATTAATTTCTCACCCTTAACTGCATAGGATCCATTAAAATGGTTAGTAATTAACAAAGAGTCAACATATACTTGTAAATTTTTGATACTCATGCTCTTAGCTAACTCTAATCCTGCGATTAAGGCCTCATACTCTGCTTCATTATTGGTAGCAGGAAATTCACACCTAATAGCCTGGGGTAATATATCCCCCTGTGGCGATTTTAGTAGTATTCCTAATCCTACTCCTCTTATATTAGATGCACCATCAGTATATAATGTCCAGGATCCTGAGGATTCTCCTAATTGTTGAACTTCTAGGTCTACCTCATCCTGAATGTCACTACTAAAATCAGCCACAAAGTCAGCTAAAGCCTGAGACTTTATGGCGTTCCTAGGTTCATATACTAAATCATAAGCACTTAACTTTACCGACCACTTAGCCATTCTACCTGACATTTCCGGTTTCCTAAGTACATTTTTGACAGGATAATTTGTTTTAACGTGTATCCTATGTGTCTCAAAGTAATGTCTAAGTTTTGTTGACGCCATAACTAATGCTAGTATTAATTTTTCTAAATGAGAGTACCTAGTTTCAGCATCTAACAAACTTTTATTAACATAATAAACAGGATATTGCTGACCTTCATGGTCTTTTATGAGAACGACACTTACAGCATTCCCTGATACAGCAAGGTACAGGGATAGTGGTTCACCATTTTCAGGCTTCATTAATAGAGGTGCAGTTGAGAGATATCGTTTCAAATCCTGTAGGGCTGCTTCATGCTTCTCACCCCATTCGAATTTTTTGTTCTTCTTCAGGATATCATAAAAATCTTTGCATTTTTCTGAAGATCTCGAGATAAACCTGTTTAAAGCTGCTACTCGGCCTGTTAATCTTTGTACGTCCTTCATGTTTGAGGGTGATTTTATATCCAGGATAGCTTTGATCTGCTCTGGGCTCGCTTCTATCCCCCTCTTTGTCACCATATATCCAAGAAACTTTCCTGCCCCCACTCCGAAATGGCATTTAGCAGGATTCAGCTTCATGTTATACTGATCCAGGATATCAAACGCTCCTTTAATATCCTGGAGATGATCCTGAGCTTTCTTTGACTTTACCACCATATCGTCGATGTACACCTCCATGGTGTCCCCCAGTTTGTCTTTGAACATCATGTTTACCAATCTTTGATATGTTGCACCTGCATTTTTCAAACCAAAAGGCATAGCTGTATAACAATAAATACCTGTTGGTGTCATGAAGGCAGTATCTTCCTGGTCGGAAGGCTCCATTTGGATCTGCTGAAATCCTGAAGATGCGTCCATGAAGGTCAGCATTTCATGCCCGGCAGTGGCATCTACCATTGCATCAATGTGGGGAAGAGGAAATGGGTCTTTAGGACAAGCTTTGTTCAAGTCTGTGTAGTCTACACACACTCTCCATTTCCCATTCTTCTTCTATACCACAACCACGTTTGCTAGCCACCTTGGGAACTTAACCTCTCTGATCATCCTGGACTTCAATAATCTCTCAACTTCTTCTTGAATAATCGCCTTCCGCTCATGAGCAAACTTCCTTCTTTTTTGTTGAATAGGCTTGAATGATTTATCAATTCCAAGCTTATGAGTGATGATGTCTTTGGATATGCCTGTCATATCCTCATGCTTCCATGCAAACGTCGACATCCTGCATTTCAAAAAGTTAATTAACTGTCCTTCAATATCCTGAGGGATATTGGTTCCTACGAGCACCGAAATATCAGGGTTATCCTGATCCAAAATAATTTTCTTTACATCCTGCTCCGGATCCTCCATGATATCCTGGGCCCGCGTCTTTAATTGCTATGCTGCACTAGGTTTGGTTGAGGATTTCATCGAGGATGAGTAGCATTCTTTCGCCTCCTGCTGATCACTATCAACTTTGACAACTCCCCAAGGGGTAGGTATCTTGATGCATTGGTGATATGTTGATGGCACAGCCTTCATATCGTGAATCCACGGTCTTCCCAGTATGATGTTATAGCAGGATAGAGAATCCATCACATAGAAACGTTGTATCGAGTTGACTCCTTCAACGTACACTGGCAACTTTATCTCTCCCACTGTGTTTCTAGCCTCTCCACTGAACCCAACAAGCACGGTAGACTTTGAAGTGATATCCATTGGAGATACATTCATTCTTTTCAGCGTCTCTAGTTGGATTATGTTGACGGAGCTGCCATTATCAACCAATATCCTGCGTACAAAATGGTTAGCCACATATAACGTTATTACCAGAGCATCATGGTGAGGATCCTGGACAGTATCCTTGTCATCAGCATCAAATGTGATCACTTTGTCAGTTGTGAGTGTAGTCATCCTAACAGGTTTATCTCTCCTTTCAGCCTTAGCTTCTTTTGCATGTCTCTTCGCTGCCGAATACGAGGTCCCACAAATGTCGGATCCTCCCGATATGAAGTTGATTATCTTGGCATCCGCGGGGGGTGATGCTGCTCGCTCAGGATCCTTCTCAGTATCCTGACCCTTATTCTTCTTTCTTCCTAAGAGATCTTTCAAATATCCCTTGCTTAGAAGATAGCTTATTTCTTTCCTTAGAGCGATGCAATCCTCAGTCATATGTCCGAAATCTTCGTGGAAAGCACACCATTTTGATTTGTCTTTCCAATCGGCTTTTTGTTGATTCTTTCGAGGCCATCTAGCCTTGTCCCCTAGACCCTGCATGGCATACATCAATTCAGGAATGTTAACAGAAAAGCAATATTCAGATAATTCAGGATATTCTTCAGGATCCTCATCTTCGACAGCATTCACTCTCTTGTTTTCATTTCTACCATATGGCTTAGGCCGATACGACTTGAATGAGGATTCTGACTTCCTGTTAGTTGACTCATAAGTGTTGGATGAGTTCATCCTTTCTTGCATCTTTCTGTCATCCTCCAACCGAATATATCTTAGGGCCCTATTCCGAGCTTCGTCCAAGTTCCTGCATGGGTTCATTACAAGGTCTTGATAAAATTGAGAATCTTTTTGCAGCCCCATCTTGAAAGCTTGCACAGCTGTCGCAACATCTAGATGAGGGATGTCTAGTGATTCCGGGCTGAACTTGTTCACATAATCCCTAAGGGATTCCTGAGGCCCCTGTGTTATCCTGTAGAGATCACTTGTTAATTTTTCAAAGCTCCTACTACAAGAAAACTGACTATTAAATAGATTCACTAAGTGAGCAAAAGATGTAATTGAATGTGGAGGAACATTCAAGAGCCATTTCAAGGCTGAACCAAAACCCTTGCACAAGCATGCTTCCTTGAGATCCGGAGGGATAGGATTAATCTCCATCCTTTCCCTATACTGAGCAATATGCTCTTCAGGATCCGTTGTTCCGTCGTAAAGCTTCATGTTGGGGGTTTGGAATCTCTTTGGGATCTCAGCATCACAGATAGGATATGCAAAACGAGATATCTTGTGGCTGTCTTGAGACACTTCCGGGATCGTTTGGACCACCCCGGGTACACTTGATATCATGTCCTTCAACTTCTGAAGTTCCCTAGTAAGCGCTGATGTCACACCTGTATCCTGCAAAGATCCACTATTGTTAGTAGTATGAGTATTATTATTATTTGACACGTTACCCGTTGGAGGATTTTGCCCATATCCTGAGCTCCTCATGGTCGACATCCTGACCGAGGAGGGTATTTCAGGAGTATGATTCTGAGGAAGGCTGGGCACAATATTCCCCCTGTTATCCTCAGTATACACAGCTGAATTGAAGTTCAACGTTCTGGGATGTAATGGAGTGACAATATCTTAGCAGATCTGCTCGAGCCAGACTTCAGGAGTTGTATTTCCCTTAAAAGCATCTGGTTTGTTTCCTGTTGCTGCCTCATTTGTTCCTGCACACTTCCAAATAAGGTTAAAATTTCATCATTAGAAGCTAAAACGGGAGTAGATCCCTGGACACTCCGAGTAGGGATAACATCTTGAGATTGTGTAGAGGCTGGCATCCTTGGAGGAGGTGGTGGAAGCACCGAACCGGTAGTAGCAGAAGTCATAGCAGACACAGTAGAGGAACTCATGTTTGATCTTGAGGCCATTATGGACAATGTGGCAAAAAGTTTTGAAAATAGAAAGCCGATTAGCGATTTGACAAAAAATTTTAGTAAAGAGAGCACCACTCGCCCCACGGTGGGCGCCAAATTGTTTTGGTCAAAAATTACCGAAGCAATTTAGTGATCAAATTAGTAATGTGAGGTAGTGTGCTAAAAAGTGTGTAGAAAATATGCTTGTTAGGTTATTTAGAAATTCAGTATTCAGGATACGGCTCAGGATATTGAGCTGTATCTACGATCAAACAATGAGCAAACAGTGAGCAAAAAGTAAAGGAAATGACACGAGATGTACGAGGAAAGCCCTTGATCAGTTTAGATCGCCGGCATAAAACCTCGGGAGATGACAATCGCAGCTGCCTTGTTCTTCTTATTGCTTAAACTTCAGGATACAGTGCAGGATATAGACCAGATCGCTAAGTGTTACAATGAAAGTGAGAATTGCACGAGAGCAAGTGTTAGAGTGTAGCGAGTGTGATTGTGATGTCCTATTTGATCTGGTATACCCACCTATTTATAGTAATGAATTACAAACAATAATCCCTACAAATATGGGGTACTCCGAATATTCCATTATGAACGTTATTGACCGAGTAATATGGCTTCAACGTCTTCATTTGAACGACTTGGACCGAGTCTTCCGCGGAATAAGTCTTATGAACGTTGCCAGCTTCCATCCCACGTACCTGCACATAATCCATTAGTAATCCTGAGGATACCATTCAGGATATTACCAATATCCTGAACCAGCATCCTGGATATAAACAGATACTGCATAACCAAGATATAAACCAAGATATTTTCCAGGATACAGGGGTTCAGAATTTCACCCATAACAGCAGCATATCAACAAAGGATATCCAGAGCAAACAACAAGAATATAAGGACTAGAAGGTTCAAAATTGGAGATTGGGTGTTAAGAAAGGCTTTTCAAAATACCACTAATCCTGCCGATGGAAAACTAGCTCCGAAATGGGAAGGACCATATGAGGTTGAATCAGAATCAGGAAAAGGAGCATATCAACTCAGGAGCATGGAAGGGGAAATGCTACCAAGATCCTGGAATGCTATACACTTAAAGCTCTACTTCAAGTAAGAATAGAATTTAATTTCTATCCCACAATGGTATATGTTCTATCTCTCTTAAACATATTTGAATTCGTTTATTATCTTGAACCCAATACTGACTTAGGCATCGGAGGGGTGTTAGCCAAGCTAACACCCACCTTAGTTTAAGGTTGTTTTGCAGAATATGTGTCAGGATATAACTCCAGGATATACGCTCTGGATATTTCAGAAGATTAGAGGATTGGCCCCCTCTCTCACGTTTAAGGCATCCTGATCCCTTCAAAGGTTTAAAGGTATTCACCTTTCTTTTGTGTTGGGTTTGAACACCCTGCCTGGAGCGCAAGTCATCTGGGGATAGTTCAAGGTAACGGGACCAGTTCATGTAAAGTGGCTGACAATTTCGTTACTATTGGCTATATCCTGGATTCTAAAGGTATATGAGGATTGATCACCCTCTCTCACGAAAGGGTATTTTCATACTCTCTAAGGTTTAAAGGTTTTCACCTTTCTAAGACTTAGAGTTTATACACTCTCGCCTGTAGCGCATGAAAATCAGGGTTTATCCCCAGCATATTAAGGGTCTATCCCTAGCATATTAAGGGTCTACCCCCAGCATATTAAGGGTTAATGCCCATGATGTAGAGGGTTTACCCCTGGATATTCAGGATCTATCTAGTAAAGCTAAAGTATGACTGCATCTATGTTAAACACAGGGGACACATATCATACAATTTAAAGGATGGATCCAAGTTTGTAAGTATGTACTGGGGACATTCCTATGGTGGAAAATTGGAAGTGATTCCTTAGGGAATTCCTGGTATGATCTCTCCTTTTTATTTGGATAACTTATAGATTGTGTGTCAGTATCCTGATCAGGATATCTTTCAGGATACATTTACAATGTGTTCCCAAGAATGTTCAGACAAAATTATTTTTTACAAGTAAAATTCATAAAGTGAAAATATGACAACAGAAATAAAGATAGAAAAGGGTTATATTATTAGCGTACCAAAAGTTGTGCTCTTGGTTTCACCTCAAACCAAGGACCATCCACCAAGAGCACAATTAGTTCCTTACCATATTTACCTAACAGTTGAAGGTTTTGTCCCAAACCGAGACCCATCCGCCTCCAACTGTTATATTGTTCAAAAAGCAAAACATACTAACATTGATGACCAAGGGCTTCGACCTGAAACTCAGGATCCCCCACCTTTGGCCATCATATTGTCTAGTTGCAGGAAAGTAAAGTGCAGAAAAAGTAAATTGTTTTAGGGTTACAGACCAACGATCAAATTTAAAAAAAGTGGGCTCCGGCCTTGGCACGTATATCCATCATTGCCCACCTGAATGCCCTCACACAGCGGCATCTTCTCCGACCTTCTCTGCCTTCTCCGCTCCAGCATCCTGAGCAGCATCCTCACCAGCATCCATCCCAGCATCCGCTCCAGCATCCTTCTTGTCTCCAGCCTTGTCTGCCACCTCTGCCGACTTTGAGGATTCACCAGCTTCAGCAGGAAGGGGCACAACCTTGCCTCCAAGCTCCTTCAGCTTTGCCACCCAGGATTCAACCGGCCAGGATGGGCACTCAAGGCCTGTTCCCTTGGCCTCATAGGCCATCTTTATACGAGCTTGTAGCAGGGAGACAATGGCAGAAGCTTTGATTCCTTCCCGGAAAGCAACCATGGCCTGTTCATGTTCCATTTGGACAGTGGCCAACTTGATTTCAGCATCCTGGGTCACTTTCTTCAGCTTGTCCTCATAATGCCGAGTCTTCGCTTCAGCAATGGCACCTTGGTCGGCAACAGTGGTTTCAAGCTGTTTAATCCTGGCATCATAGAGTGCAGCGGTACCACAAGCATCATTGTAAAGGTGGAGCAGATGCTGGAGGCCCTGTAAGTAAGCAATTCAGGTATGAATCAATATTCGCTAACATGGATATCCTATCAGGATATTCTATCAGAATATATGTGCAGGATGTAGGGTCAGGATATTACCTTGTTAAGGAAGGATGTCATCGGTTCTAAGGAATCAGTGAAGCTGAGCTCATCATAAGAAAATCCTTCAGAGCCTGGAGAACTAACTTCAGAGTTCTTCCTCTTCTTTGAGGTAGAAGCACGAGTCCTTGGATTAGCTTTGGGAGCTGGGAGTGGCTTGGAGCTAGTGGCAGCAGGGGTCTCTTTCTTGACCATGACTGGAGTAGGGTAACTGTCAAGCTCATCAAGATCGAGGAGGATTGGGACTTTGCTGGAGTCTGCATACATGGAGTTGAATTTCTTCCTAAAAATGCCAAATAAAAACATGTATACAGGATAATGTGCAGGATCCTTACCAGACATGTTTGCACTGGAAAGAGGGCTTGGAGATGGTGGAGACGGGTTAAAACTTCTTTCAGCCTCTGGAAGGAGTCTGATAGCGTCAATCCTTTTCTGTGAATCAGCAAGGGGAGGTGCGATCTTCCTAAAATCAGCTGTATACAAAACAATAAACAGAAAATTGGTCAGTTCAAGATATCGAACATGATAAGAGGCAGGATCATCCTTAAACCCTAAGTCCTACCCTTTTCAACCATTTCACCGGATATTCTGTTCCACCAGGGATTGAATCTCTTTTTACAAAGAAAAACTTGGATTGCCATTTCTCCTTGTTCCTGGTGGCACGAAGTATCAACGGCTCGCCGGAGGAGGAGTAAAACAGAAATCTACAGGATCCGTGGCATCTAAGCCGGTAAGCTAGGGGGAGGTCATGAACAGAAAGCTCGGGAATATGATTTTTCTTGATCTGGTCAAGAACGGACAAAACACGCCAAAGCATCGGCATTGTTTGGCTAAAAGAGATTTTTGTGATGTTGAAAAATTCAGTGATAAAGCTGGAAAGGGGAACCGTAACCCTAAGGTGAAGGGAAAGGCACTAAAGCACAACCATTCCTCAGAAACCATGTCCGACTGGATTTCCCGGTCAAACGGCCGGAATACCGTCCCTTCCGGGAAGATACCAGAGGATTTCAGGGCCGACAAATGGGCGCTGTCAAAGGTACATATTTCTTTTTCCGGATCCTGGAGAATATTTTGTTGTATGAATGTGGGGGCGGAGTCTCCGGAACTCGATCTTGTTTGCCTTGTCATATTATCGCCGGAATGCTGAACCGAAAGAGAGAAGAAGATGGAAAAGTGAGAGAAAGCTTTTTACCTTTTTTCACTTCGGTCATGGATAAATGGGATAAGAATGAGAAGTTATAGGGTGGTGATGAGTAAATATAGGCTGAGTAGTTGCAAACGATCACATCATGAGTCTAATCTCTTAAATTGCCTCGGTCTCCGGAAAAAATATAACCGTTAGTGCCAGGATACTAAGCGGTAACATTTTTTTGGGGACAATTGTTATAGGTGAAATTCTGAGCCCATATCCTGGGAAATATCTTGAGTTATATCTTGATTGTGTGATATCTGCTTATATCCGGGATGCTCATTCAGGATATTGGTAACATCCTGAATGGTATCCTCAGGATTACTAACGGGTTGTGTGCAGGAGTACGCGTCCAGATGAAGCAACGTTCACAAAGACCCTTTCTCCGGGAGACTCGGTCCAAGTCGTTCAAATGAAGACGTTGAAGCTGCATTACTCGGTCTACAACGTTCACAGTGGAATATTCGGAGCATCCCATATTTGTAGGGATTTTTGTTTGTATTTCGTTACTATAAATAGGTGGGTATATCAGATCGAATAGGACATCACGGCTACACTCACTACACTCTCATACTTGTTCTCTCGCAATTTATACTTTCACACAAAAAGCATTGTAACACTTAGCGATCTGGTCAATATCCTGCACTGGTATCCTGACATTTGAAGCAATAAGAAGAACTAGGCAGCTGTGATTGTCCGCTCCCGAGGTTTTATGCCGGCGATCTAGATTGATCAAGGGCTTTCCTCGTACATCTCGTGTCATTTACTTTACTTTTTGCTCATAGTTTGATCATCGATACAACTCAATATCCTGAGCCGTATCCTGAAAACTATTTTCACAAACAATATAACCAGCATATTTCCAACACACTTTTTAGCACACTACCTCACTTAACTAATTTGATCACTAAATTGTTCGGCAATTTTTTACCAAAACAATAATCATGCCAAGGCCGGAGCCCACCTTTTAATTTCTGATGGTTGTGGTTGTTGAACAATTTCTTTTTCCTTGTCTGTTAAACAATTTACTTTCCTGCACTTAGACAATGTGATGGCTAAAGGTGGAGGGATCCTGAGTTTCAGGACGAAGCCCTTGGTCATCAATTTGTATGCTTTATTTTGAACAGTTTAACAATTGAAGGTGGAGGTATCTTGGGTTTCAAGACGAAGCCTTCAATTGTTAAGTAAATATGGTTAAAAACTAATTGTGCTTTTGGCGGATGGGTCTCGGTTTGAGATGAAACCAAAAGCACAATCTTTTGCTATGTTAATAAACTAACTTCTTTTTGCCTTACCCATTGTTGTCCATTTTTGCAAATCTTGTTATGTATTGCTTGCAATTTCAACTTTCTAATCTTAGTGTAATATTTCAACTATTCTATCTAAATATCCTGAAAATATATCCTGAGAATATATCCTGATCAGGATACTGATAAATGTTTTAACCAGACTTTTGTCGAACATAGTTTCAAAAACTTAGACAATTTAGATAAGACTTCTAAAAGAACAAAAAGGAAAGATCATACCAGAAATAGAGTACACCTCTATCCTTAAACTTCAATCCGTTTGCAACCTTTCCACCGAAGATGTCCCCAGTCTGGGATACTTAGTAAACTAGGCCCAAGCTTGATCCTTTGAGTCTTTTCACAATGCCTTAGTAGGAATATCCCCTGTGCATAGTGTCTTTAAATACTTAGGAATTTTTTGGGCATCAATTGCAACTGATTGTACACTTGTGTATGACTTTCGTGTTACAGGGGATAAACCCTAAAATATCCTGGAGATAGATCCTCAATATTCTGGGGAAAATCCCAAATTTTCGTGCGCTACAGGCGGGAGTGTATAAACTCCAAGACTTAGAAAGGTGAAAACCTTTAAACCTTAGAGAGTATGAAAATACCCTTTCGTGAGAGAGGGTGATCAATCCTTATATACCTTTAGGATCCAGGATATAGCCAACAATAACGAAATTGTCAGCCACTTTTACATGGACTGGTCCCGCCATCTTGAACTATCCCTGGATAACTTGCGCTCCTGGAGTTATATCCTGAAGCGTATTCTACAAAACAACCTTTAACTAAGGTGGGTGATATCTTGGCTAACACCCCTCCGATGCTTAAGTCAGTATTGGGTTCAACAGGAATAAAATAGAATTATATCTAAAAGAGATAGAGTTCATACCATCCTGAGTTAGAAATTAAATTCTAAACTCACTTGAAATAAGCTTTAAGGTGTATAGCATTCCAGGATCTTGGTAGTATATCCCCCACCATATTCTTAAGCCGGTATGCTCCTTTCCCAGATTCCAATTCAATCTTAGAAGGTCTTCCCACTTTGGAGTTAATTTTCCATCGGTAGGATTAGTAGTATTCTGAAAAGCTTTCCTTAATACCCAATCTCCAACTTGAAACCTTCTAGTCCTTAGGTTCTTGTTATATGTTTTGGATATCCTCTGTTGGTATGCTGCCATTCTCAATTTTGCTGCATCCCTTGTCTCATCGATAGTATCCAATTCTTGACATATGGCTTCAGGATTCTTTTCAGGATCCCGAAGGCTGGATCTTGCTGTAGGTATCACCATCTCGGTTGGGATTACTGCTTCTGCTCCAAATACTAAAGAAAATGGGGTTTGCCCAGTTGCATTCTTTTCTGTTGTCCTATCAGCCCATAAGACAAAGGGTAATTCTTCTGCCCACCTTCCTTTCTTAGCTCCTAGTCTCTTCTTCAAATTGTTGACAATTATTTTGTTTGAGGATTATGCTTGTCCATTTGCTTGAGGATGTACTGGTGTGGATGTGATCATTTTAATTCTCCAACTCTTGCAAAAGTCGGTAGTCCTCTTGCTGATAAACTGAGAGCCATTGTCACAAATTATCTCGGCTGGTATCCTTTTAAGGACACTACTTCTTGGTCTATGACTTGAACAAACGCCTCAGCTTCAACCCATTTAGAGAAATAATCCGTCATTGCCAGCATACAATTTTTTCCTCCTGGAGCTTTTGGCAACTTTCCCACTATATCCATACCCCACTTCATGAATGGCCAAGGGTAAGCAATAGGATATAACGGTTCCGCAGGTTGATGCAGTATATTACTGTGCCTTTGACACGCATCACATCTTCGAGCATATTTTGCAACATCTTTCCTCATCGTCGGCCAATAGTATCCTGTTCTTAACACCTTTGAGAATAATGATCTGCCCCTAGTATGGTTACCATAATCCCCTTCGTGTACATCTTGAAGTACTTCCTTAGTTTCGGGATCCTTTAAGCACCTCAGGTATGGTCCTGCAAGAGATTTCTTATATAGAACATTATTTATAATAGTGAATCGGGATACCTTCATCCTAAAAGCCTTAGGATTCTCATCCTTTGGGATGTGTCCTTCTCTGAGATATTTCATGATTGGGGCCATCCAGGACTTAGGATCCTCCTCAGGATACTCATCATGATCAGGATCCTGAATACTTGCTACTTCCTTATCCTGAGATTTGTAAAGATCTACTGCAAGATATAGGATATGTAGTATTGGTATCTGAGTTCCTTTTGGTATTCGGACTGGAGATCCTAAGTTTGCCAAGGCATCTGCTTTAGCATTATCCTCTCTCGGTACCTATTCAAGTGTAAAAACATCAAAATATCCTGCTAATTTTTTTAAGAATTTCAAGATATTCGATTAACCTTTCTCCTTTGACTGCATAGGATCCATTAAAATGATTAGTAATTGTTTTGGTAAAAAATTACCGAAGCAATTAAGTGATCAAATTAGTTTTGTGAGGTAGTGTGCTAGTAATACTTGTGAAAAAATATGATGGTTTGTTAGTTTGCGAAAACAGTTTCAGGATATAGCTCAGGATACCAAGCTATATCAATAATCAAACAATGAGCAAAAATGTAGAGGTTGACAGGAGATGTACAAGGAAAGCCCTTGATCAATCTAGATCTCTGACATAAAACCTCGGGAGCTGACAATCTTCGGCTGCCTTGTTCTTCTTATTGCTTGAAAATTCAGGATACAGTGCAGGATAATGTTCAGATCGCTACTAAGTGGTACAATGATTGTAAGTGATGAGTGTTAGTGCGTGATTGCTACAAGAAAAGAGAGTGAATGAGTAGGTGAACTCGAAAGTGTGTGTTTCCTATGATCTGGCCTTCCTTATTTATAGTTACAAGAATTAACTAACTATGCTAAAAATCCGGGATACTTGGAATATTCTCTTCTGAACGTTAGGGACTGTTTTAACTCGTTCTCCACGTGCATATTAACTATAAATCCGGGATTTAAGCTTCCATAACCGTTGCAACATTAATAGCTTTGACCAGCATCCATAACTCCCATAAAATATGCCTTTCTTCAATGCTGACCGTTACAAGAGCTATTCTTCCGCCATCAACGTCCTTATCCTAACCAATTTGAGAAGGTCTTCAGGATGACTTGGTCCTCATGAACGTTAGTCCGTTGTAACCAACATTTACAAGAAAATTGTTAGTAATAGTCAGGATACTGCCTCAGGATGTTTCTAATATCTTGGTCCGGTATCCTGACCGTAATCAGCTATCAAGATATTGTGTCAGGATATGGGCTCAGAATTTCACCCATAACAATTGTCCCCAAAAATATAACTGTTGGATATCCTGATTCCAACAGATATATTTTTTAGTCATTCCAACATGTCTGGTAAGGATATCTGTTTCGAACATTCCTTGAGGAGCTTGACAGCTACCCTAAGCCTGTCCTAATGAAAAAGGAGCCATCTGTTGCCACTAGCTCTAAGCCCTCTGCTGCGGCTGCTGAAGGTTTCTCTTATGATGACCTTGGCTTCATGGAATCCGTCGAGCCCATGACCTCCTTCCCTAATAAGGTAAGTATCCAGAACCTGTATCTCGTACACATATACTGAACCTGTATCCTGGTTAGTTTGTCTTTAATGATACCTGTATTTTGTAGGGTCTAAATGATCTGGTCGTCCTGCACTTAGAACAATTTTAATTTCCTGCAAGTAGAATAGTTTGACAGTTGAAGGTGGAGGGATCCTGTGTTTTCTGGACAAAGCCTTCAACTGTTTATGTAAATATGCTTTTAAAAACTTAATTGCGTTCTTGGTGGATGGGTCTCTTTTTGAGATGAAACCAAGAATACAATCTTTTGGACCAATAATAATAAAGTAACCTTTTAGCCTTATTTGTTGTTGTTATGTTTTTATTTTGAATGGTATGTTTTGAATATCCTGATCAAATATCCTGGTCAGGATACTGATGAAATGTTCAATACTTTTGTCATCAAAATGTTAGACAAAACTTGGTTGAATATGACTTTTTAGAAAACTTAGATCATTTAGATAAGGTTTTCAAGACTTGAAAAATAATAAATCATACCAGAAACACTTAGGCAATAATTTCCAACCTTGACCTTTGAATCCTTTGCAATGTCCCCGACATGGATGTCCCCTGTCTGTGCAGGATATTGCATCAGTGCATGACATACTTCTTCACTTTGTGATTAGACTTCGTAGCTTTTTATCCACAAAAGAACGTGTATAATCACAGTTTGTCATATCTTTGCAATCTTGTCAAAAACTTTAGTTTTACTGGGGATAAACCCTTAATGTACTGGGGATAAACCCTTAGCATCCTGGGGATAAACCCTTTGCATCCTGGGGATAAACCCTTGTTTTCGTGTGCTACAGGCGGGAGTGTATAAACTCCAAGACTTAGAAATGTGAAAACCTTTAAACCTTAGAGAGTATGAAAATACCCTTTCGCGAGAGAGGGTGATCAATCCTCATATACCTTAAGGATCCAGGATATAGCCAATGATAACGAAATTGTCAGCCACTTTTACATGAACTAGTCCCGCTATCTTGAACTATTCCTGGATAACTTGCGCTCCAGGCGGGGTGTTTAAACCCAATTCGAGAGAAAGGTGAATACCTTTAAACCTTTGAAGGGATAAGGATCCCTTAAACGTGAGAGAGGGGGCCAATCCTCTAATCTTTCGATTCATCCTGAGTGTATATCCTGGAGTTATATCCCGAAGCGTATTCTACAAAACAACCTTTAACTAAGGTGAGTGTTAGCTTGGCTAACACCCCTTCGATTCTTAAGTCAGTATTGGGTTTCAAAGAATAAATTAAATCAAACATATTTAAAAGAGATAGAATTCATACCATCCCGAGTTAGAAATTAAATTCTAAACTCACTTGAAATAAAGCTTAAGGTGTATAGCACTCCAGGATCTTGGCAACATATCCTCTTCCATATTCTTGAGTCGGTATGCTCCTTTCCCAGATTCTGACTCAATTTCACAGGGTCCTTCCCATTTTGGAGCTAATTTTCCATCGGCAGGGATGTTTGTATTCTGGAAAGCTTTCCTCAACACCCAATCTCCAACTTGAAATCTTCTAGTCCTTAAATTCTTGTTATATGATTTGGCTATCCTCTGCTGGTATGCCGCCATCCTTAGCTTTGCTGCATATCTTGTTTCATCAACAGTATCCAGTTCTTGACATAAGATTTCAGGATTTGATTCAGGATCCTGTAGTCTTGATCTAGCTATCGGTATCATCATTTCTGTCGGGATCACTTATTCTGCCCTAAATACCAAAGAAAATGGGGTTTGCCCAGTAGCATTCTTCACAGTTGTTCTATCAGCCCATAGGACAAATGGTAGTTCCTCTGCCCATTTTCCTTTTTTGGCACCTAACCTCTTCTTTAAGTTGTTGATGATTATCTTGTTCGAGGATTCTGCTTGTCCATTTGCTTGAGGATGCACTGGTGTTGACGTGATCATCTTAATTCCCCAACTTTTTCAAAAATCAGTAGTCCTTTTGCTGATAAATTGGGATCCATTATCACAAATTATCTCGGCCGGTATCCCGAATCTTGTCAGGATATTCCTCTTTATGAAGGATACCACTTCTTGATCTCGAACTTGGACAAAGGCTTCTGCTTCAACCCACTTGGAGAAATAATCCGTCATTGCCAACATGAAAACCTTTCCTCCTGGAGCCTTTGGAAGCTTTCCCATTATATCCATCCCCCATTTCATAAACGGCCAAGGGGATACAATAGGATATAATGGTTCTGCAGGCTGATGCAGGATGTTGTCGTGTCTTTGACATGCATCGCATTTCTGAGCATACACCGCGGCATCCTTTCTCATGGTCGGCCAGTAAAATCCTGTTCTCAACACCTCCGAGAACAGAGATCTGCCCCCAGTATGGTTACCACAGTCTCCTTCATGTATATCCTGAAGTACCTCTTTGGTTTCAGGATCTTCCAAGCACCTTAGGTACGGACCTGCAAGGGATTTCTTATACAAAATATTATTTATAATAGTAAAACGAGATACCTTCATCCTAAAAGCCTTAGAATTTGCATCTTTTGGGATATCTCCTTCTTGAAGATACTTCACAATTGGATTCATCCAGGATTCAGGATCCTTCTCAGGATATCCATCACCAGGATCCTGGATACATGCTACTTCTTTATCATGAGATTTGAAATGTTCCATTGCAGGATACAAGATGTGCACTATTGGTATCTGAGTTCCCTCCTGTATCCTGACAGTAGATCCTAAGTTTACTAGAGCGTCAGCTTCAGCATTCTTTTCTCTTGGTACCTGTTCAAGTGTAAAAATTTCGAAATATCCTGCTAATTTTTTTAACAATTTTAAGATATTCAGCTAACTTTTCACCTTTTACTGTATAAGATCCATTGAAATGGTTAGTAATCAACAGGGAATCAACATATACTTGTAAACATCTAATATTCATATTTCTAGCCAATTCTAATCCTGCTATCAGAGCTTCATACTCAGCTTCATTATTGGTAGCAGAAAATTCACATTTAATAGCCTGGGGTAGTATGTCCCCTGTGGCGATTTTAATAGTATACCCAATCCTACACCTCTCACATTAGATGCACCATCAGTATATAATGTCCAGGATTCTAAGGTTTCTCCTAGTTGTTGTACTTCTAGGTCTACTTCATTTTGAATATCACTACTGAAATCAGCCACAAAGTCTGCTAGAGCCTGAGACTTTATAGCATTTCTAGGTTCATATATTAGATCATATGCACTTAAGTTTACTGACCATTTAGCCATTCTACCTGACATCGCAGGTTTCCTAAGCACATTTTTAACAGGATAATTAGTTTTAACATGAATCCTATGTGTCTCAAAATAATGTCTAAGCTTAGTTGATGCCATAACTAGGGCCAATATCAATTTCTCTAAGTGTGAATATCTAGTTTCAGCATCTAATAAACTTTTACTAACATAATAGACAGGATACTGCTGACCTCCATGATCCTTTACCAAAACAACACTTACTGTATTCCCTGATACTGCAAGATACAGGGATAATGGTTCACCATCCTCGGGCTTCATCAAAACAGGTGCAGTTGAAAGATATTGCTTTAATTCCTGTAAGGCTGCTTCAAGCTTTTCTCCCCACTCGAACCTCTTATTCTTCTTCAGGATATCATAGAACTCTTTACATTTTTTTGAGGATCTTGATATAAATATGTTCAATGCCGCTACTCGTCCAGTTAATCTTTTCACATCTTTCATGTTGGATGGTGACTTGATATCAAGGATAGCTTTGATCTGTTTCGGGCTTGCTTCTATACCCCTTTTAGTCACCATGTATCCTAAAAACTTTCCTGCCCCCACTCCAAAATGGCACTTGGCAGGATTTAGTTTCATATTGTACTGGTCCAGGATATCAAATGCTCCTTTAATATCCTAGAGATGATCCTCAGCCTTCTTGGATTTGACTACCATATCATCAATGTACACCTCCATGGTGTCCCCCAGTTTGTCTTTAAACATCATGTTCACCAATCTCTGGTACGTTGCACCAGCATTTTTCAAACCAAAAGGCATAGCAGTATAACAGTAAATACCTGTTGGTGTCATGAAAGCAGTATCCTCCTGGTCTGAAGGTTCCATTTGGATCTGCTGAAATCCTGATGTCACACACCGATATTTCCACGTATTACCGGTGCGCCCGGTGGGGAGTATCGTGACGTAGTTGAGATCATCATAGTCAAACAACACAATATATAAATGCACAGCGGAAGCAAAAGATAAATATATTACAATCCGAACTTGCAAGATTCCCTATTGACGCCCTGAGCTCCCAGGCAATTACGCATAGTACCTGTTTTGGTCAAAAATCAAGCAATGATAATGCAACCAAACTTTCTGTTGTGAGGTATGATGCTTGAATTGATGAACAACAACAAGGATCACTCTGAATTGTAATGAACAAGTGACACGAAGATTTATACGAGGAAAAAGCCCTTGATCAATGAATGATCTCCGGCATAAAAAACCTCGGGTGATGGAAACTACCGATCACCAACTCAAATTAAACAAGAAATGTATTACAACTTCGGATGATAGCGAGCTAAGTACAAGGATCACTATAGTGTATTGTGTAAAAAAGTCTATAATCGCCAAGCAAATTAACGAGAGCTGGTGAGAGCAGTTGTGAGAGTGTGTGTATAGCCAAAAATAGCCAAGTCTTTTCTAATTAGCTCGCTACCCCGTTGTAATCGGACTAGTCGTTACGAACATGACATCACTGAGGTGACTATCCTGCAAAACCATCATTATAAATAGGAGTTACGGATAGAGATCATTACACATTTAAATTCAAGAGAAACTCCCATTAAATTCTCATCCGACGATCAAGCAGGTATCTCTTTTCCTTTTCTCCCTTTACGTTTTCTTTCTCTGTTCATCTTCTTCTCTATGGCTATGACCAAGATGATGCTAAGATCCTCACCGGCTAAGGATCACAAGAAGGATAGTCCTCTTAAGAGCCCGGGGATCATCAAAGATTTGGCGAATGAAAGGTGCTGTTTCACTGATCCACAAATAGATAGAATCCGCCATTGTTTTCCAGCAAACACCGATTTCAAGCCATTTGACCCCACCGTTCTAAGTGATTATGTTTCTGAAACTTGGGTAGCCTTCCTGGTCACACCGTTCATAATAGGATACACATATCCTTTCCCTGAATTCACCCAGTCTTTCTTCTCCCTCACCGGCATCTCCTACATTCAAGCTATGCCAATGATCTGGAGGGTCTTGTATACCCTCGAAAGGATCATTGAGCAAGAAGGAATTGCTCTGGGAATGTCGGAGTTGGCAGAGATGTATGATCTTACAACATTTGGATCCCATCGATATCTATTCAAGCGTAAACCCGGTGAAGAACATCCCATATTCAAAGCCACTAAGAATGATACTAATTGGAAACGGAGATTCTTCTTTGTCAGAAGGGATTCTCTTCCTGATGGAAAGGATCTGCCAAGGAAATGGAGCACCCATGGTAGGATAGAGGATCCTTAGAAGGATCACTGAGTAAGCTTGTTTCTGATGAGGATTACTAACATGCTTCTGTTTCTTTTGTACAGCTATCACTGTTTCACATATTATACCCTCACCTGCCACCAAGGAGAGACTTGCTGCTTTCAGAAAACTTGATCCTGCAACAAGGTCATTCAAAGCAAATACCCAGGATTCTCAAGAGGTATCCTCAGGTTCTGTCACGATGTCAAGTAAGTATCCTGTTCTTTTTATAATTAAATGTTTAAATGAATAGTTAAATAGAAATAGGATAAGGATACTTATCTGTTCCGGGTGTGTAGGTGTTGGGAAATCTTCAAAGTCTGCCTCCAAATTCAGTATCACTGATCTAGATACTGTCCGATCCTCCAAGAAAAAGTCTGCTGCTAGCCCTTCCATTGTTATCCCCAAGGCTACCACTTCAAAGGGAAGAGGTGGAAAGAAAAGAAAAACCTCTGAAGCTGATAACCTTCAAGGCTTGCCTCTGATCCGCCATCAATTCCTCGAGTACTTTAATGATGTAAGGATCACTGACTTAGCTTAGTTATCCTATCCACTTGAGGATCACCTGAATCTAATCTTTACATTGTCTTCTTTGTAGAAATTTGCTGAGATCGAGGACTACGTTGGGAATGTTGAGGAGCTTGAGGAGAAATACTCTGATCTCCAAAAGGTGGCGGTGCTCAAGGATCACAAGATTGCCTCCCTTGAAAAGGATCTCAATGATGCCAAAACTCAGACAACTGCAATCCTGATCAATGTTGATTATGAGAAGCACGAGATCACAGAGGATGCCAAGGTCTCCGCTGCCATTGCCATGTACAAGACCAAGCTACAGATGGCCCAAGAAGCTCAGGATCCTGCCTTTGATAGGAGCAACTGGGATGTGGAAGGCTGGAAGGCCAGGCTGGCTGAGTTGGAGGATGAGGATGAGGCTGATGAGGTTCTGGAAATCGAGGCTAGTGGCAGTGGCAAGGATCAGGTGAAGGATACTGGAGCTGGAGGGGATGATGATGCAGCGAAGGTGTAGGCTGCATGAATGGGCGATGAAGGACATTTCTAGACGTAGCCGGAGCCCATTTATTTAAGTTTGGTTATGGTTTTTGTTTTGATGATGTTTTTGTTGAACAATGATGGGTTGTACTTAAACAATAGTAATTAGGGCTAAGGATCATGGATCCTTTGAACAATAGGTAGGATTACAAATGGTGGAGGGATCCTCTGTTTGGGGAATGAAGCCATTGTGATCCTGCCGTCTTTTGATTCCTGCACTACCAAGACCCTTAGACAATGGACACCCTTTGCCAACCCATGTGGACGGGCCACGTTTTGCTGGTAGAAACTTGGGTCGGCAATTTTGACAACCTTAAAGGGTTTAATCTTTTGTGAATAAAATAACTTTAACTTTTTGACTATATCCCGTGTTGATATCCTTGTTAATATTTTACTTTCCAACTGTTGTGATGTTTATTTTGTTTAAACTTATCAAGTAGAGAAACAATTTAAGAAATATCCCCAAAAAATTTAGGATATGATCAAAGATCACATATCCCATAATCGATAAGTTCTGAAAAGTAATATAGTTTAAGGATCATAAGTTCAGTTGTCAAAGGATAAGGGTTATTCAAATAAATAATGAATAAAATCAAAATAGTTAAGGATCATACCTGAGAATCCAAGTTAGAATCCTATCCTTTAACACTTATAATCAGGATAACCCAAAAGACAAACCTTAGTAGAAGGTAAGGATCAAGGATCCTTGGTCATTTAACTTCAAAAACCTGAAATAGGATATAACTTGGGACTAAGCCAATATAAGATGAAAGTTAGTAACTGGGGACAAGCCCAACAATTCTGGGGACAAGCCCAACAATTCTGGGGACAAGCCCAATATACTGGGGACAAGCCTAAAGGATAACTGGGGACAAGCCCAAAGGATAACTGGGGACAAGCCCAAAGGATCGTATGTAAACTGGAGTATGGCCCTCACTGGCGACTATCCAAACTTAGTGACATGAAAATGCCAAAACCTTAGCTAACGTGAAAACCTTAGAAACCTTAGGAACGGATGTATGGTACGTCTACCTTTATACGTAGGATCTTGAATATAGCCAGCACAATGAAATTGTCAGCCCCTAAAGCGAGTACTGGTCCCATTGCCATGAACTATACCAGGATCATCGTGCGCTACTGGCGAAACTGGGGACAGGCCCAAACTGGGGACTAGCCCAAATAACTAGGGTCAAGCCCAAATAACTGGATACTTATGTGGATACTCAATCCTTAGTTAAGGATACCTGAACCTTCAAAACTCAGAATCAAGTGAAAGGAGGATAAAGGATGCATGATCCTTATCCCTATATAAGAGAATAAAAGAATGAAATAGTTTGAGATTAGAAGATTACCAAGATGAGGATCATCCGTTCTATAAGGATCCTTCAAGGATACTGGTCAGGTAAGGATCATGGATCCTTGTCACATAAAGTATTTCTTCAAATGGATAGCATTCCAAGCCCTTGGTAGCAAATCACCTTCCATTGTTAGCAATCGATATGCCCCCTTTCCTGCTTCAGCTTCAATCAAATAGGGGCCTTCCCACTTTGGTGCTAGCTTTCCATCAGCGGGATTGGTGGTATTCTGAAATGTTTTTCTTAACACCATATCACCAACTTGGAATTTCCTGATCCTGACATTTTTGTTGTAAGCTCCAGCCATCCTTTGTTGATAACTGGCCATCCTTATCCTTGCCAAGTCCCTGATTTCTTCTATAGTATCCAGGTCTTGAACCAAGTTTTCAGCATTTTCTTCAGGATCACGAATGCTTGTTCTTGCAGTTGGAACCACCATCTCTGTAGGGATCACTGATTCTGCCCCAAATACCAAAGAAAATGGAGTTTGGCCTGTAGCATTCTTGGGAGTTGTCCTATCAGCCCAAAGCACATAAGGTAGTTCTTCTGCCCATTTTCCTTTCTTGGATCCAAGCTTCTTCTTCAAATTGTTGATGATGATCTTGTTGGATGATTCTGCCTGACCATTAGCTTGTGGGTGGACTGGTGTTGATGTTATCATCTTAATCCCCCAACTGTCACAAAAGTTAGTGGTTCTATTCCCAATAAATTGGGATCCATTATCACAAATAATCTCAGAAGGGATACCAAATCTAGTAATGATGTTTCTTTTAATAAAGGATATAACTTCCTTTTCTCTGACTTGAGCAAAGGCTTCAGCCTCTATCCACTTAGAGAAGTAATCAGTCATAGCAAGCATGAATACTTTTCCACCAGGTGCCTTAGGAAGCTTTCCAACTATATCCATTCCCCATCTCATGAATGGCCAGGAAGAGGATACAGGATGCAAGAGCTCTGCTGGTTGGTGAAGGATGTTACTATGCCTCTGACAAGGATCACACTTCTTGGCATACTCCACAGCATCCTTCTTCATAGTGGGCCAATAGTATCCTGTCCTCAGGATCCTTGAGAATAATGCCCTGCCCCCAGTGTGGTTTCCACAATCTCCTTCATGGAAATCCTTTAGGACTTCTTGGATTTCAGGATCCTCAATGCATCTTAAATAAGGTCCTGCAAGAGATCGTTTATACAACATATTATTCAATATTGTAAATTGATTACCTTAATTTTGAAAGCCCTAGGGTTTTCTCCTGTAGGGATCTCTCCATGTTGTATGTATCTCATGATTGGGAGGATCCATGATCCTGAATGAGATTGAGTATCATCACTAGGAGTGACTGCAGAATCTTCTCCTATCTCCATAGCTACATGATCCTCGATAGCAGGGGTCAGGATATGGATAATAGAGATCTTGATATCATCAGGAATCTTCAAAGATGATCCTAGATTGGCTAATGCATCAGCTTCTGCATTCTCTTCCCTTGGTACCTGTGTCAAACTAAAGGATACAAAAGAGAGTGCCAATTCTTTGACTATCTCCAAATATTTGATTAGCTTTTCACCTTTAACAGCATAGGATCCATTAAAGTGATTAGTGATCAGTAAAGAATCTACATGTACCTCAAGATACCTGATCCTCATATGCTTTGCAATTTGCAAACCAGCTATCAAGGCTTCATACTCAGCCTCATTGTTGGTAGTTTGAAACTCACAAGCTATGGAGTGGGGTATTATGTCCCCCTGTGGCGATTTTAGTAGTATTCCAAGCCCTGTTCCCTTTGCATTAGAGGCTCCATCAGTGAAGAGTATCCAAGGATCCTTAGTTTCTTCAAGCTGTTGGACTTCTAACTCAGCTTCCTTTTGCAAGTCACTACTAAAATCTGCCACAAAGTCAGCTAAGGCTTGGGATTTGATGGCAGTCATTGGTTCATATCGTATATCGTATGCACTAAGCTTCACTGCCCACTTAGCCATCCTTCCTGACATTTCAGGTTTCCTGAGGACGTTCTTAATTGGAAAATTAGTCTTAACAATAATGGCATGAGTCTCGAAATAATGTCTTAATTTAGTAGATGCCATAATTAATGCAAGGATAAGTTTTTCAAAATGTGAATACCTAGATTCAGCATCAAGTAAGCTCTTACTTACATAATAAACATGATGTTGTGTACCTTGGTGATCCTTAACAAGGACCGCACTTACTGCTTTTGAGGATACCGCCAAGTATAAGGATAACACATCTCCTTTTTCTGGTTTCATCAAGGCTGGGGCTGAGGATAGGTAATCTTTAAGAGCTCTGAGGGCACCTTCATGCTTCTCAGTCCATTCAAATTTCTTGTTCTTCCTCAGGATATCATAGAATTCCTTACACTTTTCTGAGGATTTGGATATGAATCTGTTCAAGGCTGCGATCCTGCCCGTCAATCTTTGCACATCCTTAGCATTGGCAGGAGATTTGATATTCACAATAGCCTTAATTTGTTCTGGACTTGCTTCAATGCCCCTCTTTGTTACCATATATCCTAAGAATTTACCTGCCTTCACACCAAAATGACACTTAGAAGGATTAAGTTTCATATTATATTTATCAAGGATATTGAATGCTTCCTCCAAGTCTTTAAGGTGATCCTCAGCCTTCTTGGACTTAACCACCATGTCATCAATATAGACTTCCATAGTGTGTCCAATTTGTTCCTTGAACATCATATTGACTAGCCTTTGATAAGTAGCACCTGCATTCCTTAATCCAAATGGCATAGCTGTTTTGGTCAAAAAATCTGATGAGGATAATGCAACCAAACTCTCTGTTACGGGGTATGATGCTTGAAATGTAGAACAATGACAAGGATCACTTCAATGTAAATTGCACAAACAACACAAGGATTTATACGGGGAAAAAGCCCTTGATCAAGAGTTGATCTCCGGCACAAAAAACCCCGGGTGATGGAAACTACCGATCACCAAGCTCAAATAAATCAACAAATGTTTACAACTTCGGATAGTAACGAGCTAGGTACAAGGATCACTATGGTGAAGTGTGTAAAAATGAGTGAAAACTAATAAGTGTTCGTCGAGAGCTTCAAGAGTGCGATTATATGAGAGTGTGTGTAGCTGAAAAATGGCTAAGTGTTCTAATTCTAGCTCGTCACCCCTTTAAAAATAGAAGTTAACTACAATAACTAACTATCCGACTTTTGTGCCAAGCTCCCACGTTCTCCACAACGTCCATTTCCAGTCAAACGTGTGCGAAATACCCGTGGAATATTCCATAGTAACGTTGCCAAGACCAAGTCAAGCTTGTTACTCCTGCGAAGCAACACAAAACACAAACAATCGTCAGTATGAGGATCCTTAAAGTGATCCATGATCCTGAACCTGAAGCTCTTCTGAGGATCACCACCTGTCACAGAAGTAAGGATCATTAATTAGGATAACGAATAAGGATCACTAATTGTTAGAAAATCCTCCCCTAACAATTGCCCCCAAAATATAAGGAGTGATATGTAAAATGAGCGAGTTATGTTTTCTTGATCTTATCCGCAACTAACTATCGTAAATTTAGCCGTTATTGTTGAACTATCCGTTGCAATCGTGACGTCACAGAAGTGACAACCCTGCACGATCATGATTATAAATAGGAGATAGAGATAGGATCAAATGCATTTAAAATTTCAGAAAGACTCCCTTTATAACTGCATTCCGAAGATAAACAGGTATTCTCTCTTCATCTTCTTCCTTCTCTTGCTCTGTTTTTCTTTCTTTCTGTCATCTCTTCAAGAATGATGCTTCGGTCCTCCCCCGCCAAGGATCACCAGAAGGATAGTCCCTTGAAGAGTCAAAAGATCATCAAAGACTCCACAAATGAGAGGTGTTGCTTTAACGATGCTCAGATAGACAAGATTCGTCACTGCTTTCCGGCGAGTGCCTTTTTCAAACCCTTCGATCCTACTATTCTGAGCGACTATGTTTCAGAAACAAGGGTTGCCTTTCCAGTTACTCCATTCGCCATAGGGTACACCTATCCTTTCCCAGAATTTACACAATCCTTCTTTTCCCTTACCGGCATTTCTTATATCCAAGCTATGCCGATGATTTGGAGGGTTTTGTACACCCTGGAGAGGATCATCGAACAGGAAGGCATTGATTTAGGAATGTCAGAGCTGACACAAATGTATGATCTTACTACCTTTGGTTCTCATCGTTACTTGTTCAAACGAAAACCCGGCGGAGAACACCCCCTTCTTAAAGTCACCAAGAATGACACAAATTGGAAACGTCGCTTCTTCTTTGTCAGGAGGAATACCATTCCAAACGGAAAGGATCTACCAAGGACATTGTCCACCCATGGTAGGCCAGAGGATCCTGAGAAGGATCACCAGGTAGTCCTGTTTTTGTATAAGGATCACTAACCCCTTTTTGTCTTGTGTTATGTAGCTATTTCTGTCTCACACATCATCACAACACCTGCAACCAAGGATAGGCTTGCTGCTTTTTGGAAGCTTGATCCTGAAACAAGGACATTCAAGATAGACACCCAAGACTCACAAGAAGTATCCTCAGGTTCCATCACCATGTCAAGTAAGTATCCTGCCTTTTGCATAGTTTGAATATTAAAATAAATAAGTAAATTGAAATAGGATAAGGATACTTATCTTGCTTTGAATGTGTAGGTGCCGGAAAATCTGCCAAGCCTGTATCCCAGTTCAACACGGCTGACCTTGATGTTGTTCGATCCAGGAAGAAGAGGTCCACTACCAGTCCTAGCATCTCCATTCCCAAGGCACCCACTAAAGGAAAGGGTGGCAAGAAGAGGAAAACTTCTGACACTGAGGACCTTCAAGGCCTACCACTGATCCGCCACCAGTTCCTTGAATACTTCAATGATGTAAGGATCACCAATTCTGCCTAGGTATCCTACTCGTATGAGGATCACCTGATCTTGAACTGCTTTATCCTTTTCTTTGCAGAAATTTGCTGAGATTGAAGATTATGTGGGGAACGTCGAGGAGCAGGACAAGAAGATTGCTGACCTCCAACAGGTTGCAGTGCTTAAGGACCTTGCAATTGCTGATCTTCAGAAGGAACTCCAAGATGCCAAGACTAAGACGGCTAAACTTCTGATTGACCTTGACTATGAGAAGCATGACCTCATAGAAGGTACAAAGGTCTCTGCTGCCATCACAATGTATCAGACAAAACTGAAGATGGCCCAGGAAGCTCAAGATCCTAACTTTGACAAAAGCAGCTGGGATGTTGAGGGCTGGAAAGCAAGGTTGGCCGATCTTGAGGATGATGAGGAGACTGAGGAAGTTTTGGCGATCGAGGCTGGAGGTAGTGGGAAGGATCTGATGAAGGATACCGCTGCTGGAGGGGAAGAGGATGCAGCAAAGGTGTAGGCTGCACAATTGGGCGATGATGGACATTCCTAGACGCAGCCGGAGCCCAATTTTTAAATTTGGTAGTAGTTTTTTGTGGTTGTGATGTTGAACAATTTAATGGTTTGTACTGAACAATAGTTTTTAGGATTAAGGATCATGTATGATCCTTTGGACAATAGGCAGGATTGCAGTTGGTGGAGGGATCCTCGGTTTGGGGGATGAAGCCATTGTGATCCTGCCGCCTTTATATTCCTGCACTATCTTTGAACTTATTATCATGGACACCCTTTACCTACCCCAGCGGACGGGCCACGTTTTGCTGGTAGATGCTCGGGGTAGGTAATTTTGACAACCTTTTAAGGGTTAGTCTTTTGTTAATAAAATCTTAACCTTTTGTCGCTTATCTTGTGTTGTTATCCTTTTGTTTCTTTAATTCTCCTTTGTTTTGATGCACACTTATTGAATAAACAATTTTGAATAAGTAATATTGAAAACATTTAGGACATGATCCATGATCAAATATCCTATAGTTAAAGAATTCCAAAAAGCAATATGTTTTAAGGATCACGAGTCTAGTTGTCAAATTTTAAGGGTTATTCAAATAAATAATGAATAGAATTAAAAATAGTTAAGGATCATACCTGAGGGTCCAAGTTAGGATCCTAACCATAATAAGGATAACTATAAGATAAACCTTAGAGAGAAGTAAGGATCGAGGATCCTTAGTTTCTTATCTTCAAGGACCTGAAATAGATCATAACTTGGAACTAAGCCAATATAAGATAAGAGTTAGCAACTGGGGACAAGCCCAAGGATAACTGGGGACAAGCCCAAGGATCGTATGTAAACTGGAGTATGGCCCTAACTGGCGACTATCCAAACTTAGTGACATGAAAATGCCAAAACCTTAGCTAACGTGAAAACGTTAGAAACCTTAGCTAACGTGAAAACGTTAGAAACCTTAGGAACGGATGTATGGTACATCTACCATTATACGTAGGATCCTAGGCATAGCCAGTACAATGGAATTATCAGCCCCTAAAATGAGTACTGGTCCCACTGCCTTGAACTATACCAGGATCATCATGCGCTACAAGCAGAACTGGGGTCAAGCCCAAATAACTGGGGTTAAACCCAAGGAACGGATTGCTTCTGCAGATAACCAATGTTATGCTAAGGATACCTGAACTTTCAAAACTTAAACTCACGTGAGAGATGGATAAAGGACACATGATCCTTATCCTTATATGAGAAAATAAAGAAATGAAATAGTTCAAGATTAGGATGTTACCTAAGTAAGGATCACTGATTCCTTAAGGATCCTTTAAGGATACCTCTAATGTGAGGATCATCTGTGCCATGAGGATCCCGCTCACATGAAATATTTCTTCAAGTGGACAGCATTCCAAGCTCTTGGTAGCAAATCACCTTCCATGGTTAGCAATCTATATGCCCCCTTTCCTGCTTCAGCTTCAATCAAATAAGGGCCTTCCCATTTTGGAGCCAATTTTCCATCAGCAGGATTGGTGGTATTCTGAAATGCTTTCCTTAATACCATATCTCCAACTTGAAACTTCCTGATCCTGACATTTTTGTTGTAGGCACCAGCCATTCTTTGTTGATAACTGGCCATCCTTATCCTAGCGAGATCCCTGATTTCTTCAATAGTATCCAGGTCTTGAGCTAAGTTCTCATCATTCTCCTCAGGATCACGAGTACTTGTTCTAGCAGTTGGAACCACCATTTCTGTTGGGATCACCGATTCTGCCCCAAATACCAAAGAGAATGGCGTTTGACCAGTAGCATTCTTAGGGGTTGTCCTATCAGCCCAAAGCACATAAGGTAGTTCTTCTGCCCATTTCCCTTTCTTGGATCCAAGCTTCTTCTTCAAATTGTTGATGATGATCTTGTTGGATGATTCTGCTTGACCATTAGCTTGTGGGTGGACTGGTGTTGATGTTATCATCTTAATCCCCCAGCTGTCACAAAAGTTAGTGGTTCTGCCCCCAATAAATTGGGAACCATTTTCACATATAATTTCAGAAGGAATTCCAAATCTAGTTATAATATTTCTTTTAATGAAGGATATAACTTCCTTTTCTCTGACTTGGGCAAAAGCTTCAGCCTCTATCCACTTGGAGAAGTAATCAGTCATAGCAAGCATGAACACTTTTCCACCAGGTGCCTTAGGGAGCTTACCGACTATATCCATACCCCATCTCATAAATGGCTAAGAGGAGGATATAGGATGTAGTAATTCAGCTGGTTGATGAAGGATATTGCTGTGTCTCTGACAAGGATCACATCTCTTAGCATACTCCACAGCATCTCTCTTCATGGTTGGCCAGTAGTATCCTGTACTCAGGATCCTTGAGAATAATGCCCTACCCCCAGTGTGGTTTCCACAATCTCCTTCATGGAAGTCTTTTAAAACTTCTTGGATTTCAGGATCCTCAATGCATCTCAAGTATGGTCCTGCAAGAGATCGTCTATACAACATATTATTTAAAATTGTGAATTGAGATACCTTAGATTTGAAAGCCCTAGGGTTTTCTCCTGTAGGAATCTCTCCATGTTGTAAGTATCTCATAATTGGTGAGATCCATGATCCTGATCCTGAATGGGATTGAGTATCCTCACTAGGGATAATTGCAGAATCATTTCCTATCTCCATAGCCACATGATCCTCGATAGCCGGGGTCAGGATATGGATAATAGGGATCTTGATATCCTCCGGGATCTTCAAGGATGATCCTAAGTTAGCCAATGCATCAGCTTCCGTATTTTCTTCCCTTGGTACCTGCGTCAAACTAAAGGAAACAAAAGAGAGTGCCAAATTTTTGACTATCTCTAAATATTTGGTTAGCTTTTCACCTTTAACAGCATAGGATCCATTAAAGTGGTTTGTAATTAACATTGAATCTACATGTACCTCAAGATACCTGATCCCCATATGCTTTGCAATTTGCAAACCAGCAATTAAGGCTTCATATTCAGCCTCATTGTTAGTGGTTTGGAACTCACAAGCTATAGAGTGGGGTATTATGTCCCCCTGTGGCGATTTTAGTAGTATTCCAAGCCCTGTGCCTTTGACATTTGAGGATCCATCAGTATAGAGTATCCAAGGATCCTTAGTCTCCTCTAGCTGCTGGACTTCTAACTCTGCTTCTTTTTGTAAATCACTACTGAAATCAGCCACAAAGTCAGCTAATGCTTGGGATTTGATGGCTGTCCTAGGCTCATATCTTATATCATATGCACTTAGCTTCACTGCCTACTTAGCCATCCTTCCTGACATCTCTGGTTTCCTGAGGACATTCTTAATTGGGAAATTAGTTTTAACAACAACAACATGAGTTTCAAAATAATGTCTCAACTTAGTGGATGCCATAATTAATGCAAGAATAAGCTTTTCAAGGTGTGAATACCTGGATTCGGCATCAAGTAAACTTTTACTTACATAATAGACAGGATGTTGTGTACCTTCATGATCCTTAACAAGGACCGCACTTACTGCTTTTGAGGATACTGCAAGATATAAGGATAGCACATCGCCTTTTTCTGGTTTCATCAAGGCCGGGGCTGAGGATAAGTAATCTTTGAGGGCTCTTAAAGCATTTTCGTGCTTCTCAGTCCACTCAAATTTCTTGTTCTTCCTTAGGATATCATAGAATTCTTTGCACTTCTCTGAGGATTTGGATATAAATCTGTTCAAAGCTGCTATCCTGCCTGTTAGCCTTTGTACATCCTTAGCGTTGGCCGGAGATTTGATGTTCACTATAGCTTTGATTTGTTCCGGGCTAGCTTCAATGCCTCTCTTTGTCACCATATATCCTAAGAATTTACCTGCTTTAACACCAAAGTGACATTTTGAAGGATTAAGTTTCATGTTATATTTGTCAAGGATATCGAATGCTTCCTCCAAGTTCCTTAGGTGATCCTCAGCTTTTATGGATTTTACCACCATATCATCTATGTAGACCTCCATAGTTTGTCCAATCTGATCTTTGAACATCATATTCACTAGCCTTTGATAAGTTGCACCTGCATTTCTTAGTTCGAACGGCATAGCAATATAGCAGTATATACCAGTTGGAGTCATGAAGGCTGTATCCTCTTGATCGGATGGTTCCATTTGGATTTGTTGAAATCCAGATGAAGCATCCATAAAAGTTAACAGTTCATGACCCGCAGTTGCATCCACCATGGAGTCAATGTGGGGTAATGGGAAAGGATCCTTGGGACATGCCTTATTTAAATCTGTAAAATCGACACATACCCTCCACTTTCCGTTTTTCTTTTGAACAACAACCACATTGGCCAACCATCTTGGATACTTGACCTCTCTAATCATACCTGCCCGGAGCAATTTCTCTACCTCTTCCTGGATAATGGCATTTCTTTCCGGTGCAAACTTTCTTCTCCTTTGATGGATCGGTTTGAAGGACCTATCAATGCCAAGTTTGTGAGTGATTACATCTTTAGATATGCCTGTCATGTCTTCATGTTTCCATGCAAAGGTAGTCTTTCTCCTTTTGAGGAAGGATACGAGGTCTTCTTTCATACCGCCATGGATCCCTGATCCGATATAGATTTTGGATTCAGGATCATCAGGATCCATGAGGACTTCTACCACATCCTGCTCTCTTGCCTCCAAGACATCCCTTGGAGGATACTTTGATTGCTATTGCTCCCTTGACTTCGAGGCTGGTTTCATCGATGAAGTATAGCAATTCTTAGCCTCCTGCTGATCACTATCAATCTTCACTATTCCCCAAGGACTAGGGAGCTTCACACATTGATGGTAGGTAGATGGGACTGCCTTCATATCGTGTATCCAGGGCCTGCCAAGGATAACATTACAACAAGATAAACAGTCAATAACACAAAATTTTTGATAAGAGTGTAGGCCTTCGATGTATATTGGGAGTTTAATGTCCCCCAGGGTATTCTTAGTTTCGCCACTAAATCCCACGAGCACGGAGGATCTTGGTATGATATCTGTTTCAGGGATACCCATCTTCTTTAGAACATCAAGCTGGATAATGTTCACTGAACTTCCTCCATCTATAAGGATCCTGCGGACAAAATGGTTAGAAATGAAAAGAGTAATAACTAAACCATCGTGATGAGGATCCTGGATATCAACACGATCATCCTCATCAAAGGTTATGACTTTTCCTTCGGAGACACTTGATGTTCGAACGGGTCTTTCTCCATTATCCATTTTAGTTTCCTTTGCATGCCTTTTAGTTGCTGAGAAGGATGTGCCACAAATGTCTGATCCTCCAGAAATAAAGTTTATTACTTGTGCATCTGCTGGAGGGGCTGGAGCCTTCTCAGGGATCCTTTCAGGATCCTGAGTCCTTGACTTTTTTCTTCCCAACAATTCTTTTAGATGCCCCTTGCTCAACAAGTATCCAATTTCCTTTCTTAGTGCAATGCATTCTTCTGTGAGATGCCCAAAATCTTCATGGTATGCACACCACTTTGATTTATCCTTAGTTGCAGCTGGCCTATCATTTTTTCTGGGCCATCTAGCTTTATCACCTAGATTCTGCATCGCAAGGATTAGTTCATTGTTATCAACAGAAAAACAATATTCAGAAATTGGAGGATAATCCTCATCATCCTCTTCTTGATCAACAGAATGCACGTTCTGGTTATCAGATCTGTTGTAGGATCTGAACTTGTTGTTCCTGAATGAGGATCCTTGCTTATCTTGCTTTGAGGATCCTGCTAACCTCTCCTGGATCCTCTTGTCATCCTCTAGCCGAATGAACCTAAGTGCTCGGGTTCTTACCTCATCTAAGTTCCTGCATGGTGTCATAACAAGATCATCATAGAACGACGAATCCCTAAGCAATCCCATTTTAAAGGCCTCAACAGCCGTGGCTATATCCAAGTTGGGAATGTCTAAGGATTCTTTACTAAATTTGGTAATGTAATCCCTTAATGATTCATTATGACCCTGGGTTATCCTATATAGATCACTAGTTAATCGTTCAAATTTTCTACTACAAGAAAACTGATTATTAAACAGGTTAACCAGATTAGCAAATGAGGTAATAGAGTAGGGGGAAGACTTAGCAGCCATTTGAGAGCTGATCCAGTAAGAGTGGATCTGAATCCCTTGCACATGCATGCTTCCTTTAACCTTTCTGGGATTGGATTGATCTCCATCCTCTCCCTGTATTGTGCTATGTGTTCTTCAGGATCCGTCGAACCATCATACAGCTTCATTGTTGGCACATGGAACCTCTTGGGTATCTCAGCATCACAGATTGGTGGTGCAAAACGAGATATCTTGTGGCTCCCATCTGCAATCTCTGGGATAGGTTTGACCACTCCTGGAACACTTGATATCATATCCTTTAGCTTTTGCAATTCTCTGGCCATGGCATGATTGATACCTGGATCCTGCATAAGACCATGGTTAGTAGTATAAGAATTATTAAAAGTGTTACCTCCCATTGGATTCAAATTAGGAAGAATGGATGTTAATCCATATTGTTGGGACTCTGGAATGATCGAGGGACCAGTAGAAGCATTGGTCTGCATTGGAATAAAATCTCCCTGATGGACATCTGAACTTCCTGTTTGCAAACTCCTCAAGGATCCTGGCATCTGGAAGGATCCCTGAAACTGGGACGATCCTGGGATGAAGAAGGATCCTTGAACCTGGGATGATCCTGGAACAAAGGAGGATCCTTGAACCTGGGATGATCCTGGAACAAAGGAGGATCCTTGAACCTGGGATGATCCTGGAACAAAGGAGGATCCTTGAACCTGGGATGATCCTGGAACAAAGGAGGATCCTTGAACCTGGGATGATCCTGGAACAAAGGAGGATCCTTGAATCTGGGATGATCCTGGAACAAAGGAAGATCCTTGAACCTGGGATGATCCTGGAACAAAGGAAGATCCTTGAATCTGCTGCGCTCCTGAATATCCTCCTGAATTCGTGAGGGATCCCATATGCTGAGGATTGGATCCCGCTGGCTGGAAATAGGAACCTGATGCCTGGGTTACTGTTGTTGTTCCATAGTGCACTCCTTTCGGTCCACCCACATATTGAACATCTGGAACCACTGATGGCTGAGAAGTAATCACCGGAGTATCAAAATTCAAAGATCTGGGCATCAATGGGGAATGATCCTCTGCCGTTTTCTTTTGTTTCTTGAGATCTCCGATTTCTTTGAGAATCCTTTCATTGGTCTTATCCTGTTGCTGTATATGATCCTTCATCTGCAAAATCAAAGTAAGCATGTCACTAGTAGTGGGAGTGTAAGAAGCAGAAGAAGTTGGAGGTTTTGAGAAAATGGGAGTTGGTTTCTTCGCAGCATTCTCAGCATTCTTCTGGGATCCAGAAGGTGGTGGAGGCAAAGGGGGAACGCCTTGTGAAGAATTGAATGAGGGCATCAAATTTGAAGCATTATTCGCTGAGGAAGCCATCTGCTTGGCTGTAGTGAACTGAAATGAGCACAGAAATACGAATTTTTCTAAGAGTGAAGCACCAATTGCCCCACGGTGGGCGCCAAACTGTTTTGGTCAAAAAATCTGATGAGGATAATGCAACCAAACTCTCTGTTACGGGGTATGATGCTTGAAATGTAGAACAATGACAAGGATCACTTCAATGTAAATTGCACAAACAACACAAGGATTTATACGGGGAAAAAGCCCTTGATCAAGAGTTGATCTCCGGCACAAAAAACCCCGGGTGATGGAAACTACCGATCACCAAGCTCAAATAAATCAACAAATGTTTACAACTTCGGATAGTAACGAGCTAGGTACAAGGATCACTATGGTGAAGTGTGTAAAAATGAGTGAAAACTAATAAGTGTTCGTCGAGAGCTTCAAGAGTGCGATTATATGAGAGTGTGTGTAGCTGAAAAATGGCTAAGTGTTCTAATTCTAGCTCGTCACCCCTTTAAAAATAGAAGTTAACTACAATAACTAACTATCCGACTTTTGTGCCAAGCTCCCACGTTCTCCACAACGTCCATTTCCAGTCAAACGTGTGCGAAATACCCGTGGAATATTCCATAGTAACGTTGCCAAGACCAAGTCAAGCTTGTTACTCCTGCGAAGCAACACAAAACACAAACAATCGTCAGTATGAGGATCCTTAAAGTGATCCATGATCCTGATCCTGAAGCTCTTCTGAGGATCACCACCTGTCACAGAAGTAAGGATCATTAATTAGGATAACGAATAAGGATCACTAATTGTTAGAAAATCCTCCCCTAACAGTAGCAATATAACAGTATATACCAGTTGGGGTCATAAAGGCTGTATCCTCTTGATCAGATGGTTCCATCTGAATTTGTTGAAATCCAGATGAAGCATCCATAAAAGTCAACAACTCATGACCCGCGGTAGCATCCACCATGGAGTCAATGTGGGGTAATGGGAAAGGATGCTTGGGACATGCCTTGTTTAAATCTGTAAAATCGACACATACCCTCCACTTTCCATTTTTCTTTTGAACAACAACCACATTGGCTAACCATCTTGGATACTTAACCTCTCTTATCATACCTGCCCGAAGTAGCTTATCTACCTCTTCCTGGATAATAGCATTTCTTTCAGGTGCAAACTTCCTCCTCTTTTGATGAATTGGCTTGAATGACCTGTCAATGCCAAGTTTATGAGTAATTATATCTTTAGATATACCTGTCATATCCTCATGTTTCCAGGCAAAGGTGGTTTTCCTTCTTTTGAGGAAGGATACTAGCTCCTGTTCAATATCGCTCAGGATCCCTGATCCTATGAAGATCTTGGATTCAGGATCCATGAGGATTTCTTTCAAATCCTGTTCTCTTGCCTCCAAGACATCTCTTGAAGGATACTTTAATTGCTATTGCTCCCTTGGTCTTGAGGCTGGCTTCATTGATGAGGTATAGCAATTTTTAGCCTCCTGTTGATCACTCTTAATTTTCACCACTCCCCAAGGACTTGGAAGCTTTACACATTGATGATAGGTGGATGGGACTGCCTTCATGTCATGTATCCATGGCCTGCCAAGGATAACATTACAACATGATAAGCAATCTATAACACAAAACTTTTGATAAGAATGCAATCCTTCAATATAGATTGGGAGTTTGATGTCCCCCAATGTATTCTTAGTTTCTCCACTGAATCCCACAAGTACTGAGGATCTTAGGATAATATCAGACTCTGGGATATTCATCTTCTTGAGAACATCAAGCTGAATGATGTTCACAGAGCTTCCTCCATCTATAAGGATACTGCGAACAAAGTGGTTAGAAATAAATAATGTAATTACAAGACCAATATGATGAGGATCCTGGACGTCAACACGATCATCCTCATCAAAGGTTATGACTTTATCATGGGTGACAACGGAGGTCCGGACGGGTCTGTCTCCATTATCCATCTTGGTTTCCTTAGCATGTCTTTTTGCTGCTGAAAAGGAGGTACCACAGATATCTGATCCACCGGATATGAAATTTATGACTTGTGCATCTGCTGGAGGAGCAGGAGCCCTTTCTGGGATCCTTTCAGGATCCTGGATCCTTGATTTCTTCTATCCCAAGAGTTCCTTCAAATGCCCCTTGCTCAACAAGTAACCAATTTCCTTTCTCAGTGCAATACACTCTTCAGTGAGATGCCCAAAATCCTCATGATATGCACACCACTTGGACTTATCCTTTGTAGCAGCTGGTTTATCACTCTTCCTTGGCCACCTAGCTTTCTCACCTAGATTTTGCATTGCAAGGATTAGTTCATTGTTATCAACAGAAAAACAGTATTCAGAAATAGGAGGATAATCCTCATCATCCTCTTCTTGTTCCACTGCATGCACATTCTGGTTATCAGATCTGTTGTAGGACTTGGAATTGTTGTTCCTGAAGTAGGATCCTTGTTTATCCTGTTTTGAGGATCCCGTCAGTCTATCCTGGATCATTTTGTCATCCTCTAGGCGGATGAACCTAAGGGCCCTGGTTCTTACTTCATCAAGATTCCTGCAAGGTGTCATAACAAGATCATCATAGAATAATGAATCCCTAAGCAATCCCATTTTAAAGGCTTCTACAGCCGTAGCAATATCCATATTAGGAATATCTAAGGATTCTTTACTAAACTTAGTGATATAATCTCTAAGTGATTCATTTTGGCCTTGTGTTACCCTATATAGATCACTAGTTAATCGTTTAAACTTTCTACTACAAGAGAATTGACTATTGAACAAATTAACTAGGTTAGCAAATGAAGTAATAGAGTAAGGGGGAAGACTTAGCAGCCATTTAAGAGCAGATCCTGTGAGTGTGGATCCAAATCCCTTGCATAGACATGCTTCTTTTAACCTTTCAGGAATTGGATTGATCTCCATCCTCTCCCTGTACTGAGCTACATGTTCCTCTGGATCCGTTGAACCATCATACAGCTTCATAGATGGTATCTGGAATCTTTTAGGTATCTCAGCATCACACAAGGGTGGTGCACAACGAGATATCCTATGGCTACCATCTGCAATTTCAGGAATGGGTTTAACCACTCCTGGTACACTGGATATCATATCCTTAAGCTTCTGTAGCTCTCTAGCCATAGCCTGATTAATACCTGTATCCTGCATTAAGCCATGGTTAGTGTTATATGAATTATTAAAAATGTTACCTCCCACAGGATTCGTGTTTGGAATTGCGGATGTGAATCCATATTATCGAGACTCTGGTATGATTGAAGGACCAGAGGGAGCAATGGTCTGCATTGGTATGAAGTCTCCTTGATGAACGTCCGAGCTCCGAGGCTGGATACTTCTCAAGAATCATTAATCCTGAAGGACGTTCGATCCTTGAAGTTGAGATGATCTTTGAACCTGAAAGGATCCTGGGATCAGAGAGGATCCTGGGACCAGGGAGGATCCTTGGACCTGGGAAGATCCTTGGACCTGGGAGGATCCTTGGACCTGGGAGGATCCTTGGACCTGGGAGGATCCTTGGACCTGGGAGGATCCCTGGACCTGGGAGGATCCTTGGACCTGGGAGGATCCCTGTACTGCATGCATTCCTGAATATCCTCCTGACGTGAAGTATCCCTGATGCTGAGAAGAGGATCCTTGAGGCTGGAAGTGAGAACCAAATACCTGACTCATAGTTGATGTTCCATAACGCCTTCCTAGTAATTCACCCAAGTATTGCACGTCCGGAACCGCTGAGTGTTGGGAAGTTATGACTGGAGTGTCAAAGTTTAGCGATCTTGGCATCAGAGGGGAGTGATCCTCCACTGATTTCTTCTGTTTTTTGATCTCATCGATCTCCCGGAGGATCCTTTCGTCGGTTTTGTCCTGCTCTTGTGCATGATTCCTCATCTGCAAAATCAGAGCATAAAGATCATTAGTAGTAGGATTAGTTGAAACAGAAGAAGTTGGTGGTTTTTGCAAAATGGGGGTTTGTTTCTTCGCAGCATTCTCAGCATTCTTCTGGGATCCAGAAGGTGGTGGAGGCAAGGGAGGAACGCCTTGTGAAGAACTGAATGAGGGCATCAAACTTGAAGTATTCTTCGTTGAGGAAGCCATCTGCTTGGTTGTAACGAACCGAAATGAGCACGAAAATACGAATCTTTCTAGGAATGAAGCACCAATTGCCCCATGGTGGGCGCCAAACTGTTTTGGTAAAAAAATCAAGCAATGATAATGCAACCAAACTTTCTGTTGTGAGGTATGATGCTTGAATTGATGAATAACAATAAGGATCACTCTGAATTGTAATGAACAAGTGACACGAAGATTTATACGAGGAAAAAGCCCTTGATCAATGAATGATCTCCGGCATAAAAAACCTCGGGTGATGGAAACTACCGATCACCAACTCAAATTAAACAAGAAATGTATTACAATTTTGGATGATAGCGAGCTAAGTACAAGGATCACTATAGTATATTGTGTAAAAAAGTCTGTAATCGCCAAGCAAATTAACAAGAGCTGGTGAGAGCAGTTGTGAGAGTGTGTGTATAGCCAAAAATAGCCAAGTCTTTTCTAATTAGCTCGCTACCCCTTTAAAAATGGAAAATATCTACACTAACTAACATTCCGCAAATGGTGCAAGTCCTCCACGACTCCACAACGTCCACTTTTAGCCAAGCACGTGCGGAATAAAGATAGAATATGCTCCAGGAATATCGCCAAGACCAAGTCCAAGTTGATACTCCTGCAAAACAATTTCGAATTCAAAGTAGACAACCATTAGTACGAGGATTCTTATGATGATCCATGATCCTGATCCTGAAATACTTCTGAGGATCACCAATTCAAACAGAAGTAAGGATCACTAAGCCCAACAGCGATTGAGGATCACTGATCATTTAGAAATCCACCATAACAGTACCTGCCACTTAACCTTTTGGAAAATACGTCAGTTTACACTGGTAAATACAATTAACCGACTCATTTTAAAAAGAGTTTAAAAATTGATTTGAATGCACCAGGCACAAAATATCTTTTATAACTTGGGACAATTTTATTAATAAAAATCTTGTATCCGATTTACATGGTTGTCCAACATTTAGGGCCGGTGATTATACAATACAAGCCGGTCAAGATTAATCGACACACCATAAATATAACTCACAAGAAGACATCCTTACGAGTGAGTATATCTTTTACATACACAACAGGAGGTGTTATGCCTACACCTTGTGCTTAAGTTATGGCCATTCACTTTTTAAATGAGCCAAGGATATCCAGGACACGGTCATTAACCCCCAATGTTATTTGTTATCAATCAATACAGAATAAAACAGGATTATGCAATTTAATCATCTCTGATTAAAATGTTTGTACACCCGACCAAGCGGTATTTTTATAATACCGTATCCCAAGCCCGTATAAGGGAAAATAAGTTAAAAGTATTTACCTGAGCTAGCAATGCAATTTATACTCAGCCGTATATTCTAATCAGCAAGCACAAGTACTTCTACTGGGGCTCTCAATCTGGAACGAAGGTTTTATTAACCTATTAGATTCCTAACGGGTCTTATTTAAGTCGTAACTTAGACCGGTTAGTTTTAAGGAAAGGTTTACGGTTCAAAACGCATGATTAAGCGAAGACCGGAATAGAATGCGATTTAGACACGACAAGTTTGGAGACTTGTATAATATGGGTAAACTGAACACGTTCTAGACTTCGAGATAAAACGGTAAGGTTTGACCCGTTTCGGCTAATTTATGCAAACTAGTTACATAAACCGAACCGAACGTGCAAGAGGCGTAACGGTTAACCATATGGGTCATATACAGGCTTCCTAAGTTAATATGCCTTAAATATGTTGTGATATCAGTATGATACCTTCCATTATGCCCAAAACGAGTTCAATCTCAATATAAGCCCCGTAGGGGTACTTTGGTCATTTTAAAGATTATAAAAGAGGCTAAATATGATTATGAGGTTTGGGTCCGAATACATCAGTAAAATAACTTAATTTAATTAGGTCATATCAGTTGGTAATAGGTCTTATATGCCAAAATGGTTTCAAACCCAAACTATGCGTTTAATACGCTTAAAAAGCCATTTTAAGCGATTTCCGGGTTATACAGGAAATCTGAGTTTTCTGATCAGGTTATAAAGTTCAAAATACTTTATTTATTATATAAAATCAGTAGCAATTGGATTGGTGTCAAAATACTATGTAAAACTCATTTTATACACAAAAGGGTATAATCGGTATTTACCGAATTAAGGCGATAGCCTTAGGTTATGATCAGTTTAAAAATAATTAAAAATCTTTAAAAATCTCAAAATATTATATTACATCAGTGGGTAAAAGGTTTGGTGTCAAAAATTGGGTTTAGATAGGCTTTATGCTAATTGCGCCGTTTAATTACTAAAAGACCTTATAATTACGCTAATGAGCATAACTCCTAATCTAGACCTCCAACTGATGTGAAAATTTAGGGACAACTTTATAAATCAGTAATAAGGATTATTGTCCTTTCACATTTCCAAAATTCTCATTTTATGGTCAAAAGGGCATATTGGTCAACATAAGGCAATTAACGGAAACGCGTAAACGAATGGGGCAATCAACGAACCAAGCACAGAGGGTTATACCAACATGTAACCTGGTCCTAAGGAAGCCCTAAGGCATTTCTAAACCTATCTAATTCGGGTCAGAACTGAAGTCAAAGCAAAAGTCAAAGTTTTACAACTTTCGGTCCCGAACCGGGTCTAAACAGAAAATTGTCGGATCAATCAAGCTTAGATCAGTTCTTATACTTATTACCAAGTTATATGAGTGATAAAATAGGTTACAGGCCTTCTACAATGCTAATTACATGTTAATTTGCAAATTAAGCTTTTGTTGACTTTTTCTAAACAACTTTGACCCGACATTTGATCTAGTTAGAGTGGGAATCTGAGGGTGCCCTTTTAAGGGTTTATTGCCCACATAATTACCAACTTATAACTACCTTCAATTTGACTAATCACTGGACCATTAGTGATTAATCGATAAGTCAAACCTTAATTATGACGCTTTGACTTTTAAGCTAATAACTAGGTAAAACTCAATTAAGGAAGATCAAGGATGCTTACCAAGGTCTAATGCACGACCAGGAATGCTTAGAGAATGGCCTTGAGCACCAGAGATGATCAGATGTTGAGTTGGGAATGAATGATCAAAATGTGCAAACATTTGGGGCTTTATATAGTGTTCTTGATTGCATAAGATCATGCCAAACAAGCCTACATAGGATCCCTGATCATTAACAAGTGTCCCTAGTGCCTAAGAACAAGTTTAGGCAGCTCTTGGAAGTGTTAAAGGGCATTAAATGTCGCTTACATGGGCTGAACAGGCAACAGACGGTTTTCTGCATCTGGGCAAGGCTTACAGACCGTAAGTTCCAGGTCTTACGGTCCGTAAGGACCTGGTCAGCAATCAGAACTTTCACTTTTTTGACAGATTTAGCCCCTGCACTTCCAATTGCCATTTCTGACACATCCAAGGCCCGTTAAACCATTTTTAAGGCTCTACAATGATGCCTAAGTATGGGGAACATGAAACATGCTTAAAAATATGCCGGATGTCGGTTCGTTTGGTCGTACGGTCACGTTGTTCGGTTAATTACGACGAAACACGGACGGACACGAAAAACGAACCAAATGACGCGACGAATGGAATTTTATCAAGCCAAACACTAAAATAAAATATTTTAGTGCTTACATAAATTTTTGGGTGTCCGGGGATATTCAGAATGTAAGATATGCGCGTAAACGCAAACTTGTGCGCTTTTTGACACTTTTAGTCCCTGCATGACTTAAAAGTTTATTTTTGCGCACAAAACACCTCTAAGCCTATATCTAAGCTATATTAAGGATAAATAGGGTATGTTTATCTCATGGTCATATTCCGGAAGGTCCGATAACATAGGAATCGGTATACTTTAGCAGTTTGAAGCTTTAGGTCCCTCTAATGCGCAAACTTGCGTAAATCATCATTTAATAGCATTGAAGCCTCATCTAATCCATATTAGGCATTCTTGAAAGTATTATTAAACATCATAATGCTTCGGGTTCGATAAAAGGTCATTCAGAGGTATAATTAAACATATTGACACTTTTAGTCCCTTATACTCAAAAAGTTGCGCGTAACTTCACTTTTGGGCATAAAAGCCTTGGGTGGCCAATGATTGGCAATCCCGAGAGTATAATTAAATATCATGAGGCTCTCGGTTTGTTAAAAGGTCACTCAGAGGTAGGAATTAACATGTTGACGCTTTTAACCCCTTTATTGTGCAAACTTTCAATTAATTACACAAACGGCTACACTTGATTAACAAATGGCTCATTTGTGAATATAAAACCGTAAAAGGTTATTTAGAAACTTTTTTTAGGTATGTTAATACTTCCAGTTCTTTCATAATTAATGTTTTTCGATTTTTCGAAAAATTAGTCCCTTATATTCATGGTTTGACTTTACTAGGGTTTATTACACGTGTCAATACTTCATTAGACGTGATTTTTCGAGGTGTTACATCCTCACCCCGTTAAAAGAAATCTCGACCTTGAGATTTACTTAAAGTAAAGGAAGTACTTTCTGTCGTATCATGGATTTAACTTCCATAGTATATTTGGGCCTCCAAGGCTATCCTAGTTGACCTATACAATAGGTGCATACTTTCTTTTGGAGCTCCTTAACCTGTCGATTCTCAATCGACATAGGTTGCTCATATTATCATAGCTCTGCATATCATTATGTGATAGTTCTTTTCGACTTATTGGTGACACGTCGCTAAATCATTAGTGTGGGTCACATTGCGCGTTCCACCAAGCTCCTAAATTAGGTCTTAGCTCGTAAGCTATTTAGTCTTGATACATTCGAATCCTTCGAATGACTTTATATATTTCGAGCTTAACTAACCTGAAAATTACAACTCGGCACACCCTTCTAGGGTGTATCTTTTGTTGAACCTTATCTTTTAACCAGAACTTAGGAGGGTTGCTATTTTTCATAAATCCTTGATTTCCTGCCGTATACTGGCAACTTACAATCGATTATGGATTTGTATGATCTTATTTGTTGTTTCCTAGGCAACTTTCAGATCCTGATAATTGGACTTACCAATTCTCTATCTAACAATAGATGTTTAACATTCCATCTATACCAGGTCTCCAAAGGAGCAGCCTTAATACTTACATATCAATTATTATAGAAAAGCTTATCTTAAGGTGGGATGGTTATCCCAACCATTGCTTAAAACTCATCTTAAGGAGTAGCTAATCCTTATAGCTAGTTGAATAACTCAACGATCCTGGGTAGTTGATGGTGATTCTTAATCGTTGTTAAAATAAGGTTGCGGTAATGAATGCATAAGCAAAATGAACCGTCTTTCTTATCAAACTCTCGGAATATCGAGTTAGGCTATATGAATCTCTTATCTTAAAGTTTACTTAATCAGGGTTTCGATTATTCCATGATCAACACGGAGTTCTTACAACACTCCAACCCTAAGCGGGATGTTAATCTTAACTCTACTTGTCTCTCGGGAGGTAAACAGGGTAGTCTTAGTAGAAGATAATCAAGATACAAGGAGGTTACAGAGATTTTCCAAATCTCAGGCACCAGTTCATCCATCCTTGCTGGTGTCAAATGAGTTACACATTTATGTTACGAGTCCACGGATTTCTTAATCAGAGACATTTACTTAGACAATTCCATTCTGGATATCATCTTTGAATACCATTAGTTGACTTTAATACCGTATGACCATTGGAATATCTTTGTGGTTCCATGCATTAAACCTCCATACTGATCAGGCATGGAAGCAATCTATGGAACATATTAAGATACACCAATCCTCATATGGCGCTTTTGTCATACCATCTGGTATTCGTAATCGATGGAGATCAAAGAGATATCAATTTCATTTGAATGCATTTATCTGGAGAGAGACTACATTAGAATTTTATGACTGAAGATTTCTGACAGGAACAGAAGAAGTGGTTCCTATTACCAAATGAATCATTTACTTAGTTGCAATCCAACAACTGCTATTCATCACCCTGATGCCCTTAACATATACTAACCATGGTTTCACTAAACTATACAGGCCAATATGGCACTAACATTCTTAATGAACGTCATTAGAAAAATATCAATATCACTTAGCCTAGGTCACAAAAGACCATCAATGGCATCTAAGGGTTGGACCTAGTCCATCACCTTTTTGACAGGGGATCAGAAAGTCCCATCTGTCTTTATTATATTGATGAATTTGGATAGCTTGAAAGCTTGCCATAAGGATATCAGAAAAGAGTGATTCCTAATAGATATAAAATATCGATCTAGGGTTTGTTGGAGTATTCTCTAAAGTATCATCGGCCAATTTCTATCTCGCGTTAAATGACCGGAGTCCTAGTCAGGCGGAGACAACAGTTCTCAACTGTTATCGTTCATTATAGAATCATATGTGCCAGCATCAAATAAATTTCTGCATAAATTGCTTGATAAGGAAAGGTACCTGCTATATAATTATAATTCTGCACCATCTCCTGGGCGTTCATCCGGAAGACTCATGCGTTTGTTTTCCTGGCCTCTCCAGGCTTCTTTATAAGCTTTGGGCAGTTGGTTTTGATGTGCCCTTCCTCGTTACAATTGTAACATGTGGCGTTCTTTAACTCCTTGCAATCTAAGGTTTTGTGACCCTTGGTCTTGCAAATTCCACACAATTTAGCACTTGGGTCAATCGTACATTTTCCAGAATGTTGTTTCATGCAGTTACTGCATTTGGGCCTGTTATTAAACTGACTCGAGTTTTTCCTAAACTCGGAATCTTTCTTATGCTCAGAACTTCCCTTCTTCTTCTTTTTCAGATCGATGAGAGTTATCCTCCTCTCTTTCACGCTTTCCATCTTCAGAGGCTTTGGCAGCCTTGTTTCTGACCACATCGAGTGTGAGAGATAGCGACAGATCTGCCGCTGACCTGAAAGTAGTAGGTCTCGATGCTTTCACACTTGCCTTTATTTCTGGGGCTAGATCCCCAATAAAGCGAGCTATTCTCTTTGGTTCCGGTGTGATCTAGTAAGGAACCAACCGAGACATGGTATTGAAACTTGTAAGATATGTCTGACAATCTAGGTTCTTCATGACCAATGTCAAGAAATCAGTCTCGATTTTCTCAACTTCATGTTGAGGACAGTAATTTTCTTTGATAAGAGCAGCAAACTGGTCCCATGTCAGATTATATAAAAGATTGTGAAACAAACTTCACAATGTCTTGCTCTGCACATCCACTAATATCAACAACAGTGTCCATCTCATCGAGCCATGTCATGCAGTCGATGGCTCCTTTTTCTCCTGTGAAGTCTCTGGGCTTGCAGGAGACAAAATATTTATATGAACAGGTTTTAACATGTGGCTCTTCGTTAAGCACAACCTGTCTAGACAGAACACTCCTCTGATTTGACGAGTTATGAACATCGTCTTCCTTTGACTCACGTGATTTAGAATGGGGCTTACTACGAGCCACAGATAGAGTCTTAGAGCGGGTATCATATGATTCATTATACTGTCTGTCAAGAGCTCGAGTAACAGCATCATCTATTAATGCCTGCAGTTCCGCTCCAGTTATATTAAACCTGGTAGTATCATTGTTCACCTTCAAGTGGCTGTTAACTTCATCTGATCCAGCCAAGTAGCTTGATTGCTACATAAATATTGACAATGATTTACTCAAAGGTTATTATGAAATTATCATTTTTGATGATTTATTAACCATGGTAATATAAACCATATGGGTTAATTTGGTAATTTTATTAGTATTTTCATTATAATTTATCCTAGTATATAAGACATTAAGGATATTAAAGTGGCACAACGGCCTTGTCACGAGGACATATTTGAATTTATAAGCCATGATCGTTTGGGATCGAGGCATTTAAGGTTTGAGCATAGTCGGTTACTTTTCTTGACAGAGAGTCGAAGACTACAACTGCCTTTTGTCTTTTAGGACAATAGATATAGCCCGTGGGCATTTCACTTCTGAGGGATGTTTATGATATGATCATCTTTTCAGATGCTATTAGTCAAGATCGTTTGGATCATACCGACTATTATGCTTGGACATGGTCCAACATTTTTAGGCAGGAGGTCAAAGACCACCACGGTCGTTGTCTTATCGGACAACAAGTTTTGCCCGTAGGCACTTCATCACTAACGGATGTTTATAATATGTTCATCTTATAGGATGACATAAGCCATGATTTCTAGATCATTAGGCCAAATCAGGAAATTTGAAAATTTCCAATATAGGGATGACTATTGTGATTTTCTCAGATCACTTTTGTCAAGAGTGTTTAACACGTTCTTAGGTGTTTAAAATATGATCATCTGTATTCGATGATTTAAGCCATGATTTCTAAATCACTAGGCTAGATAAGAAAATTGGAAGAATCCAATATAAGAATGACTGTTGTGATTTTCTCGAATCACATTTGTCAAGAGTGCAAACACGTTCTTAGGTGTTAACAAGGATTTGACTCTCTTGAATAGGTCTTACCATCTTGGCCATGTCTTAAAATAACACGTGGCTAGGTCATGTCCTTTATAGATTTTGCCATTCTATTATAATGGTAGATCTTATAAAAGGAATGTATTTTTCATTTATTTCATTTTTCATGATTAGAATGAAAATTTTAAATTTAATCATTCAACTATAAACGAGACTTGAAAGGAATAATGTTGTCCTCGAAGGGACTGAAAGATAAATATGTCCTTATAAGGACTATTAAAGAAACAATCTTTAGCAAAAGGAGTTTTCTTCTTCACTTTACTTTCGAATGTTCTCTCCCTGGATGCTCATTTCATTCTCGCCGCAGTACGAAGCTCAGCATTTCTAGGCTCCGGATGTGGAGAATTTCTAATACAGCTTCTTCGCTTGGCGACATATCCAATATATAAAAATTGGAAGCAAAATTTACAGATTAGGATTGAGAGTATTCCTATGTTAAGTCTAGACTCAGAAGGTCAAGGAATGTGCTACTGTGTCATTGAGATTAAACACGAAAGACTAGTGTTTAATTCACTCAATGTTAGCTCTGATACCAACCTGTCACACCCCGATATTTCCACGTATTACCGGTGGGCCCGGTGGGGAGTATCGTGACGTAGTTGAGATCATCATAGTCAAACAACACAATATATAAATGCACAGCGGAAGCAAAAGATAAATATATTACAATCCGAATATAAAGTAATATCAAAGTATTACAACGAAAAGTAAAGGATCCACAGGCGGACTAAAATAAAAGAAAACTGTTCAACAGACTTTAGGCATCTAGAACTTGCAAGATTCCCTATTGACGCCCTGAGCTCCCAGCCAATTACGCATAGTACCTGCCACTTAACCTTTTGGAAAATACGTCAGTTTACACTGGTAAATACAATTAACCGACTCATTTTAAAAAGAGTTTAAAAATTGATTTGAATGCACCAGGCACAAAATATCTTTTATAACTTGGGACAATTTTATTAATAAAAATCTTGTATCCGATTTACATGGTTGTCCATAGGGCAGTAAACGAGCCGAATCGAGCCGAGCTAGACCCAGCTTGAGCTCGGCTCGAACTCGATTCGAGCTGGCTCGGCTCGGCTCGAACTCGATTCGAGCTGGCTCGGCTCGATCTAGCTCGAACTAAAAAAGAACCACAAAATTTATTACTTAAAAAGCCCTTAAAAATGAATTTCTTCATAGCCTAAGGGCCATAATTGTCATTTAATTTAACCATATGGCTAAATATGCAAGTATAAATAGTTAATTCACTTTCTCCATTGTCTTTACCTACTTTTATAGGGGAGATACTCCCTTACCTTTTGTTTTCTAAGCGATGTGGGACAAAAAATGAAGGATGTAAACCTTATCGAGCCAGCTCACGAGCTCACGAGCCAAGCCAGGCCAAGCTCGAGCTCGGCTCATTTACAAATCGAGTCGAGCCAAGCTGGCTCGTTTACAACCGAGCCAATTTCGAGCCGAGCTTTCTTCGAGCTTTTTTCGAGCGAGTTTCGAGCGAGCTGCGAACCACGAGTTTTTTGAACACCCCTAGTTGTCCAACATTTAGGGCCGGTGATTATACAATACAAGCCGGTCAAGATTAATCGACACACCATAAATATAACTCACAAGAAGACATCCTTACGAGTGAGTATATCTTTTACATACGCAACAGGAGGTGTTATGCCTACACCTTGTGCTTAAGTTATGGCCATTCACTTTTTAAATGAGCCAAGGATATCCAGGACACGGTTATTAACCCCCAATGTTATTTGTTATCAATCAATACAGATTAAAACGGGATTATTCAATTTAATCATCTCTGATTAAAATGTTTCTACACCGACCAAGCGGTATTTTTATAATACCGTATCCCAAGCCCGTATAAGGGAAAATAAGTTAAAAGTATTTACCTGAGCTAGCAATGCAATTTATACTCAGCCGTATATTCTAATCAGCAAGCAAAAGTACTTCTACTTGGGCTCTCAATCTGGAACGAATGTTTTATTAACCTATTAGATTCCTAACGGGTCTTATTTAAGTCGTAACTTAGACCGGTTAGTTTTAAGGAAATGTTTACGGTTCAAAACGCATGATTAAGCGAAGACCGGAATAGAATGTGATTTAGACCCGACAAGTTTGGAGACTTGTATAATATGGGTAAAGTAAACACATTCTAGACTTCGAGATACAACGGTAAGGTTTGACCCGTTTCGGCTAATTTATGCAAACTAGTTACATAAACCGAACCGAACGCGCAAGAGGCGTAACGGTTAACCATATGGGTCATATACAGGCTTCCTAAGTTAATATGCCTTAAATATGTTGTGATATCAGTAGGATACCTTCCATTATGCCCAAAACGAGTTCAATCTCAATATAAGCCCCGTAGGGGTATTTTGGACATTTTAAAGATTATAAAAGAGGCTAAATATGATTCTGAGGTTTGGATCCGAATACATCAGTAAAATAACTTAATTTAATTAGGTCATATCAGTTGGTAACAGGTCTTATATGCCAAAATGGTTTCATACCCAAACTATGCGTTTAATACGCTTAAAAAGACATTTTAAGCGATTTCCGGGTTATACAGGAAATCTGAGTTTTATGATCAGGTTATAAAGTTCAAAATACTTTATTTATTATATAAAATCAGTAGCAATTGGATTGGTGTCAAAATACTATGTAAAACTCATTTTATACACCAAAAGGGTATAATCGGTATTTACCGAATTAAGGCGATAGCCTTAGGTTATGATCAGTTTAAAAATAATTAAAAATCTCAAAAATATTATATTACAATAGTGGGTAAAAGCTTTGGTGTCAAAAATTGGGTTTAGATAGGCTTTATGCTAATTGCGCCGTTTAATTACTAAAAGGCGTTACAATTACGCTAATGAGCATAACTCCTAATCTAGACCTCCAACTGATGTGAAAATTTAGGGACGACTTTATAAATCAGTAATAAGGATTATTGTCCTTTCACATTTCCAAAATTCTCGTTTTATGGTCAAAAGAGCATATTGGTCAACATTAGGCAATTAACGGAAACGCGTAAACGAATGGGGCAATCAACGAACCAAGCACAGAGGGTTATACCAACATGTAACCTGGTCCTAAGGAAGCCCTAAGGCATTTCTAAACCAATCTAATTCGGGTCAGAACTGAAGTCAAAGCAAAAGTCAAAGTTTTGCGACTTTCGGTCCCGAACCGGGTCTAAACAGAAAATTGTCGGATCAAACAAGCTTAGATCAGTTCTTATACTTATTACCAAGTTATATGAGTGATAAAATAGGTTACATGCCTTCTACAATGCTAATTACATGTTAATTTTCAAATTAAGCTTCTGTTGACTTTTTCTAAACAACTTTGACCCGACATTTGATCTAGTTAGAGTGGGAATCTGAGGGTGCCCTTTTAAGGGTTTATTGCCCACATAATTACCAACTTATAACTACCTTCAATTTGACTAATCACTGGACCATTAGTGATTAATCGATAAGTCAAATCTTAATTACGACGGTTTGACTTTTAAGCTAATAACTAGGTAAAACTCAATTAAGGAAGATCAAGGATGCTTACCAAGGTCTAATGCACGACCAGGAATGCTTAGAGAATGGCCTTGAGCTCCAGAGATGATCAGATGTTGAGTTGGGAATAAAGGATCAAAATGTGAAAACATTTGGGGCTTTATATAGTGTTCTTGATTGCATAAGATCATGCCAAACAAGCCTACATAGGATCCCTGATCATTAACAAGTGTCCCTAGTGCCTAAGAACAAGTTTAGGCAGCTCTTGGAAGTGTTAAAGGGCATTACATGTCGCTTACATGGGCTGAACAGGCAATAGATGGTTTTCTACATCTGGTCAAGGCTTACGGATCGTAAGGTCCAGGTCTTACGGTCCGTAAGGACCTGGTCAGCAATCAGAACTTTCACTTTTTTGACAGATTTAGCCCCTGCACTTCCAATTGCCATTTCCGACACATCCAAGGCCCGTTAAACCATTTTTAAGGCTTTACAATGATGCCTAAGTATGGGGAACATGAAACATGCTCAAAAATATGTCGGATGTCGGTTCGTTTGGTCGTACGGTCACGTTGTTCGGTTAATTACGACGAAACACGAACGGACACGAAAAATGAACCAAATGACGCGACGAATGGAATTTTATCAAGCCAAACATTAAAATAAAATATTTTAGTGCTTACATAAATTTTTGGGTGTCCGGGGATATTCAGAATGTAAGATATGCGCGTAAACGCAAACTTGTGCGCTTTTTGACACTTTTAGTCCCTGCATGACTTAAAAGTTTATTTTTGCGCACAAAAAACCTCTAAGCCTATATCTAAGCTATATTAAGGATAAATAGGGTATGTTTATCTCATGGTCATATTCCGGAAGGTCCGATAACATACGAATCGGTATACTTTAGCAGTTTGAAGCTTTAGGTCCCTCTAATGCGCAAACTTGCGTAAATCATAATTTAATAGCATTGAAGCCTCATCAAATCCTTATTAGGCATTCTTGAAATTATTATTAAACATCATAATGCTTCGGGTTCGATAAAAGGTCATTCAGAGGTATAATTAAACATATTGACACTTTTCGTCCCTTATACTCGCAAAGTTGCGCGTAACTTCACTTTTGGGCATAAAAGCCTTGGGTGGCCAATGATTGGCAATCCCGAGAGTATAATAAAATATAATGAGGCTCTCGGTTTGTTAAAAGGTCACTCAGAGGTAAGAATTAACATGTTGACGCTTTTAACCCCTTTATTACGCAAACTTTCAATTAATTACACAAACGGCTACACTTGATTAACAAATGGCTCATTTGTGAATATAAAACCGTAAAAAGATATTTAGAAACTTATTTTAGGTATGTTAATACTTCCAGTTCTTTCATAATTAATGTTTTTCGATTTTTCAAAAAATTAGTCCCTTATATTCAAGGTTTGACTTTACTAGGGTTTATTACACGTGTCAATACTTCATTGGACGTGATTTTTCGAGGTGTTACACCTGAGGATGCATCCATGAAGGTTAACATCTCATGACCAGTAGTGGCATCCACCATCGAGTCTATATGAGGCAGAGGGAATGGGTCTTTAGGACATGCTTTGTTCAAGTCTGTGTAATCTACACAAACTCTCCATTTCCCATTCTTCTTTTGAACCACGACCACATTTGCTAGCCACTTGGGAAATTTAACTTCCCTGATCATCTTGGACTTCAATGGTCTTTCAACCTCTTCTTGAATAATTATGTTTCGTTCTGGAGCAAACTTCATTCTCTTTTTCCGGACAGGCTTGAAAGACCTGTCAATTCCAAGCTTGTGAGTTATAATATCCTTAGAAATACCTATCATATCCTCATGCTTCCATGCGAATGTTGACATCCTGCATTTCAAAAAGTTAGTTAACTGATTTTCAATATCCTGAGGGATATTGGTTCCTACGAGCACTGAGATATCTGGATTATTCTGGTCCAGGATAATTTTCTTAACATCCTGCTCCGAAGCCTCCACGATATCCTGGGCTCGCATCTTTAATTGCTATCATGCTTTGGATTTTCTTGAGGCCTTCACTGAAGAGGAGTAGCACTCCTTCGCCTCTTGTTGGTCAGTTTCAACTTTGACAACCCCCCAAGGAGGAGGAATCTTGACACACTGATGATAGGTGGAAGGTACAGCTTTCATTCCGTGAATCCATGGCCTGCCCAATATAATATTATAGCAGGATAATGAATCCATGACACAAAACCGTTGCATCGAGTTTACTCCTTCGACATATACGGGCAGTTTTATCTCCCCAACAGTATTCTTTGCTTCTCCACTAAACCCTACAAGCACAGTGGACTTTGAGGTAATCTCCATCTCGAGGATGTTCATTCTCTTCAGGGTTTCCAATTGGATGATGTTGACAGACCTGCCATTGTCCACCAATATCATGCGTACACAATGGTTAGCAATATATAAAGTAATTGCCAAACCATCATGGTGAGGATCCTGGATGTTATTCCGGTCGTCACAAATATCGGATCCTCCTGAAATAAAGTTAATTATCTTGGCATCCGCAGGAGGTGATGCTACTCGTTCAGGATCCTTTTCAATATCCTGACCCTTATTCTTCTTTCTGCCCAGAAGATCCTTCAGATATCCTTTGCTTAGGAGGTAGGTTATCTCTTTCCTCAGGGCTATGCAATCTTTCGTAACATGTCCAAAATCCTCATGGAAGGCATACCACTTGAATTTATCCTTCCAATCAGCTTTTTGTTGGTTTTTCCTAGGCCACCTCGCTTTATCTCCCAAACCCTGCATAACCTACATTAGTTCAGGTATATTAACAGAAAAACAATATTCTGACAATTCAGGATACTCCTCAGGATCCTCGTCTTCAACAGCATTCACTTTCTTGCTGTCATTCCTGCCATATGGCTTAGAGCGATATGGTTTGTATGAGGATTCTGACTTCCTGTTAGTTGATTCATAGATTGAGGATGAATTCATCCTCTCTTGCATCTTTTTATCATCTTCCAGTCGAATATATCTCAATGCCCTGCTTCGAGCTTCATCCAGGTTCCTGCAAGGATTCATTACAAGATCCAGATAAAATTAGGAATCTTTTTGTAACCCTATCTTGAATGCCTGCACTGCTGTTGCAACATCAAGATGTGGGATATCCGGAGATTCCCTGCTAAACTTGTTCACATAATCCTTTAAGGATTCCTGAGGCCCTTGGGTTATCCTGTAGAGATCACTGGTTAGTTTTTCAAAACTTCGACTACAAGAAAATTGACTGTTAAATAAATTGACTAAGTGAGCAAACGATGTAATTGAATGAGGTGGAACATTTAGAAGCCATTTCAAGGCTGATCCTATTAGGGTAGAACCGAAACCCTTGCACAAGCATGCTTCTTTAATATCTGACGGGATAGGGTTAATCTCCATCCTCCCCCTATACTGGGCAATATGCTCCTCAGGATCCGTCGTCCCGTCATACAGCTTCATGTTGGGAGTCTGGAATCTCTTTGGGATTTCTGCATCACAAATGGGGTGAGCAAAGCGGGATATGTTGTGACTATCCCGGGATACTTCCGGTATAGGCTGCACTATCCCAGGCACACTTGATATCATATCCTTCAGCTTTTGAAGTTCTCTAGAAAGTGCCGACGTCAAACCTGTATCCTGCGAAGATCCAAGATTGTTAGTAGCAAGAGTATTAACATTATTATGTAAGTTACCAGTTTGAGGATTCTGGCCATATCTTGGAGCATATCCTGGTCCCCTGACAATCGATATCCTGGCTGTTGAGGGTATTTCAGGAGTATTGCCCTGGGAATGACTTGGTACAACATTGCCCTGACTATCCTCAGTATACACCGCTGAACTAAAGTTTAGCGTTCTGGGCTGCAAGGGAGTGACGGTATCCTCAACAGGTCTCTTAGAGTTAGACTTCAAGAGTTGTATTTCTTTAATCAGCATCTGGTTAGTTTCCTGTTGTTGCTTCATCTGATCCTGTACTTTACCAAACAAAGTTAAACTTTCATCATTAGAAACCATAACAGGAGTTATCCCTGGAACACCAGACCTGTTGACATTCTGAGCAGGAGGAGTGTCTCGGGATATTTGGCTTTCATTTATCTTTATAGGAGCTTGAACTTGTGGAGGAGGAAGCACCGAACCAGTTGTAGTAGAGGTTGTAGCAGACATGGTAGAAGAGCTCATGTTTGATTTTGAGGCCATTGAAACTAGTGTAGCAAAAAGTTTTGAAAAAAGAAAACCAAGTAAAGATTTTAACAAGGTTTTTAATATGAATAGCACCACTTGACCCACGGTGGGCGCCAAATTGTTTTGGTAAAAAATTACTGTAACACCTCGAAAATTCACGTCCTATAATGTGTTGACACGTGCCATATGATTGAACGTGTGAAAGAATGTTATCGAAGGACTTAAGTTGACAATCATGGAAAGTATGTGAATATACGAGTTCTTAATATCAACAGTGAATAAATATATTGTACATTAACCCAACATGATGATCAAACCTTCAAACGAATAAATCACGGATCATACGAAGCTAAATAAGAAAGAAAGTGAGAGATTACAAACTACAGGGGTTAAATGTGTCAACATGTTTAAGTTATACCTCTGAGTGACCTTTAGACAAACCCGAAGCTTTGTAACGGTTAATTATGCTCACTAGAATACACGATATAAATTTCATAAAGTTTCGTTATCGTATGAGCAAGTTGTGATCAAATTCGTATGCGAGGGGTTAAAGCGTCAACGTTGAAAGTTAGGACTTTTCGGGTAACAATAAAGTTAACCGGGGACTTAACAAAATGGGTATATGTCTTGAAGCCCCTAAACATCAATTTGGAGGGCTCAAAGTGCAAGAAAATGATGTCTAAACAAAGTTTGAAGAGCCAAGGACCATAACACAAAAATCAAAAGTTGAAGATATTGTCAGATGAGGCCTCGCGCCATGCGAAGCCCCAGGGGGGGGTCTTCGCGCCACGCGAGGGTCCTTCTGATCCATTTTTTTTTGTTTCTTGCCTGCCTTTTGCATTCTACTCGACTTTTATCTGATTTTCCACATAATGGGCGACCCCTAAATGCCTCCTAGAACCTTAGGGACATGTGTTGATGATTCATGGTCCATGATAGCTTGAGTTGTCAACAATCTAGGGTGATTAAGGCACTATAAAAGGCCATGAGTTGCAACCAAGTTCTTCACACCTTCATCTGCACTTTGGATCATTTCTGGAGCTCAAGTCTTCTCCCAAGTGATCACTAATCAAGCTTAGGACTTCAGTAAGTTTGCTAATCCTTTCTTAATTAAGTTTTAGCTTAAAAGTCAAACCGTCGTAATTAACGGTTGACTTTAAGATTAATCACTAATGGTCCAGTGATTAGTCGAATCAAAAGTAGTTATAAGTTGGTAATTATGTGGGTAATAAACCCTCAAAAGGGTTCCCCCTGATTCCCACTCTAACTAGGTCAAATGTCGGGTCAAACTTGTTAAGAAAAAGTCAAAAGGATACTTAAATTCAAATTTATGCATGATTAGCAATGTAGAACACATACAACCTGTTTGATCATTAATATAACTTGGTAATTAGTGTAAGAACATGTCTAAACATGTTCAACCCGACAATTTCCTGTTTAGACCCGGTTCGGAACCGAAAGTCGCATAGTTTGACTTTTACTTTGACTTTCAGTTCTGACCCGTTTTGGTATGATTTAGAAATACCTAAGAGCTTCATTTGGACCAGGTTACATGCTAGTATAACCCTCTGTGATTATACACCATGGTTCATTAGTTAACCGATTAATACGCATAATCCCGTTAATTGCCCATATGTTGATCATTATGCCCTTTTCACCTTAAAATGTGACTTTTGAAAATGTAAAAGAGTAGAAACCTTAATTACTGATATATAAACTTGTATGCAAAGTTTGACATCAGTTTGAGGTATAGATTGAGAGTTATGCTCATTAGCGTAATTAAGAAGCTTTATGTTAATAAAACGGCGTAATTAGCATATAGCCTATTTAAACCTACTTTTTAGTATCAAACTTATTACCCACTGATGTAATATATTATTTTGGGATTTTTAAAGATTTTTAATAAATTTTAGGCTGAGCATAACTCGTAGTTGTAGGCTTAATCCGGTAATTGTCGGTTTTGCCCTTACGGGCCATAAAATGAGTTTTACATATCTAATCGACTCCAAACCTTTTGCTACTGATCTTAAATGATAAATAAATTATTTTAAACCTCCTGGAATAATAAAAATATCAGATTTCTATATAGAACCCGGAAACGGCTTCTAATCGCCTAATTAAGCATTTTTAACGCCTAGTATGTACTAGAACTATTTTAAACATACTAAGGGTGATACCTACTGATATTTAAGGTAAATTATAATATTTTAACAGTAAGTAAAAGTTGTTAAACTCAGACTTTTGTTTTGAGCTTTTCGGCTTATGTGAAATTACCAAAATGCCCCTACGGTGCATAGTTTGGTTATAATTGATAAATTTCACATATATACTTTACCCTACTGATATAACTTAGCAAATTGATTATCTTTGCTGATTACATCAGACCTATAACTCAGGATATTACTTAAACTCTTTTATCACCTTATAAATGACCAAACTACCCCTACGAGGCATAGTTTGTGTTTAAATTCATTTCGGGCATAATAAATGATATCTTATTGATGTCACAACATATTTGGAGCATATTAACTTAGGAAACCTGTAAATGGCTCTCATTATTACCCGTTACGCTTATTACGCGTTCGGTTCGGTTTATGTAACTAGTTTACATAAATTAGACGAAACGGGTCAAACCTTATCGGTTTTATCTCAAAATCCAGAGTGTGTATGAAATACCCATATTAAACAAGTCTCCAAACTTGTTGGGTCTAAAACACATTCTATCCGGTCTTCGCTTAATAGTGCGTACGAACCGTATCATTGAAACTAACCGGTCTAAGCTAAGGCTTAATTAAAGACCCGTTAGAAATCTAATAGGCTATTATAAACCTCCGTTCCAGATTAGGAGCCCAGTAAAAGTACTTGCAATTGCTGTATTTGATTGATACTTTGCTCAGGTAAATACTCTTAACTTATTTTCCCTATACGGGCTTGGGGTACGGTACTATAAAAGTACCGCTTGGTCGGGTATGTAGTCATTTAAATCGGATTGTGATTAATGTATTTACATAACCCACTTTATTCTGTATTATTTAATGTATGGCCCTTGGGGGTTAAATGACCATGTCCCGGATATCCTTGGCATCATTTTACGAAATGACCACGACCTAAGCACGAGGTGTAGGCGTACACCTGACAGATGCATTATGTAAAAACTGGTAATCCACTAAAGGAATCAACCTTGTGGGCACTATACATGTGGCGTGTCAGTTAACTTAAACCGGCTCTTCTAACCGGTGCTAATGGACGGCAAATGAGTAAATCTGTATACAAGATTATATACAAATAATTGTCCCAAGTTATAAAGATATTTTGTGCCGAAGTGCATTCAAATAAATTTTACAAACTCTTTTCAAAACGAGTCAGTTGAGTTGTATTTACCAGTGTAAACTGACGTACTTTCCAAAAAGGTTAAGTGCAGGTGCTAGACGAAATAGGCTGGCTACTCCAGGCATCATTACTCAAGTCTCGCAAGCTCTAGATGTCAAAGTCTGTTGAACTATTGTTTCCATTTTGTTTCCGATCCGTCTGTGGATAAACTTCCGAATATTGTGACATTTGATATTACAATATTAAATTCGGTTGTATCATATCTTTTAAATTGCTTCCGCTGTGCATTTATATATTGTGTTGTTTGACTATTATGTTGCCAACCACGTCACGATACTCCCCACCGGGCCCGCCGGTGACACGTGGAAAGTCAGGGTGTGACAGGTTGGTATCAGAGCCAACACTGAGTGAATTAACACTAGCCTTTTGTGTTTAATCTCAGTTACACAGTTGCACATTCTTGAGTCTAGACAAGAACATAGGACTAATCCAAATTCGTTTCATTGTCTTTTAATTACTTCTTTGTTATTTTTCTGATTAGCCCTTGCATGGGCAAGTCATTTTCTTAAGAAGTCCCGTTTAGGGCAACCATATACTTGTTTAAATTTTAAAGGAACGATTATGTTTAAAATATCATTCCTATATTATAAGATCTACCATTATAATAAAATGGCAAAATCTAAAAAGGGACAAGACCTAGCCATGTGTCACATTAAGACAAGGCCAAGACGGTAGTTCCACAATTAGATTCAGATCCTCGTTAACATTTCAATTAAGGATTGTTCTGCGTTAATTATTATTAAAAAGAATCTAAAGAGTAAAACCTAGCCTAAATGTCATTATAGACATGGCCAAGATGGTAAAACTTATTTAAGAGATTCAAATTTTTGTTAAACATCTGAAAGCATATTAACATGCTTGACAAAATGTGATACGATAAAAATCACATAAGTCATTTTTAATTGGGTTATATCTAAATTCCCTTATTTATATAATCATCCCTTATGGATGAAGTGCCCACGGGCTATAATTAACGTCCTCTGAGACTAAAGACAGTGGTAGCCTACAACTCCCTGTCAAGAAAAGGTAATGAACTTTGATTCAAACCTTAATGCCTCGATTCTCTGAAATCATGGCTTATAAATTAAACTTGTCTACGTGACTAAGCCTTTCGTGCTATTATTAACTTATAATTTAGGATTATGATAAAGATCCTGAACAATTTTTACATTTAACAAATTAACTAAAATGTGTATTAAAAGCATGGTTAATAAATCGTTTAAGAACGATAGTACTATATGGGCTTCTAAATAAACCTTGCCCTTATTTTTCTTTTTGTAGCAACTAAGACTACATGGTTGACTCTGACGAGATAAACAGTCATCCTTTGGAAAACCGCGATGATAATGATAGGATTAATATAACCAAAGGAGAGCTTCGTTCACTGATCGACACAGCTGTATCTAAAGCTATAGAAGAACATAAGGAGTATAGTGGGACGCATAGTCGAGCCTCATCTATACCCCACTCTAAGTCTGTTCCTAAAACTCATTCAGAGCCTCATAACAAGCCGCCCTCTAAGAAAGAGGAGCCAAAGAAGGATGATGATCGTCATTCATCAAATGAACACAGTGTTCCATCTAAGAAGATGGCGTTCGATAATGAACCACATACCAAGTCTTGTACCTATAAGTACTTTGTTTCCTGTAAACCCCGAGATTTCACTGGGGATAAAGGAGTGGTAGATTGTATGACCTGGTTGGACGAAATGGACACGGTGGTGGACATCAGCGGTTGTGCTGAAAGGGATGTAGTAAAGTATGTATCCCAATCGTTCAAAGGAGAGGCACTGGCATGGTGGAGGTCTCTCATTCAAGCTGCTGGGAAGATCTCGCTCTACAACATGTCATGGGAGCAGTTTGTTACCCTCATTATGGAAAACTATTGCCCTCAACATGAGGTCGAAAGAATTGAATCTGATTTCTTATCATTGGTGATGACAAACTTAGATTGTCAAGCTTACCTCACCAGTTTCAATACCCTGTCCAGACTGGTTCCTTACCTTGTAACACCAGAGCCCAAGCGAATTGCTCGCTTCATTTGGGGTTTAGCCCCAGAAATCAAAGCCAGTGTTAAGGCTTCAAGACCTGCTACGTTTAGGTCAGCAACTGATCTCTCCTTATCCCTTACTTTAGATGCGGTCAGGTTGAGATCGCTAAAGAAATCTGAAGAAAGTAAGAGGAAGCGTGAGGATGATAACTCACGAGGGTCAGAGAAGAAGCACAAGGGAAACACTGATTCTAAGAAGTTTGGGTCTGGAAGGAACAGTCAGCGAACAGAGGAAAAGCCAAAGTGCATGACTTGCCAGAAACGCCACTTTGGAAAGTGCAGACTTGAGTCCAATTCTAATTCAGGAGCACTTGCATATGGGATATGCAAGTCTAAAGAGCACAAGACGATAGAGTGCAAGAAGATAAGAGATGCCACATGCTACAACTGCAATGAGAAAGGGCACATTAAGACCAACTGCCCTAAGTACGCCAGGAAGCCTGAAGAGGTCAAGAAGACCAATGCAAGGGTCTTTCGAATGGATGCCAAAGAAGCGGTTCTAGACGACAATGTGATTACAGGTACTTTCCTTGTAAATGATGTCTATGCAAGAGTACTCTTTGATTCGGGCGCTGATAAGTCTTTCGTAGATCATAAATTTTGCAAATTGCTGAATTTACCTGTCAAAACCTTGAGTATAAATTATGAGGTAGAGTTAGCAGATGGCACCATAGAAACCGTCTCAACTGTGTTAGATGGATGTGTTATATCCATTAAGAACCACTCTTTTCCTCTGTCTCTACTTCCCTTTAAGTTGGCCGGTTTTGACATAGTTTTGGGTATGGACTGGTTATCTCATAACCAGGCCCAAATTGTCTGTAACAAGAAACAAGTAGTGATTAAGACTCCGTCTGGTGAATCACTTACCATTCGGGGAGATACCCAGTATGGACTACCTGAGCAAGTGACTATGCTCAAGGTTTCAAAGTGTTTAAAGAAGGGTTGTGTCATCTACACGGCACAAGTATTATTGATGAGCCTAAACCGGAGATAGAAGACATCCCCATCATTTCTGAATACCCAGAAGTTTTTCCGGAAGAACTACCTGGTTTGCCACCAGATAGGCAAGTGGAATTCAGGATTGATATCATCCCGGGAGCAGCTCCAGTTGCTAGAGCACCTTATAGGTTGGCGCCCACGGAAATGAAGGAATTAAGGACACAACTGGATGAATTGCTAGCTAAAGGTTTCATTAAACCTAGTTCGTCTCCTTGGGGAGCACCAGTCTTGTTTGTCAAGAAGAAGGATGGATCGATGCGTCTGTGCATCGATTATCGTGAACTTAATAAGGTCACGATAAAGAATAGATATCCATTGCCAAGGATCGACGATTTGTTCGATCAATTGCAAGGAGCAAGTTATTTCTCGAAGATTGACTTGAGGTCAGGCTACCATCAACTGAAGGTTAGAGATGAAGACGTACACAAAACAACATTTAGGACTCGTTATGGTCATTACGAGTTCCTAGTGATGCCTTTTGGGCTCACTAATGCACCAACCGCGTTCATGGAACTCATGAATCGCGTTTGCAAGCCTTACTTAGATAAATTCGTCATCGTTTTCATCGACGACATTCTTATCTACTCGAAGAACCAAACTGACCACGAGAAACACCTTCGCTGTATTCTTGAACTCCTACATCATGAGAAGCTCTATGCCAAATTCTCTAAATGTGAATTCTGGCTTCGAGAAGTCCAATTCCTTGGACATGTGGTGAGTGAGCGTGGTATCCAAGTGGATCCCGCTAAGGTCGAAGCAGTTATGAACTGGCAAGAACCAAAGACGCCTACGGAAATTCGTAGCTTCCTGGGATTGGCAGGATATTACAGGCGTTTCATTGAAAATTTTTCAAGGATTGCTGCACCCCTAACCTCCTTAACTAAGAAGAAAGTTAAGTTTGTTTGGGGCCCCAAGCAGCAAGAATCCTTTGATATCCTTAAACAGAAGTTGAACAACGCTCCTGTATTGACGTTACCTGATGGAATCGAATAATTCGTAGTTTACTGCGATGCATCTCACACTTGCATGGGGTGTGTGCTTATGCAGAAAGGCAAGGTTATTGCCTATGCATCACGACAGTTAAAGGTGCATGAAAAGAATTACACCACCCACGACTTGGAGTTGGGTGCCGTTGTATTCGCACTAAAACTGTGGAGGCATTATCTTTATGGAATCAAGTGTGTGATCTATTCTGATCACAAGAGCCTCCAGCACCTGTTCAATCAGAAAGATTTAAACATGAGGCAACGCCGTTGGATGGAAACTTTTAATGATTATGATTGTGAAATCAGATACCATCCCGGCAAGGCGAATGTAGTCGCCGATGCCTTGAGTCGAAAGGAGAGGGTGAAACCCATCCGAATCAATGCCAAGTGCATGGAGATAAAGAACAGTTTGACTGAAAGGTTGTTAGCTGCACAAAAGGAAGCTGTGTTGGAAACTAACTATCCTAACGAAAAGCTAGAGGTAACTGAGGAGCAGTTAACTCTTAGCAAGGACGGAATTCTAAGATTAAATGGACGAATATGGGCTCCAATTTATGGAGGACTTCGAGACGTCATCCTCCAGGAAGCCCACAGTTCCAAATACTCCGTTCATCCTGGAGCTGATAAGATGTACCAGGATCTAAGGGCAAACTACTGGTGGATAGGCTTGAAAAAGTCTGTAGCAACCTATGTAGCTAAATGCTTGACATGTGCGCAAGTCAAAGCCGAGCATCAGAAACCGTCAGGTTTGCTCCTATATGGAAGTGGGAAATGGTAACTATGGATTTTATCACCAAGTTACCTAAAACAAGGAAAGGAAATGATACAATATGGGTTATAGTTGATAGACTGACTAAGTCAGCACATTTCTTACCCATTAAGGAGACTTATAGCTCCGACATGTTAGCCCAGTTATACGTGGATAAGATTGTAGCCTTACATGGCATACCTGTGTCTATTATCTCTGACGGAGATACTAGATACACGTCGCATTTTTGGAAAAGTTTCCAGCAATCTTTGGGCACGCGTTTGAATTTTAGTACGGCTTACCATCCTCAGACAGACGGTCAGAGTGAGCGTACTATCCAAACATTGGAAGACATGCTACGTGCATGTGTAATTGATTTAGGTGGTAGTTGGGATAACCACCTACCCTTAATCGAATTCTCCTACAACAATAGCTACCATACCAGCATTAAGGCTGCGCCTTTTGAGGCATTATACGGTAGAAAGTGTAGAACGCCAGTTTGTTGGGCGGAAGTTGGAGATGTCCAATTATCAGGACCAGAGATAGTGTTTGAAACAACGGACAAAATTGTCCAGATTCATGACCGTCTCAAAGCTGCCCGAGATAGGCAGAAGAGTTACGCAGATCCAAAGCGTAAATCCTTTCACTTCGAAGTAGGTGACAAGGTGTTGCTTAAAGTATCACCCTGGACAGGGGTGATGTGATTTGGTAAGAAAGGCAAGCTAAGCCCAAGGTACCTAGGACCTTTTGAGGTTATCGAACGTGTCTGGTCAGTGGCCTATAAGTTAAACTTACCTGAAGAGCTCAGTGGAATTCACAATGTGTTCCACATCTGCAATCTGGAGAAGTGCTTCGCTGATGAATCACTGGTGATACCACACACAGATGTGCATATAGATGAGAGCTTAAAATTTGTGGAAAAACCATTGTCGATTGAAGATCGACAGGTTAAAAAGCTTCGAAGGAAGCATGTGCCTATTGTAAAGGTCAAATGGGATGCCCGAAGAGGACCCGAATATACGTGGGAGGTTGAATCCACGATGAAAGAAAAGTACCCTTATTTATTTCAGTAAATCTCGGGTCGAGATTTATTTTAAGGGGGTGAGGATGTAACACCTCGAAAATTCACGTCCTATAATGTGTTGACACGTGCCATATGATTGAACGTGTGAAAGAATGTTATCGAAGGACTTAAGTTGACAATCATGGAAAGTATGTGAATATACGAGTTCTTAATGTCAACAGTGAATAAATATATTGTACATTAACCCAACATGATGATCAAACCTTCAAACGAATAAATCAGGGATCATACGAAGCTAAATAAGAAAGAAAGTGAGAGATTACAAACTACAGGGGTTAAATGTGTCAACATGTTTAAGTTATACCTCTGAGTGACCTTTTGACAAACCCGAAGCTTTGTAACGGTTAATTATGCTCACTAGAATGCACGATATAAATTTCATAAAGTTTCGTTATCGTATGAGCAAGTTGTGATCAAATTCGTATGCGAGGGGTTAAAGCGTCAACGTTGAAAGTTACGACTTTTTAGGTAACAATAAAGTTAACCGGGGACTTAACAAAATGGGTATATGTCTTGAAGCCCCTAAACATCAATTTGGAGGGCTCAAAGTGCAAGAAAATGATGTCTAAACAAAGTTTGAAGAGCCAAGGACCATAACACAAAAATCAAAAGTTGAAGATATTGTCAGATGAGGCCTCACGCCACGCGAAGCCCCAGGGGGGGTCTTCGCACCACACGAGGGTCCTTCTGATCCAATTTTTTTGTTTCTTGCCTGCCTTTTGCATTCTACTCGACTTTTATCCGATTTTCCACATAATGGGCGACCCCTAAATGCCTCCTAGAACCTTAGGGACATGTGTTGATGATTCATGGTCCATGATAGCTTGAGTTGTCAACAATCTATGGTGATTAAGGCACTATAAAAGGCCATGAGTTGCAACCAAGTTCTTCACACCTTCATCTGCACTTTGGATCATTTCTGGAGCTCAAGTCTTCTCCCAAGTGATCACTAATCAAGCTTAGGAACCGAAAGTCGCATAGTTTGACTTTTACTTTGACTTTCAGTTCTGACCCGTTTTGGTATGATTTAGAAATACCTAAGAGCTTCATTTGGACCAGGTTACATGCTAGTATAACCCACTGTGATTATACACCATGGTTCATTAGTTAACCGATTAATACGCATGATCCCGTTAATTGCCCATATGTTGACCATTATGCCCTTTTCACCTTAAAATGTGACTTTTGAAAATGTAAAAGAGTAGAAACCTTAATTACTGATATATAAACTTGTATGCAAAGTTTGACATCAGTTTGAGGTATAGATTGAGAGTTATGCTCATTAGCGTAATTAAGAAGCTTTATGTTAATAAAACGGCGTAATTAGCATATAGCCTATTTAAACCTACTTTTTGGTATCAAACTTATTACCCACTGATGTAATATATTATTTTGGGATTTTTAAAGACGGCCCCGTGATATTCCCGCAGAAAGTAGGAAAAAGAGGGAAAACTTAAAAAAGTAAAGATAAGAATGATTAGGCCTTAATTTTAAGCTTTCTCAAAATCCTTGTGTCCTTGATAACGGCGCCAAAAACTTGACGTGTGTGCGGGTGTAGGTATAAAATTTTTTTATATTTTACCCACTTTTTACTCGCGAATCAAGCTTTAAATTTATAAAAGACGATATAATACTATCACTCTACACCCGTTAGGGCAAGTGCACTATCGTGGACGTAGTATAGTGATGGCAAGATACTGAGGTCGTCCAAGGACACAAGAGCTTTTAGTACCGGCTTTTCGTTAACGTCTAATCTAACCAATTCTTGATAAAAAGTTTTGAAAGTTTTAAAAATATAAACTGGAAAATGAAAATAAAATGTAAGGAAAACAAATAGACAAGAAGGAATCACTTGGTTCCAACTCCTCTTTTATGTATCCTTTGATGATTTCTGCACTTTCGGCTTTTAAAGAGATTATCTTTAACTTATAGTAGTAGGCCCCCTTTCAAGCAGCGTTACCCTCAACCTATTGGTCTGAGTCAGCAGGGATACAGTCCCGCCAGGTCGGATTTTTGAAAGACAATTAAGTAAGTTATTAATGCGAAAAGTGGTGGGCCCTCTACTAGGCAGCGTTACCCTCAACCTATTAGTCTGAGTCAGCAATGATATAGTCCCGCAAGGTCGGTTTAATATTTTAATAGTAGTTTATGGATAAGGGATTACAAGCGGTTCTTAGTTCCCCCGATTTGATGTTATCTGCCTCAAGGGAAGTTTTACTAAGCTTGTCTCAGGTTCTCGCAGGATCTATACACTGAATGAGGCAATAACTTTACCCAAACACCCTTCTAAACCCCTTCCAGGCAGTTAACGTGCTTTATATAGACCGTAAATACACTAATGAGTGAATCAACAAAACATGAACAAATGATTAAGTAAAATTCACCTTCAATATAGAAAACTAGTTATAAAGTCATTAATACATACCCAAATAAAAAGTTTGCCAAATATCGGAAATCAAAAGTAATACATATAAGATTTGTCTTCACTAAGTGATGTGCACAAAATGCAACATATAAATTGCATCAATTATGGCATAAAACTAACCCTTCTTTAGTACTAATGTTGGAAAAAGTGTGTTTTTGTCTTCCTTTTGTATTTTCAGGATTAAATGAGCTCAAATGAACAAAAGAAGCAAAAAGGCAGCTAAATCTAACATAAATACAAGAAAAGGAACAAACATGGCATGCTCGACCCCCCCGACAGCATCTTCTCAAGCAAAATCAAGAAGACAGAAGGCTGAACACGCCCCGTGCTTAGTGAACACGGGGGCGTGCCCAAGTGTCAGCATAAAAGACAAAGCTATAGAAGCTTCTATCACCCACCACGGGGGTGTGCCCAGTGGACACAGGGCCATGGTCAACTCTAAGATTCGCAGAATCTGGGGAAATCTTGATAGTACAGATATGCTTCTGCACACGGGGGCGTGCCCAGCGGACATGGGGGCATGGTCAACTAATGCAGACAAACTGCAATTAATGAAGAAAGAGAAGAGGATGGACACGGGGCCGTGCCCGAGCTACTGTTCAGCCTATAAATAGGGGTGCTTGGCTCATTTGCAAACCATCCCTTGACACACCACCTCTCTCACACTTCACCCACCACCCACCACCATCACAACACCATCATCCACCACCATCATCCATTGTCCATCATAGAGTGTGTGAGTCGTCTCGGGATCCAAGATTGATCGTAAGAGTTCTTGACAATCAAAGGCCATGTTTGCCTAAGTCTCTTACATCACTTGGTGAAGACAAGTGTCTAGTGTAATACTTTTTATTTTTAATCTTTTCGCACTTTTTACTTGGTTATGTATTAATGACTTTAATAACTAGTTTCTTATGTTGAAGGTGATTCTTCCTTATCGTTTGTCCGTGGTGTCTTGGCATTATTTTACTGTCTATATAAAATAAAAGATTTTCACCCTTCGTATCTCCACGGTCAATATGGAGGTATGTTGGCTACCTGGTCGGGGGTTAAGGGAACGGTTTGGTAAGAGTCTTGCCTTGTTCAGTGTATAGATCTTGCAAGGACCTGGGTCAAATTTAGTAGGACCTCCTTCAATACCCACCGGTATTGGATGGCGGGGGTCCAAACTCTTTGATCCCCTCATATGTAAGCTACTATTAATACTTTAACCCGGCTACTTAGGACTGTATCCCTGCTGACTCAGACTACTTAGCCGAGGGTAACGTCACCTTCAAAAGAGGGGCCTACCATAATATGCATTAATAACTTAATTAATTATCTTTCAATAATCCGACCCTTTAGGATTGTATCCTTGCTGACTCAAACTACAGGGTTGAGGTAACGTCACCTTCAAAAGAGGGGCCTACTACAATAACTAAGATAATCTCTTAAAAAGTGCAAAAGTGCGGAAATAATCAAAGGTTACACTATACAGGAGTCGGAGCCAAGTGATTCATCTTGTCTATCTGTTTTATTTTTATTTTATTTTTCAGCATTTTAGTTAGTTTTTATTTTTCTAGTTTAAAAACCTTTTTCTAACTTTTGATTTGATTAGACGTTGAGGATAAACCGGTACTAAAAGCTCTTGTGTCCTCGGACGACCTTGGTATCTTGCCAACACTATACTACGCTCACGATGGGTGCACTTGCCCATATGTGTGTTTGGTGTTAGTAAAATATCATGTTTTATAAATTTAAAACTTGACTAACGTGTAAAAAGGGCCTAAAATATACTTAAACTTATATAACACACCACATGCATCAAGTTTTTGGCGCCACTGCCGGGGACACAAGGATTTTAAGAAAGCTTAAAATCGACGGCCGAATCAGTTTTTCAAAACCTTTTCAAAATGCACGCACTTTTTTCTGCATTTTAGTTTAGTTTTGCATTTACAGTAACCTGAACACGGGCCGTGCTCACTGAACACGGGGCCGTGCTGCATATTTTTCATAAAACACCCAGATACAGAGCTTGAACATGGGGCCGTGCTCACTGAACACGCCCCGTGCTCAACGAAATCAGTAACTTTAATTAAAACGCCCAGATACAGATTCTGTACACGGGGCCGTGTCCACTGAACACGGGGCCGTGTCCACTGAACACAGGGCCGTGTCCAGCCTCTGTTTTCGTTTTTATTTTTGTTTTCTGGTCTCGAGACTTGGTTGTGGTCTGCTGAGTGATTCTTATGGATTAATACTCAGGAGGTTATAACTACACCTATGAGGAGGATGATTATAGGAATAATTATTGCACTAATTGTGGTGACCTGCACTCGGTTCAATATTGTAACTTATATCAACCATCCACTTCATACACCTACTATGAGGAACCCAGGTACGAGCCATCAACTTCATACACATCCTATGAAGACCAAAGGTATGAACCTCCTCCCTCATACTCATATTTTGATGAACCAAGGTATGAGCCTTCATACTCATACTTTGAGGAACCAAGATATGAGCCACCACCTTCATATGCTTACTATGAGGAACCTTGGCGTGAACAACCCACCTCATATGAGTATTATGAAGAACAAACTTACGACCCTTATCCATCATATACTTACAATGAAGAACAATGGTGTGAACCATCTACTTCCTATGAGTATTATGAGGAACAAAGGATCGAACAATCGGATTCAAGCTTTGAAAATCCCGATCCTTACTCTATCACCGAAGTGACCGATAGGATATTAGACACCTTAAAACTATCGAGCACTACATAAAAGAATCTCGCGCAAGGGAAGAGGAGTCCCGCGCAAGAGAAGAATTAAATAAAGAAGAGATAGTTGAAAGTGTAAAAATGGAAGAACAAATAAGTGAAGAACCGACACATGAGTTAAACAACGAAAAAGGTGAGTCTGACAACGTTAAAATTCAAGAAGAGTCTAATTTTGAAGAAATTAATCTCTTGTCACCTTCTTTTGAGAATCGTTGTTTAGTTACAACTCATGCTAAGTTTTTAAAAGAGTTAAACACTAACACTAAAATTGACGAAATAAGTATTAAGTTAACTAACGATCAAACTTCGCTAATAAAAGAAGACCCATTTGAAATCAACATTACACCGGTTCCATGTTTTTTTCAAAATTCATTTATTAGTAATGTCACAATTGATAAAGATCTTTGTGTTAACATAATGCCCAACTACATTTTCGAAAAATTAAGTATTAGTGATTTTTCTCCACTTCAAATACCAATTTTTCTATCTAATCGGAAAGTAATAAAATCAATCGGTATAGTTGAGGATGTCTTGGTTCAAACAAATCAAATGGTAACCCCAACCGACTTTGTCATCCTCGATGACGCTCCTCTAGTGTTGGGACGACCCTTTGTAAAAACTCACGAAGCTGTAAAAAACCGGAAGAACAACAATCTATCAATTCAATTAGGGGCATTTAAAAAGAGTGTCGATCTTGAGCGATCAATGAAATATCCATTCGGCAATAATGACCCCCTAATTGAAGATGAAGATGAACCACCCGATACAAGTGAAAAGATTGACCACTTTGTTGAAGAAGAGGTCGCCATAGAACAAACTTTTAAACTTCTTGATCAAAATAAGCAACCCAATAAGGAGTCTCCTAAAGACCCACCTCTTGAGCTCAAAGAACTTCCAAAAGGTTTGTAATATGCTTTTCTAGACAAAGATGGTAAATCACCTGTAATTATTTCGTCTAAGTTAAGTAGTTTAGAAAAAGAAAATTAATTAATCTTTTGAGAAAACACAAAAATGCGATTGCTTGGAAGCTTGTAGATATTAAAGGAATAAGTCCTTCCATGTGCACACACAAAATTTTAATGAATGATGACTACAAATCGGTAATACAACCACAACGTAGAGTAAATCCAAATGTTCAAGAAGTGGTTAAAAACGAAGTCATCAAATTACTTGACACCGGACTTATTTATCCTATCTCCGATAGTCCTTGGGTATGTCCCGTCCAAGTAGTTCCAAAGAAAGGAGGTATGACGGTAATAACTTACGAAAAGAATGAATTAATACCAACGAGAACCGTCGCAGGATGGAGAGTATGTATAGATTATAGACGATTAAATGAAGCAACAAGGAAGGATCACTTTCGTTTGCCCTTCATTGATCAAATGTTAGAAAGATTATCCGGTCATAAATTTTACTGTTTCTTGGATGGTTTTTCAGGTTACTTTCAAATCCTGATAGCACCCGAAGACCAAGAAAAGACAACCTTCACATACCCCTATGGAACTTTTGCTTATCGACGCATGCCATTTTGGTCTATGTAATGCCCCCGCAACCTTCCAACGTTGCATGGTAGCCATCTTCCATGACATGATAGAAAAGACAATGGAAGTCTTCATGGATGACTTTTCTATCTTTGGGGATTCATACGACCAATGCCTCGATAACCTTGAACGAATGCTATCCCGATGTGAGGAAACTAACCTCGCCCTTAACTGGGAAAAATGTCATTTCATGGTAACGGAGGGAATAGTACTCGGTCATAAAATCTCAAGCGAAGGAATGTAGGTTGATCGAGCCAAAATAGACACTATTTCTTGATTACCACCCCCATCCTCCGTTAGAGCTATCAGAAGTTTCCTAGGGCATGCTGGATTTTATAGGCGGTTTATCAAATACTTTTCTAAAATCTCAAGGCCTCTAACAAAATTACTTGAAAAAGATGCCCCTTTCATCTTTGACAAGGATTGCAATCAAGCATTTCTAACCCTAAAGGAAATGCTAGTCAATGCACCTATCATGATAGCGCCTGATTGGAAATTTTCTTTCGAAATCATGTGTGATGCAAATGACTTTGCAGTTGGAGCTGTCTTAGGACAAAGAAAAGAAAAGCATTTTCACCCAATTTATTATGCTAGTAAAACACTTAACGATGCACAAGAAAATTACACAACAACTGAAAAAGAATTACTAGCTGTGGTATTTGCTTTTGATAAATTTCGTTCTTATCTTGTTCTTTCTAAAACTGTAGTCTATACAGATCATGCAGCCATTCGATATCTCTTCAAAAAGCAGGACGCAAAACCACGTTTGATTTAGTGGATTTTACTCCTCCAAGAATTTGATATTGAAATCAAAGACAAAAGAGGAGCTGAAAACACTGCAGCGGATCATCTTTCACGCTTAGAAGACCCAGCTTTGGAGGAAACAGGGACGAGCAAATCAACGAAAAATTTCCAACAGAGTCCCTAGAAATGGTGGAATACAGACAAGAGCCATGGTACGCCGACTATGCTAACTACCTAGCTAGCGGTATAGTCGCAAAAGGTTGGCCACATCATCAAAGAAAGAAATTCTTTGCTGATGTAAAACACTATTTTTTGGAAGATCCTTATCTTTTCAAAATGTGTGCCGACCAACTCATCCGACGATGCGTACATGGTAGCAAAGCACGAAGAATTCTCCGCCATTGTCATGAAGGTCCATACGGCGGGCATCATGGTGCCGCTAGTACCGCACGAAAGGTATTTGATTCAGGGTTTTATTGGCCAACCATTTACAAAGACGCCCAAAGTCTTGTTAAGACATGTGATGCTTGCCAAAGAACAGGTAATATTTCTTCCAAAAACAAATGCCCCAAAATGGCATTCTTATTTGTGAAATTTTTGATGTGTGGGGACTCGACTTTATGGGACCCTTCCCACCGTCAAAAGGAAACAAATATATACTTGTGGCAGTAGATTACTTGTCTAAATGGGCCGAGGCCGAGGCACTTCCAACAAATGATGGAAGAGTCGTGCTAAGATTTTTGAAAAAATTATTCTCTCATTTTGGAACACCTAAAGCATTAATAAGTGATAGAGGTACCCATTTTTGCAACCATCAACTTGAAATTTTTTTAACAAGATATGGGGTCTATCACTGGGTCTCAACAGCATATCACCCTCAAACAAACGGACAAGCCGAAGTGACTAATATAGGTTTAAAACGAATACTTGAAAAAACCGTAGGGTTAAATAAAAAGGAATGGGCCGATAAATTAGATGATGCTTTATGGGCTTTTCGAACTGCTTATAAAACAACAATAGGTACAACCCCATATAAGCTAGTCTATGGAAAAAGTTGTCATTTGTCAGTAGAAATTGCACACAAAGCCTACTGGGCAATCAAAAATGTAAACTTGGATTTAGAATTTGCCGGTAGAAATCGATTTTTTCAGTTAAATGAATTAGACGAACTTAGGAATTATGCATACTCAAACTCTGAAATTTATAAGGAAAGAATGAAAAACTTGCATGACAAACATATTAAACCTAATGAATTTCGAGTGGGAGATCAAGTTCTTTTGTTTAATTCACGACTTCGACTATTTCTTGGTAAATTAAAGTCTAGGTGGTCAGGACCTTTTTCCATCACCCATATTTTCCCACACGGTGCAGTAGAAATTAAATATCGGAATGGAATTCCATTTAAAGTCAATGGCCAACGGCTGAAGCTCTATCAAGGATTCATTGAGGATGAAGAGGAAGAAATCTCGCTTCAAACGGTCGAAGAGTGAAAGCATCAACATCATACCTGGTAAGTTACGAACAAATGGGCTGACATCTAAATCGGTAAGTTTTCTAACCAAGTTTTTGGGAAACAAGGGCACTCACACGAGCACTTAAAAAAATTTATATTTTTGCTCGGCACGGGGCCGTGTCCACGCGACTGTCGGGATAAAACCCCTTTTTCATAACAGTTACATCATTCCACACGCCCCGTTTCCCCGAAAACTCTCTGGTTCAGGCGATTTTCCGCAGATTTTCGACACCTCCTCTACTTCTAACAACATCAAGGTATGATTCTATCATCATTAGTAGTTAGATTAAGCATTTGCATGTAGTTAAAACATAAAAAATTTGGGGAAAAATCTAGGGTTCTTGAAGTTCATCCGGATCGAACCTCAAATTTTTGCATAAATCTGTTAGCATTAGTTTAGATTAGTGTTATGGGAAGTAAATCCATTTGTATTGTTCATAGATTTTCCTGATTTCTCACAAAAACCCCAAACCCTTGTTTTTGAACCGAAAAAGATAAAATCGAAGGGGTAAAGGGTTTGTTTTGGGAAAAACGGCACTTGGGGTTTCATTTTCGGGGGAAACCGCACCTATTGGACCAAAAATTTTCAAGTTTTTGAAACCGGGTCAAAAAATGAAGATTTTGAATAACAGACGCCTGGACACGGGGTCGTGTCCGCTGAACACGGGGTCGTGTCCAGCTATCTGTTTTCAGTTTTCTCCGAAAATTTCACTATTTCATGATAACTTATGGTGTATTCTTTCAGATGTCGAAGAAATTCACAAGGTTCAATGCAACTGAGCAAGACGCTAAAGCAAGATACGATGTGCTTCGAACCAGACCGGAAGAATACCCGAGACAAGTATGCATGGATCTGTTGACATTGGTGAACCAACTTGACCGGTTTAACAACCTCGTTACCAGCCCACTAAGAGTCGCCCTAACCACTGACTTCGCTCGGTCCATGAGTACAATCTGGAGTTCTATAGCACATTCGTGTTCAATTCAAGGTCCGACCCATTTGACAATAACGGGGTGGAATTCCGATGTGGGGGGACTAAGTACTCGATTTTGATGGCACAATTTGGGTCGATAGTTGGGTTGTATGCTGAGGAAGATGCGGGTAATGAAGAAAACACCGGAGGGGTGCGAGAATTGGATGAAAATGAGCGCCAAGCCGCTTGGGCTCAAATTGGAGAAGGGCACTACAACCCAAGCAGCACTAAGAGCACTAAGCTGAGGGACCCGCTTTACCGTTACATCCATAGGGTTCTCACTTACTCTCTTAGCCAAAGGCATGACAGTAGTGGCGTTGTTGGGTTGAGAGATCTGGTGGTCCTTCATTGCATTCATAACCGCAGACACCTCGATGTTCCGTACCTCCTGCTCCGCAACATGCATTGGAATCGGCTTGCTACTCCACCAACCCCTATCTTCTTCGGGGGGTGGATTTACCGTCTCTTCAAGCACTTCGTGAACATGCCCAGATCCTTCCAAAAGAGCCCATGGTCGGGAAGAGTGGACATACACATCTGCCGCTCCATGAACTTGATCTACGAAGCCGAAGACGGGTCAGTTAGCTTCCAAAGAGTCCAAGGGCATGCATGGAACCCGCAAGAGGCACTCGTCCTTCACGCTCCACAGCATCATCAGTACCAGTACCAGCCCCACGGTGATCCGGGCCAATCCTCCTCACAAGGAGGTGGTTTTCCAAACTTCCAAAGTTTACATGATTTGTTGCAGGAAAACCTCATGTGCACCAGGAACACCTATAACATGGTGAGTAACACGTACACCCGGGTCGGAACAATTGAGAGAAACATATCCGACATTCAGGATGACATTGGGAACATCCGGGAGTACATGGCGGGGCATGGAGGAGGAGATGATGATGAGGACGAGGACATGGACTAGGCGGGAGGAGTAGAGGCAGGAGCGGTTAGTTGGTGATCCCACAGGTTAACCCCCTTTTTCTTTCGAACAATTTCCGGCCTGCGTGCCGTGTGTTGAACAATTTACTTTCCTTTAACTCTTTTTACTTTCTGCATTTGTTTTTCTTTTTAACTTGTGATGTGGATGTTGAACTTGGTAATTTAGGATGTTTGCTATGGTTTGGTGTAGTGTTTATTGATAAAACAGGTACATACGAGGCCTAGAGCACTAAACATTAGTGCTACTAAAGTCGGGACAGGAAAACCGGAGCCAGAAACCTGTTTTTCAACTTTGCAGATTGTCTACACGGGGTCGTGTCCAGCCGACACGCCCCCGTACCCACTTCCCCAGACCTGCTGTTTGTTTAATTCTGCAGACTTTTGCCAGACACGGGGTCGTGCCCAGTGGACACGCCCCCGTGTCCAACTACTGTAAGTTTTCGTTACTGGCACTCCAACACGGGGTCGTGTCCATCGGACACGGGGCTGTGTCCAGACGCCCAGTAACATTAATTTTTGCTTTTTCACACCTTTTTACACATTCAATCAACCTAAAAACTTATTTTTGGGACACGTTGAGGACAATGTGTAATTTAAGTGTGGGGGATGCTAAAACTTTGAATCTTGCAAGTCCTAATCACAAGCCTTACACAAAACTCTATTGGAACCGCTAATCACCCCATTTTTTTTCAAAAATTTTTCATTTTTTTTACTTGTCTAGGGTTAACTTGGGAATTTCAAATTCTAAAAAGGTTCTATTTTTACAAATTTACAAACGATAGCGTCGTGATAAAAAGAACCAACATAAGAAAATTATGAAACGGCATGACAAGTTTAGTTAAAATTTGATTATATATACTTGATCACATAAAAACCCATTCCCACAAAAGTGAGTTTTGAGCCTTTATTGAGCATACAAATACATATCTTTAAACTAAATGCTCATTTTTTCCATTGCTTGTGTGAATAGCCGCTTGGTTCTTACAACTCTAGAACTTGCCACGACGATACATTCCCAGTCCTTACCAACTTAAACCCGAGTAAGTAAATGATGGAGGCATTAGGACTAACCCTTTTTCATTTCTACACCATTATTTTTTCTTTTTTTTTTACCACCTACCCAAAATCCCCCTAGTTAACCCCTTTGAGCCTAAACCTTTTCATTTCTTAACCCCAAAAACAAACACCCTTTCACCCACCAAAACCTTTTTATTTTTAACCCTTTGTTTTTAGTAACAAGCTCGGTTTTTCGTATGACTTTTCAAAAAATAAATAAATTTGTTGATGATGAAGCAAAAGAGAAATAAACAAACAAGTTTATCAAAAATAACTTTGTTTGAATAATGGCTTCATCAAAAATAAAAATTGCAAAAATAAAAAGTCTTACGAAAACCGATGCTTTTTACGCCTTTCGCCCTTTCACTAACCACTAACCCAACTACCTACCTTTAACCCAAGCCTAACCCTTCACCCAAAAGTCCTCTTGATATTTACAAAGGTATATAGTTAAAAAGGAGGAGGATTGATTGCTTGGCAAGCCTATGGTAGAAGTAAGTTCCATGCCGCTCTCGAGTGATTTACTAAAATACATCTTCGGCCGAGTGTTGAGTGATCCCCGTGAGGTATGTGAACTTGTATATAAGTAGAATTTTAAAAGAGGCATGTTATGCCCTAATAAGTAATTTATCTTATTTAATGTTTTAAATAAATCATGACGAATAGGATTGTAAATAAATAAAAATAAAACTTAATAAAGAAGCTTGGAAATCCCTACACTCTATAACGAGCCCAAAAACCTTCTCTTCTACCCATTCCATTTGGGAGTGTAAAGCCACATTATAAAGAGTTTTCCTTGAGGACAAGCAAAGATTCAAGTGTAGGGGTATTTGATGTGCACAAAATGCAACATATAAATTACATCAATTGTGTCATAAAACTAACCCTTCTTTAGTACTAATGTTGGAAAAAGTGTGTTTTTGTCTTCCTTTTGTATTTTCAGGATTAAATGAGCTCAAATGAACAAAAGAAGCAAAAAGGCAGCTAAATCTAACATAAATACAAGAAAATGAACAAATGTGGCATGCCCGACCCCCCCCCCCCCCAACAGCATCTTCCCAAGCAAAATCAAGAAGACAGAAGGCTGAACACGCCCCGTGCTCAGTGAACACGGGGGCGTGCCCAAGTGTCAGCATAAAAGACAAAGCTATAGAAGCTTCTATCACCCACCACGGGGGCGTGCCCAGCGGACACAGGGCCGTGGTCAACTCTAAGATTCGCAGAATCTGGGGAAATCTTGATAGTACAGATATGCTTCTACACACGGGGGCGTGCCCAGCGGACACGGGGGCTTGGTCAACTAATACAGACAAACTGCAATTAATGAAGAAAGAGAAGAGGATGGACACGGGGCCATGCCCGAGCTACTGTTCATCCTATAAATAGGGGTGATTGGCTCATTTGCAAACCATCCCTTGGCACACCACCTCTTTCACACTTCACCCACCACCCACCACCATCACAACACCATCATCCACCACCATCATCCATTGTCCATCATAGAGTGTGTGAGTCGTCTCGGGATCCAAGATTGATCGTAAGAGTTCTTGACAATCAAAGGCCATGTTTACCTAAGTCTCTTACATCACTTGGTGAAGACAAGTGTCTAGTGTAATACTTTTTATTTTTAATCTTTTCGCACTTTTTACTTGGTTATGTATTAATGACTTTAATAACTAGCTTCTTATGTTGAAGGTGATTCTTCCTTATCGTTTGTCCGTGGTGACTTGGCATTCTTTTACTGTATATATAAAATAAAAGATTTTCACCATTCTTATCTCCACGGTCTATATGGAGGTATGTTGGCTACCTGGTAGGGGGTTAAGGGAACGGTTTGGTAAGAGTCTTGCCTTGTTCAGTGTATAGATCCTACAAGGACCTGGGTCAAATTTAGTAGGACCTCCTTCAATACCCACCGGTATTGGATGGCGGGGGTCCAAACTCTTTGATCCCCTCATATGTAAGCTACTATTAATAATTTAACCCGGCTACTTAGGACTGTATCCCTGCTGACTCAGACTACTTAGCCGAGGGTAACGTCACCTTCAAAAGAGGGGCCTGCCATAATATGCATTAATAACTTAATTAATTATCTTTCAATAATCCGACCCTTTAGGATTGTATCCTTGCTGACTCAAACTACTGGGTTGAGGGTAACGTCACCTTCAAAAGAGGGGCCTACTACAATAACTAAGATAATCTCTTAAAAAGTGCAAAAGTGCGGAAATAATCAAAGGTTACACTATACACGAGTCAGAGCCAAGTGATTCATCTTGTTTATCTGTTTTATTTTTATTTTATTTTTCAGCATTTTAGTAAGTTTTTATTTTTCTAGTTTAAAAACCTTTTTCTAACTTTTGATTTGATTAGACGTTGAGGATAAACCGGTACTAAAAGCTCTTGTGTCCTTGGACGACCTCGGTATCTTGCCAACACTATACTACGCTCACGATGGGTGCACTTGCCCATATGTGTGTTTGGTGTTAGTAAAATATCGTGTTTTATAAATTTAAAGCTTGACAAACGTGTAAAAAGGGCTTAAAATATACTTAAACTTATATAACACACCACACGCATCAATTTGCCAAGCATGACCTTTGTTTGACAAGAACTCTTACGATCGATCTTGGATCCTAAGACTACTACACACTCTAAAAGATCAAAGATGGATGATGGTGATGGGTGTTGGTGTTGTAGTGGTGGTGGACTGGTGGCAAGTGTGAGAGAAGTGGTTTGCCAAGAGATGAGTTGGAATGAAACCAAGCACCCCTATTTATAGCTGAAAGCAGACTGCTCACATGACCCCGTGGCCTTCATTCTCTCCCTTATTCATTAACTACATGTGTCGTCTTGTACTAACACGGCCATGTGTGTCAATGGCACGGCCGGTGGCAATTGTACTTGTTGTACTATCTCATATTCTGCAAATCTTAGAGTTGACCATGCCCCGTGTTGAGTTAGCACGACCCCGTGTTGATTTGTCTTTTGCTGTTGTCTTTTTCTGCAGGGAATCTTGACTTGGCACGGCCCCGTGTCTAAGCTTCTGTTTTTGTTATTTTTGTTTGTTTGGATGTGGATGGGGGCTCGGCGAGTTGTGTCAATCCTTTTTCTTTGTATTTATGTTGGTTTCTGCTGTTAATTTGTTCCTTTTGAGCGTTTAATCTCTTTTGATACTGTAAATTAAAAAGGAAACAAAGAAAGATGTTTTTTCCAACATTAGTACCGAAAAATGGTTGATTTTATGCCTTGTTTGATATAATTTATATGTTGTATTTTATGTACATCACCCAACAATCTTCTCCTTAGTCTAATGTTATCAAATTCTTGTAACATCTTCTAAGTCGTCAATCCAAGCCCTAATGTAATCTTCAATTTGACAAGCATCACTCTCAATTTCAAGACCCAACAATATCTCAAATGACATCGTGTAACCTAGGCTAATTCATTAACACGCAAAAAAGGGCAATAATGCCAATAATCGTGAGTTAAGTAGCAAATCATCAAAGATAAGTCATTAATACCTATCATGACTCATTATAGCCTAAAATAACTTAATTTAACCTCAAAATCTAATTAACACATAATAAATCCCTTTTAGGGTGCATAATAGAGTTTGTCATGAACAGTAGTGGCATATGTGTGAGAGGGACTTCATAAAATGAGTCTGAGTACTAATAAAATCGATTGCTCGACAAGGTTTTAGATATGTTACATTATGGCGTATGTCGTTGTGTTAGTGTGCTCTCCAATTGTACAAGGTTAGATGATAGCCAAGATCAGCTATAAACTGTTGTATGATTGATTTTATAACGTTTTACAACCTGACAACACTTCGGCAGCACTTCGTTGCTCTGGCCGGAAAATTACAAATGAAATGACACATGAGGTATTTATAGGAGAGGCTATTCCGTTTGAAAGTGGCAAGACATGCTTCAAACGGAATGGCACTCCTCAAACTTTATGGCACTCCTCAAACTTTATGGCACTCCTCAAACTTTTGTCTTTAAACTTTTGTCCGAGACTCGATATAAGACGAAGACGACAGATGTATGCACCAACAGACTCCCCCTCAGATGTTGACGAGTCTTAAGTGTCGAGTCTTCGCATCTTCAGTCTTTATCAGTCCTCTCGAACTCTTTGAAATGTCTCACAGTGTAAGCATCCACAAACTTTATCTCCTTCTCCTTTTCAGCATCAACAAACTCCCCTCGAACAATCTCTACTCAGATGTTGATTGCAATTTGACTTTCACAGAATCAGGATCATGACCTGGCTCTATACTCAGACTTCAGAATCCAGGCTATCTTGCACATCCTCTACCTCACAATAAATTTCACAAATTTAACATTTGACAAAATTTATATAACCAGACTCTCTCTCAAATTTATTCAGGATGATCTAACAATGTTAATAACTGATGAACCATTTGTAAGAAAATATTCAAAAAACTTTTTTCATATAAACACAAGCTCCCCCTCACGAATTGCTCATCATGTTTAGCACTTGGAATTTTGAAAATCAGCTCTTCAACACCAGTTGTCGAAAATCTTTTTGGATTTTTCAAAATTTATGCTAAAATACGCTAAAATCTTTTTGGATTTTTTAATAAAATGAAATGCAGTAAAGAAATATTTACAAACAATATTTTTGCGAGTTTGTGTAAGAGGATCATATCAGTTTTTGACAAGTCACAAGTACCGTTGAGCTTAGTTACACATTAAGAATTAAACAATTCACTTAGATTGCCGATATACTGATCCACTTAAATTTTCACACAAATTTCAACTGATTCGGGATATGAGTTAGGTGAATTAAGAACTTAAACTCATTCATGTGTCCCACCTCTTGAATATACTCCCGTATCCAGATCCCAATATTCAGTCTTACAGGTGAGTATACCACAGATGATATCTGTAAGGGGTTATAAATTATGAAGAATCATGAGAGCTCAGGTCAGAACTACCGTTCAGCAGAGAGATCATGACTCAACTATTGGTGTGTCCTCTTTAGAGGATCTTTTTTTTACAACAGCAATGATTATCAATTTTATTGTTTCATCATTTTTGCTGAGGGCGGCGCTATATTTCAAGCAAGCAGAAAGTATTCTCCGGGGACTAGGCCATTGCTTCCGCAAAATCAGAAGTCCCGGGATAATACCCCAGATATCACTGAGCATAAAGACCTACTATCTCAGAAAGAGGGACCTTTCAAACGAGATTTCATGGGTTACCTATATATTGTAGCGTTCCCCACGAAATAAGCAAGTTTGAATTTAAGTTTATATCCCGAAAAAGCTTACTAAATGTGTAAAAACCTATCGGCATATTATCAGTGAGACTGTTTAACACTATTTAACCTTTACAATTCTTTAGCATACTGTAACTGTCCACTGATGTACTATCATTTCCTCTTTTTCACAACAAAACTCTTTTTGATTTTTATCATGTTTTTGTAATTTTTCAAATTTTCTAATGTTTTTGGATTTTCTGAAATTTTCTACTCCCCCTAAAATGCAAACACATTAAAGGAAATTTGAAAACAAACTATACAAATAAATGACAACTGATATCGAATCACTTCACTTCGCCATCCACTTGGCATAAACAATCAGAACTCCCCCTTTCACAAAACTATTTTCTCATTATGATTTCAAAACACTTAAGTTTGTTTTAACCAAAATGATTTTTCCGGAAAATAGGTTTTGTTTTAACCACTTGTATGGTCGGGTTCATCATCTTGTTCATTCAATCACATATATGAAGATTACATCAAGTTCAAACTAATGACCTTGACGAATCACTTGTAAAATCCAACCTCTTACCACTTGTAAAAATATCCAAATCATATAACCTCATGTAGGAATAAAACATCTACACAAACCATTTTACCAATCAAGATGCCGATTCCTGCTTCACATTTACTAACCTGGAAGCTCCGGCATATCACAACCTGTAAAAATTTAGACAATTTTAAAATCTTTCACAAAAAACAAGTTTAACAAGAATGATGTCGATTCCTGATCCACGATTACAAACTTGGGTTCTCCGGCAAGTCAGGTTTTTCAATGAAAGAAAATGTCCACCCAAGCCTGACCAGCCTTGGGTGATTCCAACTCCTCTTTAGTTGGGGTGTATGTTGCTTTCTTAGTAGCATAAAACTCCTTTACCCCTTTAACTTTCCCATATATCATTTTTCCAAAAATTTTCTTAACATTCCCATTAAATGCTTTCTCGACATCAAATTCTTTCTTCTCAGAATAGAATTGATTCGAAATTTCAACCTTTCCAACCTTTGATTTAAAATTCTCAGCTCTCAATGGTGGAAAATGAACATCATCCATTAGAGGCACTGAGTTTTCACCCTTTTAACAACTTGTGGCTCCTCTGACTTTGTGGAATCAGATTCATCGCCAGATTTTACCTCTGATTTCTTAACAACCCAAGTTTGATTGTCAAGATTTCCCTTTTTCTTGTAAAACCTTTTCGAACACTCACCAACTTCATATGTTGAATTTTTAAACACTTTAAACCTTTCAGTTGGTGGTTCGGTTTTATCAACAACTACTTCTTTGAGTTTTTCTGAGACTCCCTGTTTTATGTTGGTTGCCTTAGAACAGTTCCAGGCGATGTGACCAACTTCTTGGCATTTATAACAGGTTCTAGTCTCTTTTCTCTGATGAGCTTCACTATTTTTCTTCTCAGCAAGAAATTCTTAATTTGTTTGTCTCCAAAATGAGCTCTTCTGTTCTTCCTCTGCAGTTGTCCCTGAAACAAATTTAACTCTGGAATTAAAATCTTTAATATATTTTTCATTTTTATAGTTTTTAGGTGGAATAAAACCTAATCCTTTCTTTTTGAAGCTACCATTATGGTTTGGTTTCTTTTGAAAACCGGAACCAGAATTGTAACTCTTTTTCTTGTTTAAACGTTGTTGAACTCTTGAAGTGTATTTCTTAGGTTTTCCAGTAAAATTTATCTTTTATTTCAGAAATATTAATTTCTGTCATTTTGAAAACCTTTTTGATCATGTCAAAACGAACACTTCTTATTGGAAATTCTTTATCAAAATATAATTTGTCAGAATCATTCAAAGTATATGCAACTTCAAATGTTTCGTCATTCAAATTAGATTTTGACAACAAAAATTCTTTTGCAGCTTTTCTCTCTTTGAGTTTCTTCAATTTATCTGCAAAATAAAATTCAAATCTGTCAGAAGATAAATGTGTTTTTCCAAGATTTATCTGTTCAAGCTCTTCATCATCACCACTGCTTTCTGAAGAAACAGATTTTCCATCTTGACTCTCCTCATCATCCGACATCACAGCCATCCACTCCTTCATCAACTCTGGTTTTTGAACAATCTGAGCAATAAAAGCTTTAACATGGGGATCAGCTGGAATATACTTATCCCAGCTAAAACCTTCAGCCACTTTCTCGTCATCTTGATCAATGATACCATAGTAAGACTCTTGGGCTGGCCAACCCGTGCCGTCGTCCGAGGCCCAAATTTTTAACGGCTCTGATACGTTTATACACACAGACATCACATACACACACACACACATATATATATAGGGCTCGGTTCAAATGAAAACCACCACGAGTTGTGAGAACTTTTTGATCTCGCGCGAGTTGGGACAATTTTTTTTTTTTTTTTTTTTGCACAAACGTAAATAAAAACATTATAAACACATCTGTAAAAAAAAGTAAAAAAATTGTCGAGTCGGTAATTTTGACTGATGCAAGTTTTTTTTTATGCGTTGATGTAAATTTGTATGAAAATAAATATTTTTTTACGTCTTATGTAAATGTGGGTATGAGACTTTTTTTTTAACTTTTTTTTTTTTGCTGAAACAAGTGATATTTTTTTTTTTTTTTGACTTTTGAGAAAAAAATTCGAAAAAACATTTTGGATGGCCTAGTTCTCACGGTTCTCACAACTCGGGTGATTATCATTTTAACCCATCTCTCTCTCTCTCTCTCTCTCTATATATATATATATATATATATGATTAAGTTCAAGAGTGAACACTAGTGTATTTGTGAACTGATCGAAGTAATCCTGACCATACACGTGTGTAAATCAATGGCCAAGATTTGATGATGAAATACACTAGTGTACTTCACGATTTGATGATGAAATCCTAGCCATACACGTGTGTAAATCAATGGCCAGGATTTGTTCACTCAGTTCACAAATACAATAATGTTCACTTTAGAACCCCGCCTTATATAACACACACACTTAGTATATGCATTCATTTATTATGTAAAAGGTGTTGGTGGTAGAGCGAAAAAACCAACTCAAGATAATGTAAAGGTCTCAAGTTCAAGTCTTGGCTTCAGCACCAAGGTTTTATTTTTTTTAATTCATTTCCCCTTGATCATAATTTTAGCACAAATCTTTTTGTCGCCCGAGGCCTAAATCTTTTTAAGAGTTCTTATGCAAAAAAAAAAAAAAAAAAAATCATGACTCGTTGTCCTAGCAATATTAATTGAACAAGTGTATTATTATGATGAAAAGGGTTTTAAGGATTGGTAGATTGTTATCAAGATGAAGCCAATGGGAATGTTTGAGCTAACAAAATGTGTTAATAAATTCACGTATGATGTTAATGTAGATGAAGAGCAATTCAGTGACATGGTGCATCATTTAACATCTCCAACAATGAATAAGCATGTTGAACTCGTTCGTTTTGACATAGGGGAGGTCATCAAAGTTGATATTGATTACAATGGCCATGCTAGTGACGAGAAAGAAGAACTTATGATTCGGAATGAAGCTACTTTGTCTATTCAGACGACTAACACAGAAGTATTTCGTGATTAAGAGAAATATGTAGAATTTTATTTGTCTAACCACTCTTCTTCATTTTGTGTGTGTACAAAACTGACATTTCGTATACTTTTAGAGATGATAAGACGCGGGTTACGACATTACTGTGAAAGCGGCTAAAGTTGCGTTAAGTCTAAATTCAGATTACGTAATTTTTTTTTAATAGATTACGTAATTAACTCTTAAACTCTAATTTTAGATTAAGATTTTTTTTTAATAAATTACGTAAAGTCTAAATTTAGATTACTGTCGATTTAAAACCCTTTTTTGAATAGATTACGTAACGTGCTCTAAATTAGTAAACTATTAACTCTTAAACTCTTTAGAAATATTGTATTTTTACCTAATTTGTCTTAATTTGTCTTAGAATAGCATCTCTCTATTTTACACATGTTATAAAAGAAAACAATAACAAACTTTAATTGTAAAATTCATTTATTCAATTATGCGTGCTTTATAGACCAAGAAAAAAAGTTATATTTGTTGGTGATTAGTTTTGTTGTCTCTTTCTATTATATTATCCAATGACCAGTCATACTTTTGAACCCATAAACTTATAGCACCCAATATTATTGATCAAAAAGTAACATATTGTAATATAATTTGACTAGAATAGTATCCATGCTTGCAAATAGTTATATTTTTGGCTCCGTTTTTTATACCTTTTGGATTATATACTAACTACGACTAGTGTGAGCATATATATTGTACAAGCTACAGTTAAACTAATTTGAAGATAATAATTGAACAATACATTCTCATAACTATAACAAAAATAGTACAATAATATATAAAGTGTCAAGATGAATCGGTATTGAACGGAATAATAAATCGGAAAATAATAGAACTTGGCTAAGCACCCAAATTCTATTAATGTCAAGAAACTATCACAAAACTTGACTTCATACAATCCCTAACATCCAAAGCATCGTATTTATAAATTTTAAACACACTTATTAGGGTGAAGGGAGTGGTTACTTATTTGGAATACGTAAACTTCCCATTCACCCAATCAGACAGTGCCACGTCGATTCACCAAAATTGTTTACCTAATGCTCAAAAACGTTGGCGGTGGTTTACCTATTGGGGTTTAGGTAAACTATTTAAAAAAAAGAAAAATGTATGATTGGTTGAGAAGAAATGGATCCCACCACACACTCTCTCTCCCCCCTTTCCCTCCCTCTCACCGAGTCGGTAAAGGTTCACCGATCATCCATGTTTGCCTAGCGGTAAACATAGACGGCGGCGGTGTTACCGCTCGGTAAACCGCTTTGCCGTTGTGTTTACCGATCCACTCCGTTCACCCTTAGATTATAACTAGGATTGCTAAAAATCTATCTATTTTAGGACATGATAATTATAATTATAATTATCCACTCCTTAATTAGTTTTTTTTACCTTGCATGCAAAGAAACATTTAATTCGAAATTTCCAACAAAAGTGTACCCTTTTAAATCTTATGGCAATGCCATACTCCATAAAAAGCCCTTTAAAAAGGTGTAACATTTTTTTAAAGGTGTAAAAAATTTGTAGTCAAACACTAGTCTTCGGTTGCAAATTTTATATTTAAAGCAAATAAGATAATATAAGTATTTTCTTCACACAATATAATAGTGTAATTCTTTTTGTGTGTTACATCACTTGGCATGCCAATTAAAAAAGATAATAACGAATAGCAGTATTAGTATCGATATTGTTCGGACGAATATAGGTTTTGGCCATCACAACACCGGTATAGTGTCATCATCCGTTGTTTATAATTCCAAAATGATACTACATTGTGAATACAGTTACGTTTTCAACGAAAGTTATACCGATAATGAAGTTGTTCAAATGAATCAGTTCCATTCCTTGGGGTAAAGATCATAAAATTCAGTTATATTAGACGCGTTCAATTATGAAAAAAAAAGCTTTTATTAAAATATAGAAAAAAAGCACGACGCAATGGTATATTCAAGATTTTATAAATAATTACACTCTATTACTAAAATAACGAAATGTGATGTAGCTTTTATAATATGTACGTTTGTATTTTGATTACATATGCATTATTACTCACAAGCCGATTTAAAAATAAATACATCGAGACATGGATAAAAAATACTTTTACGCTAGTACTCACACTCGGTTTTGAAAAAAGTTATATCAAGACGCATACTTGGAATTTTAAAGAAAAAACATTATATCTTAAAAGTTATAAGAGAAGAACAAAATACGTTCGATAATAATAATAATAATAATAATAATAATAATAATAATAATTAAAAGTAAAAAAATATATAAAAAAACGAAACACCAAGGGTGGTTTTTAATAAATTATTATGTAATAACCCATTATTTTTTTTTTCTCTTGTACCATAAAGACCCATCTATCGATATACACCCCTTTCAAAAGGCTTATACAATTACACATGTTTATCCTGACGATGTTTGATGTGGTCATAGTGGGTATAAAAATTGTTGAAATTAAACACAAAACAAGCTCTAAATTTATTAATACAATCTGATGTCTACTCACTACAACACACAAAGTGTAAATGCACCCATAACATATGTAATGTTGCTTTGGTAAAATATCAGATATCATCTAATGATAGAAAGGCTCTTAATACCGAAATCAGTCATTGTCAAGTCAAATTCAAAAAGACACGTTTGAAGTAATTATTAAGAATACTATAAAACAACAAAAACAAGGAAATGTAAATGTAATCAACTATAAGAAAGAATCACTTAGGCTCGATCCCCCCCCCCCCCCTCCCCCAATGATACAGTCGAATTCAAATTATAGATCCTCAAAAGATCACTATCCGAATATAGAAATGGCTCCTTTTAACGTTACCAAATTATACGCCTCTTCGAAAAGTTGCCATGACGATATCGCATGACAACCATCTAAAATCATTATATTAAGCAAGTAATAATGTGTGTGTTATTGCCATAAAATGAGACTGTCTCAGTTAGGGGTATCAATCCCCATAAAAATATTGGAAAGTTGTCACGATAATGTCACATAACAACCACCGCAATGTTGAAATTAAAATATCAAGTGACAACTTTAGATAAGGGATTTAACATAGCTTTGGTTTGATGTTATCTCCTGAAAGGCAGTACAATGCAAAAAAACCAAGTCTTTACAATTCAAGAATACAACCTTGTTGGTGCATATTTGGTGATAACAGCTTAATAGTTAGGTCTTTGGATATTTTGTCTCTATTAAACAAAGATTTGGATATCTTGAAGACTAAGATGATGACTTGGATTATGAGAAAGATACTTATTGAAGGTTCCGAGTTTGTTAACAAACTTATTCCGAGTTTACATGTAGTTCCGAGTTTGTGAAGATGGTCAAAGTTTATCAGCATTATAAGTTTCGAGTTTATGTTTGTGTGTCCGAGTTTGTCTTGTTATGTATTTGGGCTTGGCACAGTCTACATAGGTGTGTAATATATAAACACACATTATGCATTAGAGTTTAGGTATCTAAACAGTTAGTGATTTGATTACACAAAGAGTGGTCGTGAGATTGAGTGAGAGAATTACACAAAGATAGGCTGTGAGAGTTCTTGTGTCTTTAATTGACTGTAAACACTTGTGTTGGATAATCAACAGAAGGCGGTTTAAAGTGATTTTTCTTGTTACTCATCTGATAAACTTGTTTTTGTATTCATTAGATCTACTAAGGGGATTTCGCACCATTGGTTGATTGTCAATCTCGTGATCGATCTACGTGTTGGAACTCTCAAAGACCTAATGGAAATTATCGGGCTCAACAATCAATGAACAATACATCCAAGACACCTGAAAGGTGTGATGGATATTGGAAAGAATTAACGTATGTTGATGTTTCTGGTCAACCCAAAACCGGTAAGGTTTGGGTTCTCAAGTCTAACTGAGTTGTTGAGTGTGTGTAGGATGACCAAGAAGGAATGTTGATGTATTCAATAGTGGTTATTCCTGAAAGCATCAGGGGTGAATAGTAGGTTAAAATTGGTAACGAATTATTTACCTCAATCTGATTATTCTAAAATTCAAAATTGTAAAACTTATTGTTAGGTTGAAGTGGGAGTCTGTTTGTATTTAGATTTTAGTTTTTAATTATTTTTACAACTTACTCCATAAGAACAAAAATTTAGAGGGAGAAATTCCCCTAAGCCAAAAAGAGTTTAGATAGTGCATGTGTTGAGGGGGAGTAATTTAAAAATGCCAAAAATACAAAAACAGTAAAAAAAGGGAAAATATTAAAAAAAATGAGATACCATGGTGAGAAAAAGAAGAGATGATAGTACATCAACGAGTTGAACTGTCACACTATAACAGAACTTAAAATTGCTTTAAGTGTGATAGTAGATCCATCATGTGATGTATCAGTAGGCAAGATACATGAAATAATCAACTTAGTGAGTGATATAAGAATAACAAACTGTGTACCAAGTGGATAAGAAATCAGTAGTGTATGGTTTTATAACCTTAAATCTGGCGTAGAGGGATTGCCAAAATCCAAGGTTTTGGTCTTTATGTTGTTATTTCATCTGAGGATATCAGGATTGTCCTTCTGTTGCATCCAGATATATGTAGACCTAGTGGTGACGGGCGAAGCGCACATATTTATTTACAGTGAACCTCGCACTCACCTGGGTTTTAATATTTATAAAAATGGTTTATACCTTAACATTAAAACACACACAACAAAGGACAAGTGTATGCCGTCATATATGTAGCAAAGTATTGGTAAGAGCCAGATATCGATCCATGGAACACGGGCGTTATTAAGTACTAAATCTTTGTCATTAGATTACCAAATAAAAGGATAAGTGAATGGTTGTTTAACTAAATTATCTAAAATTATATCTAAAACATATTAGACTCCAAATATGAAAAATAAATATTATCTTGTTCCACAAACAACCTAAACATGTTACCTAGATATGTCACAAAAGCACTTAATCAACTTTCCAATTTCGAGACAGCTAGTTACCGGGTTTGGATTTCTAGCATTATGATTCTTCGGAAAGTTAACGCGATGGTCACACGTTAACCACCTAAAATCATTCATTAGCGAGCTATTGATATTTATTCATGCGAACCTTTAAAGATAGGTTATTTACCGGGTCTGGATTCCTAACCTCACTTATCAAAGAAAGCAATACCGATGGTCACAATACAGCCACGAGGATAAGCAATATAGTAGATCATATAATAAACTATTTCACCTTTACAAGTCTTAAACACAAATCTACCATGTCAGCAATTTCAGACCAAAACTACTAAACAAGGATCATAAACCACGTTCAAGAACATGTAATCAACACCATATAATTCATTAGAACCCTTACGTGCAAGAAAGCATTCCTAATCAAAATAAGATATATCTTGTATAAAACCAATACCCTGGTCCGGTTTCATGGTGTAAACAAAGTCTACAAACAAGTGATCAATCAAGAAATAATTACCATCCCACTAACCACAGATTCATTATCCAAGATAATCAAACATAATCAGGAACTCAACATCAATGAAACATTCATTATATAATCATGAAGATTCAATATAAAAAGTACTAAAGATTCATACAAACAAGATTACAACATCAAGATTAATCAAGAAACAAGTTCATTACTACTATTAGACAATATTACATAAACTAACATCAGCTCAATAACTTGCAAAATGATCAAAATACATGTTCAAGAACAAGGAATCGAACCATAAACAAGCAAGGAATTGATGGGTTGGATCGGTTATGCTTCCATTCGGTCTTGAAGCTTCAAAGTGGTCTGATCAGGACTGCTTCAGAACCCAGAAATCGCCCAGAAACATAGAGAAAAACCCAACATTTGAACCAGTAGCGAATGGCTCTATTTATAGGAGATTTTTAGTTTGGCACGGTCGTGCCGATGGCTCGCACGGTCGTGCGGGAGGTGTTGTTGGGTGACGTCAGTTTCTTCGATTCGAGGTCAGCCAAGTGGACTAGTGGACAAGTTATCTGAGTCATCAGATCAGCACGGTCATGTCGTGGCTCGCACGGTAGTGCGATGTTATCAGAACTTTGATTAGAAAGCTCGTTCAAGCCATTGCACGGTCATGAGGCGGGTCACACGGTAGTGCGGCCCAAGAAAAGATTGGCACCATCAGTCGCACTGGCAGTGCTTCCGAGGTCGAGCGATCCGCACGGTAATGCGATCTTGTCGCACGATCGTGCAGCACCTGCAGTATCAGAATTTTGTCCGTTTTATCAGAAATGCATCAGAATTTGTCTGTTTTCATCAGATTTTTCTTTTATGCTCCCTTTAAGACCTGAAAATATAAAAGTACCGGATTTGGTACCTAAACGTCGCGGTTTCGGTAAAAAACGCTTAAAACGGAAGTGTTTTCGGGGATAAAAACATGTAGAATTTAACGTATATCACCTAGGCACAAACCTGTATATCTTAAAAGAGCTTAAATGCCAAAAACCATTAAATGAAGATAAACTCAAAATGAGGGAATTCCGTTTGAGCTAAAAAGCTTAATTCGTACCTAAATGGTATTTGCCTAACCCTCGTCTGACACATCATTGGTTGCTTTGCTGTATGGAAGTACTGACCTGTTCACAATGGTCTGACGTTGTAATTTAGATGGATGAATTCAGTATACTCACCTACTACGAGGAAGCTTTGTGCATACCTTGATCGCGGGGGTATGTCCTGAAATGGGACACGATGGTACTACAGTATAATATTACTTTAATCTATCACAAGGTAATGCAACTTGAAATGTTAATGTGTTTTGTTTAAGTGGACAAAAATGCTAGTAATCGTCTTGGACTGTTTTTCACGAAAACTACATAAAGAATTAACTGCTTGTGTGAAAACAATATTGATTTGGCTGATATGATCTTCTTGCGCATGATTCTCACGAAAAGATGAATTGTAAATATTTTAATATGTTTGTTTTGGGTTATTTGTTTAGTTTTCTTGAAAAAATAATCCAAAAATATTTTCTTTTTAAAATGTCTCCCATTTTTAACTGTCAGGTGGCTGTTTTTGCATGATAAGATAAAATATTGATTTATCTATAATGTGAAAAAGACTAATGATTTTTTGAGATACTTGCTTGTGTTTCTCAACAGATTGATGCAGTTATCAAAATGATGTGTAGAACACAAGTGAAGTACATATTGTGAATGAATTAAAGAAAATGAAGATGCATGGTAGGATCTATCTACTACATTGCAAAGAGAGATATGGAAGAGTTACAGCTCGCTTGCATAACAAGACTTTTCTAATTCGTTGATCTACAATGAATGAAAACTTTGGAGTTTGGATGCATCAGCTAAGGAGAAGTCTGTCGATGTTAGAACCTTTGTGTAGCAGAACCTATCCAAAGACCAAAAGACTGCAGGATGTTCACATTATTCAACTTTTCATCCCATTTCCTATTATGTGGATGAAATTTGGGGACTCATGTCACATTCCACAAATATAGGCTTCACCATTCATTCCCTATCATTTTTCTCATAGTTTTGTGAGTGTAAGAAAAGAAAAATAATAACAAAAATTAAAAACAAAATACAACTATTATTTATTTGAATATAAACAGTATGAGTAATGAAATGTGAAGGATTTTGAATAAATGAACAAGTTTAGAGATCAAAATGAATTTTAGTTAAACCATAAGGATGAAGATAGAGAATCTAATGTGAATGCTTTTATAAATGGAACTCAAACCTAGGTTTTTTAGAGTCTTAACTTATTGTGTGGTTTCCTTTTTAGTTGATTTTATGGCTAATATGTATGTTTAATAAATCGAATTTTGAATACTCGAATTAATCAAATCAAATTATTTTAAATCAGAAGCTAGATTCCAAATTTGATTACTAAATTCGAAGTGAATCTAAATTCGACTTGAGATCTTGAATCAGCGATTACAGAGTTTGAATCTAGCTTCAAAATTCTAATGATAACTGTACTTGACTACTGGATTAGATAAAGTCTAAATATACTCGAAATCGAACAAAGTAACAAAATAAATGAACTCATAATCAAATTATTGATCTTTATTGATGGCTATGGACTATAGTGGAGCTGTGGAAGCGATCGAAGAAGTTTAGAGATCTTAGGGTAATTGTTTGTTAAGTTAAACATTGGATTGGATATTAAATGTTTGGAGGCCAAAATGTTAGAACTTAAAGTCTTAAAATTCTTTCTACAGTTTTACATTTGCCTTTTTATATATATAACTAGGTTAGAATCTCGTGCATTAAATAGGTAGAATAAATGCAATATTATAAAACAAGTTATATCTTTAAAAAAACTCGTGTATATTACGGGTTGGATAAACACGTATATTACATGGGTTGAATACAATACAATGTAAGAATAATAATTTATTACGTAGTATAGATATTTGATAATAAGTATTTATAATTAAATACCAAGTTCCATAATTAAAATTATTTTCAATATCTAAAAATAAACCCTTTTAATAACACTATTTAATAGAAGAGAGAGGCGGGAAAGCAAAAATTTAGGTGGTCTATGATTGTGACATGTGTCGCTTTGGATTTTTATTAATTATGTACTATAGATATAGATTGATATAGGTTTATATAGATTATGTATATATATATATATGTAAAAAATCATAATTTGAGTTTAAATTTCAAATCGAAAATCACAAATTTGTATTCTATTACTGAATTCGAATCGAATACAAATATTCAATAATTAAATTTGAATCGAATTTCGAGTTTTTCGAGTCCGATTTAAAGACGGGACAACTCTATTGATCAATATGAATGAGTTTCATACTACATTTTTGTTACATGGCCAACCATCAGAAGAAGCAAATACAACGAGTGCACTAATTAATAAGATTGATGAAGTAGCAATTAATACAAAATCAGGCAATTGGAAAGCAATAATCATGTTTTTAATCTTCCAAGAGACCAACAAATTAACTATACCATTTAGGGATACACATGGTATCGGACCGGTACCGAATGTACCGGTCCCGAAAAACGGGAACAACAGGTACCTGTAAGGGTATCGAAAATAACCAGCACGGTATCGTATCAAACCGGTACCGGTACCAGTCTTAAAAGGAACATTTACCTTTTTATATAACATATTGTATGGTAAGACACAAATTCGGAGAATTTGCCCCACTTTTAATTTCTGAGGACATGCAAAAGGCGATGGTAGATCTCATCGTTAAAAAAATGTTTTTTATGTGTTTGTATAATATGAAGGATTAATCTTGATATAGGAAGGAGTTAATTGGATGAAGTTGGTTGGGTAAATTGGTCACCATGTGATTTTTAAATAGGAAGAAATGATTATTAGTTTGAATTAACAAATTTATCCTGTTATTTTATTATTAGTTAATTACGTACTAGAGTTGGTATTGGTTTAGGACTACGTGTTTTCCATGTAATTAGTTAAGTATAGATAGATGGGTTAGGTTATGTAATTTTTTGGGATATTTTGTTTTTATAACAACCCTCCAGAATTTTTCTGACACCCTAAAATATATTAAAATATTCCCATATGTCTTAAAATTCACCCCGTATGTGAAAACCGAGCCAAAAATGTGACAACCGTCACTTTTCCGTACATTCCGTACACGAAATGAACAGTAATTTGTGCTTAAATGACTGTGCATGATCTGGTTTACCAGACAAATTAATTTCTGAATTCCATACAAGTGAATTCATGCACATTTTGTGCTACAAAATATAGCTTTATGCATAAACGAGAGCGTTGCGTCAGAAATATTAGTAAACTCACCGGTAAGACACACTGTGTCAACGGAACTGCAGAAAGCAGTCAGACATTAGAATTGAGGCCTAGGTGTAGGTCCGACGACAAAAGTACATTAAAACCCAAGAGTACATGTAAGGGTTTAATTTATAGACATTGCGAAAGCAAAAATAAGCACTAAAAAGCACCCGAAACGCACTTTAAGTGCATAATTTTGTATAATTCAGCATTTAAACATATGAATATTTTGCAGAAATGTCGTTTTATTATCCAGAATATTTCCCTAAGTGTTGGGAATTGAAAGTGTTACAAAAGGGCACTTAAAAGACACTAAAAAGTGTAATTTAGCACTTTAACGAACCGGTGTCTAACCGAACAACCGGATAATACCCGGAACACCAAAATAATGCTAGAAGCATTGTTTTTATTTTTCTAAGCTAGTTAGGGTTCCCGAACACCCTAACACACTATATATTACTTAACATACATGAAACACTAATTTTTAACCCTTGGAAGGTAACTAGATTAGTAACTTGTAATTGCAAACCAACTAAACTACCCCCCCCCCCCCTTTATGACGGTTCCAACATGTCCCCCACATGTGGAATTGTTTCAATATTTTAATAGATTGTGTTGCACCATTGGTGACATAATATACAATGGGTAATATGAGAAAGTTGGATATAAGATTGGCACTTGAGACATAATCCTCACACACTTCACACACTACACACCAAATTCTTCTCTCCTTCTTCTTCTTGGCTACGGCCGACCTCACCACCACCTACAACCACCATCATCCATCCATTCTCATATGTTTCAAGCTCATACAAAGGCGTGAAAGGTCATACAAAGGAGCTAGGTGCTTTCGGAAGTTGAAGAACCTCTACCGTTTGCTTTTAACCACTCATTTTCTTCACTCGAACTTCCCTAGCCTTGTGCTAGTAGTAAGTGTTCTAAAACATCCTCTTGTTCTTGTTTAAAGTGATTAATAGGTGATTTAACGGTTAAAACTCAAGAACACACAAGATCAAAACTAAAAGTCTTGAAAGAAAGATAAACTAGTTGGATAAAGAGTAGATATGTGTGTAAATCATGTGAATCTTGTATGGTTGTTATTATTTGATGTTGTTTGTTACTAGAAGTGGGATAGATCATCATCTAACCATACTAGGTTATGTTCAAGAACATGAACTAGTAGTATGTTAGTGCTAGAGATGTGAAAGATGATGAACCCTTCCACTCATGAAACATGAACTTGGGTAAAAGTAACTTTTCTTGTAAAATAAGACTCTAAACATGTAGATCTAAAGATCTACAAGTGGTTTTTCGGAAGAACCAAGTAAAATATATACAAGTCTCATTTTAAGTCGGGTCTTTCATGAACTAGAGGTGTTTTTGTGAACAACCAAGTGTGTGGACACTTGTGTAACAAAAGTTTTAACAAAGAAATAATTTTCGTAAAAACCGACTAGAAGTTGTGAAACTTCATATTCTTTAAAAATAAAGTTTTTAAGAAATTAAACTTATTTTTAAAGATAACAAGACTTACTAAATGTGCTAGTAAATTACTACACATTTTTGTAAATATTCAAGTTCATGAAATGGAGAAATTAGTATTAAGACTTAAAAATACACTAAATACTCATGAGGAGTATAAACATAAAAATGCACATACAACATACAAGATACATAATTCGGGTGCAAAGTGCAAAACACGAGACACTTATATTAATTTTAGAGAAAATAATATAAGTAAGATACTTAGTTAAAAATATAAAATATTTTTAACACAAGAAATTATACACAAAAGAGAGTGACTGTACTTGTGCGACGCAAGTCTAGTGACTAACGTTAAGAAAACGCGTATAGGTTACGACGTTAATTAAGCAAATCCGGTGAAGTTTACGACGCACAGGAACGCAAAGTTGTGAGTTCATGCTCCCCCTTTTCTTTAACTGTTTTCAGTTTTTATAACTCTCGGGGGTGAAATACATGTTACAAATATTATAATTTTTACAAAGGGTAAAAATACAAGAAGCACTCTTGGTGAGAACGAGAACCGAGTGCAATATGATTTGAGAATACGAGAAGCACTCGTGGTGAGTGCAATATGATGAGCTTTAAGAAAAGCCTAGAAAATACAAGATCATGTGAGCTTAAACTAGATATTGAGATGCCATTAATACTTAATTAGGGACGAGGGTTAGATCTAACGGGTACGGCCGAGCCCCACTCAGGGTCCTTATGTGACCACTTGAGTGCTTCGGTGTCCCAGTCGAGGGAAATCGACACAGTCGAGGGAAATCGACACAGTCGAGGTTAATCGACACAGTCGAGGGTAATCGACACAGTTAAAGGAGCCAATACTAATGCTTCCTATATTCTCACATGCCTTGAGGGAGAAAATACTAATGCTCCCTATGTCCTCACGTGCCTTAATGTCCTTGTATAAACAATCATTTAAAACGTGGGGTACACAAGAAAACTTGAATGATACTTGAGTACGTGGGGTACTCAAGAAAACGGGAATTATACTTGAGTACGTGGGGTACTCAAGAAAGACTTGAATTATACATGACACATACTATGTTTTCATACAAAGTATAAAAACGTGAAATACAAAAACGCACGAACTCGCTCAACTTTATGTTGATGTTTTCCAAAATTACATGTATTTCAGGTGACAGGATGGATCTTGGGCGCATGTGTCGTAACTAGAAGTAGACTACAAGTTTAGATGTCATCCACTTTTGTTGAATTGTAACCTCGTCAAAGGTCATGTTTTGAAAACTTAAATAACAAGTGTTTGTAATACTCAAATTTTCATAAATGGATGAACATCGTTTTGATCATGTAGTTGTTTATTACGATTGAATGCAATGATAACAAGCTAGTCACACATCATACGCTTCCGCAAAAGACAGGGTGTGACAGTTTGGTATCAGAGCTTCGATTGTAGTGAACTAGGATTCTTTCTCGAGTCTAGACTACAATCACTAGAGTTCTCTCACGGAAACATTTTACAAAAAAGGTTTTCATTGCATTCACGAAAGCGCCAAGATCCACAAGTCAGACACTTTTCAAAAAGTGACAAGGCAAGGAAATTAGTGAGGAATACCTTTAAAATAAGGTGCCAACCAAAGCATAGTCTACACGAGTTAGACTTGCCAAAAAAAAAAATGACCCCCCCAAAAACGAGAGTTATACGTGATATAATGCATTAAATTGCTTGATTATGCTAAGTAGCATATATGTTATTGATATACATACATACAAATAAGTGTACGGAATGATTATTGACCTGAATGAGATACTTTCGACTCTGACTCCTATTACTATACGTGACTCGCACGATGAAGCTACCGACCTCGCGTCCTTTTCTAAGCTCATGGCTGGGAGTGATTACCAAACAAGATGCTGAGCTTGCTTTCGTAGGAGATGGCTGCTCTTCCCACTCGATCGTGAAGGTGCCTAACTACGGTGATGATGACGAGGCAGAGGCAGCAACCTTGAACGAATTCTCAATCAACGGGACGAGATCCCTGCGGCTTATGTGAAGCAAGATTGACGATATGCTTAACCAGAAAAGGGAGATGAAGTATTCATCTCGAAGGTGCCCCTCCAACTACTAGGAATTTTCTCTATTCCTATTCCATCTAATCATCGTGCCTATACGCGCGTAACGATAACGAATGTTAGCGCGTGGACCATCGCAAAGCTCCTTTCCATGACAAGAGGTATAAGGACAGTAGTATCCCCTCTTTGATTGATCATCTGCTTGGACGAGAGAAAATTTGGGTAACTGTGCAAGATAATTTATTATTACGGGGGCCCACGTAATAACGACTTGTAGTGCACAGAAATCCTGGTGGACTCTGCGGGTTAAGCTAATGAAAACCATACAAAATTAATCTATAGGTGTCCTCACCTTCATCTGGTAGAACAACACATAGATCAGTGCTTTAGCACGTCAGAAAGTAGGAAGCATGTCTTAGCCTACTTCGTGACTGACACTTCTACCTGCATACGAGACGTTTGAGAAAACGATATTTAAGCAAGAGAGGTGGAATGACATTCAGGAAGAATCAGCGACGATACACTCTCTACCACCTCTACACAAACAACCCCATCAAAGGGGAAATATACGCACCAGTAAAGCTAAAGACCTAAGAAAACCAATGTAGCAGGAAATAACTAAAACTTGAATGACCAAGGCGATGTAGCCTCGAGTTCATTTCAAACAATAAGCCAAGTTGGCAAGCCTATGTGAAGGCTCAGTAATTGCTTCCTCGCTCATACATTGATTACATATACATGTGAAATTGGGTGATTACATGATGGCTTATGGTGCTATGTATCTCATAGACAATTATGGAATATTGTCTAACCTACTCCATACCATTTTGGCAAGAGAGAATGCCGCCTAGGCAAGACTCAAACACCAGTACGTTGCCAAGGACAGAAGCCGAGCTTCAAGAACGTATTGCACAGGCAATTGCACGGCATGAAGCCCTCCGCTCTGAGCACAGCGGTGGCACTACCGGAAGTAACTCTCCAACTGGCTGCACCTATAAACAATTCCTGGACTGCAAGCCATTGAATTTTGATGGCACAGGAGGTGCTGTTGCATATGTTCGTTGGGCAGAAAAGACTGACTCCATTCTAAGAATGAGTAACTGTTCACCCCGACAGAGTGTTACTTATATCTCAGGGTTATTCGTAGATGGCGCACTCTCCTGGTGGAACCTTCAGGTTCAAACCCTTGGTGCGGATGCTGCTTATGCACTAAGCTGGGACGAACTCAAGGAAATGATGGGAAAGAAATATTGTTCTAGGGCTGAAATCCAGAAGATTGAGGTGGAGTTCTGGAACTTGAAAATGGACGGACCAAAGATTCCTGAATACGTCCAACGATTTCACGACTTGTCTAGGGTCGTCCCCTACTTAGTCAAACCGGAATTCAAAAGGGTTGAACGATTCATTTGGGGACTTGCACCTCAGATCAGGAGTATGGTTACTACCTCAAAGCCCTCAACTATTACAGAGGCTATCGATATGAGTGTCACTCTTACTGAAGAAGCTCTACGTGCGGGAAAATTTTCGGAATCTGAGGATAACAAGAAAGAGACTCATGTGGAGTCATCAGGCAATAAGAAAAGGAAGTCTCCGAACCTAAAGGTGGGCACACGAGTCAGCTATGGAAGCTCTAAAGCAAACAAAAGAAAGAAAGTGAATCCACCACATGACAGGGAAACTGATGGAGCCACTAATAAGGCCGCTGGTAGAATATACTCGGGGACTAAACCGAAGTGCGGAGAATGCAATTTTCACCATGAAGGTCGATGTCTGAAGCCTAAGTGTGGAAAAGAAGGGCACAGCAAGGACGCCTGTTGGGCGAAGGACCCAGATGGAAGAAATAAGAGAATACCAGGCTGCTACAAATGTGGTGAAGCAGGGCACTTTAGGAAAGATTGCCCTAGGAAGAAACAAGCAAGGAAGGGTTTTCACGATCGAAACTCGTGAAGCACGCCAGGATCCAGATGCGGTTACGGGTACGTTCCCTATTAACCAACCTAATGCATCTACTTTTAATTAATACTGGCATCAACTTTAACCTTGCATGCTTAGAACTTAAGAAACCGCTTGGCCTAGTAAAATAGACGTCCCGTATTCCTTAGAAATGGGCATAAAGAAGGCTAGTTTAAACAGTCGAAGCAATTGAGGATTGCATTTAGGGACTCAGAAGGCCGGAACCTTCTGTTACCATTGACTCGCGAAGTCATAATATGATAGTCAGCATGGATCAGAAATCCAACTATACAGCTGAAGTCGTTTGATATGAGAAAATCAGTCGCATCCCTCTTGCGAATAATGAAACCCAAACTTCCTGCAATAGGTGCAAGGATGCTAGACCCCACAAGGCGGCAGATATACGACATCCCTCATTGGTCGAAAAGGCATAGAAACGCCTCCGAGTAGACTGCAGAGCCTGAGAACATCCCCGTGATGGAAGAAGTCCCAGTAGCCTTTTCAGAAGACTTGCTAGGAACGCCTCTCTGTAGCGACAAGAGGAGTTTAGGATCAATCGCGTGCCAGGAGCAGCACCAGTGACGAATGACGCCATACCGACTAGCTTCATTAGCGAAGCATGAAACTCTGTTATAACTGCAAGAGCTGCCAGGCAGAGGAAATTAAGGACGTAGCATTCTTAGTTAAGGAGACAAGGAGAAAGTTGGTAGTCTCCACTTTACATAAACTTCAGAAAATTGAGAATCAGAATCCTTTGCCAAGGACTGGTGACACAAATGAGCCAATCGTAAGGTTCCAGTTACCACTCAAAGATCAACTTGAGGACAAGATGTCCTCCACTGTGAATACAAGAGGAAATATCCTTAAAACGACCTTTAGGACTTGCTTCGAGCATTACGAGATCCTTGTCGTACCATTTGGCTTAACACATGCATCGACAATATTCATGGACCTCATGAATCGAACGTGTAAGCCATACCTGGATAAGTCATATACTTATCGACTACATTCTTATATGGCCAACGACCAAGGAAGGTCGTGAGCAACAGCCGCAATTTACCTTGCAACTCTTAGAGAAAGCACAGTTACGTGCAATGATGACGAAAAGCGGATTTCGAGTTCGCGAAGGGAGAACTTTAAGATACATGGTGGATAAGAACGAAATTCACGCCAACCCTGCAACCAAGAGCTAAGGAGCTAGAGTTGCAATTATGTGACGTCTCTCGACAAGTCTCGATTGTACGTCGATGCAACGAGACCACGACATTGCACACGCGGCACATTGATTAAGGAATCACGAGAAGAGATCTTGAGATAGATACAGTGATTGCGCGCCGCAACTGGACGTCATTACCTGAAAGAAAACGTTGCACGATCTTTATTGATCACAAGGGTTGCAACACACCGATGATCGTAAGAACTCGAATATGAACTGAGCTGCTGAACAATGCAGACTGTATGAACACAATACGTTCTTGTGTGATAAACTTTGATGAAAAGTCGGAACACTCACTTGCCCTTAGTGGAGTTTTCCTACAACGGTATCTATCACACCGTCGTCTAAACCGCTTCGTGAAAAGCTTTAGACGGAACATAATGAGTAAATTCCCGTCATGTTGAACGGAGATGAGAAATAAACAATCAACTGGCCCGAGATGGCCCAGGAAAACTAGAGGCCAGATCCTTCAGATATGTAATCATATCAGGACAACCCGTAGAATACAGAAAGATTACGCCGATGAGCGGCAGAAATCGTAAGAATATGAGACAAGAAGTATGACTTAAATGAGAGCCTCGCCTAGAGAAGGCGTAGTATGAGTTGAAAAACGAAAAGGTTGAATCCCCGGTGTAGGGATCAGAACCATTGTTCACAAGATGAAGCTCCCAGAAAAAGATCAGTAGTGATTGCGACACATCCATGTGTCTAGTCTGTAGAGGAGTCTGACTCAAGGAGCAGTCGTTGTTCCCACAAATAAGGTTCACGTCAATGACAAACGACAAGAATTACTATAGAAACCTGTTGAGGTTTTGGACCAAGAGTCCGTGATACTATAGAAACCTGTTGAGGTTATGGACCAAGAGTCCACAAGATACAGAAAAGACATGATTGATGTACTTGAGTATGATAGAATTCATGACATGACCCAGAGATTTCATGGGAACATAAAGACAAATCATGAATCTAAGTGACCATATTGGTTTCACAACTCCCCTGCGACCGATGGCATCGCTTGAATTTCGGGATGAAATTCTTTTAACGGGGGGAGACTGTGACTACCGTCACTTTTCCGTACATTCCGTACACGAAATGAACAGTAATTTGTGCTTAAATGACTGTGCATGATCTGGTTTACCAGACAAATTAATTTCTGAATTCCATACAAGTGAATTCATGCACATTTTGTGCTACAAAATATAGCTTTATGCATAAACGAGAGCGTTGCGTCAGAAATATTAGTAAACTCACCGGTAAGACACACTGTGTCAACGGAACTGCAGAAAGCAGTCAGACATTAGAATTGAGGCCTAGGTGTAGGTCCGACGACAAAAGTACATTAAAACCCAAGAGTACATGTAAGGGTTTAATTTATAGACATTGCGAAAGCAAAAATAAGCACTAAAAAGCACCCGAAACGCACTTTAAGTGCATAATTTTGTATAATTCAGCATTTAAACATATGAATATTTTGCAGAAATGTCGTTTTATTATCCAGAATATTTCCCTAAGTGTTGGGAATTGAAAGTGTTACAAAAGGGCACTTAAAAGACACTAAAAAGTGTAATTTAGCACTTTAACGAACCGGTGTCTAACCGAACAACCGGATAATACCCGGAACACCAAAATAATGCTAGAAGCATTGTTTTTATTTTTCTAAGCTAGTTAGGGTTCCCGAACACCCTAACACACTATATATTACTTAACATACATGAAACACTAATTTTTAACCCTTGGAAGGTAACTAGATTAGTAACTTGTAATTGCAAACCAACTAAACTACCCCCCCCCCCCTTTATGACGGTTCCAACATGTCCCCCACATGTGGAATTGTTTCAATATTTTAATAGATTGTGTTGCACCATTGGTGACATAATATACAATGGGTAATATGAGAAAGTTGGATATAAGATTGGCACTTGAGACATAATCCTCACACACTTCACACACTACACACCAAATTCTTCTCTCCTTCTTCTTCTTGGCTACGGCCGACCTCACCACCACCTACAACCACCATCATCCATCCATTCTCATATGTTTCAAGCTCATACAAAGGCGTGAAAGGTCATACAAAGGAGCTAGGTGCTTTCGGAAGTTGAAGAACCTCTACCGTTTGCTTTTAACCACTCATTTTCTTCACTCGAACTTCCCTAGCCTTGTGCTAGTAGTAAGTGTTCTAAAACATCCTCTTGTTCTTGTTTAAAGTGATTAATAGGTGATTTAACGGTTAAAACTCAAGAACACACAAGATCAAAACTAAAAGTCTTGAAAGAAAGATAAACTAGTTGGATAAAGAGTAGATATGTGTGTAAATCATGTGAATCTTGTATGGTTGTTATTATTTGATGTTGTTTGTTACTAGAAGTGGGATAGATCATCATCTAACCATACTAGGTTATGTTCAAGAACATGAACTAGTAGTATGTTAGTGCTAGAGATGTGAAAGATGATGAACCCTTCCACTCATGAAACATGAACTTGGGTAAAAGTAACTTTTCTTGTAAAATAAGACTCTAAACATGTAGATCTAAAGATCTACAAGTGGTTTTTCGGAAGAACCAACTAAAATATATACAAGTCTCATTTTAAGTCGGGTCTTTCATGATCTAGAGGTGTTTTTGTGAACAAACAAGTGTGTGGACACTTGTGTAACAAAAGTTTTAACAAAGAAATAATTTTCGTAAAAACCGACTAGAAGTTGTGAAACTTCATATTCTTTAAAAATAAAGTTTTTAAGAAATTAAACTTATTTTTAAAGATAACAAGACTTACTAAATGTGCTAGTAAGTTACTACACATTTTTGTAAATATTCAAGTTCATGAAATGGAGAAATTAGTGATTATTGTTGATGATTATTGTTGATGATTGTTGTTGATGATTGTTGACGATTTAAAATAAAATAAACACATGTTTTGAAAACATGGGAAACCTCCATTTTTAGGGGAAACTCTGTCAAAAATTTTATAAATTTTGACACTTAGAAAAATATAAGTTTTTGAGAAACTTATCCCCTAAAAATATACCTAAAAACATTACCAAGGTTTCCCTAATTTTTGGTGATAAGAAATGGTGATTTCCTCAAGAATAAAAATGGATATTAAGTATGTATATTTTTGAGAAATATATATATATATATTATTTGATCACCAACTTGTGTGCTAAGTGTATATAGTATGTGTTATACGTGCTAGTGTATTAAGACTTAAAAAAACACTAAATACTCATGAGGAGTATAAACATAAAAATGCACATACAACATACAAGATACATAATTCGGGTGCAAAGTGCAAAACACGAGACACTTATATTAATTTTAGAGAAAATAATATAAGTAAGATACTTAGTTAAAAATATAAAATATTTTTAACACAAGAAATTATACACAAAAGAGAGTGACTGTACTTGTGCGACGCAAGTCTAGTGACTAACGTTAAGAAAACGCGTATAGGTTACGACGTTAATTAAGCAAATCCGGTGAAGTTTACGACGCACAGGAACGCAAAGTTGTGAGTTCATGCTCCCCCTTTTCTTTAACTGTTTTCAGTTTTTATAACTCTCGGGGGTGAAATACATGTTACAAATATTATAATTTTTACAAAGGGTAAAAATACAAGAAGCACTCTTGGTGAGAACGAGAACCGAGTGCAATATGATTTGAGAATACGAGAAACACTCGTGGTGAGTGCAATATGATGAGCTTTAAGAAAAGCCTAGAAAATACTAGATCATGTGAGCTTAAACTAGATATTGAGATGCCATTAATACTTAATTAGGGACGAGGGTTAGATCTAACGGGTACGGCCGAGCCCCACTCAGGGTCCTTATGTGACCACTTGAGTGCTTCGGTGTCCCAGTCGAGGGAAATCGACACAGTCGAGGTTAATCGACACAGTCGAGGGTAATCGACACAGTCAAGGGAAATCGACACAGTCGAGGGTAATCGACACAGTTAAAGGAGCCAATACTAATGCTTCCTATATTCTCACATGCCTTGAGGGAGAAAATACTAATGCTCCCTATGTCCTCACGTGCCTTAATGTCCTTGTATAAACAATCATTTAAAACGTGGGGTACACAAGAAAACTTGAATGATACTTGAGTACGTGGGGTACTCAAGAAAACGGGAATTATACTTGAGTACGTGGGGTACTCAAGAAAGACTTGAATTATACATGACACATACTATGTTTTCATACAAAGTATAAAAACGTGAAATACAAAAACGCACGAACTCGCTCAACTTTATGTTGATGTTTTCCAAAATTACATGTATTTCAGGTGACAGGATGGATCTTGGGCGCATGTGTCGTAACTAGAAGTAGACTACAAGTTTAGATGTCATCCACTTTTGTTGAATTGTAACCTCGTCAAAGGTCGTGTTTTGAAAACTTAAATAACAAGTGTTTGTAATACTCAAATTTTCATAAATGGATGAACATCGTTTTGATCATGTAGTTGTTTATTACGATTGAATGCAATGATAACAAGCTAGTCACACATCATACGCTTCCGCAAAAGACAGGGTGTGACAAAAAATACGATCTAGCATTAAAAATAAAATAAAAACAAATATTTAAAGGCTGACGCGGGGCGCATAGCCTTTGGCTACTGCCTACGCGGGCCGCGAGCGAGTAACAACGAGGCCTCACCCGGTGTCGACACGTGGCAGCAACGTGTTGAACCTATATCGTGACCCGGGTCAGCTATGCCGTAGACCCCCTGCGACGTGGGCCGCGTAAGCCTAAGCTTACTCTTACGCGGGCCGCAGGTGACTCGGATTACAGCCCTATATAAGAAGGCATCGGGCCTTCAGTCGAAACTCGCTCACGTTCTTTTCTTTCTCTCAATTTTCACGTAGTAGGCATAATTCTCGGGTATAATACCCCCCCTAATTAACTAAGTTTTGCCCCGATGTATGTATTATAACCTCGGTTACGTATTAGATACGCTGCACAATTGATCCAGGGTTCCGTAACGGCTGTTGAGGTTCTGCCCGACGTAGTCGTTGGAATGCCTTCTCGGGGAGGGTATTACTAATGTAAATAATGGGTTATTTTACTAACATATGTACATTTGTGTAAATTATAGATTATCACCAGGAAACCCTTACAGAATAGGGATGAGATTTTTTACCAAAATACCATTACCATACCGGTACCATACCGATGTCGTACTAATCATAAACGGTACCGGTATCGGTAATAGATTTTTCAAAATTCGGTATCGGTAAAAAACGGTATCGGTACCTGTATATTTCGGTAAATACCGGTATTAATACCGAATTTAATAATGACTTATGTATTTTGCTATTATCTTAGATCCCACTATTAACTTATAAAGTTATATTTTCTTGAATATTATTTTACAAAAACCAATATCAAATTTCTTTTGTTTGGTTATATTTAATCAATTATGATAATTTCTTAGACATGTTGGAATTTGGATCTTAAAAGTCGAACCCATGGAAGTTTACCTTTTGATTTTTTTGACTACTTAATATGTTTACCCTTTGTTTACATTCCTCTATATATTACTCTAGTTCAATTAATAATGGATGGATGGGTTGCACATGAAATTTTTTTAGGTATAACAATGGATGACATCAAAGCGGTACCAATACGGTAAAGTACCAAAATACCGGTACCGATACCGGTACCGGTACCGTACCGGCACCGAATCTATAAATACGGTACGGTAATCGGTATCCACATTTCCTCAATTTCGGTAACGGTATTTACGGTATCGGTACCGGTACGGTACCGGTATCGTACTGATCTCATCCCTATTACAGAAAACCTAATACAGCAATGTGAGTAATCTCCTTTTTGTAAACCTTTTTACAAACTGTTTTTACAAAACCTTAAGTGATTTACAATGTGATTAGCAGCGATTGAGTCTTTGTAGTTCTTTATTACTGACGGTATGTTGGGGTTTTGTATACAAAATGTGGAACACGTTACCATTGGACAAAGAGTTAGCCAATGTGTAATATGACCCACCAGTCAGGATTGACAATACTGAATGAGTAAGTGTGTAGAAATAAACAATGTGATTGCTTTCAATACTGTTAAGAATAAAATGTTTCTTGATTAAACTGGGATTCACTCACCAGTATTTCCCACTGATAAATGTTTTTAAAACGCGTTTCAGGTAATAAAATGTAAAAGCCAATTAGAAGAAAGCCAGCTGGAGAGCACTGACGGCTTGGAAAAATGTGGCTGTAAAAGTTATCTAAAAGACGATATTTTAAATTTAATAAAATAGGGTTTATCCCTATAAACATGTTGTAATAAGAAACTTGGGTTTTACCCATGTGTTTATTAATATAAAATATGGTGGTTTTATTCTGATAAACATTTCCTAACTACGGTCCTGATGAAATTTCCGCTGCCAAAATAATATTAATGATAGACAAAATGATACCACCACAACTGGTCTCGCAGCCGCCCGTTCCCGGAACAGATACGGGGCAGGGGTTGCGCCAGAAGGTGGTATCAGAGCTAAGCCACTGATTCAGCCACAGAAGTGTTCTGCTGACACCGAAATATTATTCAAAATTGTTAGGAAATTTATTATGGAAATAAGTGCATATATGTATTTTACTGTTGTGTGTTATTTGACTATTTGTTAGTTTTCAGTATGAGTGATCAAGGACCCTCATAAGTGTATCATCAATTGTCCGATTCACCTAGGAGTGAAGGTACCTCTTCACAACCTGCCCTCTCTGGGTATGCTGCTGATAATGAAGAAGGGATGTTTGTCTTTAAGGCTCAGTCTGAAGAGCCATTCCCTCATAAAAAGAGAGGATGGTTCAGTAAGGGAGCATTTGAGCGTAGGAAAAGAATGTGAAAGTTGCAACAGCAAAGAGTCCTAGCAGTCGCTAAGCGAGAGTCAGATGCCCATACACAGGATATGCTTAATAGAAGCCTAGCTAATTTCCATATCCTAGCAACAACTGCTGCCGACCCAAACCTGAAACAACCAGTTGCCCCACAACCCTTACCTTTGTTCCCTACTCAGCCGATGGAGATAGAAGAAAACCCTGAAAATCAAGTAGAAATGCATGATTTCAACCCTGAGGAGATACCTAGGATACCAGCCCCTAATCCCTTAGACCCAGATTATGATCCATGGTTCGATGATCATAGGGATTGTGTGCCGCGCTACCACCTAAACGACGAACCCATGCCAAACTTAGCAGCCTATCCATGTCTGGACCCTCTAGATCCCTACTACGACAATGATGAATACATTAGGGAGATCTTAGAGAATCCTTACCCTCAGGAGAATCCCATGCCCCAGTACCCGGACCCAGTACCATTACCTGCACCCCCAATGAGTGCAGATAATGTGCATGAGCTCTGAACTTTCGGAGAAGAGATTTTGGAGAGTAGTGAGAGGATGAGACAGGTAGGAGAGCGACTCGTCTGGAAGTACGACGAGCGCAATATGGATTACTGGATGAACCCAGACCAGTAAAGGAGGTAGTAGAGTTGGTAATAATAATATAATAATAATAATAATAATAATGAAATATATATATATATATATATATATATATATATATATATATATATATATATATATATAATATGTGTAATAATAATAATAAATGTTGTAGTATAGACCACTTTGTGGTTAGCGATGGATAGTAGTATTGTATTGTAATTTTTAATTTCTAGTATTGGTTTGTATTAGAAGCATACTATAATAGAAAAGAGTACAGTCGCAATGCTCGACGCTTTTGGTTAATATATGTGTTGTATGGTTGTTATTTAAATTATTAATTATTTTGTGATATTAATAATTGGTAAATGTTTAAAATCCAGATGGACGATGAGGTAAACCAGGAAAACCAGAATAACAATAACCAGAGTAACATTAACCTGGATAATGAGAATCCGAACAACAACAACAACAACAATAATGGAAACCAAGTGGATAACAGTGCCATGCCGCATATAGTGGCACAAGGAATAATAGATGCAATGCCAAATATTATCAAAACGGTTAGAGAAGCTGAAAATAAAAGTAAACATGATAGTAAGCGACCCTCTGAACCTGAAAACAGCGTGAACAATGGACCCGTACTTCAAATGCCCATTCCCAAAAGAAGGAGAACCGTGTCTTACGGTTGTTCTTATAAAGAATTCTGGTCTTGTAAACCAATGGAATTCTCGGGCAATGAAGGGGCCGTTGCATCTCTATGCTGGATAGAAAAGACTGAGGCAGTCTTAAGAATAAGTAAATGTGCTAAAGAGGATAAGATAATGTTTGCTTCCAATATATTTAAGAATTCAGCACTAGAATGGTGGAACACTATCCTCCAGTCAAGGGGAAGTGATAGAACTTATAATATAGGATGAGAGGAATTTAAAAACATGGTAGAAAGGAAATTCTGTCCTCCTAATGAAAAGGAATAGATAGCAAACAAATTTCTAAACCTTAGGATGATTGGAGTAGATAGTAAGGGTTATACCACATTATTCTTTGAATATGCTAGAATAGTACCAACCCTTGCTTTACCTGAACCAGTTTTAATCTACCGTTACATCTGGGGATTTATTTGGAGAAATTAGACATGTAGTCAAGGCAGCTAGACCTCAAACCATAGAAGAAGCTGTAGAACTAGCCAACACCTTGACAGATGAATTAGTCCATACATGAGAAGAGGATCACAGGAGAAACCTAACCCAGAAGCTGACCCAAGAATTCCGTTCTGGAAATTCTAACCGTGGGAGAAATGTAGGTTCTACCTCTGCACCCTACTGTAGGTATTGCAAAAGGAAACATTCAGGAAGATGCTCCATCTACTGTAACTTTTGCAAAATATATGGACACAAGAAGGAAGACTGCAGGAAAAAGCCTAACAATAGGATATGCTACAACTACAGAGAACAAGGTCATATCAAGCCTAACTGTCCAAAGTTAGCTCCAGCTACAAACGCCAAAAATACTAAAAATGCTAGAGCATTTGTTCTGACTACAGAAGAAGCAAAGATGATCCCGGATGTGATCACTGGTACGTTTTTAGTTAATGATGTTTTTGCTACAGTATTATTTAACTCTGGTGCGAACCAAAGTTTTATTAATACTTCATTTTGCAAGCTTCTTAATCAATCATTAACTAAACTCACACAAGAAGGTCTAGTAGAGACAGCAAATGGGGAAACCATTAAGATTTCTGAAATCTTGCAGGGAGCAAGAATAGAAATTTTAAATCAGAAATTTATTGCAAATATTTACCCCATGAAGCTAGCAGGATTTGATGTTGTATTAGGAATGAATTGGTTAATAGCCAATAAAGCCAGTATTTTATGTGATCAAAAGTCAATTTAAGTAAATTCACCAAGGGGTGAAAAGATCACAATTAAAGGAAATAAATTCTCTAAATCCACAAAATTCATCTCTGTGATGAAAACTGCAAGTTATATAAGGAAGGGATCATTAGTGTATTTGATTTCTATAATCACTAACACTAAAGGAAAAGAATTAAAGGATATTCCAGTAGTATCCCAGTTTTCAGATGTATTTCCAGAAAAGTTACCAGGGCAACCTCTAGACAGAGAAGTTGAATTCAGAATTCATTTGATACCGGGAACTGCGCCAATTGCCAAAGCACCTTATCGATTGGCACCCGCAGAAATGCAGGAACTAAAGAAACAGTTAGGCGAATTATTGGAAAAAGGATTCATACAGCCAAGCTCATCCCCATGGGGAGCACTGATTTTATTCGTTAAAAAGAAGGACAGATCAATGCGTATGTGCATTGACTACCGTGAATTAAACAAAGTCCCGATTAAGAATCGGTATCCATTACCAAGAATCGATGATCTGTTTAATCAATTGCAAGGAGCACGATTTTTCTCTAAAATCGATTTAAGGTCAGGATATCATCAATTAAAGGTACAGGAAGAGGACATTCCTAAGACCGCTTTCAGAACAAGGTATGGCCATTAGGAATTTACTGTCATGCCATTTGGTTTAACCAATGCCCCAGCTGCATTCATGGACATGATGAACCGAATATGTAAGCTATATTTGGATAAATTCATAATTGTCTTTATAGATGATATTCTTATTTATTCAAAAAACAAAGAGGAGCATGCAGCGCATCTGCACGCACTTCTAAGTTTATTGAGAAAAGAAAAGTTTTATGCTAAGTTTTCAAAGTGTGAATTTTGGTTAGAACAAATACAATTTCTTGGACACTTAGTCAATCATGAAGGAATTCATGTAGATCCCACCAAAATTGAGGCGATTACCAAGTGGAAAACCCTTGAGTCACCAACTGAGCTTAGAAGTTTCTTAGGATTGGCCGGTTATTGTAGAAGATTTATTCGAGATTTTTCTAGAATAGCCATTCCCTTAACTAAGTTAACCTGTAAATCCGTTAAGTTTGAATGGGGACCAAAACAAGAAGGAGCCTTTAGAATTCTTAAGCAAAGATTAACTCATACACCCATACTAGCGTTACCAGAAGGAACTGAAGATTTTGTAATCTGTTGTGACGCTTCTAAGTTAGGTTATGGATGTGTATTAATGCAATGTCAAAAAGTTATAGCTTACGCCTCTAGACTACTTAAGAATCATGAAGAAAATTATTCAACCCATGATCTTGAATTAGGAGCTATATTTTTTCCCTTAAAATTTGGAGACATTACCTTTACGGTAGTAAGTTTAACATATTCACCGACCATAAGACTTTAAGATATGTTTTGGACAAAAGGAATTGAATATGAGACATTACCTTTACGGTAGTAAGTTTACGCGGGTCGCGAGAGACTCGGATTACAGCCGTATATAAGAAGGCATCGGGCCTTCAGTCGAAACTCGCTCACGTTCTTTTCTTTCTCTCAATTTTCACGTAGTAGGCATAATTCTCGGGTATAATACCCCCCCTAATTAACGAAGTTCTGCCCCGATGTAAGTATTATAACCCCAGTTACGTATTAGATACGCTGCCCGATTGGTCCAAGGTTCCGTAACGGCTGTCGAGGTTCTGCCCGACGTAGTCGTCGGAATGCCGTCTCGGGGAGGGTATTACTAATGTAAATAATGGGTTATTTTATTAACATATGTACATTTGTGTAAATTATAGATTATCACCAGGAAACCCTTACAGAAAACCAAAGACAGCAATGTGAGTAATCTCCTTTTTGTAAACCTTTTTACAAAACCTTAAATGATTTACAATGTGATTAGCAGTGATTGAATCTTTGTAGTTCTTCAATTACTGCCGGTATGTTGGGGTTTTGTATGCAAAATGTGGAACACGTTACCATTGGACAAAGAGTTAGCCAATGTGTAATTTGACCCACCAGTCAGGATTGACAATAGTGAATGAGTAATTGTGTAGAAATAAACAATGTGATTGCTCTCAATACTGTTAAGAATAAAATGTTTCTTGATTAAACTAGGATTCACTCACCAGTATTTCCCACTGACAAATGTTTTTAAAACGCGTTTCAGGTAACAAAATGTAAAAGCCAATTAGAAGAAAGCCAGCTGGAGAGCACTGACGGCTTGGAAAAATGTGGCTATAAAAGTTACCTAAAAGATGATGTTTTAAATTCAATAAAATAGGGTTTATCCCTATAAACATGTTGTAATAAGAAACTTGGGTTTTACCCATGTGTTTATTAATATAAAATATGGTGGTTTTACTCTGATAAACATTTCCTAACTACGGTCCTGATGAAATTTCCGCTACCAAAATAATATTAATGATAGACAAAATGATACCACCACAACTGGTCTCGCGGCCGCCCGTTCCCGGGACAGATAGGGGGCGGGGGTTGCGACAGTTTTGTTCTTTATTATGTTGTTGCGTTGTTGATCATGTTGATTCTAACAATTGGTACCAGAGCATGTAGCGGTCCAAGGGAGAGTAAGAAGAAGCGAAGCAAATCAGACCAGAGTAGTCGAAACCTTTATGGATCGACAACGAGAAAGAAGACTAAGAACCTGAGTTGATCGAGAAGGGAAGTCGAAACATAAGTGGAACGAAAGGAAGAAGATCGAAGACTCGAAATCTCAGTGGATTGACAGAGAGTGGTAATGATAGGTTGTAATCTTAGTAAAGCAACCAAAGAAACTGTTATTGTATGTGGCTATTATGATTTAAAAAAGGCATGAATTATTTCGTGGTGGTTCTCAGAGTTAGTACTAGGTTCTAAAAAAGTGAGTTAAGTTGGTATGGTTAAGCTTGGTTGGTTCGCAATTTGTATTTTGAATAATATATCCAAAAAACAAAACTATCAAGATTGATTAAAAGAAACTGGTCAAGTGTAAGGTGTTTTTTAGTCGACCAAAGAAAAAAAAAGCCATTAAAGTAATTTTTGGAGTGTGAAACTTTCGAAGAAGCTCATGATTAAAGTTTTTTAGTTTATTCCTTCGTTTTAATTGTTATTAGGGAAAGAAAGCTACCATGTGATTTCGGGTATTTTTTGGTGGTTGATCTAAGTAAATACATGTGACAAAGATCGCAAAAGAGCTATCGGTTAATACGAGGTTTGTTCAGGTATGTGAAAACAACAATTCCTCATTTCGAGTTCCCTTATTAACACGTCAACGAACTAGAACACTTGGACTATTTTAATGGAATCGATATTGGATGCTAAAGGAATCTGGGAGGTTATTGATCAGGTAACAGGTGATGTTGTGGGCCAGAAGAAAAACGAAGTTAGGAAGCCGGTTCTTTTCCAAGAGCTACTAGAGGACATACTCCTTCATGTTGCTAGAAACTGAAAGGCGAAAAATATATGGGAGCCCTTACAGGTAAGATTTCTTGGTGTTGACAAGGTTTTAAAGGCTCTATTGGCTACACTAAAGAGAGAATTCAAGTAGCTTTGAATGAATGAGACATATTCTAAAGAAGGCTTTGCTGGAAAGGTAAGAGGATTTGTTTCATGATTTAACAGTCTTGGGTCAAGTCTTGATGATGAAGTGGTAGTTCGAAAGTAGTTAGATTTTGTACCAAAGATGTATCTTCATATTGTTTCTTCTATTGCACAATATTCGAATTTCGAGAGCATACCATTCGAAGAAGTAAAAGGTGGGATGGAGACCAATGTGGAACGGATCAGAGCCTATGACGAGATGTGTGATAATAGTTAAAGAAAATTATTTTTATCTAGAACGGATGGTCAAAGTTCTAAAACCAGTGGACAAGACTCTAAAACCATTGGTTAAGAAAAGGTTGAAAAGCACGCTTGTAAGTGTTGCGGATGAGGGTGGTCAAGCCAAAGTTCTCGTGGACAAGGTCGTGATCGAGGAGGATGATTCCAAAGGGTTAAAAGGTTTACGTATGTCATAATTGTCATTAACATGGTTATTATGCAAGTAAATATCCCAAGAAGGAGTCAAGGAAAATGTAGTAGACTTAGCTAAAAACATGAACCAACATTATTTTAAAGAGTGACCGGTCCATATCAAGATTAAGGGGGTGAATGAAGAATTAATCTTGATATAGTAAGGAGTTAATTGGTTGAAGTTTGTTAGGTAAATTGGTCACCCGATAACTTTTAAATTGGAAGAGACAATTGTTAGTTTGAATCAATAGATTTATCTAGTTATTTTATTTATTAGTTAATTAACTATTAGAGTTGGTATTGGTTTAAGGTAGCTGGCGTGTGCAGGTGTGTATATATTTTTTAGTATACTTTCGGCTCTTTTTACTCGCCAATTCAAGTTTTAAATTTATAAAACACGATATTCTATTATCACTCTACACACACGTTAGGACAAGTGCACCATCGCGGACGTAATATAGTGATGGCAAGATACCGAGGTCGTTCAAGGACACAAGAGCTTTTAATACCGGCTTATCGTCAACGTCTAATCGAACCAAACTTTGAATAAAAGGTTTTTAAAAACTATAAAAAAAAATAGAAAATAAAATAAAGGAAAAACATATAGACAAGAAGGAATCACTTGGTTCCGACTCATCTTTCATGTATCCTTTTGATGTTTTTCGCACTTTGAGGCATTTTAAGAGATTATCTTAGTTATAGTAGTAGGCCCCTCTTGTGAAGGAGACGTTACCCTCAACCTAGTGGTCTGAGTCAGCAGGGATACAGTCCCACTAGGTCGGATTATTGAAAGATAATTAAGTAAGTTATTAATGCGAAAAGTGGTGGGCCCCCTTCCAGGCAGCGATCACCCTCAACCCTTTGGTCTGAGTCAGTAGGGATACAGTCCTCGCAGGGTTGGTTTAAAGTTTTAATAGTAGTTTATAGATAAGGGATTCAAGCGTTTGGCACTTCTCTCATATGGGGGGTGGAGCCCGCCCTACTCGTGAAGTTTTACTAAGCTTGAACCAGGTTCTCGCAGGATCTATACACTGAACGAGACATAAAATTTACCCAACCACCCTTCTAACCCCTTCCAGGAAATTAACGTGCTTTATATAGACTGTAAAGACACGAATATGTGAATCAACAACATATGAAGAATGATTAGATAAATTTGCCTTAAATATAAAAAAAACTAATTATTAAAGTCATTAATACATACCCAATTAAAAAGTTGCCAAAGATTGGAAAACATAAAAGATTTGTCTTCACCAAGTGATGTAAGAGTTTAGCCAACCATGACCTTTATTTGACAAAGACTCTTATTATCGATCTTGGATCCAGAGACTACTACACACACTCTAAATGATGGAAGATGGATGATGGTGATGGATGATGGTGTTGTAGTGGTGGCAAGTGAGAGAGAAGTGGTTTGCCAAGGGATGGTTTGGAATGGAACCAAGCATATCTATTTATAGCTGAAATCAGGGGCTTCACCATGGCCCGTGCCCGCCTGGCACGGCCCCGTGGTCATCTCTCTCTCTTTCTTCCTCATTAACTATTGTGTCAGGTCTTGTACTAACACGACCCCGTTTGTTAACGGCATGGCCCGTGGCCAATGTACTTGCTGTACTATCGCAGATTCTGAAAATATTTGAGTTGACCATGCCCCGTGTTGGCTTAGCACTGCCCCGTGTTGGCTGTCTGTTTTGTCCTTTGCTGTTGTCTTTTCTTCTACACAGCATCTGGTCTCAGACACGACCAGTGTCTGGTGGACACGACCCCGTGTCAAGTCTTCTTATCTTGCTATTCTTGTGGTTTGGATGTGAATTGGGGCTTGGCGAGTTGCGTCAATTCCTCCTTCTTTGTATTTATGTTGGTTTTTGCTCCTTTTGCACATTTAAGCTCTTTTGACCATGTAAATTAAAAAGGAACAGAAAAACAAGCTTTTTCCAACATTAGTACTGAAAAAGGGTTGATTTTACGTCGTATTTGATATAAATATTAGCATTGATTAGTAGGAGGCGATCTTTGTGTTAAACTAGTGGGGTACCCCGTTCGATGCGGCGGGATTTCGGTTGGTACCGACATTCACTATAGAAATCAAAAGAGAGAAGCTCAAAAATTAAAGTCGTGATATGCCCAAAAGGATATCGACATACTATTTTACATTGATCGGAACTTAAAAAATGAATGGTATACCTCTGATAATAGTGATACCGATACTAACATTGTTCAATCGAAATCGGTTCGCTTTGTCACGGAATTGATACGTTACAACACTCGTATAGCCTACAATACCATAACAAAATATTTCAGACAAAACGCCGTTGTAAACAAAATTTATACCGTATTGTCGAAAAAAAAGTAAATTTAATACAACCCCATACTTAATTTTTTTTTCTAGATAACAAACACAATTTCACAGAGAAAAACCAAATTACTTGAATCTTAAATAGATTAAATGTATGTATTATCTTTTAGCATAAAAGTAAAATTAAATATTAGTTTTGATGGACTATTAATAGTAACTTTATTATATAATCTCGTTGTTCTTGTACTCCATTCTTTATAACTTGTAAATTAATGTATTTAGTATATAATATAATTATTAAAATTTTCATCTACCATATTGTTTTAAAAGGGTGTTTGGGATTGAGTTTGGAAATAACTTATTGACTTGTTAGTTTTTTTGAAAAAGTTAATAAGTCAATAAGTCATTTTTAAAAGTCAGGATTTGAGACTTTTCCAAAAACTTTATTCGGTCCAATAAGTTAATAAGTCATTTCCAAACATAATCTTAAACACCCCTCTATGTCTTTAATTTACATTTCAACACATTACTAATGCCCACAGTCATTTCTTCATTACCTTATATTTAACTTGTTATATTGAAGGAGATGTAGGGATGGAACAAATGTGACGCCCTGTGTCCCTGAACTTTCAGCTATTGTCAGTTTTAGTCCTTATACTATGTGACTCTTAACACATTTAACACTTGTGAATCTTTATGCTATGAAACTTGAATCATATTGATACTTGATGCTTGATTCTATGATGCTAGATTCTTGATACTTAATTCTAGACCCTTGATTCTTGATACTTAATGCTATGATACTTGATTCTAGATTCTTGATACTTGATTCTTGAGACTTGATTCTTGATACTTGATACTTGATACTTGGTGCTTGACTCTTGAGGCTCGTGAAACTTGAGACTTGGTTGAACGAGGGACTGGAGACTTGGCACTTGTGGAAACTTGGAAACTCTATGTTAATGATATAATAGAGTTTGTGGTACTATTACACAATAATACTCAACGCAACGCCCAACCTAACTCACAAAACGAACCAAAGACGGGAAGGTGGAAAGGATGGGATTAACCGAATGGCAATCCGATCGAATGACCATCCGATCGGAGGGCCACTCGATCGAACTGCCATCCGATCCACTGCCACACCGCCTTATCCCCACTCTTGCACTATAAATAGGACCTGTCACATCATTCCTCACTGATGTGACAGCCTCCTTCGACCAGACGCACACTCTCTCACTTTTCTTCAATTTCTCGGCGATTTCGGTATGTTTTACACTAGATTCTTGTACGTCTTTGATCTATACACAATCCTCTACATGATTCCTCTTTGAAATCACACATTTCACCGTGAAATCTCTAAGAATTGAGCTCTTGAGGGTGACGTCATCATGGCGGTTTGTACAAACAGTTGTGTGATGTCATTCCAGTCAAGATCTAGCTCAGATCTAAGGAATTTCATGTGTTGTTACACCAAATCTTTGCTAAAACCTAGACTTTTTCAGCTAAAACTCATGCTTCCTTCACCTTTCTTAAACTTTTACTTAAAACGGTGGAATCTGGATCTAAATGAACTGTAGACTTGATGATTAGTCTGGAGTCGGCTTAGAAATGGATCATTACCGGAAAAGATGGTCGGAGGACTCCGGCATGAACACCGTCAAGAACAGACACCTGAACGGACGGGGTGATTCCCATCCGATCAGGCAGGCTGAGCTTTGACGTGTTTACAGTTGTCTCAATACGAACCATGCCATCACCGTTAATCCAGAAACTTAGAAACTTTACAAGGTTGTAAAAAGGAACGAGGGCACCTCAATCGAATGGCAATCCAATCGGACTTTCGTCTGATCGAATAGCCATCCGATCGAAGTGGCAATGTGACCTATAACCTTCAAACACTTAAACTATTTTGAAACAGTAACTTTAAACTTTGAAACTAGTACGCGAAGGGTCATTCGACCGAATGGCCACCCGATCGGATGACCATCCGATTGAAAGCCCTGGTTTGAACACTTAATCATTTTGGAAACTCAATCATTGGATCGAATGACCATTCGATCGGATGGCCATCCGTACGGATGACCATTCGATCGTATGGCGGTCCGTTCCATTCGTATAAGTCATCCGACCGGATGGCCATCCGTTCAGGTGATTGGTCCGACACTTTGCTTGATTCTTGTATTCTGTCCGACACTTATCTACGGTACTCTAATCAGGCTAATTCTAAAGTGCTCCCATTGATCCATTAACAGTTCACTATTAAGCAATCACTATGAGTATACTCGATCCCTTTTTGTTTTAAACTTTTGGGATGCAACATGTATTCTATGAAACTTGAAACTTTTGAATCTAAACTCTATCCTCTGTGAATGTGAAACTTGACACTTGTGATTCTTGATTCTTGATTCTTTATGCTATGTGAACGTTTAATCCTTGTGTGTAGTTCCGCCGTAACAATAGTAGCCCTATAGGATGATGCCCCTCCCCATTATTCTCGGGGGTATTGTTAGGAGGATTCTATTTGCTTTCCTTGATTCTTGGGAAAGTGGTTAAAGCATCGGGACACTTGGGCTATCACTTGGACTGCGAACACTAGCATGGATGAAACTATTTTATCGTTTACATGATGGATATGAGTCTTTTTAAACTATTATCTTATATACTCAAACTTGTATACTCGCTAGTACATTATTGTGTTGACTTTATTTTAATACATGTTGCAGGCTGATAGGATGCTGGAATCATGGAAAACACGCTAGGATGCTGCTAGAAACACACACCTAGTAATCTAGGAACTTGAACAATATCTGATGTTTTAAATGTGCTACTTGTGTTTGATTTGTGGTTCGTTTTAGACAATGTTTGAATCTATTTAATCTATATTTAAATATCTAGTGTTATGGAAACTTTTGAGCAATCTGAACGCTTAGTGCCACACCCCGATGTTTCCGCCATCGGTTGGGGTGTGACAACAAAAATATGAAGAATAGAAAAATTAGCCTAAGCTTTTTCAAATGTCATCTTAAAAACTATGTAAATTTACATTGGTATTGTAACACCTCGTAAAATCACGACCAATATAATAAAGACACGTGTCATGGACTTTAAACGTGTAAAGAATTATTTCTGAGGGACTGAAATTGTCAAACAATGTAAATATGTGAATAAAGGGATCCAAAATATCAACATGCCATTCTTGTGCCTTTGATTGACCTCACACGACGTTCGTATTCTTTAAAGAATAATTTATCGAACTTGAAAAGTCGTTTGTGCTCGAAATAAGGATCCTGTGAAACATAGGGGTTAAAAGTGTCAACATGTTGAAAGTAACCTCTGAGTAACCTTTTAACAATCCCAAAAATAAAGTGATAATTTATTTTGATCCCAAGAGTAACGGATATTAAATTCGTGGAGATTCGACGTATTTAAATAATTAAAGTGTTAATTCTAAGAAATAAGGGTCGAAAGCGTCAACGTTGAAATTCAGGACTTTTTGGGTGATCGTATAACTAATTGGGATCTTAACGGAGTTTGTTTATGACTTAGAGTCCTTAAAAGTCAAGTTTGGGGGTTAAAAGTGCAATAAAAACTAGTTAAAACAAGTTTAGAAGGACCAGGGACTAAAGTTGCAATTTCTGAAAGATTGTTGACCAGACCCGACCTCTATGCGGGCCGCGTAGGCCCTAGGACAAACTTTACGCGGGCCGCCTAGAACCATCAGATGCAGAAAATGTTGAGAGGTGCCTGTACAGCCAATTCCACCGCCTTAAAAGCCTGGTTTTCGAATTCAGGGACTGTACCAATGGTTTTTCAGGCATAGGGGACACCTGGGATGATCAGGAATCAATCTTAGACTTATGTGGATTGATCTTGTGAGTTTAAATTTCCTATATAAGAGTTCTTGTTGCTAGTTCTCATGCACACTTTCAAAAATCTTTCACAACTCACTCTCTGGAGCTCTCTGGACTTAAAGCAAGTTTCCTTCAGCTCCTAATTCGTGCTAAGAGCCTTTGTAAGCATTCTTAGCCTTCCTAATTCATGTTTTATTAGTTTAATGACCAAAAGTCAAAGCCGTCGTAATTAAGCTTTGACTTAGTGATTAATCACTAATGGTCCAGTCATTTTTCGAATTGAAAGTAGCTATGAGTTGGTAATTATGTGGGTAATAAACCCTTAAAAGGGCACCCTCTGATTTCCACTCTAACTAGGTCAATTGTCGGGTCAAACTTAATATTAAAAAGTCAACAGAAAGCTATTTTGCAAATAAACTCATAACTTACAATGTAGAAGCTATGAAACATGTTTTAACACTTATATAACTTGGTAATTAATGTAAGAACATGTCTAAGCATGTTCAACCCGACAATGTTGAGTTTAGGCTCGGTTCGGAACCGAAAGTCGCAAAAGTAGACTTTTGCTTTGACTTTCAGTTCTGAACCGATTTAGCTTAGTTTAGATATGCCTTAGAGTTCCATTAGGACCAGGTTATAGGTTAGTATAACCCTCTGAGGTTGTGCAACTTGGTTCCTAATTAATCCGATTCATTTGCATGTTTCCATTAATTGCTTAAATATTGACCATTATGCCCTTTTGACCTTAAAACAAGATTTTTGAAAATGTGAGAGGACAAAAACCTTTGTTACTGATTTATAAACATGTCCTAAAAATTTGACATTAGTTTGAGGTCTAAATTAGGAGTTATGCTCAATATCGTAATTAGAAAGTTTTTTATTAATTAAACGGCATATTTAGCATAAAGCCTATTTAAACCAGGATTTTGACACCAAACCTTTTACCCACTGATGTAATATAATATTTTGGGATTTTTGAAGATTTTTATTTATTTTTAAACTGAACAAGGCATAGGGTTCTTGCTTTGATTCGGAAATTGTCGGTTATACCCTTTTTGCTAATAAAATGAGTTTTACATAACATTTTGATACCAAACTTTTTTCTACTGATTTTATATGATAAATAAAATATTTTAAGCTTTCTGGACTGATAAAAATCTCAGCTTTCCTTATACAACCCAAAAATCGCCTAAAACCGACTTTTTTTACGCGTTTTAAACGCATAGTATGGGTTAAAAATATTTTTGGCATATAAGACTTAATACCTACTGATGTTTTAAGTAAATTTTTATACTTTAACAGTAAGAAAAAGTTTTGAACTCAGATTTCTAATTTTGACCTTTAAAGCTTATGTGAAATGACCAAAATGCCCCTTCGGTGCATAGTTTGGTTATAAATGATAAATTTCACATATATGCAATACCCTACTGATATGACTTACAAAATTAAATATTTTTACTGATCATTTTAGACCAGAAACTCATATTAATATTTAATCTCTTTTATAATCTTTAAAATGACCAAAATACCCCTCTCGGAGCTTAAATTGATTTTAAATCCGTTTTAGGCATAATAGAAGGTATCCTACTGATATCACAACATATTTAAGGTATATTAACTTATGAAACCTGCTCATGACTCATTTGGTTACCCGTTATGGATTTATCGCATTCAGTACAGTTTATGTAACTAGTTAGCATAAATTAACCGAAACGGGTCAAACCTTATCATTTTCACTTCAAAATCTAGAATGTGTTTAGTTTACCCATATTATACAAGTCTTCATACTTGTCGGATCCAAACCACATTCTAATCCGGTCTTCGCTTAATCTTGCGTTTTGAACCGTATACCTTTATTTAAAACTAACCGGTCTAAGTTTAAACTTAAGTGAGACCCGTTAGGAATCTAATAGGTTATTAAAACCTTCGTTCCAGATTTAAGAGCCCAGTAAAAGATAGTTGCACTTGCTGATTGTATACGGCTGGGATAAATTTGTATAATTTGCTCAGGTAAATACTTTTAACTTATTTTCCCTTATACGGGCTTGGGGTACGGTATATAAAATACCGCTTGGTTGGGTATTGAATTTTTAATCGTATGAAGGTTAAATCATTAAGATAACCCGTTTAATCTGTTTTGTTTATTTTAAGCCTTTGGGGGGGGGGGGTTAATGACCATGTCTTGGATATCCTCGGCTCATTCATTGAAATGGCCACGACTTAAGCACGAGGTGTAGGCATACACCTGTCGGCACGTATGTAAAATAATGTACCCACATGTTCGAGAATAACTCGCCGTGGGATATATTATGTGGTGTGTCTATTAATCTTTAACCCGGTTTTCAACCCGGGCTACTGAACATATAATAAACATGTAAATCTTTAACAAGTTTATTTTTAAATAATTATCCCAAGTTATAAAAGATTATTTATGCTTCGTGCATTCAAATCAATTTTCTTAAAACGTTTTCAAAATGAGTCAGTTAATTGTATTTACCAGTGTAAACTGACGTATTTTCCAAAAGGTTAAGTGCAGGTACTAGGCGGAATAGGCTGGCTACTCCTGAGTGAATAAATAAAAGTCTTGCAAGCTTTGTCACTTAAAAATCTGTTGAACAATTATCTTCTTTTGTTTGATCCGCCTGTGGATCCTTTTACATTCCGTTTGTAATAATCTTGATACTTTCATTCGGTTTGTAATATTATTACTTTTAGACTTCCGCTGTGCATTAAACTGTGATTATTGTCTATGATGATATCAACTACATCACGCTACTCCCCACCGGGCCCACCGGTAATACGTGGAAATATTGGGGGGTGATAGGTTGGTATCAGAGCCAACATTGATTGAATTAAACACTAGCCTTTTGTGTTTAATCTCAATGACACAGTTTGCACATTCCTCGACTTCCGAGTCTAGGCAAAGAACTTAGGACTAATCCTAATTTATTTTATTTTGTCCTTTATTGTTTTCCTTTGTTGTTTCTTTTGTTTGTTTTGACAGGATCAACAAAAATGCCGCCAAGGTTCCGAAGAGGAGGAAGAGGCAAGGGGCCATTCACCGCCCCAACGATCACGCGGCCGGACCTACCCACTGGCGAACTCCGTTAGTCACCATGAGCACTAGTCCTCAAGAAGACTGGAGGACCTACTTAGAGCCTGCGAGGTGTTCTGTCTCGCTTAGCTCCTCACCTTCCTACCATGATTCCTTCGGGCTCCATCAAGGCAAGGAGTCCGACCATTCACGCCATTCCTACCTACCACTGCAGCGGTCCGGGTCGCACCGCGCATTTCAAGACCCGACCCCGTATTTCCAGAGCCGGTTTAACCCGGAAAATTAGATTGAAGAACCAATGGGTCATAACCCATTGGTCCCCGAAGACCATTTTCCTGAAGCTCAGGATATGGATATGGATGATGACCCAGATCCTGCCGAACCACCATCTGGGACACCTACTCACCTCATCAAGATTTCGGATGGGTCGTCCTTTCATGGTCCAGACAGCTATGAGGCAAGGTTTGCCCAATACAACTGGGAGTTTACTCCCTCTTACAACTCGTCTCAGCAGCAGCAGCAGGATCCCTCTGAGGATTCACGTTTTGTAGCGGTCACTCCACCGCCACCACCGCCACCAGTGCAGCAACTGCCTCCAGAGCCACCGAGGCGAAGAAGAACAGGTGCACGGATGTCCGTGCGAGGAGGGGATTTCCATTTCAGCACCCCTCAGCATTCAAGTGGCAGTCATTACCCGCCACTATATGAAGACCCACAGATGGGTGGGCCTTCAAACCCCGTTTCTGTGGCGGACTCTGCGCCAGTCGCACCACCACCAGTGGGTTTTGATAACTCAATTCCTTCCTACGCCGGAGCAGCGGCGTACAACCCTTTTGAACAACCTGCCTATCCGGGGTACAACTACTACAATGCCCCCGATGTTGACCCATGCCAACTACAATGCTCTTCATCCTGAAGGGCCCTATGCAGCTTCGTACCAGTCTGGGTACCAAGCTTTTGGGTATCCTTACCCGCCACCTCCTCAACCTCCAAAGCAGCAGCCGCCGCAGCGGCCACTGATACCGCCACCACAGCAACAGGAGATTCTCCAGATGTTGAGCCAGGTGGAACGGGAGGTTCAAGAAGAGTGTGGGAACCGCCGGGGATTTCTCAAGGGTTTGGCAAATCTAATTAAGGGAAAGAAGAAAAGGGATTTTTGAAGATTCCCTATTTATTTGTATTGTAATTTCCTTATTTCAATCATGTCCCTGCGTGGACATCTATTTATGTATTCAGTCCCTGCGAGGACTTGTATTTTCAGTTTAGCCCTTGCGTGGGCAAGTTATTTCTGTTAAAGTCCCGTTTAGGGCAAATTTGTACTCCCTTTTAAATTTTAGTGGAATGTTTTAATTCAAAATTCATTTTTGTCATTATATGCATAAATATAATATATAAAATAAAAAAATATCATTCCTTTTAAAAATTAATCTGCCAATATATATAAAAGAAAATCTTGAAGGCAAAACCTAGCCATGTATCATTTTAAGACAGGGCCATGGTGGTAGTTCCTTATAAGATTCAAAATCCCTGTTAACATCTGAAAACATGTTAACACTCCTAACAAATGTGATTCGATAAAATCACATAAGTCATCCTTATATTGGATCCTTCCAATTCCTTTCTTTTATTAAACATCCATTAGTGATGTAATGCCTGCGGGCCATATTCATTGTCATATAAGACAAAAGACAGTTGTAGTCTATGACTCCCTGCCAAGAAAGGTAATAAACTATGATTCAATGCCTTAACGCCTCGATCCTATAAGATCATGGCTTATAATTTGAATTGTCCCCGTGACTTGGCCTTTTGTGCCATTATAATATATTAATATATTATGACTGAGGAAAATTATAATAAAAATCCTGAATGAATATGATTAATAAATTAACCAATACGGTTTATTAGTACCATGGTTAATAAAATTATCAAGATGACAAATCTGATACAGACTTCTGAATGAATCATTATCATTATTTTATGTAGCAATCAAGCTACATGGCAGAATCTGAAGAAATCAACAGTCACCCTATAGAGAATCATGATACTACCAGAATCAACGTAACTAGTGCGGAACTTCAAGCATTAATTGATAATGATGTTTCTAAAGCCATGGACAGGCAATTTAGAGAGTCAAGTGGTACTCGCTCAAAGACTCACTCTGTGGCTCATAGTAAGCCACCTTCTAAATCTCATGAGTCAAAGAAGGATGATGCCCAACACTCCTCAAATCAGCACAATATCCCGTCTAAGAAGATTATATTTGATCAAGAGCCACGTGCAAAGACCTGTTCATATAAGTATTTTATCTCCTGCAAGCCCAGAGATTTTACTGGGGAAAAGGCGCTATTGATTGCATGACGTGGATAGATGAGATGGATACGGTGGTTGACATTAGTGGATGTGCCGAGAAAGATATTGTGAAATATGTTTCACAGTCATTCAAGGGAGAAGCCCTAGCTTGGTGGAGGTCCTTGATCCAAGCTACTGGAAAGATTCCGTTATACAACTTAACATGGGCTCAGTTTGTTGCTTTGATCAAAGAGAATTTCTGTCTTCAATACGAAGTTGAGAAGATCGAGACTGACTTTCTGACATTGGTTATGAAGAACTTAGACTGTCAGGCATATCTCACGAGTTTTAACACCATATCTCGATTGGTTCCTTACTTGGTGACGCCAGAACCAAAACGTATAGCCCGTTTCATTGGGGGTTTATCCCCGGAGATTAAAGCTAGTGTGAAAGCATCGAGACCTACTACCTTTAGGTCAGTAGCTGATTTGTCATTATCTCTTACCCTTGATGCGGTCAGGCAGAGATTGCTTAGGAATTCTGATGCGGGGAAGAGAAAACGTGAGGACGATAGCTCACACCGTTCAGATAAGAAGCATAAGGGGAACTCTGATCACAAGAAGAGTTCAGGGTTCAAGAAGGATGACCAACAGTCGGGTGAGAAGCCCAAATGCAAGACCTGCAAGAAGCGCCATTTGGGAAAGTGCAGGTATGAATCAAAGTCCCAATCGCAGCCAAGAGCTTGTGGGATCTGTAAATCTAATGAGCATAAGACGTTGGATTGTAAGAAGATTAAGGATGCGACTTGTTACAACTGTAACGAGAAGGGGCATATCAAGTCCAACTGCCCAAAGTATGCGAAGAAGCCTGAAGAAGGCAAGAAGACCAATGCTCGGGTCTTCCAGATGAATGCTCAAGAAGCGATCCAGAATGACAACGTGATAACAGGTACCTTCCTTATCAATGATGTTTATGCAAGGGTATTATTTGATTCGGGTGCAGATAAGTCATTTGTAGATAATAAGTTTTGTAAGTTGTTAAATCTGCCTGTTAAAATCCTAAGCAAAAAGTATGAAGTAGAATTGGCCGATGGTACCATAGAAAGTGCTTCAACCGTGTTAGATGGATGTTTTATATCCATTAGGAACCACTCTTTTCCATTGTCTTTGCTTCCTTTGAAATTAGCTGGATTCGACATAGTAATAGGAATGGATTGGTTATCTCATAACCAAGCTCAGATCGTTTGTGATAAGAAGCAAGTGGTTATTAAAAACACCTTATGGTGAGCCATTGACAATTCAGGGAGACACTCAGTATGGGTTGCCTAAGAAAGTGTCTATGCTTACGGCATAAAGGTGTATGAAGAAAGGTTGTGTCATTTATATGGCACAAGTGACAATTGATGAACCAAAGCCCAAGATTGAAGACATCCCTATCATTTCTGAATACACTGATGTATTCCCTGAAGAACTACCTGGTTTACCCCCAGATAGGCAAGTGGAGTTCAGAATCAACATCATTCCTGGAGCTGCACCTGTTGCAAGAGCACTACAGGTTAGCACCGACAGAGATGAAGGAATTAAGGACTCAGTTAGATGACTTGTTGGCAAAAGGATTTATTAGACCTAGCTCATCTCCTTGGGGAGCACCGATTCTGTTTGTGAAGAAGAAGGATGGATCATTGCATCTATGCATCGATTATCGCTAGCTAAACAAGGTTACAATCAAGAACAGATATCCATTGGCCAGGATCGACGATTTGTTCGATCAACTTCAAGGAGCAAGTTACTTCTCCAAGATTGACTTGAGATCAGGTTATCATCAGCTGAAGGTTAGAGATGAAGATGTGCATAAGACTGCATTCAGAACTCGTTACGGTCATTACGAGTTCCTAGTGATGTCTTTTGGGCTCACTAATGCACCAGCAGCGTTCATGGACCTCATGAATCGCGTTTGCAAACCCTACTTGGACAAGCTTGTCATTGTCTTTATTGATGACATCCTTATTTACTCAAAGAATCAGGCTGATCATGAGAGGCATCTTTGATGTATCCTTAAACTTCTTCAGCAAGAGAAGCTCTACGCCAAGTTTTCAAAATGTGAGTTTTGGCTTCGTGAAGTCCAATTTCTTGGACATATGGTTAGCGAGCGTGGTATCCAGGTGGATCCCGCTAAGATTGAAGCTATCATGAATTGACAAGAGCCGAAGACGCCTGTAGAGATTCGCAGCTTCTTGGGTCTGGCAGGATATTACATGCGTTTTATTGAAAATTTCTCAAGGATTGCAGCACCCCTAACTTCACTAACTCATAAGAATATCAAGTTTGATTGGGGTCCTAAGCAACAAGAATCCTTTGAGATTCTTAAGCAAAAGTTGAGCAATGCTCCGGTTTTGACATTGCCTGAGGGAATTGAAGAATTTGTGGTATACTGCGACGCATCACATACTGGAATGGGTTGTGTACTCATACAAAGGGGCAAGGTCATTGCCTACGCCTCAAGATAATTAAAGGTCCACGAAAAGAATTACACCACCCATGACTTGGAATTGGGTGCTGTTGTGTTTGCACTAAAATTTTGGAGGCATTATTTATATGGTAACAAGTGTGTGATCTATTCTGATCATAAGAGCCTTCAGCATCTGTTCAATAAGAAGGATCTGAACATGAGACAACGTTGATGGATGGAGACTTTAAATGATTATGATTGTAAAATCCGATATCATCCAGGTAAGGCGAATGTGGTAGCCGACGCATTGAGCAGAAAGGAAAGAGTTAAGCCCATTAGAATCAATGCCAAGAGCATTGAATTAAAGAACAGCCTGAATGAAAGATTGTTAGCCACTCAGAATGAAGCTGTGTTAGAAACTAACTATCCAAATGAAAAGTTGGGCGTAACTGCTGAAGAGCTGTCATACAGCAAGGATGAAATCCTAAGATTAAATGGACGAATATGGGTCCCAATCTATGGAGGACTTAGGGAAGTGATCCTTCAAGAAGCCCATAATTCTAAGTACTCGGTTCATCCTGGCAGTGATAAGATGTACCAGGATTTAAAGGCAAATTATTGGTGGATAGGCTTGAAGAAGTCTATAGCCACTTATGTGACCAAATGTCTGACATGTGCACAGGTTAAAGCCGAACACCAGAAGCCGTTAGGTTTGCTGCAACAGCCTGAACTTTCCACCTGGAAGTGGGAAATGGTAACTATGGATTTCATTACTAAGTTACCAAAGACAAAGCGAGGAAATGATACTATTTGGGTCATAGTAGACAGATTGACCAAGTCAGCCCACTTCCTACCTATTAAGGAAACACACAGCTCAAATAAGTTAGCTCAGCTGTACGTGGATAAGATTGTATCTCTTCACGGAGTGCCAATATCAATTATCTCCGATAGGGATACAAGATACACGTCGCATTTTTGGAAAAGTTTTCAGCAATCCTTGGGCACTCGATTAAACTTCAGCACTGCATATCATCCTCAGACGGATGGTCAGAGTAAGCGTACAATTCAAACTCTGGAATATATGTTAAGAGCTTGTGTTATTGATTTAGGTGGAAGTTGGGATGATCATCTTCCGTTGATTGAATTTTCATAAAATAATAGCTATCATTCAAGTATTCAAGCTGCACCTTTTGAGGCTTTGTATGCAAGAAAGTGCAGGACGCCAGTTTGTTGGGCGGAAGTTGGAGATGTCCAACTAACAGGACCTGATATAGTCCTGGAGACGACAGACAAGATTCTGCAGATTCGTGATCATCTCAAAGCTGCCAGGGATAGGCAGAAAAGCTACGCAGATAAAAGGTGTAAACCTCTAAAATTCGAGGTAGGTGACAAAGTGTTACTCAAGGTATCACCCTGGAAAGGGGTGATGCGTTTTGGCAAGAAAGGCAAGTTAATCCCAAGATACATAGGACCATTCGAGATCATTGAATGTGTCGAAACAGTGGCTTACAAGTTGAACCTGCCTGAAGGGCTCAGTGGAATTCATAATGTGTTCCACATCTGCAATCTGAAGAAGTGTCTAGCTGATGAATCACTAGTCATGCCACATACGGATGTGCATATAGATGAGAGCTTGAAATTTGTTGAAAAACCTTTGTCGATCGAGGATCGACAGGTTAAGAAACTTCGGAAGAAGCACGTACCGATTGTGAAGGTTAAATGGGATGCCCGAAGAGGCCCAGAGTACACGTGGGAGGTAGAGTCCACAATGAAACAGAAGTACCCTCATTTATTTCAGTAAATCTCGAGGTTAAGATTTCTTTTAAGGGGGTGAGGATATAACACCTCGTAAAATCACGACCAATATAATAAACACACGTGTCATGGACTTTAAACGTGTAAAGAATTATTTCTGAGGGACTGAAATTGTCAAACAATGTAAATATGTGAATAAAGGGATCCAAAATATCAACATGCCATTCTTGTGCCTCTGATTGACCTCACACGACGTTCGTATTCTTTAAAGAATAATTTATCGAACTTGAAAAGTCGTTTGTGCTCGAAATAAGGATCTTGTGAAACATAGGGGTTAAAAGTGTCAACATGTTGAAAGTAACCTCTGAGTGACCTTTTAACAATCCCAAAAATAAAGTGATAATTTATTTTGATCCCAAGAGTAACGGATATTAAATTCATGGAGATTCAACGTATTTAAATAATTAAAGTGTTAATTCTAAGAAATAAGGGTCGAAAGCGTCAACGTTGAAATTCAGGACTTTTCAGGTGATGGTATAACTAATCGGAAGCTTAACAGAGTTTGTTTATGACTTAGAGTCCTTAAAAGTCAAGTTTGGGGGTTAAAAGTGCAATAAAAACAAGTTAAAACAAGTTTAGAAGGACCAGGGACTAAAGTTGCAATTTCTGAAAGATTGTTGACCAGACCCGACCTCTACGCGGGCTGCGTAGGCCCTCGGCCAAACTTTACGCGAGCTGCCTAGAACCATCAGATGCAGAAAATGTTGACAGGTGCCTGTACAGCCAGTTCCACCGCCTTAAAAGCCTGGTTTTCGTATTCAGGGACTGTACCAATGGTTTTTCATGCATAGGGGACACCTAGGATGATCAGGAATCAATCTTAGACTTATGTGGATTGATCTTGTGAGTTTAAATTTCCTATATAAGAGTTCTTGTTGCTAGTTCTCATGCACACTTTCAAAAATCTTTCACAACTCACTCTCTGGAGCTCTCTGAACTTAAAGCAAGTTTCCTTCAGCTCCTAATTCGTGCTAAGAGCCTTTGTAAGCATTCTTAGCATTCCTAATTCATCTTTTATTAGTTTAATGACCAAAAGTCAAAGCCGTCGTAATTAAGCTTTAACTTAGTGATTAATCACTAATGGTCCAGTCATTTTTCGAATTGAAAGTAGCTATGAGTTGGTAATTATGTGGGTAATAAACCCTTAAAACGGCACCCTCTGATTTCCACTCTAACTAGGTCAATTGTCGGGTCAAACTTAATATTAAAAAGTCAACAGAAAGCTATTTTGCAAATAAACTCATAACTAACAATGTAGAAGCTATGAAACCTTTTTTAACACTTATATAACTTGGTAATTAATGTAAGAACATGTCTAAGCATGTTCAACCCGACAATTTTGAGTTTAGGCTCGGTTCGGAACCGAAAGTCGCAAAAGTAGACTTTTGCTTTGACTTTCAGTTCTGACCCAATTTATCTTAGTTTAGATATGCCTTAGAGTTCCATTAGGACCAGGTTATAGGTTAGTATAACCCTCTGAGGTTGTGCAACTTGGTTCCTAATTAATCCGATTCATTTGCATGTTTCCGTTAATTGCTTAAATATTGACCATTATGCCCTTTTGACCTTAAAACGAGATTTTTGAAAATGTGAGAGAACAAAAACCTTTGTTACTGATTTATAAACATGTCCTAAGAATTTGACATCTGTTTGAGGTCTAAATTAGGAGTTATGCTCAATATCGTAATTAGAAAGCATTTTATTAATTAAACGGCACATTTAGCATAAAGCCTATTTAAACCTGGATTTTGACACCAAACATTTTACCCACTGATGTAATATAATATTTTAGGATTTTTGAAGATTTTTATTTATTTTTAAACTGAACATGGCATAGGGTTCTTGCTTTGATTCGGTAATTGTCGGTTATACCCTTTTTGCTAATAAAATGAGTTTTAAATAACATTTTGATACCAAACTTTTTGCTACTGATTTTATATGATAAATAAAATATTTTAAGCCTTCTGGACTGATAAAAATCTCAGCTTTCCTTATACAACCCAAAAATCGCCTAAAACCGACTTTTTTTACGCGTTTTAAACGCATAGTATGGGTTAAAACTATTTTTGGCGTATAAGACTTAATACCTACTGATGTTTTAAGTAAATTTTTATACTTTAACAGTAAGAAAAAGTTTTGAACTCAGATTTCCAATTTTGACCTTTAAAGCTTATGTGAAATGACCAAAATGCCCCTTCGGTGCATAGTTTGGTTATAAATGATAAATTTCACATATATGCAATACCCTACTGATATGACTTACAAAAATAAATATTTTTACTGATCATTTTAGACCAGAAACTCAGATTAATATTTAATCTCTTTTATAATCTTTAAAATGACCAAAATACCCCTACGGGGCTTAAATTGATTTTAAATCCGTTTTGGGCATAATGAAAGGTATCCTACTGATATCACAACATATTTAAGGCATATTAACTTATGAAACCTGCTCATGACTCATTTGGTTACCCGTTATGCATTTATCGCATTCGGTACTATTTATGTAACTAGTTTGCATAAATTAACCGAAACGGGTCAAACCTTATCATTTTCACTTCAAAATCCAGAATGTGTTTAGTTTACCCATATTATACAAGTCTTCATACTTGTCGGGTCCAAACCACATTCTAATCCGGTCTTCGCTTAATCTTGCGTTTTGAACTGTATACATTTCTTTAAAACTAACCGGTCTAAGTTTAAACTTAAGTGAGACCCGTTAGGAATCTAATAGGTTATTAAAACCTTCGTTCCAGATTTAGGAGCCCAGTAAAAGATAGTTGCACTTGCTGATTGTGTACGGATGGGATAAATTTGTATAATTTGCTCAGGTAAATACTTTTAACTTATTTTCCCTTATACGAGCTTGGGGTACGGTATATAAAATACCGCTTGGTCGGGTATTGAATTTTTAATCGTATGAAGGTTAAATCATTGAGATAACCCGTTTAATCTGTTTTGTTTATTTTAAGCCTTTGGGGGATTAATGACCATGTCCAGGATATCCTCGGCTCATTCATTGAAATGGCCACGACTTAAGCACGGGGTGTAGGCATACACCTGCCGGTGCGTATGTAAAATAATGTACTCACCTGTTCGAGAATAACTCGACGTGGGATATATTATGTGGTGTGTCTATTAATCTTTAACCCGGTTTTCAACCCGGGCTAATGAACGTATAATAAACATGTAAATCTTTAGCAAGTTTATTTTTAAATAATCTGTTGAACAATTATCTTCTTTTGTTTGATCCGCCTGTAGATCCTTTTACTTTCCGTTTGTAATACTCTTGATACTTTCATTCGGTTTGTAATATTATTACTTTTAGATTTCCGCTGTGCATTAAACTGTGATTATTGACTATGATGATATCAACTACGTCACGATACTGCCCACCGGGCCCACCGGTAATACGTGGAAATATCGGGGTGTGACAGGTATCCATCTAACATACTTTATAATGTATTATACATAAGAGAACAATGGAAGTATACACTTTAGGTCAATTGTGGTTTGGATAATGCCACTATAATCATGCACAATTTTTTCATGCGTTAGACATGGATAACATGTGTTAGAGACAAGATTGTGGTGGGTAATTTTAAATAGGTAAGAGTACATATTAATAAAAATAAAAGAGTAAAGTACAATTTGCGTCCCTATGGTATGGGGTAAAAATTAACTTGAGTTCCAGTTTTGCGAAAATGTAAAGATGTGTCCCTGTTGTTTCCATTTTGCTTCGGTTTGAGTCCTTCTATCAAGTCCCCCTTAGTTTGATTGTTAGGTTAAAGGGTGTTTTAGTAATCTCGCAACTTTAACACATTGAACCTTCTTGATTAAAACCCCAAACACTTTGCATCCTTCTGCACCACTACCACCACCATCACAAACATCACCATCAGCATCACCACCACCCTCCTAATCGAATCTCCACCATTTCTTTCACCATAATCACCACCACAAAACACTAAAACTCTCAACAATCAATCCATAAACACATCCTAACAAAATCTAACACTTTAGTTCCAAAACAAAACAGATAAAACTTCATAACCTAAGCAACAATGCCAGTAGGAATATGCTTAATCCGAACCGCACTCTCACGCTTGTTATGGTGTTGATCATCGGGATTGGGGGATTTATACGTATCCATCTCACACTAACTCAACAGTTTCTTGTCAGACGTCACCACCCGTTCTCTTCATCCGTCATTGCCGGAACTAGAAACTGGAGGAATATGATTGTCTCTAGTGGGTGTTGGAATGACGTCGTACGATTGGGTGAAGACACTGTCATGTTGTTACTGTTGAGGATGTTAAAGTGAAACTGAAATCGTCGGAGTTGTACCCGAGTGGCCGGAGTTAGGGTTGTGGCTTTTGGGCATAATTACACACTATGAGTTAAACAAACAGTTCCTAAAGCATAATCATGACACATGATTAGCAGTTCTGATATCAAAGCATCAATGAAACAGGTAAACCTGTGAGTCGTTCAAGAACACCTTCAAGAACATCAATGAAACAGGTCACAGGTTAACTGAGGTAATTCCAAACACAACCGCTCCGGAAACTCTACCGATGCTATACCAGCTACATTCGGCGAAGAAGGATGGGCGTGGATGGCTATCGATTTGTCTTGACGAAGAAGGAGAGGGGTGGGGGTTGTTGAGTTATAATAATAATAATAACAGTAACAGTAACAGTAACAGTAACAGTAACAGTAACAGTAACAGTAATAATAATAATAATAATAATAATAATAAATAATCAGGTGTAAAATAGATTTTTTACAAGAAGGGTTTAGGGGTAAAATAGAGTTTCCAACCATTTTCAAACAGTAAAATTTACACCAACATAACTCAAGAATTCCGAGTGTAACATTTTTCAAATCATAAGGAGTCAACTTTCCATTTTTGCAAAACAAGAACTAAAATTAATTTTTTCTCCAAACCACAAACCACAGGGACATTGGAGGCAAATTTCACTTTGCTTCAAATAAAATTACAAAAAATAAAAATAATTGTATCTTTCTTTGAAGTTTCTTATTGTCTTCAAATGTGGTAAAGTGCATTAATTGTTGACAAAAGTATCACATAACACCTATCCCAAATCAACCTAATGTATCCCAAATACCATGGTTGCAAAAATCGCGACTAGTCGGCGATTAATCGCTGACTAGTCGCTAGTCGCCCATCAACTGAGTAATTTTCAGCTAATCAGTAAAAAAATCGCTAGTCGGCCTAGTCGGCCCTAATCGCGACTAGTCGGTCGAGAAAAATCGGAAAAAATCGGGAAAAAACAAAAAAAAAAGGAAAAAATCAGAAAAAATCGAAAAAAAAACACATATTCCGGCCAAAACCTCCCAGATTCCGGTCAAAACTTGTCCACTTAAAAAAATTACGTATAAAAATATATGTATATATGTATAAAAACTTAAAATTATACATAAAAAGTCCGATCCGATTAATCCCGAGTAATCCCGAGTAGTCGCTAGTCCCTACCTCACCGACCCGCTAGCGACTAGCGAGTTCTCCAACCTTGCCAAATACTTGGACTTCATTGTTTCATGCATCCACCCGGCCACATGAACACGTTTGCCCAAAAAGATGTTAATTTTTTATTTAGTTATCTATATTATTATGGAAATTGGATTTAAATAATCTCAACTCACTGTTATTGGCCAATAATAATCCCAACTCATTTAATCACCAATAATAATCCGAACTATTCATTTTTGTTTGTAAAATACTCCCAGTTAAAAAAACACTAACTAGGTTAAAAATTTGCTGATGTGGCTTGCCACGTCACCTGCCACAGCAGTTGCCACGTAATCGAAAAATGCCACGTAGACTGCCACATCAGCTGCCACGTCATCAAAAAATGCCACATCAACTGCCACGTCATATGACACATCAGCTAAAAGGGCCACATCAGATGCCACATCAGCAAATTTTTAACCTAGTTAGTGTTTTTTTAACTGGGAGTATTTTACAAACAAAAGTGAATAGTTCGGATTATTATTGGTGATTAAATTAGTTGGGATTATTATTGGCCAATAACAGTGAGTTGGGATTATTTAAATCCAATTTGCCTATTATTATAAGAGTAAATTACTTTTTGAGTCTTTATGTTTAGTGGTTTTAACTATTTCAAAATCAAAAGGTTTAACGCTTTGAGTCCCGAACTATTCATTTTATAACATTTTGAGTCCAATTTTTAACACTTGTACTTTTGATTTTGTACTCAAGTAGTTAAAATCACTAAAACACAGGGACTCAAAACGTTACAAAATGAACGGTTAGAGACTTAAGACGTTAAACGTTTTGATTCTGGACTCAAGTGGTTAAAATCACTAAAACACAAGAACTCAAAAAGTAATTTACTCTTATTATAATTATCATGATTATCATTATCATTAGTATTACATAAAAAAATTAGCTTGAATTAAATTTCATTAAAGTATTACATAAAATTTTGAATTAAATTTCATTTTAGTATTACATAAAAAACATTGTTTGAATTAAGAGTAAATTACAAGTTTTGTCCTTTATGTATGTCCCAAATTGCAGGCGTTGTCCTTTAAACCAAAACTTGACAGGCGGTGTCCTTTGTGTTTTCAAAATCTTGCACGTTTTGTCCTTTAGGCCAAACTCAGTTAGATTTTTTAGTTAAATCTGGTCATGTGCAATGCACATGAGGGTATTGTTGTCATTTCATCTCTTCAGGGACTATTGTGTAAAAAACATATGTTTAGGGACTAGTTTGCAATAAATTAAAAAATAAAAAAATATATAATATCTCTCTCTATCTCTCACAAGTACTGAAGTCACTCTCTCTCCTCTCTCTCTCTCTCTAACATATCAGCCAACCTCCATCACCACCACTACATCCAGCACACCAAAGACAAACCCGATGCCATTTATGATACCCTTTCAACTCACAACCAATCACCTCATGTGACTGTATCACCAGAGTTGTTCTTAGATCCCCTGCTTCTTTGGGTTCGAGGACTGCTCTTGCAGAACAAGATTTAGGTATAGGCGATGAACAATTCGATGTGACCCCATGCTGATTTGCCTAATTTAAGGCCGCGTAGCATATTTGGGCTGCAAATCACCAACAGGAGGTTCGATTGGAGCTAATACTTCCTTATGTGATATCAAATTAGGAGATTGACCATTGCATTAGATTTGACTCCAATCTCAGATTTGTTTCTCCCATTCACTCTTCAGTTCCTGCAAGGAGATTCGATTGAAGCCATGGCGAGGTGAGGGGTTCAGCTCAGTTCCACAGGAGGTTCGATTAGAGCTAATACTTCATTCGGTCGTGTTGATGAGAGACACAGATATCAGATATGGCAACCCCTGGAACCAGCGACCACCATCACCGTTTGATGGACAGATAACAGATCCGACAAACCTCTCTCACCTCTTCAAACCCCTGAAACCCTCGTTCACTCTTTTCATCCCCTGAAACATCAACATTCAGATCTGCACAAAGATCTTGAATTTGGGGGTTTTGTTTATGAACGATGGTGGTGGTTGTAGATGGATGCTTATGGTGGCGGTGATGTGTGAACGGTGGTGGAAAGTGGTGACAGGTTATGTTAGAGAGAGAGAGAAGAGAGATAGGGACTTCACTAGATTGTTATGTTGGGCGGTTTAAGGTGTGTTTGATGGTGGCGGTAGTGGTGGTGGTGGCGGCGGTGGAGGGTGGTGGTGATGGTGATGAAGGGTGGTGGTGATGGTGGTCAGTAATTTACTCTATATATAATAATAATAATAATAATAATAATAATAATAATAATAATATTTTAAATTTTTTTGTTTTATTTTTAGATAATATTAAATAAATGGGGTAGAAAGACTAAAATGCCCTTGAGTGACCAGATTTAACCAAAAAATCTAACTGGGTTTGGCTAAAAGGACAAAACTTGCAAGATTTGGCAACATAAAGGACACCGCCTGTCAACTTTTTGGCTAAAGGACAGCGCCAGAAATTTGATGTAAAGATAAAGGACAAAACTTGTAATTTACTCTTGAATTAAATTTCATTACAATACTGTTGTTTTTTTTTTTTTTTGAACGGCGACTATTTTATTCAACACATAAAATTGGACAAGGGGTAAACAAGAAGCTGGCAAACCCAAAAGAAAAGGAAGTTACAAAATAATGTCTCTAACGTTAAATTCCCGCCATCTCTCCCACACGAGCCCTTTAAACTTGGATCTATACTTGATCCACATAAACAAGTCCTGTTTGACATCTTCCACCAATTTGCTGACATTAAATGGGATATCTTCAAAAACCAACGCGTTTCGCGCCTTCCAAATACGCCAAAGAGTAGTGTGAAAAACAACTTCAATTACTTTCTTCCAGTCGGGCTGAACCTTTTAGCCTGAATAGACCATCCATCACATCTTTAAGCGAAAGAGGCTGGATACACACCGGAATTTTAAGCTAGACACAAACGTGCCACCAAACGGCTCTAATCAAAACGCAAGAAGCCGCTAGGTGGTCATCTGTTTCTTCCACAAAACCGCACATCCTACAATTCGTATCCCCAACCGCCACTCCTCGACAAGCAAGGGTAGTTTTCGTCGCAATACAATCCATCGAGAGCTTCCAAATAAAATAGAGTATCTTATTCGGAGTCTATGCGTTCCACCTGAAGCCTTTTGCCTTGACCCTGCTGCCCAAAGTCTCAGCCACTCTCCATCTAAATTGTGCCACCGAAAACGGACCATCGAACTCTACAGTACCCAACGAAGCTGGCCCTTGGACCCCTGCCTTGGCCAAATCTCTATCGACTGATATGATGTCCTTCCAACAACTCGGCTGGTCTCTTTTAAACGGAACCTCAGAATCCCAGTTCCGGAGTACCATGGATAGCTTTCACGACACAGGCCCAAAGTTGGTCCACATTCTTCAAATACCTGACGTTCCATTTTATCTTGTTTGATAGTTGTTTCATGTTTACCTAGATGAATTAGCCGCTTATTTAATTCTGAATCCTGATATCATACACTTCGTCTTATAAACCAAACTTTATTTGATTTGAATACAACTATAACTAATTAAAAATCTCCTTCTCTTATAGCATGCTTGGTCCTGACATGATATCCAAAGAAGGCACGACTTCATGGGCACCTGAAATCATTTGATTAGTTTCGTGTTTCATCACATATTTTACAAAGAAGTTCTCAAATAACGTAATAACGTATAAGTACCTAAACCGATGATTTTGGTTGACATATAGTGGTGATATCATTTCTTTGGTTCCATTCTTAGTTGTCTAAATTTTATCATGAGATGTCAAAATTACCTTTTCGCCTTTAAATCCTTAAAGAGCGTGACTTTCGATTTCTAAACGCGTTTCAACTTAAAATGAATAAACATATAATTAAACAAACAAATTATTTAAAAGCATATAAAACGAGGACTTGCATTATCTTCACATAATACGTATATTGTATACAACTAAAAAGGCACATAATATGTATAGTGGATCCAACTAAAAGGCAAAGTATTCTAAGTGCCGCAAAGGTTGGAATATAAATCTAGTACTGTTTAACATGTGGTATTCGTCAATCTTTGGCCCCCCGTTTCTTTTTATTTTTATTTTTTATTTTTTGTGGCTTTCTCAGTTTTCCCCACACGCCTCATTCGGCCTTCTTTTCTCCCAAGAGCTGCTTAAACTCTCAACATCCACACGTTTCTACTTATTTTTTCTATTTTTTTGGATGAATAAAAAAAAAACAGCTCTTTATTACGTCACTATATCTTTTTTATAAACAATTGCCAGCCAGATCTTTACAAGTCTATGGATTTCTTTTTTCTTTTTCTATTATTTTTATTTATTTTTTTTATTTACGTATCTATATATATAAGTATGTGTGTTGTTCAAGCCAAACTTGTGTCTCACTTTCTCGGCACATTGGATACAAACCAATAGCAAGGCTGATACACTAAATCCAAGGTATTTTTCTTCAAACATGGCGGCCTCCGTAGAAAACCGCCGGTTCGGCCATGAACCCGGGCTAACCGCCACCGCGGTTGCTCGATCGTTCAGTCCGAACCACCCGCGTTCCGATTCACCAATCCGTGGCTACAATTACCCAGGCGCTACGCGTAGTAAGGTGGCCGCTGCCGATATGTACGAGTCGAGTGATGATTCGGAAGACGAGGTTGACTACACTGACGCCATTAAGAAGTCGAATTCGGAATTGGAAAGCTCGGTTTTCGACCAGCGAGACGTAGGAACCGCTGACCAATGGATCGAGCGGAACCCGAGTATGGTTCGACTTACGGGAAAGCACCCGTTTAACTCCGAGCCGCCTTTGAATAAACTCATGCAGCATGGGTTTATTACCCCTGCCCCACTTCATTATGTCCGTAACCACGGTTCAGTCCCCAACGCTACATGGGAGGACTGGACCGTGGAAATATGTGGGCTGGTGAAACGACCCGCTCGTTTCACCATGACCCAACTTGTAAAAGAATTCCCCACCCGGGAATTCCCAGTGTCCCTAGTTTGCGCCGGTAACCGGCGCAAAGAACAGAACCTGACAAAACAAACCATCGGGTTCAACTGGGGGGCTGCGGGGATATCAACCTCGGTTTGGAAAGGGGTGCCATTGGCCCACATCTTGAAAAGATGTGGGATCTTTAGCCGAAAGAAAGGTGCGCTTAATGTGTGCTTCGAGGGGGCCGAAGATCTCCCCGGTGGTGGCGGTTCCAAATATGGGACGAGCATAAGCATAGAGATGGCAATGGATCCGGCTAGAGACATCATATTGGCGTACATGCAAAACGGGGAAAAGTTGTTGCCGGATCATGGTTTTCCGGTGAGGATGATAATTCCGGGGTTCATTGGCGGTAGGATGGTTAAGTGGTTGAAGCGTATTATCGTAACAACAGCGGCGTCGGAGAATTATTACCACTACAAAGACAACCGTGTGTTACCATCGCACGTGGATGCAGAGCTAGCCAACTCGGAAGGTAAATCGCACTCTTTAGTTATATATTCAATATACGATGTAGGCTCATTCTATTCCTACACCCCTAAAATATATTCATAGTTGATTTTAAGGGGTGTGTATTGTTTTGGTTATAAATAGTTAGATATTCATTTAAGATTCAAATCAATATATTTAAATTTAAGATTCAAATCAATATATATTTAAATCAAAATATTGATGAAAATTGTATGTATGTATGTATGTATGTATGGTGTAGGTTGGTGGTATAAGCCAGAGTACATAATCAACGAGCTCAACATAAACTCCGTGATTACTACACCTTGTCACGAGGAAATATTGCCCATCAATGCATGGACTACTCAGAGGCCTTACACCTTAAGGGGCTATGCTTATTCCGGTACTATTTGCTTCCTAATCTTACTTTCAGGGGCGGATCCAGGGGTGTTTTGGTGCTCCTCGGTTTGGAAAAAATGAAAAAAATTAGTGGAAACCTTATATGTTTTGGTAAAAATAGTGAGATTTAACCAAAAGAAACCCGGTGAAAAAAAAATTGTTGGATCCGCCATTGCTTACTTTTTCTATTAAATACGGTATTAAAATCTGAAATGTTTGTAGAGGCGAGTATGATATTAGATGATATTGTCAATATGGTTTTTTAAACGAATCCTATACGGATTTACCAGTATCAATTCATAATATAATCTTAAAAAGATTTTAGAAATAAAATTTGGATCTATTAGAAACTTGAAATTACTAACAATATAAAAAAAATTGTAGAAATAAGAGTTATACGTCAGTGCGTTTAATATCGACCATAAAAGAGGTTGAGAGAAAATAGCATACGGTGTCCAACTTGCAAAATGAAAAAAAAAAAAAACTACTTTTCATTGAAAAAGAATATTTTGACATAACTATTAACAAGTGGATCTTTGAGAAAGATGACAGCAAAGTAATTTAATAAAATTAGATCTGTAATATTCAAACGGGTAAAAGGGCAATTAAAATATATAGCAGGGGTGGTTAAGATTCGACAGTAACATCGTTTTCGACATTTTTCTCCTAAGTTTTATATATAGAAAAAAAGAAAGAAAAAAACCATGTCGGTTTGAATTGTTTTCGTTAGGCTTGCATTTCTTTTGAGAGATGCAGGTTCGACTCCCACTTGGTGCAGAGTGAGGCACTGGTAGGCAATGATAGGAGACCCAGGGAAACCTGGGTTGGATCCTTGAGCCAAACGGGTTTTACTGGTAATTTCACCGTCGTGCCTACGGGCGGGTGGGTTACTGGGTTTTCCCCGGAATTGGTGGTGGACTCGGGTTACTCTCGGAGTACTCCGTTTGTCCAGTGGGTGCCCCAAGAGTGCTCGGAATTAATTCTGTTGGCCGTTTAAAAAAAAAAAAAAAGCAAGAAACAGCTAACTAGAAAAGACAGGACATGATAGAATGGGTTAAAACTTAAAAGCAGTACATGTACTATGTACTCTTTAAAATATTTATTTAAAATGTTAAAGTAGTAATTATTTTAATAACATACTCTGTTAATTATTTTTATATTTAAACAACTTGTTGATAGCCTCCCGAGGTTGAGGGTCAATGCTAGAATTCAAGTTGAGTTATTGAAATAACAAGTGATGTGCTTATTATAATTTAATTAAAATATTAATATTAAAATAATGGTGCAGGGGGTGGGAAGAAAGTGACAAGGGTGGAGGTAACAATGGATGGAGGAGAGACATGGAACGTATGTAGCCTGGACAATAAGGAGAAACCGAACAAGTATGGGAAGTATTGGTGCTGGTGCTTCTGGTCACTAGAGGTTGAGGTTCTGGACCTTCTTAGCGCCAAAGAGATTGCGGTTCGAGCCTGGGATGAGACCCTTAACACCCAACCCGAGAAGCTCATTTGGAATCTCATGGTAACTAAACAACCGACCAACTTTGTCATCTTTAACAATAATAGTAAATATTTTTTGAAAATAATAGTATTATATTATAATATGATATATTGGAATCTCATTGCGAAACTTGAGATTTCCGACCGAGTGGTCGAAAACGTAATACCTAAAAAAATTATCAAACCCCCCCAAAACGTATATCCCTAAAATATTCTATACGAAAACTACATACCGTACGCTAATGAGCAAAAAGTTCGAGGGGTCAAGTGTCCCCGACCCCTTCTATCCTGCGCCCATAGGAACCTATAGATTTTGGCAACTAGATTGATGCATGCAATTTGGAAAAATGTGTAAGCAGCTTTGAAATATCAACGATAACTATTAGTCATTTATTTTGTTTAAAAAAATAAGTTTTAACTAGTGTTTGGATCTCCACGCGTTGCGACGGAATACTGTATATTTACAAAACTACTACAGATTCAACACGTCTACATCTTAAGCAAAATCTATATATTAATGTAGATATGAAAACCTAACTAAACTACAAGTTAAAATGCATGCAACAAAAGGTTATTACTCAAGTCAATCTCAAACTTCAAAAGTTATGATGATAATATCTATTTCAATGTAAAAAATAACATACTTATAAAAAGAAACGTGAGATTATTTTTACAGATATGGGAAGAAATTTACCCTCACATTAATAACGAATTTGCAAAGCCAATAACCACTTGTATTTTTAAACTAATTTGTTAGAAATATAAACAGTTAAAAATTATGTTATTTACTATTGAGAAAAGTATTATAAAAAGTCCATCTTCTATATTTTAATAATAAAAACCCCTTAAAAGTTAAATGAAGAATCAAGTTTGGAGATGTGGCGTGACAAACTGAACATTTTAAAAGGAGAGATGAAAACTTTAGTGGCAAAAACCTAAAACTCCAAAAATATACTGTTGTTCAGCATGAAATTAATAATTAATAATATATATATAAATTTCAATATATACTTCTTTTTCAAATTTAATGATTGAAATGGTGACATTTGCTTGTTGACATCATGCATGACACTTAATTTTTATTCTACAACAGAATAAACTTTTCATTTTCCACCCAACAAATTTGTGTTCTAAAGATTTCCTATTGACATTCTTTCTATATATAAAGTTAAAGTTGTCGTTTAAAGGCTTAAATTTCTAGATTAATGGTATAAGTTTTTAGAATATATAAAAAGTTAGTTTAATGGTTTTATACAAATAGACATACGCATTTCGATGTATAAATAAAAAATCAAACAAAAAAGATGTGATATTGATTAAACAACAAAACAATTTATAACTGATTATGATATGTGCAGGGTATGATGAACAATTGTTGGTTCCGAGTGAAAACCAACATGTGCAAACCACACAAGGGTGAGATCGGGATTGTGTTCGAGCACCCAACTCAACCTGGAAACCAATCCGGTGGATGGATGGCTCGTGAGAAGCACCTCGAAATTTCAGCGGAAAAAGCACACCCAACCCTCAAGAAGAGTGTTTCATCCCCTTTCATGAACACGACTTCTTTAACCTTTACAATGTCCGAAGTCAAGAAGCATAACTCAGCCGATTCGGCTTGGATCGTGGTCCACGGTCACATCTACGACTGCACCGCCTTCCTCAAAGACCACCCGGGTGGTAGTGACAGCATTCTCATCAATGCCGGAACAGATTGCACCGAAGAGTTCGATGCAATCCATTCCGACAAGGCAAAGAAGCTATTGGAAGAGTACCGAATTGGTGAACTCCTAACCATGGGTTATAGTTCCGACTCGGCTGCATCATCACCAAACAACTCGGTCCATGGTGCCACTAATTACCTAAGCTCACACTTAGCCACCATCAAAGAAATTGTGCCTACAAGAAATGTAGCCCTAGTCCCTCGCGAAAAGATCCCATGCAAACTCATCTTAAAAACAAACGTTTCTCATGATGTGAGGCTATTCCGATTTGCGCTCCCATCACAAGATCAAGTTCTCGGATTACCGGTTGGTAAACACATATTTGTATGTGCCACAGTTGATGACAAGCTTTGCATGAGAGCATACACACCAACCAGCACAATTGATGAAGTTGGATACTTTGAGTTGCTAGTCAAAATCTACTTCAAAGGTGTCGAACCAAGGTTCCCAAATGGTGGGATCATGTCACAATATCTCGAGTCAATGGAACTAGGTTCCTCACTTGAAATCAAAGGTCCATTAGGTCACATTGAGTACATGGGTAGGGGGACATTTTCGGTGCACGGTAAACAAAAGTTCGCCTCCAAGTTAGCCATGTTTGCGGGTGGGACGGGTATCACACCGATATACCAAGTGATGCAGGCTATCTTGAAGGATCCAGAAGATGATACAAAGATGTATGTGGTGTATGCAAACCGTACGGAAGATGATATATTGTTGAGGGATGAACTTGATGCATGGGCAGAGAAGTATCAAGATAGGGTGAAGGTTTGGTATGTTGTTCAAAAGTCGATAAGAGAAGGGTGGAAATACAGTGAAGGGTTCATCACTGAGGAGATCATGAGAGAACATGTACCAAAGGTTTCTGAAGATACATTGGCATTGGCTTGTGGACCACCACCCATGATTCAGTTTGCCATAAACCCTAATTTGGAAAAGATGGGTTATGATATCAAGAATTCTTTGTTGGTGTTTTAGGATATTGTATTGTTATCCAGGTGGTTTAAATTTATATTTTGGAAATAAAGTCAGTCATATATGTACATACTATTATTTGTAATCCTCTATCTAAATCAAGCTTTTCAATCGAAAATCACAAAAATTTAAGCTTGTTTTTTATTTAGGTCTTAACTGAGCCAATATATGGTTATCTTCTTTTTCTTAACATACAAAGTTTTACAAGTGTTTCGGATACCCTTGCACCATTAAATCGATGGAACAAAAAAAATTATAATTGCTTAACCGTAAAATTCGATTGCTTGCACTACGAAATTGTAATCTGTCGTGCTTCATTCAGTCACACGTTGTAGAAACAAAAATGGTATAGAAACGTTCACCAAGTCATTTGAAAGTTGCTTGATTAAAAGCTCAAATGATGAAGATTTATCACTGTGTGTGAAACCCAACAATAAAATGCGAGTAAGTAAAAATTTTAGGTAATGAATAACACAACCGATTTATAGAGGTTCAAGTAGACGTTAGCTAATCCAATTTACTTCCTCTCCCGATTCTCTAAACGAGAGTTACTCCAGTAGACATTTCTCTTAAGTGGAAGAAATCACTAGTACAAGTGTTTCACTAAGCAAGGTTGTCACGGCCCCCGTCCCGGTGTTACCCGGTCCAGGAGCCGCGGGACAGAAAAACCCGTGGTATTCATTAATTGAGTTGACAGCGGAAGATTTACAGGATCTTTTAAAACTTGAAATTTCCCAATTATTTTATTTCATAACTTGGGATAAACCCCGTAATTTACAATAGAGGAATTTCACGGGGAAATTCCCTGTTTTACAAAACATGTTTATTTATTTAACTGAGCCACCACTTCAAGCTTTATTTGTGCTCCGTAGCACTTTTCCTTGATTCACAGTAGGTCGCCTGAAACATGTTTAAAAATATTTTATCAGCGGGGAAATACTGGCGAGTCACTCAGTTTACATAAAATGACACGTTAGTTATAAATTACAGCATAAGAGCGATTACAATGGCTACTATCTTATTTTTATCTGGCGCCGTGTCACACCCTGGTGACGATGGTCATACCACTATTGGGTCCTTTCACCCAAGTAGTGATGATTATCATTGTTAGGTTGATGAACCTAACCGTGAGAGATTAGTAATGTGCACAATACCCCACTTGCCAGTGATTTAAGATAACCACGACTTAATCCCTGTAATTATAACTTTGAAAATAGTTTGAGGTATTGTAAAACATTGTTAATAAAAAGAGAATGACTCACATTACAAGTTTAAACGGGCAGAGTTTAGCATACTGATAAGTCTTGTAACCTAAATTAAAACAGCAATGCATACGAAACTAGGTCAGTAACTTAATACAACATTTACGATAACTCACGAGATTAAAACCCTCACGACGAATGACAAAGTGCAACACTTAAACATCCATCGAATTTATGACGAATGACAAAGTATAGCCCGAGTTTGGGGCAGCAATTAAACATCCATCGGATTGGTTTCAATCAATCGGACATTGAATCGTAGCAGCGATCGAGTTAATACCCTGTATCGTAGCAGTGTTTCCTTACTGGAAATTACGATTTGGAGTAGTGATGTGCACAAAATGCAACATATAAATTACATCAATTGTGGCATAAAACTAACCATTTTTTAGTACTAATGTTGGAAAAAGTGTGTTTTTGTCTTCCTTTTGTATTTTCAGGATTAAATGAGCTCAAATGAACAAAAGAAGCAAAAAGGCAGCTAAATCTAACATAAATATAAGAAAAGAAACAAACGTGGCATGCCCGATCTCCCCAACAACATCTTCCCAAGCAAAACAAGAGAACAGAAGGCTGAACACGCCCCGTGCTCAATGAGCACGGGGGCGTGCCCAAGTGATTGCAGAAAAGACAAAGCTGTAGAAGCTTCTATCACCCACCACGGGGGCGTGCCCAGCGGACACGGGGCCGTGGTCAACTCTAAGATTCGCAGAATCTGGGGAAATCTTGATAGTACAGATACGCTTCTGCACACGGGGGCGTGCCCAGCGGACACGGGGGGTGTGGTCAACTAATGCAGACAAACTGCAATTAATGAAGAAAGAGAGGAAGGTGGGCACGGGGCCGTGCCCAATGGACACGGGGCCGTGCCCGAGTCTCTGTTCAGCCTATAAATAGGGGTGCTTGGCTCATTTGCAAACCATCCCTTGGCACACCACACCTCTCACACTTCACCCACCACCATCACAACACCATCATCCACCACCATCATCCATTGTCCATCATAGAGTGTGTGAGTCGTCTCGGGATCCAAGATTGATCGTAAGAGTTCTTGACAATCAAATGTCATGTTTGCCTAAGTCTCTTACATCACTTGGTGAAGACAAGTGTCTAGTGTAATACTTTTTATTTTTAATCTTTTCGCACTTTTTGCTTGGTTATGTATTAATGACTTTAATAACTAGTTTCTTATGTTGAAGGTGATTCTTCCTTATCGTTTGTCTGTGGTGTCTTGGCATTATTTAACTGTCTAAATAAAATAAAAGATTTTCACCATTCATATCTCCACGGTCTATATGGAGATATGTTGGCTACCTGGTCAGGGGTTAAGGGAACAGTTTGGTAAGAGTCTTGCCTTGTTCAGTGTATAGATCCTGCAAGGACCTGGGTCAAATTTAGTAGGACTTCCTTCAATACCCACCGGTATTGGATGGCGGGGGTCCAAACTCTTTGATCCCCTTATATGTAAGCTACTATTAATACTTTAACCCGGCTACTTAGGACTGTATCCCTGCTGACTCAGACTACTTAGCCGAGGGTAACGTCACCTTCAAAAGAGGGGCCTACCATAATATGCATTAATAACTTAATTAATTATCTTTCAATAATCCGACCCTTTTGGATTGTATCCTTGCTGACTCAAACTACTGGGTTGAGGGTAACGTCACCTTCAAAAGAGGGGCCTACTACAATAACTAAGATAATCTCTTAAAAAGTGCAAAAGTGCGGAAATAATCAAAGGTTACACTAACCACGAGTCGGATCCAAGTGATTCATCTTGTCTATCTGTTTTTATTTTTATTTTAATTTTCAGCATTTTAGTTAGTTTTTATTTTTCTAGTTTAAAAACCTTTTTCTAACTTTTGATTTGATTAGACGTTGAGGATAAACCGGTAATAAAAGCTCTTGTGTCCTTGGACAACCTCGGTATCTTGCCAACACTATACTACGCTCACGATGGGTGCACTTGCCCATATGTGTGTTTGGTGTTAGTAAAATATCGTGTTTTATAAATTTAAAACTTGGCTAACGTGTAAAAAGGAGTTAAAATATACATAAATATATATCACACCACACGCGCATCAAGTTTTTTGGCGCCGCTGCCGGGGACACAAGGATTTTAAGAAAGTTAGGAATCAACGGCCTAATCGTTTTTTTTTTCTAATTTTTCTGTCTTTTAGGATTTTCTTAGTTTTTCAGTTTATGCAGAGCTCAGCACGGGCCGTGCCTGGTCGGACACGGGCCGTGCCCAGCATTGTTACTGGCAGATTTTATTTTCCGAGTTACCACGGGGCCGTGTCGGTGCAACACGGGGCCGTGTCGAACTCCCCAATAACAGGGATCCGGAAAACAATCATTGTATCTCCGACCACGGGCCGTGTTCATCTGAGCACAGGGCCGTGGTAAAGCTTCTGACCAACGTTCTTTTCTGTTTTTATTGCAGGACTTGGAACCCAGGCACCACATCTGAACTTTCTATGTAATGTATGAGCTCCAGTTCTAGTAGAGACATAAAAGAACCTCTTGAAGAACCCGAACGCTTTCTCAGAAAAAGACTTAAAACTAAAAACCAAGAGAAAGTTTCGGGGGACCCACTTCCAATGGCGGACCAACGTACCCTCATGGATTACTTACGACCCACTGTAGGTAATCTCGGCGCCACTATCAATGCACCGAATGTCGAAGCCAACAACTTCGAACTTCGTCTACACTTGATACAAATGCTTCAAAACTCCGCAACCTTTCACGGGCTTGCGGACGAGGATCCCCATCTACATATTACTAATTTCTTAGAAATATGTGATACCTTTCGGATCAATGGAGCATCAAACGACGCCATCCGCCTTCGAATGTTTCCATTTTAACTAAAAGACCGAGCTAAGGCTTGGCTTAACACCCTCCCAGTTGGTTCAGTAAACACCTGGGATGAACTAGCCCAAAAGTTTCTATATAAGTATTTCCCTTCTGCTAAAACGGCTAAACTAATAACTGAAATTAATACATATTCACAAGAGGATGGGGAATCCTTATATGAAACTTGGGAAAGGTTCAAGGAGCTACTAAGAAAGTGTCCTCATCACGGTCTTGCAGTATGGCAACAAGTATCCACTTTCTACAATGGGTTGTTGCCACACACAAGACAAACACTTGATTCTAGCTCCGGGGGACTCTTAGGTAATCGTCGCCCAAATGAAATATATAATTAAATTGAGGAAATTGCTCAAACCAATTTTCAGTTGCACACTCCCCGAGGCAATAAATCTATTGCCCCGGGCGCCCATAAGGTTGATGAAAGCACTTCTTTACAAGCTCAAATCGAGGCCCTTTCATCAAAACTCAAAAAGTTAGAAATGGCAAAAACGGTCTCGGTTATGGCTTGTGAAGGGTGTGGTGGGCCACATGAAAATTGGAGTTGTATGAAAGAATTAGATGATCAAACGGAAACGGTAAACTACATTGATAATAGACCTAGGCCGTCGGGTCCTCCAACGGGTACCTACAACCAAGGATGTCGTAACCACACTAACCTTGGTTGGAGAGAACCCAGCAATAGTAGTAACCAACAAAATCTAAACCAACGAACAAACTTTCAACAACCACAAAATTTCTCTCAACAACAAGGTGGACGAGAAAGGCTTGAAGATACTGTATCTCGCCTCATCTCCGACACCGAAAAGAAAAACTCGGATCGATTTCAACAATTGGAATCGAATTTTAGAAATCAACAAGCTAGCATTCAAAACATTGAAAAACAATTAAATCAAATAGCTCAAAATTTCTTCGAGAGACCACAAGGCGCGTTACCAAGTAATACCGAAACCAACCCAAAGGCGCAAGTACATCTCATAACATTGAGAAACCGTACCGTGGGTCCCGAAGAGGCTCCACTACCACCAACTGAAAGAAGCCAATCTAGCCAAACCACAACTCCACCCTTGCCCCAACAAGAGAAGGCTTCTCCACCAGTTCAAGAGCCTACTAAGACTCCTCCGGTTCCATACCCCGGTCGGTTAATGATGTGCTGAAAATGGGTCAACTAAAACAACTAAAATTACCCTAATTCTAGACTCTCAAAGTTTTAAATTTATAAAACTAAGACTCTCTAAACCCTAAATCACACGACCGACAAGTGTACCGATCGATGAAGTATAGCCTAAGGAAGTCCGAGTATCGAACCCAAGAGACTCTACTGATTACGCTAATGACTCTATCTAGACTCAAACTGACACGACTTAACTAAATGGTTGTTGATTGGGGGGGTTTTCTAAAAATCCTAAAAATGCAAATAACGACTAAACTAGCAAGACGAACTAGACATGAACTCACACGAAGGCTGAACTCAAGGATGATGAAGGAACTACCTAGACAGGAATCCTGATTGCTTTTTGTTATGATTATAATTGGAAGTTGTCTGCTATGGAACCGGGATCTTAAAATTCTCACATCTCGGGAAATCTAAGGACCCCTAATCCTTCTCAAGAGCACGCTAAGATCCCTTAAAGGTTGTTAAATTACCGGTTATTAGACTCCTTTACAAGACATCTAATGGGGTTTATAAAAGTATCCTACAAGGCTCACTCCCTTACGAGACCTAAACCTAGGATAGGTTTGTTTTCTCAGCTAGACTTGCTAGACAGCAGCCAATAGGTTAACTTCCTAAGAATGACCCACCTTGCGGTTTAATCACTTAGACCTAGCAATAATCTCGCACCTTACAGCTATTGATGATTAGTAGAACACTTGATTTTATTAAATTACCAAATATTACTTCTAAGGTTAGTTACGTAATTTCACCCTAAAGGAACAAAGGTTTATTATGTGATATAGACACTCACCAAAACCTAAAACCCTAGCCTGACTCTATTCCGTGATAAAGACCGTCACCAAGATTCAAGCGATACAATAATCAATAATAAAATAACATCAAGCACGCAAACACATCTAACTGATAGAACAAACCGTTTACAATTTATAAACAATCCATAGCATTAATAAATCCAAAAATAATCAAAGCCTTATTCAATCATTCATCCATGTCTAGGTAGTAACAAAGATTTAGCCGATAATCATGTCTAAAATCATAACAATCATTATCAAAACAGAATTCATCATCGAACAATTAAGAACAAACGAAACACAAAGAAACAAGATAATAGAACCCGTTTTCTTCAATCCCGAGTGCTCCTGAATGATCCCCGATGATTCCTAGCTTCCCGATCACTCCAAAACCTTCAAATCAGTCTCCAAGAAGTCCCAAAATTCGTCCAAAGTCGTCCTCCCTTCGCCTGTGCACGATTATTTGTTTAAATAATCACCAAACCCTAAAAAACTGATGCTGTACGAAGTCGGTTCGAATAATTCATGTCCTTTCGGCCTGCATTAGATATGATGGTAAGTTCAAGCGGGTCGCGCGCCTGATAATGTTCCGGAAACATTGTTTTGAGCTCAAACGGCCCAACCTAATAATCCAACTGTTTCCTATGTCGGCCCAATATGCCAATTTCACGTGATTTTAACTGCCCTCATGTGATCTTGTGTGATTCCAAAAGAATAATAAAGTCCCTCAAGACCACTGTCAAACATGTGATGATGATGTTGTATGTTCGACTTTTTAATACTCTCCACGTGAGAGTTGCTGCTCACAATCATTTCTCAAAACAAATCCAAGATGTGCGTCCCCCAATGCTTGTTCACGTGGGTCCCAAAAGAAAAGAACCGAATGATGATAACTTCCTTTGATGATGTGTAATGATGATTTGATTCATTGTTGTTGTTTTCCCAATAGATATAATCCTATGTGCACACCCTTTTATAATAACATAGAAATAGAGATAGCGGGCTCGACACACTCACAGAAAATAGCGCCAATTTTACTCCAGTCACTGGCATTCTACTCTGGCCAACTAGCAGGTCATTTCCATATTACTCGTTTTCGCTCCATTTGCACAGAACCTGTCCCACCACAATATAATATAATAAAGCACTAAAACTAAATAAAAATAAATAAAACTTATACAATAATTATACATTTTACACGGGACAATTATGTGTATTTTACCCCACATCAGTTAATTCGTAAAAAGACCGATGAGCAATTCGCAAAGTTCGAAAATTTACTAAAACAATTGCATGTTAATATTCCATTTATCGAAGTCCTCACTCAAATGCCTAAATATTCAAAATTTATGAGGGACTTCCTCACTCATAAAAGAAAATTTGAATCATTGCAATTAATTAATTTAGGCGAAGAATGCTCCGTCTTACTGCTCAACAAACTCCCGCAAAAGAAGCTTGACCCCGGAAGCTTCACAATTCCTTGCTCGATTGGAGAGTCCCCCATTCGTAATGCACTAGCCGATCTCGGGTCAAGCATCAACCTCATGCCCTCATCAATGTTCAACCGTCTCGGCTTAGGGAAAACAAGCCCTACAAAAATAAGCATACAACTCGCCGATAGATCCATCAAATATCCATAAGGTGTCGCTGAAAATCTATTGGTCAAAATCGGCGAATTTGTCTTCCCAGCCGACTTTGTCATACTAGATATGGAGGAAGATACCGAAGTACCACTCATCTTAGGAAGGCCATTCCTAGCTACGGCTCAAGCAGTGGTAGATATGAATGATGGAACACTAACATTGAGGATGGGGGACGAGGAAATGAAGTTTGGAGTTGGAAAAAGAGTAGAAGACGAAGTCCCGGTCAACTACATAAAGGTCATTGACTCGAGTTTGGATGATGCTCTCCGAAGGTGTAGCATGAGATGCAAAACATCCCACTTGGGTAACATATGACCAGGCTTTGGGTCTAGCCAAGGAGCCTTATAAACGTGGCGCACCACGGAGGCATTCCGCGGAACTATCCTTAGTTTAGTTTAGATTAATTTTTATGTTTTGTAGTTTAGTTTTAATTTTCAGGAATAAAACACACTCGGGATGGTGAAGGATAACAAGGGAAACTTGAACCAGCACCCCATGCACGAAAACAGGGCCACCCGACAAATTTTTTTTCATTACAGCAAGTTCAGCACGGGTCGTGCCCGCCCAACACGGCCCCGTGCTGCACAATCTGCAGGAAATGCCCAGTTCAGGTAACTGGACATGGGGCGTGCTCATTGAACACGCCCCCGTGCCCAGGCTTCTGTTTTTTTTTTTACAAACTTTTGTTACTGGTGATCTGAACACGGGGTCGTGCCCGGACACCACAGGGCCGTGTCAAGACGCCCAGTAACATAAAATTTTGTTTTTTCACACCTTTTTACACATTCAATCAACCTAAAAACTTATTTTTGGGACACATTGAGGACAATGTGTAATTTAAGTTTGGGGGGGAGGGGGGATGCTAAAACCTTGAATCTTGCAAGTCCTAAATACAAGCCTTACACAAAACTCTATTGGAACCACTAATCACCCCAAATTTTTTCAAAAAAAATTCATTTTCTTTACTTGTCTAGGTTTAATTTGGGAATTTCAAGCTCTAAAAAGGTTATATTTTTACAAATTTACAACCGATAGCGTCGTGATAAAAAGAACCAACATAAGAAAATTATGAAAAGGCATGACAAACCTAGTTAAAATTTGATTATATATACTTGATCACATAAAAACCCATTCCCACAAAAAGTGAGTTTTGAGCCTTTATTGAGCATACAAATATATATATCTTTAAACTAAATGCTCATTTTTCGTTTCTTGTGTGAATAACCGCTTGGTTCTTACGACTCTAGAACTTGCCACGTCGATACATTCCCGGTCCTTACCAACTTAAACCCGAGTAAGTAAATGACGGAGGCATTAGGACTAACACTTTTTATTTCTTCACCATTATTTTTCTTTTTTTTTACCACCTACCCAAAATCCCCCTAGTTAACCCCTTTGAGCCTAAACCTTTTCATTTCTTAACCCAAAAACAAACACCCTTTTCACCCACCAAAACTTTTTTTATTTTTTTTTATTTTTACCCTTTGTTTTAGTAACAAGCTCGGTTTTTCGTATGACTTTTGAAAAAAAAATGATGATGATGATGAAGCAAAAGAGAAATAAACAAACAAATTTATCAAAAATAACTTTGTTTGAATAATGGCTTCATCAAAATAAAAATTTCAAAAAAAAAATAAATAAAAAAAATAAAAAGTCTTACGAAAACCGACGCTTTTTACGCCTTTCGCCCTTTTACTAACCACTAACCCAACCACCTACCTTTAACCCAAGCCTAACCCTTCACCCAAAAGTCCTCTTGATATTTACAAAGGTATATAGTTAAAAAGTAGGAGGATTGATTGCTTGGCAAGCTTATGGAAGGAGTAAGTTCCATGCCGCTCTCGAGTGATCCACTAAAATACATCTTCGGCCGAGTGTTGAATGATCCCCGTGAGGTATATGAACTTGTATATAAGTTAAATTTAAAAAAAAAAGTGTAGAATCATTTTCAGACCCGAACGAGTAGATCAGAAGAGTTTATCTCAATACGAGTGGCGGAAACAAACGTATAGAGTTCAATTCAGTTAGATTCACACTTAAAACTGTTGTATGATTGATTCTGGTGCGTTTACAAATCTAACAACACTTCGGCAGCTCTTCGTTGCTCTGACCGGAATCGTTACAAATGAACTAGCACATGAGGTATATATAGGAGGTGTAATTTCGTTTGAATGTGACACTGACATGTTCAAACGAAATTAAACAATCTAATTTCGTTTGAATGTGTCAAATGTCAAGTTCAAACGAAATTAGCTCATTTACATGTAAACTCTCCTATTTTCCTCGTAAAACGTGCCCTAATCTATCATTCTACATACAAGACTCGATACAAGATGAAGTCGACAGACGCATGCACCAACAGACTCCCCCTCGAATGTTGACGAGTCTTCAGTGTCGAGTCTTTGGTTGTCAAACCTTCAGTCTTTATCAGTCTGCTCACTCTCTTTAATATTCTCCAATGTAAGCATCCACAATCAATCTCTTTCTCTTTCTTCCAGAATCGCAACCTAGCTCTGAGCTCTTTCAACAAGTATCTTCAGAATCCGAATCTGTCTCTATTATCTTCAGACTCTCTCTTGATGTCCTCAGACTCCCCCTCTCACTAAGCTGGGATCGTAGTCTGGAATTCACTATTCACAGGTTCTTAGATCGTAATCTGTCACTCATCTAACTCAAGTATCGAAACCTGTCTAACCTGCACAAGTCTCTACCCAAATATAAATTTCACAAATTTAAAATTTTGCAAATTTAGAAACCACTTACAAGTACCATTCAAAAATGATTTAATCTTTGATAACCACTGAAAATACAATTTTTTCATTCATTCTTTCCCAAACCTGTTCATTAAGTTTAGCACTTGGAATTTTGAAAATCAGCTCTCCAACATCAGTTGACGAAAATCTTTTTGTATTTTGCAAAATTTATGCTAAAACACACAAAAATCTTTTTGGATTTTTGAATAGTAAATGAAATGCAGTAAGAAATAATTACAGACAATATTTTTGTGAGTTTGTGTAAGAGGATCATATCAGTTTTTGAGACAAATCACCAACACCATTAAGCTTTAAACATTTTCAGTTTTAAACGATTCACGTTGATTGACGATATTGTTGTCCACTTAAACTCAATCTAACAACTTTTGAAATGCTTACCGATACGTTAAAATATATTAATTTTGCACTAAGCTCTTATAGACCCCACGATCTCAGCATATCCCCTCATCATGCAATACACTGACTCAAGTAATGCCTTTAAACTTTTATCAACTGTTAATTTTGCGAAAACAAAGCAGAATGTTTAAACATTAACAATCAGATCGATACTTCCGTATACGCGGAGAAAGTCCAATGTTTAAACAAAATAAGAAAAATAAAACAAGCTGAAATTGTTTAGGCTTTAACCACCAGGTCGATACTTCCGTATACGCAGAGGTGATCCAAAGCTTAAACGAAACACCAAAGAAAATAACGCAGAACGTTTAGGCACTAACATCCAGGTCGATACTCACGTATACGCAGAGGATGTCCAATGCTTAAACAAAATAAAGAAATAAAACAAGTTTAAGTCTTTGCAAAATGAAATACACAATCACAGCGATTTTTTAGCAAAGTTGTGAAAATTCACAAACTTAACCAGTTTTATGTCTTTCGACAATCAGCGATTACTGAGTAGGTACACAATCAAGAAGGACAAAACTAAGTACTATGCTTTTGACCATGTTTCCCACTAGAACTAGGCTTTTTCATTTAGGTTTGTATCGTTATCGCAAATCTACTAGTTTAGCTGAGCCTACCGTCACATCTTTAGTGAGACCGTTTATCACATTTTAACTTTCCATATCTTTAGCGTGTCGTGATAGTCCACTGATGTACTATCATTTCCTCTATTTCACAACGAAACTCATTTTTGATTTTATCATGTTTTTGGCTTTTTCAAATTTTCAAATGTTTTTGGATTTTTTGAAATTTCTTACTCCCCCTAAAATGCAAACACATTTAACGGAAATTTGAAAACTGATGTGTGTAAAATGCAACATATAAATTACATCAAATGAGGCATAAAACTAACCCTTTTTAAGTACTGATATTGGAAAAAGAGTGTTTTTGTCTTCCTTTTGTATTTTCAGGATTAAATGAGCTCAAAAACACAAAAGAAGCAAAAAGACAGCTAAATCCAACATAAATACAAGGAAAGGAACATAAGTGGACTGCCCGACCCCTCAACGGCATCTTCCCAAGCAAAATAGAGAAGGCAGAAGACTGAACACGCCCCGTGCTCAGCCAGCACGGGGGCGTGCCCAAGAAGCAGCAGAAAAGACAAATCTATAGAAGCTTCTATTGCCCACCACGGGGTCGTGCCCAGTGAACACGGGGGCGTGTCGAAAGTACAGCAGGCGCATTAATTGTAATTGCGAATTACAATTAATGAGGAGAGAGAGTGTCAGACAGGCACGGGGCCGTGCCCAGCGGACACGGGGCCGTGCCCAGCTCTCTGTTCAGCCTATAAATAGGAGTGCTTGGATTCATTTCAACTCATCCCTTGGCACACCACCTCTCTCACACTTCATCCACCACCCACCACCATCACAACACCATCATCCACCACCATCATCCATTGTCCATCGTAGAGTGTGTGAGTCGTCTCGGGATCCAAGATTGATCGTAAGAGTTCTTGACAATCAAGGCCATTTTTGCCTAAGTCTCTTACATCACTTGGTGAAGACAAAGTGTCTAGTATAATACTTTTTATTTCTAATCTTTTGCACTTTTTATTTGGTTTTGTATTAATGACTTTAATAACTAGTTACTTATGTTGAAGGTGATCTTTCCTTATCGTTTGTCCGTGGTGTCTTGGCATTATTTTACTGTCTATATAAAATAAAGGATTTTCACCATTCATATCTCCACGGTCTATATGGAGGTATGTTGGCTACCTGGTCGGGGGTTAAGGGAATGGTTTGGTAAAGGTCTTGCCATTGTTCAGCGTTTATAGGTCCTGCAATGGACCTGGGTCAAATTTAGTAGGACCTCCTTCAATGCTTCACGGTATTGGATGGCGGGGGTCCAAACTCTTTGATCCCCTCATAAGTTAACTACTATTAATACTATAACCCGGCTATTTAGGACTGTATCCCTGCTGACTCAGACTACTTAGCCGAGGGTAACGTCACCGCCAAAAGCGGGGCCTACCACAATTCTGCATTAATAACTTAATTCATTATCTTCCAATAATCCACCCTTTTAGGATTGTATCCTTGCTGACTCAAACTACTGGGGTGAGGGTAACGTCACCTTCAAAAGAGGGGCCTACTACAATAACTAAGATAATCTCTTAATTATGTGCAAAAGTGCGGAAATAATCAAAGGTTATACTAGATACGAGTCAGAACCAAGTGATTCATCTTGTCTATCTGTTTTTCTTTTATTTTTATTTTCAGCATTTTAGTTAGTTTTTATTTTTCTTAGTTTAAAACATTTTTCTAAACTTTTTATTTTGATTAGACGTTGAGGATAAACCGGTACTAAAAGCTCTTGTGTCCTTGGACGACCTCGGTATCTTACCAACACTATACTACGCTCAACGATGGGTGCACTTGCCCATATGTGTGTTTAGTGTTAGTGAAATATCGTGTTTTATAAATTTAAAACTTGGCTAAAAATAAGTGTTAAAAAGGGCTTCAAATATACACCTAATATATATAACACTTCGCACGCATCAAAAACAAACTGTACAAACAAAGTGACAACTGATATCAAATTGCTTCAAATCCGCCATCCACTTGGCATAAACAATCAGAACTCCCCCTCACAACAAACTATTTTCCCATTAAGATTTCAAAACACTTAAGTTTGTTTTAATCAAATGATTTTTCCGGAAAATAAGTTTTGTTGATTGAATTCAACCATTTGTAGGTTAGGGGAGAAACTCATCATTTTGTTTCTCAACCACTTGTAGGTAATCAGATACAACTTAATGTCCCTGATTTACCACTTGAAAAAATAGTTCAATCAAGTTCAACCTAATGCCCTTGATTAACCTTTGTATCACAAACTCTTTTTCAACCACATGGCTTACCAACCAATACCACATGTAGATTGAATTCTCAGAATGCCGATTCCTACTCCTCACTTACCAACCTGGGAGTTCCGGCAAGTCACACTTATACAAAAAAATTTAATTTAACAATGAATGACGCCGATTCATGCTCCGCGATTACCAACTTGGGAGCTCCGGCAAGTCAGGTTTTTATTCTTTGAAAATATTGACACCCAGGCCTGACCATCCTTGGGAGTAACCACTTCTTTTTCATCCTTACTTTCAACAGACTTGTGAACATTCTTTTTGGAAGCATAGAATTCTTTCACTCCTTTGGACTTACCATCGACCATTTTTCCAAAAATATGTTTCACAGTTCACTTGAAAACCTTTTCAACATCAAACTTATTCTTTTCAGAATAAAATTGATTTGAAATTTCTACTTTTCCAACTTTCTTTTTAAAATTTCCAGCCCTTAGTAATGGAAAATTTTCATTATTCACAGTCGGAACTGAATTCTTTTCTTTCATAACATCTTTTGGCTCCTCTGATTTTGTGGAATCAGATTCATCACCAGAACTATTCCCTGAACCTTTAACCACCCATTTCTGATTTTTCAGATTTTCTTTTCTTTTTAAAACATTCCTTGAACATTCACCAACCTCAAAAATTGAATTTTCAAAACCTGTAAATTTTCTGGTTTTAAGTTCAGTTTTCTCAACAACTTTTTCTTTCAGTTTACCAGAGACTTCCTGTTTTATCTGTATTGTCTTTGGACAATTTCTGGCAATGTGGCCAACTGTTTTACATTGAAAACAGGTTCTTGTCTCGGTCTTCTTCTGAATAACACTTTTCTTCATCTCTTCTTGCTTCTTTGCAAGTAATTCTTTGTTTGTCTCCTTCCAGAATGAACTCTTTTGTTCTTTCTCAGCACTTGTTCCTGAAACAAAAACAGTTTTAGATTTATAAGTTTTCTCATTTTTATAATTTTTCGGTGGAATAAAACCTAGACCATTCTTTTTGAAATTACCGTTATGGTTTCTTTTGAAAACCCGAACCAGAACTGTAACCTTTTTTCTTGTTTAAACGTTGTTGAACTCTTGAGGTGTAAGGTTTAGGTTTTTCAGAAATATTTACATCTTTTATTTCAGAAATATTAATTTCTGTTAGTTTGAAAACATTTTTAATCATTTTCGGTTTAACACCTCTTATTGGAAAAACCTCATCAGAATATAATTTGTCAGAATCTATCAAAGTATATGCTACTTTGATCGGTTCGTCATCCAAATTAGATTTTGATATCAAGAACTCTTTATTATACACCCGTTTGTCCTTTTTGACTGTTGACTTTGACGATTTGGACTCAGACTTTGACTCTGGTTTGGACTCCGACATTGACTCCTCTGTTTCATCCTTATCCAACACCTGATGGACCACCTTTTTTTATTAACTCGGACTCATGATCAGTATCGGACGACGTGAAAGTGACATCTATACTTTCTGGCAAATTTTCTGACGACTTAGACTCCCACTGTAAGTTCGTTGCCTTTTTTACTCTTTCAGAATTAGCATTTCGCGGAGAATATGCATTTTCAACAGGTGGAGGACATTTGTTATAAACCACACTTGATTTCTTACCAGATGTATTCACTTCATTATCTTCTTTTGTCACAGATTTTTCTTCTTCCGAAGTCTTCTCTTCTTCAAATGTCTTCAATTTTTCCACTATGGGATAAATCCTGTCAACAACAAAAGTAGAACATGAGTAACTTTTTAATAAATTGTTAACTCTTTCAGTTTCAATTCTTTGTGTTGCCAACTTCAATTCAAGCTCAGCACACTTCTCTGTGTAGTAGTTGACAACGTCAAGCTGTCTCATGTAAGCTCCTTTGAGTGTATTCATTGCTACAGCTTGTTCACTACTTGACTCGTACTTATTCATCTCTCTGTTCAATGTATCATATGATTCTTTCAGTCTTTTTATGTTGTGCAGCAATTCATTGTTCTGCATTATCAGAGAATCACAATTCATACACTTTCCAGCAACCTTGACTACCTCATCATTTGTTTTGATTTCAAATGCTGGAACTTCTTTAACTACTCTCACTGGAACTTCTTCTGCAACTACTTTCTTTTTCTCAGCTTCACCATTCAAACGTTTTCTGACTTTTTCTGCCCAATAATCATCAGTATAATCATTGATAACCTGAGCAACAAATCCTTTCTTCAGGAATTCTTTGTCTGGGCAATAATCGTCCCAACTAAAACCTTCTGCCAATTTTTCATCTTCTTGTTCTGTCACACATACTTTACTATTTGTTGGAATGTATTTATCCCAACTGAAACCTTTTCCATTTTCTTGATTACCAAGACATGCTCTCTTTGAATCTTCAATCTCTTTCCTACCATGAGCTGTTTGTGGCTGTTGTTGTTGATGTGGCTGTTGAGCAACTTGATGATATAACGCTTTTCGATAGTAATCATTGTTTCCAAAAGGATTTTGAGCTCCACTTGCTTCTCTATTTGTGCACTCCCTCTTGAAATGCCCTTTTTCCCTGCATCGAAAACAAGTAACTTTAGATTTATCAAATCCTAAAGCTGAAACATGTGCATCGTGAAAATCATCTCTGCCTGTAATTTCTTTAAACTTTTCAGCTCGTCTTAATACACTAGCCATGCACCATTTTATATCCATTAATTCCATCTCCTCTGTATCAATTTGATCGTAATCCTCTTTCGTTAGCATTGGATTCCCGATCTTTTCTGCAACTAAACCTCCATATGATTCAAGCACAGTTACCAACAAAGACATGTGGCTTTTAGCAACTTCCTCGGTATAATTCTGATTATTTTCAAGGTTTAAAGCAATGTTGCATTGAAGTACTTTGTCGCTCTTTGTTGTAGAAAAGTGTGGATCAAATGTTGGAAATGAAGAAAATCCCATCTTGTTACTTGATCCTTGAGATGGCTTTTCAGAAGATCCTGTTGTATTGAAAGCAGTTTCAACTTTTGGCGAAAACTTGGTTTTATCATTAACACCACTTTTGTAATACAAACCAATATCTTGCTCTCCATCATAATTCTTCATTCTCGCTATCTTTCGTTGCTCCATTTCTTGAGCTTCAAGTTGTTTAATAAAATCACTTAATGTTAGATCATTAAAACCCGGTTTGTTTTTCAACATCATAAGATACGTGCCCCACTCATCATGTGGCAACGCATCAGCTAACTTTTCAATCAACTCATCTTTATCCTTTCTGATACTCAATCTGTTCATGTTTTTCAATAAATTGCAGTATCTTTCAATGATCTGCTTGGTGCTTTCATTTCTTAAACCTCTGAACAAATCGAATTCGTTCTTCATTAACGACTTTTTGTTCTTAAGCATGTCATCACTACCCAGAAACTTTGCTTCTAATTCTGTCCATATCGAATGTGCAGTTCCATTATGTTGAAGTAAAATCAAGATGTCTTCTTTAATCGCTTGCTGCAACAAACTAACCATCAACTTCTCATCTTTGTATTTCTTTTTCTCTTCAGCACTCAAATCTCTAACTGGTATTTTCTCTCGATCACTACCAACTGGTCTAAAATATTGCACTTCCGTATGTTCCCATGCATCTAAATGATAAGCTTCAACCCAGTTACCAAATCGTTCAGCCCATCCACTAAAATCATCAATATCCAAAAGCTTAGGTGGTTTTTGAGTTGTTCCAGTTTCATTTTCAAGCATCGTGTTCTGCGTAATTGATATCGGACTAGCAAAAGCATTGTAAAACTCGTTGTCCATGTTTCGTTTTTCAAAGATTCACAAACAGACTGTTTCAAACGGAATACCAAAGTTAACCAAGATCCCTCTTCAAACGAAATATCTTTACTCAAACGAAATCAAACACTTTCAAACAATTAACCTAATTCCGTTTGAAACACCAACTGTCTTCAAACGAAATTACTAACTTTGATGGACTTTCAAACGAAATTGCATTCCTCAAACGAAATCCCTGCCTTCAAACGAAATCAGTAAGATCTTTCAAACGAAATCAGTAATAATGACCACTCTCAAACGAAATCAGCAAGTACCCTTCAAACGAAATTGGTCCCAATGTGTGTATTCAAACGAAATCAGACAAGTTGTGCACTTTCAAACGAAATAATCATGCAACTACAAACGAAATCAGTCCCATTTGTTCATTCTCAAACGAAATCCCCTAGTTTCTTCAAACGAAATCACCATGATGTCATACTTTCGATCTGTTTTTGGTCTAATTGAACAAGCAAATGATCGAATTTGATTCTGAAACTTTCTAGGGTTTGTTAAAACAACATAACGCACATGATATGTGAAAATCAGACGTTTTTAACCGTGAAAACTTGTTTAATTTTGAAAGAAGGTGTAGAAAATCAGAATTTGCGGCTGAATTGGTATGAACTCTTCCTCCTGAGCTCTGATACCACATTTAGGATCGTTTTCAGACCCGAACGAGTAGATCAGAAGAGTTTATCTCAATACGAGTGGCGGAAACAAACGTATAGAGTTCAATTCAGCTAGATTCACACTTAAATGAACTAGCACATGAGGTATATATAGGAGGTGTAATTTCGTTTGAATGTGACACTGACATGTTCAAACGAAATTAAACAATCACATTTCGTTTGAATGTGTCAAATGTCAAGTTCAAACGAAATTAGCTCATTTACATGTAAACTCTCCTATTTTCCTCGTAAAACGTGCCCTAATCTATCATTCTACATACAAGACTCGATACAAGACGAAGTCGACAGACGCATGCACCAACAAAAAAGGCATGTTATGCCCTAATAAGTAATTTATCTTATGGAATGTTTTCAAAAAATCATGACGAATAGGATTGTAAATAAATAAAAATAAAACTTAATAAAGAATCTGGGAAATCCCGACACTCTATGACAAGCCCAAAAACCTTCTCTTCTACCCATTCCATTTGGGAGTGAAAAGCCACATTATAAAGAGTTTTGCTTGAGGACAGGCAAAGATTCAAGTGTGGGGGTATTTGATGTGCACAAAATGCAACATATAAATTACATCAATTGTGGCATAAAACTAACCCTTTTTTAGTACTAATGTTGGAAAAAGTGTGTTTTTGTCTTCCTTTTGTATTTTCAGGATTAAATGAGCTCAAATGAACAAAAGAAGCAAAAAGGCAGCTAAATCTAACATAAATACAAGAAAAGGAACAAACGTGGCATGTCCGGCCTCCCCAACAGCATCTTCCCAAGCAAAACAAGAGAACAGAAGGCTGAACACGCCCCATGCTCAATGAGCACGGGGGCGTGCCCAAGTGATTGCAGAAAAGACAAAGCTGTAAAAGCTTATATCACCCACCACGGGGGCGTGCCCAGTGGGCATGAGGCCGTGGGTCAACTCTAAGATTCGCAGAATCTGGGGAAATCTTGATAGTACAGATACGCTTCTGCACACGGGGGCGTGGTCAACTAATGCGGACAAACTGCAATTAATGAAGAAAGAGAGGAAGGTGGGCACGGGGCCATGCCCAATGGACACGGGGCCGTGCCCGAGTCTCTGTTCAGCCTATAAATAGGGGTGCTTGGCTCATTTGCAAACCATCCCTTGTCACACCACCTCTCTCACACTTCACCCACCACCCACCACCATCACAACACCATCATCCACCACCATCATCCATTGTCCATCATAGAGTGTGTGAGTCGTCTCGGGATCCAAGATTGATCGTAAGAGTTCTTGACAATCAAAGGCCATGTTTGCCTAAGTCTCTTACATCACTTGGTGAAGACAAGTGTCTAGTGTAATACTTTTTATTTTTAATATTTCCGCACTTTTTACTTGGTTATGTATTAATGACTTTAATAACTAGTTTCTTATGTTGAAGGTGATTCTTCCTTATCGTTTGTCCGTGGTGTCTTGGCATTATTTTACTGTCTATATAAAATAAAAGATTTTTGCCATTCATATCTCCACGGTCTATATGGAGATATGTTGGCTACCTAGTCGGGGGTTAAGGGAACGGTTTGGTAAGAGTCTTGCCTTGTTCAGTGTATAGATCCTGCAAGGACCTGGGTCAAATTAATGAAGGAATTCCTCCTTTACCCACCGGTATTGGATGGCGGGGGTCCAAACTCTTTGATCCCCTCATATGTAAGCTACTATTAATACTTTAACCCGACTACTTAGTACTGTATCCCTGCTGACTCAGACTACTTAGTCGAGGGTAACGTCACCTTCAAAAGAGGGGCCTACCATAATATGCATTAATAACTTAATTAATTATCTTTCAATAATCCGACCCTTTAGGATTGTATCCTTGCTGACTCAAACTACTGTGTTGAGGGTAACATCACCTTCAAAAGAGGGGCCTACTACAATAACTAAGATAATCTCTTAAAAAGTGCAAAACTGCGGAAATAATCAAAGGTTACACTAACCACGAGTCGGATCCAAGTGATTCATCTTGTCTATCTGTTTTTATTTTTATTTTAATTTTCAGCATTTTAGTTAGTTTTTATTTTTCTAGTTTAAAAACCTTTTTTCTAACTTTTGATTTGATTAGACGTTGAGGATAAACCGGTACTAAAAGCTCTTGTGTCCTTGGACGACCTCGGTATCTTGCCAAAACTATACTACGCTCACGATGGGTGCACTTGCCCATATGTGTGTTTGGTGTTAGTAAAATATCGTGTTTTACAAATTTAAAACTTGGCTAACGTGTAAAAAGGGGTTAAAATATACTTAAATATATATCACACCACACGCGCATCAAGTAGTAAACTTCGTTTTTGATCAAAATTTTTGACACAGTATGAAAGCCCCATGCACAAGCTATTTATAGCTGGTTTTTGGGTTTTACGTGGCCCGCGTAAACCCACACTTAATCTTTACGCGGCCCGCGAGGGGCCCTAGTCTACGTGTAGGGCTGGGGTGTCACGAGTAGGGTTGCCACGTGTGAGACACCTGGCCCGGCATGCTTATCTGGTCAACATTAATTTGACGCAGCCCGCGTAAGCATAAGCTTACAGTTTACGTGGCCCGCCTGAAACTCAAATTTCTCGTTTTCTTGGTTTTTCATGCACATTAGGGTTTCAGGGGTCCGGATTTTCACTTACGGGTCGTTTTGGAGCATTTTTGCAGGTCCTTACACCCTCCCCACCTTATTTAAAATCTCGTCCTCGAGATTTACTGAAATAAGTGAGGATACTTTCGCTTCATCTCCGATTCCAGCTCCCAAGTGTATTCATGCCCTCTCTTTGAATCCTATTTGACTTTGACCAGTACCAATCTTTTGTGCTTGAGAAATTTGACATTTCTGTCTTCTATTTGAAGTGGTTTCTCTACGAACTTCAACTTTTCATTCACCTGTATGTCTTGAAGAGGGACTACTAGGGATTCGTCAGATAAACATTTCTTGAGGTTGGATACATGAAACACGTCATGTAACCCGGCTAATTCTTCTTGTAGTTGTAAGCGATAAGTTACTGGTCCTATTTTCTGGATTACTGGGAATGGTCCTATGTACCTTGGACTTAGCTTTCCCTTTTTACCGAACCGAACTACTCATTTCCAAGGAGAGACTTTCAATAGTACCTTGTCTCCAACCTGGAATTCTAACGGCTTACGCCGATTATCTGCATAACTTTTCTGGCGATCTCGAGCCGTCTTTAGTCTTTCCTTGATTTGAGTAATTTTGTCGGTGGTTTCTTGCACAATTTCAGGACCTGATAATTGACTTTCGCCTATTTCTGCCCAACAAAGTGGAGTTCTACACTTACGTCCGTATAGTGCTTCGAACGGGGCAGCTTCGATGCTTGAATGATAACTATTGTTATAGGAGAATTCAATTAAAAGTAGGTGGTCATCCCAGTTACCACCAAAATCTATCACACATGCTCGGAGCATGTCTTCTAAGGTTTGGATCGTCCTTTCACTTTGCCCGTCTGTTTGTGGATGATAGGCCGTACTTAAATTTAATCGGGTTCCCATTGCTTCTTGGAAACTTTTCCAAAAATGGGAAGTGAAACGACTATCTCTATCCGATACAATGGAGAGTGGAACTCCATGTAGGGTTACTATTTCATCTACATACAATTTTGCCAGTTTCCACCAAAATCTATAACACATGCCCTGAGCATGTCTTCCACGGTTTGAATCGTCCTTTCACTTTGTCCATCGGTTTGGGGATGGTAGGCTGTACTTAAGTTTAATCGTGTCCCCATGGCTTCCTGGAAACTTGTCCAGAAATGTGAAGTGAAACGACTATCCCTATCCGATACAATGGAGAGTGGAACTCCATGTAAGGATACTACCTCGTCTACGTATAACTTTGCTAACCTTTCCATGCTAAAGGTTTCTTTCATGGGTAGAAAATGAGCTGATTTGGTTAATCGATCCATAATTACCCAAATCGCATCATTACGCTTTCTGGTCTTGGGTAACTTAGTAACAAAATCCATTGTTATAAGTTCCCATTTCCATACAGGCATTTCTAATTGTTGGAGTAACCCTGAAGGTTTCTGGTGTTCTGCCTTAACTTGTGAACAAGTAAGACACTTAGAAACATATCTAGCTATGTCCTTTTTTCATACCAATCCACCAGAAATTGTTTCTTAAATCTTGGTACATCTTATTATTACCAGGATGTATGGTATACCTAGATTTATGGGCTTCTAAAATTTTATTTCTTAAATCTCCCTGCTTAGGTGCCCAAATCCTTTTCTTGTGGAATCTCCAAATTCCATCATTTCCTTGCTCTAATTCCTTTATTCGTCCTTTCATTCCTTCAGCATCATCCTTGATTGCTGTTTCTTGAATGTTCTTTAGTTGTTCCATTAAGTCTAATTGTAAACTTAATCTAAGAGCACGAACTCGTCGTTGTTTTTCATGATACTTACGGCTTAAGGCATCTGCAACTACGTTTGCCTTTCCTTCATGATATTGAATATCACAGTCGTAGTCACTTAGAATATCCATCCATCTCCTTCTTCTCATGTTCAATTCTTTTTGCCCAAAGATATATCTTAAACTCTTATGATCTGTATAGACAGTAAACTTACTTCCGTACAGATAATGCCTCCAAATCTTAAGGGCAAAAATTATGGCTCCTAATTCTAAGTCATGAGTCGTATAATTTTCCTCATGCTTCTTCAATTGCCTTGAGGCGTACGCAATTACCTTCTTGCGTTGCATTAGCACACATCCTAATCCTAGCTTAGAAGCATCACAATATACTTCAAAATCTTTTGTTCCTTCTGGTAAGGCAAGAATTGAGGCGTTTGTTAATCTTTGCTTTAAAATTTTAAAAGCCTCTTCTTGTTTGGGTCCCCATTCAAACTTAACTGATTTACAGGTTAGCTTAGTTAATGGTACAGCTATTTTGGAAAAATCCTTAATAAATCGTCTATAGTATCCGGCTAACCCTAGAAAACTTCTAATTTCCATAGCTGATTGCGGGACCTTCCATTTGGTGATTGCTTCTATTTTGGAGGGATCTACGTGAATACCTTCGTGATTCACCATGTGTCCTAAAAATTGCACCTCTTGCAACCAAATTTCACACTTCGAGAATTTGGCGTAAAGCTTTTCTCTTCTTAACAAAGTTAAGAGTGTATGTAGGTGTTCACAATGCTCGTCCTGACTTTTGGAATAAATAAGTATATCGTCGATAAAGACAATTACAAATTTATCCAAGGTTTACATATCCTATTCATCATGTCCATAAATGCTGCAAGAGCATTTGTTAGTCCAAATGGCATGACTGTAAACTCGTAATGACCATACCTAGTTCTAAAAGCAGTTTTAGGTATGTCTTCTTCTTGTACCTTCAGTTGATGACATCCGGAGCGTAAATCTATCTTAGAAAAATATCTAGCTCCCTGGAGTTAATCAAAAAGATCATCAATCCTAGGTAATGGGTATCGATTTTTAATTGTAACCTTATTCAATTCCCTATAATCGATACACATTCGCATTGACCCATCTTTCTTCTTCACAAACAACACAGGTGCTCCCCAAGGGGATGAACTAGGTTGTATAAATCCTTTGCTTAGTAATTCATCTAACTGCTTTTTCAATTCTAACATTTCAGTGGGTGCTAACCGATAAGGTGCCTTAACTATCGGTGTAGTTCCAGGAATTAGATGAATTCTAAATTCTACTTCCCTATCAGGTGGTAATCCAGGTAGTTCTTCTGGGAATACATCTGAGTATTCTGACACTACTGGAATTTCCTTAAGTTCCTTACCCTTAGTTTTAATGATTACCGAAATCACATACACTATTCCTTGTTTTCTTGAATAACTGGCCACTTTCATAACTGAAATGAATTTCATTGGCTTACGTGGCTTATCTCCTGTAATCATCACTCTTTCTCCTGTAGGTGTATTAATTTCTATGGAATTCTTATCACAGAGGATTCGAGCATGGTTGTCTACTAACCAATCCATTCCTAACACAACATCGAATCCGGCTAATTTCATAGGTAACAGGTTTGCAGAAAATTTATGGCCTAAGAGTTCTATCTTTCCTTCTTGCAAAACCTTATCTATATTAACAGAATTCCCATCTGCAGTTTCTACCATAAAAATTTGTCTAAGGTTGGTTAAGGGTAGATTAAGAGCTTGGCAGAATGAAGTATTTATAAAACTTTGGTTTGCACCAGAGTCAAATAATACTTTCGCATAAACGTCGTGAACTAGGAACGTACCAGCTATTACATCTGGGATGAGTTCTGCTTCCTATGTAGTCAACTGGAAGGCTCTTGCATTTTTCTTGGTAGTTCCTTCTGCAGGTTTGGCTTTGTTATCAGCTGGTTTGACCAACTTCGGGCAGTCTGGCCTAAAATGTCCAGCTTCTCCACAGTTGAAGCAGATTGTTGACTTCTTCCTCCTGCAATCTTCTTCTTGATGCCATGGAATTTTGCAAAAATTGCAATACCCTTTGCATCTTCCAAAGTGCTTTCTTTTACAGGTACTGAAAAATGGAGCAGTAGGAGATTGCCCAGTTCCCTTTTTCTTGAAATTACTATTATTACCCACTCGGAATCCTTGGGTAATTTTCTGGGCCACTTCCTTCTTTCTATTTTCTTCTCGCGTACGTACCAGTCCGTCTGTCAAAGTGTTGGCTAATTCCACTGCATCGTCAATTGTGCGAGGTCTCGCAGCTTTAACGATATCACGGATTTCACCAATAAAACCCCAAATATAGCGAGAAATAAGTACCGGTTCTGGCGAAGCCAGGGTAGGTACAACTCTAGCATACTCGAAGAATGTCGAAGTATACCCTCGACAGTCTACATCCACCATCCGGTGGTTCAGGAACTTATTTGTCATTTGTTCCTTTTCATATTCGGGACAAAATTTTCTTTCCACCAGACTTTTAAATTCTTCCCAATTCATGGCATACGCCACATCACTTCCTTTGGCTTGAAGTATCGTGTTCCACCATTCTAGTGTCCCTTCTTTAAAAAGATTTGACGCATACATGACCTTGTCTTCCTCGGCACATTTACTTATTTTGATTACTTCTTCGGTTTTCTCTAACCAACGTAGTGCCGCAGTTGCCCCTTCGTTGCCAGTAAATTCAACCGGTTTACAAGCAATAAATTCCTTGTAAGTGCAACCAGGCGTTGCAGTTTTCATTTTCTTAGGAAGTGGGGCTTGCATCACATCATCATTATTGTTATTGTTATTGTTGCCGCCTCCATTGACACTATTACTGAAGTTGTCGCCGTGAGTACGTTTGCTGGGAATAATTGGTTGAGGTTCAACTAGATTTCGGGCAGCAGCAAGGATTGCTGGAATAGCATTTGCTATTCCCTGGGCAACGATGTTTCCTATATCTTGCCTATTAAGAAATTGATCTTCATGGTTTTGTTCGGATTGATTAACTTCGTTAACTGGTTCATTGTCGACGTGTTCCATCTGATAATTATCAATATGTAAATATGTAAATTATTGGCACAAATTTAATAATTATTCAGAATAAAATAATCACACAGAAGCATGTCAACACGTATAGCCAAAATTGTCGACTTTGCGACTTCCATTTTTATATATTGTAGTATGCATCCGTACACACTAAATATATTACAAAAGTTTTATTTTTAGTTATGTTATATGATTATATTTTTATTATTATATTATTATTAAACACATACTCCCACAACCACAGAACCACAGTCAGCTGGCATTTCAAAAACGACGTTCCCTCTCGTCGTATTTCCATGAGATTCTTTCCCCCACATCCCTAATTCGGTTTCCTGCATCAATCAGCTCCTTGCCATAGTGATGGAGTTCAGCCAAATTTTCAGAGCTTATAGGTGGGTATGGTGCAGGCTCAGGTTCAAACTGAGGGAAAAAGGTATTAGGGTTATTCAGGAGATTTTGAAATTGCCAGTCAGTGGTCCATCATTCTTCCAGCTCTCCTAGAGGTCGGGGGTGGATAATAGGATCTGGGATAGCAGGTTCCAGATTGACTGGAAGTTGTGCTTCCGCTGGATAATCGAAGAGGTTTTCATTGGCAGGTCCGGTGAGGTCACTATTTTCCAGTTCGCGGTCTAGTTCTTCCCAGGGTGGCATTTCCTGGGCTTCCCCTGAATTTTCTTCGATCTCTATTCCTTTGCCTTTATCCTTTGGATCCTCAGTCTTTATAACTTTCTGTACCGCTGGTTTCTTCCTACGCACACGCCTCCAGCCTACTAGTCTTCTTCTCTTTTTCGGCTTTGGTTTCTCTTGAGGTTGGGCTTGGAACACCATTTGTTCTTCAGTATCAGCCTGGTAACCAGTGAAGGTACCGGTGGTATCCATATCTGTGGTATGGATAGTAAACTTTTGAAGTGCTTCTGATAGTTCATTCATGCTGTTAGCATACATGAAGAAACACACAAATTCTAGGTTAAAATTTTGTAAATTAATAGAATCACAGAATAGCAATTAGAAAATTAAGTATTTCTAAATACTTAATTGGCTTAAATCAGTGGCTCTGATACCACCTTTTCCTGTCACGGCCCCCGTCCCGGTGTTACCCGGTCCAGGAGCCGCGGGACAGAAAAACCCGTGGTATTCATTAATTGAGTTGACAGCGGAAGATTTATAGGATCTTTTAAAACTTGAAATTTCCCAATTATTTTATTTCAAAACTTGGGATAAACCCCGTAATTTACAATAGAGGAAATTCACGGGGAAATTCCCTGTTTTCCAAAACATGTTTATTTATTTAACTGAGCCACCACTTCAAGCTTTATTTGTGCTCCGTAGCACTTTTCCTTGATTCACAGTAGGTCGCCTGAAACATGTTTAAAAATATTTTATCAGCGGGGAAATACTGGCGAGTCACTCAGTTTACATAAAATGACACGCTAGTTATAAATTACAGCATAAGAGCGATTACAATGGCTACTATCTTATTTTTATCTGGCGCCGTGTCACACCCTGGTGACGATGGTCATACCACTATTGGGTCCTTTCACCCAAGTAGTGATGATTATCACTGTTAGGTTGATGAACCTAACCGTGAGAGATTAGTAATGTGCACAATACCCCACTTGCTAGTGATTCAAGATAACCACGACTTAATCCCTGTAATTATAACTTTGAAAATAGTTTGAGGTATTGTAAAACATTGTTGATAAAAAGATAATGACTCACATTACAAGTTTAAACGGGCAGAGTTTAGCCTACTGATAAGCCTTGTAACCTAAATTAAAACAGCAATGCATACGGAACTAGGTCAGTAACTTAATACAACATTTACGATAACTCACGAGATTAAAACCCTCACGACGAATGACAAAGTGCAACACTTAAACATCCATCGAATTTATGACGAATGACAAAGTATAGCCCGAGTTTGGGGCAGCACTTAAACATCCATCGGATTGGTTTCAATCAATCGGACATTGAATCATAGTAGCGATCGAGTTAATACCCTGTATCGTAGCAGCGTTTCCTTACTGGAAATTACGATTTGGAGTAGTAAACTTCATTTTTGATCAAAATTTTTGACACAGTATGAAAGCCCCATGCACAAGCTATTTATAGCTGGTTTTTGGGTTTTACGCGGCCCACGTAAACCCACACTTAATCTTTACGCGGCCCGCGAGGGGCCCTAGTCTACGTGTAGGGCTGGGGTGTCACGAGTAGGGTTGCCACGTGTGAGACACCTGGCCCGGTATGCTTATCTGGTCAACATTAAGTTGACGCGGCCCGCGTAAGCATAAGCTTACAGTTTACGCGGCCCGCCTGAAACTCAAATTTCTTGTTTTCTTGGTTTTTCATGCACATTAGGGTTTCAGGGGTCCGGATTTTCACTTACGGGTCGTTTTGGGGCATTTTTGCAAGTCCTTACAAAGGTAGTGATCACATAACAACATTTGACTAATCTAAGGCATTGATCACCTTCTCCATTTCAGTAATCCAAGACTTAAGGTTTTTTTATACAATTGTCTAATGATGTATGGATAGTTAGATGCTATCGCATTTAAAATACAGACAAATAAAGGACACGTCATTTGAAATCTACCTCGAAATAGATTTAAGGGATATTCCGTATTTTCTAAAAGTAATCACGAAATAGGTATTTGGGCCCTTGGATATGATCACAGCAAATCAACTTACCATGCTGGCGATTGTCACGATGCCTCATTGATTCTCCCTCGGCATCCTCATTATGAACAATATCACTATCATTTTTTATGAATACATATCTCAATGTTTGCATATTAAGGTACGAGCTTTGTGATGAAGGGAGTGGGAGATCAGTGGAGATTTAGTTCTATAGATTAAAAAAGAGTTAATTACTGTTTTCGTCCCTGTGGTTTGTCAAAAATCACTATTTCAATCCATTAGTTTAAAAATTGCGATTTCAGTCCCTGTGGTTTAACTTTCGTAACCATTTCAGTCCCTGTGGTTTCACTTTCGTAACCATTTCAATCCATTATTCTGTTAAGTACAGGGACTGAAATGATTACAAGGTGGACTAAAATGGTTACGAAAGTGAAACCACAGGGACTGAAATCGCAATTTTTAAACTAATGGACTGAAATTGTGATTTTTGACAAACCACAGGGACGAAAACAGTAATTAACTCATTAAAAAGATAGAAGAGTTTGTGAGAATGATAATATTAACAATGTACGTATTATAGAGTAAAAGTTACCAACAAATATAGGACAAAACAGTTAGTAGTTAAGATATTATTACAGAAAGAAAAAAGTAACTACAATAGATAGGACAAAACAGTTAGTGGTTAAGATAGTAAATTAAAGAAAGAAAAAAGTAACTACAATAGAAAATGTATCATATTTTCATATAGATAGAGTCATAGACTTAATGGGTTTTTTTAGTGAACAAACTTTACGGATAAATTAGAAAAGGATCATGATATTCACACACGCCAACTTTATTTTCACACCCTTAAAGCGTCGCGTTTTGGTTAAAGCGCAGCGTTTAGAGTTCTTTTCTAGACAAAAGGAGATGTGACCTTGATTTGACTTGATACGGGGTTTGATTCGGTACGATGTTGTCAGTCTGGTCACGAGAAACCCTAAGCGTTGCACTATGGCCAAAGCGCGGCGCTTCGGTCCTAATTTCTGGTGATTTAAGAAGGCAGACCATGCATTCGACATTTCATTCAAATTCCAAATTGCAAAAGTGTTTCAAACAAACGCGTGTTTTGTTGTTTTAGTGGAGTTTCTTCAAAATACGATGTTGTGGTTTAGCAACTACATTTTCCGTGAATACTCTGATGAGTCCGTTGTTCCAGATTCTTACGAAGGGACCGCTATTTCTGACTCATTCGAGAAACCAATCCTGTCCAACATGAGGGAGGAGGAGGTTGTCTCTGACATTCGTTATCGTGACAATACGGTGCAGCTGGACTTGAATATCCCTGTGGAAGACTCATACAAAAAACATGGCTATTCGAATTACGGATACAGGGGTGAACCATATCCTCAGCTTGAATATCCGTACGATCAGCCAAACTATCCCGACCACGGTTACGGTGGTGAGCAGAGCTATGTACAACAAGACTATCCTGACCACGGTTACGGTGGTGAGTAGAGCTTTGTACAGCAAGACTATCCGGACCAGAGAGATGGTGGTGAGCAGAGTACAGCAAAACTATCCGGACCAGTGAGATGGTGGTGAGCAGGAGGATTTGTTAGTTGATGAGGAAGGCTCTTACCCAATTATATTTTCGTTTGAGACCAAACGGACCTTTTCGTCACCTGATGAGTTGGTGGATTGAGTACAAAAGACGGGAAGGGACAATTGTTACATCATTGTGATTAAAAGATCGAATAAAAAAGGAAATAATTTCAAGGTTTTGTTTCAATGCACTCTTGGTGGGGAGTATAAGAGTGTAGCTACAGTGAGGAAAAAAGGTATAAAGAAAATAGGTTGCCCGTTTGAGTTGATAGGGTTTACGGAATCAAAGGGAAGTGTTTGGAGGTTAGAGGTGATGAACCCGATGCACAACCACACTCCTATTGAAAACTTAGAGGGTCACGTGTATGCAAGAAGGTTTTTTTCAGAGGATAAAAGACTAATTGAGCAGCTGGCAGAGCAAGATATTCCAAACAGTAGCATCTGGCGGACGTTAACGAAAAATAGCCCGGATAAAAAGATTATTCCGAAAGATATACACAATGTTGTACAGAAGATCAATGGCAGAAAGAGGGTCGGCGAATCTCCAATGCAACAACTCGAAAACCTTCTTGTCAAAAAAAAATTTCACTTATTATATATGCGAAAATGAGACCACGAAAGCAATTGAAGATATCTTCTTGTCCACAAACTTTCATTTACTATGTGGTGTGCATTCCCGCATGTGCTAATGATTGATGCCACCTACAAAACAAACTCGTACAATCTTCCGTTTGTTCAGATCGTAGGTATGACGTTGACAAACCAGTCATTTTCGGTTGCTCATGCGTTAATTTCTGCAGAGAAGGTAGAAAACAACATATGGGTATTGTAGAGGATCAAGTCTATGTTGGTGGACTATATGGAGCCGCGTGTCATTTTAACAAACAGGGACTTGGCGCTAATGAACACGAGCGAAAAAGTTTTCCCAAAAGTGTACAAGTATCTTTGTCGGTTTCATATTCATCAAAATTAAATAAGAAAAGCTAGGAGAAATTTACTGAGAATGGGTGGAAAGAATCGAGATTATCATGTTTTTCACCCAGAAGTGTTACCGGGGGTGATCCTGGTTGTCATCCACAGGTTTAGGCTGCGGCTCAGCTTAAGGCTCTGGGTCTAGCTCAAGATCAGGCTCAGCCTCCGCCTCCGCCTCCGCCTCCGCATTCGCCTCCGACTGATCACGTCATTGACGACGAGATCCCACCACTGCTACCACCGCCACCTCTGCACCCGCCGCAGTACCCACAGCACGTCTATGCCGCCCTGCCTCCTGATGCGCAGGCAGTGGCTCGGGACTTTGATCGGCGCCTCCGACGTTCTGAGCGATACCAGATGCGGATGATTGAGACGCTTATGGAGCTCCGGGCTCACGCGGGATTGCCGCCCCATCCACTGCCACCATCCCCACCGCCAGAGAATCAGTAGCTTTAGTTTGTATTGTATTGTTTTTATTCTGTATTAGACATTCAGTTGTACTTTTGTTTTGTATATACAAACTGATTTTATATATATGCAGTTGATCTTTTATTTACACGATGTTTGTTTGGATTGTTTGCGCTTATTTCATGCATCTCTTTCTCAACTTATTGTACAGTGTTTTAATTAAACATGTTCGTGTAATTTAACAAAATAAAATCGGTTAACTTTTATAAATACAATGGCATAAAGAAACGTATCTTATAAACGACCGTTATAAATCAACTATAACCGGTACACTCACGTTAAGCAACCGTTATAAATCAACTCTAAATTATATATGTTTTATAAAAATAAAACTCAAATCTACAACTTTTCAACAAAAAAAAACACAACTAAACACAACCAAACAACAAACCAACACCCCACTTTTTCCACCCAAAACCCCACTTTTTCCACCAAAAAACAAACAGACACACTTATGCGTTGCACTTTGGCGAAAGTGTAGCGCTTAGTTACAAGGTCAACAGACAAGGTCTGACAGGTTCAGTTCTTGTCGGTTGACTTTCAATATTTCCAATGTTAACCATCAATGACGTATGTAAATATTTTGGTCCGGCCATTGTTAGTTTCAAATCAGTTTATATAAACACAATCAAACGAGAATTCATATTTGTTTTATAAAATAAGTTATACTTAAGGATACAGGATACTAAATAAAAATTTAGGATGTTAAAAAACTTATGTTTAGTGGATGACGTTTGCATAGGTATTAAACCAATTTGACCAAGTTGCACTTTCCAAGAACCCAAGTTGTGGATGGTCCATGAGTAGTAAAGCAACTTGACCAAGTTGCACTTTCCAAGAATCCAAGTTGTGGATAGATGAGGTCATGAGGGGGTCCATTCGGCTGTTCCTCTTTTCTTATCCTCCAATGGGCTTATGTTTTTCTCAGGTATTGAACGATTGTGCTTGAGTTGGTGGTTCATATGTGGGATTTTTATTATGTTTTGGGCTTAGAATGGTTGTTGGTGAGTTGCATAGGATAAAGTTGTTTTGAAAGTGAACTTCCCACATAGGTTGCCTATTCATTATTATAATTTCCCTTCCACTTGACAATATGGTGGCATCAATTGGTGGTCATAGTGGTACCAACTTGTCAAATAATAACAACAACAATATAAAAGGTTAAAACAAAACTGATGCTTTAACTTAATTTCACAGTTAATGGCTTTACGGTCTAGTGGTGGTATTGGTAAATGGTGATTGACCTCCACAAATCTAGTGTGAGTTTAAATCCATAGAAGTAAAGGTTGATTAGTTAGTATCTGATATGTGCTCTAGTCACGTGAAGCATATTATTTCTTATTTTTATTTGTTAGTTAGTTTCCTATTTTTATGTTTTTATTGTTTAGTGGTTTCCTTTAATTAAGGTTGACAGTGGATGGAAAGGTATTCCCATGATCAACCATATCCACGTACTGGTACATGCATTTTGTAACTCTATTTTAGTGTTTTTCCATCAATGAAATTATGAATGAAGAATATTAGTCTTGAATTCTCTCTAAATTGCTTTCTGGTTTCCTTTCTATTTTCTTTGGCCAACGTATCAAAGAAAATTAGTCTAAATATCTCTCTAAAATTCTATCAAGTTCCTTTCTATTTTCTTAGGCCAATCGATTCTCGGTTGGAACAACATCAGTGGTATCAGAGCTCTCGTGATCCCCCCGGACCATGGTTGCTCACACTTTATCTGAAGCCGAGTTCTATCAATGGATGAGTGAATCCCTTGTAAAGCTCGAATCTCAGTTGCAAACCCTCTTCAACGAGTTCCGAACCGCATGGGAAGCCCAATCTCCTACACTCCCACATCCCGTTTTCTCTACCGCGCCACGTGTCCCGTCACCAGTTTCTGCCGCAACACCACAACCTGCCTCACTACTACCCAAACAAGCCCCTCCAGTAGGATCGTCGCCGCCAAAACAACTGCCCTCAACGGGACTGTCCACATCCATTTCTGTCCTTACCAAATCTAAACTGAAGAAACACTGACCTTCACGGTAGTATCCAACTAGGACTTCAACACTTGGCGACCTGAACAGCTTAACTACAAAACAGAACACCGTTAGGACTCGTTACAGGAATGGCGTTATTCCTGTAACCACCCTCCGGCGTGAGAATAAGTCTCGGTTTTGGGAGTAAAAGAGAAAGTGTAGAGAAGAGAGTAAAGCAAGAGCAAGATGATCCATACCTTTGATGTTTACCTTTATTTATAGTTTACCATTAGGGTTTCCTTAACCTAGGATGGGTCCCGATAAAATAATAGGTAATGACCGGGAGACCCATCACGAAGATCCCTAACTTATCGGAGCTCATCCTAGGTTAAGGAAACCCTAATGGTAAACTATAAATAAAGGTAAACATCAAAGGTATGGATCATCTTGCTCTTGCTTTACTCTCTTCTCTACACTTTCTCTTTTACTCCCAAAACCGAGACTTATTCTCACGCCGGAGGGTGGTTACAGGAATAACCCCATTCCTGTAACGAGTCCTAACGGTGTTCTGTTTTGCAGTTAAGCTGTTCAGGTCGCCAAGTGTTGAAGTCCTAGTTGGATACTACCGTGAAGGTCAGTGTTTCTTCATTGGCGCCATCCATGAGACCAGATCAGCAGCAACAACAAGACTGAACCCGATGGCAATCGATCAGAACATAGCAGTAACACCGAGCCAGGCAATGTTAACTAACAATCCGTTGTTAGAAACAAGCCCTGTTATCTCCATGCCAGTTTCACCGGTTGTAACCAGGTCACTCGACTTGGAGTTCGAAGCAGAGGGACCCCCACCGGGTTTTGCTGGCACTACCGCTGCCTCTTCGGGGACGACGGCAGCAGATTTATTTTCATACACTTCTTTACAACTCCAGTCAGCCGGACCAATCACAACCGGTGTAAACGCCTTCGCCTCAGCCACAAACTCCAGTGCACAGACTATACGTCATAGTACTATGTCAGTTATCACGTCGGGTAGCCCCAGCACCGTCATACCGCAGGTTAGCGCACCTCAATACTATCAACCTTCGGTCACTTACGCCATGCCACCTCTGTATTCAGCAGCACTGACAGCGGCGTTATCCACGCCGCCCCATCAACCTGTGGTCATGCCGGCGGGAATCATGAACGCTCTGGTTACACCAGGAAATCAGGCTTATTTTCCCGGGTATTATTTCGTTCCCCCCATACGGGTACTTACCTCAATACAATACCCCAACGTATACTCCTCAGGGAGGGCCACAAGGTTATTCTCAACAATCGCCATACGCGGCGTATATGCCACCTTGGTGGACTTTCCCAGCATCACAACCAGTTTACAGTCAAACCCCTCCCTCAGCGGAACCCGCATATGATAGGGGAAATACGTCTAGACCTCGTTTCTCTCCAGGAAGAGGCCCAAGCTCAACACTGAACATTACCCCGATTCCACCACCTGTCACCCAGGGTGTCAGCCAGGGCGGGATGCCCCCCCCCCCTTGTGCAGCCCATCAATGTGGAAGAAGACGAACTTACCAGACCTTATAAGCCAGTAGATGCAACTTTCAAATCCAAATTCACCAGAAGAATAGCAGAAGCTCCTATCAAGGAAAAGCCCAAGATGCCTCAGACGGTAGGCAAATATGACGGGCTAGGCGATCCAGATGATCATCTCAACCTATTCAAAAGTGCGGGGGAAGTAGCCTGTTGGCCTATGCCTCTCTGGTGTAAGATGTTTGTCCAAACATTGGTAGGCGCGGCTCGCGTCTGGTGGGACAGTCTGCCCACGGGGGAAATTGACAGTTTTGAAGATCTAGAGGCTAAGTTTATCTTACAATTCAGCCAGCAGCGCAGGCACACGAAAGATCAAAATGAACTCCTTCACATCCGCCGGCGAGACAATGAAACGGTGGAAAGTTTCATCGCTAGATTCAATAAAGAAAGCCTGGCAATCCCGGGTGTCACAAATGATCTGGTGTGTGGAGCTTTCCTACAAGGAGTAAACGACGACGAGTTGTTAAGAACACTTCATGGAAGAGATGGCGTGCCTCCCACCATCAATGAAATACTGAGGATAGCTAAAGTGTACGTTATACAAGAAAAGGCCGTAGCCGCCAGTCACGCGGCCAACAGGAAAAAGGAGGCTCTGAAAAACCAAGAAGACAGAGAGCAACGAGGTTCTAAAGGTAAAGGTAGAGGAGACCGATACCAAAGGAGTGATAGGATGGACTCGCGGTATGATAGATCCAGAAACGCCTATTCAAGGAATGAGTCCTCTAAACCGCGGTCTGACTACCCCAACCTGAGCAAGACACCAGCAGAGATCCTAGCTTCAGAGAACCTCAAGTTTAACCCTCCAAAGCCGCTGAAAGATAACCCCAACAAAGATACAAGTAAATATTGTGAGTATCACAAAGGGAGCTGCCACGATACAAACGACTGCTTCCAGCTAAAGAAGCAGATTGAATACTTCGTGAAAGCAGGTAAACTGGCACATCTAGGGAGGGATATCAAGCAGGGCCCGTCCCCCGTCAAGGAAGAAAACGACAAGGCGGCGGGTAAAAGACCGCGAGAGCTAAACATGGTATACGCGGATAAGGGAAAAGGGGCAAAGCGGAGTTTCTCCACGCTCGAACCCTGGATGTTAGCGACCATGACCATCGAGCCTCGCGTAGAAGATTTGCACCTCACCACGGACGCTCTGATCATATCCGCTGCAGTAGGGGATTATCATATGAGAAGGATCCTAGTAGATACCGGGAGTTCAGAAGACATTATCTATGAACACTGTTTCAATAGAATGCAACCAGAAGACAAAAGGCTGCTTGAGTCAGTGCACGCTCCTATTAAAGGTTTCACAGGAGAAAAGGTTGACCCTATTGGTCAGATTACCTTTCCAGTCACATTCAGACAAAAGCCCCGGGAAAGGACCATACTCCTAACATTCCTTATGGTACGTGATGAGTCATACCACAATGTGATCATTGGAAGGTTCACCCTAGGAAAATTGGACGCTATAGTCTCCACGGCGCGAGGTTTCATGAAGTTTCCTACCCCGCGGGGTGTTGCAACGGTGTTTCGTGACAAACTAGGGGAGGTATTGAACACCAAAAGATGTCGCCAAGGACCTACCGAGGCCATCGGCCCGGAAAGATGGGTATTAAGCACACGCCACCCGGATCAGACAGTTACGATAGGAGACAGCCTTTCCCCTGAGGTTAAAAACGATTTGAAACAGCTGCTGAGAAGGAATGTAGACATCTTTGCTTTCGAACATTCTGACATGACTGGAATACCCCGCGATAAGGCAGAGCACAAGCTAGCCACACTCCCCGGCATTAAGCCAGTCGGGGTAAGCGTAGTATGGCTCCGGATCGAAAGGCAACGGTTGTCAGAGAAGTACGAAAGTTGGTGGAAGCTGGAATCCTCAGAGAAACACAGTATCATACATGGGTATCAAACCCTGTGATGGTAAAGAAACCTGATGGCACATGGCGGATGTGCATTGATTTTAAAGATCTGAACAAAGCATGCCCCAAAGATGCATACCCCCTGCTCGAGATGGACTTCAAGGTTGACTCCATGGTCCCTTATAGGTATAAGTGCTTTTTAGACGCCTATAAAGGGCATCACCAGATCAAGATGTCCAAAGAAGACGAAGAAAAAACGGCGTTTCACACCGACGTGGGCATCTTTTGTTACACTAAGATGCCTTTCGGCTTGCGAAACGCTGGGGCCACTTACCAGCGACTCATGGATAAAGCCTTCGAAGCACAAATCGGCAGAAACTTAGAAGTATATGTTGATGATCTGGTGATCAAGAGTAGGGAAGAAAAACAAATGCTGGAAGACAATGAAGAAACACTGACCTTCACGGTAGTATCCAACTAGGACTTCAACACTTGGCGACCTGAACAGCTTAACTGCAAAACAGAACACCGTTAGGACTCGTTACAGGAATGAGGTTATTCCTGTAACCACCCTCCGGCGTGAGAATAAGTCTCGGTTTTGGGAGTAAAAGAGAAAGTGTAGAGAAGAGAGTAAAGCAAGAGCAAGATGATCCATACCTTTGATGTTTACCTTTATTTATAGTTTACCATTAGGGTTTCCTTAACCTAGGATGAGCTCCGATAAGTTAGGGATCTTCGTGATCTTCCCAAAAAGTTGGGGATTTAGTTACGTGATTTTATCCATGCAAGATGGAATGTTCTAGGACAAACGTCTATGATTATTTATTTATAATAAAATAATAGGTAATGACCGGGTCGGGTTAACCGATTCGGATCATACCTCGTCATAAACCTCTCATACCAAAACCACCAATTCAATCGTACAGTGATATCTTCAAAACAAAATCCCACTTAAACTCAATTCAAAGGTGGTGTCCAAGTAATCAAGGTACCACACCCATGAGAATGGAACACATACGTAGAAACTTCACCACCACATCCATTTGTTGGGGTCTTGTAAGCAAAGAACAAGCCAATGAGGATGTAATCGGAGAACTCGAATGGCATCCACCGTGGCGTTTTGTTACTACCGCTCCAAATGTTACGGGAAGAACCGAGTGGCGTCCACGGGATCGCCAAGGCATGTCTCGGCTTCATCCTTGATACGTTGGCCAAAGAAAATAGAAAGGAAACCAGAAAGCAATTTAGAGAGAATTCAAGACTAATATTCTTCATTCATAATTTCATTGATGGAAAAACACTACTTAAATAGAGTTACAAAATGCATGTAGCAGTACGTTGGATATGGTTGATCATGGGAATACCTTTCCACCCACTATCTACCTTAATTAAAGGAAACCACTAAAAAATAAAAACATAAAAATAGGAAACTAACTAACAAATAAAAATAAGAAATAATATGCTTCACGTGACTAGAGCACATATCAGTATCTAAGAGTAAAAAGTTAAGGTTAAAAAAACTAAATTTGACAGTCAAAGTGTTAACCTGGACAGAAGAGTAAAAATTACGGTTAAGAGAAAAACAAAATTTGACAGTCAAAGTGTTTACCTGTATAGAAAAGATACGATTTTAATAAAATTAAAACATAAGTATCTAAAAATTTAAGGTAAATAAAATATGGAAGGTTAAGCGTTGGTTTTAATGCCTGATTAGTCTCAGCCATCCATTATTACATACGTATAAGTAGGAAATAGCCTTATCAAAATCACATTAAGATATATTTTTCAAGAATGCATTGGCATGATGAAATTACAAGTTATGGATGGCTGCAACAAGTGTTTGTCCATACCAAAGGGAATGTAACTTTTGTTGTGGATCTTTGCTGCAATTACCATATATATAAAAAAAAAATATTAAAATTTGAAGGCCGAAAGCCTTAGCTTCAAAATACTCCTTTTGAGGAGACCCTAACTGAATAAATGTCATAAATATTGTCTCTATGTTATTTTTGTTGTGCTAGGATAATTCTTAATCTACTCGTATGGATTATAAGTCATCAATTTCAAACACTTGTGCTTCCCTTCGTTCTATATTGTCCGCCTTCATATTACTTCCATCCTCAACAATTTGTGCTTTACTTTCATCCTCAACGTCATACTAGCACGTGTGCACGCACACATATGTACGTACCAGTATAGAATTATACATATTAAATGAAACTCACCATGAACAGTAGTTTTTTTAATTTGAAAACTAAGTTATATTTATATATATATTAAATGACAGTAATTTTTTTTATTTGAAAACTAAGTTATATTTAGAACATGGTTGTAAAAGTCGCTAGGCGCTCCCTAGTCGGTCGACTGGGGAGTTGAGAGTACTCGGCCTAGGCGGAGAGTACACGGGGAGTACTCGGAGATGCAAATTATAAAGAAATTAGTTTTCGGAAATGAAATATATGTCAAATAACATAAATTTACTAATATTTATAACAAAATATGTGAAATTGATATTCATTCTTTAATATGATAGGCATAGAAATTATGTTTTATTTTATTTTAAGTCAAACTCGGACCTACTAGATCCGATTTTGGCCAATGTTGACCGCATTTGATCGATTCCAAGTAATTAGTCGGAGTTGAAGAAAGTCGCCTCGGCAGCCTACCTTGTAGCGACTACTCGGAGAGTACTCGGCCTTGGAGACCTTGTTTTACAACCATGATTTAGAATCAACAGGACCGTTTATCAGGGGGTGCAGGAGGTGACTGCGATCAGGGTCCAAAAGTTTTTTTTATTTGAAAACTAAGTTACATTTAGAATCAACTGGACCGTTTATCCGGGGGTGCAGAAGGTGACTGCGATCAGGGTCCAAATCAATATAGGGCCCGAAAAAATAAATAAGGGCCTGCTAAAAGACTCAAAAATTTTTAAATAAGGGCCTGTTTAAGAGTTTTAAAAAAATGGCCCAATTAACAAGCCGAAGTGACTAATCTAAACAAAAATAAGGGCCTACTAGATCAGGGAAAAGAAACAAAACGTCGTAGTATTTCATAACAATTATCGTAGTATTATGGGTTTTTAGTATTTACATACTTATTGAATGATTGATAAGTTTATATTATATGAAGATTTGCGAATAGGGCCCAAATTTTTTATCTCGACCAGGGCCAAATAAATTTTTGTGATTTTCGGAGACGGCCCTGAGAATCAAATATTTTTGTGTTGTGTAAGTTTGAAAACGAAGTTTTTTTTTATTATAAGTTATAGCCAATGATGTTATCATTGTGATGTCATAACGAACCCAATCGTTTTCCACACCGGTAACGACAAAGCTTCTGTCATGTAACGTAGGGGAAATGACTAAACTTCCGCCGCGAAGCACGGAGAATAAAAAACTAGTTTTTCATGAAAATGCAAGAAGCATATCTGAAAGATCACAATATGCTTGAAATTACTCTATATAACTACAAATACAAGATGGATGTCATGCTGCTACATAGAGTGGCTATTGGTCAGTTCTCTTTTTTTTTTAAATTTGTTTTTTTATCTTTTAGTAAGTTTTTTTTTATTCAATACCCTTCAACATTTAGTAATGACACTTAAAATTATTGAACTTTCTAAAACTTTATAATCATTTTTTCGTGCTCAGGGTGGAAGTGTGCTCAAACACATGGGGAGTGGTAAAGTCTTCGTCTAGCCAATCACCTCATGTCATGTCAACTTCCCTCTCCACTCCCTATTTTGCACTGGATCACCGATCACTATGGGTGCTTCACCCAAACAATTTTATTATAAATAAAAATAAAAAAATGTGATTGGTTGGAAGAGAGTGAGGCCCACCATTAACCCTCTCTCTCTTCCATCTCCCCTCTCCCCTCGGTGACTAGTCACTGTGCATGCTCTTCACCGCACACCGAAAAGTAGCCAACGACTTTTCCCCGCTCGGCAAAACAACTCACCGACTCGCTCCCCGCTCGGCGCCCCTACAACCCTTATATTTATGTACGTGTCAATATAAATTTAAGTTGATTACGGTTCTTTGAAAATGGGTAGGCTCAGATTATATATATATTTTCTTTTTTTGTACGTTTTCAGGTTTTCAGTTGATCTATGTTTTGGCATAAATTTTGTTTTACAACAAGTCGGGTCAAATAAAATATGTTAGTTGCTGCCCAGCGTCGGCGACGCTGCTACCAGCAGCCCCGTTTCTTCGTTTTTATTCGATTCCGGATCCCGTAGACCCATTCCAAGCCCCGTTAAACTTCCATAATGTACCCCAACCTTACTAAATAGTTTGGTGAGTTACGGGTGAGTGCCGAACTCATTTTTAAACTCCCGAAATGTACTCCAAACTCATTAAAGAGTGTTTATGAGGTGTAGTTAAGAAGGGAGCGTGTGCGTAAGTATGTGTGGGAACGAAATAAGTATGTAAGCGTGTGTGTGGATTAACTTACATTTTAGTGATGGAACCCATAGGTAAACATGAACAGAAATGAGTATGCATGTAGGTTTATATGTATGAGGCTTATATGTATGGATGATTGCGACTAATATTTGTTAGTATATATATATATATATATATATATATAGGGAGAAGATCATACGAGAACCACCTCTTATTGCGAGAACCGCGAGAACCAATGTGAACACAACCAAAAATGCCTAAAAATAGCTAAAAATCACACAAATTTTTTTTTATATAAAAATCGCTACTTTTCGAAGCAAAAAAAAAAAAAATTTTGCCACTAAAAGTAGCGATTTGAGCATAAAAAATATTAAAAAAAAATTTAGATTTTTTTTTAGATTTTTTTAGGTTTTTTGGGGGTTTAGTTTTTAGCATTTTAGCTGGGGGGGGGTTAGGTTTTTTTTAGGTTTTTTGGGGGTTTTAGTTTTTAGCATTTAGCTTGGGGGGGGGGGGGGGTTAGGTTTTTTTAGGTTTTTTTTTAGCTATTTTAGGTTGTGTTCACATTGGTTCTCGCGGTTCTCGCAATAAGGGTGGTTCTCGCATGATCTCCTCCCTATATATATATATATACACATATATAATAGGAATGTAAGTGATATGTAAAAGTTTGGATAGGGAGGTATGTATGTATGAAGTGGGATTTATTATACACGAAAGAATAGGGCTTGTATATATGTATACATGGTTTCAATACGCTTGAGTATTAACGTTACTAATCATGTGCCTGGGTATGAAACGAAAGTGTAGGTATACTATTGTTGGCCTTATAAAGATTTGATGTTCGGATGCAAGATTTTACCCGGAGAGATAATCGAGAGGATTAACATAAGTAGAAAGAATGCTGCGTGGTCATTTAATTACGTATGTTTAGAATTTGTATGACGTCACAAAATACTAATGATGCGGATGTATGTGGTGATTTCAGGTCGCACGGAGTTATCATCATTATGGAGTCTAAGCGGTTGAAGATCGAGTTAAGGAAAGTGGATTGTACGGGAGCGGGGTCGTATAGTTTATAGATGTAAATTATGTTTTATCTTTTAAGTAAGAATGAAGGACGCAATATTTGTAAAAGGGATTATCCCAAATGTTTCATGTATGTTAAAATGTTTATTAAAGAAAGAAATTTTTCGGTTTGCATTTCCGCTGCATACATTTTGTTTAAAACAGTTTTAAGATTTCCTTAGACTTTATATATTCAACTTACTTTACGTTTCGGCGCCACCAAAACACGCAGTACCAGTTTAAACTTAAAAAACATACGTTTTTATTTATTTTTATTTATATGTCGGTATAAGTTCAGGTTGGTGTTCGACGTAAATTTCTGTTGCAAATAAGTCGGGCCATATATATAATACGTTTTCGTGCTTATTTTTATGTATTTTTTCAGTTTATCTACGTTTTGATGTAACTTTTATTCAGAAACGATTCAAGTCTTTACTGTACAAATTCGAGTTACTTTACATTTCGACCCCTCGCATCGCGCGTGGAAATTTATTAGTTTTATACTATGCAATCGTTTTGTCATTCATTAGTTTTTAATATCATAAGTTTCGTGTTATATATGTGCGCACGGACGCCAACGTGTGAGATATTGAATTAGGCAAAAGATCAAATACAAATACCTTTAACGTACAAAACGTACGAACTGAAGGTTTTGCTGAAAAACGCGATGGCATTTTCGTAATTATTTACTCGTAGAGTAATTTTCAAAATTACCCTACAAATGATCTTTTATGGTAATTTTGATATTGTAGGATAATTTTGTAAAATGATCTTATAGGGTAATTTTGATCTTTGTAGAGTATCATAATTACTCTACAAATGATCTTGTAAGTTAATTTTAATCTTGTATGGTAATTTTGTAGAGTATCATAAACACTCTACAAATGATCTTGTAAGGTAATTTTGTGTTGGATTGTCGTGTGACCCTAACGAGTCAATCTGAGTAGTTCATCATCAAAAACAAAGGCGGAATCAATGTAAATGATGTCAACATAGCTTGTTCCTTTCTAATCTTTATCTATTACTGATTTCCTGAGCTTTTACAGATCTGATTACAATTCTGCAGCACCTCGGCTCTCAAACAATGACTTCTAATTCCCCTTCAAATGACACCAGCACACACCTATATATAGAGTTCTGATTCCGCTTGAATGTGACATGTATGTTTCAAGCGGAATTAGTGATTTCGCTTGAACCTGCCACATCTCATTTCAAGCGAAATTATAATGCTAATTTCGCTTGAACTGTTCAATGTCATGTTCAAGCGGAATTACCCACTTTCACATATAAAACCCTAATTTCAACCCTGTTGTGTGCTCGTTTATCCTATCTAGACATAAGACTCGATTTAAGACGAAGTTAATAGACACTAGATGCACCAACAGACTCCCCCTTGGATGTTGACGAAGTCTTCGGCGTCGAGTCTTTAGTCTTTGTCTCTTTCCAAATTATCTTGACATTGTAAAAGCTTCCTTCAATCTTTATCTTCAAACTCCCCTTTGAATGTTAATCCAGAATTTTGACTCCCCCTTTCGAAGACTCCCCCTCACGATAAGCTAGGGCTCGAATTCTGATTCAAACTTTGACATTTTCTTTGCCATGGGGAACTTGACTCATGTTTTCTGTACAATCTCTACCCAAATATAAGATATATGACAATATCAGTTTCAATTCAAACTTACCATTCAACCTCATTTGTTGTTTTTGTCAGAATTAGAAATCCACTTAAGTATTCAGATCCAAATTAATGACCCTGATTACTCAATTAGTCTACCAAGTCCAACTTAATGACCTTGGTTGATCTGAGATAAATCACACTGACTTTTGAAAACAAACTAGTTCAAACATTTTCTGAAATTTACAAGTTTCAAATTAATGAACTTGTTTTGACTTTTCAATTTCACAAAATTAACATATTAAGCTCACGACTCATCCTCCAGTTCAGAAACTTGCTGCATTTGCTATAAATTCGACTCTGAAGATCAGCTTTCCACTTTGGTTTGTCAAAAATAAAGCAGAAGTGTAAAATCTTTTTAGATTTTTAATAAAGTTTCTAAACTAGAAATGAAATACAGAAATAAAATGCAGTAAATGTAAACTATTTACAAACATATTTTTGGTGAGCGTGTTAGGGAATCATATCAGCTATTCGACAAGTCACAAGTACCTTTAAGCTTTAATTTCATACTCAGAATTAAACAATTCGCTTAGATTGTCGATATGCTGATCCACTTAAATTCTCACATAATTTTCAATATGTCCAGGATACGGATTTAATGTTTTAGAGACTTAAACTCATTCATGTGTCCCACCTCTTGAATATACTCCCGTATCCAAATCCCAATATTCAGTCTTACAGGTGAGTATACCACAGATGATATCTGTAAGGGGTTAAATTGCGAAGAACCGTGAGAGCTCAGGTCAGAACTTCCGTTCAGCAGAGAGATGACGGCTTCGACTTTGGTGTGTCCTCTTTAGAGGATCTTTTTTACAACAGCACATGATTTGCATTTTTCAATGTTTCATCATTTTTTATGCTGAGGGCGAGCTGTATTTCAAGCAATGCAGTAAAGTATTATACGGGGACTAGGCCATTGCTTCCGCAAAATCAGAAGTCCCGGGATAATACCCCAGAAATCACTGAGTATAAAGACCTAGTATCTCAGAAAGAGGGATCCTTCAAACAAGATTTCAGGGGTTATGTCACACCCCAAAAATACCACCTAGGGAGTGTCCCCGATATGCATGTGACGAACTGACAATGAGCCACTAATTACATTGAACACACAAGTTTCAAAATAAAGTTCTCAAATTATTAAATAAATCCCATCCTAAGTTTATACGAAAACCAATAAGTCCAGCGGAAGCAAATAATAAACCATAACTAAGTTGTTCAAAAACCAATGTGCAATAATAGACAAATCATCACATGAGCCTCTTCAGTCGACCCATGACCACTCTTGCTCCTTCAGACAACAAGTTTCCAAATTCATAATACTTAACGACCTACGAGCATGCAACAAATGTATCAGACAAAGCTGGCGAGTTCACAGTTTAAGAAAACGTTTTGTTACCAGTTATATGTAAAACAGTTCACTGACAAATGCAAGTAATATTGTTAATATCTCAATTCCGAACAAGACGGCTCCTGATGTACATGACCGCCCTTTCCCACGTACTCCTATCCAGTACTGGGCCCGACTGGGTCATTAGTTCACATCCGTCCTATCTGGGAGCGGTGTGAGGGTGCCAAACCTAAGTAGCGCTACCAACTAATACCCGTTACCCTCCAGGTAACAATATAAGGGACTTACAAGAATGATAGGTGAGAGTATTAACCAATATACCCGTTTTTACTCAAAAGACTTATCCCTCCACGGGATACCCACTGACTGTCCCCAACCACTGGGACGCATGCTCGAATGTAGTGAACTCACCTTAGATTTGCTCGGTAGATTAATTACTCGTTTAACGGAAATGATCAATCGGATCCTATTGATAGTTGCACATAACAGTCAGTTCGCATACAAGCTTAATGCGTATTGTTTCACATGTATTCAACAGACAGTGCACCAGTATTGAACGGGTTGTGCAAGTGGTGTCAGTCAATCAACAGTGTTCATGTCTCACGAAACATTCATCAATTCATGTCATCTATACTATCACACGCATTAAATCACAAGCATTACTCAACACATTGCAACTACTCACATTCAGTTCACATAATCATTTTCATAACATACATGATTTAGTTCACCCTTCACCCTATAACCATCTGATTATTAATGTGAGTTCACAAGGTAATTCGGCCCAAGCTTAATTGGATCCATCCCTCTTGTGGTGCGGCCCACTGCCATGCCTGCCCAACATTAAGTGGTTCTCAACACCACATGTTCGGTCTATTACAATTACCCAAACCCAAGTGTTTAACATGTGTAACCCGTACCCATGCAAGGTCCGAACTAAAATAGCCCAAATGATTTTTGTCTCGACATTGTTACCCGGCCCAACCTATCCTGACCCGTAACCCAGGTGTGATCACTGCTTCCGTTCCCGGCCCAGTTATGCAGTTCCCGAAGCCCAACAGTTAGATCATCTATTTCTCATGTGAAGCAGCCCAATTTGGATGCAATAATGTGGGTGGCCCAATTTACTAGACTAATCGACATGTGGGAATTCCATTTTGTGCGGCCCAACCCAACACCTGTTAATCTTACCGAATCACAACCCTACATGCAACATCTACTCCTTTTTTTTATTCCAGATTCACATTCTAACCTAAGTCAAATACATACCATTTTACCAATTTCATCACATAATTCCCTTCTAACTCCCTGATCAGAATTGTGCACGCAACAGTTTAATTATCAATTCTAATATACTTCCCTGGCTACTACCGCATAGTAAGTATAACTCATCGAACCACTGTTATAAATCACTACTCAATGTCCTAACGTTTAAGCATATGACCAAGATTCTAACAATTTAGATACTCACAACCCTAGGTTATCAAGATTATGACCTAGGGTATAATTCACTGATTCATAATTTAATCGCTATCATTGCTTTATTATGTTAATCGATCCTATTATGCAATTGTATCATCGAGTGATCATCATTACATAACACCACTCCGTATACAGAATCATAAAGAACATCTCATAACACCACTTCATACACCACATATTATACACTTTGCTAAGCATACACATAAAGAACAATGAAACAATAATTAAAATAGTATGGTTCACTAACCAAGATTGATGATATCACACGAGGGAGGGGGTGTCTCAAGGTCTGCCGACGTGAACAAGGGAAAATAGGGTTTTGGTTTGATATGTTGCGTTGATGGGGGCATAGGGATATTACGTTCACTCTATTATAAAACCAATTCTACAAGTGGGCTGATCCAAATAACACATTGAACATTACTACAGCTGGGCCATATTTGATCGAGGCCCACTCGGGTTATGTTGTTGGGCTCGATTCAAGCTTGTTCGGACCGAGGTGTGTTTCACAAGAATCATCAACGTGGCCCAATGGCCGGCAACCCAAAAGTGCTAAAGATGCTAACCCTTAGATTAGTTATTCGACGCATAGGAACGTTCTAACGATATCCTAAAGTTAAATAGTTACGTACAAGTAGGCATATCCAATCACGTCATACATTCCGCGATTACATTTCAGTCACAATTGTTTACTAATTTCTATCGTCGTAAGGAATACGTAAGAGGAATAACAAGAAACAGGATTACACAACAAAGAGATACTGACCTTGAAAGTTCGGGTTGTCACATCATCTCCAACTTGAAAGAAATTTCGTCCCGAAATTTGACAAGTAAGCACAAAAAGGTGAAGCGAGAAATCAAGATTGTTGCGGATTTTGCTCAGGTGTCACAGGTTACCTATATATCCAAGTAGTGTTCCCCATGAAATAAGCAAGTAAGGATTTAGGTTTATATCCCGAACAAACCTACTAAATGTGTAAAAACCTATCGGCACATCATCAGTGAGACTGTTTTAAACTTTACAATTCTTTAGCATACCGTAACTGTCAAGCTGATGTACTATCATTTTCCCTTTTTACACAAGCTCTTTTCTGGTTTTCTATTGTTTTTGTATTTTGAAAATATCTCATGTTTTTGGATTTTTGAAATTTTTACTGTTTTTGTATTTTCTGAAAATATTACCCTGTCTCCCCCTAAATACCAAAACAAGTAAAAAATCGACAAACCTTTGCAGATTGCTTCTCAACATCATCTACAATGTCTCCTTCATCAACGCCAAGAATCTCCTCCAACACCGATAAAAGCTTCATACCGTTCAATTTCAACAAGTATTGAAACCGAGTTTTGTCAAAAGCTTTGGTATGTAAATCAGCTTTTTGTTCGTCAGTGTGGATTTTCTCAATTCGTATCAACTTCTTCTCGAAACAATCTCGGATGAAGTGATGACGAATTTCAATGTGTTTCGTTTTAGCGTGATGAACAGGATTTTTCGAAATGTTAATCGCTACCTCATTATCAACAGAGATAGGGGTGTTAAGAAATTGCAAACCGTAGTCGCGCATCTGTTGCTGGATCCACAAGATCTGAGAGCAGCAACTGCTAGCAGATACATACTCTGCTTCACATGTGGAAAGAGCCACATAGGTCTGCTTCTTGCATTGCCAGGTAACCAATCTTGGTCCAAAGAACTGGCACCCCGCTGTTGTTGATTTAGCGTTAATTTTGCAGCATCCGAAATCAGAATCGGAATATCCTTCGAGTATGAATTCGCCATCTTTTGGATACCACAACCCCAATGATGGAGTTCCTTTAAGGTAGCGTAATATCCTTTTAACAATTACCATGTGCGACGCTCTCGGGTTAGATTGAAATCTTGCTGCGAGGCACGTTGGGTACATGATATCTGGTCTTGAAGCCGTCAAGTACATTAACGAACTGATCATGGAACGATAAAGCGTTTCATTTACCTTCTCTCCGGTGAGATCAGGGTTTATCCCATGGTTCGTCGCTAATGGGGTGGCAGCTGGAGTAGATCCTGACATCCCAAATTTCTCTAGAATATCATGAACGTACTTAGTCTGATGTATGAAAATTCCCTCGAGTAGTTGATCAACCTGTAGACCCAAAAAGAATTTCATCTCACCCATCGATGACATTTCGAATTTCTGCTTCATAACTTGTTCAAAATCTTTGCACAGATTCTCATTTGTTGACCCAAACATGATGTCGTCCACGTATATCTGAACGATCAGAAGATGTCCGTCGACCTCTTTGGTGAAGAGAGTGGCATCCACTTTTCCACGAATGAAGCTGTTGGCTAGCAGCTGTTGAGACAATGTCTCGTACCAAGCTCTCGGGGCCTGGTGTAAACCATACAGCGCTTTGTCTAGCAAGTAGACCTTGTCTTTGTGGATTGGCTGTCCGACATATACCTCCTCTTTTACCTTCCCATAGAGAAACGCCGATTTAACATCTAACTGATAAACTTTGAAATTTTTCCAAGATGCAAATGCCAGGAAGATTCTGATTGCTTCTAGTCGAGCAACCGGAGCATACACTTCGGTGAAATCTATACCCTCATGCTGACTGAAACCCTGGACTACGAGTCGAGCTTTATTACGAATAATAACCCCTCGATCATCTCTCTTGCACTTGAACACCCACTTGGTGTTTATTTTCCTTTGACCATCAGGCAAGTCTACTAACTTCCACACACCTAACTTCTCAAACTGACTCAACTCTTCTTGCATAGCATTGACCCAAGAATATTTAGTTAGCGCCTCCTTATATGTTCGCGGTTCGATCTGCGAAATAAAACAACTTAGTGAAAACTCTGTTTGTAAAGGTGCTACTGTAGAATAAAAGCAAGTAAGGCCTTGGTCAATTTGACGTTTAGTGCGAACGCCTGATTGTAATTCTCCAATAATTAGCTCTTCTGGATGGTATGAAAGAGTTCTCGGCATCACCTCGCCTGGAACATCTACCTCGCCTTCCAGATTAGTAACATTCTGATTTGCACCTTGTTCACTTACTGGAATTGTTTGACTTGAAATCTGGATCTGCTCCCCCTCAGAATCTGAATCACCACGATAAAAAACAAGCATATTATCAGATTCTTGATTATCATTGACTGCCGTCTGATTTTCAGGAGCTATTTCTTGTTCCGAAGATTGTTGAGCATCATCATGTTCTCCAGCATTACTTGGACCGGCTTCATCATCATTTGAAGTTTGCCGTCGACTTGTAGTATACTCAGCTGGAAACCTTTCTTGCGATTCTTCATACTCTCTTAGAATATCCAACTCGTCAAAGAAATCTTTTTCTTCTTCCTTTTCTTCTTCCATGTCAAACGAATCCCACAAAGTGTCATCATGAAAACGCCATGAATCTCCAGGATTCTGCGGTGGCATTGTGTGACCTTGGCATTCAACATTGTGTGCTTCAATAATCCGCTTCAAGCTTGGAACAAAGACTCGTTTCAGTGGACTTGAGTAACCCACGAAAATTCCTTCAATGCTCTTTGCACCAAATTTTCCAAAAGGCTATAGAACAGTGCAGGGAGACCCAAACGATTCTAAATACTTCAGATTCGGTTTGCGGTTATTGATCAACTCAAAACACGTTTTGTTGAATTTATTTACAATGAGAACCCGGTTGAGTGTATAGCAAGCAGCTGACACTGCTTCTGCCCAAAAGTTGATTGGTAGTTTAGAATCAGCAAGCATCGTCCTGGCCATTTCAATTAGCATCCTGTTCTTTCTTTCAGCTACTCCATTTTGCTGCGGAGTGTAAGGAGGACTAAATTCTTGCAATATACCTCTCTCATCACAATATTCTTCCATCCTGTTGTTCTTAAACTCAGTATCGTTATCACACCTGATTCTTCTGATTCGTGTTTGGTACAAGTTTTCAATTTTTCTGAACAACGCCATCAAACTATCAAACGTCTCATCTTTCGACTTCAGAAATGAAACCCATGAAAACCTTGAAAAATCATCTGTGACAACCAAACAATAGTAATCACCAGTGATGCTTTTGACGTTCACTGGACCAAAAAGATCCATATGAAGTCTTTCTAAAGGTCTTGAGACTGAATTGACTTTCTTTTGAGGATGTGATTTCTTTTTCTGCTTGCCTTTGATGCAACTAATACATTCTCCCTCAAGATGAAAACCTTTGCATTAACACCAGTAACCAAGTCATTGTGCACCAAGTGATTCATTTTTCTAAGATGTATATGACCCATCTTCCGGTGCCACAATTGCGATTCCTTCTCAGTTGCTTTTGACACAAAACAATGAGCCTGACCCGTGGTTGTAGTTGCTACACTCATGTCCAACACGTACAGATCATTGACTCTTGGTGCTCTCATGATAATCCATTCTTCAGGGATAACAAATCTTGGTTTCAAGATCAAACATTCTTTGTCTGTAAAGTGCGTTGTATACATGCGATCACAAATCTGAGAGATACTCAGAAGATTGTTTTCAAGTTCGGCGATGTAGTTAACTCTTTCAAACGTAACAATCCCATTGGATAACGTTCCTTCACCAACTATTCTACCACCTTGATTGCCTGCAAAACCTACATAACCTCTATTGAAATTTCTAACACCGTACACCAGGGCTGTTTTCCCCGTCATGTGCCGAGAAGCTCCACTATCCATAATCCATCGCGAAACGGATCTTGGAAGCTCCTGCACATTTCAAAAACAATTAGTGAGATTTTGATGCCACCCAAGCCTCTTTTGACTCGGGTAACTTGACATTAATGTGAGTTGTTGCAGTGTAAAGTGGCGGAAAATTCTTATCATTCATTTTTAAGCTCTCTGCAGACCCAACCTCAACCTCTTTATACAAGAAAAATTCGTCTTTTTGAGGTTGACCAGATGGTTGGTCTTTCTTTTCAGAAGTAGTAGCCACTTGTGGTTCAAGTTTCTCATAATGATCCAAAGGAACATTCATCTTTACCGGAATGATAGAAGACGATTGTTTTTCTGACTCTGAAACCTTTGGTTTTGAAGAACTTGATTTCTTTTCAACAACTTTTGGCTTCCATGTTTGTTGAGACGATGCAACCCGTTTGTAAAACTTTTCATTTTTAGTTACCATATTCTTAACAGGTTCAGTTTTGATCTTGGTGTTGTCATTTTTCAAAACCTTTTTCTCAACAACCAATGGAGCTTTTCCCTTCACATCATCTTTCTTTCTTGAATTCATCACAACTTCAGTCTTAGGCTTCAAGTTGGTACACTTTCGTGCAATATGTCCAACTTGATTGCATTTGAAGCATGTTCGGGTGTCAACTACTCGACTTGTGCCTTCAGACTGAGGCTGTGAGGCCTTCTTCTCAAAGAACTCTTTGTTTGATTTTGAAAAAATCTCATATTCTTCATCAGAAAGTGAACTTGAACTGTTCACAAACACCTTTTTCTCAGCAAACTTCTTGTTTTGAACATTCTTTTTCTGATAATTCTTACCACCCTGATAACCACCCGACCATCTGTTTCGATTGTTGTTATAAAAACGCGGTGGAACAACAGGTTTCTTGTAGTAAGCTTTATTTTTTTTCAAAATTCATTTGCCTCTTCGTCTGTTTTAGACCTTCAATCTCAGACATATCACTTTCAACCAATTTGAACACATTTGTCAATTTAGCAACATTAACATTCTCCAGTGGAAACTCAGAATCCGAATACAACTTATCCGATCCCGACATCTTGTACATGACAAGAGTAGGTTCTTCATTTAAGTTGTTTTTGGATTTTGATTTCGAAATGTAATTGTTCAGAAAACACTCTTCATCCTCAACTGAATCACTATCAGACTTCAAAACACTTTCAGCCATGCCTTTCACAATATCAGTTTGAACACTATCATCAGATGAAGAAAATGTAACATCAATTGACTCTGGAAGTTTTATTTCATTTGTTTCATCTTCATCATTAACCAACCCGGATGTTTTCTTTGAAAAATTGTTTAACACTGGCGGTGGAACCTGATGATACCCAACCCCAGTTCCATCCGAGTAAACATCTTCGCCTGCTTTGTTTTTCCTGATGGGTTTAGGAACAATGTGTTGTAAAACAAAGCTTGCGGAGTTGTAACTGGTTAATTTCAGATTGATACGCTCATTCTCAATCTTAGCTTCTTCAAACTGAAGCTTCAATTTAGCAATCTCATCCAATTGTTGGTTGATTTGCTCTTCTTTGTATCTAAGAACTACAGTTAAATGCTCATTTTCTTTATTGGTTTTACCATTTCTTTCATCAGTTGCTTTTATCGTTCGTTTTAGTTTGTCAAAATTTTATGAGAGTTGACGATTTTCGTGAATTAGCTTTTCATTCTCTTTCCTAATTCTTTCTACTTCAATTTTATCATTTTCAATTTTCTCAGTTAAATTTTTAGCTCGATCATTTGAAGCTTTTAGCATTTTATCACGGTCTAGAATCTAATCTTCAACCTTTTAGTTCTTCAACCTTTGTATCACTAAGGTAAGTGAGTGTACTACAAAACTTGCAGTTTTTCATGCAACTTTTGCAGTCACTATCACCTTTGACTTTCTTACCTGACTCTCTTGTTGAAATGTTTGGACTGACCTTGCTTTTAGACTCAGTTTCAGACTTAGAGTCTACCTCAAGTTCCTTTGCAGCAAGCACTTTGTCAGCCATCTTCCCCAAGTTTTTAGCGGTGAAATCTTGTGAAGTATCAATAATCCCATCATCAATCTTCTTAGACTGCGACTCATTCTCTTTCTCTTTTTCTTTTTCTTTCTCTTCTCCACCTCCCCACCATTCTCTCTGTAAGGCTTCTTCTTCTTCAGCAAATTCCTCAATGAAAGCTTCTAGACTAAGAGTTTTCGTATCAATAGCAATGTTCCCTTGAGGATCAAGGTAACATTCTCTATCAGCATCCCATCTTTTTGCTCTCTTGGCTTCACTGAACACCTTAGATAATCTGATCATCTTGTATTCTGCTCTACTCTTTCTACTGAGGTATTTTTCTTCTTCATTTCTGGTGTCTTTGTAAGGAATAATCTTTTCTGCTACGAAAGCGTATCCTACTGCATCTTCCTCTGGTAGCAGTTCACTCCAATCAAAACCTTCGTCATCATGAATAACAGCAAGAGCTCTTGATTTTTCTTTGGGGGCATCCTCAAGCTGCTTCATTCTAGGCGGTTCTGATTTATTCTGATGATAGATCGCTCTTTTGTAGTAATCCTCGCGGAATGGATTTGCAGTATCATCAGCAGGAGCATTACGACATTCACATTTTTGTGGACGGCCCACCGATAGAATGTCTCCCATTAATCTCCATGAACCGTTGCGCTCTCCGGACTACACTGGCCATACACCACCTGATATCGATCAGTTCCATCTCTTCAGGATCTATTTGATCATAGTCCTCCTTAGTCAGGTTGGTGTTTCCAATCTTGCCCGCCATGAGGCTCTCGTACGATTCTAACACCGACGCTAAGAACACCATCTGTTGTTTTGCTGACTCTTCACTGAAATTTTGAGCGTTCTTCAGATCCACAACAATGTTACATTGGAACAGATTCTTTGATGCAGATTGGCTTGGAGTTGTTGAAGAAGATCCACTATGAAAACCACTGTGAGGAGTTTCTTGATTCACATTATTTGAACTCTCTGCAGAAAATGTTGTTCTTGGAGAACCAGTCTTTGGTAGATTTCCTCTGTAGTACAACTCCACATTCTGCTGATAAGATGAGTTGTTGATTTTGCTAGATTTCTTGATCTCCAACTCGTGACTCTCCAGTCTTTCGATAAGCAGATCCACTGTCAACTCTTCAGATTGATTGTATTCTTCAACATTAATGCAAAGTACTGCCAATCTTGTTCATTCGGCAGCGAGTCGAACAGTTTGTCAACCAACTCTTCTTGAGTATATACAATTTTGTGTCTTGCCAGCTCCAATTTCAGATGCCCGAATCTCTCAATCATCTTGGAAACAGACTCGTTCTTTAAACAACCAAATAAATCAAACTCTTTTCTTAACAGTTTCTTTTTGTTTTTGACTATCTCAGCACTACCTACACATTTTATCCTCAGTTTCTCCCAAAGATCTTTTGAATTTTCATATTCAATCAACGAAATTATATCATCTCTCACAGACTGATGAATCAACACGATGCACTTTTGTTCAGCAACATATCTTTCAATCTCATCATTATCTGTTAGACTTTCACCAAAACGTCCTCCTCTAACATAACCATTCTTTAAACTCTTCTAGCTTGGATATGCAAAAGCTTGAAGCCACTCGTCAAATCTTGTAGCCCACCTATTGTAATCTTCAATCGCCATCAGTTTTGGAGGTTTGTTGTATGTTCCATAGGCACGCTCTACACTCAAAGCATCATTGAGAGTTTTCTTTGCATTCGGAGCTTTCTCATTTGTGTTGTTTGATGTGTCGTTTGAAATATCATCTCCACCATTTCCAGCAAAAGCAAAAACATCACAGAACGGATTCATGTACTCATCCATCTTCAAGTATCTGATACAATCAACAAACAATTAGAAAATTTTTGATTTTTGATAAAGACAGATTCAAACAGAATTAGCTCAAGCGAAATCAGCTTTCAAGCGAGTTTGCTTTTCAAGCGGAATAAGACTTTTCAAGCGAAATAGCTAATTATGTTTGAAACTTTCAAGCGGAATCTGATTTCAAGCGGAATCAGACAATAACTTTCAAACGGAATAAGAATTCAAGCGAAATAAACAACAGTTTCAAGCGAAATTAACCAAAATAGCTAATTTCCTTTGAAATCACACGTGCAAGTTCAAGCGGAATTAAGATGATGTCAGCAAGTTCGAACAATTTTTCAAGCGGAATTATCAGTTTTTATCAGAATTTGTTCGAATTAAGGTCCAAAACTTTCACGGATTGGTTAAAACTATGTTTCACTTGATATATGTGAGTTTCAGGCCATTTCAACCGTTAAATCTTGTTCAAATCAGAAAAGAAGGTGTAGAAGTGAAAGAATCCGGTGAAAACAAGCTGATTTGGTATGAACTCCTCGTCCTGAGCTCTGATACCACTTGTTGGATCATCGTGTGACCCTAACGAGTCAATCTGAGTAGTTCATCATCAAAAACAAAGGCGAAATCAATGTAAATGATGTCAACACAGCTTGTTCCTTTCTAATCTTTATCTATTACTGATTTCCTGAGCTTTTACAGATCTGATTACAATTCTGCAGCACCTCGGCTCTCAAACAATGACTTCTAATTCCCTATCAAATGACACCAGCACACACCTATATATAGAGTTCTGATTCCGCTTGAATGTGACATGTATGTTTCAAGCGGAATTAGTGATTTCACTTGAACCTGCCACATCTCATTTCAAGCGAAATTATAAGCTTGAACTGTTCAATGTCATGTTCAAGCGGAATTACCCACTTTCACATATAAAACCCTAATTTCAACCCTGTTGTGTGCTCGTTTATCCTATCTAGACATAAGACTCGATTTAAGACGAAGTTAACAGACACTAGATGCACCAACATTTTGAATTGTTTGCTGTTTGATAAACTAGTAGAGTATTTTTGAACTTTAATATATTTGTAGAGTAATTTTGATAATTACCCTATAAGCACATTTTACAAAATTACCCTACAAGATCAAAATTACCATACAAGATCATTTGTAGGGTAATTTTGATAATTACTTTACAAATAAATTATTATAAAAATGTCACCACGTTTTTTTTTTTTTACTTTTTCATATCTTTCGTACGTTTTATACGATAAGACTGTTTAAACAGGAACTTTTCCCTATTGAATTAACTAGAATAATTGAATTACATAAGAAGGTCTGAGGTCACCTAATAAACTATTTAGTTTATAATTTAGGTCACCCAATTACTAAACTTTTTTTTGAACGGCAAATTTCTTTTATATGTGTCGTTTGTGGAACTTGAATCCAAAACCTCCCTCTCCCAAGATATTTAAAGGTTTGTCTTTACCAATAGACCATCACCTATTTGATACCCAATTACTAAACTAATTTACAAATATGACAAAAACTGGTTGAATGAAATATAAATTCAATTTTTTAAATATTCAATAACTTTTACTTTACAAAAAGGAAAAATTAAGCAATAGTATTATATTTAGCGAATATAAGTTGAAAAAAAAAAACTATAATAGTTAAATTTGTAGGCAAAAATTGTCAATTACCCATCTTAAAAATTTGGATATAAATCCCCCGATTCCCTCGTCACTGCCTATATTATAACAACCTAGCAACACCCAGTTTAAATTTTCAAATGGGTCGAATTACCTAATGAAGCCACTCTAATTAATAAAGCAAAAATTCAACTTACAATTGTATTTTGTATCATGACCAATAGCATCAACCAGAATGCACCTGCACAAGTCCAAGATTAAGAAACTGTCTTTTATCATCTATTATCAAAACAAACAAACAAACAATTCAACTTAAGTTTAAAGATTGAAACTGCGGTGGAGATGAAGATGATGAAAGGGGATAAGAAAGCTTAGGGGTTTGAGCATGTCCAACTGAACATGTTGAGATCAAACATTCCGCCATTGTTGCTTGTAAAAGTAATGAAACAAAGAATGAATACAAGAATGGTGACCGGAATCCTAATTAAAATAGGGTCGTATTATTGGCACACCTTGGGGCTTAAATCGACACCCTCAATACGCATCGTATAGGCCTATACGATGCGTATTGAGGTGGGTTCAAACTTCTATGCCTGCCAAAGGCTGCCATTGTCCCCCGCCAAAAAGTAATACGCATCGTATAGGCCTATACGATGCGTATTGAGGGTGTCGATTTAATTTTTTAATTTTTGCAAGGTAGCTTCTTGTCACGCGGTAGCAGCTTTCCGTCATGCGAACGAAGAAGCAGCACTTTGGACATTTGTTGGTCTTCAAACATCTAGGAAACATTATTTGAAGGCGGTCTCTTTGCTTCGTCAACTAGAACTATTTGTGTATGCATTCTTAGGGTTTTTATTATTTGATCAATGGAAGTTGAAATCGGCTTTGTATTTAGCACACGAAAGTACTGAACAACAGAATCAGTTTCTCTTTGCTTCGTCCACTTTCCAAACCGAATAACTAGCAGAACCCGACACTTCTTATGTGATGATTCGAAACATTCCGAATAACTAGCAGGACCCGACACGTCTTCTGTGATGATTCGAAACATTCTGAATAACTAGCAGTACCCGACAATCACAAGTTGTTGATCTTTGGGTGGTGATTTACTCCCGAACAAACCATGCCCACCTTGACCAGTATAGATAAGCGTATCCCTCGATCCACTTACATTCGAATAACGCTGAGAATCCACAATGCTTATGGCCAGATTCTTCCCTTCAATCTTGGTAAAATCAATGCCTGCTTGTTTCAGTTATTTCTGTTGATCCACAGAACCCGTATAGGTCTATACTTTTGTTTCCCATAGCCACCGTTTCCATAGACAAAACAAGGATCGTTCTAATAGATTACTTTGTGTTATAGAACTTCCGAGCTAACATCTGACGTAGCAAGCACAATTGTTTTGAGTTTTGTCAGATAATACTTCATTTGTCGAGAAACCATACTGTCAAGAAACTAACATCTTTTAATACTTTATTTGTCGAGAAACCATACGCTAAAATACGTAAAAATACCCTAAAATACGTTACAAATGCGTATTGAAAAAGTAAGGTGTGTAGACAGATAGGAAAGTGTTGAAATAGAATTCCCCATTGTATAACCGTATTATATACTACGCTAATTTCTCCACTCACCGTGAAATCGAACAGTTTCTTCGTATATTCCGTCTGGTTTCTGAATCAACAGAAATAACTTGAATCATCTCGGAAGTACTGAACAACAGAAGGATGAGATATCGGCGGTTAGCTCGAAGGAGTTTCTCTCAATCAGGTGTTCCATTAGACATCCCCTTTTATCATGTGTCATACGTTACGAGATTCTTCGAGAATTAGAAAAGGAGAAAATACGGAACGACAAGGGTAGTATGAGTCTGAGTCCATTGTGGTTCGTGTCAGGTTTGTATTTCCCATAGCCACCATTTCCGTAGTAAAAAACGGTTGCTGTTTTCATCTTGAGATGCAAGGATCTTCAAATGCGGTGTGTACGTTAAATACCGTTCACCGCTTTTTTAGTTGCTTCTCATGTTAAGTTTCTGAACCAACCAAAATCCACAAATACAAACAGTTCTCCGTCGCTAATTTCTCCACTCACCGTGAAATCGAACAGTTTCTTCGTAGATTCCAACAAAGTTAATATTCACTGTGGTGGATGCAAGCATAAAGTTAGAAACCGGTGGTATCGAACCAACATTTCCTTCAAACAGTCTAAACACTACAAAGATGTTGGGAATTAAACGCATGTACGTGACAAAACAATGATCGTTCTAATAGATTAAAGAGAATAAACCAAGAACAAAATCATCTGCTTTCTGAATCTGAATCTGAATGTTAACTTTGACTCATAAACCCTTGAATCCCAACGCTTCTATGATGATATCAGCGTAGTTTATCACCCTGTGTGAGCATTGGCAGCCCGACCACTAGCAGAAGAACCCGACACGTCTCCTATGATGATTCAGAGATCGGTCATTCCTTGTGATACATGAACGTTTGATTTAATATGGATAACGCAAACAAGTTCTCCACAATTAGTTATTCAGATCTCTGTTCGGTCATCTTTCCAAACTGCAACACACGATAAGTTTAAACTTTTGTTTGATGGATAATGCAAACAAGTTCTCCACAGTTTGTGACCAGGAATATGTTAAAATACGCTAAAATACGTTACAATACGTTAAAATACGCTAAAATACCCTAAAATACGTTAAAATACCCTTAAATACGTTAAAATACGTTAAAATACGCTAAAATACGTCAAATATACTATTACATACGCAACAATATGTTAGAATACTTCAAAATATGCAAAAATACGTCAAAGTACGCAACTAACGATATTTCCACACACGTATACATATAATGCGGCACTATGGAGTTCAAGTGGATTTTAAACAAAAATGTACGTAATCATAGAATAAGATATTCGAACGCAACCGAACGGCACCGAAACGACTATTGTTGAAGGTATACGTAATAAAACGACAATATATGCGAAAGTTCGGCAAAAAACGAGACGTATACGCGTCGAACCGAGGGAAACACGATAACACTAAATTTGAAATAACACCATTTCCGTAGAAGAACCCGACACGTCTTCATGTTACGGAGAATGTTCTAGAAATTGAAGGAAAAGGAAAAGATTTGTTGAAATCGAATTTGACAACTATGACATCTTATTAAAAGTAGCAATCACCTCCAATCATTTCCTGGTCAAATCACACACTATAAAGTTATAAAGTTATCGTTTGTTGAGAATTAAACGCATGTACGTGACAAAACAAGGATCGTTCTAATAGATTAAAGAGAATAAACCAAGTACAAAATCATCTGCTTTCTGAATCTGAATCTGAATGTTAACATTGACTCATAAACCCTTGAATCCCAACGCTTCTATGATGATATCAGCGTTGTTTATCACCCTGTGTGAGCATTGGAAGCCCCGGCCACTAGCAGAAGAACCCGACACGTCTGCTATGATGATTTAGAGGTCGGTCTCGGGTGGGCATAAGATCCGTGGGCCCTATTGTCGGATATATGACTCAAGAAAGTCATTGGACTGCCGCCGATGAAGTCAAATGTGATCAAACTTGGACATCAGACGTAGACCGACACTTGCTTCATAGGACTCACTTGAATCGTCTCGGAAGTGGATTTCGGTTGGGTCAGATCTCTTTGGGTATATTCGAAACTAACTAAAATACGTTGAAGTATTGAATCAACAGAAATAACTGAAATAACTTGAATTATCTCGGAAGTACTAAACAACAGAAGGATGAGATATCGGCGGTTAGCTCGGAGAAGTTTCTCTCAATCAGGTGTTCCATTAGATTTCCCCTTTTATCATGTGATCAAACTTGGACATCAGACGTAAATCTTGAAGAAACAGAACATAATCCCAGATTGTCTAAAGAAGCGCTTTTATCATGTGTGATCCAGAGGTCGGTTTACTTTGTGTTATAGAACTTCCGAGCTAACATCTGACGTAGCAGGTACAATTGCTTTGAGTTTTGTCAGATAATTCTTCATTTGTCGAGAAACCATACTGTCAAGAAACTAACATCTTTTAATACTTCATTTGTCGAGAAACCATACTGTAAAGATCTCTACACAAACTCTTCTACATCTTTTAACCAATTGTCCATCACTTAAGACCTTGAAAGATTTTTTGCGAATTTAAAGGACAATACTGACAGGGGTGCTGGTCTTTTCTCCCACTGTGCAAACTTGAAAAGATGTTTATTTAGACAATCTGGGATTAAGTTCCGCAAATTGGGAACCACATTGTAGACTGGTTGGCTTGAATGGTTTTAATAATACTTGAAAATGGAAATAATCGTGTCAAGATCTTTATCAATCATATCATCGACCAACTGCTCGAAATCCCTTTCGTTTCTCGGGTTCGCATTCGACACAACACAACAAAAAATAAATTCAAAAAAACAGGGGGTTGATACGCGTTGTATAGGCCTATACAATGCGTATCAAACCTGCCGCCAGACACAACCTGCACCTGTCAGTCTGCCATGTTTTTTACTTTAATTCAATACGCATCGTATAGGCCTATACGATGCGTATTGAATTCAAAAAGTGTGTAGATAGACAGTAGGGTGTGTAGATAGAAAACCCCTTAAAATAAGCAATGTTGTAGTTTTCATTTGATTTTACAGTTTAACAACGTGACAAAAATATCATGTCACCGGATAACGATTGATATAAATAATTAAAAACGTGTTATGTTATATGGGGGTAAGGCCACACGGGGTGGAACCGTGATACAATTGTATCACTCGTTGAACACCGTGGAACACCGCCCCGCCTAATTCTATCACTCGTGGTCAAGTATAACGAGTTATATATATAACGCGTTGAAGTTGGAGGGTGATGAATGAGTATCTTGTACATTGTGCATTAATACTTGTACATTGGAATCTCATCACTAGTGATACCACCCCCCTACATTTCTATCACTAGTGATAGAATATTGGGTGCTGACATGGCATGATTTGATTGGATAGTGGGAGTGATAGAAACTATCACTAGTGAACCACCCCTCCTCCCCTAAGATCAAATAAAAAGTTAATTTTCCCTAAGTAGGATGAGAAGGAATCTTAACCATTCATTTTTCAAATCAATGGTTAAGATGAAAGGGTAGAAGAAATGAGGAGTGCAAGGGTATCTTGGGAAAATCTTATTTATGGACGTTCTCTCTCCACATGCAAGTCACATGCATATTTCACCCTCATTTTTTAAACGTTCATAACTTTTTTATACGACATTATTTTTTCATAAAAATTTCACCGTAAAATCGAGCGTCTTTTTATCTTTAATTTGAGTACCATATTGCTATATAAAATATGAAAACTAAAAAAACCCACTTAAATGTGTTGTATTTCTTTGTTGTATAACATTTTTTTGTGTTGAATTTTTGTACTATATTTATGTGCTAATTTTTTTGTGCTGAATTTTTTTTTCTCAATTTTTTTGTGCTGGATTTTTTTGTACTACATTTTTTTGCTGAATTTTTTCGTGCTATATTTTTTTTACTAGATTTTTTTTGTGCTATATTTTTTTGTACTACATTTTTTGTGATATCTTTTTTGTACTAGATTTTTTTGTACTAGATTGTTTTGTTGTATTTTAAAAAAACAAAAGGGTGTCACATGTCATTTTCACTCTTATTAATAAGGACCAAAATGCCCTTCATTCCTACTTATTAGGAGTGCCACATCATCATCACAATCTTTCTTAGGCTACTTAGGCAAAATCCACTTTTTAGTGGATCCTTCCCCATTTATTTTCACTCTTATATGTACGATATTAAGTTAATTACCATGTTTTTCCTCTAGTTTGACGAAAATATAGGTTTCATTTCCAATACTTTTTTTTTATGTCTACGACATCCACGATATTATGTGGTCTCACTACTTTGCCAATTTAGTTTCTTTGTCAATTTAATTTCTAAGACTAACTACTTTTATTTTTTTATTTTTTTTTTTTTTGAACGGCAAATTTGGATCACTGACAGACCACTGGAGTATCATCGTGTCACCAGCAGAACCACCTGATCTCCACTAGACATAACGTCTATACACCAATTTAGGAGGAAACTGGTCTCACTACTTTGCCAATTTAATTTATGTCAATTTAATTTCTAAGACTAACTACTTTTATTTCTTCGTCAATTTAGTATCATGTGTCGAGTTTGACGTATAGTTGTATGTTGCCATCCTTCTGTAATACGGTTCCACATACCGTACGCTCACACCCAGTGTACCGTATTGTGTGCCGTATGGCGGGCCTTCAGTTGTCTTCCATTTTTTTCCCTCTTTCAACCTTGTGTCACTTCTGGTCCTCCAATTTGCTTTCAATAGCATCCTTTGTGCTCCATTAGCGCGTTTGGATATGCAATTCACAATCACACACGAAGTAAACGTATCCCATGCTAAAAGCAATATAAACCATCAAATTAAACACGTTAAACATAAAAAAAGAAAAATTAACCCAACCATCAAATATCGGTGGCAGCAAGTGCAACAGGAGATGGCGGCGAACTGGTGGCAATGGCTTAATAGGAAGTAGAATCTCACTCTAATTATAACAGTGTCTCAGTATAACCAACCAAATTATGGTTTTTGTGGTTATGACTTAATAGGAGAACAAATTTCCAAATTGTGTTTTTTTTTTTTAATTCGAAGCTAAATCTCCCTCTCGACACGAGAAAACTCAAAGCAGTCTAGCTAAGCCAAGTAAAGCTATGCCGGACATGAACCCGGGAGTATATAAATGCTTAACATAAATAAATTATGAAAATCCAAAGGGCTATATTTATATATTTTTTTTGAAATATTACATAACCTTAATGCATAACCTCAGCCATCCAATATTGCAAACATATAGTGGGAAAAAGCAATAGCAAAATCACACTAATAATTTTATAAATCAAACATCTTTTCAAAGAATGATGAAATTACAAGTTATGGATGGTCTTCATATCAGCAGCTTCATGTAGGCTTCCCTTTTCGACATGATCCCACCACTTGAACAAGAAATTATCTACAACTATCCTGAACCATGGAGACAGCTTCAGACCCTCCTCACCCGCGTCTGCTTTCCTCACAAGCTCTTTTAATTGCTCGCGGTTCACATACTTAACGTCTGCAACCTCATCTGGGTTGGGGTTCATGCTCACATCCCGTACAATGAAGAGCAGGTAATCAACTGCAAAATCAACACATTTTCAGTCACAATTGGAAATCATGCACTAAAATATCATGCGTTGGGAAAATCAAGGAAATAACCATGTTGACTAATAAAAATAGGAAAATAGACATTGACTTTTACTTGTTTAAAATATTCAATCCAATGCAAATGCGCTACGTGTCCAACTTTGGCCCACAAGGCGATGCATTTGCACCTCTTGGCGAGAGATGTATTGTCAACGCAGGAGGAGTTGACTATCTAAAAAACTTCTTATGCACAAAAGGCGTAATAATATGCGCCATTGGCGCATAAGGACACCACGTGTCATTGTGCCATTGGTCTAAATTAGATTTTTTTTTCTTTAAAAATGTTGAAACTTATTACTTGAAAACACAAAAGTCAATGTTATTTGTCTTAAATTTATGAGTCAAACCTGGCTGGTTTAGTGGTTTTTAGACAAACGAACAGAACGAACAAGTCAAATGGTCTGAAAGTTGCCAAAATTCTATTTTATACGAAGAAATTATCTTACGTTCATGTTCGCCCCACTTTCCATCAGATGGTGCTTTGTAGAGAATGCGACTTAGGGGAATAAACTCATCAACTGGAAGTTCTTCTGAAGGAATACCGAGTTCGTCTAGAAGCTTTCTCTGTGCAGCATTTCTGACACCTGTAAGAATATATAGAAGATCAAGATTTATATAAACTGCATATGTAGATGATGTTGGTAAAATAAGTGGGAAATTATATATGTAAATGTAAAACCAATCTTTATTTAGAACAAAATTTATTCAACTTGATGCACTATAATTAATAATTCTTGCAAGTTCAGCTAGATAAGTAAACTGTGTTCTTTGATTTTCACACTTTCTTTTAAGGATTTTGATTATTACGAAACAAAAAAAAAACTTTATTTTGACACAGTTAATGTTTCAATAAAGTTTATATCAAATGTCGAAAAAAAATTGAACAACGCTGCATATTTATAATTTAATTATATACTACGAGCTATATGTTTAATGAAAATTGAAATTTAAAAAAAAAATGAAAAAGAAATAAATATAATTCATCAGTATTTAAAAAAAAAAGAATTGATGGTACAATTCTTATGCATATAACCACATATAGATATTTGGGTCCCACAAATTCTTCAATTATAGTTCCCCCTTTAGAAAATTAATTTCCCAAAAAAAAAACTTCTTAAAATTAACAAATCATACACATAATATGTTAACCAATGGGGTGGTGGTCCATTGGCAAAGGCAATGCCTTTAAACAACTTGAGAGGGGGAGGTCTTGGGTTAAAGCCGCACAGACGGCAGAAGTAAAGAAATTTGCCGTTCAAAAAAAACATAATATGTTAATAAATCTGAAGTGTTTGTCATACATACCAAGGCAATTCTCTTCAATAAGCTCAGATTCTCGGTATAGTGGATGGCTGCAACATGTGTTTGTCCAGACCAAAGGGAAGGTCACCTTTGTTGAGGATCTTTGCTGCAATTTATAAAACCAATGTTATTAGCTTTCAGTGCATAAAACTGGTTTCCATGTACAAGAGTTCACATACTTGAAGGAGTAACTCATATTTTGAGTTGAACAAGAATACACTGAAAGCACGGTGCAACAAGTTCTCGGATTCAATCTTCTCCATCAAGTGACCTACAAATATCAATACATTTTGGAGAAACGTTATGCTCAAAGTACAAAAAGAATACAAGCTTTTCAACGAATCTTTCACATAGGCACATTGATATACCAAGCTCTTCCGTCGGTACAACTTATCAAAATTTAGAAAGAGCAAAACACGCATGCGCATCCATGCATACAAACATATATTATGTATGTATATGTACATAATATACTAGGGACACAAAAATCTTTTTTTTTCTTCATAAATTTAACCTAAATTGGGGGCGGTTTATGTTGACCAAGGGGCACTTTTCTGTTGAACTATGGACACAATTTTGTTAAACTGCTGACCCACAAGACTTAAAGGTACCAGAGAAAACAAAGCAACTATCAAATCTGACTTTTGGTTACTTTTTTAAATTAGAACATTTGGATTTTCTTCCCCTCTGGACTAGCTGGATGCTGCTGCAGCCCTATCAGATTGTTATGGTAAATTATTTATTCCATATGTTTAACCTTTATATATACAAATGTGATCCTTCTTGTCGTTTATTAGTTTAAAGTATCAAAAATTTTGTGTTATAGATCTATTTATGTGTTTGTGCACACACATGTGAAGTACTCTATTTTTAAATGTAGGATTTTTCTTTAACTTTTAAGTCGAATAATGAACTACATATAAGGTCACTCAACTATTAAGTCTTATGACTAACGTCACCCTATTATTAAAACTAATTTACAAGCCACCCAAACACATATCTTTAATCATTTATAAAATATGACCAGGATCACATTGAATGAAAAAAAGAACAGTTTTTTAACTATTCGATAACTTTTACTTTAAAATATAGAAAAATTAACCGATAGCTTGTTTTTTTCAAAAACTTATGGCTATAATCGTCACCCGACTTGTTTTTTCAGATTCGGTATAAACGAAACCAAATCCATATTTAAGCGTATTATAAGACAGTTTCACTAGTTGGGTAACCTTAGTGAAAAATAAGTTGATAGTTGGGTCATGGATGACCGCGTAAATTATCTCTAAAATAATTATGAAATTAAGATATTGTGTATATATAAATTAACTTACTGTTCAAATGTTTTTTCATGTTATATTCTAAGAAAAGGTCACCAAATAAAATCTAAAACAATCAAGTGATATTCCTTAAACTGTCTATAAACCAAAAGAGGACTGGATGACATGGCTACCTAGATACATGCTATTTAGCGAATATAACCATAAAAAACAATCATACTCTATTCCATTGAGATCTATTTGACAAGTAATAGATCCCGATAACATAGCTATATATACGTTATTTAGTGAATATATCCCTGAAAACGATCAAACTCTATTCCAGGGAAGCCTATTTGGCAACTAATAGAACCGGATAACATAGCTTGTACATGCTACTTAGCGAATATAACCCTGGAAAACAATCAAACTCTAATCCTGGAACACCTATTTGACAACCTAATAGAGCCCGATTTGAATCGTCAAACGGGTTGAAAAAACTAACAAAACCCGACTAATTGATAAAGCAAAATCCAACTTACAATTGTATTTTGTATCATGACCAACAACACAATCATTAGCATCAACCAGAATGCACCTGCACAAATCCAATATCAAGAAAATGTCAGTATCATCTATTAAACCAGACACATATTTATCAAAACAACCCACCAACAAGAAGACTAAATCCAAGTTGCAAATGTCAATTTATAACAATAATAATACCCATAAAGATTGAAAATATCCAAACTGGAATGCAATTTTAGTACAATTATAACCATAAAGATTCAAAATATCCCAACTGGAATGCAAATTTTAGTACAAAAATAACTATAAAGATTGAAAAACTCCCAACTGTAATACAATTTTATGTTTTATAAAAATAAATATGACCATAAAGATTGAAACTTTCCCAACTGTAATCAATTTTATACCATTAATAACTACAAAGATTGAAAATTACCCAAAACTGTAGTCCAATTCTATAACAATAATAACCATAAAGATTGAAACTTTGCTAACTTAAATGCAAATTTAGAACAATAATAATAGAAAATAACAACTAACTCGTCTTCAAACATAAGCCGGCGTTGGACAGCATCCATGGTGGAATCTGCATCACCACCGAGTGGAGGAGACGTGACCGGAGAAGAGGAAGACGAGACGGCGGCGGTGAAAGAGAAAAGAGGTAAGCGGGGTTTGAAAGAGAGGAACTGAGGTGGGGGGGTTGAGGTTGAAGGCAATGAAAGGGGATAAGAAAGCTTAGGGCTTTGAGAATGGCGAATTGAACATTTAGAGATCAAAGATTGAGCCATTGTTGCAAGTGGAAGTGATGAGTTGAATGGTGGGTATGCAGAAGGTTTTATAAAAGCCACCATTGATAGTCAAATATGGACTGCAAACCTTTGACACGGGTGTGTTAATTATTAGGTTAGGTGGTCAACTAAGTACAACGTTTAATGTTTTGACAGTTCCACACAATCTTCCAGGTGAAATCAATTTTAAAGCTTTAAACCATGGTTGTGGTTTGGGTAGTCCTTTAGGGACTATCCATTACGGTGTCAGGTCACGTTGGGTGAAGGATCATTTCTTTGGGGACTATTCAAGGGTGTGGAGGACTACCCAATTTAATTAAAAGGGTGCTACTTTCTACACCCCCCTAATTACTTTTTACACCCCACTCCTCTCACATACTTACAGGTGGGGCCCGCGTGGGACCGGCAGTTTTCCTCTCACAAGGGGGGTATAATCAGGAGGAGGGAAGGGTGTACTTAGAATGAGCCAATTAAAAAACAAATATATAATTGAAGGAGAGAGAGAGAACACACCTTATCAGATTTTTCAGTTAATATCCAGTTTTTTTGTCTTTTTCCCTCCTTTTAGTGAACGAATTAAGGGTAAAATGGTCTTTTAACGTTTTATTGTAACGAATTAAGAAAATCTATCCATTTTGCCCTTAATTAAAAGGGAGAAAAAAGATAAAAAAAACGGGATGTTAACTGAAAAATCTAACCATATTTTGTTTTTTGATGAAAATGGCAACAAAATTGAAACCACAGGGACCCAGATTCAAAATGTTTGAGTTTTGGACTAAAGTGGCAAAAGTGACCAAAGCTCAGGGACCATTTTCGTAGTTTACTCTTTAAAATAATATTTTTCTTGTATATGGACACTTGACGTTTTGATTTGGTTGCGATTTACATCTAAATCACAAACTCAGTTAAAAGCTTTCGTTGAATCAAGGGCTTTTGGATGTAATATCAAATTGTTTCTTTTGTCAAATTGTGATTGTTTTGTTAATTTCAATGTTTGATGTCAACCTGTTCATTTCCTTTGTGAATGTAATTTCCTTTTGTGTGATTTAGTATGCAATCAGGTTTGAAACAATGGTTGACATGTTCTGGTATGTTTTGGTTTGGGTCATCATATATGGTCTGTTATGCACTTTCAGATGGTTGTCATCATATGGATTGTTATGCAGTTTCTATTGGAAATTTGCTGAATGGATATTTAATATATTTATAATTTAATGAAATTATAAATATTGATTAGAATCTTCATGTGGTGAATAAATAAAAGAGAAACTATTGAGCAGAGCTTCTTGATAACATTTAATTAGTTTTATTAGAGTTTTCAAGTCTCTAATTAAGTGACTAATTAAGTGAAACCTTTCACTAATCCTTAACTCTTGTACAATTAGTAAGCCATGGGCTTCTTTTTGTTATATAAGAATATGGTATTGCTTGATACATGAAGAATACTAGAAAGAGGATGAACACTTAAAGACCAACTAGAGAGAGGAGTATTCTCTACATGTTTTCCACCACCATCACATCTTTATTTGTTCCATAAGTTCAAACACTACAATTACCCGGTGTAACCTCGGCCGCGTGAGCCATCTTCGACAGTACATACTGCTTTGGCTGTTGTACCCTGGGAAACAGTCGCATCGTCTTTAGTAGAGTCGCGAAATCTGTTTTAAGGGAAGCGTGTTGAACACGTGCCTCAACCAAAATCGTCAGCGTTTTAGTGTGCTCTTTGTTGCAGTCAAGGAGTATTTTTCAAGACTCAAGATGACGAATACTCGAGTCTATGATGCTATCAAATGCGCGTGAAGGACCCACCAGAGATGCGGCTTGAATCAAGATTGGTATATAAAATTATATTTTATATTCTTTTTATTTAGTTACTGCAACCGGTATTTTACTATGATATTTCCTACGAAGAATGAGAGTCTCGTTATTATATATTTTGTAATTATATTTTATAAAAAATGAACCTAATTCTTACAAACCTAAAACAGATTCTGTGAGATTGTTGCTATAATCTTAAAACCTTATTTATAAGGATTTTGGGTTCACAAAAGAATTTATAATAAAAAAATATTTTTAAAGATTATGATTTTATAAATATTTTCTTTTTAGGAAATATGTATGTAGTACAACCTGTTGTGTTTGGATTTCTTGAGATTGAGATACAATCTTAAATCATATACCGTGGTACAAAACGAATAGTTTTGGTTCAACCGTTTGGTTAAATCCTCTATCGTGGTACAAAACAAATTCAACCGTTTGGTTTTTGAAACAATTTTGGGATTCCTTAATTTTCCTAACTTTTTTGTTAGATCGGGTTTATTAGTGTAAACCATGCAGGATTTTTTTTTTTTTTTTTTTGTAAATGTTAAATTCTCTAACATGTGTGTTAGACCGGAATTATTGGTGTAAACCATACAATTTTTTTGTAAACGTTAAATTCTCTTAAGTAGAGTTTATATGTCTTTAAATAAGAGTTTTGTGTTACTTGATTAGAGTTTTATGTCTCTAATTAAGTCTCTATTTAAAGTAGATTTTCATCCACCCATGGATTGATATGAACAAATAAGACTTATAATGATTTTTGAAATCATTTGTCTTCTAATATGTGTGTTAAAAACGTTCATGGAAAGCGTTAATTTGGAAGCATTTTTTTTAATTGTTTACTTTCTAACGTATGTATTGGAAATGACTTATTTATTTGAACCATATATGTGTTTATAGCAAGTCGAATTAACATTTTGCGGAAATATTAATATTTCTAATATGCGCGTTAGAATTTCTTTCATTTTAACATGATTGTTAAAAATGGTTAAAATACAAATGCTTTGAAATGTTTTATGTAAAAATTTTATATAACTAATTTGTTGTAGCATTGATTATAATGAATATAAACACTTATATTATGTTTTGTATGGTTTAGAAATGAAAGGTCATACATTGAAGTTGATGCTTGGTTTACTTCAAGAATTAAATCACCATTAAGTGATGGTGTTGTTATTTATATGAATTTAATGAAATTATAATTATTTACTTGACTTTTCATATGGAAGATAAACTCTTAAGTAGAGTTTTATGTCAATTTATTAGTTTTTATTAGAGCTTATGTCTCTAATTAAGTGAGACTTTTTTCCACCTCATGTCTCTTGTATTAAAAGTAGGCTATGTGCGTTGATGAGATTGGAAAACTACAGGAGTAAGAATACAATAATTAAATCACAATAAAGTGATGGTGTGGTTGTGTGGGATTTATCACCAACTTTAATTTGTGATTTCTAAATCCAACTAGACATGTTTTATATATATATATATATATATATAATGACTTAAATTTTCTAACACGTGGGTTAGAAAACGTGTATCACAAACATAATGTTAGAGACTGTACATTGTATAAGCCATAATGAATGGAAATGTTTTATGTAAACTTTTAATTGCTTATATGTGCATTAAAAATGATGAGAAATGGTTTATTTTATAAATTTTATCCTTGGAAAACGTTTTAGGTAAACGTTCAGTTTTTAGAATTCAAATGGTTTGCTAGTCTTGCTAGAAGTAGCATTTGTTGAACAAAGTAACAGTCTCGTGGATGTTATTTGGTGAAAAACAACTTGGTGTTGTTGTGAACAACTTTAATTGTTCAAGTTTACTACTTAAATGTAGTCTTTGTAACAACTTGGTGTTATTTTGAGAATAATTGTCCAAGTTTAAAGTTTCAAAATGAAATGGGGAACTTGTACTTACAAGTGCATAGAGTCTTATTGAGGGAGCATGTCACACCCCAACCGACGGCGGAAACATCAGAGTGAGACGGAATAGATTGCTCATTGCATCATAACACTAAGGGGCTGTTTGGCAACATCTGAATGGTTAAGTGCTGAACCAGTAAGAGGTCTGAACCATTAAGTGCTGAACCAGTAAGAGGTCTGAACCATTAAGAGCCTGTATAATGCTTAACCGTTCAGAGGCAAATGTCTAACCAATTCAGATTAGAGGTCTTAACCATTCAGACTCTGTATAAATCTTAACCATTAAGAGGCAAATGTCTGAACCATTCAGACATCTGCTCTTGAAACAAACAGTCTGAACCGTTAAGTGCTGAACCAGTAAGAGATCTGAACCATTAAGAGCCTCATTAAGAGGTAAACAAACAGGCCCTAAGTCGCAATAGTAATTTAGATAAATTGATTTCATTTAATAATCAAAGTGTTACAATACATGGAAACACAAAGTACAACAAGTTCAAGTACAAATGACAATACAACAAACAAGTACAAATTAATACAACATATTAAAACCTAAGATGTCTATATGTGTATCTAAAGCATCAACACTACTTCAATTCAAGTCATCAGCGGCATCATCCTGTAACATGTTAAAAATACAATTTCAATACAAAAGCAAAGGCGAGTATACAGGTTTTTAGTAAGTATAAGTATAAGAAAAAGTTTAAAACAAATCCACATGGCAACATAAGTTATTCGAGATAAACGTAACATGGCATGCAATATTCTAGTCAACCCTCTGTTTACACAATAAAGAATGAAATTTAACATGACCACAAGACTATGGGCGGTGCGTTACTCCTATAGCGATATACATGTTAAAGGGGGGCTCGTACGAAGCTAATGACTATTGTATCACATAAGAATCACCCAAGTAAATGTATCAAGCATAACAAGTAGTTTCATGTATAAGGATTGTTTTGTGCATGCATAAAGAATAAAGTTTATGTATAAGTTTATAGTTTAACATGTTACACCCCAAAGGTGGTAAACGAAAACGGGGTTTGAAGTATACTCACAGTTTTGCGTTAATTCTTCAAAGAATCCTGTGAGCTCGTTGAGTTGTTTGGAAGTAGCGCGGAGACACCAAGGTTACCCTATAGGGAAAACAAAGGCGTAAGTTTGGAGTTGGATTTGAACGGAGTTTAAGGACAGAATACAAGTAAATTAACAGTAGAAAACAGAAGTATAGTCTGACTAACAGTGAGGATTAACACTGAAATCAGAATACAAATCAGAATTTCAGACCGTTCATAACAGTGGCTTCGTACGAAGCCAGAAGGGTTCGTACGAAGGAACAAGTAGCTTCGTACGAAGGCACTAATGGCTTCGTACGAAGTGTCTATTCGTTAGTTAACCTTTGTTTCTGAACTTTTAACTATCGGTTAGTTATGTCCGATGATTCTGTTTGTCTGTTGTTAAAGTTAAACGTATAATATAGGTCAGAAGTGTCACAGAAGTCATGCATGGAGGGTATTTCACCTTGTTGTTTAACACCAAAGCACAAATCAATAGAAACTGATCGGCTGGTCATGTTTTACAGAAAGGAAATTACAGGAATATAAAGGTTAGTTGTGTCCATGATTAACAGCATCAAATGTATCAACAGTTGATGTGGAAAATTGTCAGAAATTGATTGGAAACAGTGGCTTCGTACAAAGGCAGGAGGTGGCTTCGTACGAAGCTGCTGTTCTTGAGGTAAAGCAGCTCGGTTTTGCACGATCTGAACCTCTAATCAACTGAAAATCAGTCCTAACATGATTCCACAGCTATTATTTCAGTTGGGAACTCAGTGGAGCTTGGTTTCGGTTCTGTTCATGATTAAAAGTTTGAGAAAAGAAGGTTTTAAGATGGATTATCTACGCTTTATGTTGCCCTCAACCCATTTGAGAGTTGTATCAGCTGCCTAGGCGAGGCTGATGTACCAACATATTCGTGAGCCATCCAAGTTTGCTAAAATGTTTGTAAAAATTAAAGAATGGTAGAGGAAGATGGAGAATTCCTCACTTTTGAAATACCAGGAGTGAGTTCTTCGAATTTCAGCAGCTTAGAGAGTGTGAAGTGGGAGTGGAAGGTTGAAAGTGAAGAGAAGGGGTTGTATTTATAGGAAAGAATTAGGGTTTTAGGGTTAAATGGGATGAACATGGGCTGGGTTGGGCCTTCGTACGAAGCGGGCTTGGTGGCTTCGTACGAAGCTGTTGGGCTTAGACCCAAATGTTGCATTTTTGATATTTTAGCTGATTTTAACCCATTTTAAGTATAATTATGCAATGTACAAATGTCGTGTAAGTATAAAAGAGTATAAAAATGCATTTTACGTATCAAACAAGTATATAGACGAATGAATTTGCATAGAATCAAGCATCAATTATGTATAAGGTATGATCAAACACCAAGTATTTATGAATTAAGTACAACACAAGTATGTAAAAGATGACGCTTTTCATTATGATTCAAGTCTCAAATGACAATGTACAAAAGGAAATACGAATAAAACGGATTACAAGTTTCCATAAAATGGAAAGTACAAAGGACTTGCTAAATAAAGAAAGCTACAAAACGTGACGCGTTACAGTCTCCCCTCCTTTAGGAAATGTTGTCCCGAAATTTAGGAAGATGCAACGGTGAAAAGATGCGGATACTTGGCCTTCATATCACTTTCGAGTTCCCAAGTAAATTCAGCACCACGTTTTCCTTCCCATCAAACCTTAACGATAGGAATTCTACTGCGCCTCAATTGCTTGACTCCTCGATCCATGATTTCGACAGGTTTTTCCACGTAGTGAAGCGTTTCGTTGATTTGCAAATCCTCTAGTGGGACTTGGAGTCCTTCTTCAGCTAGGCACTTCTTCAAGTTGGAAACATGGAAAACAGGATGAACGTTGTTGAGTTCTTCAGGTAGGTCCAGTCGTTATGCAACCTTGCCAATCCTTTCTAGAATCATGAAAGGACCTACGTAGCTAGGTGCGAGTTTCCCTTTCTTACCAAATCGAACTACACCCTTCCAAGAGGATACCTTGAGAAGTACAAAATCACCTATCTCAAATTCCAAAGGCTTGCGACGCTTGTCAGCGTAACTCTTTTATCGGCTTCTGACTTTCAGCAAGTTTTCTCGAACCTGTACAATCTTGTCCGTTGTCTCTTATATAAGCTCGGGACCGGTGAATTGAGATTCCCCAACCTCGTGCCAACAAATAGGCGAACAACACTTTCGACCATACAATGCCTCGAATGGTGCCATTTGAATACTCGCATGATAATTGTTATTGTACGAGAATTCGACCAAAGGCAAGTGCGAGTCCCAGTTGCCACCAAAATCTATTACGCATGAACGAAGCATATACTCTAACGTTTGGATAGTGCGTTCGGTTTGACCATAGATTCTATCTAATTTCTTGCCTTTGAAATCTTCACGAATGGGGAGAAAATGAGCTGATTTGGTCAATTGATAGACGATCACCCAAATATTGTCATGACCAGAAGAAGTACGAGGGAGTTTGGTGATAAAGTCCATTGCAATACTCTCCCATTTCCAGACAGGAATTTCTGGTTGTTCTAGCAAGCCAGAGGGACGTTGGTGTTCAGCTTTAACCTTCGAACAAGTGAGACATTTTGCAACGAAGGTGGTGATATCTTTCTTCATTCAAGGTCACCAATAGGACGTACGCATATCTTGGTACATCTTATCAGCACCATGACGAATGGAATATCTCGATTTGTGTGCCTCCTTCATCAGAAAGTCTCAAAGGTTATCACGATTAGGAATCCAGATGCGATTGAGATAGTATAGAATACCATCGGATTTAGACACAAGATCTTTTTCAACACCACCTCGTATCTCGACGGAAAGACTACCCTCGTTAATGGAGGCGTATTGGGCTTCACGAATGTGGTTTTGAAGATCGTTAACGAGTTGGAAACAACTAACACCCTTCACATGAGTTTACGACTAAGAGTGTCAGCCACTACATTCGCTTTTCCTGGATGATAGCAAATTTCGCAGTCGTAGTCGTTTAACAACTCTACCCAATGACGTTGACGCATGTTCAGTTCCTTTTGGTTGAAGATGTGCTGCAGGCTCTTATGGTCGGTGAAGACCACACACTTAGTACCATAAACGTAGTGTCACCATATCTTCAAGGCAAAAACAACAGCACCAAGTTCAAGGTCGTACGTAGTGTTGTTTTTCTCATGTATCTTGAGTTACCTCGACGCATAAGCGATAACCTTGTCTTGTTGCATAAGGACACAGCCAAGGCCAAGGTTAGAAGCATCGCAATACACGACGAAGTCATCGTTACCATCGGGAAGCGCGAGAATAGGAGCATTGCAAATCATGTCCTTGAGCGTTTGGAAAGATTCCTCTTGTTCAGGACCCCAAACAAAAGGTTTCTCTTTTTGAGTCAAGGAGGTAAGAGGAACGGTGATTTTCGAAAAGTTGGAGATGAAACGACGATATAAACCAACAAGACCAAGGAAAGAACGAATTTCAGACGGAGACTTAGGTGCAATCCACTTCTTCACAGCTTCGATTTTAGCGGGGTCAACATGAATACCAAGTTCGTTGACAGTATAACCAAGGAATTGAACCTCTTTTAACCAAAATTCGCACTTGGAGAATTTGGCGTATAGACGTTCAGTACGCGGAAGCTGAAGGATAAGACGCAAGTGTCGCTCATGCTCTCCTTGTGTCTTGGAATAGATGAGAATATCATCAATGAAGACGATCACGAAATGGTCCAAGTACGCTTTGCACACGCGGTTCATCAAATCCCTGAAAATAGCAGGTGCGTTGGTCAAACCAAAAGGCATGACCACGAAATCGTAATGACCATAACATGTTCGAAAAGTGGTTTTGGGTATATCTTCTTCGAGGACTCGAAGTTGATGATAACCAGAACGGAGATCGATCTTTGAAAAGCAAGTCGCACCTTGCAATTGATCGAAGAGGTCGTCAATGCGAGGAAGAGGATATCGGTTCTTAACAGTAAGCTTGTTGAGCTCGCGATAGTCAATACATATTCGGAACAATCCATCTTTCTTTTTGACGAACAGGACGGGAGCGCCCCAAGGAGAAGTACTAGGGCGTATAAAGCCCTTATCAAGAAGCTCTTGAAGTTGGTTCAAAAGCTCTTGCATCTCAGAGAGTGCTAAACGATAAGGATACTTAGTGACGGGCGTAGCACCAGGCACTAAATCGATTTGAAACTCAACAGAACGAGCAGGAGGCGGACCAAGAAGATCATCGGGAAATACGTCAGGAAAATCGCGTACAACAAGAACGTCACTCATGCTTGGGCCTTTATCCTTCTTTTCCACAACGTGGGCGAGAAAGGCGAAGGTACCCTTGCGTAAGCACTTGTTCGCTTGAATACACGACATAAGCTTGAGACCTTGAGAAGGTTTCTCGCCATAGACGTGTAGAGAATTGTCGCAACCCCCGATCCCTTATCTGTCCCGGGAACGGGCGGACGCGAGCTCAGTGGTGGTGGTATCGATTTGAGTTAATTTTTTGGCAGTGGAAATTACATCAGGACCGTGGTTAGGAAATGTTTATCAGAGTAAAACCACCATAATTGATATTAATAAACACATGGGCAAAACCCAAGTTTCTTATTACAATACATTTATAGGGACAAACCCTATTTTATTGAATTTAAAACATCGTTTATTAGGTAACTTTTATAGCCACATTTTTCCCAAGCCTTCAGTGCTCTCCAGCTGGCTTTTTACTAATTGGTTGTTCACATTGTGTTACCTGTAACGCGTTTTAAAAACATTTTTCAGTCGGAAATACTGGTGAGTGAATCCCAGTTTAATCAAGAAACATTTTATCAATTAAAACAGTATTGAGAGCGATCACATTGTTTATTTCTACACAATTACTCATTCAGTATTTGCCACTCGACCGGATCTGTGGCTATGGTCAAATTACCCATTGGCTAACTCGTCGTCCAATGGTAATGTACTGTCATTCAGACTTACTACTACTACTCGTAGTAATAAATTTTGTATACAAAACCCCATAATACCGGCAGTAATTGAAGAACTACAAAGACTCAATCACCGCTTAATCACATTGTAAATAATTAAGGTTTTGTAAAACATTCCAAAAAGGTTAACAAAAAAAGGATAAACTCACATTGCTATCTTAGACTTCGCGTAAGGGTTTCCTGGATATAATCTATAATTTATACAAATGTACATAGGTTAGTATCATAACCCTTTGAAAATATTAATGATACCCTCCCCGAGACGGCATTCCAACAACTACGTCGGGCAGAACCACGACAGTTGTTACAGATCCCTAAATCAATCGGGCAGCGTATCTATTACGAAACTGGGGTTATAATACTTACAACGGAGCAGAACCTTGCTAATTAGGGGGTATAATACCTGCGTATTATAACTCTACTACAGAAATTGTGATTTGAGAATGAAATTGTGAGCGAGTTCGACTGAGATCCGATGCCATCTATTTATAGTGCTGATATTGGGTCTTCTCGCGGCCCGCGTAAAGGTAAGCGAAGGCTTACGCAGCCTGCGTGGCTTAGGGGTCTAGGCGTAGCTGATCTGGGTCATGACTAGGTTCAACACGTTGCACGACACGTGTCAACACCGGGCTGCGCCGTTATCTTGATCCTAGGCGGCCCGCGTAAATGTAAGCTAAGGCTTACGCGGCCCGCATGAACTAAAGAAATCAAACGGGGTCAGGTTCTAGCCCTTATACCGCCCGCGTAAAGGCTTGGGGTGGGTCTACGCGGCCCGCCTCAGCTTAATATTTATTGTTTTTGATTTATTTTATTTGTTATAACATACTTCGGGCTCGGTTTTCACATACGGGGTGTATTTAAAGACATATAAGGGTATTTTAAAATATAATAGGGTGTCGGTTTTACCGAGGGTTGTTACATTCTCCCCTCCTTGTTTTAGAGCTCGTCCTCGAGATCTACTGGAACAAGTGCGGATATTTCCTTTGCAATTTAGATTCAAGCTCCCATGTGTACTCAGGTCTTCTTTTGGAGTCCCACTTCACTTTGACCAAAACTAGTCTCTTATGTTTGAGATTCTTGATTTTCCTGTCTTCAATCTGTAGAGGTCTTTCTACAAACTTGAGTTGATCATTTACCTCTATATCCTTAAGAGGTACTATTAGTGATTCATCAGCTAAACACTTTTTGAGATTTGATACATGAAATACATTATGTATCCCTGCCATTTCCTCTGGCAGTTGTAGCTGATAGGCTACAGGTCCTATTCTTCTAATAACCTCAAAAGGTCCAACATACATGGGACTTAACTTTCCCCGTTTGATGAATCTTACTATTCCTTTCCAAGGAGAGACTTTTAATAATACTTTACTTCCTACTTGAAACTCCAAGGGTTTGCGTCGGTTATCAGCATAACTCTTCTGTCGATCACGTGCTGCTTTCATTCGTTCCTTGACTTGAATGATCTTGTCGGTTGTTTCTTGTACTATCTCAGGTCCAGACAGTTGCTTTTCCCCAATTTCTGCCCAACAGACTGGGGTTCGGCACTTTCGTCCATAAAGTGCTTCGAATGGTGCAGCATTGATACTTGTGTGATAACTATTATTATAAGAAAATTCTATTAAAGGTAAGTGATCGTCCCAATTACCTCCAAAATCAATTACACAAGCTCTAAGCATGTCCTCCATTGTCCTTTCACGTTGTCCATCCGTATGTGGATGATAAGTCGTACTTAGCTTTAACTTGGTTCCCATTGCCTTTTGGAAACTTGACCAAAAATGAGAGGTAAATCGACTATCTCTATCAGAAACAATTGATAAAGGAATGCCATGTAAAGAAACAATTTCATTTACATATAATTTAGCTAATTGTTCCATACTGAAAATTTCCTTCATTGGTAGGAAATGAGCTGACTTGGTTAGTCTATCTACAATCACCCAGATTGTATCATTATCTTTCCTTGTTTTGGGTAATTTAGTAACAAAATCCATTGTTATCAATTCCCATTTCCACACCGGCATTTCTAATTGCTGTAACAAACCTGAGGGTTTCTGGTGTTCAGCTTTAACTTTTGAACATGTTAAACATTTAGAAACATAGGCTGCTATGTCCTTTTTCATTCCTATCCACCAGAAATTTTTCCTTAATCCTGGTACATTTTGTCATTTCCTGGATGCATCGTATACTTAGACTTATGGGCTTCTTCTAATATACGATGACGTAGATTTCCTAATTTAGGTATCCACATTCTCTTTTTATGGAACCTCCAAATTCCATCTATTCCTTGTTCCAATTCTTTTAGCATACCTTTTAATTTTTCAGAATCATCCTTGATTACTGATTCTTGTGCTTCTCTTATCTGATCATTTAAATCTACTTGCAGATTTAATTTAAGAGAACGTACCCTTTTTGGCTTTTCATGATATTTTCGGCTTAAAGCATCTGCCACTACATTTGCTTTTCCTTCATGATACTGGATATCACAATCATAGTCACTAAGCATCTCCATCCAGCGTCTTTGTCTCATATTCAATTCCTTTTGTTTGAAAACATACCTTAAACAATTATGATCAGTGAATATGGTAAACTTATTACCATAAAGGTAATGTCTCCAAATTTTAAGAGCAAAAATTATAGCTCCTAATTCTAAATCATGAGTTGAATAATTCTCTTCATGATTCTTAAGTTGTCTAGATGCGTAAGCTATAACCTTTTGACGTTGCATCAATACACATCCATAACCTAATTTAGAAGCATCACAATAGACTACAAAGTCTTCAGCTCCTTCTGGTAATGCTAGTATGGGTGTATGGGTTAATCTTTGCTTAAGAATTCTAAAGGCTTCTTCTTGTTTTAATCCCCATTCAAACTTAACAAATTTACAGGTTAGCTTAGTTAAGGGAATGGCTATTCTAGAGAAATCTCGAATAAATCTTCTATAATAACCGGCCAATCCTAAGAAACTTCTAACCTCGGTTGGTGACTCAGGGGTTTTCCATTTAGTAATTACCTCAATCTTTGTTGGATCCACATGAATTCCTTCATGATTAACTAAATGTCCAAGAAATTGTACCTGTTCTAACCAGAATTCGCACTTAGAGAATTTAGCATAAAGCTTTTCCTTTCTTAACAAACTTAAAAGTGCGTGCAAATGCTTTGCATGATCCTCTTTATTCTTAGAATAAATTAGAATATCATCTATGAAGACGATTATGAATTTATCCAAATATGGCTTACATATTCGGTTCATCATGTCCATAAATGCAGCTGGGGCATTGGTTAAACCAAATGGCATGACAGTAAATTCATAATGACCATACCTTGTTCTAAATGCGGTCTTAGGAATGTCCTCTTCCTGTACCTTTAATTGATGATATCCTTACCTTAAATCAATTTTAGAGAAAAATCGAGCTCCTTGCAGTTGATCAAACAGATCATCTATTCTTGGTAATGGGTACCGATTTTTAATCGTGACCTTGTTTAATTCACGGTAATCAATGCACATACGCATTGATCCGTCCTTCTTTTTAACGAACAATATCGGCGCTCCCCATGGCGACGAACTTGGTTGTAGGAATCCTTTCTCCAACAATTCATCTAATTATTTCTTTAATTCTTGCATTTCTGCAGGTGCCAAACGGTAAGGTGCTTTGGCAATAGGTGCTATTCCTGGTATTAAATGGATTCTGAATTCAACTTCTCTATCTGGAGGTTGCCCTGGCAATTCTTCTGGAAATACATCTGAAAACTGAGATACTACTGGAATATCTTTAAATCCTTTCCTTTAGTGTTAGTGATTATGGAAATCAAATACACTATAGAACCTTTTTTTATAGAACTTGCAGTTTTCATCACAGAGATGAATTTCGTGGATCTAAATGACTTATCTCCTTTAATTGTGATCGTTTTACCTTTTGGTGAATTTACTTGGATTGACTTTTGATCACATAAAATACTGGCTTTATTGGCTATTAACCAATCCATTCCTAAAACAACATCGAATCCTGCCAGATTCATGGGATAAAGATTTGCCCTAAATTTTTGGTTTAAGATTTCTATGCTTGCTCCCTGCAAGATTTCAGAAATTCTAACGGTTTCTCCATTGGCTGTCTCTACTAAGCATTCTTGTGGTAGTTTAGTTAATGACTGATTTAGAATTTTGCAAAATGATGTATTAATAAAACTTTGGTTTGCACCAGAGTCAAATAATACTTTAGCAAAGACATCATTAACTAAAAACGTACCAGCTATGACATCTGGAATCATCTTGGCTTCATCTGCAGTCAGAACAAATGCTCTAGCATTTTTAGTATTTTTGTTGTCTGGGGCTGGAGCTAATTTTAGACAATTTAGCTTGATATGACCTTGTTCTCCGCAATTGTAACATACCCGGCTGTTAGCTTTCTTCCTGCAGTTTTCTTCCTTGTGTCTCGGTATTTTGCAAAAGTTACAGTATATGGAGCATCTTCCGGAATGCTTTCTTTTGCAATACCTACAGTAGGGTGCAGAAGTAGAACATATATTTTTCCCACGGTTAAAATTTCCAGAACGAAAGTCTTGTGTGAGTTTCTGGGTTAGGTTCCTCCTTTGATCCTCTTCTCAGGTACGGACTAATTCATCTGTCAAGGTATTTGCTAGTTCTACAGCTTCTTCTATGGTTTGAGGTCTAGCTACCTTGACTACGTGTCTTATCTCTCCAATTAATCCCCAAATATAACGGGAGATTAACACTGGTTCTGGTGAAGCAAGGGTTGGCACTATTCTAGCATATTCGAAGAATAACTTTGTGTATCCCTTACTATCCACACCAGTCATCCTAAGGTTTAGGAATTTGTTTGCTATTTGTTCCTTTTCATTGGGTGGACAGAATTTCCCCTCTACCTTATCCTTAAATTCTTCCCATTCCATATTATAGGTTCTATCACTTCCCCTTGTTTGGAGGATTGTGTTCCACCATTCTAGTGCTGCATTCTTAAACAGATTAGAAGCAAACAGTATCTTATCTTCTTCAGCACACTTGCTTATCCTTAAGACTGCTTCAGTCTTCTCTATCCAGCGTAAGGTTGCAATGGCCCCTTCGTTGCCCGAGAATTCCATTGGTTTACAAGACCAGAATTCTTTATAAGAACAACCGTAAGGCACGGTTCTTCTTCTTTTGGGAATAGGCAATTGAAGTATTGGTCCATTGTTCACGTTGTGTTCTGGTTCACTTGGTCGCTTACTGCTATGCTTACTTTTATTATCAGCATCCTTAACAGTTTGAAGAATAAATGGCATTGCATCTATAATTCCTTGTGCTACTATGTGTTGGATAGCACTATTATCCACTTGATTATTATTGTTATTGATGCTTGGATTCTCATTAACCACGTTAATGTTACTCTGGTTATCATTATTCAGATTTCCTTGATTTCCTTCGTCGGCCATCTGAATTTTAAACATTTACCCCATATTAATATCACAAAATAATATTTAATATAGTTAATCACATGATACGCAATCTAACCAAAAGCGTCGATCATTGCGACTTTTACTCTATTTTCATATACTATTATGCATCTATTACACACTAGTACTGAAAAAAATTTACAATACCAACAGAAATAGAATCACACTAATAGTAATATGTACACACATATTTTATTTTATTTTTATTATATTATATTATTATTATAATATTATTACTACTATCGTTTCACCATCTCATTCACGGATATGGATTTATCCAAAAATCCATATTACGTTCATCGTATTTCCATACGAGACGTCCTCCCACCTGACGCATTCTCTCACTGCTTTCTAAAATTTCCTCCCCAAAAGTCCTAAGTTCTTGGACGTTTTCTGCACTTATTGGGGGTGCAGGTTCTCGGACTGGGTTTGGAATCTGGGGTGCGGGTTCCTGATATGGGGGTGAAAGTGCCTGAAATCGGTAAGGATCTTCTAAGATCTCCCTAATATAATCATCGTTGTAATAGGGATCTAAAGGGTCCATACCTGGATAGGCTCCTATGGGTGTGTCTTCATGAATAGGGTAACATTGCACAAAGTCCCTATTATCGTCCCACCAGGGGTCGTAATTTGGGTCTAGGGGGTTTGGTGCAGGTACCCTAGGGATTTCTTCTGGGTTGAAGTCATGCATTTCCACCTAGTTTTCAGGATTTTCTATTTCCATGGGTTGGTCTGGGATTTGTAGTTGTGGTTGGGGTGCTACTAATTGTTCCAGACTTGGGTCAGCAGCAGTTGTGGCTAGGATATGGAAATTGGCTAGGCTTCTATTAAGCATATCCTGTGTATGGGCATCTGTCTTTCGCTTAGCAGCTGCTATAACTCTTTGCTGTTGCAAATTTCGCATTCTCTTCCTACGAGCAAAGGCTTCCTTACTGAACCATCCTCGTTTCTTATGAGGGAATGGCTCTTCTGACTGAGCTCTAAAAGCAAACACTCCTTCTTCCTGATCAGCAGAATACCCAGAAAGGGCAGGCTGTGAAAAAGTACCTTCACTCTTAGGTGAATCAGACAACTGACGACTCATGTCCGATGGTCCTTGATCACTCATACTGTAAACTAACAAATAGTCAAATAACACATAACAAATAAATACAGTTATGCATTTATTTTCATAATTTATTTCCTAACATAAAATTTTAGAATTTAAGTGTCAGCAGAACACTTCTTTGGCTCAGACCAGTGGCTAGGCTCTAATACCACCTTCTGTCGCAACCCCCGATCCCTTATCTGTCCCGGGAACGGGTAGACGCGAGCTCAGTGGTGGTGGTATCGATTTGAGTTAATTTTTTGGCAGCGGAAATTACATCAGGACCGTAGTTAGGAAATGTTTATCTGAGTAAAACTACCATAATTGATATTAATAAACACATGGGCAAAACCCAAGTTTCTTATTACAATACATTTATAGGGACAAACCCTGTTTTATTGAATTTTAAACATTGTTTATTAGGTAACTTTTATAGCCACATTTTTCTCAAGCCTTCAGTGCTCTCCAGCTGGCTTTTTACTAATTGGTTGTTCACATTGTGTTACCTGTAACGCGTTTTAAAAACATTTGTCAGTCGGAAATACTGGTGAGTGAATCCCAGTTTAATCAAGAAACATTTTATCAATTAAAACAGTATTGAGAGCGATCACATTGTTTATTTCTACACAATTACTCATTCAGTATTTGCCACTCGACCGGATCTGTGGCTATGGTCAAATTACCCATTGGCTAACTCGTCGTCCAATGGTAATGTACTGTCATTCAGACTTACTACTACTACTCGTAGTAATAAATTTTGTATACAAAACCCCATAATACCGGCAGTAATTGAAGAACTACAAAGACTCAATCACCGCTTAATCACATTGTAAACAATTAAGGTTTTGTAAAACATTCCAAAAAGGTTAACAAAAAGAGGATAAACTCACATTGCTATCTTAGACTTCGCGTAAGGGTTTCCTGGATATAATCTATAATTTATACAAATGTACATAGGTTAGTATCATAACCCTTTGAAAATATTAATGATACCCTCCCCAAGACGGCATTCCAATAACTACGTCGGGCAGAACCACGACAGTTGTTACGGAACCCTAAATCAATCGGGCAGCGTATCTATTACGAAACTGGGGTTATAATACTTACAACGGAGTAGAACCTCGCTAATTAGGGGGTATAATACCTGCGTATTATAACTCTACTACAGAAATTGTGATTTGAGAATGAAATTGTGAGCGAGTTCGACTGAGATCCGATGCCATCTATTTATAGTGATGATATTGGGTCTTCTCGCGGCCCGCGTAAAGGTAAGCGAAGGCTTACGCGGCCCGCGTGGCTTAGGGGTCTAGGCGTAGCTGATCCGGGTCATGACTAGGTTCAACACGTTGCACGACACGTGTCAACACCGGGCTGCGCCGTTATCTTGATCCTAGGCGGCCCGCGTAAATGTAAGCTAAGGCTTACGCGGCCCGCATGAACTAAAGAAATCAAATGGGGTCAGGTTCTAGCCCTTATACCGCCTGCGTAAAGGCTTGGGGTGGGTCTACGCGGCCCGCCTCAGCTTAATATTTATTGTTTTTGATTTATTTTATTTGTTATAGCATACTTCGGGCTCGGTTTTCACATACGGGGTGTATTTAAAGACATATAAGGGTATTTTAAAATATAATAGGGTGTCGGTTTTACCGAGGGTTGTTACAAGAATCGCCATTTGGAAGAGGAAGACGAATGAACTTTTCAGAACAGACAACTTCAGCACTAACTCGACAAAGCCACGCCATACCTACTATGATATCGAAACTACCCATTTGCATAGGTATGAGGTCAATGCGAAACGTATGATCGTTAAGAATCAAGAAACACTTGGAAAGAACGGAATCAACAGCGACGGATTTACCATCAGCGACTTCGACAGCGAAAGATCTTGGCAACTTAGAGCATTTACACTTAAGCAAAGGTTCGAATTTTATCGATACAAAACTTTTATCGGCGCCAGTATAAAATAAACACGAAGCATAAACATGGTTGACAAGGAATGTACCAGTAATAACATCGTTTGCGTTCTGAGCCTGAGCAGTGGTGAGGAGGAATGATCTGCCTAGGGCTGGTTGTTGAGGCTGTTGCTGCTGCTGTTGTTGTTGCAGTGGTTGTTATTGCGGTGGTTGTTGTTGAGGTTGGTTTCGTTGGGGGCAGACGTTTGCAAGACAGTTAAGGTCCCCACGTTTGAAGCATGCTCGCATAGGAGCAACTTGAGCTTGGTTTGGAGCAGGGTTCTGGGCTACCACAGCTTGGTTCTGGTTGTTTTGAGGACCATTTCGACATCGGTCAGAAAAATGTCCAAACTTGTGACAAGTGGCGCAAGTGGCGCATTTGCAGCATGGTACAGTGGTAGGGTGATGGTACAAACAGGTAGGACACTGAGGATGAGACCTAGTGTAGACTCGTCGTTGTGGTTTGTTGGTTAAGGTAGCGGGAGCAGATAGCAAGGGTATCGGGTTTTGCGGAGTGACGATCGCACAATTCTAGCTCAAAGCCTTCCGCTTCTTGCCTTGGTTTTTCTTAGTGGATTGGGATGGTGAGGTTTCAATGGTTGTGGTTTCAGTGATGGCTTGGTATGCACTCTTCGAGGAAGCCTTTTCAGAATTTCTACGAAGGATGCAGTTGTTGTTAAGGCGAGCGGCTAAATGATAGGTTTCCTCGATAGTATTTGGAGAAGTAGACTCCACGAGGTTCATGAAAGAGGTGGGTAGGCAGTGGATGTACTTGTTTATGGCCTTTTCAGGGGTATCAACTTGACTAGGGCAAAGGATGCTGAGTTGTTTGAAGCGAATGGTAAGACCATCATTGTCGTCCTCGATATGCTTAAGGTGCCAGAACTCGTGTTCCAATTTCCTAAGTTCATGAGGAGGACAGAATTCTTCCCTCATAAGTTTCTTCAGTTCAACCCATGGTAACCCGTGGGCGGCATCCTTCCCCTTTGTGTTTCGCTCAGCGGTCCACCACTCGAGGGCTCTCGAGCGGAACACCCTTGTAGTGTTTTGGGTGCGCAAGTCGTCGGGGCAACCACTTTGAAGGAACGTAAGCTCCATAGCATCGAACCAGGTTAGTAACGCAGTAACCATCCTTGTAAGTAAAATCCAGAGGTTTACAGGCCATGAATTGCTTGAAAAGGAATGGTGTCTTAGGCTTTTCCACTTTGGAATCAACAAAACCATGGGGCGAATCTGAGTTGGTTTGGATCCTGCTAACTATGTCAGGTATAACTCGGGCCATCTGGTCGGCCATTTGCTCAGCGATGAGACCTACGAGTTCTTTCTTGGAGATGGAACCAGTGTGGAAACTCTTCTTGGACTCGGGCTTTTCGGATGAGCTTGAAGATGCTATCTAGTAGTTCGAAAGAAAAGGAAAGGATGAGACTTGATCATAATTCGAAATAAGTTTTGCACGTATAAGCACATAAGTGTTCACGTATAGTTCACACAAAGTGTAAGTATTCAACATGTATTCACAAGTATAATCACGTAAGAATGCGTATAAAGAGTATAAATTTAGTTTGTTCACGAGAGTTATTATTGTTTTTGATTACGGGATACGTGTGAATCGTGTAATGGTTTTGAGACGAACGAGGTAGCAAGTACAAAATCACATATAAATTGAGATAACAAAAAAGAGAGGTTCATAAAACATGGGATTGTTTCGGGTTAAGAAACATCGACTATTCCAAAGTGAATCGAAAGTCCTTTCAAATTAGAGAAACGTGCTTTGGCCTATAGGTAAGATACTCTCATCGAGGAGCGATTAACGGTATCTTACCCTCATAGTTACTACACGTATCTAATCGATCGAAACAATCGAAACTTTGGTGAGATTGAAAATCGAGGAGCGGGACTTAATCGACAAGATGCGGGTTTCACCCCTAACTTGACGATTTCGTACCCTAATGTGGTTGGTACTCGTCTGGTCAAAATTTAATTTTGACACTTTGACGAGGGTCCACGAGAGTTTGAATTGGAAATTTACCATTAAGATGTGGATTTCACTCCTAACTTAATGGTGTAATTTCATGCAAAATAGAATTAATCGGAATGAGAGTCGTTTACCAAATTGTGGGTTTCACGCCTATTTTGGTAAACTCATCTAGTTTGTATTACGAGTGTCTTCAAGGCTTCAAGTGTATTGTGTAAAATGTCTTAGGAAAGACATAATGTAAGTATTAAGACCAAAAAGAAGAGAAAGAAGCAAAGTAGGAAGAATAACATTTTAAGCATGTAACAAGAATGGTCAAAAATAAGGTACCTACTATAGACTAGGTCGAACATGGCAATTCTACCTAATTTCCTATAGTTATGGCTCTGATACCAATCTGTCACACCCGAACCGATGGCGGAAACATCGGAGTGAGACGAAATAGATTGCTCATTGCATCATAACACTAAGTAGCAATAGTAATTTAGATAAATTGATTCCATTTCATAATCAAAGTGTTACAATACATGGAAACACAAAGTTCAACAAGTTCAAGTACAAATGACAATACAACAAACAAGTACAAATTGATACAACATATTAAAACCTAAGACGTCTATATGTGTATCTAAAGCATCAACACTACTTCAATTCAAGTCATCGTGGCATCATCATGTAACATGTTAAAAATACAATTTCAATGCAAAAGCAAAGGCGAGTATACAGGTTTTCAGTAAGTATAAGAAAAAGTTTAAAACGAATTCACATGGAAACTTAAGTTATTCGAGATAAACGTAACATGGCATGCAATATTCTAGTCAACCCTTTGTTTATGCAATAAAGAATGAAATTTAACATGACCACAAGATTACGGGCGGTGCGTTACTCCTATAGTGCTATACATGTTAAAGGGAGGCTCGTACGAAGCTAATGACTATTGTATCACATAAGAATCACCCAAGCAAATGTATCAAGCATAACAAGTAGTTTCATGTATAAGGATTGTTTTGTGAATGCATAAAGAATAAAGTTTATGTGTAAGTTTATAGTTTAACATGTTACACCCCAAAGGTGGTAAACGAAAAAGGGGTTTCAAGTATACTCACAGTTTTGATTTAATTCTTCAAAGAATCATGTGAGCTTGTTGATTTGTTTGGAAGTAGCGCGGAGACACCAAGGTTACCCTATAAGGCAAATGAAGGCGTAAGTTTGGAGTTGGATTTGAACGGAGTTTAAGGACAGAATACAAGTAAATTAACAGTGGAAAACAGAAGTATATTCTGACTAATAGTGAGGATTAACACTGAAATCAGAATACAAATCAGAATTTCGACCCGTTCAAAACAGTGGCTTCGTACGAAGCCAAAAGGATTCATACGAAGGGACAGGTAGCTTCATACAAAGGCACTGATGGCTTCGTACGAATTGTCTGTTCGTTAGTTAACCTTTGTTTCTGAACTTTTAACTATTGGTTAGTTATGTTCGATGATTCTGTTAGTCTGTTGTTATAGTTAAACGTATAATATAGGTCAGAAGTGTCACAGAAGTCATGCATGGAGGGTATTTCACCTCGTTGTTTAACACCAAAGCACAAATCAGTAGAAATTGATTGGTTGGTCATGTTTTACAGAAAGGAAATTACAGGAATATAAAGGTTAGTTGTGTCCATGATTAACATCATCAAATGTATCAACAGTTGATGAGGAAAATCGTCGGAAATTGATTGGAAACAGTGGCTTCGTACAAAGGCAGGAGGTGGCTTCGTACGAAGCTACTGTTCTTGAGGTAAAGCAGCTCGGTTTTGCATGATCTGAACCTATAATCAACTGAAAATCAGTCCTAACATGATTCCACAGCTATTATTTCAGTTGGGAACTAAGTGGAGCTTGGTTTCGGTTCTGTTCATGATTAAAAGTTTGAGAGAAGAAGGTTTTAAGATGGATTATCTACGCTTTATGTTGCCCTCAACCCATTTGAGAAATGTATCAGCTGCCTAGGCGAGGCTAATGTACCAACATATTTGTGAGCCATCCAAGTTTGCTAAAATGTTTGTAAAAATTAAAGAAGGGTAGAGGAAGATGGAGAATTCCTCACTTTTGAAATACTAGGAGTGAGTTCTTCGAATTTCAGTAGCTTAGAGAGTGTGATGTGGGAGTGGAAGGTTGAAAGTGAAGAGAAGGGGTTGTATTTATAGGAAAGAATTGGGGTTTTAAGGTTAAATGGGTTGGGCCTTCGTACGAAGCGGGCTTGGTGGCTTCGTACGAAGCTGCCGGGCTTAGGCCCAAATGTTGCATTTTTGATATTTTAGCTGATTTTAACCCATTTTAAGTATAATTATGCAATGTACTAATGTCGTGTAAGTATAAAAGGCATTTTACGTATAAAACAAGTATATAGACGTATGAATTTGCATAGAATCAAGCATCAATTATGTATAAGGTATGATCAAACACCAAGTATTTATGAATTAAGTACAACACAAGTATGTAAAAGATGACGTTTTTCATTATGATTCAAGTCTCATATTACAACGTACAAAAGGAAATACGAATACAATGGATTACAAGTTTCCATAAAAAGGAAAGTACAAAGGACTTGCTAAATAAAGAAAGCTACAAAACGCGAGGCGTTACAGAGTACCTCAAGACATGCCATGGGACGATATCGTTGAGAAGTCTTCGGTCAGATTATACAGTGCTGAAGATCAAAGCACTTTGATTTTTGATATCTACATATCGTCTATGCTTCCGTTTAAATTTCAAAGGTGTTCGACACTTATGATTTAATTTCTAATGTATTTTATTATTTTGTGTTTAATATCTTCGGATAACACATGCAATTTTTTACAAAGAAATAAATCACTAATGTTTGTGACGTGTAAATTATTTTTGTGGAAATAATTATAATGCCAATTTACATTGTTTAACAGAATATGGTTTTAAACGGATAGTACATGAAAATCCTTGGACATAAACAACGTAAGAGTTGTTGCATTGACTAAATGTCAAAGACGAGACATCAAATGTGTAACCACATCATGAGAGAATAATGAAATAACGTACTGAGTGTATTGAGATGAAATACACAAACGAGATTCATGTCGACATACTTCGTTAGAAGTCATTGGAAAATTCACAAGTGTGAATAATTAAATAGGTTACCTTGAGTTAGATCGGATACGTCGAAATACACGTTTTTATATGATTACCGTATCACATAACGCTTAGACTAATTAATTCGATGTTTACAATGGGCCCGCGGCGCATCGCGCGTAAGTCATATTACTAGTTATATCTAAAATACCTTTGAATACTATAGCACTCAAGTTATAATATAGTGTAGTGTAGTGTAGTGTAGTGTAGTGTAGTATAATACTAGATTATAGCCTCATGTATTACACAGACTTAAGGATAAAAATTATATAACTTCATAATGTATACACAAATTTCCTAGCAATTTGCTTATATATACGACCGTAATAGATGTTATATTTACTTATCAAATATCACAAATATATGGTAACCATACCATATTTAATCGTAATTAAAGTCATTTCAATCAATAATTTTCAAACTCACTTCCTTAATTACGTGATTTTAGTTGTCTTCCCAAACACTCTTATAAATATGTCTGGTTATTTTTAATAAGTCATCCATTATAAAACAATTATGCTTTTATTTTACTCTCCAATCTATTGTGGAGTTGCTAAGCCATCATGGATCCACGCTCGCTTTATGCTACTACCTTTTGTTTTACATTCCTTGCTTTGTTATAATTTGATTTTGATTATATTTATGTTTATATAGCTTTTACATATCATTGTAACTTTTTTAAGTATATTTTATTTTTCTCATATATAAAAACATAATATTAGAGTGATTTTTTTATGAAACTGTACTCACCATTTATTAACATTTAGATGAAGTTACAACCAAAAATAAAGTTCCATGGTCTACTAACTCTATTATCTCTGTATGCATGAAAATAATTTACATTAAATTATATAAATTTTATCCTTAAACCCGTATAATACACATGTTTATAACCTAGTCCTCAAACTCGTATAATTTACAACAAATTTTTTGAATTAAACATATATCAAATGTAGATTATTGCCGGCCCTCAGTCCTCAAACTCGTATAATTTACAACAAATTTTTTGAATTAAACATATATCAAATGTAGATTATTGCCGGCCCTCAGAATTTGTGTACCATGTTCGAGTTCGAAAAAACGTGCCCTTAGGCCTTAACGAAATTAGGTATTGGGCTCACTAAAGGTCTAAACCTAATACTAAAGGGGTTAATAACTAATCTAAATCATAAGAAGCGTTTTGTAAGTGGGCCTACGTTGGTGTTTGTATGAGTGTACTATATTAAAAAAATATTCTACATATATATATCGGGATTTTTTTTCATAAAAAAACGTGTCTCTTGAAATATCGGGCCTTGGCCGGTGGTCCTCCCCGCCCACCCCCAGGGCCGCCCATGTAGATTAAAATAAACATGTTATAACACAACTCGGAATTTTGTAACATATAATATTTTAAAGTTATAAAAATAAAATAGATTAAAAACTAATTATAATAACAAAAATAAAAACCTCAAAGCCCACGTGTATATATTAGTTTCTTGAAAACCTTGTAATTTAATAATTACGAAATAAAAAGAAAAGGTAAAACATTCAATAAAATAAACAAACAACTGTTAAGGTTTAAATAAACTATTGGGAAATAGTCTAACGGTGTGGAAGGTTTAAATAACTTATTAGGGAATAGTTTAATGGTGTTACTAAATTAGATAAAGTTTGGAGTAATAGGAGGTCATGAGTTTAATCCTCATAGTGTGTAAGGTTAGTCATTTAAAAAAAACTGTTAAGGTTTAAAGTTTAAAAAGTTAGGATAACTATAAAAAAATTACATGTAAGGATCAAATTAAATATATATTCAACCACCGATTAAAAAAAAACTGGTAAGGTTTCAAGTTTAAAAAGTCAGGATAACTATAAAAAAATTACATTTAAGGATCAAATCAAATATATTCAACTACCGATTTCCAAAACATGTACTTGTGAATATAGATAATCATTATGGGCTTTCTTTGACCTTGTTCATGGATATGTATATTAAAACGTTGAAATGTTGATTAGCCATAAAGATATATAAAATAGGAATTTTGGATTTTAATAATAGTGAATTTCAAGATTGTCTTTTATCTTTATACCTATTTTCAGGCGTTGTCCTTTATCTTTAAAATTGATAAGTTTTGTACTTTATGTTTTAAAATCTTGCACGTTTTGTCCTTTAACGTGCAAGATTTTATTAGTTTTTATATATTTTTCATTGTTTTACAAAATAGTCCCTTGATATTAAATAATTGCAAAATAGTCATTGTAATGGTGAAAAGATAAATATGTCCTCATGTTCAAGTCAGATGACCAGATTTAAGAGAAAAATCTCAATGAGTTAGAGTTAAAGGACATAACGTGCAAGATTTTAAAATATAAAGTACAAAACTTATCAATTTTAAAGATAAAAGACAGCGCCTGAAGATGGGTATAAAGAGAAAGGACAATCCTTGAAATTCACTCTTTTAATAATCTCAACTATTCGTCGTTGGTCGCTAATAGTCCCACCTTTAAAAATAACCACTAGCAGTCCCAACTATTAACATATTGTCCTCCAATGGACCCTGAGTAACAGAACTTTAACGTCGTTAGTCTCCATTCTCCCGAAAAAACGTTTTTGGCCAAAAAACTCATTTTTGGCCGAAAAACTCAACATTTTAGTCCCAAACCTCTTTATAACCTTATTACAGACCTTTAGGAGCCTTTTTTCTAGTAAAAACCCTAATTATTGAAGTCACCAGAAAACTCTTTTTTCGCCGGAAAACATCTTTTTGACCGAAAAACTCAACTTTTTAGTTGGAAAACTCAACTTTTTGGCAAGAAAACTCAACATTTTCGTCTGAACCCTCTATGTAACCTTAGATCGGACCTTTAGAAACCTTTTTCTGGCCAAAAATGATTTTTCCGTCACCGGAGACTAACGGCGTTAGGGTTCGCTATTCAAGGTCCATTGGTGGTCAATATGTCAATAGTCGGGACTGTCAGCGGTTATTTTTGAAGTTGAGACTGTTGGCAGCCAGCGCGAATAGTTGGGATTATTAAAATCTAATATTTCTATAAAATAAATCTATTTTAAATTATTTTTGTATCTTAAAATTGATATTAATCATATTTACCCGAATCTGATAAATTAAGTAGAGATAAATACAAAAAATATAAACTTAATAGAGATTACCGTATAGAATGCCATATGTCCTCTATTTGATTTACTTTATAATATAACTAGCTTATAACCCCGTGTATTACACGGGTTGAATGACGAAAAATGTAAATTATAAAATTGTATATAATCCTTATTAATGAAATGACTTATTTAGATAAATTAGTAAAACAAAAGAACAGTTATATTTTCGTTACTTGTACATATGATTTAATATTTTATTAGTAATTATTGTTTATATCTAAATAATATATTTTATCTTAACAAATATATATGGTTAGGGTAAAATGAAAACTTCTACGAGTTGTGAGAACTTAGAGAACTCAACCTTACAAAAAGTTTTTTGAATTTTTTACAGAGGGTGTGAATGAGCGGTTAGAGACTCAGGGCGTTAAACTTTTTGATTTTGGATTCAAGTGGTTAAAACCACTAAAACATAAGGATTCGAAAAGTAATTTACTATTAATTAAATTTGAAATTATACGTTTGATCTCTAACTATATTAAATAATATTATACTTATTATATTATTTGATACATTTATATTTGTTATAGATAATTATTAATTAAATTTGAATTTATACTTTTATCTCTAACTATATTAATTAATATTATATTATATTATATTATATTTTGTGTATAAAAATTAATATGTAATACTATTATTAAAAGGGAGGAGGCACCAGAGAGTGACACGTGTACAAAAAGATTTTTATTTATTAGTATAAGAAGATATAATATAATTTTGTTTTTTAAATATATATTTAAACCATTGCTTAATTATTTAATTATATAATCTATATCTATACTATATAATAAAAGAAACCTGATTTGGGACACATGTCATTCAATGAGGGTATCAATAATTTATTGAAAAAATTTAAATTTTAAATTAAAAAGATTTAAATATTATATTAGAATTTTATTTTGATTGTAAATCTAAAGTCTAAAATGTGTTTTAAATCTAATCTATAATTTATGGATTTAATTTTGATTTGAAATTATTAAACAAAAACCCATAAAATTAGTAACCATTTAATCAATTTCGTAAGTTTTACTTCCCCTTCTAGAATCAAATTAGATTTTTGTGATAATTAAAGTTTTGTCAAGAATATAAAAAATCATTATTTAATATTCAATATATTACATCAAATATTTAGAATTACTCCACTTCATTCTAAATACTAGGTATGTTATTTTACTCTTCTTATGCTATGCATATTATCCATGTCACATAGAAAATATCATTTTTTTAGATAAGGTTACCATGTCAAATAAGTAATATGCATATTATCTATGTCACATAGAAAACATCATGTATTTTTAGATAAGTTAGATATATGTGTTTTAAAACAAGGTAAACTCTTAACATACATTTTTTTTCCTATTGTAACTAAGATGTAGAGGTCTATGAAAGGTATCTTTACATTCGGAATTTCATAACTTTTTTTTTAAATTTAGATTTACTTAATTCTCGTATGGTGTCTCATGTCTTTATTTTTATTTTTTCACTTGTATATATGTTTCATTGGTTCAATTGTACATGTAAAGTATTACACTATACATAGTATTTTCTCAACTATAGTTAATTGGTTTTATTGATTCAATTTTTGTCTATTCATTTACATTATTTTTATTTGTCTAGAAGTCCCTTTTCAGACCTTTCAAATTGTATGGGACATATTACATTATCAATAGTTTTTATTGGTTTCCTTACTAATTGTGATAAAAGTAATTATTTCGTACAATTCATATTGGTTTATAGCTTTGAATACGACCATACCTTATATTAATGTTAATGATAGTGAAAGTGAGGAAGCTATATTTGGATGGTAGAAAATATAATATTATGCATTTCTGCTAACATTAACCCGTCAAAATAATCTATTATCAAATAAAATCAGACACGTTACCTTTGAACAAGAAAATGTCACAATAAATATTAGTAGTGGTACAAAATTTTAAGTTCCTATGACAAATCCTAAAACAAATAACAGATTATATTATTATGAATGGCTATACAAACTTCAATATTTATTTCGTATTTGGTCTGCATATTACTCTATATAATATATACTTAGATCATATTATGAACATTTTTTTTATTTTACATTATAATTATGATTCACCCCATGTATTACACGGGGCAATAACCTAGTTATGTATATATTTAAAAGCCATGGGAATGAATCCCTTGATTGGTTCAAGGGGCGGTTAACTAATCAATGGATTATTTTTTTTTCAACATCTGTATTTTACTATATATACACATGGAAACAGTTAAATAACACAAATGTGCACCTGGTGCAATGGTCTAGACTCCCGCCATAGGAATTGGTTCTCACATCGTCTCTCCTCAACAACTTTCTCTCCTGAATTCCGACGGTCGCCGGAAGAGCTCGACGAGGGAGGTCAGGTCGGAATAGTGTGCGAGGAATTCTCGGCAGCGGGCCTTGAGTTTTCCTTTCTCCCTATCTCGCCTGTCCCGAATCCATTCGCCTTCTGGGGCTGGATTGTTTCGGTGAGTTCCTGTCTATTTTGCTGGCGGTTTTTGCTTTCTTTCTCCTCCTCCTTTTCTTCCGGTGGCTCGACGACGACGGAATACGCGGTTTAGCGAGTGAAGTTTTGTCGACCTTGTCAGTTGGCAGTGGATCTTGACTTAACTTCTTTCCCTAATCTGTGTCTCTTTAGTCCATTCGCCACCAGTTGGTAATATGGAGGGACAAGCTGACCTGGTGACGAAGTTTTTCGTCTCGAATCTTCCGGAGGGGTGTACCCCCTGGGAGTTGTCAGGGTATATGTAGAAGTTCGGGGATGTCTCTAAGTGTTATGTGGCCAAGAAGAGAGACAAGTTCGGTAACCGGTTTTGTTTTGTTTCGTTCAAGTCTGTTCGGGAGTGGAAGGAGCTGGTTAAGAGGATCAATGGGTCGAATATGGGAGGGTTTAAGTTGAGGGTTAAGGTTGCTCGGTTTGCTGTCGAAAATAACGGCCGAGATTATGCGCAGGAGAAGCCAAGGCATTCAGAGGGTCATGGTGGAGGCTCATGCCGTCCAGTTAACGTGAATGTGCCCGCCAACAGAGATTTCAGGTCGTACAGGGACGTGGTCAACCCCACGTCGGCTGGTTTGGGTCTGTCTGTGGGGGGGGGGGGGTCTCGTCTGGAAGCGGTTTGGCGGAGAAAGTGCTGGAGGTTAAGGAGGAAGTTAATGCTTTTCAGGATCTTTATCGGAAGGCTGTCGTCGGGAGGACCAAGGATCTTGATACTATCATTTTCTTCGATCGCTTGCTTAAGATTAGTAAGGTTAACTACGTTAAGATACAATATATCGGTGGCTTGTCGTTATTAGTTTCTTTTGCTAGCACGGAAGAGGCGGAATCCTTTTTGTCGAATAAAGGGTTATGGGGACCATGGTTTTCCAATCTGGATTTATGGGAAGGTCAGATTTTAGCAGTGGAACGTATTGCTTGGCTAAGAATTCAGGGACTTCCGTTGCAGCTCTTCGACTCGAATATCTTGAGGTTAGTGGGTAATATGTTCGGGAAGTCGTTGTACGTTCCTAGCGACGTCGGAGAGGACAAGGACCTTACAGTTAAGTGTGTGGGGGTGTTGGCAGGGCATGAACAGAGGATAAAAGAGTTTGTGAAAATCATATGGAGAGGAAGGAGCTTTAGAGTATGGGTGTCGGAGGAAGAGAACGAGTGGGTACCGGACTGTCTGGGTTCACCGGTAACGGTATCGCCGGAGCCGGAGAAGGTGGTGTCGGAAAAAGATAGTTCTAGCAGGGGTCATGAATCGGCGGAAGGGAGCAAACGTGACGATTCAGTTTTCAAAGCGGCTGGGGTCAGCTCCAATTCGGCTTCTCATGGTTTCAAGGAATCTGTCTTTATGACAAAGGAGAGTTCCAAGGAGGAGGGAGCCGCCTACTGTTCTGTTGGTTTGGGTGGCGGTGGGGACCAGGTTCCAGGGTGTAAAAAAGACAAAAAGTCTAGTGGGGTCAGGTTGATTCATAGAAGAAAGGGTAATTCTCAGCTTAGTTCTTTGGGCTCTCCTTTGGTTGACAGGCCCAGGAAACGGCTTAGAGCCCAAGTAGAGAAGGAGGCCCTTTTTGGAATGGATGATCTTGTCAGCAAGGGCCCTTATCCGTTTCAAAATTTAACGGAACCGGAGGAGTATCCTGAAGGTGTTCCGGTTATTGGTGTGAGGGATTCTCCGCTGGATCTGAACCGCATGGCTTCTTCGTCTTTCGATTTTCCGGGACCAGAGCCGGTCGCGGCTCGAGAGTCAGGGGGAATGAACGACGAAGCGGTTGAAGGTTGCAACTTGGTGGAAGAGGTGGCTGCGACTATCAAAATTGGGGAACAATTGGGAGTGGATCTTCGTTTCAACGAAAAATTGGTGGAGGACTCTATTGCAGGCAAAGGTATTAATGTTGTTTTCCCATGAATTTTTTGTCTGTGAACATTAGAGGTTTAGGGGGGGATAACAAAGCTAGATGGTTGAGAAATTTGCGGTCTAAATTTAATGTTAATTTCTTCGCCATTCAAGAGTCTAAGTTGTCGGTGGTGGATGACTGTGTTTTAGCGAGAATTTGGGGGGATAAAGGTTTTCAATCGGATTATGTGGGATCTTCGGGTCAGTCGGGGGGTTTAGTTTGCCTATGGGACCCGGCTATTTTTTCGGTTGATGGATGTGTTAAAAATAGGAATTTCTTGGTAATAAAAGGTTCTTTAAAAGGTTGTGGGTCTCGGCTGTGCATTATTAATATTTATGCGCCGCAAGGTATTTCGGCTAAAAAAGTCTTATGGGAGCTGTTGGAGGGGGTTGTAGCGGGGTTTTCTGGGTTGTATGTTCTTGTTGGTGACTTTAACGCGGTTAGGTACCCGGAAGAGCGTAAGAATTCCTTGTTTAAACCTCAGTGCGCTGGTAATTTTAATTTATTTATCTTTAATTTGGGTCTCTAGGAGTATAAGATGTTGGACAGGCAGTTTACGAGATGGGTGGATGGGGGTAAGAAGATGAGCAAGATTGATAGGTATCTGGTCAGCCCGAACTTTTTTAATAAATGGCCTAACGCTTGTCTTCGTGCGTTTCCTAATACGTTTTCGAATCACTGCCCTCTATTGTTATCGACTAAGTTTTCCAACTTCGGGCCGAAACCCTTTCGGGTTTTTAACTCATGGCTTGGTCGGGTTGGTTTTGAGGAGTTGGTTTCAGCTGCGGCAGCGGAGTTTAGTGGGAGTGGCCCCCCTGATGTCAGGTTCTGCAACAAACTCCGTTTTATTAAGAACCGTATTATGTTGTGGAGAGACGAGATGAAGGAAAAAGAGGAGGGTGATATTTCTGTGGCGAGGTCAGAGTTAGAGGATCTTGAGCTTATCATGGAGGAGAGGGAGTTGGTCGAGGAGGAGGAGTGGGCGTTGACTGAAGCTAAGAAAATTATAGAGGAATTTGAAAGCAATAAGACTAAAGATTTGAAACAACGGTCTCGAGATAAATGGTTGAGGGATGGGGATGAGAATTCCAGGTTTTTTCATTCTTTGGTCAATCATAGGACGACGAAAAACGGGATTTTTGGTTTGAACATTGATGGTGTTTGGTGTGAGAGACCCATATTTGAGTTGAATGATATTGAGCCCCTCTCGATGGATGATGGTTCATTTTTGATGGAGGAGTTTAGTCGGGGTGAGATAAAGAAGGCTGTGTTTGAGTGTGGCGCTGATAAGGCCCCGGGGCCAGATGGGTTCAACTTCAGATTTTTTAAGCATTTTTGGGGGCTTTTTGAGTCTGATTTTGTGAATATCATGGAGGAGTTCTACCGCACGGGCAAGATTAATAGGGGGTGTGCCGCTTCCTTTATTGCGCTAATTCCCAAAAAGAAGGATCCGAATGGTTTGGGAGATTATCGGCCCATCAGCTTAGTCGGGGTTGTTAACAAGGTGATTTCTAAAATTCTGGTCAACCGTTTGAAACAAGTCCTTGGTAATGTTATCTCGGAGTCCCAATCTGCCTTTTTGAAAGATAAGTTCATCCTCGACGGTCCTCTTGTAGTTAACGAAATTTATTCTTGGCTGAAAAAGTGTAAGAGTAAAGCCTTTGTGCTCAAGATTGACTTTGAGAAGGTGTATGATAATGTGAATTGGAACTTTGTGATTGGTGTTTTGGAACAGCTTGGCTTCCCGTCTAGATGGTGAGTGTGGGTTCGAGGTATTTTATTTTTGGCTAGAGCTTCGGTTCTTGTTAATGGGACCCCGACGTTTGACTTTTAGTGCTTTAAAGGGATGAGACAAGGAGATCTGTTGTCCTCGTTTTTGTTTTTAATTGTCATGGAGGCTCTCTCCTTTTTGATCAAGAAGGCGGTAGGGAAGGGGGTATTTAAGGGCATCTCGCTTCCTAATGGTGGTCCCTGTGTTTCTCATCTTTTTTATGCGGATGATGCTATTATCATGGGCGAGTGGTCGGTTGAAAATGTGCTTAACATTATTCGGGTTTTACGATGCTTCCACGTTTGTTCAGGTTTGAAGATGAACGATAATAAGTCTAATATTTTCGGTATTGGGGTAGATCGTCTCGATGTGGATCTCGTAGCTAATTCAGTTGGATGCGTGGTTGGTGACTTTCCTTTCAAGTATCTGGGTATTACTGTGGGAGCTAATATGAATAGGATCTGTAATTGGAGGCCGGTGTTCGAAGTTTTTTTGAGTCCAGGTTATCCTTGTGGAAGGCTTCTACGCTTTCTCTTGGTGGTAGAGTGACGTTGATAAAGGCGGTTCTGGAAAGTCTCCCGATATATTATTTCTCTCTGTATAAGGCCCTAGTGAGTGTGATTAAGGATTTAGAGAAGCTCATGAGAAGGTTTCTGTGGGGGGGGGGGGATCCAGTGAAGGTTCCAAGTTACATTGGGTTGCGTGGGATCGTGTGGCTTCGCCGATTAGGGCCGGGGGGCTCGGGTTATGCAGTCTAGGAAATATCAATAAAGCTCTTCTAGCTAAATGGGGATGGAGATTCAAAAATGAGAGTAATAGCTACTGGGTCAATGTTATCAATGCTCTTCATCGCCATAGGTTGAGTTGGGACTTTCTCCCTATCAAGTCTTCTCTTAATGGGGTTTGGAGTAACATTGTCAAGGTTTGTTCTAGTCAGGTGGGGGATCATTTTTCGCTTAGGAGCTTAATGCGAGGCGTGGTGGGTAACAGGAGGGAGATTTTATTTTGGTTGGATCCTTGGTTGCTCCCGAATCCTTTGAAAGATGAGTTGCCTGGCTTGTTTCGGCTGGAAGCTCATAAGACTTGCAAGGTTGTGGACCGGCTGGTTCGGCCGATGTCTAATCCGAGTGGGAGATGGGAGTGGAAGTCTGTGCCTAGTTCGAATGTGGAGATGGCTGAATGGAGTCGGCTGTGTTTTCTTCTTCATTCTGTTAATCTTTCGGATAGCGTAGACAGATGGTCATGGCAAGGCGTCGGATCTAGTGGCTTCTCGGTTGGAGCGGTTAAAGGGTTGTTCAATCTTAATTCAGATTTTAGCTCTCGTTTTGTTTGGGATTGGTGTAAATGGCTTCCAAAGACATGCAATCTCTTTGCATGGCGTGCCGAGCAAGATAGGATTCCGACTAGGGAGGCTTTCCAAAGGAGAGGAATTTATGTTGATGACGATAGGTGCCCTCTTTGTAATTCGGGGATCGAAACGGTTGACCATTTGTTCACTTCATGCGGGGTATCTACAGTTATTTGGCAGAAGATTCAGGCTTGGTGTAAGACGTCCAATCTCTTTATCTTCTCGTTCAGGGACATCTTAGAGGTTCATAAGTGGATTGGCCTCGATGGTCAAAGGAAGGATGTGTTCCATGGGATAGTTATTCTTACTTGCTGGACGATATGGAAAGCTAGGAATAATTTGGTTTTTTCGGGAAAGCGTTTTAATGTTAATGAAGTGTTTAGTGAGATTAGGTCTTTGGGATATGTAATGTACAAAAATAGATCAAAGGATAGAGGTAGATCGTGGGAGGATTGGTGTACTTTTGTAAATATGTAGTTCGGTTTGTTGTCTTGGGGGTGGCCGCTCGGTTTCGAGTTGGTTGTTTTGGTTAATGAAGTTTTCTGTTAAAAAAAAAGGAATTGGTTCTCATGGGTTCGATTCTTAAGGAGGGCCATATTTATAAAGGAAATCACAAGCTTCTAATTGTTAAGTTCAATACAGTTTGATTGGTTGGTGGCTAATTCATTTGTTTCACATTGCGCTTTAATCGAAACAAAAGAGTGACAGTTATTATTAAATTTAGTAATTATAATTGAAATTTGATAATGTTATAAATCAGACATTTTAGGCCTAACCCATTGCTTATGGGCTTTAGGGTTTATAGTTTTGTTTATCTATATATTGTAATAATGTTGAATAGAATGAAAGATGAGAATTTAGTTTATCTCTATTTTCTCTCTGGTTTTTATCACGTTATCAGCACGAATCGCTCTATTCATTAGGGAATTTACAGGCTTGGATTAAGATAATTGCCGTTCATCAAATCCGGGTACACTATTAATTTTTCTGCAATTTTCGTTTGAACTTTAGAACAAACTAGGACTGCCCTGTTTCTGTGAATTAGGACTGAAACGAAAAACAGTTCTTCCATATTACATTTGATTTTCTATAATCACGGAATCAATTAAATTAGATTTTCTTTTGTCAAACACACGATGGTTCCTACCATCACACATAGCAATCTTACCCTCTGTAATTTTTCTTCCGTGCGATCCCTCCTAAATGTTGTCGACAACTAATAATCAAGGAGCAATCAACTTATGTTGTGGAATAATAGGAATCCACTTAAAAATCCCTGCTTCACGTCCACTTTTCTAAAAGAACAACAATAAATTCGAAAACAATAAATTGGCCACCACTTGTTTTTGTGCCTGCTGCCTCTTATTTTTCGAAAAGAACAACAATAGTCAAAATTCCTTTGCTGCCGTCCACTTTCTTTCTTGCTTTTCGAAAACAATAATTCTCTAAATTCTGTTATGTTTTGTTATTATTTAAAAATATCAAATTAGTATTGGGTTTAATAAACCTAATTACAAGTGGGCAAAATTCTAAACCATAAAAAAAAAGATTTGTAAATGGGCCTATATTGAAAGTGGTATGTGTTTACTATTTAAAAAAAAAATAACATATACGTATCAGTTTTTTTTAAATCGCATGCCCCTCGAAATCGTGGGCCTTGTGCGGAGGTCCTCCCCGCATACCATCAAAGCCTCCCATGAAGGTACCCAAATGGGTAAATGGATTGTGAAGAGTAGAGAAGAGTGTGGGCGTATTTTTTTACATTTAGGGTTTATAGACACACACATAAATGTGGCTGAACACAACGTTTGCAAATTAAAAGGGACCATATTTTTTTTAATTCTGCCCCAGTAGATCGTAGCAACCCAAAACAACCTTCATATGGACCATATATATATATTTTAATTCATGGGTTAAATGTGAATACATTTTTTTTTTATTTTGTTAGAGTCCATGTGGGTTCTTTAATAGATACATGTAGTTTTGAAAAATGAATTTGAAAACTTTGTTTTTACTAAAGTTATCACTCGCCAAAGGCATTAGTAAACATGCAATTTGTCTCAGTTTACGGATCATTATGTGGATGTTAAATAACCATGTGATTTTGAATTTTCTAAACGGAATTGAAAACTTAGTTTTACTTTGGTCCCATATTTTATATATATAAACAATTTTTGGTTATTGGAGTTTTCGATGGGAAAAAGAACCAGAGGGTGGTTTTAAAATATGTGTTAATAATAATTATTATTTAATGTTTTGATCCAACTGTTCTCTATTACATATTAATAAATAATTATTTAATATTAGTTTTAATCGAATATTTTTTTTAATTAGAATGACATTTTTTTAGTACGAATATATAGTGGGATACTATTTGAATTCCAATTTTAACCCAATATAATGTTAACAGACAACCACATTACAGGATACAAAATTCATAAATGACTTTATTTTCCTTCTCTATTTTATAAACATACTTAAAGTTTAGAACCTGCAGTTTTAGCAAAAGAGAACCCGAAGTTCTCATACAATATACATTTCATTGGAAGGCTTGTTTTTAAAATGCCTTATTTTTCCTTTGTAGATAATATGTCGAACTTATCAAAACTTGAATTTAACGCACTTGAATTAACTTTTATTTATTTATTTTTATTTATTTCCTGAAGAAATATGCATGCTAGCTCCAGTAGAGCTATTATTGGTGATGAATGTCTGGTAGATAGCGGTAGTACTAACACTATTCTCAAAGATATGAAATTTTTTTTCTGAGTTGTCTCCGGCAGAGACACCGATTAGTACTATATCTGGTGTCATTAACCTTATCGAATGCTCCGGCAGAGCACACATAATATTATCTTCGGGTACCCAACTAACTGTTGATAATGCATTATATTCAAGTAAATCCAGAAGAAATTTACTTAGCTTTAAAGATATTCGAAAAAACGGTTACCACTTAAAAACAATATTGAATATCTTCAAATTACTTCAAACAAAAATGGTCAAGAAACCATCGTTGAACAATTAGAAGCCTTATCCTCTGGATTATATTGTACTAATATCAATCCTATCGAATCATACATGGTGAGTAACCAAAAGCTGTTAGATAAAGACACATTCAATATATGGCATGACCGTCTAGGTCACCTTGGTAGCATAATGATGAGATGAATAATCAAAAGTGCAACCGGGAACCCTCTCAAAAACTTAAAAGTTTTGCTACCACAGGACTTATCATGTGCAGCATGCTCTCTGGGAAAACTTATAACTCGGCCCTCACAAACTAAATTGATACATGAAACCTCATCGTTTTTAGAAAGAATCCAAGGGGATATTTGTGGGCCTATTCATCCTCCGTGTGGACCATTCCGCTATTTCTTGGTCTTAATAGATGCATCCTCAAGGTGGTCACATGTGAGCCTTTTAGCTACTCGAAATGTAGCATTTGCCCGACTTTTAGCTCAAATCATACAATTGAGAGCCAATTTCCCCGATAATCAAATTAGAAACATCCGAATGGATAATGCGGGAGAGTTCACAGCTCAAGCTTTTAATGACTATTTTATGTCAATCGGGATCAATGTTGAACATTCAGTACCTCATGTTCACACACAAAACGGTTTAGCTGAATCTCTGACCAAACGATTACAAATAATCGCTATACCACTCTTAATGAGATGTAAATTACCATCTTCTGCATGGGGTCATGCTATTTTGCATGCCGCTGCACTGATTAGATTGAGACCAACTGCTGATCACGAATACTCCCCATTGCAACTGGTCTCCGGACGAGAACCAAGTTTGTCCCACCTTAGAATTTTTGGTTGTGCGGTATATGTACCAATACCGCCACCACAACGTACTGCAATGGGACCCCAAAGAAGACTGGGTATCTATATTGGTTTTAACTCCCCGTCCACAATTAAATATTTAGAACCGATGACGAGAGACATGTTTACAGCACGGTATGCTGACTGTCATTTTGATGAAACGATGTTCCCAGTCTTAGGGGGAGATAAGGACAAAGAAAGACTGGTAAAACAAGAAATAACGTGGAATGCATCATCGCTATCAAATCTCGACCCCCGAAGTGGTCAATGTGAATATGAAGTCCAAAAGATCATACATTTGCAAAGAATAGCGAATGAATTACCAGATGCATTCACAGACAGGAATAGAGTGACAAAGTCACATGTACCAGCATCAAATGCACCTGCTCGAATTGAAGTAATCCCAGAAGCGATTACTATACAACGAAAGCGTGGGAGACCAATCGGTTCCAAAGATAAAAACCCACGGAAACGAAAAGAGCAAAGTAACGCAGTTGGTGAAAACTCACAAAAGATTATAAGTGAAACCCCGGTAGAGGTAAATGTCCCAGAAGAGACAACTATGAATCCAGAGGAAAATGAAGTTTCAAAAGAAACACCGGTACCAAATGAAAATGAGATCTCTATTAATTATGTACAAGATAGTACAATGTGGAACCGGAATAAAACACGTGTTGATGATATATTCGCATATGCTATAGCAACAGATGTAATCAATGAAAATGATTACGTACCAAAAACTTTAGAAGAGTGCATGCACAGAAATGATTGGCCAAGATGGCAAGAAGCCATAAACGCCGAATTGAATTTGCTCGAAAAGCGACATGTTTTCGGACCTGTAGTCCGAATGCCCATAGGCGTCAAACCAGTAGGTTATAAATGGGTGTTTGCAATAAAAAGAAATGAAAAGAATGAGATTGTACGATATAAGGCTCGACTTGTAGCACAAGGGTTTTCCCAAATCACAGGAGTTGATTATGAGGAAACGTATTCCCCTATAGTGGATGCGATAACCCTTAGGTTCCTAATCGGCCTCACAATCTCTGAAGGACTTCATATGAGACTAATGGATGTCGTCACCGCATACTTATACGGGACACTTGAAAATGACATCTACATGAAAATCCCTAAAGGATTAAAATTTCCTGAAGCATTAAAATCAACACCTCGAGATATGTGTTCTATAAAGCTCCATAGATCTTTATATGGTCTCAAACAACCTGGTCGTATGTGGTACAATCGACTTAGTGAATATCTCGAAAAAGAAGGATACAAGTCTGATGTAATCAGTCCATGTGTTTTTATAAAAAGATCACTCTCAAATTTCACTATAATAGCAGTCTATGTTGATGATATCAACATCATCGGATCTCCTGAAGAGATAGAGAAAGTTGCTCAGTTGTTAAAGAAGGAATTTGAAATGAAAGATCTTGGTATGACGAAATTATGTATCGGACTACAATTTGAGTATCTGTGCAATGGCACATTTGTCCATCAATCAAACTACATCCAGAAGATGTTAATATGTTTCAATATGGATAAAGCACACCCGTTTAGCGTACCTATGGTTGTCCGACCGCTAGATCCACACAAGGATCCTTATCGCTCTCAAGAAGAAGGCGAAGAAGTACTTGGTCCAGAAGTACCGTACTTAAGCGCGATCGGTGACCTTATGTATCTCGCAAATAACACAAGACCTGACATTGCATTTGCAGTACATGTACTAGTGAGATACAGTTCGAATTCGACACGTAGACAATGGAATGGTGTAAAACATATATTCTGGTATATTTGCGGGACACAAGACTTAGGTCTTTTCTATCAGAAAGATCAAAAGTCCTAGCTCGTTGGGTATGCTGAGGCCGGATATCTATCAGATCCTCACAAAGCAAAATCTCAGACAGGTTATATATTCACATACGGCGGCACAACAATTTCTTGGAAGTCAACTAAGCAAACACTTACAGCAACATCATCAAATCATGCTGAATTGATAGCACTATATGATGCTGGTCGAGAATGTGTGTGGTTGAGATCAATGATTAATCACATACAAGAAGCATGCGGATTAGAACAGATCAAGAAAGAGCCGACAATTATTTATGAAGACAATGCTGCTTGCATAGCTCAGATCAGAGAAGGTTACATCAAGGGTGATCGAACAAAGCACATCTCACCAAAGTTCTTCTCAACATATGACTTGCAGAAAGAAGGGGAAATCGATGTTCGTCAGATCAAGTCAAGTGAAAATCTAGCAGACCTGTTCACAAAATCTTTACCTAGAAGCAGTTTCGAGCAGTTATCACACAAGATCGGTCTTCGTAGATTGAAAGATGTTTGTTGAATTCAGGGGGAGAATTATACACGCAATACTCTTTTTCCCTTAACTAAGTTTTGTCCCACTGGGTTTTCTTAGTAAGGTTTTTAGTGAGGCAGCATAGCTGATCCAGTAGTATCAGTTTATTTATTCAGGTCCTGAAGTACCTATTTAACATCATCCTGAAGTATGTCGTTAAACTGTGAATAATTCTAAATGTCTGAGGGGGAGTGTTATAAACCAGACATTTTAGGCTCAACCCATTGCTTATGGGCTTTAGGGTTTTTAGTTTTGTTTATCTATATATTGTAATGTTGAATAGAATGAAAGATGAGAATTCAGTTTATCTCTATTTTCTCTCTGGTTTTTATCAGATAATTATTATTTACTTGATTGATATTTTTACTTTATTATAAACCTATAAATTAGCAACTTCTATATGCATAGATGTCTTGTACTTTTAGCTTTGGGAGTGTTTCAAAAAATAATTGGAATTTTCCCTTTTTAACCCTAAAGTATCAATCTTTGACAATTTTAGTTTAAGGTTTTAATCTTTGGTAATTTAACCCCCTTGATTAATTTGATTTTTCACTTCTACTTCAAAAGTTTCCATCTTATACAATCTAACCCCTTTAATTAATTTGGACTCTCACTTCTAATTCAAAAATTTCCATCTTTTACGATTTAACCACTTTGATTTTTTTTTACTTTTAACCTAAAGCTTTTCAACTTTTGCAACTTTGACCCCATATACTTTTCATCTATCGCAAGTTTTGTGTTTAACGTTTCGTTCTAGATTTTCCGAGTTAACATGCAACGTGCGTGTGGAGTTCAACATTTTATCATCTACTTTATCCTGTTTGACAAGCTCGTCACAACGCGTCTATTTTTCTCCGTTTGATAGGTCTGTTGCAATGTGTGGATCATAGATCGACTCAGTTATTATTTTCCATATTTTACACACAGGCTCGCGGTCATGTAAGAAACATTTACCTTTCATCTAATATGATATATAACTAACGCATCCCCGCCGCATTGCGACGGGTGGTAATTCTAGTTGTTTTAACTTATAAAAATAATAAACTGAACACGTGTTCAATTTAGTGAAATTAGATTATTTAATTGTTGAAAAGACAAAAGCCTCGCCTTGGGCTTGTGGTTGTGTGGATTGTGACAAGAAGCAAGTATCTATAATATAAAATAAAATAAAATAATATAATATAATTTTGTTTTTAAATATCTATACTTTCTATAAAAGGAGAATCCTCAATGACATAAGAAAAGCTTATGTGGCAGCCATAGAGGCTGTCCAACGATGTTTTTCTTATGTCATCAACGATGAGGTGGCAGCCATAGAGAGAGCATAGTGACATCATAAATTCAAACCACTGCCCACTTTAAAATTTCAAAGGTCTGGCCCACATTCTTTCTTCAAAGATCTGCCCACATTCTTTCTTCAAAGGTCTGCCCACACACAAAAGGCAAAGCTCTGCCCCATATTCAAAATTCAAAGCCTCTCTCACATTCAAAATTCAAAATTGTGGCTCCATGTATATAAGATACATTAGGCTCCACATTCAAAATTCAAACCACACTTTCAATGCATCTTCAGACAATTCTCAAATAATAAAACATATAGGAAGAAATTGTAAAAATAGTGAGATTGAAGATGTAGGAAATTGAATAAAAAGAAATATGTATAGTTAAGAAGCTACCTTGTGATCATGAAGCGAAGACCGGTGAGGAGATAAGAATAAATGAAGCGGCGAGGAGGAGGAGGAGGAGAGAAGACGGCATGACTGAATGGATTTGGATCTGAAGACGATTGATCGGAAAAAACGGGGAATTTTTATGGATCGGTTAGTGGTTTACTGTTAGTTCTCCATCCCAGTCAACAATACAATCAATAATCACCATATCCAAAGCCTATTCATCTTCATTGCTGCCGATCGATCATTCCTTTTGCTTCGAACAGAGAAGAAGCTAAGAAAACTTTAACGAAGAAGAAGATAAGAAAAATCCAACAGACACTGCAATCTTCTTCTGCTAATCTCCGGTAATTCTTACTTTATCTCATTCCTTTTGCTTCCCTGTTTCGTGCCCTAATATTTGCTTCCCTGTTTGTGCCCTAATATTTTCTCTATACATATAGCATTTAGCATCCTGTGTATGTATTTGTTATCACATAATTCTGGATCCAATGAATTTCGAGTAACTTAATTATAACCATTTTTTATTGATCAACGAGTATTGAATTATGTATTGTTAGAGGCTACAAGACATGGAAGTTAAAGATATCCTCATTAAGGATGGAGAGAAACAATTTGATGTGAAGCGGCAAAGGCGGAGAAGCTCCGCCGTAAGCAGGAGCAGCCGCGTCTGGCGTCGCCGGAGTGTCGATCGACGGTCCGGATCTGCTGGCGGCAACTACGGTGACGTTCTGATTGTCATTGGATGAAGAGTATGACGTCATGGTTTGCGGAACTGGCCTCAAGGTTTGTATTCATTTGTTTAAATGTCAATCTTTTGGCGGTTTCAGCTTTTCAGGTTAGGTGAATTACAATGACTTTGTGTATTAGAAGGTTCTGAAACCGTCAAAGAGGTAAGCTATGGCAGCTATGTTGTGTAGCTTCTGTTTTGTATATTTTTTCCGATTGATTGGTTTAGAACTATGTTGTATAGCTTCTCAGTTGTTTTTGAGGCGATTAAAGTGAACGAAATGGAGGATTGTTCAGCTACGAAGGCTCAAGGCTCAGCTATGAGGACCAGAGGCGATTGATTTTTGGTTCTATACATTATCCCAGAAGCATAGCCTATTATTTGGTTTTGGTGTGTAGTGATTTGGAAGTAGACTACAAATATGAGGAAAATGCTCCCATCATATATTCCGCACTGGCTATTGACAAGGAGGTACTGCTTTATGATTATTTCCAGATTTCCAATTTATAGCATCAGCATTGTTTTGGTCAAAAATTACCGAAGCAATTAAGTGATCAAATTAGTTAAGTGAGGTAGTGTGCTAAAAAGTGTGTTGAAAATATACTGGTTAAGTTGTTTGGAAAAACAGTATTCAGGATACGGCTCAGGATATTGAGCTGTATCTACGATCAAACAATGAGCAAAAAGTAAAGGGAGTGACACGAGTTATACGAGGAAAGCCCTTGATCAATCTAGATCTCCGGCATAAAACCTCGGGAGCTGACAATCGCAGCTGCCTTGTTCTTCTTATTGCTTTAAACTTCAGGATACAGTGCAGGATATTGACCAGATCGCTAAGTGTTACAACTCTTTTGTGCGAAAATGAAAATTGCTAGAGAACAAGTGTTAGAGTGTAGTGAGTGTTGATGTGATGTCCTATTCGATTCGGTATACCCACCTATTTATAGTAACAAATTACAAACGAAAATTCCTATAAATATGGGATACTCCGAATATTCCATAGTAAACGTCGTAGACCGAGTAATGCGGCTTCAACGTCTTTATTTGAACGACTTGGACCGAGTCTTCCGCGAAATGATTCCTTGTGAACGTTGCTAGCTTCTAACCCACGTACCTGCACATAATCCGTTAGTGATCCTGAGGATACCATTCAGGATGTTACCAATATCCTGAATCAGCATCCCGGATGTGAACAGATATCATATAACCAAGATATAATCCAAGATATTTCTCAGGATATGGGCTCAGAATTTCACCCATAACAATTGTCCCCAAATATGTTACCGTTTAGTATCCTCACCACTAATGGTTACATTTTTCACGGAGATCGAGGTAATTAAGAGATAAGACCCATGATGTGACTGTTTGCAACTTACTCAGCCTATATTTACTCATTACACCCTATATCTTCTCATCCCCATCTCTTTTTTAATCACTATTGATAAGGAAAAAGGTAACATTGTCTCTCTAATCTCCATCTTTATCTTCATTCTCCTTCTCCGGTCAAAAATTCAAGCGATCAAATGCCGAGACAGACGAGATCTAGTTCCGGTGATTTAACTCCCACATTTATCTAGTAGAATCTTCTCCAAGAACCGGAGAAAGAGATATGCTCTTTTGATAGTGCCCACTTGGCAGCTCTCAAATCCTCCGGTATCTTTCCGGAAGGAACGGTATTCCGGCCGTTCGACCGGGAAATCCGGTCGGATATGGTCTCCAATGAGTGGTTGTGCTTTAGTGCCTTTCCCTTCACTTTAGGGTTACAGTTCCCCTTTCCAGACTTCATCACGGAATTCTTCAACATTACCAAAATCTCCTTTAGTCAAACAATGACAATGCTTTGGCGTGTTCTGTCCGTTCTTGACCAGATCAAGAAAAACCATATCCTTGATCTTTCTGTTCATGATCTCCCCCTAGCTTACCGGCTTAGATGCCACGGATCATGTAGATTTTTATTTTATTCCACCTCCGGCGACCCGCTGATACTTCGTGCCACCAGGAACGAGGATAATTGGCAATCTAAGTTCTTCTTTGTAAAAAGAGACTCAATCCCTGGTGGAACGGAATATCCGGTGAAATGGTTGAAAAAGGGTAGGATTTAGGGTTTAAGGATGATCCTGTCTCTTATCCTGCTTCTTATCCTGAACTGACCAACTTTATTTTTCTGTTGTGCATGCAGCTGATTTTAGGAAGATTGCTCCTCCCCTTGCTGATTCAAAGAAAAGGATCGACGCTATCAGACTCCTTCCGGAGGCTGAAAGAAGTTTCAACCCGTCTCCACCATCTCTAAGTCCTCTTTCTAGCGCAAACATGTCTGGTAAGGATCCTGCAAAATATCCTAGACATACATGTCTTTATTTGATATACTTAGGAGAAATTTTACTCCCTGTATGCAGACTCCAGCAAGGTTCCAATCTACCTAGACCTTGACGAACTTGACAGCTACCCTACTCCAGTCATGGTCAAGAAAGAGACCCCTGCTGCTACCAGCTCCAAGCCGCTCCCAGCTCCCAAGGCTAACCCGAGGACTCGTGCTTCCACAGCAAAAAAGAGGAAAGGTCCTGAAGTCAGTGCTCCAGGTCCAGAAGGGTTCTCCTACGATGAACTCAGCTTTTCTGACTCCTTAGAGCCAATGACATCCTTCCTCAACAAGGTAATATCCTGCTACATATCCTGCACATATATCCTGATAGGATATCCTGACAGGATATCCTGGTTAATATATTCTAACTCATACCTGAATTTAATGTGCAGGGCCTCCAGCATTTGCTCCACCTGTATAATGATGCTTGTGGTACTGTTGTACTCCATGAAGCCAGGATTAAACAGCTCGAAAGCACCGTTGCTGACCAAGGTGCCATCGCTGAAGCAAAATCCCGGCACTACGAGGGCATGCTCAAGAAGGTCACCCAAGATGCTGAGCTCAAACTTGCCACTGTCCAAATGGATCACGAACAGGCCATGGTTTCTTTCCAGGAAGGAATCAAAGCCTCTGCTATCGTCTCATTGCTACAAGCTCGCATCAAGATGGCCTACGAGGCCAAGGAGACAGGCCTTGTATGCCCATCCTGGCCGGTTGAATCCTGGGTGGCCAAGCTAAAGGAGCTCGGGGGCAAAGCTGTGCCACTTCCTACTGAAGCCGGAGAATCCTCTATGTCAGCAGAGGTGGTAGACAAGGCTGGAGATAAGAAGGATGCTGGAGCGGATGCTGGGATGGATGCTGGTGAGGATGCTGCTCAGGATGCTGAAGCTGAGAAGGCAGAGAAGGTTGGAGAAGATGCCGCTGTGTGAGGGCATTCAGGTGGGCAATGATGGATATACGTGCCAAGGCCGGAGCCCACCTTTTTAAATTTGAATGTTGGTCTGTAATCCCCTAAACAATTTACTTTTTCCGCACTTTACTTTTCTGCACCCGAACAATTTACATTTCCTGCATGCTTTTTGAACAATACAACAGTTGGAGGTGGATGGGTCTCGGTTTGAGATGAAACCTTCAACTGTTGGTTAAATATGTTTAAAGACTAATTGTGCTTTTGGTGGATGGATCTCGGTTTGAGATGAAACCAAAAGCACAAACTTTTGCTATGCTAATAATATAACTTTTCTTTTGGCCTTACTATTGTTGTTATTAGGGCACCAATTTTACTTATGAAAACTGTTTTGTTTGAACATTCTTAGGAATATTATGGGAACACATTCTGAGAATATCCTGACAAGTATCCCAAGAGATATCCTGGTCAGGATATCGTCATATATACAACTTAGAAAACTTAAGTCTTTTGAAAAAAGGAGAGATCATACCAAAGACTCTTAGAGAGTCAATCTTCCACCTTAGGAATGTCCCCAGTACACACTTACAAACTTGGATCCAACCTTTGAATAGTATAATGTATGTCTCCTGTGTATGACATAGAAATGCAAATGTATTCATACTTTGGCTTGAATAAATTCCAAACACCTCGAGGCAAAACCCTTGATATTCTGAAATGAATCCTTAGCATACTGGGGATAAACCCTTAATATCATGGGGATAAACCCTGATATCCTGGGGATAAACCCTGAGTTTCATGCGCTACAGGCGAGAGTGTATAAACTCCAAATCTTAGAAAGGTGAAAACCTTTAAACCTTAGAGAGTATGGAAATACCCTTTCATGAGAGAGGGTGATCAATCCTCATATACCTTCAGGATCTAGGATATAGCCAACAGTAACGAAATTGTCAGCCACTTTTACATGAACTGGTCCCGCTACCTTGAACTATACCTAGATAACTTGCGCTCCAGGCGAGGTGTTTAAACCCAATTCGAAAGAAAGGTGAATACCTTTAAACCTTTGAAGGGATCAGGATCCCTTAAACATGAGAGAGGGGGCCAATCCTCTAATCTTTCGATTTATCCTGAGTGCATATCCTGGAGCTATATCCTGAAACATATGCTGCAGAACAACTGTAAACTAAGGTGGGTGTTAGCCTGACTAACACCCCTCCGATGCTTAAGTCAGTATTGGGTTCAAGATAATACACAAATATATTTAAAAGAGATAGAATACATACCATTCTGAGATAGAAATTAAATTCTATTCTTACTTGAAATAGAGCTTTAAGTGTATTGCACTCCAGGATCTCGGTAGCATATCCCCTTCCATATTCTTGAGTCTATATGCTCCTTTCCCTGCTTCTGACTCAACTTCATATGGTCCTTCCCATTTTGGAGCTAGCTTGCCATCGGCAGGATTAGTGGTATTTTGAAAAGCCTTTCTTAGCACCCAATCACCAACTCGAAATCTCCCAGTCCTTATATTCTTGTTATATGCTCTGGATATTCTTTGTTGATATGCTGCCATCCTTATCCTTGCTGCATCCCTTTTTTCATCTATAGTATCCAAATCTTGACATAAGGCTTCAGGATTCTGTTCAGGATCCTGTAGGATAGATCTTGCAGTAGGTATCGCCATTTCCGTTGGAATCATTGCTTCTGCTCCAAATACCAAGGAAAATGGGGTTTGGACTGTTACTATGCCTTTGACATGCATCACACCTTCGAGCATATTCTGCAGCATCTTTCCTCATCGTTGGCCAATAATATCCTGTCCTTAATACTTTGGAGAACAATGACCTGCCCCCAGTGTGGTTACCACAATCCCCTTCATGTATATCCTGAAGTACTTCTTTGGCTTCAGGACCCTCCAAGCACCTCAAATACGATCCTGCAAGAGATTTCTTGTATAAAACATTATTTATAATAGTGAATCGTGATACCTTCATCCTAAATGCCTTAGGATTTTCATCTCCGGGGATATGTCCTTCCTTGAGATATCTCATGATTGGAGTCATCCAGGATTTAGGATCCATTTCAGGATACTCTGCTCCAGGATCCTGAATACCCGCTACTTCTTTATCCTGAGGATTCGTTGCAGGATACAAGATATGTAATATTAGTATTTGGGTCCCTTCTGGTATCCTGATCGATGATCCTAGATTTGCTAAGGCATCTGCTTCAACATTATCCTCCCTTGGTACCTGTTCAAGTGTAAAAACATCAAAATATCCTGCTAATTTTTGAGAATATCGAGGTATTCGATTAATTTCTCACCATGAACTGCATAGGATCCATTAAAATGATTAGTAATTAACAAGGAGTCAACATATACTTGCAAATTCTTGATACTCATATTCTTAGCCAACTCTAATCCTGCAATTAAGGCCTCATACTCTGCTTCATTATTAGAAGCAGGGAACTCACACCTAATAGCCTGGGGTAATATGTCCCCCTGTGGCGATTTTAGTAGTATTCCCAATCCTACTCCTCTTACATTGGATGCACCATCAGTATATAACGTCCAGGATCCTGAGGATTCTCCTAACTGTTGGACTTCTAGGTCTACCTCATCCTGAATGTCACTACTGAAATCAGCCACAAAGTCAGCTAAAGCGTGAGACTTTATGGCATTTCTAGGTTCATATACTAAATCATAAGCACTCAACTTCACTGACCACTTGGCCATCCTGCCTGACATGTCTGGTTTCCTAAGCACATTTTTGACAGGATAATTTGTTTTAACATGAATCCTATGTGTCTCAAAGTAATGTCTAAGCTTCGTTGATGCCATAACTAATGCTAGTATCAATTTTTCTAAATGAGAATACCTAGTTTCAGCATTTAACAAACTTTTACTAACGTAATAAACAGGATATTGCTGACCTTCATGATCCTTTACAAGGACGGCACTTACAGCATTCCCTGATACTGCGAGGTATAGGGATAGTGGTTCACCATTCTCAGGCTTCATCAGTAGAGGTGCAGTTGAAAGATATTGCTTCAAATCCTGCAGGGCTGCTTCATGCTTCTCACCCCATTCAAATTTCTTGTTCTTCTTCAAGATATCATAAAACTCTTTACATTTCTCTGAGGATCTTGAAATAAATCTGTTTAATGCTGCCACTCTCCCTGTCAATCGTTGAACATCTTTCATATTTGAGGGTGATTTAATATCCAAGATGGCTTTAATCTGCTCCGGGCTCGCCTCTATTCCTCTTTTAGTCACCATATATCCTAGAAATTTTCCTGCCCCCACTCCGAAATGACACTTAGCAGGATTTAGCTTCATGTTATATTGGTCCAGGATATCAAATGCTCCTTTAATATCCTGGAGGTGATCCTGGGCTTTCTTTGATTTTACCACCATATCATCAATGTATACCTCCATGGTGTCCCCCAGCTTGTCTTTAAACATCATATTTACCAATCTCTGGTATGTTGCACCTGCATTTTTCAAACCAAAAGGCATAGCCGTATAATAATAAATACCTGTTGGTGTCATGAAGGTAGTATCCTCCCGGTCAGAAGGTTCCATTTGAATCTGCTGAAATCCTGAGGATGCATCCATGAAGGTCAACATTTCATGCCCGGCAGTAGCATCCACCATTGCATCAATGTGAGGAAGAGGAAATGGGTCTTTAGGACAAGCCTTGTTCAAGTCTGTGTAGTCTACACAGACTCTCCATTTCCCATTTTTCTTCTGTACCACGACTACGTTTGCTAGCCATCTTGGAAATTTAACCTCTCTGATCATCCTGGACTTCAACAGTCTTTCAACTTCCTCTTGGATAATCGTATTTCGCTCAGGAGCAAATTTCCTTCTTTTTTGCTAAACAGGCTTGAATGATCTGTCAATTCCAAGCTTGTGAGTGATAATGTCTTTGGATATACCTGTCATATCCTCATGCTTCCATGCAAACGTTGACATCCTGCATTTCAAAAAGTTAGTTAACTGCTCTTCAATATCCTGAGGGATATTGGTTCCTACGAGCACCGAAATATCAGGATTATCCTGATCCAGGATAATTTTCTTCACATCCTGCTCCGGATCCTCCACGATATCCTGGGCCCGCATCTTTAATTGCTATGCTGCACTAGGCTTGGTCGAGGATTTCATCGAGGATGAGTAACATTCTTTCGCCTCCTGCTGATCACTATCGACTTTGACAACTCCCCAAGGGGTAGGGATCTTGATGCATTGGTGATATGTTGATGGCACAGCCTTCATATCATGAATCCATGGTCTTCCCAGTATGATGTTATAGCAGGACAGAGAATCCATTACACAGAAACGTTGTATCGAGTTGACTCCTTCAACATATACTGGTAACTTTATCTCTCCCACTGTGTTCCTAGCCTCTCCACTGAACCCAACAAGCACGGTGGACTTCGAAGTGATATCCATCGGAGATACATTCATTCTCTTCAGAGTTTCTAGTTGGATTATGTTGACGGAGCTGTCATTATCAACCAGTATCCTGCGTACAAAATGGTTAGCCACATATAATGTTATCACCAGAGCATCATGATGAGGATCCTGGACAGCATCCCTGTCATCGGCATCAAATGTGATCACTTTGTCAGTTGTGAGGGTAGTCATCCTGACAGGCTTGTCTCCCCTTTCGGCCTTAGCTTCTTTTGCATGTCTCTTCGCCGCCGAATACGAAGTCCCACAAATGTCTGATCCTCCCGAAATGAAGTTGATTATCTTGGCATCCGCGGGAGGTGAAGCTGCTCGCTCAGGATCCTTCTCAGTATCCTGACCCTTATTCTTCTTTCTTCCTAAGAGATCTTTCAGATACCCCTTGCTCAGAAGATAGCTTATTTCTTTCCTTAGGGCATTGCAATCCTCAGTCACATGCCCGAAATCTTCGTGGAAGGCACACCATTTTGACTTATCTTTCCAATAAGCTTTTTGTTGATTCTTTCGAGGCCACCTAGCCTTGTCTCCTAAACCCTGCATGGCATACATCAATTCAGGAATGTTAACAGAAAAGCATTATTCAGATAATTCAGGATATTCTTCAGGATCCTCGTCTTCGGCAGCATTCACTTTCTTATTTTCATTTCTACCATATGGCCTAGGGCGATATGGCTTAAATGAGGATTCTGACTTCCTGCTAGTTGTCTCATAGGTGTTGGATGAGTTCATCATCTCTTGCATCTTTCTGTCATCCTCCAATCGAATATATCTTAGGGCCCTGTTTCGAGCTTTGTCCAAGTTCCTGCATGGGTTCATTACAAGGTCTTGGTAAAATTGAGAATCTTTTTGCAGCCCCATCTTGAAAGCTTGCACAGCTGTTGCAACATCAAGATGCGGAATGTCTAAAGATTCCCGGCTGAACTTGTTCACATAATCCCTTAGGGATTCTTGAGGCCCCTGTGTTATCCTGTAAAGGTCACTTGTTAGTTTTTCAAAGCTTCTACTACAAGAAAACTGACTATTAAATAAATTCACTAGGTGAGCAAATGATGTAATCGAATGAGGAGGAACATTTAGGAGCCATTTCAAGGCTGATCCTGTTAAGGTAGAACCAAAACCCTTGCACAAGCATGCTTCCTTGAGCTCCGGAGGGATAGGGTTAATCTCCATCCTTTCCCTATACTGGGCAATATGCTCTTCAGGATCCGTAGTTCCATCATAAAGCTTCATGTTGGGGGTTTGAAATCTCTTTGGAATCTCAGCATCACAGATAGGATATGCAAAGCGAGATATCCTGTGGCTGTCTTGGGACACTTCCGGGATTGGCTGGACCACTCCAGGTACACTGGATATCATGTCCTTCAACTTCTGAAGCTCCCTAGTAAATGCTGATGTTACACCTGTATCCTGCAAAGATCCACTATTGTTAGCAACATGAGTATTATTATTATTTGACACGTTACCCGTCTGAGGATTCTGCCCATATCCTGAAGCATATCCTGAGCTCCTCATAGTTGACATCCTGACCGAGGAGGGTATTTCAGGAGTATGATTCTGAGGAAGGCTGGGCACAATATTCCCCCTATTATCCTCAGTGTACACAGCCGAACTGAAGTTCAAAGTTCTGGGTTGTAGTGGAGTGACGATATCCTCAGCGGATCTGCTCGAGCCGGACTTCAGGAGTTGTATTTCCCTCAACAGCATTTGGTTTGTTTCCTATTGCTGCCTCATTTGTTCCTGCACACTTCCAAATAAGGTTAGAATTTCATCATTAGAAGCTAAAATCGGAGCAGATCCCTGAATACTCCGAGTAGGGATAATATCCTGGGGTTGTGAAGAAGATGGCATCCTTGGAGGAGGTGGTGGAAGCACCGGACCAGTAGTAGCAGAAGTTGTAGCAGACACAGTGGAGGAGCTCATGTTTGATCTTAAGGCCATTGTAAACAATGTGGCAAAGAGTTTTGAAAATAGAAAACCGACTAGCGATTTCACAAAGATTTTTAGTAAAGAGAGCACCACTTGCCCCACGGTGGGCGCCAAATTGTTTTGGTCAAAAATTACCGAAGCAATTAAGTGATCAAATTAGTTAAGTGAGGTAGTGTGCTAAAAAGTGTGTTGAAAATATGCTGGTTAAGTTGTTTGGAAAAACAGTATTCAGGATACGGCTCAGGATATTGAGCTGCATCTACGATCAAACAATGAGCAAAAAGTAAAGGGAGTGACACGAGTTATACGAGGAAAGCCCTTGATCAATCTAGATCGCCGACATAAAACCTCGGGAGCTGACAATCGCAGCTGCCTTGTTCTTCTTATTGCTTTAAACTTCAGGATACAGTGCAGGATATTGACCAGATCGCTAAGTGTTACAACTCTTTTGTGCGAAAATGAAAATTGCTAGAGAACAAGTGTTAGAGTGTAGTGAGTGTTGATGTGATGTCCTATTCGATCCGGTATACCCACCTATTTATAGTAACAAATTACAAACGAAAATTCCTATAAATATGGGATACTCCGAATATTCCATAGTAAACGTCGTAGACCGAGTAATGCGGCTTCAACGTCTTTATTTGAATGACTTGGACCGAGTCTTCCGCAAAATGATTCCTTGTGAACGTTGCTAGCTTCTAACCCACGTACCTGCACATAATCCGTTAGTGATCCTGAGGATACCATTCAGGATGTTACCAATATCCTGAATCAGCATCCCGGATGTGAACAGATATCATATAACCAAGATATAATCCAAGATATTTCTTAGGATATGGGCTCAGAATTTCACCCATAACAAGCATCATTCACTTTGGGTTACGTTTTATGTGAAAATTCAAATCTAAATATTAATAGTTGAAAAGGCAACAGGTTAAAACTTAAAAGTCATTCAAAGTGTAATTATAAGACATGAAACCAACCTCCTAAGTTGTTTAATTAAAAAAGTTGGATTATTACTGACAATGTAGTTTTTATAACTATATTAAAAATGGCAAAAAAAGCCTCCATGGTCGGAAGCATATAATGCTACCAGATTTTGACTTGTCAATTTCTTACTTGTTTCATCTTCCGAATTGCACGTTATGTTTAAAAAATGAAACTCGTATGTTAAGAAAAAGTGAACATCGCATGTTCAAAACAAGATATGATTTTTATACGTAATTTTATTAAGTAGACATGTTTTAACACCTTCGACCCATATTTTGAAGCAGATAGGATTATTTGACGGAATTTACAAGTTTTGGTAGGAATCACTAGGCTGCCACCGATTTTTGACCGATTAGGATCGGATTTGACCACTGTTGACCGCCTGACAATTAATTGGCTGATTAGATGAAAATTAATCGGCGACTAATCGGAGGCTAGGCACGATTTTTACAACCATGCTTTTAATACATATAACCTGTATCATCTTAGTCAAATAATTAGATGATTATTGAATAACATAAGTCTTTTAATAATATATGACTCATAATTATTTAGAAAAATAGTAAATTAGGACTAAAAGTAGACAAAATTGCAGAAAACAACCTTTATGTATACCCCAAACTGCACTTTATACCTTTCACTATGAAATCCGCCAAAACCAACCTTTACGTTCATGTTTTGTTACAAGTTCAACCTTTACACCTAACCTAGTCAAAAAAGTCAGTTAAATGCAGTCACATGCCTTGCACGTGAGGGCATATATGTCTTTTCACAAGTCTTTTATTCAATGTATTATATTTAAACCCTTATCAACTAACAAATAAATACAATATCAACACCCTTCTCCTCCCTCTCCTACACCTGCAACACCCTCCTCCTCCCTCTCTCTTCCTGATTAATCGAATCAACCGTCCGTCTATACACATCCGAACCGCCCTCACCGATCGACACTCGTGCGGCGGTGTTATCATCACTAGCCCGTGCATTTGCATCTGTATTTGTTTTGCTATTACTAGAAGATTTAACTACTTCCGCTTCTAAAGGGAAGAGGAGGTCTAGATTCTCTTCACACTCGTGGACTAATCTTGTAAGAGGTTCCGTTGTGAAAAATGGTTGACGAAGAGCAAGTTGTGTGAAATGTACACGCAGTAATCCACCCGTTCGTTTGTCATACTTTTTTAATATCTTGATGATACCTGTAATAAACCCAAAACAAAACAGAAAGGTTTATTCAAATGATACGTAATGGATAAAAGAATTATCATTTTCACCCGACTCGTTTGTACCTGCAAAATTTAAGGAGCTGTAGTTTTTAAGAAGCACCATCTCGCCGTGAATAGTGACAAATTCTTGCCGTATCGCCATCAATTCATCACTGAATTCAATTTCGGATGTAAAGACTCCATCTTTGCAGCTTTTCTCCTTCACTCGCTCGATTCTATGTTTTAGCTCCTGGTTAAATCACCAAGTGAGACGGACTGTTTCCATATATGATAAATCAATGGTTTTTAACCACTTAAGATTATGAACATTATAACAAAAGCAGAGAGCATTTTAACATGTACAGAACCAGTGCTATGCTAACTTAATAACCTCTGAATCAACTTAAAGATGGGTGAAAGTTATTAGCAGGTCGTCATTACAAAATGATAACCGACTCCTTTTGTAATTCATAACCGATATGGGACGAGCATCACAAAGAAATTCGTTTTCTTTTTACTTTGGGTGGAAAAATCCCCAACCCACAAAAACCAGACCGATGAACACCCCTAACCCAAAGAAATTCATAATTAAGCACATACAAAGGCCTCATATTTATAATTCCTCCTAACCGTATGGGACGGTTTGTCACAGCCCGCTTCCTTTTATGAAGAGCCTATCACTCCCAAAACCATTCCTACCAACAGTTTTCATGTTCTAGTCAGCAAATCTACATTATTATCGCAACTCAACAACAATACTCATTCAAAGACACATCATAATTAAAAGATTATTACAAAGTCAAATACTTTAGGTTAAATTTTAAAAACAGAAAACCTGAAAGCGGATGACGAATTCTTCCTCTTTGTCAACATAGAAATCATTGAACTTATCCAGTTCTTCATTGAGAATCCTGACGAACCAGTGCTGGAGATCGGGTGAGTGATTGTGATCCGGTGACGGTTGAGGGTCGTTGGGGGTGGGGTTAGGAAGGCGTTTCAGGAGTTTTTTAAGGGGTGGTCGAAGATGATGAGGAAGATGATTGGTGATGATGCAGAAAACAACCTTTATATATAATTTATTAATAAACAAAAAAAACAAGGTTGAAATGACAATAATACCCTCACATGCAAAGCATGTGAGGTGATTTAACCAAGAATATTAACAGAGTTTGTGTTAAAGGTTGAACTTGTAGCAAAACATGAACGTAAAGGTTGGTGTTGGCGGATTTCATAGTGAAAGGTATAAAGTGCAGTTTGGGGTATACATAAAGGTTGTTTTCTGCAATTTAGTCCTAAAAGTATTCCCATATTGCCATCTCTAGATAGTATTGTGAGATTTTCTTCTGAATTTCAAGAAAAACATTCACAACTGGGGTGTTTAAGGTTTTTAACTTTCTCAACAATGTTATTGCAGGCGGTTTGAAGCAACTGAAGCTAGATTTCTTCGCGCATCTTACAGCGCTGATGCGTGTGAAGTGTTATATATATTAGGTGTATATTTTAAGCCCCTTTAACACTTATTTTTAGCCAAGTTTTAAATTTATAAAACACGATATTTTACTAACACTAAACACACATATGGGCAAGTGCACCCATCGTGAGCGTAGTATAGTGTTGGCAAGATACCGAGGTCGTCCAAGGACACAAGAGCTTTTAGTACCGGTTTATCCTCAACGTCTAATCAAAATAAAAAGTTTAGAAAAATGTTTTAAACTAAGAAAAATAAAAACTAACTAAAATGCTGAAAATAAAAATAAAAATAAAAAACAGATAGACAAGATGAATCACTTGGTTCCGACTCGTATCTAGTGTAACCTTTGATTATTTCCGCACTTTTGCACATGATTAAGAGATTATCTTAGTTATTGTAGTAGGCCCCTCTTTTGAAGGTGACGTTACCCTCACCCCAGTAGTTTGAGTCAGCAAGGATACAATCCTAAAAGGGTGGATTATTGGAAGATAATGAATTAAGTTATTAATGCAATATTATGGTAGGCCCCTCTTTTGGAGGTGACGTTACCCTCGACTAAGTAGTCTGAGTCAGCAGGGATACAGTCCTAAATAGTCGGGTTATAGTATTAATAGTAGTTAACTTATGAGGGGATCAAAGAGTTTGGACCCCCGCCATCCAATACCGTGAAGTATTGAAGGAGGTCCTACTAAATTTGACCCAGGTCTATTGCAGGACCTCTAAACGCTGAACAATGGCAAGACCTTTACCAAACCGTTCCCTTAACCCCCGACCAGGTAGCCAACATACCTCCATATAGACCGTGAAGATATGAATGGTGAAAATCTTTTATTTTATATAGACAGTAAAATAATTTCAAGACACCACGGACAAACGATAAAGAAAGATCACCTTCAACATAAGCAACTAGTTATTAAAGTCATTAATACGAAACCAAATAAAAAGTTCAAAAGATTAGAAATAAAAAGTATTACACTAGACACTTTGTCTTCACCAAGTGATGTAAGAGACTTAGGCAAACATGGCCTTGATTGTCAAGAACTCTTACGATCAATCTTGGATCCCGAGACGACTCACACACTCTTCGATGGACAATGGATGATGGTGGTGGATGATGGTGTTATGGTGGTGGTGGGTGGTGGGTGAAGTGTGAGAGAGGTGGTGTGCCAAGGGATGGTTTGAGCTTGAGCCAAGCACATCTATTTATAGGCTGAACAGAAGCTCGGGCACGGCCCCGTGTCCAGTGGGCACGGCCCCGTGTCCACATCCTTCTCTTTCTTCATTAAATGCAGTTTTGTCTTATTAGTTGACCACGCCCCCGTGTCCGCTGAGCACGACCCCGTGGTGCAGAAGAATCTTTGTACTATGCAGATTTGCTGGATTGTGCGAATCTTATAGTTGACCACGGCCCCGTGTCCGCTGAGCACGGCCCCGTGGTGGGCAATAGAAACTTCTACCACTTTGTCTTTTCTGCTGACACTTGGGCACGCCCCCGTACTGGCTGAGCACGGGGCGTGTTCAGTCTTCTGTCTTCTTGTTTTGCTGGGGAAGATGCTGTCGTGGGGTCGGGCATGTCACGTCTTGTTCCTTTTCTTGTATTTATGTTAGATTTTGATGTCTTTTTGCTTCTTTTGTTAATTTGAGCTCATTTAATCCTGAAAATACAAAAGGAAGACAAAAGCACACTTTTTCCAACATTAGTACTAAAAAGGGGTTAGTTTTATGCCTCATTTGATGAAATTTATATGTTAATATTTGAACACATCAAATACCCCCACACTTGAATCTTTGCTTGTCCTCAAGCAAAACTCTTTAATATGTGGCTATTTACACTCCCAAATGGAATGGGTAGAGAAGAAGGTTTTTGGGCTTGTCGTAGAGTGTCGGGATTTCCAAGATTCTTTATTTAATTTAATTTTTATTTATTTACAATCCTATTCGTCATGATTTATTTAAAACTTTTCATAAGATAAATTACTTATTAGGGCATAACATGCCTTTGTAAAATTCTATTTATATACAAGTTCACATACCTCACGGGGATCACTCAACACTCGGCCGAAAATGTATTTTTGTGGATCACTCGAGAGCGGCATGGAACTTACTCCTACCATAGGCTTGCCAAGCAATCAATCCTCCTCCTTTTTAACTTATATACCTTTGTAAATATCAAGAGGACTTTGTGGGTTAAGGGTTAGGCTTGGGTTAAAGGTAGGTGGTTGGGTTGGTGGTTAGTAAAAAGGGCGAAAAGCGTAACAAGTGTCGGTTTTCGTATGACTTTCTATTTTTTTTGTAACTTTTATTTTGATGAAGCTATTTATTCAAACAAAGTTATTTTTGATGAACTTGTTTGTTTATTTTCTTTTGCTTCATCATCAACAATTTTTTTTTTCAAAGGTCATATGAAGAACCGAACTTGTTACTAAAACAAAGGGGTAAAAATGAAAAAGGGTTTTGGTGGGTAAAAAGGGTGTTTGGTTTGGGTTATGAAATGAAAAGGTTTAGGCTCAAAGGGGCTAACTAGGGGGATTTTGGGTAGGTGGTAAAAAAAAGAAAAATAATGGTGTAGAAATAAAAAGGGTTAGTCCTAATGCCTCCATCATTTACTTACTCAGGTCTAAGTTGGTAAGGACCGGGAATGTATCGTCATGGCAAGTTCTAGAGTCGTAAGAACCAAGCGGCTATTCACACAAGAAACGAAAATGAGCATTTAGTCAAATGATATGTAAGTGTTTGCTCAATAAAGGCTCAAAACTCACTTTTGTGGGAATGAGTTTTTATGTGATCAAGTATATATAATTAAATTTTAACTAAGCTTGTCATGCCTTTTCATAATTTTCTTATGTTGGTTCTTTTTATCACGACGCTATCGGTTGTAAATTCATAAAAATATAACCTTTTTAAGAACTTGAATTTCCCGAATTAAACCTAGACAAGTAAAAAAAATGAAAATTTTTGAAAAAAATTTGGGGTGATTAGCGGTTCCAATAGAGTTTTGTGTAAGGCTTGTATTTAGGACTTGCAAGTTTCAAGGTTTTAGCATCCCCCCCACACTTAAATTACACATTGTCCTCAATGTGTCCCAAAAATAAGTTTTTAGGTTGATTGAATGTGTAAAAAGGTGTGAAAAGCAAAAATTTTGTGTTACTGGGCGCTGAACACGGCCCCGTGTGATCCGGGCACGGCCTCGTGTTCAAGTGCCAGTAACAAAACTAATCAAGAGAAACAGAAGTCTGGACACGGGGGCGTGTTGGGTGAACACGGCCCGTGTCCAGTTACCTGAACTGGGTCTTTTTCTGCAGACTGTGCAGCACGGGGCCGTGTTGGGTGGACACGGCCCGTGCCGAGCTTACTGCAAACGAAGAAATTCGTCGGACGGTTCTGTTTTCCTGTATGGAGTGCTGGTTCAAGTTCCCTTTGCATCCTTTGCCATCTCAAGTGTGTTTTATTCCTGAAAATTAAAACTAACTAGAAAACAAGAAAATTAATCTAAACTAAACTAAGGATAGTTCCGTGGAATGCCTCCGTGGTGCGCCACGTTTATAAGGGTCCTTGGCTAGACCCAAAGCCTGGTCACATGTTACCCAAGTGGGATGTATTGCATCCCAAGTTACACCGTCGGAGAGCGTCATCCAAGCTTGAGTCTATGACCTTCATGTAGTTGACTGGGTCTTCTTCCTCTATCTTCTTTCCACATTCCAATTTCACTTCCTCGTCCCCAAACTTCAATGTTAACGTTCCGTCATTCATATCTACCACTGCTTGGGCGGTGGCTAGAAATGGCCTCCCGAGGATGAGAGGGACTTCGGTGTCTTCCTCCATGTCTAGGATGACAAAGTCAGTTGGAAAAACGAAGTTGTCAACCTTGACCAGTAGATTTTCAGCGACACCTTGTGGAAATTTGACGGACCTGTCGGCGAGTTGTATGCTCATCTTTGTAGGGCTAGTTACTCCTAGGCCGAGTCGTTTGAACATTGACGTGGGCATGAGGTTAATGCTAGCCCCAAGATCGGCTAATGCATTACGAACGGGGGACTCCCCAATCGAGCAAGGAATTGTGAAGCTCCCGGGATCGATTTTCTTTTGTGGAAGTTTGTTGAGTACTAAAGCGGAGCATTCTTCGCCTAAGTTAACTAATTGCAATGATTCAATTTTCCTTTTGTGAGTGAGGAAGTCCCTCATGAATTTTGCATATTTAGGCATTTGGGTTAGGACCTCAATAAAAGGAATATTGACATGCAAATGTTTTAGTAAACTTTCGAACTTTGTGAATTGCTCATCGGTCTTTTGACGATTTAACCTACCGGGGTACGGAATTGGAGGAGTCTTGGTGGGCTCTTGATTTGGTGAAGAAGCCTTTTCTAGTTGAGGTGTAGGTGAAGTCGTACTTTGACGTTGACCCCCTTCAACTGGTGGTAATGGAGTATCCTCGGGACCCACGGTTCGGTTTCTCAATGTGATAAGGTGTACTTGTGCCTTTGGGTTGGTTTCGGTATTACTTGGTAATGCGCCTTGTGGTCTCTCGGAGAAATTTTGAGCTAGTTGATTTAATTGTTTTTCAACGTTTTGAATGCTAGCTTGTTGATTTCTAAAATTCGATTCCAATTGTTGGAATTGATCCGAGTTTTTCTTTTCGGTGTCGGAGATGAGGCGAGATACGGTATCTTCAAGCCTTTCTCTTCCACCTTGTTGTTGAGAGAAATTTTGTGGTTGTTGAAAATTAGTTCGTTGGTTTTGTTGGTTACTACTATTGCCGGGATCTCTCCAACCAAGATTTGGGTGGTTACGCCATCCTTGGTTGTAGGTACCCGTTGGAGGACCCGACGGCCTAGGTCTATTATCAATGTAGTTTACCGTTTCTGTTTGTTCATCTAATTCTTTCATACAACTCCAATTTTCATGTGACCCACCACACCCTTCACAAGCCATAACCGAGGCCGTTTTTGTTATTTCTAGCTTTTTGATTTTCGAAGAGAGGGCCTCGATTTGGGCTTGTAAAGAGGTGCTTTCATCAACCTTATGGGCGCCCGGGGCAATAGATTTACCTCGGGGAGTGTGCCATTGAGAATTGGTTTGAGCAATTTCCTCAATTTGATTATATATTTCATTTGGGCGACGATTACCTAAAAGTCCCCCGTAGCTTGAATCAAGTGTTTGTCTTGTGTGTGGCAACAACCCATTGTAGAAAGTGGATACTTGTTGCCACACCGCTAGACCGTGATGAGGACACTTTCTTAGAAGCTCCTTGAACCTTTCCCAAGTTTCATATAAGGATTCCCCATCCTCTTGTGAGTATGTATTAATTTCAGTCATTAATTTAGCCGTTTTAGCAGGAGGGAAATACTTATATAAAAACTTTTGGGCAAGTTCATCCCAGGTGTTTACCGAGCCAACTGGGAGGGTGTTAAGCCAAGCCTTAGCTCGGTCTTTTAGTGAAAATGGAAACATTCGAAGGCGGATGGCGTCATTTGATGCTCCATTGATCCGAGAGGTATCACATATTTCTAAAAAATTAGTAATATGCAGATGGGGATCCTCGTCCGCAAGCCCATGGAAGGTTGAGGAGTTTTGGAGCATTTGTATCAAATGCGGCCGAAGTTCGAAGTTATTGGCTTCGACATTTGGTGCATTGATAGCGGCGCCGAGATTGCCTACGGTGGGCCGTAGGTAATCCATGAGGGTACGTTGATCCGCCATCGGAAGTGGGTCCCCCGAAACTTTCTCTTGATTTTTGGCTTTAAGTTTTTTTCTGAGAAAGCGTTCGGGTTCTTCTAGAGGTTCTTTTATGTCTCTACTAGAACTGGAGCTCATGCACTACGTAGGAGGTTCAAATGTGGCGCCTAGGTTCCAAGTCCTGCAATAAAAACAGAAAAGAACGTTGGTCAGAATGTTCACCACGGCCCCGTGCTCAGTGAACACGGCCCGTGGTCAGAGGTACATTGATTGTCTTCTGGATCCCTGTTACTGGGAGTTGGACACGACCCCGTGTTGCACCGACACGGCCCGTGTTCAGCTCTCTGTAACTCAGAAAATAAAAACTGCCAGTGATGATGCTGGGCACGGCCCGTGTCCGACCAGGCACGGCGCGTGCTGAGCTCTGCAGAAACTGAAAAATTTAAAAAAAAAATCCTAAAAAAAACGAAAAATAAGAAAAACGATTAGGCCGTTGATTCCTAACTTTCTTAAAATCCTTGTGTCCCCGGCAACGGCGCCAAAAACTTGATGCGTGTGAAGTGCTATATATATTAGGTGTATATTTTAATCCCCTTTAACACTTATTTTTAGCCAAGTTTTAAATTTATAAAACACGATATTTTACTAACACTAAACACACATATGGGCAAGTGCACCCATCGTGAGCGTAGTATAGTGTTGGTAAGATACCGAGGTCGTCCAAGGACACAAGAGCTTTTAGTACCGGTTTATCCTCAACGTCTAATCAAAATAAAAAGTTTAGAAAAATGTTTTAAACTAAGAAAAATAAAAACTAACTAAAATGCTGAAAATAAAAATAAAAATAAAAAACAGATAGACAAGATGAATCACTTGGTTCCGACTCGTATCTAGTGTAACCTTTGATTATTTCCGCACTTTTGCACATGATTAAGAGATTATCTTAGTTATTGTAGTAGGCCCCTCTTTTGAAGGTGACGTTACCCTCACCCCAGTAGTTTGAGTCAGCAAGGATACAATCCTAAAAGGGTGGATTATTGGAAGATAATGAATTAAGTTATTAATGCAATATTATGGTAGGCCCCTCTTTTGGAGGTGACGTTACCCTCGACTAAGTAGTCTGAGTCAGCAGGGATACAGTCCTAAATAGTCGGGTTATAGTATTAATAGTAGTTAACTTATGAGGGGATCAAAGAGTTTGGACCCCCGCCATCCAATACCGTGAAGTATTGAAGGAGGTCCTACTAAATTTGACCCAGGTCTATTGCAGGACCTCTAAACGCTGAACAATGGCAAGACCTTTACCAAACCGTTCCCTTAACCCCCGACCAGGTAGCCAACATACCTCCATATAGACCGTGGAGATATGAATGGTGAAAATCTTTTATTTTATATAGACAGTAAAATAATTTCAAGACACCACGGACAAACGATAAAGAAAGATCACCTTCAACATAAGCAACTAGTTATTAAAGTCATTAATACGAAACCAAATAAAAAGTGCAAAAGATTAGAAATAAAAAGTATTACACTAGACACTTTGTCTTCACCAAGTGATGTAAGAGACTTAGGCAAACATGGCCTTGATTGTCAAGAACTCTTACGATCAATCTTGGATCCCGAGACGACTCACACACTCTACGATGGACAATGGATGATGGTGGTGGATGATGGTGTTATGGTGGTGGTGGGTGGTGGGTGAAGTGTGAGAGAGGTGGTGTGCCAAGGGATGGTTTGAGCTTGAGCCAAGCACATCTATTTATAGGCTGAACAGAAGCTCGGGCACGGCCCTGTGTCCACATCCTTCTCTTTCTTCATTAAATGCAGTTTTGTCTTATTAGTTGACCACGCCCCCGTGTCCGCTGAGCACGACCCCGTGGTGCAGAAGAATCTTTGTACTATGCAGATTTGCTGGATTGTGCGAATCTTATAGTTGACCATGGCCCCGTGTCCGCTGAGCACGGCCCCGTGGTGGGCAATAGAAGCTTCTACCACTTTGTCTTTTCTGCTGACACTTGGGCACGCCCCCGTGCTGGCTGAGCACGGGGCGTGTTCAGTCTTCTGTCTTCTTGTTTTGCTTGGGAAGATGCTGTCGTGGGGTCGGGCATGTCACGTCTTGTTCCTTTTCTTGTATTTATGTTAGATTTTGATGTCTTTTTGCTTCTTTTGTTAATTTGAGCTCATTTAATCCTGAAAATACAAAAGGAAGACAAAAGCACACTTTTTCCACATTAGTACTAAAAAGGGGTTAGTTTTATGCCTCATTTGATGAAATTTACATGTTAATATTTGAACACATCAGCGCCTTTGTGGATGTTCTAACACTGGCTACTAAAACAATTGAGCAATTTGGTAAAGGCATGGAAGTATAACAATTGAGTAATTTGGTAAAGGCATGGAAGTATAACTCTTTTTAACATGTTTAGGGGTTTATGGGTGGTTTTAAGTGCTAATTTTACTGTATTTTGTTCAAATTCTATATTTGTTTTTTTTTAATTTTAGTGTTAGTTTAGTAGATCTGTATTTTCTTTTTATGGTTATTTTTTTTCTATTTTTAGGTAATAGTTTTATAGAAGTTCCTTGATTTTATAAAGATTCATGCTTTAACTACTAATATTAAGATTTAAACATTTTGCTTGTGAAATTCAGTATAATTTTGAAAGGAGGTATGATTTGGTGAGATTCTTGAAGACGGTGCAAAAAGCAGGGCTTTATGCTTTTAGGTAATTTTTTTAGAAATATTTTTCAAATGTTAATGTCTCAGATCTGGATTTTTCTTTTAGTTTTTAGCCTTTAGGGTTTGACAATTAACAATTAATATTATGTAAAATTACTAAAAATTTATTTGTGTTAATTCTTTCAGAGGATTCTCAGTTTGGCTAAAATATGTTCATGGAATTAGCTTCAAAACTGATAATGAGCCGTTTAAGGTAAAAATTACCTAATCTCACTTTTTTAATACTATATTATGATAATAATTATATAAATTTTTTTAATTCCTGTTCTTGCAGAGGGCTATAAAGGGTTTCACTGAGAAAATTGTGAACATGATGAAGAGTGAAAAACTGTTTGAGTCAGAAGGAGGTCAAATAATCCTATCTCAGGTAAGATATCGAGCAATCATGTTGTAACGACTTGTAACTTGTGCAGTTGAAGGTGTACATTGGTTTGAGTTAATGAGAAATGTAATGTGGTTGTGCAGTTGATGGTTTTATTCATTAATTGATAGGATTAGAAAATTAATAATATTTGGTCAATAGTCAATACTCATTAGGAATCTTTGTTTCTTTGTCAGTTGCTTTTAATAATGTTTAGTAACATGGAATTGGTATATTTAAGTTAGTGACTGTCCTTAATGCATATGGGAAAGGGTTGGCTTTGGGCCAGTATAAGGGCCATGCCTGGTGTGGTTTTTTTTTTTTGTTTTTTTTTCTTCATTAAATTTATAATCATATCGTGTTTTTTCGATCTGAAAATGTGTAGCTGTAATATCTGTTTCTTTAGTTTAAACACATCATCAGTATGTAATAATTAAGAGATGGACTTCTTAAATGTTTGTCTGTTGATATATTGATGACATATTAATAAATGGCTATAAAGAAACCCTTAAATGATTGTCTGTTGATATATTGATGACAGATTAATAAATGGCTGTAAAGAAACCCTCATCAAAGTTGTTGGAGACAATGCCAGAAGATCTTGATATGGGTCCTTCTGAATCTGATTCGGAAACAGAGTCAGGTTTAGAGTCTGAATCGGAATCAGAAGGGGATGAAGATGTGAAGTTAGCCGAACCGTAAAAAACCACGATATATAACAAAGAAGGAATACTTGATAAACTTGGGGATATCAGTTGGCCCGAGGATGTGGAATGGATCCATAAACCTTCACTTGATATTGAACAAGAGCAAGAAGTAGACATGAATGATGACCAGGCACGAGAGCTTGCGTTCTATACTCAAACACTAGAGGGCACGAGGCAAGCCTTTACTCCCAGTCGTGTTAAAAAGAGTTAACAAGTCGACGTGACACGTCTTACCCCGTTTATGACAATGGTAATTTATAAAAAATTAGATCTATCATAATTCACTCGCATGGTGTGACCCAGATTTGAGATTTCTATAGTTCGCTACCAGCGAAAGAGTACTTGTCTGATTTCAAAGTTACCCATTATATGCACAAATGTAATGCCATTTTCTCTCGATTTGTATCAAAGTTATTTTACTTCAGTTTCATTAATTGTGTATATGTTTTATTCTAGGTTTGATTATAGGTCTATGATTAAATTAGGTTAGGATTTCAAACAGTGGTATGAGAAACATATGTTTGAAACGTCTGTTTGGTTACAAACAGAGTCTTAAGAAACAGTGATTTGGCGAAACAGAGATAACCCTTTACAAACCGTGGTTGACTTTAGTCAAACAGAGTTTTAGATACCTCAAACAAATGATACACTCTTTTGAAACCTAAAATCTGTTTATTAATCAGAGGTTTGGTTTTTGAAAATAAAGGTTAAATGTCTGTTCACTTTTGGTCAATCAGATGTTTGTTTTTCCTTTTATAATCTCTGTTTTTGAAACAGTGGTTAGGATTTCAAACAGTGGTATGAGAAACATATGTGTTTAGTTTGTTATTTGCATGGTTTTCTAAAAGCCACCCGTGTTTGCACAGAGGTTAGGATTTCAAACAGTGGTTTGAAACATCTGTTTGGTTACAAACAGAGTCTTAAAAAACAGTGATTTCGCAAAACAGAGATTACTCTTTACAAACAATGGTTGACTTTAGTCGAACAGAGTTTTAGATACCTCAAACAAATGATATACTCTTTTGAAACCTAAAATATGTTTATTAATCAGAGGTTTGGTTTTTGAAAACAAAGGTTAAATGTTTGTTCACTTTTGGTCAATCAGATGTTTGTTTTTCCTTTTGTAATCTCTGTTTTTGAAACAGAGGTTAGGATTTCAAACAGTGGTTTGAAACCTCTGTTTGGTTACAAACAGAGTCTTGAGAAACAGTGATTTCGCAAAACAGAGATTACCCTTTACAAACAGTGGTTGACTTTAGTCGAACATAGCTTTAGATACCTCAAACAAATGATATACTCTTTTGAAACCTAAAACATGTTTATTAATCAGAGGTTTGGTTTTTGAAAACAAAGGTTAAATGTTTGTTCACTTTTGGTCAATCAGATGTTTGTTTTTCCTTTTGTAATGTCTGTTTTTGAAACAGAGGTTAGGATTTCAAACAGTAGTATGAGAAACATATGTTTGAAACCTCTGTTTAGTTATAAACAGAGTCTTAAGAAACAGTGATTTGGCGTAACAGAGATTACCCTTTACAAACATTGGTTGACTTTAGTCAAACAGAGTTTTAGATACCTCAAACAGAGTTTTAATATTAATCAAATGAAAAACTAAACTAAAAATTACAATATCTATACACCTATTTATACTTTATATTAAAATATATTATGCATGGTTTTCTAAGAAACGACCCGTGTTTGCACACGGGTCTTACCGCTAGTATACTAGTAATAAGACGGCACGGGTACTTCGTAAATATCGAACGGATTAGTCTAAGCGTTATTTGATATGTTAATCATATGAAAACACACGTTTTGACGTATTCGATTGAACTCAATATATCCTATAGTTGCATTACGATTGAATAAAAAAGTAATGTAAATCGAATTTATATCGTACAATCATAACGTATTATACGCGACCTAACTAACTAATTTATCTTCATCATTATCATGAGTAATTTAATACTATTAACTAATTTATCTTCATCATTATCATGAGTAATTTAAGACTATTAACTAAATTTAGGCGTGTCTAGGCCAACTCTCATGAAGAAAGAAAATTTTCGACACTTTAGAGATCACTTCACTTAAAAACAACAATGGAGACCATTTCTTTTGTGCTAAAATATTAAAAAGATTTCAGGGGAAGCGACTGAAGCGATCACACATCGGTTCACAAAAGAAGAGATCAAAGAGGTTGTTTTTGAATGCGGTTATGACAAAGCCCCCGGTCCAGACGGGTTTAATTTCCGTTTTGTTAAACATTATTGGCACTTTCTTGAAGATGATTTTCTTGATATTTTTAACAACTTTTATGCCACAAGAGAGATTAGCAAAGGATTCAGCTTGGCTTTCATTACTTTAATTCCTAAGGTTGATAATCCGGTCCTCCTTAAAGATTATCGCCCCATTTCCCTTATAGGAATTATAAGTAAAGTGATCTTTTAAGCTTTGACGGAAAGAATTAAAAAAGTGTTGAATTTGGTTATTTCGGAAACCCAGTCGGCATTTTTGAAAGATAGGTTCATCCTTGATGGTCCTTTGGTGGTTAATGAGGTTCTGGCTTGGTTAAAGAAGAAAAAATGTAAAGCTTTTCTCTTCAAAATAGACTTCGAAAAAGCTTATGACAACGTTAATTGGCTTTTTCTTTTGTCTATTATGGAGCAAATGGGTTTCTCGGATAAATGGAGAGGATGGATTAGAGGTGTTTTGAAGTCTTCTAGATCTGCGATATTGGTGAATGGCGCACCAACGTTTGAGTTTAATGCCCAAAAGGGCCTTCGCCAAGGTGACCCCTTATCCCCATTCTTATTTTTAATTGTGATGGAAGCTCTTTCATGTATGATTGATAAGGCGGCTGAGATGGGAGAGTTTCAAGGTATAAAGTTTAAGGATGAAAGTTGGCAATTAACACATCTTTTTTACGCCGATGACGCTATGATCGTGGGTAAAGGAATTGATTAAAATGTGGAAGTCTTGGCGAGGATTCTTAGATGCTTCTATGTGTGTTCGGGTCTTAAGATAAATTTAAACAAATCCAATTTTTATGGAATTGGACTAGAGGAACAAGATGTTACAAACAATACTATGGCGTTGGGCTGTAGACGCGAAACTTACCCTTTTGATTACTTGGGGATCCAAGTGGATACTAACATGAATCGTTGTAATAATTGGAGTACCATTATTGAGGTTTTTGAGAAGCGGTTATCGGGTTGGAAAACGAAGACATCGTCCATTGGAGGTAGGATTACCATCATCGGTGTTGGTGAGCTTACCTATCTATTATCTTTCGCTTTATAAAGCGTCGTGCACCGTTATAGAGACTTTGGAAAAGCTTATGAAGCGGTTTCTTTGGTCGGGGAATATGGAGAAGCATAAAATTCATTGGGTTGCTTGGGATCGAGTGACGCTAAGTAACAACCCGACCTGAGGAACTACCAACAACAGAAGAACTAGCAACAGCGGGAGAAACCTTTTCTAACCTCAGCTTCACCCCCTTCCTCGGGATTCTTTCTTTGATGATATGCCCTAAGCCCCTTTTAGAAGACCGAAGTCATTGGTGCTTTGCATAAGGGGTAAGCGCGCCATAAAGACTATTGGTACCTATCATAGACTTGACTCATTTTATGGGTTTGAATTCCTTTCCCCGAGTTAGAGGGGTTTTCTGAAGGTCTTCCTCAAGGGCCACTTGGTTCTCAAAAAGACTGCGGTTTAGGGGTTTCACGATTGAAAGAAGTTAACGAGGCGCTGCTATTCAAATAAGGATTCAGATTTCAGAAAGACGCGGGATCCATGTGGAAGAAGATCATTTTAAGCTGCCATACCACTTGGAACATATTTTATTTTTTACCTATGAATAAACAAATCATTGGTGCATGGAAAACTATTGTTCAGACTGCTGTTTCGTTGGCCTGCAACAATCGCCCCCTTTATTACAATATGCAGGCTGTTATTGGAGATGGAAGGATGGTGCGCCTTTGGATGGACACGTGGTTAGGCGATTCACCTCTGCACATTAAATACCCGCGACTATTTGAACACGAAGAAAAAAATCTGTAGTGTGGCTGACAGAATGGTTCGTTCGACCCATTCCTGGAGCATAAACATGCAGTATTTTAGGGGCCCTTGGGACGTTATGTCACACCCCGATATTTCCACGTATTACTGGTGGGCCCGGTGGGGAGTATCGTGACGTAGTTGATATCATCATAATCAATAATCACAGTTTAAATGCACAGCGGAAGTCTAAAGTAAAATATATTACAGACCGATTTGAAAGTAACATAAAATATTACAACGGAATGTAAAGGATCCACATTCGGATCTAATTAAAAGAAACATTGTTCAACAGATTTTTAAGTGACCAAGCTTGCAAGACTCTTTGTTTATTCACTCAGGAGTAGCCAGCCTATTTCGCTTAGTACCTGCACTTAACCTTTTGGAAAATACGTCAGTTTACACTGGTAAATACAATTAACCGACTCATTTTGAAAATGTTTAAGAAAATTGATTTAGATGCACAAGGCACAAATAATCTTTTATAACTTGGGATAATTATTTAAAAATAAACTTGTAAAAGAATTATATGTTTGTTATACGTTCAGTAGCCCGGGTTGAATATCGGGTTAAAGATTAATAGACACACCACATAATATAACCCACGGCGACTTATTCTCGAACAGGCGGGTATATTATTTTACATATGCACCGGCAGGTGTATGCCAACAGATCGTACTTAAATCATGGCCATTTCAATGAATGAGCCGAGGATATCAAGGACATGGTCATTAACCCCCCAAAGGCTTAGAACAAACAAAATAGATTAAACGGGTTATCTCAATGATTTAACCTGCATATGATTAAAAATTCAATACCCGACCAAGCGGTATTTTATACACCGTACCCCAAGCCCGTATAAGGGAAAATAAGTCAAAAGTATTTACATGAGCAAAATATATAAATTTATCTCAGCCGTATAACAATCAGCAAGTGCAAATATCTTTTACCGGGCTCCAAAATCTGGAACGAAGGTTTTAATAACCTATTAGATTCCTAACGAGTCTTACTTAAGTTTAAACTTAGACCGGTTAGTTTTAATGAAAGTTTTACGGTTCAAAACGCAAGATTAAGCGAAGACCGGATTAGAATGTGATTTAGACCCGACAAGTATGAAGACTTTTATAATATGGGTAAACTAAACACATTTTGGATTTTGAAGCAAAAATGATAAGGCTTGACCCGTTTCGGTCAATTTATGCAAACTAGTTACATAAACCGTACCGAACACGAAAAATGCATAACGGGTAACCAATAGAGTCATGTATAGGTTTCACAAGTTAATATGCCTTAAATATGTTGTGATATCAGTAGGATACCTTCCATTATGCCCAAAACAGATTTAAAATGAATTTATGCCCCGTAGGGGTATTTTGGTCATTTTAAGGTTTATAAAAGAGGTTAAATGACAATCTGAGGTTCTGGTCTAAAATGATCAATAAAAATATTTATTTTTTACAAGTCATATCAGTAGGGTATTGCATATATGTGAAATTTATCATTTATAACCAAACTATGCACCGTAGGGGCATTTTGGTCATTTCACATAAGCTTTAAAGGTCAAATCCGGGAATCTGAGTTCAAAACTTTTACTTACTATTAAAATATAAAAAATTACTTAAAACATCAGTAGATAATAAGTCTTGTGTGTCAAAAATAGTTTTAACCCATACTATGTGTTTAAAACGCGTAAAAATCGGTTTTAGGCGACTTTCCGGTTATATAAGGAAATCTGAGTTTTTGATCAGTTTATAAAGTTTAAAATATTTCATTTATCATATAAAATCAGTAGCAAAAGATTTGGTGTCAAAATGTTATGTAAAACTCATTTTATTAGCAAAAAGGGTATAACCGTCATTTACCGAATCAAAGCAAGAATCCTATATTATGATCAGTTTAAAAATTAATAAAAATCTTCAAAAATCCCAAAATATTATATTACATCAGTGGGTAAAAAGTTTGGTGTCGAAATTTGGGTTTAAATAGGCTTTATGCTAAAAATGTCGTTTAATTAATAAAAAGCTTTCAAATTACGATGTTGAGCATAACTCCTAATTTAGACCTCAAAATGATGTCAAATTTTTAGGACATGTTTATAAATCAGAAATAAAGGTTTTTGTCCTCTCACATTTTCAAAAATCTCGTTTTAATATCAAAAGGGCATAATGGTCAACATTTAAGCAATTAGCGGAAACATGCAAATGAATCGGATTAATAAAGAACCATGTAGTATAACCTCAGAGGGTTTTACTAGCTTATAATATGGTCCTAAAGGAACCTTAAGGCATATCTAAAACAAGCTAAATTGGGTCAGAACTGAAAGTCAAAGCAAAAGTCAACTTTTGCGACTTTCGGTTGCGAACCAAGCCTAAACTCAGAATTGTCGGGTTGAACATGTTTAGACATGTTCTTTCATTAATTACCAAGTTATTTTAATGTTAAAACAGGTTCCATAACCTCTACATTGATAATTATGGATTTATTTGCAAAACTTGATTCTATTGACTTTTTAATATTTCTACATTGATAATTATGGATTTATTTGCAAAACTTGATTCTGTTGACTTTTTAATATTAAGTTTGACCCAACATTTGACCAAGTTAGGGTGATAATCAGTAGGTGCCTTCTTAGGGGTTTATTACCTACATAATTACCAACTTATAGCCACTTTTAATTTGACTAATGACTGGATCATTAGTGATTAATCACTAAGTCAAAGCTTAATTACGATAAGTTTGACTTTTCGTCATTAAGCTATCAAAACTTGAATTAGAAAGGCTAAGAACACTTACAAAAGCACTTAGCACGAAAATGAAGATTAGGGAATCTTGCTTGAAGTCCAGAGAACTCCAGAGAGTGAGTTAGAATTAGAATTTGAAAGTGAGCAATGAACTAGCAAACAACAAGAGCTTATATAGGACTTTAAACATCACAAGATCATTCCACACAAGCCTACAAGTGATTCCTGATCATCCCAGGTGTCCCCTATGCATGAAATACTGTTAGCTCAGCTCCTGGAATCGAAAACAAGCTCTCAAAGGCGGTGCAACAGGCTTTACATGCAGCTGTCCATTTGTTTCTGCATCTGACACTCTTACGCGGCCCGCGTAAGAGTTCTCTGTGGTCTACGCGGCCCGCCTAAGGGGGCTGATCCGGTCACCAAGTTTCAGATATTGCAATTTTAGTCCCTGGTCCCCCTAAACTTGTTTTAACTTTCGTTTATTGCACTTTTAACCCCCAAACTTGACTTTTATGGGTCTTGAGTCTTTAAACATTTATCAATAAGCTTTCGGTTAGTTACGAGGTCACCCGAACGGTCTTGAAATGCAACGTTGACGTATTTAACCCTTATTTCTTGGAATTAACACTTGATTAGTTATGTGCGTCGGAACTCCATGATTTAATATCAAATATTCTTGAGATCAAAATATTTAATTATTACAATGTTCTTGGAATCGTTAAAAGGTCACTCAGAGGTTACTTTCAAGATGTTGACACTTTTAACCCCTATGTTTCTTAAGATCCTTATTTTAAGCACAAACGACTTTTTAAGTTCAATAATTTATTCCTTAAAGAATATGAACGTCGTGTGAGGTCAATCAGAGGCACAAGTTTGGCATGTTGACACTTTGGATCCTTTTATTCACATATTTACATTGTTTGACAATTATAGTCCCTTAGAAATAATTTCTTACACGTTTAAAGTCCATGACACGTGTCTTTATTATATTGGTTGTGATTTTACGGGGTGTTACATCCTCACCCCCTTAAAAGAAATTTCGACCTCGAGATTTACTGGAATAAATGAGGATACCTCTGCTTCATTGTGGATTCAATCTCCCACGTATACTCGGGACCTCTACGGGCATCCCATTTAACCTTCACAATTGGTACATGCTTCTTCCGATGCTTCTTAACCTGTCGATCCTCGATCGACAAAGGTTTTTCAACAAATTTCAAGCTCTCATCTATATGCACATCCTTATGTGACATGGCTAGCGATTCATCATCTAGACACTTTTTCAAGTTGCAGATGTGGAACACATTATGGATTCCACTAAGCTCTTCAGGCAGATTTAGCTTGTAAGCCATAGTTCCGACACATTCGATAATCTTGAATGGTCCTATGTATCTGGGGCTCAACTTGCCCTTCTTGCCAAAACGCATTACCCCTTTCCAGGGTGATACCTTAAGTAACACTTTGTCACCTACCTCGAATTTCAGAGGTTTACGCCTTTTATCCGCATAGCTTTTCTGCCTATCTCTGGCAGCTTTGAGACGATCACGAATCTGCACAATCTTATCTGTCGTCTCCAGGACTATATCAGGTCCTGTTAGTTGGACATCTCCAACTTCCGCCCAACAAACGGGCGTTCTGCGTTTTCTTCCGTACAAAGCTTCGAAAGGTGCAGCTTGAATACTGAAATGATAACTATTATTATATGAAAATTCAATCAACGGAAGATGATCATCCCAACTCCCCCCTAAATCAATAACACAAGCTTTTAACATATCCTCCAGCATTTGAATTGTACGTTTGCTTTGACCATCCGTCTGAGGATGATAAGTAGTGCTGAAGTTTAATCGAGTGCCTAACGATTGCTGGAAGCTTTTCCAAAAGTGAGACGTGTATCTAGTATCCCTATCGGAGATAATTGATACTGGAACTCCGTGGAGAGATACAATCTCATCCACGTATAGTTGAGCTAACTTATCTGAGATGTGTGTTTCCTTTATTGGTAAGAAGTGGGCTGACTTGGTCAGTCTATCTACTATAACCCAAATAGTATCATTCCCATGCTTTGTCTTTGGTAGCTTGGTAATAAAGTCCATAGTTACCATTTCCCACTTCCAGGTGGGAAGTTCAGGCTGTTGCAGCAAGCCTGACTGTTTCTGGTGTTCGGCTTTAACCTGGGCACACGTCAGATATTTAGCCATATAAGTGGCTATAGATTTCTTCAAACCTATCCACCAGTAATTTTCCTTTAAATCCTGGTACATCTTATCACTTCCAGGATGAACAGAATATTTGGAGCTATGGGCTTCTTGAAGAATAATATCCCTGAGTCCTCCATAGATTGGAACCCATATTCGTCCATTCAATCTTAGGATTCCATCCTTGCCATATGATAACTGTTCAGCAGTTATTCCCAACTTTTCATTCGGATAGTTAGCTTCTAATACAGCTTCCTTTTGAGCGGCTAACAATCTTTCATTTAAGCTGCTTTTTAATTCAATGCTCTTGGCATTGATTCTAATGGGCTTAACCCGTTCCTTCCTGCTCAAAGCATCGGCAACTACATTCTCCTTGCCTGGATGGTATCGGATTTCACAATCATAATCATTCAGTGTCTCCATCCATCGACGCTATCTCATGTTTAGATCTTTTTGGTTAAACAGGTACTGGAGGCTCTTATGATCAGAATAGATCACACACTGGGTACCATATAAATAGTGCCTACATAGCTTAAGTGCAAATACAACGGCACCCAACTCTAAATCGTGGGTGGTGTAATTCTTCTCGTGCACTTTTAATTGTCGGGAAGCAGATGCAATAACTTTTCCCTTCTGCATAAGCACACATCCCATGCCAGTTTGCGATGCGTCGCAGTAAACCACAAATTCTTCAATACCTTCTGGCAATGTCAACACAGGTGCATTGCTTAACTTTTGTTTAAGAATATCAAAGGATTCTTGCTGCTTAGTGTTATGGGTGAAATTCTGAGCCCATATCCTGAGAAATATCTTGGGTTATATCTTGGTTATATGATATCTGTTCACATCCGGGATGCTGATTCAGGATATTGGTAACATCCTGAATGGTATCCTCATGATCACTAACGGATTATGTGCAGGTACGTGGGTTAGAAGCTAGCAACGTTCACAAGGAATCATTCCGCGAAAGACTCGGTCCAAGTCGTTCAAATAAAGACGTTGAAGCCGCATTACTCGGTCTACAACGTTTACAATGGAATATTCGGAGCATCCCATATTTATAGGAATTTTCGTTTGTAATTTGTTACTATAAATAGGTGGGTATATTAGATCGAATAGGACATCACATCAACACTCACTACACTCTGACACTTGTTCTCTAGCAATTTTCACTTTCGCACAAAAGCATTGTAACACTTAGCGATCTGGTCAATATCCTGCACTGTATCCTGAAGTTTAAAGCAATAAGAAGAACAAGGCAGCTGCGATTGTCAGCTCCGGAGGTTTTATGCCGGCGATCTAGATTGATCAAGGGCTTTCCTCGTATATCTCGTGTCACCCCCTTTACTTTTTGCTCATTGTTTGATCGTAGATACAGCTCAATATCCTGAGCCGTATCCTGAATATTGTTTTTCCAAACAACTTAATCAGCATATTTTCAACACACTTTTTAGCACACTACCTCACTTAACTAATTTGATCACTTAATTTCTTCGATAATTTTTGACCAAAACAATTTGGCACCCACCGTGGGGCAAGTGGTGCTCTCTTTACTAAAAATCTTTGTGAAATCGTTAATCGGTTTTCTATTTTTAAAACGTTTTGCCACATTGTTTATAATGGCCTCAAGATCAAACATGAGTTCCTCCACTGTGTCTGCTACAACTTCTGCTACTACTGGTCCGGTGCTTCCACCACCCCCTCCAAGGATGCCATCTTCTTCACAACCTCAGGATATTATCCCTACTCAGAGTATTCAGGGATCTGCTCCCATTTTAGCTTCTAATGATGAAATTCTAACCTTATTTGGAAGTGTGCAGGAACAAATGAGGCAGCAACAGGAAACAAACCAAATGTTGTTGAGGTAAATACAACTCCTGAAGTCTGGCTCGAGTAAATCTGCTGAGGATATCGTCACTCCATTACAACCCAGAACTTTGAACTTCAGTTCGGCTGTGTACACTGAGGATAATAGGGGGAATATTGTGCCCAGCCTTCCTCAGAATCATACTCCTGAAATACCCTCCTCGGTCAGGATGTCAACCATGAGGAGCTCAGGATATGCTTCAGGATATGGGCAGAATCCTCAGACGGGTAACGTGTCAAATAATAATAATACGCATGCTGCTAACAATGGTGGATCTTTGCAGGATATAGGTGTAACATCAGCATTTACTAGAGAGCTTCAGAAGTTGAAGGACATGATATCCAGTGTGCCTGGAGTGGTCCAGCCAATCCCGGAAGTGTCCCAAGACAGCCACAGGATATCTCGCTTTGCATATCCTATCTGTGATGCTGAGATTCCAAAGAGATTTCAAACCCCCAACATGAAGCTTTATGATGGAACTACGGATCCTGAAGAGCATATTGCCCAGTATAGGGAAAGGATGGAGATTAACCCTATCCCTCCGGAGCTCAAGGAAGCATGCTTGTGCAAGGGTTTTGGTTCTACCTTAACAAGATCAGCCTTGAAATGGCTCCTAAATGTTCCTCCTCATTCGATTACATCATTTGCTCACCCAGTGAATTTATTTAATAGTCAGTTTTCTTGTAGTAGAAGCTTTGAAAAACTAACAAGTGACCTCTACAGGATAACACAGGGGCCTCAAGAATCCCTAAGGGATTATGTGAACAAGTTCAGCCGGGAATCTTTAGACATTCCGCATCTTGATGTTGCAACAGCTGTGCAAGCTTTCAAGATGGGGCTGCAAAAAGATTCTCAATTTTACCAAGACCTTGTAATGAACCCATGCAGGAACTTGGATGAAGCTCGAAACAAGGCCTTAAGATATATTCGATTAGAGGATGACAGAAAGATGCAAGAGAGGATGAACTCATCCAACACCTATGAGTCAACTAACAGGAAGTCAGAATCCTCATTTAAGCCATATCGCTCTAAGCCATATGGTAGAAATGAAAACAAGAAAGTGAATGCTATCGAAGACGAGGATCCTGATGAATATCCTGAATTATCTGAATATTGCTTTTCCGTTAACATTCCTGAATTGATGTATGCCATGCAGGGTTTAGGAGACAAGGCTAGGTGGCCTCGAAAGAATCAACAAAAACCCGATTGGAAAGATAAGTCAAAATGGTGTGCCTTTCATGAAGATTTCGGACATGTGACTGAGGATTGCATCGCTCTAAGGAAAGAAATAAGCTATCTTCTAAGCAAGGGATATCTGAAAGATCTCTTAGGAAGAAAGAAGAATAAGGGTCAGGATACTGAGAAGGATCCTGAGCGAGCAGCATCACCTCCCGCGGATGCCAAGATAATCAACTTTATTTCGGGAGGATCCGACATTTGTGGGACTTCGTATTCGGCGGCGAAGAGACATGCAAAAGAAGCTAAGGCCGAAAGGGGAGACAAACCTGTCAGGATGACTACCCTCACAACTGACAAAGTGATCACATTTGATGCTGATGATAGGGATACTGTCCAGGATCCTCATCATGATGCTCTGGTGATAACATTATATGTGGCTAACCATTTTGTACGCAGGATATTGGTTGATAATGGCAGTTCCGTCAACATAATCCAACTAGAGACTCTGAAGAGAATGAATGTATCTCCGATGGATATCACTTCGAAGTCCACCGTGCTTGTTGGGTTCAGTGGAGAGGCTAGGAACACAGTGGGAGAGATAAAGTTACCAGTATATGTTGAAGGAGTCAACTCGATACAACGTTTCTGTGTGATGGATTCTCTGTCCTGCTATAACATCATACTGGGAAGACCATGGATTCACGATATGAAGGCTGTGCCATCAACATATCACCAATGCATCAAGATCCCAACCCCTTGGGGGGTTGTCAAGGTTGATAGCGATCAACAGGAGGCGAAAGAATGCTACTCATCTTCGATGAAATCCTCGACCAAGCCTAGTGCAGCATAGCAGTTAAAGATGCGGGCCCAGGATATCGTTGAGGATTCGAAGCAGGATGTGAAGAAAATTATCCTGGATCAGGATAATCCTGATATCTCGGTGCTCGTAGGAACCAATATCCCTCAGGATATTGAAGAGCAGTTAACTAACTTTTTGAAATGCAGGATGTCAACGTTTGCATGGAAACATGAGGATATGACAGGTATATCTAAAGACATTATCACTCACAAGCTTGGAATTGACAGATCAGTCAAGCCTATTCAGCAAAAAAGAAGGAAATTCGCTCCTGAGCGGAATACGATTATCCAAGAGGAAGTTGAAAGACTGTTGAAGTCCAGGATGATCAGAGAAGTTAAATTTCTAAGATGGCTAGCAAACGTAGTCGTGGTACAGAAGAAAAATGGGAAATGGAGAGTCTGTGTAGACTACACAGACTTGAACAAGGCTTGTCCTAAAGACCCATTTCCTCTTCCTCACATTGACGCAATGGTGGATGCTACTGCCGGGGATGAAATGTTGACCTTCATGGATGCATCCTCAGGATTTCAGCAGATTCAAATGGAACCTTCTGACCAGGAGGATACTGCCTTCATGACACCAACATGTATTTATTGTTATACGGCTATGCCTTTTGGTTTGAAAAATGCAGGTGCAACATACCAGAGATTGGTAAATATGATGTTCAAAGACAAGCTGGGGGACACCATGGAGGTATACATTGACGATATGGTGGTAAAATCAAAGAAAGCCCAGGATCACCTCCAGGATATTAAAGGAGCATTTAATATCCTGGATCAATATAACATGAAGCTAAATCATGCTAAGTGTTATTTCGGAGTGGAGGCATGAAAATTTCTAGGATATATGGTGACCAAAAGAGGAATAGAGGCGAGCCCGGAGCAGATTAAAGCCATCTTGGATATTAAATCACCCTCAAATATGAAAGATGTTCAACGATTAATAGGGAGAGTGGCAGCATTAAACCGATTTATTTCAAGATCCTCAGAGAAATGCAAAGAGTTTTATGATATCCTGAAGAAGAACAAGAAATTCGAATGGGGTGAGAAGCACGAAGCAGCCCTGCAGGATTTGAAGCAATATCTTTCAACTGCACCTCTACTGATGAAGCCTGAGAATGGTGAACCACTATCCCTATACCTCGTAGTATCAGGGAATGCTGTAAGTGCCGTCCTTGTAAAGGATCATGAAGGTCTGCAATATCCTGTTTATTATGTTAGTAAAAGTTTGTTAAATGCTGAAACTAGGTATTCTCATTTAGAAAAAATGATACTAGCATTAGTTATGGCATCAACGAAGCTTAGACATTACTTTGAGACACATAGGATTCATGTTAAAACAAATTATCCTGTAAAAAATGTGCTTAGGAAACCAGAGATGTCAGGCAGGATGGCCAAGTGGTCAGTAAATTTGAGTGCTTATGATTTAGTATATGAGCCTAGAAATGCCATAAAGTCTCAGGCTTTAGCTGACTTTGTGGCTGATTTCAGTAGTGATATTCAGGATGAGGTAGACCAAGAAGTCCAACAGTTAGGAGAATCCTCAGGATCCTGGATGTTATATACTGATGGTGCATCTAATGTTAGAGGAGTAGGATTGGGAATACTACTAAAATCGCCACAGGGGGACATATTACCCCAGGCTATTAGGTGTGAATTCCCTGCTACTAATAATGAAGCAGAGTATGAGGCTTTAATTGCAGGATTAGAGTTGGCTAAGAATATGAGTATCAAGAATTTGCAAGTATATGTTGATTCCTTGTTAATTACTAACCATTTTAATGGATCCTATGCAGTTAAGGGTGAGAAATTAATCGAATACCTCGATATTCTCAAAAAATTAGCAGGATATTTCGATGTTTTTACACTTGAACAGGTACCAAGGGAGGATAATGCTGAAGCAGATGCCTTAGTAAATCTGGGATCATCGATCAGGATACCAGAAGGGACCCAAATACTAATATTACATATCTTGTATCCTGCAACGAATCCTCAGGATAAAGAAGTAGCGGATATTCAGGATCCTGGAGCAGAGTATCCTGAAAAGGATCCTAAATACTGGACGGCTCCAATCATGAGATATCTCAAGGAAGGACACATCCCCGGAGATGAAAATCCTAAGGCATTTAGGATGAAGGTATCACGATTCACTATTATAAATAATGTTTTATACAAGAAATCTCTTGCAGGACCGTATTTGAGGTGCTTGGAGGATCCTGAAGCCAAAGAAGTACTTCAGGATATACATGAAGAGGATTGTGGTAACCACACTGGGGGCAGGTCATTGTTCTCGAAAGTATTAAGGACAAGATATTATTGGCCAACCATGAGGAAAGATGCTGCAGAATATGCTCGAAGGTGTGATGCATGTCAAAGGCATAGTAACATACTACATCAACCAGCTGAACCACTATATCCTGTAGCTTCCCCTTGGCCATTCATGAAATGGGGGATGGATATAGTAGGGAAGTTACCAAAAGCTCCGGGAGGAAAAGTCTTTATGCTAGCAATGACGGATTATTTCTCTAAATGGGTTGAAGCTGAAGCATTTGTTCAAGTTAGAGACCAAGAAGTAGTATCCTTCATAAAGAGGAATATCCTGACCAGGTTTGGGGTACCAGCTGAAATCATTTGTGATAATGGGTCCCAGTTTATAAGCAAGAGGACTACTGACTTTTGCAAGAGTTGGGGAATCAAAATGATCACGTCTACTCCAGTACATCCTCAAGCAAATGGACAAGCTGAATCCTCAAACAAGATAATTGTCAATAACTTAAAGAAGAGACTTGGAGCCAAAAAAAGGAAGGTGGGCAGAAGAATTACCCTTTGTTTTGTGGGCTGATAGGACAACGGTAAAGAATGCAATAGGCCAAACCCCATTTTCCATGGTATTTGGAGCAGAAGTAGTGATTCCAACGGAAATGACGATACCTACTGCAAGATCTATCCTACAGGATCCTGAGCAAAATCCTGAAGCCTTATGTCGAGATTTGGATACTATAGACGAAAAAAGAGATGCAGCAAGGCTAAGGATGGTAGCATATCAACAAAGAATATCCAGAGCATATAACAAGAATATAAGGACTAGGAGATTTCGAGTTGGTGATTGGGTGCTAAGAAAGGCTTTTCAAAATACTACTAATCCTGCTAATGGCAAGCTAGCTCCAAAATGGGAAGGACCATATGAAGTTGAGTCAGAAGCAGGGAAAGGAGAATATAGACTCAAGAATATGGAAGGGGATATGCTACCGAGATCCTGGAATGTAATACACTTAAAGCTCTATTTCAAGTAAGAATAGAATTTAATTTCTATCTCAGAATGGTATGTATTCTATCTCTTTTAAATGTATTTGTGTATTATCTTGAACCCAATACTGACTTAAGCATCGGAGGGGTGTTAGCCAAGCTAACACTGATGTGTGTAAAATGCAACATATAAATTACATCAAATGAGGCATAAAACTAACCCTTTTTAAGTACTAATATTGGAAAAAGAGTGTTTTTGTCTTCCTTTTGTATTTTCAGGATTAAATGAGCTCAAAAACACAAAAGAAGCAAAAAGACAGCTAAATCCAACATAAATACAAGGAAAGGAACATAAGTGGACTGCCCGACCCCTCAACGGCATCTTCCCAAGCAAAATAGAGAAGGCAGAAGACTGAACACGCCCCGTGCTCAGCCAGCACGGGGCCGTGCCCAAGAAGCAGCAGAAAAGACAAACCTATAGAAGCTTCTATTGCCCACCACGGGGCCGTGCCCAGTGAACACGGGGGCGTGGCGAAAGTACAGCAGGCGCATTAATTGTAATTGCGAATTACAATTAATGAGGAGAGAGAGTGTCAGACAGGCACGGGGCCGTGCCCAGCGGACACGGGGCCGTGCCCAGCCCTCTGTTCAGCCTATAAATAGGAGTGCTTGGTTTCATTTCAACTCATCCCTTGGCACACCACCTCTCTCACACTTCATCCACCACCCACCACCATCACAACACCATCATCCACCACCATCATCCATTATCCATCGTAGAGTGTGTGAGTCGTCTCGGGATCCAAGATTGATCGTAAGAGTTCTTGACAATCAAGGCCATGTTTGCCTAAGTCTCTTACATCACTTGGTGAAGACAAAGTGTCTAGTATAATACTTTTTATTTCTAATGTTTTGCACTTTTTATTTGGTTTTGTATTAATGACTTTAATAACTAGTTACTTATGTTGAAGGTGATCTTTCCTTATCGTTTGTCCGTGGTGTCTTGGTATTATTTTACTGTCTATATAAAATAAAAGATTTTCACCATTCATATCTCCACGGTCTATATGGAGGTATGTTGGCTACCTGGTCGGGGGTTAAGGGAACGGTTTGGTAAAGGTCTTGCCATTGTTCAGCGTTTAGAGGTCCTGCAATGGACCTGGGTCAAATTTAGTAGGACCTCCTTCAATGCTTCACGGTATTGGATGGCGGGGGTCCAAACTCTTTGATCCCCTCATAAGTTAACTACTATTAATACTATAACCCGGCTATTTAGGACTGTATCCCTGCTGACTCAGACTACTTAGCCGAGGGTAACGTCACCGCCAAAAGCGGGGCCTACCATAATATTGCATTAATAACTTAATTCATTATTTTCCAATAATCCACCCTTTTAGGATTGTATCCTTGCTGACTCAAACTACTGGGGTGAGGGTAACGTCACCTTCAAAAGAGGTGCCTACTACAATAACTAAGATAATCTCTTAATTATGTGCAAAAGTGCGGAAATAATCAAAGGTTATACTAGATACGAGTCGGAACCAAGTGATTCATCTTGTCTATCTGTTTTTATTTTATTTTTATTTTCAGCATTTTAGTTAGTTTTTATTTTTTTTTTCTTAGTTTAAAACCTTTTTCTAAACTTTTTATTTTGATTAGACGTTGAGGATAAACCGGTACTAAAAGCTCTTGTGTCCTTGGACGACCTCGGTATCTTACCAACGCTATACTACGCTCACGATGGGTGCACTTGCCCATATGTGTGTTTAGTGTTAGTAAAATATCGTGTTTTATAAATTTAAAACTTGGCTAAAAATAAGTGTTAAAAAGGGCTTAAAATATACACCTAATATATATAACACTTCACACGCATCAAACACCCACCTTAGTTTACAGTTGTTTTGCAGCATATGTTTCAGGATATAGCTCCAGGATATGCACTCAGGATAAATCGAAAGATTAGAGGATTGGCCCCCTCTCTCATGTTTAAGGGATCCTGATCCCTTCAAAGGTTTAAAGGTATTCACCTTTCTCTCGAATTGGGTTTAAACACCTCGCCTGGAGCGCAAGTTATCTAGGTATAGTTCAAGGTAGCGGGACCAGTTCATGTAAAAGTGGCTGACAATTTCGTTACTGTTGGCTATATCCTGGATCCTGAAGGTATATGAGGATTGATCACCCTCTCTCACGAAAGGGTATTTTCATACTCTCTAAGGTTTAAAGGTTTTCACCTTTCTAAGATTTGGAGTTTATACACTCTCGCCTGTAGCGCATGAAACTCAGGGTTTATCCCCAGGATATCAGGGTTTATACCCAGGATATTAAGGGTTTATCCCCAGTATGCTAAGGATTCATTTTAGGATATCAAGGGTTTTGCCTCAGGGTGTTTGGAATTTATTCAAGCCAAAGTATGAATACATTTGCATTTCTATGTCATACACAGGGGACATACATTATACTATTCAAAGGTTGGATCCAAGTTTGTAAGTATGCACTGGGGACATTCCTAAGGTGGAAGATTGGAATTGACTTTCTAAGAGTCTTTGGTATGATCTCTCCTTTTTTCAAAAGACTTAAGTTTTCTAAGTTATATGACGATATCCTAACCAGGATACCTCTTAGGATACTTGTCAGGATATTCTCAGAATGTGTTCCCATAGTATTCCCAAGAATGTTCAAACAAAACAGTTTTCATAAGTAAAATTGGTGCCCTAATAACAACAATAGTAAGGCCAAAAGAAAAGTTATATTATTAGCATAGCAAAAGTTTGTGCTTTTGGTTTCATCTCAAACCGAGATCCATCCACCAAAAGCACAATTAGTCTTTAAACATATTTACCCAACAGTTGAAGGTTTCATCTCAAACCGAGACCCATCCACCTCCAACTGTTGTATTGTTCAAAAAGCATGCAGGAAATGTAAATTGTTCAGGTGCAGAAAAGCAAAGTGCATAAAAAGTAAATTGTTTTGGGGATTACAGACCAACATTCAAATTTAAAAAAGGTGGGCTCCGGCCTTGGCACGTATATCCATCATTGCCCACCTGAATGCCCTCACACAGCGGCATCTTCTCCAACCTTCTCTGCCTTTTCAGCTTCAGCATCCTGAGCAACTTCCTCACCAGCATCTGTCCCAGCATCCTCTCCAGCATCCTTCTTATCTCCAGCCTTGTCTACCACCTCTGCTGACTTAGAGGATTCTCCGGCTTCAGTAGGAAGTGGCACAGCTTTGCCTCCCAGCTCTTTCAGGTTGGCCACCTAGGATTCAACCGGCCAGGATGGGCATACAAGACCTGTCTCCTTGGCCTCGTAGGCCATCTTGATGCGAGCTTGTAGCAGGGAGACGATAGCAGAGGCTTTGATTCCTTCCCGGAAAGAAACCATGGCCTGTTCGTGATCCATTTGGACAGTGGCAAGTTTGAGCTCAGCATCTTGGGTGACCTTCTTGAGAATGCCCTCGTAGTGCCGGGACTTTGCTTCAGCGATGGCACCTTGGTCGGCAACGGTGCTTTCGAGCTGTTTGATCCTGGCTTCATGGAGTACAACAGTACCGCATGCATCATTGTACAGGTGGAGCAAATGTTGGAGGCCCTGCACATCAAATTCAGGTATGAGCCAGAATATATTAACCAGGATATCCTGTCAGGATATCCTATCAGGATATATGTGCAAGATATGTAGCAGGATATTACCTTGTTGAGGAAGGATGTCATTGGCTCTAAGGAGTCAGAAAAGCTGAGTTCATCATAGGAGAACCCTTCTGGACCTGGAACACTGACTTCAGGACCTTTCCTCTTTTTTGCTGTGGAAGCACGAGTCCTCGGATTAGCCTTAGGAGCCGGGAGCGGCTTGGAGCTGGTGGCAGCAGGGGTTTCTTTCTTGACCGTGACTGGAGTAGGGTAGCTGTCAAGTTCTTCAAGGTCTAAGTAGACTGGAACCTTGCTGGAGTCTGCATACAGGGAGTAAAATTTCTCCTAAGTATATCAAATAAAGACATGTATGTACGGGGTATTCTGCAGGATCCTTACCAGACATGTTTGCACTAGAAAGAGGACTTGGAGATGGTGGAGACGGGTTGAAACTTCTTTCAGCCTCTGGAAGGAGTCTGATGGCGTCAATCCTTTTCTTTGAATCAGCAAGGGGAGGAGCAATCTTCCTAAAATCAGCTGTGTATACAACAGAAAAAATAAAGTTGATCAGTTCAGGATATGGAACAGGATAAGAGGCAGGATCATCCTTAAACCCTAAATCCTATCCTTTTTCAACCATTTCACCGGATATTCCGTTCCACCAGGGATTGAGTCTCTTTTTACAAAGAAGAACTTAGATTGCCAATTATCCTCGTTCCTGGTGGCACGAAGTATCAGCGGGTCGCCGGAGGTGGAATAAAACAAAAATCTACATGATCCGTGGCATCTAAGCCGGTAAGCTAGGGGAAGATCATGAACAGAAAGATCGGGGATATGGTTTTTCTTGATCTGGTCAAGAACGGACAGAACACGCCAAAGCATCGGCATTGTTTGACTAAAAGAGATTTTTGTAATGTTGAAGAATTCCGTGATGAAGTCTGGAAAGGGGAAATGTAACCCTAAAGTAAAGGGAAAGGCACTAAAGCACAACCACTCATTGGAGACCATATCCGACCGGATTTCCCGGTCGAACGGCCGGAATATCGTTCCTTTCGGAAAGATACCGGAGGATTTGAGAGCCGACAAGTGGGCACTATCGAAAGAGCATATCTCTTTCTCCGGTTCTTGGAGAAGATTCTGCTGGATAAATGTGGGAGCTGAATCACCGGAACTAGATCTTGTCTTTCTCGACATTTGATCGCCTGAATTTTTGACCGGAAAATGAGGATGGAGATGAAGATTAGAGAGAGAATGTTTACCTTTTTCCTTATCGGTAGTGATTAAAAAAGAGATGGGGATGAGAAGATATAGGGTGCAATGAGTAAATATAGGCTGAGTAAGTTGCAAACGGTCACATCATGGGTCTTATCTCTTAATTACCTCGATCTCCGTGAAAAATGTAACCGTTAGTGGTGAGGATACTAAACGGTAACATTTTTGGGGACAATTGTTATGGGTGAAATTCTGAGCCCATATCCTGAGAAATATCTTGGGTTATATCTTGGTTATATGATATCTGTTCACATCCTGAATGGTATCCTCAGGATCACTAACGGATTATGTGCAGGTACATGGGTTAGAAGCTAGCAACGTTCACAAGGAATCATTCCGCGGAAGACTCGGTCCAAGTCGTTCAAATAAAGACGTTGAAGCCGCATTACTCGGTCTACAACGTTTACAATGGAATATTCGGAGCATCCCATATTTATAGGAATTTTCGTTTGTAATTTGTTACTATAAATAGGTGGGCATACCAGATCGAATAGGACATCACATCAACACTCACTACACTCTGACACTTGTTCTCTAGCAATTTTCACTTTCGCACAAAAGCATTGTAACACTTAGCGATCTGGTCACTATCCTGCACTGTATCCTGAAGTTTAAAGCAATAAGAAGAACAAGGCAGCTGCGATTGTCAGCTCCCGAGGTTTTATGTCGGCGATCTAGATTGATCAAGGGATTTCCTCGTATATCTCGTGTTACCCCCTTTACTTTTTGCTCATTGTTTGATCGTAGATACAGCTCAATATCCTGAGCCGTATCCTGAATACTGTTTTTCCAAACAACTTAATCAGCATATTTTCAACACACTTTTTAGCACACTACCTCACTTAACTAATTTGATCACTTAATTGCTTCGGTAATTTTTGACCAAAACACTTAGGACCCCAATCGAACTTGATATTCTTGCGGGTCAATGAAGTTAGGGGTGCAACAATCCTTGAAAAATTTTCAATAAAACGCTGATAATATCCTGCCAGACCCAAAAAGCTGCGAATCTCTGTGGGTGTCTTCGGCTCTTGCCAATTCATGATGGCTTCAATCTTTGCGGGATCCACCTGGATACCACGCTCACTAACCACATGTCAAAGAAGTTGGACTTCGCGAAGCCAAAACTCACATTTTGAAAACTTAGCGTAAAGCTCCTCTTGCTGAAGGAGTTTAAGGATACACCGAAGGTGCTTCTCATGGTCGGCTTGATTCTTTGAGTAAATAAGTATGTCATCTATAAAAACAATGACAAACTTATCCAAATAAGGCTTGCAAACGCGATTCATGAGGTCCATGAATGCGGCTGATGCATTAGTGAGCCCGAAAGGCATCACCAAGAACTCATAGTGACCATAACGAGTTCTAAATGCAGTCTTATGCATGTCTTCATATCTGAACTTTAGTTGATGGTAACCTGACCTTAATTCGATCTTGGAAAAGTAGCTCGCCCCTTGCAATTGATCGAACAGATCGTCGATCCTGGGCAATGGATATATGTTCTTGATTGTAACCTTGTTAAGCTCTCGATAATCGATGCATAGACGCATCGACCCATCTTTCTTCTTCACAAACAGAATTGGTGCTCCCCAAGGAGATGAACTAGGTCGAATAAATCCCTTTGCCAACAAATCGTCCAACTGAGTTCTCAACTCTTTCATCTCAGTCGGCGCAAACCGGTAAGGTGCTCTTGCAACGGGTGCTGCACCAGGAATGATGTCAATTCTAAACTCCACTTGCCAATATGGGGGTAAACTAGGTAGTTCTTCAGGGAATACCCCTGGATATTCAGAAATAATAGGTATGTCTTCGATCTTGGGCCTTGGTTCGTCAATAGTTACTTGCGCCATGTAGATAACACAACCCTTCTTCATACACCTTGATGCCTTAAGCATGGATACTTGCTTGGGTAACCCGTACTGTGAATCTCCTTGAATTGTTAAAGGCTCACCATAAGGAGTCTTGATAACCACTTGCTTCTTATCACAAGCGATTTGGGCTTGGTTGTGAGACAACCAATCCATGCCTATTACTATGTCAAATCCTGCTAGTTTCAATGGAAGCAAAGACTGTGGAAAAGAGTGGTTCCTAATGGATATAAAACATCCATCTAACACTGTTGAAGCAGATTCTATGGTTCCATCAGCTAATTCTACTTCATATTTTATGCTTAGGGTTCTAACAGGCAGATTTAATAACTTACAAAATTTATTATCCGCAAACGACTTATCTGCACCCGAATCAAACAATACCCTTGCATATACATCATTGATAAGGAACGTGCCGGTTATAACATTGTCATCTTGTATGGCCTCTTTTGCACCCATCTGAAAGACCCTAGCGTTGGTCTTCTTAATTTCTTCAGGTTTCTTTGCATACTTTGGGCAGTTAGACTTGATATGCCCCTTCTCGTTGCAATTGTAACAAGTCGCATCCTTTATCTTCTTACAATCCAACGTCTTATGCTTACCAGATTTACAGATCCCACAAGCCCTAGGCTACGATTGGGATTTTGATTCATACCTGCATTTTCCTAGATGGCGCTTCTTGCAGGTCTTGCATTTGGGCTTCTCATCTGTTTGCTAGTTACCCTTGTTAGACCCAAAATTCTTCTTGTGGTCTGAGTTCCCCCTATGTTTCTTATCAGATTGACGTGAATTATCATCCTCACATTTCCTTTTCCCCTCATCGGAATTCCTAAGCGATCTCTGCCTGACCACATTGAGAGTAAGGGATAATGACAAATCAGCCACTGACCTAAAGGTAGTAGGTCTTGATGCTTTCACACTTTCCTTAATTTCCGGGGCTAAACCTCCAATAAATCGGGCTATATGTTTCGGTTTCGGTGTAACCAAGTATGGAACCAACCTAGACATGGTATTGAAACTGGTAAGGTATGCCTGACAGTCTAAGTTATTCATGACCAAGGTCAAGAAGTCAGTCTCAATCTTCTCAACTTCATGTTGAGGACAAAAATTCTCTTTAATTAAAGAACCAAACTGACCCCATGTCAGATTATACAATGGGATCTTCCCAGTAGCTTGGATCAATGACCTCCACCAAGCTAGAGCTTCTCCTTTAAACGATTGCGACACAAACTTCACAATATCTTGCTCTGCACAACCACTAATATCAACCACTGTATCCATTTCATCGAGCCAAGTCATACAATCGATGGCTCCTTTCTCTCCTGTGAAGTCTCTAGGCTTACAGGAGACAAAATATTTATACGAACAGGTTTTAACGCGTGGTTCTTGGTTAAGTACAAACTGTTTAGACGGAACACTCTTCTGATTCGAAGAATGATGAGAATCGCTCTTATGATTCTTGGAGGGCGGTTTTGTATGTTGTAATGACAGGGTCCTACTACGGGTACCACTTGATTCATTATCTCGTCTGTCCAGAGCTCGAGTAATAGCATTGTCTATCAATGACTGCAGTTCTGCACCAGCTATGTTACCTCTGGTAGTATTATCATTTTCCCTTGGATGACTATTAACTTCATCTGACCCAGCCATGTAGCTTGATTGCTACATAAAATATTGGCAATAATTTATTCAGAAGCCTTATTAGGGCATTGTCATTTTGACAATTTATTAACCCTGGTAAACATAGACCATATTTGGTTAATTTGTTAATCATATTTATTTAGGATTTTCATTATAAAATATCCTTTATTATAAATCTTTAAAGATATTAAAGTGGCACAAAAGGCCTAGTCGCAAGGACAAATTTTAAATCATAAGCCATGATTTCAGAGAATCAAGGCACTAAGGCTTGAACATAGTTCATTGCCTTTTCTTGACAGGGAGTCGTAGACTACAACTGTCTTTTGTCTTATTTGACAATTATTATGGCCCGTAGGCATTTCATCACTAATGGATGTTTAATATATGATCATCTTAATTGATGATTTGAACCCATGATTTATATATCATTAGGCTTGAAAAAGGGATTGGAAGGATCCAATATAAAGATGACATGTGTGATTTTATCGTATCACTACTGCCAGGAGTGCTAACATGTTTTCAGATGTTAACAAGGATTTGAATCTCTTTTTAAATAGGTTTTACCATCATTGCCAGGTCTATAATGACATGTAGGCTTAGTCATACCTTTTAAGATTCTTTTTAATATATAATGGCAGATTAATTACAAAAAGGAATGATATTTTGATTTATTTCATATAATATATTCATATGTAATGATAAATGAAATTTTAAATTAAAACATTCCATTAAATAAAAGAAGTACATGGATGCCCTAAACGGGACTTTTTAAACAGATAAATTGTCCACATAGGGACTAAAAAGGAAATACAAGTCCTCGCAGGGACTGAATACATAAATAAATTGTCCACGCAGGGACTAAATTGAAATAACAACAATACAAATAAATAAATTAAGGATTTTAATAATCCTTCTTCTTCTTCTTCCCCTTTATTAAATTCGCTAGACCCTTAGGAAATCCCCGGTGGTTTCTACGCTCCTCTTGAACCTCTCATTCCACCCGGTTCAACCTCTGTAGGATCTCCTCCTGCTGCGGTGGTTGGATCTGTGGCGGCTGCTGATGCGGAGGTTGAGGAGGTGGTGGGTATTGATACCCATATGCTTGGTACCCGGACTGGTACGAAGCTGCGAAAGGCCCTTCTGAATGGAGAGCATTGTAGTTGGCCGCCTCAAGGTATGTGTCGACGGCAGGGGCATTATAGTAGTTGTAGCCATGATAAGCTGGCTGCTCAAAGGGGTTATACGCCGCTGCACCGGCATATGAAGGTATTGGGTTATCATAACCCATGTGTGATGGTGGTGGTGCGACTGGTGCAGAGTCCACCTCAGAAACTGGGTTTGAAGGCCCACCCAGCTGCGGGTCTTCATACAATGGCGGGTAGTGACTGCCACTGGAGTGTTGAGGGGTGCTGAAGTGAAAATCCCCTCCTCGCACGGACATCCGTTCACCTGTTCTTCTCCGCCTCGGTGGTTCTGGAGGCGGTTGTTGCACTGGCGGCGGCGGTGGCGTGACCGCCACGAAACACGAATCCTAAGAGGGATCCTACTGCTGTGGGTTTAAAGAGGGAGTGAACTCCCAGGTGTATGAGGTAAACCTTGCTTCATAGCTATCTGGACCGTATGGTGAACCGTGAAAAGACGATCCGTCAGAAATTTCAATGGGATGCGTCGGCGTCCCTATTGGTGGCTCGGTAGGATCTGTATCCTCGTCCATGTCCATGGAGAAGTGGTCCTCCGGTCCTAACGGGTTATAGCCCGCTGGTTCTTCACGTTGGTTTGTCGGGTTGAACCGGTTTTGGAAGTAAGGGGTAGGATCGTTGAAGGAGTGGTGTGAGCTGGAGCGTTGAAGGGGGATGTAGGAGTGATGGGAGTGGTCGGACTCGTTGTCACGGCCCCTGTCCTGGTGTGACCCGGTCCAGGAGCCGCGGGACAGAAACCCGTGGTTTTTATTATTTGAGTTGGCAACGGAAGTTTAACAGGATCTTTTAAAACTTAAAAATGCCCAAATACTTTATTTCATAATTTACAATAGAGGAATTTCACGAGGAAATTCCCTGTTTTACAAAACATGTTTATTTATTTTACTGAGCCACCACTTCAAGCTTGTTAGTGCTCCGTAGCACGTTTTCCTTGGTTCACAGCAAGTCACCTGAAACATGTTTAAAAATATTTTATCAGCGGGGAAATACTGGCGAGTCACTCAATTTATATAAAACGACACCTTAGTTATAAATTACAGCATAAGAGCGATTACAATAGCTACTATCTTATTTTTATCTGGCGCCGTGTCACACCCTGGTGACGATAGTCATACCACTATTGGGTCCTTTCACCCAAGTAGTGATGATTATCACTGTTAGGTTGATGAACCTAACCGTGAGAGATTAGTAATGTGCACAATACCCCACTTGCCAGTGATTTAAGATAACCACGACTTAATCCCTGTAATTATAACTTTTGAAAATAAACGAAGCATTGTAAAACATGGTTGATAAAAAGAGAATGACTCACATTGCAAGTTTAGACGGGCAGAGTTTAGCCTACTGATAAGCCTGATAACCTAATGTAAATAACAATGCACACGAAACTAGGTCAGTAACTTAATACAACATTTACGATAAGCTCACGAGATCAAAACCCTCACGACGAATGACAAAGTATAGCCCAAATACGGGCAGCACTTAAACATCCATCGGATTCGTTTCAATCGATCGAACATTGTATCGTAGCAGTGATCGAGTTATTACCCTGTTATCACAGCAGAGCTTCGTGCTAGTGTGTGTTTTTGAACGAAAAAGTGAATAACTCAGTGTACAAAAAGAATTTGAACGTCGAACTAACGCAGCCATGCAAGTGCCAATCCCCTGGAATTTATACTGAAAAACAGTCCCTGTCGCGTGGCGCGACGGGTACACTTCTAGGGTAGGGTAGCTTTGTGTCCATTATAGCCTAGATGAGTAAAAAATCGACGAAATTCATTTCCTACAACAAATTGTGTAGATAATATCAATTAGGGAATACCCCCCTGAGTTTTAGGGGCCCTGATCCTAGTTCCAATTGTTCTGAAAATTTTAGGGGTCATGCAATATGACTTGAGGGTCTCAATTAGGGTTTTCTATTGGACAAAATAAAATAAGAAATAATAATTTTGGCGAGAGTTGTTACATCCTCCCCACCTTATTAAAATCTCGTCCTCGAGATTTACTGGAACAAGTAGGGATATTTTCGCTTCATTTCTGATTCCAGCTCCTACGTATACTCGGGTCCTCTTTTCCAATCCCACTTGACTTTGACCAGTACCAATCTTTTGTGTTTGAGAAACTTAATCTTTTTGTCTTCTATTTGAAGCGGTTTTTCCACGAACTTCAATTTTTCATTCACCTGTATGTCTTGAAGAGGGACTACCGGGGATTCGTCAGATAAACACTTCTTGAGGTTAGATACATGAAATACATCATGTACCCCAGCTAACTCTTCTGGTAGTTGTAAGCGATAGGCAACCGGTCCTATGCGTTGAATTACTGGGAAGGGGCCTACGTATCTTGGACTTAGCTTTCCTTTCTTACCGAACCGAGCTACCCCTTTCCAAGGAGAAACTTTCAAGAGTACCTTGTCTCCAACTTGAAATTCTAACGGCTTACGTCGATTGTCTGCATAACTCTTCTGGCCATCCCGAGCCGTCTTTAGTCTTTCCTTGATTTGAGTGATCTTGTCGGTGGTTTCTTGCACAATCTCAGGACCTGATAATTGGCTTTCTCCTATTTCTGCCCAACAGACTGGAGTTCTACACTTACGTCCGTATAGTGCTTCAAATGGGGCAGCCTCGATGCTTGAATGATAACTATTGTTATAGGAGAATTCAATTAAAGGTAAATGGTTGTCCCAGTTTCCTCCAAAATCTATGACACATTCCCTAAGCATGTCTTCCAGGGTTTGGATCGTCCTTTCACTTTGTCTCTGTTTGGGGATGATAAGCAGTACTTAAATTTAATCGTGTCCCCATGGCTTCTTGGAAACTTGTCCAGAAATGTGAAGTGAAGCGACTATCTCTATCTGATACAATGGAGAGTGGGACTCCATGTAAGGATACTACCTCGTCTACGTATAATTTTGCTAACCTTTCCAAGCTAAAGGTTTCTTTCATGGGTAGAAAATGAGCTGATTTGGTTAATCGATCCACAATTACCCAAATCGCATCATTACCTTTTCTGGTCTTGGGTAACTTAGTAACAAAATCCATGGTTATTAGTTCCCATTTCCATACTGGCATTTCTAGTTGTTGCAGTAGACCTGAGGGTTTCTGGTGTTCTGCCTTAACTTAAGAGCAAGTTAGACATTTAGATACATATCTAGCTATGTCCTTCTTCATTCATATCCACCAGAAGTTATTCCTTAAATCTTGGTACATCTTATTATTACCAGGATGCATGGTATACCTAGATTTATGGGCTTCCTCTAGAATCTTATCTCTTAAGTTTCCTTGCTTAGGTACCCAAATTCTTTTCTTATGGAATCTCCAAATTCCATCATTTCCTTGCTCTAATTCTTTTATTCGTCCTTTTATTTCTTCAGCATCATCCTTAATTGCTGTTTCTTGAATATGCTTCAATTGTTCCATTAAGTCCAATTGTAAACTTAGTCTAAGAGCACGAACTCGTCGTTGTTTCTCATGATACTTACGACTTAAGGCATCTGCAACTACGTTTGCTTTTCCTTCGTGATATTGAATATCACAGTCATAGTCACTTAGGATTTCCATCCATCTTCTTTGCCTCATGTTTAATTCCTTTTGCCCAAATATGTATCTTAAACTCTTATGATCTGTATAGACAGTAAACTTACTTCCGTACAGATAATGCCTCCAAATCTTAAGGGCAAAAATTATGGCTCCTAATTCTAAATCATGAGTCGTATAATTTTCCTCGTGCTTCTTTAATTGCCTTGAGGCATACGCAATTACCTTCTTGCGTTGCATTAGTACACATCCTAATCCTAGTTTAGAAGCATCACAATAAACTTCAAAATCTTCTGTTCCTTCTGGTAAGGCAAGAATTGGGGTGTTTGTTAACCTTTTCTTTAAAATCTTAAAAGCCTCTTCTTGTCTAGATCCCCATTCAAACTTCACCGCTTTACAAGTTAGCTTAGTTAATGGCACAACTATTTTGGAAAAATCCTTAATAAATCGTCTTTAGTATCCGGCTAACCCTAGAAAACTTCTAACTTCCATAGTTGATTGCGGGACTTTCCATTTGGTGATCGCTTCTATTTTGGAGGGATCTACGTGAATACCTTAGTGATTCACCATGTGTCCTAAAAATTGTACCTCTTGTAGCCAAAATTCACACTTCGAGAATTTGGCATAAAGCTTTTCTTTTCTTAACAAAGTTAAGAGTGCTCGTAGGTGCTCACAATGCTCGTCCTGATTTTTGGAATAAATAAGTATATCGTCAATAAAGACAATTACAAATTTATCCAAATACGGTTTACAGATCCTATTCATCATGTCCATAAATGTTGCAGGAGCATTTGTTAATCCAAAGGGCATGACTGTAAACTCGTAATGACCATACCTAGTTCTAAAAGCAGTTTTAGGTATGTCTTCTTCTTGTACTTTCAACTGATGGTATCCGGAGCGTAAATCTATCTTAGAAAAATATCTAGCTCCCTGAAGTTGATCAAAAAGATCATCAATCCTAGGTAATGGGTATCGATTCTTAATGGTAACTTTATTCAATTCCCTATAATCGATACACATTCGCATCGAGCCATCTTTCTTCCTTACGAACAACACTGGTGCTCCCCACGGGGATGAACTAGGTTGTATGAATCCTTTACTTAATAATTCATCTAACTGCTTTTTCCGTTCTAGCATTTCAGTGGGTGCTAGCCTATAAGGTGCCTTAGCTATCGGTGTAGTTCCAGAAATTAGATGAATTCTAAATTCTACTTCCCTATCGGGTGGTAATCCAGATAGTTCTTCTGGGAATACATCCGGGTATTCTGATACTACTGGAATTTCCTTAAGTTCCCTCGTGTTAATGATTACTGAAATCATATACACTGTTCCTTGTTTTCTTGAATAACTGGCCACTTTCATTAAAGAAATGAACTTCATTGGCTTACGTGGCTTATCTCCTGTAATCACTACTACTTCTCCTGTGGGTGTAGGAATTTCTATGGAATTCTTATCACAGAGGATTCGAGCATGGTTGGCTACTAACCAATCCATTCCTAACATGACATCGGATCCAGCTAAATTCATAGGTAACAGATTTGCAGAAAATTTATGGCCTACGAGTTCTATCTTTCCTTTTTGCAAAACCTTATCTATGTGAACAGAATTACCATCTACGGTTTCTACCGTAAAAATTTGTCTAAGATTGGTTAAGGGTAGGTTAAGAGCTTGGCAGAATGAAGTATTTATAAAACTTTGGTTTGCAGCAGAGTCAAATAATACTTTTGCATAAACGTCGTGAACTAGGAACGTACCAGCAATCACATCGGGGATTTGCTCTGCTTCCTGGGTAGTCAACTGGAAGGCTCTTGCATTTTTCTTGGTAGTTCCTTCTGCAATTTTGGCTTTGTTATCAATTGGTTTGACCAGTTTAGGGCAATCTGGTCTAAAATGTCCAGCTTCTCCACAGTTGAAGCAAATTGTGGATTTCTTCCTTCTGCGGTCTTCTTCTTGATGCCCCAGAATTTTGCAGAAATTGCAATACCCTTTGCATCTTCCAAAATACTTTCTTTTACAGGTACTGCAAAATGGAGCAGTGGAAGGTTGCCCGGTTCCCTTTTTCTTGAAATTACTACTATTACCCACACGGAATCCTTGGGTAATCTTTTGGGCCACTTCCTTCTTTCGATTTTCTTCTCGCGTACGCACCAGTCCGTCGGTTAAGGTGTTGGCTAATTCCACAGCATCGTCAATTGTGCGAGGTCTCGCAGCTTTAACAATATCACGGATTTCGCCAATCAAACCCCAAATATAGCGAGAAATAAGTACCGGTTCTGGCGAAGCCAGGGTTGGTACAACTCTAGCATACTCGAAAAATGTCGAAGTATATCCTCGACAGTCTACATCCACCATTCGGTGGTTCAGGAACTTATTTGTCATTTGTTCCTTTTCATATTCGGGACAGAATTTTCTTTCTACTAGACTCTTAAATTCTGCCCAATTCATGGCATACGCCACATCACTTCCCTTAGCTTGTTGTACGGTGTTCCACCATTCGAGTGCCCCTTCTTTAAAAAGATGCGACGCGTACATGACCTTGTCTTCCTCGGCATATTTACTTATTTTAATCACCGCCTCGGTTTTCTCCAACCAACGCAGTGCAGCAGTTGCCCCTTCATTGCCTGCAAATTCAGCTGGTTTACAGGCAAGAAATTCCTTGTAAGTGCAACCAGGCGTTGCAGCTTTCATTCTCTTAAGGAATGGGGCTTGCATCCCATCATTATCATTATTATTGTTGTTGCCGCCTTCATTTACACTATTACTGAAATTGTCGTCGCGAGTATGTTTGCTGGGAATAATTGGTTGAGGTTCAACTGGATTTCGGGCAGCAGCAAGGATTGCTGGAATAACATTGGCTATTCCCTGAGCAACGATATTTTCTATAACTTGCCTATTAAGAAAGTGATCTTCATGGTTTTGCTCAGATTGATTAACTTCGTTAACTGGCTCATTAACGGCGTGTTCCATCTATTAATTAATAATATATATATGTTATGGGCACAAAATAAATAATAATGAGTCACAATAAAATAATCACACATAATCATGTCAACACGTATAACCAAAATTGTCGACTTTGCGACGTTGATATTTTTATATATTAGTATGCATCCATACACACCAGTTATATTACAAAAGTTTTTATTTTAAGTTATTTTATAAGATTATATTTTTATTAATATTTATTATTATTTTATTAATATTAAACACACAACCACATACGATCCCCGTCAGTTGGCATTTCAGAAATGACGTTCCCTCTCGTCGTATTTCCAGGATATCCTCTCCCCCACTTCCCGAATTCTATTTCCTGCATCCACCAGCTCCTCGCCATAGTGGCGGAGTTTAGCCAAGTTTTCTGTGCTCATAGGTGGATTTGGTGCAGGCTCAGGGTCAAACTGGGGGAAAATGTGTTAGGGTTATTCAAGAGATTCGGAAATTGCCAATCACTTGTCCACCATTCCTCCAGCTCTCCAGGTAGAAGTTGGTGGCTGACAATGGGATCTGGAATAGCAGGTTCCAAATTAACTGGAAGTTGTGATTCAATTGGGTAATTGAAAAGGTTTTCATTGGCAGGTCCAATGAGGTCACAATTTGCCAGTTTGCGATCCATCTCTTCCCATGGTGGCATTTTTTGGGCTTGCCCTGAACTTTCCTTGATTTCCTTTCCCTTGCTTTTATCCTTGGGATCCTCAGTCTTTTTAATCCTCTGGGCAGCTGGCTTCTTTCTCCGTGCGCGTCTCCAGCCTACGATTCACCTTCTTTTCTTTGTCTTGGGTTTCTCTTGGGCTTGAGCCTGGAACTCCATAGGTTCTTCAGTATCAGCCAGATAATCGGAAAAATCTCTAGAAACTTCCATACCAGCAGAATAGATAGTGAGATTCTGAAGAGCTTCAGACAACTCATTCATGCTATCCAAATATAAGGAAACATAAAATCATAGTCAGAATGTTATTTATTGAAATTTTCCACCGAATCACAAAATCACAGAGTGGCAATTTGAGAAATTAAGTATTTCTAAATACTTAATTGGCTTAAATCAGTGGCTCTGATACCACTTTTTTCTGTCACGGCCCCCGTCCCGGTGTGACCCAGTCCAGGAGCCGCGGGACAGAAACCCGTGGTATTTATTATTTGAGTTGGCAGCGGAAGTTTAACAGGATCTTTTAAAACTTGAAAATGCCCAAATACTTTATTTCATAATTTAGGATAAACCCCGTAATTTACAATAGAGGAATTTCACGAGGAAATTCCCTGTTTACAAAACATGTTTATTTATTTTACTGAGCCACCACTTCAAGCTTGTTAGTGCTCTGTAGCACGTTTTCCTTGGTTCACAGTAAGTCACCTGAAACATGTTTAAAAATATTTTATCAGCGGGGAAATACTGGCGAGTCACTCAAGTTATATAAAACGACACCTTAGTTATAAATTACAGCATAAGAGCGATTACAATGGCTACTATCTTATTTTTATCTGGCGCCGTGTCACACCCTGGTGACGATGGTCATACCACTATTGGGTCCTTTCACCCAAGTAGTGATGATTATCACTGTTAGGTTGATGAACCTAACCGTGAGAGATTAGTAATGTGCACAATACCCCACTTGCCAGTGATTTAAGATAACCATGACTTAATCCCTGTAATTATAACTTTTGAAAATAAATGGAGTATTGTAAAACATGGTTGATAAAAAGAGAATGACTCACATTGCAAGTTTAGACGGGCATAGTTTAGCCTACTGATAAGCCTGATAACCTAATGTAAATAACAATGCACACGAAACCAGGTCAGTAACTTAATACAACATTTACGATAAGCTCACGAGATCAAAACCCTCACGACGAATGATAAAGTATAGCCCAAATACGGGCATCACTTAAACATCCATCGGATCATTTTCAATCGATCGGACATTGTATCGTAGCAGTGATCGAGTTATTACCCTGTTATCGCAGCAGAGCTTCGTGCTAGTGTGTGTTTTTGAACGAAAAAGTGAATAACTCAGTGTACAAAACAAATTTGAACGTCGAACTAACGCAGCCATGCAAGTGCCAATCCCCTGGAATTTATACTGAAAAACAGTCCCTGTCGCGTGGCGCGACGGGTACACTTCTAGGGTAGGGTAGCTTCGTGTCCATTATAGCCTAGATGAGTCAAAAATCGACGAAATTCGTTTCCTACAACAAACTGTGTAGATAATATCAATTAGGGAATACCCCCCCTGAGTTTTAGGGACCCTGATCCTAGTTCCAATTGTTCTGAAAATTTTAGGGGTCATGCAATATTACTTGAGGGTCTCAATTAGGGTTTCCTATTGGACAAAATAAAATAAGAAATAATAATTTTGGTGAGAGTTGTTACACTCGTTGTTTGGAAAGAGTCTGAATGGGTCTTGGTATGCGGGTGAGGAGCTGAGGGAGACTGAATGTCTCGCCGGCTCTAAGTATGTCCTCCAATCTTCTTGAGGACTAGGGCTCATGGTTACTGAGGGCGTCCGTCGGTGGGAAGGCCCGACTTCATGATCGTTTGGAGCGGTGAATGGTGCCTTGCCTCGTCCTCCTCTGCCTCGCATTCTAGGTGGCATTTTCTTGTTCCTGTCAAAACAAACAAAGAAACAAACAAAGGAAAACCATAAAAGACAAAAAATAATTATGATTAGGATTAGTTCTTAAGTTATATTGCCTAGACTCAGAAGTCAAGGAATGTGCAACTATGTCATTGAGATTAAACACAAAAGACTAGTGTTTAATTCACTCAATGTTGGCTCTGATACCAACCTGTCACACCCCGATATTTCGACGTATTACCGGTGGGGAGCATCGTGACGTAGTTGATATCATCATAGTCAATAATCACAGTTTAAATGCACATCGGAAGTCTAAAGTAAAATATATTACAGACCGATTTGAAAGTAACATAAAATATTACAACGGAATGTAAAGGATCCACGGGCAGATCTAATTAAAAGAAACATTGTTCAACAGATTTTTAAGTGACCAAGCTTGCAAGACTCTTTGTTTATTCACTCAGGAGTAGCCAGCCTATTTCGCTTAGTACCTGCACTTAACCTTTTGGAAAATACGTCAGTTTACACTGGTAAATACAATTAATCGACTCATTTTGAAAATGTTTAAGAAAATTGATTTAGATGCACAAGGCACAAATAATCTTTTATAACTTGGGATAATTATTTAAAAATAAACTTGTAAAAGAATTATATGTTTGTTATACGTTCAGTAGCCCGGGTTGAATACCGGGTTAAAGATTAATAGACACACCACATAATATAACCCACGATGAGTTATTCTCGAACAGGCGGGTATATCATTTTACATACACACCGGAAGGTGTATGCCTACACACTGTGCTTAAGTCGTGGCCATTTCAATGAATGAGTCGAGGATATCCAGGACATGGTCATTAACCCCCCAAAGGCTTAGAACAAACAAAACAGATTAAACGGGTTATCTCAATGATTTAACCTTCATATGATTAAAAATTCAATACCCGACCAAGAGGTATTTTATATACCGTACCCCAAGCCCGTATAAGGGAAAATAAGTCAAAAGTATTTACCTGAGCAAAATATATAAATTTATCTCAGCCGTATAACAATCAGCAAGTGAAAATATCTTTTACCGGGCTCCTAAATCTGGAACGAAGGTTTTAATAACCTATTAGATTCCTAACTGGTCTTACTTAAGTTTAAACTTAGACCGGTTAGTTTTAATGAAAGTTTTAGGGTTCAAAACGCAAGATTAAGCGAAGACCGGATTAGAATGTAATTTAGACCCGACAAGTATGAAGACTTGTATAATATGGGTAAACTAAACACATTCCGGATTTTGAAGCAAAAATGATAAGGCTTGACCCGTTTCGGTCAATTTATGCAAACTAGTTACATAAACCGTACCGAACGGGAAAAATGCATAACGGGTAACCAATAGAGTCATGTACAGGTTTCACAAGTTAATATGCCTTAAATATGTTGTGATATCAGTAGGATACCTTCCATTATGCCCAAAACGGATTTAAAATGAATTTATGCCCCGTAGGGGTATTTTGGTCATTTTAAGGTTTATAAAAGAGGTTAAATGACAATTTGAGGTTCTGGTCTAAAATGATCAGTAAAAATATTTATTTTTTTACAATTCATATCAGTAGGGTATTGCATATATGTGAAATTTATCATTTATAACCAAACTATGCACCGTAGGGGCATTTTGGTCATTTCACATAAGCTTTAAAGGTCAAATCCGGGAATCTGAGTTCAAAACTTTTATTTACTGTTAAAATATAAAAATTTACTTAAAACATCAGTAGATAATAAGTCTTGTGTGTCAAAAATAGTTTTAACCCATACTATGCGTTTAAAACGCGTAAAAATCGGTTTTAGGCGATTTTCCGGTTATATAAGGAAATTTGAGTTTTTGATCAGTTTATAAAGTTCAAAATATTTCATTTATCATATAAAATCAGTAGCAAAAGAATTGGTGTCAAAATGTTATGTAAAACTCATTTTATTAGCAAAAATGGTATAACCGTCATTTACCGAATCAAAGCAAGAACCCTATATTATGATCAGTTTAAAAATTAATAAAAAACTTCAAAAATCCCAAAATATTATATTACATCACTGGGTAAAAAGTTTGGTGTCGAAATTTGGGTTTAAATAGGCTTTATGCTAAAAATGCCGTTTAATTAATAAAAAGCTTTCAAATTACGATGTTGAGCATAACTCCTAATTTAGACCTCAAACTGATGTCAAATTTTTAGGACATGTTTATAAATCAGAAATAAAGGTTTTTGTCCTCTCACATTTTCAAAAATCTCATTTTAATATCAAAAGGGCATAATGGTCAACATTTAAGCAATTAGCGGAAACATGCAAATGAATCGGATTAATAAAGAACCATGTAGTATAACCTCAGAGGGTTTTACTAGCTCATAATATGGTCCGAAAGGAACCTTAAGGCATATCTAAGACAAGCTAAATCGGGTCAGAACTGAAAGTCAAAGCAAAAGTCAACTTTTGCGACTTTCGGTTGCGAACCGAGCCTAAACTCATAATTGTCGGGTTGAACATGTTTAGACATGTTCTTTCATTAATTACCAAGTTATTTTAATGTTAAAACAGGTTCCATAACCTCTACATTGATAATTAAGGATTTATTTGCAAAACTTGACTTTGTTGACTTTTTAATATTAAGTTTGACCCAACATTTGACCAAATTAGGGTGATAATCAGTAGGTGTCTTCTTAGGGGTTTATTACCTACATAATTACCAACTTATAGCCACTTTTAATTTGACTAATGACTGGATCATTAGTGATTAATCACTAAGTTAAAGCTTAATTACGATAAGTTTGACTTTTGGTCATTAAGCTATCAAAACTTGAATTAGAAAGGCTAAGAACACTTACAAAAGCACTTAGCACGAAAATGAAGCTTAGGAAATCTTGCTTGAAGTCCAGAGTGCTCCAGAGAGTGAGTTAGAATGAGAATTTGAAAGTGAGCAATGAAGTAGCAAACAACATGAGCTTATATAGGACTTTAAACATCACAAGATCATTCCACACAAGCCTACAAGTCATTCCTGATTATCCCAGGTGACCCCTATGCATGAAATAATGTTGGCTCAGCTCCTGGAATCGAAAACAAGCCCTCAAAGGCTGTGCAACAGGCTTTACATGCAGCTGTCCATTTGTTTCTGCATCTGACACTCTTACGCGGCCTGCGTTAGAGTTCTCTGTGGTCTACGCGGCTCGCCTAAGGGGGCTGATCCGGTCACCAAGTTTCAGATATTGCTATTTTAGTCCCTGGTCCCCCTAAACTTGTTTTAACTTTCGTTTATTGCACTTTTAACCCCCAAACTTGACTTTTAAGGGTCTTGAGTCTTTAAACATTTATGAATAAGCTTTCGGTTAGTTACGAGGTCACCCGAACAGTCTTGAAATGCAACGTTGACGTATTTCACCCTTATTTCTTGGAATTAGCACTTGATTAGTTATGTGCGTCGGAACTCCATGATTTAGTATCAAATATTCTTGAGATCAAAATATTTAATTATTACAATGTTCTTGGAATCGTTAAAAGGTCACTCAGATGTTACTTTCAACATGTTGACACTTTTAACCCCTATGTTTCGTAAGATCCTTATTTTAAGCACAAACGACTTTTTAAGTTCGATAATTTATTCCTTAAAGAATACGAACGTCGTGTGAGGTCAATCAGAGGCACAAGTTTGGCATGTTGACACTTTGGATCCTTTTATTCACATATTTACATTGTTTGACAATTATAGTCCCTCAGAAACAATTTCTTACACGTTTAAAGTCCATGACACGTGTCTTTATTATATTGGTTGTGATTTTACGGGGTGTTACACGTTATTATAGGCTGAGAAGTTATGGGACTGGAATAGGAGGTGGGTGGGTTAGTGGCTGACAATACTGTTCGTGACGATTGGCGCTGGAAGGCTGGAGACAAAGATGATTTCAGCGTCAAATCTGTTAAGAATTTGCTGCAGAAAAATAGCAAAGGTGAGAAAGGTTTTGTGTTTAAATGGGTTAGTTGGGTTCCGATTAAATGTAATGTGTTGGCTTGGCGAGCGGAAATGGGGCGTTTACCGGTGAAGAAAGAACTTGTTAAAAGAAATATCCATGTTGAGTCCTTGGCGTGTCCGTTTTGTGATTGGGCAGAAGAGTCTGCTGAACATATCTTAACGGGCAGTGCCGTGTTTATAAAGGTTTCGTATGCGGTGGGTCGGTGGTGCCGGTTGAGTCCTATTTTGACTTTCTGGATGAATGAGCTATTGGAATTATATAAAGATATCACAGGTGGCAAATGGGTCAAGAATATTATTCACGACATTATCATAGTGTCGTGTTGGCGCATATGGTTGGCGAGGAACGAGAAGGTTTTTAAAGTAAGGCGACTTCGGAAAGACTTATTTTTGGAGATATCAAAAAGTTGTCGTTTTTTTTGGTTAAAGCATAGATCAATGTATAAGGACTTATCTTGGGAAAGTTGGATACACTACCCATTGTATATGATGTAATGTTTTTTGGCGGTCCTCGTTTTGAGGACTTTGCCGTGTTGGTGTGATTGAAGTTTAAATTTAAAAAAAAAACTAAATTTAAAATAAAAAATAAAACTTAGTTATAACTATGACTTATTTTATGGAAAAGTAATAACATTGAAAATAAAAAATAAAAGATGAAGAGTAATTTAAGGATATTAACTAAATTAGAGAAAAAAATGACAGGTAAAACAATTTTGAGAGTGCGTAGTACACGTGTCCCGATTATTAGGGTGAAGGGAGTGGGGCGGTAAAGTGATCGGCAAACCGGTTTGCCGAGCGGCAACACCGGCGCCGTCCCTTTTTCCCGCGCGGCAATCTTGTGAAACCGGTGAACCTTTGCCGCAATCTTGTGAAATCGGTGAAGGGAGTGGGGCTTGGAATATGCAGACAAAAAAGGAATATTCCTTTGACTTTAATGACATTTTAGTTAAAAAAAAAAAAAGTTTACCACTTTCAAGTGTCTAAAGCACTGCCAACACTTTTCACCAAAGTTTAAACTTTTTACCCTCTCTGACGTGACACACTCTGATTGGTCCATTTTAAAGTTTGCCACTTTCACCTGTTTAACCACTCCCTTCACCCTTAGTGATTAGTCTCCCACCTACAAGATAATTATCGAGTCGAAGATAATTATGAATTTGTATTCTTTTTCTTTTGTTTTTTTTTTTAATTTATGACGTTTTGATGTTGTGTACTCTTTTTTTAGAGGTTTACCTTCTTTTTTTATTTTATTTCCTTCTGCTTGTAACGTTTGTTTTTTTAACTAAGGGATCTATCTAAAGATGAGGTTAGAGTACCTCGAATTTGATGATTTTTGTATAACTGGTGTTTAAACTCACTCAAGAAAGAAGAGGTTAGTGTACCTCGAATTCGATGATTTTTGTATAACTGGTGTTTAAACTCACTCATTCAAGAAAGAAGAGGTTAGAGTACCTCGAATTTGGTGATTTTCGTATAACTGATGTTTAAACTCACTCACTCAAGCCGGTGATAAATATGAGAATGAAATACAACAAATTATCGGTTGAAAGTGATGAATTAGTCCTGTTAGCTGGGATTTGGTCACAAGACCTCATATTGATTAACTAAGTTGCAACTAGCATTTTACACATCCTCTAATTTCATGGTGAATGATGTTTTATGTCACTAAGAAGTAGTGTAGGAGCAGGAACATCATTTCACTCATTGGCATCGAAAGGTAAGTTTACAAACTTTTAAAATGCAAGGTAAGTTTACAAACTTCCAAAACGAGTAAATGATCGTCATTATAATATAATTTTTACAGTAGCTAGGTTTACCTAACATGTGGTATCGTGTTAACTCTGCTAACAACGGATTTACATTGTAAATTCAACTTGTCGTTTTATTTATTTTATTTTGGTTAATAATGTACATTCACATGTAAACTATTATTTATTTCTCATGTTAACACTATTGATTCAAGTATGAGTTTATACATTCGATTAACAATAGTGTACATCTAACCAAGCCTTGATAGGGTTAGGTTAGTAGGGCCGGCCCTAAGAATTATGTACCTTGTTTGAGCTTCAAAAAATATGCCCTTAGGCCTTAGCGAAATTGGGTGTTGGGTTCACTAAAGGTCTAACCCTAATGCTAAATGATTAATAACCAATCTAAACCATAAGAATAATTTTGTAAGGGGTCTATGTTAGTGTTTGTATAGGTATACCCTATTAAATTTTTTTTTTACATATACATATCTTTTTTTTTGCATAAAAAACATGTCCCTCGAAATATCGGGCCCTAACCGGTGGTCCCTCCTCACCAACCTCCAGGGCCGGCCATGTAGATTAGGTATATATCATTGCGTTTTCCATTTCTTTTGTCAACCAAATGAGATTTAAAGATAAAATCCAATTCAACCATCCGGCATTAACTTGTTCTTATGCTATATTTGATCAATTATATTCCGTATGTTGGCTTATTATGTAAACAACTTTTTTTGAACGACCAACGAATCCTCCAAAGGGCTACTGGCGAAATTCATCACATCGAGATACACTCGCCTCCGAACCGGGGAAAACCCTCACCTAGGGCCGAAGCCCGTGAACAATCACCCGAAGGCACGACAGTGCGGTGAGGTAAAACCCGCTCAGTTCAAGGATCGAACTAGCGATCTCCACCTATTCGCCTAGTCTCCCTTCATCACCAGGTGCCGCAGAAAAATAATGGGGAGGGCAGGAATCAAACCCGAGCAGTGGCGGACCCAGAAATTATTTGTTGGGGGTGCGGATAAGGTGTTCAACCATAAGGTGTTAGAATATTATAAACATAATTTTGTATTTATGTTATGTATTAAACCTAGGATATACATACTTATATGTGTGTGTAACAATATATTCGAAGAGGTGTGACTAATGGTTGGCATCGGTTTCGAATGGCGGTTATTCCCGCCAAATTCAACCGCCATCCCAACCGTCTCTCTTCCCAATGTATTTATGTCTGTTGCCGGGAACATTACTTGGCACCAAGACAATTAACCGCCAATAATTGTCCATTCAAATTTATCATTATCGACTCATTATCGATTCATTATCGATCTGTTTTGTTATCATGGATCCAAATCAATATGGTATTTCCGCTGCACAACAATCTGATGGCCATCATAGTGGTATCAGAGCGCCAGGTTATTCTGATCTTAGGGCAACGTCTACAACAATTCCGTGTCAACATTGTGCAGACGAAAGAAGGGAAAGAAAATGGCTAATAAAACGTTGTTACTATTGTAACAACCCAGGCCATCAGGTTTCAAACTGTAAGAAGAAAGAGGATGACGAAGAATCCCAACTAATACGTCTTGCTATTAACACCGGTGTGCAACAACGGGATGACAAGGATGAAGATCTCAGAAGCAGTCAGAAACAAGAATTTCTAGTGGCCGGAACCGACGGAGGGTTTTGGTCGGAAATGTGGTATGTGAGTAAAACTCTAAAACATCATTTCTCTGGAAATTTAAACATGTTTAAGCGCATTAAGAGTATGAATGGTGTAGAGACAAACACGGGTGAAAATCAGTTTTACTTTATAAGGGGTATCGGAGTTGTGGATATTGTTTCAGGGGTTGAAAAAATTCGTGTTCAAAGTGTATTTTATACACAAGACATAGATAGGAATGTCTTAAGTTATGATCAGTTAATTACACAGGGTTTTACGGTAAAATTCACTGGGGATAAGTGTAAACTGTTTCCTACCTTTAGTGTTCCCCTAAACAATAATATAAGTGCAAAATCTGGATTAACGAAAGAAGAAGAAATGGGTGTTATAGAAAAACAGAAGATGATGAATAAAGAAACAGAATTTATGGTATTCAAAACAAACTACTTGAACAATTATTTCAGAAAACTTGAAATATCATCCAACGAACCGGATTGGAACGTGATGATACTTCAAACAATGGAGTTCAAGGAATTTTTGGATTGCAAGGCTTTACTTGACATGATGGACGATGATGAGTATATCGGAAAGTATAAGTTCATTCTTCAAACAAAGTTTTAAGAGATGGTGGAATGGTTTATAACAAAGAAACTGGGGGTAACAACTAGACCAATTCCGGCTTATGCGTCAAATAATCGGAAAGTGAGTCTCTTGGATTTGTATTTAGAAATAGAGAAGGAATGAGGACATAGAAGAGTGACCGAGAATAATCTGTGGCCTAAGGTGGCCAAAGATATGGGATTCGAGTACAGTGATGGTGAATTAATGCGTCTCATGTATGCAATGTACTTGGACGTCCTCGTCTATTACTATAAATTCAAGATCATTCAATCGAAAGCATGTGAGAAAGAAATGACAGATGTGAAGGAAGTGCTGGTTAGTATGATGGATCCGAGGAGCAGCCGAAGTGAAGGGGAAGACGTCAAACAAGATGAAGGTAAAGATGACAGTCAAGAGGTTGCTGGGAGTCCAAAGGAGCACTATGCGTTTTTCACTGATGATGGATGGAATGAGATCAAAAGGAGACAGATCAGAAGAACTTTCGACTTCAATAGAGCAAGGGCAGCCATGGACGAAGCCAATGAGAGTGTTCTTAAATACTCCCGTAAACACGATTATGTTTAGGGGAGAGTGTTAGAATATTATAAACATAATTTCGTATTTATGTTATGTATTAAACCTAGGATATATATACTTATATGTGTGTGTAACAATATATTCGAAGAGGTGTGACTAATGGTTGGCATCGGTTTCGAATGGCGGTTATTCCCGCCAAATTCAACCGCCATCCCAACCGTCTCTCTTCTCAATGTATTTATGTCTGTTGCCGGGAACATTACTTGGCACCAAGACAATTAACCGCCAATAATTGTCCATTCAAATTTATCATTATCGACTCATTATCGATCTGTTTTGTTATCATGGATCCAAATCAATATGGTATTTCGCTACACAACAATCTGATGGCCATCAGTTGGGGGTGCGGATAAGGTGTTCAACCATATTTTCAAGGGGTGCGGTCGGATTTTTTGCCTAAAATATACACTAAAATTTCTTTTTCAAGGGGTGCGGCCGCCCACCCTGACCATAGGGTAGGTCCGCCCCTGAACCCGAGTCCCTTAGAACACCAAGTATATCCCTTACCATTCCACCACCTCCTCGTTGGCATCATGTAAACAACTTACCATGTAACACATGAAGAAATAGACTGATTTTCATTCGTGATCAAGATTGAATACGATTCTTTTCTTGCATAAACAGTAGAGCCACAAAGCTAGAAACTAAAACTAATCTATGCCATCTCAAAACTTTTGGAAATTTTCTGTTTTGCATCATTTTCTACAATTAATATTGTTTAAATCTTTATTTTAAAGCAACCATCATGCATCATAATTCTAAGAAAAGTAGTACAATCTGTAAATAATATAGTGACTTTTGATCACTCAACATAATTAACAAGATTTATGAAAGTAATGAAACTTATTCGTTAGAAGATTTGATTTGGTGTTTGATGATGATACCAAAACAGAGTGATGTCTCTAAGCCTTTTGATGGAGATACTGTAGGAACCGTTCGCGTAATAAATAAAAATAAACAAATTTTTATTAAACTGATTACAATACAAAAAATAAGAAAGCAAAAATTACAGTACAATTACAACTGAAATAAAAAGAAATACAAGAACTTAGATGAAGAAGAAGGCTGAGGCACGTGTTCAACACGCTTCCCTTAAAACAAATTCCGAGTCTCCCAAGAGTACTCGTTTTGTTTCCCAGGGTACAACAGCCGGAGCAGTAGTACTGCCGGAGTAGACCTACAACCCGAAGGTTACCTTGAACTTTGTAAGAAAAACGATCAGAAAGTTGAAGAGAGAATGTGGAGTATGCTGTTGTGTTACTGGTATCCTCTGCAGCTGGGTATGGAGCTGTATTTATACAGCTCCCGGTTTGAAACAGCCAAAAACGAATTAAATGAGAGGTTTAAATTGCATTAAACGTCTTCAATGCAATTTAATACGTCATTTAATTCTCAGTCAAAGCTTATTAACTCGTCAGTTACGAAGCTGGACTGAAACTGCACTGTCATTCAATGCTAGAAGCTTCTACGCGTGCGCGCGCGCAAGCCACACTGGTGCGCGCGCGCCCAGTTGTGCACGCCCATGCGCGGTGCGTCCTCTTGGCTCACAGCCATGCGCGCGTGCGCCTCACTGACTCAGGTCCATGCGCGTCACCTGCGAGCCTCTACGAGCGCGCCACACAGTCGCGCCGTTTTGGCTTACTTTGGTGCGCCGCGCACGACACCTCCGGACCCATGCACCATGCGCAACTGCGCGCCTCCGTGCCACGTATACCCATTCATCTTAGCTCCGTTTTGGACGCGGTTTAGTTCGTTGCGAAGCTCTCCCAACATAGAACACAAACCCACAAATAAATATATAAAACCCGCTCATTTTATTATATTTATTTCTAGTCCAAAATAGGAAAAAATCATTTTCCTATATTTGTGAAAAATGCTATTTTCACCTATTTTTCCAACAATCCCCCACA